>CAWUFW010001370.1:462500-2895420 GCA_963921515.1 Calotriton arnoldi
CGTATTTGCCAATATTATGAAAACTAGGGTGCATGCTGTTGCATCAACTCTGTGTCTAAGAACTAAAGAAATGAGACGTGTAAACGTAGTGATATTAAATGCTTTGTGTTAACAAATTTAAGAAGCAAATGGTTACTTCGGTTTTGACCCAGCACTGTGTAATAAGAGGGTAATTCAAAATCTATTCAAGGATTTTGAAGTTGACATATGATAACTCATCCTAGCAAGCATAGCACAGCAGAATAGCAAAACACAGCAAAGCACATCATAACACAATTCAACGAAGCCCAACAAAATAACATACCACAACCCAGTATAGCGCACTGTGGCATAAAATAACATAGGTTAATGTGACACGTCACAACACATTAACATAACAAATGACTCTGCATAGCATAACAAAGCATGGTATAATTTAAGTAACTTAGCATAGCTTAAAGCAGCATAACAAAATGTCACATAATATACCACCTCAACATACCGCACAACTCAACAGAACACAACCCAACATAAGAGAAGCCGGCACCGGATTCAGCTTACATTTCCTGCTGTTTTAACCACAAGTAACTGTGAGGCCGAAATGCAGGACACATCTTGCGTTTGCCTGACCCTAAATGAATGTTGTGAAGTCAGACAGTGTCCACTATGGGACATCAGTGTTGAGACAGTACACATCACTGTGGATATTGGTTATAGACGATAACATGTTTACAGCGAGCGGGGCAGCAGCAGCGGCTTTTAAAGGGAGTTTGGGGAGAGTTGGAGTATCACCATGTGGCATGTGTGTGTTAACAAATAATAAAATAACAGCGTCAACATTAAGCAGACACTCATACCAAGACCAACAACAAGATCTGAACGTAAATAACCATAGAAATTTATGAATCCAATATATTTAATGCCACCATTTTGTCCCCAAACATTAGCTTTCCAGTTTATACAAATACACATACTTTGCTATCAGAAACAGCGGAGAATTACCTGAGACAGCAGGGACCACCTTGAGGCTTCAGGGGAAGAGAGCTGAGACAGCAGGAAGCACCCTGAGGCTCTAAGGAAAGGACCTGAGACTGAAGGAACCACCCTGAGAATCTATGGGAAGAGACCTGAGGCAGCAGGAACCACCCTGAGACTACCCGGGAAGAGACCTGAGAGAACAGATACACCTGGATCTGGATATGAAGAGATCTGCGACAGCATGCACCATCCTGGGAGTAGGCAATAAGGGAAGAGACCGGAGACAGCAGGAACCACCCTGAGAGTAGGCAATAAGGGAAGAGACCGGATACAGCGGAGATAAACCTGGAGCTGGACATCAAGAAGTCAAAGACAACCCTTGGGCTGTAAATTAGAGATCTGACACAGCAGAACTGACGTTTGGGCTGTCGAAGAGGAGGTGTGAAGAGCCGAAACCACCCTGAGGGGTGCAAGATGAGATGTAAGACAGCAGAGCCATCCCTCTGGGTTTAGGGTGGGGGGGCGATATGGACTCAGACAGTCCTGAGAGAGCAAAATAAGAGGCCTGAGACATCAGAGCCAACCCTTGGGTTTTATAGGTGGAGGCCTTGGACCCAGAGATATCCCTGAGACAGCACAGGAGGGGGCCAGAAACATCAGAGCCAACCCTTGGGCGTTACAGGGGAGACCTGAGACATCAGAGCCAACCCTCTGGTTTTACAGGGGGAGATTTGAACTCAAGGACATTCGTGAGATGGTACAAGAAGAGGCCTGAGACATCACAGCCAACCTTTGGGCTTTATAGGTGGAGGCCTTGGACCCAGAGACATCCCTGAGACAGCACAGGAGGAGGCTTGAGACATCACAGCAACCCTCTGGTTTTACAGGGGATGATTCGACCCAGAGACATCGCCGAGACAGCACAGGGGGAGGGTTGAAACAGAGCCATTTCTTGGGTTCTATAGGGGGAGGCCTTGGACCCAGAGACATTCTGAGACTGCACAGGAGGATGCCTGAGACATCAGAGACATCTCTTCGGTTTTACAGGGGGATGCCTTAGACCAAGAGGCATCCCTGAGACAGCACAGGAAGAGGCTTAAGACATCAGAGCCATTTCTCGGGTTTTACAGGGGGAGGCCTTGGAAGTGGTCACATCCCTGAGACTGCACAGGAGGAGGTTTTACAGGGGGACGATTGGAATCTTTCTATACTTTCAAGACAACGGTTATCGTGTATAAAGCACTACACATCTCCTTTCAAAAATATGCAGCAAAACATATCAACGTATCGGAGAGCACCAGAAATCTCTGAATCAGTGTCCTTCTGTCTCGCAATCCCAGATTTCATGAAGGTGTCCACTCACACAACCCTTCTCTGGAATGCACACTCTAGCAAGCCAAAATAATTTATTCGATTCCCTCAGAATGCTGTTGAGCAATTTCACAAAAGTTGCATGCTAAAAAAACTTCAATGTCTGTTTGATGACTGTGTCCCTATGTTCTTGCTCCTGTACTGAACTCCTTGGGTTCTTTACCTGCGTCCGTGCAAAATGTACATTATTTGTCATGATTCATTCTTTCATCATTTTTGATGAAGTGTGCTCATTCTTCAGAGGACGTGTACGTTACAGGGATACTTTACATGCTCTTTTTCTTTGCCCCTCACAGCACATAAAACGCATTTTCAAATTTACAAAGAGGGAAGTGTCTGCCCCTCATTTGCACATTTATAGTCGGAAAGGATGCAACTTCAGGAAAAGTGCACTTTCCCACCCAGGGAAAACAATGTTGTTCAAAGAGAGACGAGACGAGAAAACAAAAGTAGCGCTTCACTGGCAAACACTGTAAAGCGGCGCTAATGTGTTTAGGTGTGAATCAATCAATCTGGCCACCTTGCAACTGCTCTGTCTTGCTTTAGTTAGTTGTTTTCCATATTTTGAATGTTTTATTTCTCTCCACCCCGAGGCTGCACTTAGAAATTGAAAAATGTCAGAAAAAGAGGACGTTTCCAGCAGAAGTGTTTTTCTTTTTTTGGATCCATTTCACAGGGGAGCAAATAAACGAAAGGAGGAAAGAGAAGGTAATACCTGTTTCTTGCCTGTTCCAAAAGGGAGGAATTCACAGGACACAGCAAGAAATCCAGCGCACTCCGTCCGAGGCCTGAAAGATAGTAGCTCTGCTGTGCAAAAATAAACTGAGCAGTCCTAGCAGCAACCGGCGCGTGGCTGGTGCTGACGCTGCTCTATGCTCTCTTCTCTCGAAGGAATAGTCCACGTGCTCACAGTGGCAGTCCTTTGACTCTGCAGCTAGAAAAGAAGCACCAGTCTGACGGACGTAAAGACGACGCTGCCTGCGGACTGCAGCGTGAACATTACCTATTTTCGCATTTAGTAAAAACGAATGCATCTAATGCAAGCCCCCTGGTTAAACTACGGTAAATGGAATTAATTACCCCTGAAAACCTCCTCCGCCTTTAAGCATGCAAAAAACTATATTTTACAAGATGAAGTAACACACGACCATGCAATAAATACAACTAACATTATTCAACAGTCAAAAGGCCAACATACATTTAGGGGCAGATTTAGTAAGTTTCGTGCAGCGTTTCCCCTGAACAGATGTATTTTAAGGCGATGTGATGAAGGGAAGGAAGCACTAGTCTGAATAAAATATTGGCCTGGGACAGTGGTTCGCACACTCTTTAGAATTCAGGACACCAGCCGCGGCCGGCATGCTCATGGGAGGGAGGAAGGAGGGAGGGGGGTCGCGGGGGGAATAAAAAAACAAATAATAAAACGTTACCATACCAATCAGACCGGGGGTCCGCTGGTGCCCGCCCGGCCGCTACTGCAGGTTCAGCCGTTCCCGCCACCCGACGAGAGGAGGCTCTGATGTCACGCTCGCTCCTGGCTGGCAAGTGAAGTACCGCCTGCGTCTCTCAGCCAATCCAGACGCTGCTCCAGCAGCAGCGCAAGGATTGGCTTGAGGAGTAGTGCGCATGTTCTGTTTAGGGCTTAAAATTTTTTGCGACCAGCCCGAACATGCGCACTAGGCTGCTCATTAGAAGAGCGGCATGGAACAACCCTCGCTCTTCTAATGAGCAGCCTACTAGTGCGCATGTTCGGGCTGGGCCCAAAAATTTTAAGCCCTAAACAGAACATGCGCACTCTTGTGCGCTCCGCCGACCACCATGATAGTACACATTATAATATCCGGACCTCGATGTCATGATGACAGACACTTGCACTGAACTCCTGCTGCCCCGCCCCCTTCTGAGCAGACTGCCTCCAGCGGCCTGGGATTGCATTGCAAATGAGTGAGAGACTGAAAGTGACGGCAACGCTTGTCACTCAACTACTCGAGTGCCTCAAATTAATTAGTGGGGCAACGCCCAAGCGCCCTAATGGACGCACCGCCCCTGCACTGCGTTAGTTCTGAGTAGCATAAACAGGAGAGAGAAGAACAGCGCCATCGCTAAGCAGTGCGCTGTTCTGCTTCATCCCTACGCTGGTGTGCGTTAAGCTACCATGCGCCAACACAGACACCCTTGCACCACAGTGCATGCTTGCCTGCAAAATGAGTAGCATAGGTTTTGTGCTGTAGGGGTTCCCTTCCAGTGCAAATACTATGCTTTAAGGCGTTCCCCACTTTGTATGTGTGCTGTACAATGCAGGAAAGTGGAAACAATTAGGAGAAATGAAAACATTTCTCCTTGTTACACCTGCCTACAATTCTTTATAGCTAGGTATTTACATCAAAACCAGTGGGTGGTTGTATGGGAATGCCCATGCACCACCCATGGAACGCCCCCTTGAAGCCAAATACCAAAAGGCAACGCTGCACTGCTGTGCATTACTTTGAGTTACAATCCAATACAAATCGCGATTTTAGTTGGATTGTTCATTTCACCACAACTCTGTCAGGTTTGCATTTAAGTAAGAAACCCATCGCAAAGTGTATATCTGAGTATAGTTTCTTTCCCCATATCTTCGGCAAACTGGATAGGGCTGCCTACATTTTGACAGCTTTGTAAAATATTGAAATGTAAGAGGTATCTGTAGAAACTGCAAAAGCAAGCTGTCAAATTTCCTAGCATCGTTTTATGCAAACTGCTGTAAATAGAGGACAGTAAAGTTAAAATTGCACTTTTCAATTGTTTACAGCGGTACATTAAACACGTCTCTTACAGTAGATGCAGGTTGCTTTTCAATCGATGAAAGGGATAAGACGGAGGAGGAAGTTTTTGATGCACAAAGATGTGGCAATGAGGAATCACACATTCCATACCTACACCTCGCTATGTCGCTGCAAAACAGTGCAAGAACAGCATTTCTGTGGCTTTTGGATAATTGATTAGTACCTAAGAGGGATGTCCTAAAATCCAGTCTCAGCAGGAAGCGGCAATAGGGTGACCACCTGGCAAAGAGGCAAATTCTGGGCAGTGACTAAAATTTCAGAACAAAAAAATCAGGAAAAAGGTCCGTTTTAGGGACACACGAAGAGGTAACATAACTGTAAAATAGACAGCCAGGTACAGGTTTATAGTTTTGGTTCGTGTAATACATCAGTATTGAGCACACATTCACAAGTAGCTGAAATTATTTAAGGGTTGCAAAAACACCAAACAGAATTTGATAGCCAACAAAAGGTTCAAAATTATACTTCTGTACCTTTGACGATAGTCCAAGAAGCAGGGAGGGCTCTGTTGCTGAACGTGGACATAGACTTCATAGGCAGTAGCAATAACAGTTTAGATTGACTTTTTAAAGGTGTATTTTTAATCAGAGTTGGCAGACTTAAGAGATTTGTTCCCAAGTGCATGTGAATAGAAGTCGAGCGGAATTTTTCAAACTAAACTGGAAGTTCCAGTTTACAAGTTCAGTATTACATTTATTTCTTGCATCAGTGCAGGTCAATTTCATTTGAGAAATACATTGTATTGGTTGTTTCACTGTTGCCAGGCATGGAAAGTACCAATGACAGGCTTTTTTTACATTAGCAACTTCAAGCAACTTAGAAGTAAAAGTTTGCCATGTTTGTGCATAGGGTAGGTTGTTGTCTGTGGCAGCTCGCAAAACAGGAGCCATACAACTATATGCAGCAGATGGTGGACAGTGTTGCAGATGTGGTAAATCTATGATTATGTGGTCTATGAAAGTTGCAGAATCGCAGAATTCCCTGGGCATAGGAAGCATGAAAACACCAAAGTATACTTTTTTATCAGCTGATCCCTTTAACTATGCTGTACACAACCTCAATGTCACTAGTAAAATTGTCCCAGTAAACGCAACACAGATTACTAAGGACCACTAACACAACTGACCGGTGAAAGACAGATGTAAAGGCAATCAAAATACAGCGTCGTAGCAGGGTGAGAAGAGCGGTATTGTTCTTTAGGGCCTGGTGTATATTAGAAACTGATATTTCCAGACAGTGCAAATTAAAATATTTGCTTAGCAATAAAAATGTAGTTTTCCCTTGATCATACTATCCTCCCTAATAATCAAAACAATTTTACACATAGGTGCAATTTGAAAACGGTTACATCTTTTATTGGACAAACCTTGACATTCTTTGTAATGCAACAACTCAAGCAGGCACACGACTATGGTGAGAGAAGGATTCGAACCACTGTCCTTAAGACAGATGTAGACTGTAGTCATTAGATCACATCCAGTTTTGTACTTTTGCAGATAAAAGCATTCAATTCTAATGTCTATGAGAGACACCAAAGTAGTTTTGGTCCCTGGGGCCTGGTATATAAAAAATAGAAATTTCCTGGGGTGGCGAGGCAGACAGACATTAGAGACCCTCCTGTGGGACTCGGACCTTCCGATTGGGCTGCGAGGGTCACAGGAAGTGGGACATGCTGGGTAACTAAGCTGGGAGATGTACGGAAGGAGGGTGCGGTGATTTCATTTGCTGATCTGCAAACGGGATATGAACTGACTGGAAGTCCGGTCTTGAGATATCAACAGATGCAGTATAACTTGGGGAAATGTGGGGGCTTCTAGGAGAAAATAGAGGAGGAATTCACACTAGAATATAAAGTGTTGGGTGCCCTTATTGCGAGCCATGCAGTGTCCTAAACCTATTCTACACTGCTGAATAATAGTATTCCACCGATTGATCCACTTTGGGAGAAAGACCTGGGTAGACTAAGACGATGACTAGGGTTTGGCGTGCAGGTACCCGGGTGAGGTCAAGGACAGGGTTCCGACTGACCCAGCTAAAAATATTTCATAGGGCATATTACACACAAACCCGGCTATTCCTCATGAGGAGGGAGACAGAAGATCACGGTCTGCGGGGATGCCAGATGAGGAGCAACACGATCCACACATTATGGGACTGTCTGGAGGTGCGGGTCTATTGGGAAAGGTAAGAGGCTGTCTGGGGTTTTGGGATTCGAAGTGAAGCTCACATCCCTGGGCATCTGGGGTGGCAGGGGAACAATCGCTAGAAAGGTGTGCCTTGCTTTTTGGCAATCTGGCTTTGATGGTGGCTCGCAGGGATCTCCTTAATCTTGGGGGGGGGGGGGGGACATTGGCAACTATGCAGGAGTGAGAAGAAGGCATGGACTGGTGCATGGGGGCAGAAATGTTAGTATAATGAGCAATGGGATGCCCACATAAATATAAAGGATATGGGGTCTATGGATAGAGGTGAGAGAAGACTGGGTAGATTTCCAGGGGAGGAATGAGACCGGGGGGCGGCTTAAGCCAAGGATGGAGCCCAAGGGGCAGTTGAAAGTTCTCCAAGATGCTGTAGTGCAAGTGGTCCAGTCCTAGCATGAAGGGATGCACTTTACTTTGGTGGATGTATGCTCGTCTACATGCCTTTTGCAGTGGGGGATGGGATGTTTGTTTCTCTCAAAATACAATAAAAAAATTTTTTTTTAAAGAAAGTCCCTGACAAAGTGGCAATTAAAATGCTCATCACTATCCTACTATTCTCCCATTGACCAACAACCTTTTTATACATATGGTGCAGTTTGATTAGCACCCTACACCTGAATGAGTCTTAGACTGTAACCATTAGGCCACAATCAACATTCCTCTTTTAGAATCGAAAATATTCTATATGAAAGTCAATGAGAAAGATAGAGAAATAGTTTTATTACTACACTGACCCATCATTTTCAGGGCGGGAAAGTCAAATTCAAGCAGTTGCAGACATACTCACAAAATATTAGCAGCATGCTCCCTTTGGCGCAGGTCAGACTTTTTTCCAAAAAGTACTCAATATATATTTAGAATGAGCACTTTGGGGACTATTCACAAACGAATTTGTTCAGGAGCAAAAACTGCATTCAGTAAATGTAAATTTCACAGGCGGATTAACAGAACACAGATTGATGAGTGCAGTGAGGAACCCCGACACCTACGCTATAGGCCAGCACACATCCAAGCAATTGTACGCCCTGCATCGGAATAAAAATAAAGTTTGGTGAGGGTTTGGGCTCTGTCAGCATATACCATCTACTGTGGTTTGAAGTGCGTTTTTGGTGCACACCGCATTGTCTACTAAAAGTAGCCTTCTGAGACTTCACGCGGGCAGCTCTAGGCAGCTTAGAAGGTGCCAGGTTTCCCACGGTCCTGACAGACCACGCAAGGACCCCAAAAGTGAGAGGAAAAACAATGGACTACTTTGGAGCATTGTCACAGCCACTGACAGACTGCCCAGCCCAGGAAAGAAATGTCCGAACTGATGCAAGACCTATCGCCTTGTGAGGATGAGCAGAGACAATGACAAGGGGACCTCCAAACAAAGCAACCACTGCCATACCCTACGTATGGTAGGAGAAACTAGCAATAATGGGGTGCCTCACCCCAACAAATACTTGAAGTCATTCTGGACAAGTAAGACAAATAGGTGGTCTTCTCGGAGTGGTTTTGAACAATGATGAATGCCAGTAGTATCGGTAACGGATCTGCAGAGTGCAGATCCAATCCATCTCAGCCTTAAAAACACACATGTGCGTCCGTGAAGGTTATGGCCCATGATCAGTTTCCCAAGTTTATATATACATATGGCGAGCTAGCCTACTTTCTCCTGGCAGACATATACAACAGCTCAGGCACAGCATTATCACCAGACCCCCCTTCACCATGCCCAGGTTTCTTTGTGGACAAAATCAGACCTGCCACCTTACTGAGCTGTACCACAGCAGAATAACTGATACAAATGCACTTTGCTCATAGCATGTTCTCCAGTGGGGCTGACCAGCTACTGCTGGGCTTTGACCACATGTTCCTTGGCTAAAAGCAGACCTTGTCAAAATATACATCAGCCAAACAATCAAGTCAACAGCTCTCAGCTACTGGAGGATATACTTTTGCCTATGCCCTTCTAAAGCAAGCAGATTTTCAAAAACAAAAAAACTCAAAGAGCTGTGGGGTGATAGGCAAAGTGTATGGCTACAAACCATAGGACCATAGAAATCATCCATGGTCCTAACAACAAAGCTGAAACAACCTGGTGTGATAAGATTATGCATTGATATGTGCCCCCCTAACATGGCCAAAGAACAAGACACCACACACTAACTACTGATGACCTCAGTGATTTAAATGGGGCCAAATGGTTCCTAAAACTGAACCTTAATGCCTGGTACCACCAACTCTTAGACAAGAACTGCCACTGCTTCATAACCTCCTAAAAACACATCGGTCTGCAGTGGCAAGACATTCAATTTCAGAATATTGTGAGTAGCTGAAATCTACCACAAGGCAATTGAAGAAACACCGTCGGGTTGAGAAGAAATCAAATGATACACAATATTTTATTCTTTATCTGCAATACATCCATCACAATCGGTTATGAGGACCTACCTACAAAGTTTGGCTGAATGTGGCCCATCCACACTCCGTCAGAAACAAGAGTTCCTGAAGTCAGAGGTGTAGTTTCAATGGATGTGTTTTCTCTGGTACCTGTTTTGGATGTAATCTGCACAAGGCGGCAGAGGCGGAACAGAGGAACTCAGATTGTGCGAGCAGCTCTGGCCTCAGATGGGTCTGAAAGATCTTCCACTTGTACCTGTAGGCACAACACTTCTGGGGCGTCACCTACCACAATCTTATCCTGCCTTTTTTGCAGGTATTGAACTTCACCTGTTCCATCAGATCACAGCAATGGACAACCCAATTACAAAAGTACAACTTCACCATGTCCTACAAAATGGGCTGCAGAAATCCTGCAGATTACATGTGCCAAGGTACCGACACCAGGATATGCAAACACAGCCCACATAAAGGACCAAAGTAAAGACATCCATGTTGCACAGACAGTCCTTTCACTAACTGATAAAATAGGACAACAGAGGATGAATATCTCCATAAGGGAAACAGACAACCATGAGTAACTTGTGGAAGACTTTCCTGCTGAACACACAACAGGATTGACACAAGCACAGCCTATACTCTAGCATTACTGAGTGTCTGCATAAGATTATCACTAATGAGGGCATCCTATTGTGAAGCGATGAATCCTCATCACCATACCCCTCCCCCCAATCCCCAAAGTCCTGTGCCCATATGTGGTCCAGCATAACCCACCAGAGACATTAAGAGGCATTCAAAACCAAGGCTAGACTTCGAGAAAAGGTAGCATTCTTGGGCTTGGATGCCTGGTGGACCAAACAGTGAGCGAATGCCAGTGGTATCAAGCAAGTAGCAGCATTGAGCACCCTTCCTTCATGATCACATAAGAAGGGTGTATAATACTGTTGAAGGAGGCTAGTGTGGATTGTGGTCTGTTCCCACACAGGAGACACCTAGTTGCGACAGGCTCATGCACATAATTTAACTCCTGGTCATCGAAAAACTGTTCAAGAGCTTTTGAACACATGCATCACAACTTGAGGTGAGCCTCAGGACTGTATGCGTACGCCTACAGTAAACAAGCATTTGCAATGCAGTAGGTCTCGCATTTACGCGCGACCTACTGCATTGAAAATGGTAGGCATAACGGACAACAGGAGGAAGGGCGGCCGGGGAGAAGGCATGGACAGCAGGAGGGCGGGGTTCAGGGGGGAGAAGGCATGGACAAATGGGGCGAGAAGGCAGGGACAACGGGAGGGCAGGCAGGGGGGGCGAGAAAGCACGGACAACAGGAGGGAGGGGAGTAAAGAAGGCACCAAAGCATGTCGTGCCTGCAGTAGGAGAACCTCATTTAAGAAAATAGTGCTCACAGTCTAAATAACAGTGTAACAACCGAAGTAAAGGGGCCAGTCGCCATGGGAGGGGACAAATGAGGAGGAGGTACTAAGGAGGGACTAACAAACCTATTGACAAATCAGAAGCCAGCATGTAGGACAGGCAATGACAAGCCAATGGCAAATGTGCGCGGATAGTGGGCAGGGCTTCTATTCACTACTCCTCTACAATAAGTCTCGCAGAGCAGCGCATGCGCGCTGGCTCTAGGCTTGACCTAAAAAGGAAAATGGGCTTCTTTGTGGATCGAAGTCAGTATCTAGAGCCATAAGGTATCCAGCACCACAAAACTCATCCCACGGTGGCCACCGACTAACAGTGATGTCAAGAGAATAAGAACACTGAACAAGGCTAGAAGGATTTGTGTGGAACAGATTGGCAACGTACAAGACAGCGTACCCCTGCGACCGTACTGTTTGGTCAGTCACCATTCTGGTATCACCAGGATGGGCTCCAGTGCACACTGACCACAGTCAGAGCCAACCAAAAATTGAATAAGAGAAATAACAATGCACCCAGTGGAACGAGGGCCACTAGACAGCGATATTTGAATGGGGGTGCAGTGCTTGTGAGGAACTGACCACCAACGGTAAATGTCACAAGGCTGTATGAGAACAAGGCCTGGACTAACAGTCGATATAAAAGGCACTATAGTCACAGCCCGGAGACATTAAACCACAACTCAATGTATCCCAGTTCAAGAAATGGAGGGGAAAGGAGGGCAAATTGATGAAGCCTTTTTAAGGCGCTCCAAAGGATGCGTGCCAGAGTGGGGGAAATGAGCTATAGAAAAAACTTGTGGGCCTGCTCCCCTATTCAGGAAGATCCCACTCCCAACAGACTCAGAACCACTGGCAGGAAACAGAGGCCCAGCAACCTGGCCGCAGCAGACGTTGTTACAGCCCAACAGTGCAAAGATTGGGGGGCTATAGAAAAATTGACAAATGGGCCTATGACACCATTTGTTCGAATTCTAGCTCGCACTTATGATGAGTAGGGATGTAATCAGTCACCTGGCTCCTATATAATACACCAGCTCACAGCTACCCATCCCAACACCATTGGGATATCAATAAAGGATGTCTGAGTGCAAGAGCTTAGTCAGTGTACGCTCACCAATAAGACCTGGTCTAAGTTTTTGGTCTGCATCACAATTGCATTTTTCATAGTCATGGTGCATCTAAAAGTGCAGACAATACGCAGCATAGCAAAATTAACATATTACTAGTTTGAGTTTAAGCTCAAGACTATGGGTGTTACTGAATGGGGCATCCTGCATAAGGAAACCAACCATAGTGCTTGCAGGCAGTTTTCCACCACTGACATACCAGGCAGAGATGCAATAAATACCGATCCAGAGAGTGAAAGGAAAAGACCACTCCCACGTTTAATGTGAGTGTAAGGGTAAGGAGTTGAACTGGTAAAATGATTTTCCTGCGGGAGATGAAAAGCTACACGTGCTAATGCACATCTGCTCTTCATTTACTTTAGCAGAAATTGCACGTGCACGTTTTATGCACTGTAGTACATTAAAACAAAAAAACAGAGGACCTGTCAGTTTTCTTCAAGTACTCCTACTATGCTTTATGAATTCCTGAAAAGTTGGATACCCGCTCCAAACACAGAAGTAACATATTTCAGGTTTTAACCTTTATGAATAAGGGCCCAGTACCTCAACTTTAGACGCATGTTAGTGAGACACTGAAATACGAGCAACGGCACAATCAGGAGACCATCTTGCAGACAACTCCTAAAAGGAAAAGATTAGCTTTTACACACTTCAAAATCAGAGCAAATCATATATACACCACTACATGGAGAGGGAAAAAAAAAAAAACAGCCCACCAGTGGGATTTTAGCATTCGTGAGAATAAACTGCAAGCTACGCCTAAAGAAAAAGACTACGAGGCTGCATTGATATTTAGGCCAATCCAGGATACCATGACATCACAATAGGCTGAAGAAACTGCTGTGTCAGGCTTACCTCCCAGGCAGCTTCAACAACATTAGATAAAAGCTTTGAAAGCTGCACGAGCCACCAAAACCTGACTATTAACATTCTGTGGCTTGTAAAAACAAAAGGAGCAAAATGGGCAAGAGGGAACCCATTTTGCACGTGAAATAATTGGTTTTGCTGTTCCTGTGCCAGTGTCTGTCGTCTACAGATTTATGAATGCACAACAGCATCTCAAACCCTGCCACTGCACTGGCTCGTATTGAAGCTCTGCCAGCCTATACGCTCTATTAATTCCATTTTTAAAGTCCTGTGAAACAGGCAAATTGACATCTTCTTGCAAGCAAGTCAGCTGATTATTTTATAATCCCAGGCCTAAAGGAAAGTAAGTTCATTAGTGGGAAATTAAGAAGTTGTGTAATGTGCCAGCAGGTACAATACAGGTCCCCTTCAGACAGCTTTGGCAGTGGGCAACTCCTGTCACGTAGGGCCTGTCCCACAAGCACAATAAAAGCTGAGTCACTGTAGGACCCAAACAATAACGGTCTTAAAGGGAGACAGACAAAACAAGTACTGGTAACGTCAATAGGTTTGGCTTTCAAATGCCATCATATGCACAAGGCATTTGTGCATGACGGTTTTTATGTGGTAGCACATGATTGCTGGAAAAGCGTACGTAACCTTTTATAGCAAAGATGCTTCTTCCAGTCACTTCATTCAGCAAAGGAACAAGGATTTCTTAGAGTTTAGTGATTTATTAAAATAAACCTAGCCTCATGTCAATTGCAATATAGGGGATAAAGCACCCCGCCATACATTATAAGGATACTGCAAGTCACTGTGGAGTTCCATGACCATATATAGTACCGAGGCCGAAGATTATGGAACTCCAAGTAATAATTTCTTATCGTTGAGTTCTGACGTAATTACTTTATATTCGGCGACAGGGTGCATCACAAGTCGCCAAATATAAAGAAATTAGAGACAGATATTTGTACAGGGATTGCAGAATCCCACGTATTAAAGAAATAACATTAGAACACAACTGTAATAACTTATTACAGCCGAGTTCTGATATCACAATGCCTACTGCCAGAGCCACCAACAGAGGGGAAAGGGAGGTCAGGTCATGGAGCAATATTAAAGCAGCTGTTTAATGGACGAAAACCTAAACGTTACTCTTCTGCTCGGTTTTTCTAGCTGTACATTGATAAGAAATGCGATATTTATGATTATTTTTTGCACTGCTCCGATAAATTATAGAAAAATCAGAATCTTTCTGTATGTTTCTAGAGAGCCTTTAAAAAAGCCTAACTTGTATTAAACTTTTTTTTATTTATTTATTCATTTGTAGAGCGCCTGGTTACACCACCGGTGTGTCCCCGCGCTGAAGACATACTCTGGGGGGAGATAGCCGTCATCCACCTAAACTGCTATGCTGTGTAGAGCTCCTTAACCTGTATGTCTATCCGGTTTGCCTGAACAGCCATGTTTTTAGCTGTCTACGAAAACTGCTTTCGCATGGTTCTGTTCTTAGATTTAGTGGGAGGGCATTCCACATTATGGCTGCATGGTACCTGAATGAGCGAGCTCCCATTCTAGCTCTGAATATTCTCGGTACAGTAACCTGTGCCATCCCCATAGACCTTAGGTTCCTTCTTGGGATGTAGTGGGTTATTAGCTGTTGCAAATATCTAGGGCTTTTCTTTGCTAGAATACGATGGCAGTGGCACATTGCCTTAAAAGCGATTCTCTTTTCTACCGGGAGCCAATGTAAGGCTATCAAAGCTTTCCTCGTATTCGCTCTTCTTGGCAGGCCCAGTACCAGCCGTGCTGCCACATTCTGTACTCTTGTAGTTTGGCAAGACCCCTTTTAGTAGCACCTAGGTAAAGTACATTCCCGTAATCTAGTTGTGAGGTTATTACCGCATGTACTATAGTTTTCCGGGATTTCGGTGGTAGTAGGTCTAGGACCTTCCTCAGAATTTTCATATTCCCCATAGCATTTGCCTGCTACCTTCCGAATCGGACTTTCAAAAGTCAGCTCGGGGTCAAGCCATATACCGAGGTTTTTAACTTCTGATTTGGGGAGAGGCAGTTGGCCTAGAGTTTCAGGCCACCACGCGTGTGACCATAAGTTCTGCCTACTACCATGACCTCCGTTTTGCTCCCGTTCAGCTTGAGGCAGTGATTAGACATCCAGTCTGCCACCTCTTCTAAACATTTGGAGAACCAGGTCGCTGCCTGGCCCCTGTCTTGTGCTAGCATCATAATTAGTTGTGTGTCGTCAGCGTAAGAAACAATTGACACCCCATACTTCTCCACACACTCGGCCAATTGCCCCACATAAATGTTAAACAAGGTGGGGCTCAGGATTGAGCCCTGTGGGACCCCTTGAGCCAAGGGAGTCTTCTTAGACAGATGGGTTTGTTGAGCAACTTGGAAGCTTCGTGTGGAGAGAAATGATGTCAACCAACTCAATGCCCTACGCCTTATGCCACACGCCTCTAGTCTTTGGATAAGAAGCTTATGGGAGATAGTGTCAAACGCCGCACTGAGATCTAATAAAATCAGTGCGGCTGTTTGTCCCTCATCTGCATATTTCCTCAATATTTCTGTGGCTATAAGAGCGGACTCAGTCGAGTCGGCCACTCTGAAACCTGATTGGGAAGGATGCAGTAGGTCGTTTTTATTTATGTGGTCTATGAGTTGTTTATTAGTCGCTTTTTCAGCAACTTTCGCTACAAAAGGCAGCAGCGAAATAGGCCGTAAATTTTCCAGCACTGTGTACTCCAGTGATGGCTTCTTTTTGAGTGGTTTCACAATGGCCGGTTTCCATTTTGTGGGGACCACGCCATTTTGAAAGGAGCAAGAAATAAGATCAGAAATATATGGCATGATTACATTAGCTCCCTGCATTATAATTCTTGGTTGGGCTGGGTCCAAAGGGGATCCCGATTATCCCTTTTGCTATAGTGGTGATTTCTTCAAGTTCCTGTATCTTGAACTCATCCAACGTTGCTCCAACAAAGTTTGTCTGGCTATCACCTGCCCTAGTAGTTCCTTCACGCACGTCAATCGGGAAGGTGTCGTAAATTTTGGCCACTTTATCTGCGAAGAATTCTGCCACCTTGTTACAGCTCTCCTCCGAGGCATCTGTATCGTTCCCGTTTTCCTGAGTTCTTAAGGATTTCAGTATCGCAAACATTTCTTTCTGGGAATTGCTGGCACCTATCCTTTCAGTGTAAAACTTACATCTGACTTTCTTAATTAAGGAATGATATCGTTTTAGTTCTTTTTTATAATTTCCTTTCGACTCACTATTATATTCCTTCCTCCAGACTCTCTCGCACCTTTTGCATTTTTTTTTGGGTATCATCAGCCCTTCATTAAACCAGGGTGCTGTTCTATTTTGTCTTTTAGGAGTCCTGGTGCTCCACGGTGCTGTCTTATCTAATGCCTCTGTGATCCAGGCTTCCAATTGATTGTTAGCTAGATTAACATCTATATCTAAGATGGGCATTTTCTCCATCAGGGCATGTGTGAAAGAATTGGAGTTAAAATTCTTCCAGTTCCTCGTAGTAATTACCTTAGTAGGTTGTATTTCCCTCTTCCTGTGCGTAGGGACAGAAAACTGGACTAGATAGTGATCAGACCAGGGAATAGGCCATGGTGTCTCAACCTCTATATCCTCAAAGTTGGAGAAGATAGGATCTAGAATGTGGCCTCCTTGGTGCGTTTGAGATCCTACTCTTTGAACTAGGTTAAGGGTCAGTAGATCGTTGCGTAGGGTGCATACTTCTTGGTTCTGCATGTTATCAAAATGTAAGTTCAGATCACCTAGTACCAGAAAGTTTTTATGTCGAAGTGCGAGTTGTACTACTTTCTCTTCCAGGCTAGTTATAAATTGTAACCCTGGCCGACGGTAAATTAGAAAGCCGGCTAAAGTATTATGTGCTGTATCCGATAAAGTGAAAAAGAACGCCTTGCATTTGTCAAGGTCGGCCTGTTTAATTTCACACTTCATTGAGGTTTTAAAAATAATGGCTATGCCGCCTCCTGTTTGTCCTTCCCGATCTTGCCTTACTAACATGTAATCACTGGGGATTACATCCAGAACATCAGGGGTGGAGCTCTCATTCAGCCATGTCTCAGTCAGGAATAGAGCATCCAATGATCTTTCCCAGAGAAGGTCCTGTACCTCATATTTGTGTTTCGCTAAAGATCTACAGTTTAGCAGTGCTAGCTGCAGTCTATCTTTGTCCTTGTCATTAGTAGCTCTTAATGTCTTATTGCAGTGATCACATTTCAACTCATTACTGTCTAAATTTATGTTATGTTTGCAACATATATCCATGGGCATTGCCAGGTTCCACAGCTCTTCAGCTGTGTACCGGAGTCTCCTAAGTGGCTCAGCAGGGCCAGGGGTCCTGGCCCCTGTACCCTGCCGGGCGCGGACGGGCGCAGACGGGCTTGCCTTTGGCGCACCAGCGGCTCGCCCGCTGCGCGCGTCTGCTGCGCGGCCGGACACACATGGGTCTAAGTAGTGGAGTGGGCGGGAAATTCCTGTTCCGCCTCCCCACCCGGAAATGATGGCCTACGCAAGGTCAGCCACGCCCTCCACACAACGGCACACAGCCGGGATGGGGCGGGCGGCAACAAGTAAACAAAAGTACGATGCGGCGCAAATTAAGGTAAAAGCATTACATTACAGGATGTGTTTTAAAACTAAATGCGGTATCAGTTAAAAAAGAATTATGCAGGTATCAGTTAAAAAAATAAAAAATTTAAACAAATATCCAACAGCTTTTTCGATTTGTTCAACTTTGCACTAAAGATTCTAATTTTATTCCTCAGGTTTGCAAAAATGCCCTTTCATATGAAAGTTTCGCACCAAGGATTTAAGTGGTTTATAGAAAAAGTGATGTTGTGACCATGTATTTATTATAAGGAATAAAGTAGCCCCCTGCCGTAGATGAGGATATTTAAGTTACATTGGCGTTCCATAACCTTAAAAAGCAACGTGGCCTTCGGCCTCATTCCTCTTTATGGTGATGAATCTCCTCGGTGCCGCTCCATATACTTATAATGTATGGCATGGGGTACTTTATCCCATAAATAATTGGTGACTGGGTGTGTCACAAGTTGCAGATTATAAAGAAATTAAAGACCGGTTTTTATACAGGGACAGCAGAATCCCAAGTATTACAAAAGACTAACTAATGTGAAGTTCATCAGCACATGAATAGTGAATACCTGCCACCTGTACTAACAACATTTATAGACAACTCTAAATTCCCTCACAGACGTCAGGCAAGTAGGCTGGTTGTACTACAAGTCTTGGTCATATTTCTCGTTCTTAAATTCACATATATATAAGCTACATGCACTAAGATTGATCAACAATTTCAATGAAGCATCTGGTAGAAGAATCAAATGTATGCAACTTAGACATTCTCTTCTCACTCCTTTCAATTGTATGTTCCTTTCAAACACCATCATCGTCAAAATCTGTCGAGTCTGGTCAAGACAACGCTGTCGAGTCAGGATGGTCAAACCTGAACCTTTTGTCAGAAGTCTATTATTTACATAGACAGCTGCCTTGCTGTTCTTTTTTTATATGAATGGCTTGTATCAGAGAGGAGTCAAATGCCACTCTAGATCTGCAGTATATACCTCCGAGCCTGTCAGAAAACGATTTGTACAGTTTCATAGAAATAGGTATAGTACAAAATAATCTGAGGTATTATAGGATTTTGTTTCCACAGAAGGACAACCATAAGTGACAAAAAAAGCAGGCTTAAATGCAGTCTGTTTTTGGAACACAATTTTCCATGCGGCTGGAAGAAAAACAAACGCAGCGCCCGATGTGCAGCTGAAAAATCACAGCAGAGTACAGTGTTACTGAAGTCCATGGCACCAGCTCTGAATTCGGACACAGCCCCTGCTTCAATGCTGAAGAATCAATGCATCACCTGCTTCACAGCTGCCAAACAGATGCAGCGCCTGCATCGTGTCAGGAGTTTCGACGCATCGTCCCACAACATCTTCTCTTCATAGGCATCGCGAGCAATAAGGAACCGAGGCTGCATGTCCAGAGATCAATGAATCACCTCCCCTTCCAGTAAGGAACCAACACATCACCTTCCCCGATAGTAAGGAACCAATGCATCTCCTCTCCCCTGGGAGTAAGGAACAGAAGCATCGCTTTGCTTTTCTGGCACCTCACCTGCGCCCGTTTTGTCTTTGAATTTTGACACATCCAAGGTACTTTGTGCTAAAAGAATGGCATCCATAGATTTGTATGGACGTATTTAACATCTGAAAAGTGATATCTTTGTGTATGCAGAAATTGTCATTTTGGTCTTGTTTTATTCAGATAAATACTGGCTTTTTTTCTAAACTTGTGTGGACTCCTTTTGTAGTGTTCACTGTAGTACTGTGTGTACAACTGCTTTACACATTGCCTCTGAGATAAGCCTGACTGCTCATACCCAGCTACCAAGGGGGTGAGCAGGGGTTATCTTAGCTGTGTGACTCCCTTATCCTGACTAGAGTGAGGGTCCCTACTTGGACAGGATGCAAACAATGCCAACTAGATATCCAATTTCTAAAAATTATCAACAGATCAACAGAGATATGCATGATGCCTTTGTAAATTGCTGGCACAGGTAGTACAATATTACACCAGACTTGAGCCACCTCTAGGTGCCCGATTTCCCCCTCCTGAGCGCTTTCTTTAGTGCTGCCTCTTCACACTCAGCCCGCTTGGAGACTTCATTATACCATTTCCACACATTAGGACAAGCTTCACATTTCCAGTGATCGGTCGTTTGGCCAATACAAGTGCTAGATGTATAAATGTACTGGACACAATGTTAGTTTTGGTTCCTGGAAAGAAAACCAGTAAGCATGCCGCCGGAGCATTTGGGACAGATCAGTCTGTGACCTTTTTAATGAACTGTAGTGCCTTGTTCCAATAGCTGGTCAATTCAGAACAACTCCACACCGTATGTAAAATATAAAAATCGAATATATATATATATATATATATATATATATATATATATATATATGATATGGGGGCCACCCGACATGGTAACTATCATGTCGGCTATGTGGGCCAGCAGCCGCAAACAGGATTGAGGACGAGTCCACTTGCAGGGTCCATACAGGACAAGATTTGTGTGCTATCCGGACCACATTTCCCACAATGCACAGTCTCATTCGAGCTTCCCATTGGTGGGTGTGCAATATGAAAATGGCGAAGTGGGTTCAGCGTTTGCACACACTGTCTCCGTTCAAGCCTCTGAAGAGAAGCATATGGAGCTTCGAAACGCGTCAGGCAATTCCATTACGGAGCAGCTTCTACAAGCGGATCCTCGTCCCTGCCGATCATAAATAAAGCTGCTGATCGAGTGCTACTCACCTGGTGGACAACCTTTGGAGCAAATATATATATATATATATATATATATATATATATATATATATATATATATATATATATATATATATATATATATATATATATATATATACACACAAGTCAGGGGATCCTGCCTAAACGCGTCATAGCCCGACAAAAAATCATGAAATAAACATTGTGGACTCAACTTAGCTGGTGTCACTGTGTCTCTGTTCGGTGCGGCGGAAGGAGGTGCCGATTTGTGTGGATACATTAGTACGGAATGATCCCTTTTTACCTACGGGTGGCACATGGCTTTCCCAAAGGAAGGGGTTTTATCCTTGCAAAACTTGCAAAGCATGTCAACATGGCATCCGCACAACTTCGTACAGTACCCCTTTTAGTGATCAAGAAAGGCCCATTAACAAGGCCCTTTCTTGTAAAACTGATCATGTGGTATATGTGCTGCAGTGCCCATGTGCCCTACGATATGTGGGTAGTACTATCCTACAAGGGCACAAAAGGATACTGCAGCACATACGAGCTATTAAAAACCAGGATACTGCATACCCGGTGGCACGGCATTTTGGAGAAGTTCATAAAGCAAATCCCTGTGAACTCAAATACTTTTTAATTGATGCCGTTACTCCAAATAAAAGGGAGGTGATCGGGAAAAACATTTGAGACAATTAGAGACTAGGTACATTCTTGACCTCGATACCAAGGCTCCGGGGGGTCTTAATGTGACGGAGGAGCTTTATACCAGTCTCTAAAAAAAAGTTTAAAAAAAAGTTTAAAAAAGTTTCAATCTGAGTCCTTAGATGATCTTTCATATGTAGTTTACATGCTACAGGATTTGTAACCAAACAGATAAATGAACTAATTTATACAAATTCTCTCTTATCGTGTATATTTTATCGTTAAGAGATAACACTGGTATCTATGGAACACACTTTTTATAAATCTTCTTTTTCTTTTATACATCTTTATTTAAACACGGAGATAAGGGGTTTTAGCCAAGAAAATCCTGTTAGTGTAGCACTTTAAATGCACAAACATGAGATAAACACAATATAATATAAAATAGAAAAATAAAAATAAAAATGTTCTTTTTTTTTTTTTTTTTAAACACCAAATAATTTTGCACATTGAGTTATCCAAATGTAGTGAAATGTACAAAACATTAAGTTCGCATTTTGAATGGTATTGAATACGAATGCCCATACAAAACGGTTAGTGAGACCCAATTAGGTACAATAAGGAGTAGCTTTAGCCTGTGACGATATTCCATACTGTGACAAGTAGTAGTAAATTCGAGAACAAGAGACCTTACTGAAACGGTGTAATATATCAACTGAATGAATTTTTAGCATGAATATTTTCTATCTAAGACATGCAATGATTAAATTATTTATTTATATATATGACTAGATTTTAAGAATGCTTTTAATAAGTGTAGTTTATTGATTTATTTAGTTATATGTGTATATAATTATATATATATATATATATATATATATTTAATTTTATATTTATACTTTCATTTTGATATGCTCTATTTACACAGTACTACAAGGTTCACAGTTATTGTGGTTTAAAAGCACAAGCTTTATATCCAATTGCTGCTTCGCATTGGGTATTTAAACCTGGATGTTAAATATGGTCATTTATGTGTTAAATTGCAGAACTATATTTGGGCACTTGTCACTTTAAATTTAAAAAAAAAATGATTAAAAAAAAATGATAAAAAAAAAAAACACAAAAAAACAGGAAATGGCATTGTAGGGTATTTAAGCCAATTGTATCCCGTGTTGCGTGTCATGTGATCAAGGCCCTTTGAGGTCGAAACGCGTAATGCTGAGTGATTTTACTGGAGTGAAATAAATTTTAAATCTGCACTTACATTGTGGTCCGTGCTCCTGTTCCTGCTCTGTTTGACAGCCTGAGCTAAGGTTGGAGTTCTTTGGATAGATATATATATATATATATATATCACTGCTTTCCGCGTTGAACTGAAAGGTTCTTCCCTGCAACAACGGACACGGACCAAATAAGTAAGTGCAATTGTATTTATTTAATCTTCACTGTCGCCATAACGTTTCGGCTCGTCCGAGCCTTTTTCAAATTCTTTCCTAGCTCTCCCACGTCAACGAGGACGTCATAATAGCACGGCTCCGCTCGCGACACCGTATGACGTCATCGGAGCCATAAGAGAACCTCGTCGGCGTGCTGACGTCAGTTCCACCCATTTTTTCCGTGCCACCGAGGCAAACAGGGGACCGAGACATTTTCACATGTATACATAGTATAATAAATATATATATATTCACTGAAAAAACCATAGGTTTCAGGCACGTTATAGTTAGAAATTAGCATTTAAAAAACCTTAGAAATTCACTGAAAAAACCATAGGTTTCAGGGGCGTTCTAGTTAGTTGGACATTTCACTCGTACAAAACCATAGAAATTCCCCCGTTATAGTTAGTTCAGCCAACTATAACTCGCGCGCCCGCAATGCACTGCTGATGACGTCACATATTACATCACTCATGACATGGTCAGTGACATCTCAAATGACATCACTGATGACATCCTTGTGATAGAGTGGCAGACCTCCTCTCACCCTAATATAACCTTTGATACACACTCAAAAATACAAACTAACATTTTCAAAACAATGGACATACCAATACCAGTTACAACACACCTATTCAGTAATTCCAAGATCTACACACACATCCACTCATTCACCAACAGTCCCTATACAGTCACTCATACATGTACTCACTCATCATATGTACTCATACACCTATACATCCTGTTACACACCGTCACTCATCCATAGAGTTACTCACACACATAGTCACACATGCAAACAAAGTATCAAACATCCATTTACTTGCATATACAGTTACACACACTACCACTTACTTCTACAGAAACTTACACACACTTACTCTCTTAAACAATCACTTATAGAAACACCTACTTATTTGTACAGGAACTCTTCCAATCTCTCACTCTCACATATACTCACTTATATACACCAATACTCACATATACTAGTTTAAAACATATGTAGTTACTCATAAAGACACTATTGAGACAGTCATTCACTCACTAACACACCCATACACATACTCATCCACCTATACAGTCCTGCATACATGCTGTCTTCAACGCACAAGTTACTAACTTGTGTAACGATATATCTGTAAGAGACAGTAGTTAGTGATAGATTCCTTACCTTAGAATATCCCCAGGCGTCAGGCTGGATCCGGAAAGTTTTGCGTAGCAGTACCCTTGCGCGTCGGTAGGCGGCGTCGTGCGGCTCCGCGTCCGTCGTCGGCGTCGTGATCGCCGGGATGACGTCGCGGGCAGTACTTAGACGCCGCCCCTGCGCGCTGACGTCAGTTCTGTACACGACTTTCCGCGCCAGGAACGCAGAGCCATGCAAGAAGCTGACACAGGTGTCTGAAAAATACTAGGGCCCTGAAAGGGATGTCCTTAACCCTAGAAATCAGTTCGCAGAACGGGGAGGATGGGTGGGGCGGTAGGAATCTATCACTAACTACTGTCTCTTACAGATATATCGTTACACAAGTTAGTAACTTGTGCATCTGAAAGAGACACGTTAGTGATAGATTCCTTACCTTAGAATAGATACCCCAGCAATACCAACCCCGGTGGTGGGTCTGCGAACAAAGATCAGACAAGGAAGTCCTGGAGGACAGAACGGCCAAAGAAGCCGTCCCTCCGGACCTGACTGTCAAGGCAGTAATGCTTAGTAAACGTGTGCAGCGAGGCCCACGTAGCTGCCTGACAGATAACCGGCAGCGGAACACCGCGGCCCAAGGCCGTGGTAGCAGCCGTTGCCCTGGTGGAATGGGCACGCAGCCCAACAGGAGGCTCCTTCTTAGCCAAAGAATAGCAGGTCTTGATGCACAAGGTAACCCAGCGGGAGATGGTCCTCTTGTGCACCGCCCGACCTTTTTGGCGCCCACGTAGCCAACAAAGAGCTGGTCATCCACCCGGAAGTGTTTCGTGCGGTCGATATAGAAGGAGAGCGCACGTTTTGGGTCCAGACGGTGGAGCCTCTCTTCCTCTCTGGAAGGATGCGGAGGCGGAAAGAAGGTGGGCAAAGTGATGGTCTGCCCAATGTGGAAAGCAGTAACCACCTTTGGCAAGAAGGACGGACGCGTCCGAAGAACAACCTTGTCTGGATGAACAGACAGAAAGGGAGGTTTGCAAGAAAGAGCCTGGAGCTCACTCACCCGCCGAGCGGAGGTGATGGCCACCAGAAAGGCTGCCTTTAGAGTCAGAAGACGAAGAGGACAGTTATGCAGAGGCTCAAAGGGAGCGCACATTAAAAGGTAAGAACCAAGTTCAAGTCCCACTGAGGCATTACAAACGGAACAGGAGGGAAGAGGTGAGTAATGCCTTTTAAGAACCTGTTAACAACAGGGGACTTGAAAAGGGAGGGCTGATCAGGGAGCCTGAGGAAGGCCGAGATAGCACAAAGATAACCCTTGATGGTACCCAGGGCAGAACCCTGTTGGGCCAGAGAGAGAAGGAACAGAAGGACCTCAGAAAGAGGGGCAGAAAGGGGATCCACAGCCTTTGCTGTGCACCATGCCACAAATTTGTTCCACCTGCAGGCGTATACCACCTTAGTGGAGGGACGCCTGGCTGCCAGAATCACATCACAAACTTTGGGAGGCAAGTCGAAAGGAATCAACTGCCGCCGCTCAATCTCCACGCAAGCAGGTGTAGACTGGACAGGTTCGGGTGGAGGACCGTCCCCTGCTGCTGCGACAGAAGATCCTCCCGAAGAGGCAGACGGATCGGGGGATCTATGCTCATATTGAGTAGCTCGGGATACCAAACTCTTCGAGCCCAGTCCGGAGCCACAAGAATGACTTGGGCCCGGTCGTGCCGAATCTTCTTCAACACTCTGGGTAGAAGTGGTATAGGCGGAAAGGCGTACAACAGACCGCAACTCCACTCGCGACGAAAAGCGCCGCCGAGCGAGTGCCGCCTTGGAAATTCCAACGCGCAGAACTGATGACATTGCGCGTTCTCTTCGGTGGCGAATAGATCTAACCAAGGCTCTCCCCACTGTAGAAAGAGTCCTTGCGCCACTTCCGAGTGAAGACGCCATTCGTGATCCATCATGCACCTGCGGCTGAGTTCGTCCGCCCTGGCGTTCAGAGAACCTGCCAGGTGTTGAACCATCAGGAACATGCCCTGATGTTCCAGCCATGTCCAGAGGCGCAGAGCCTCCTGACAAAGGGTCCAAGACCCCACCCCGCCCTGTTTGTTGCAGTACCACATGGCGGTGGTGTTGTCTGTGAACACCTGCACTACCTTCCCTTTGACAGAGGGAAGGAATGCCTTGAGTGCAAGCCGGATCGCCCGGAGCTCCAGAAGGTTGATATGGAGCCGGGACTCCGCCGGAGACCAGAGGCCTCTGATCTCCGCCTCTCCCATGTGACCGCCCCATCCCAGAAGGGACGCGTCCGTCACAACTGTATGCTCTGGCTGGGGAAGGGAGAGGGATCTGCCCATGACCCATTGCCGGTTCGAGAGCCACCACTGCAACTGTTTTGCAGTCCCCTCCGAGATCTGGACGTGATCGGACAGGTTGCCCTGGTGCTGCGCCCACTGGAACTTCAGGTCCCACTGCAGAGCCCGCATATGCCATCTGGCATGATTGACCAGCAGGATGCAGGAGGCCATGAGGCCCAGCAGCCTCAGGGTCATCCTTACCGAAACCCAGGATAAAGGCCGAAAGATCGGAATCATAGCCTGAATATCCCGGACTCGCCGTTCGGGAGGATAGGCCCGAAACTGCGTCGTGTCCAGAACTGCTCCGATGAAAAGGAGCTGTGGAGAAGGAATCAGATGCGACTTCGGCACATTGATGGAGAACCCCAGCGAGTGCAGGAGTTCGGCCGTAGTCTGGAGGTGGGAGACGACTGCCTGGGACGAGCCCGCCTTCAGCAGCCAGTCGTCGAGGTAGGGGAAGACTGAAACCCCTGCCCGGCGCAGATGAGCTGCGACCACCGCCATCACTTTCGTGAACACCCGAGGGGCACTGGTAAGGCCAAAGGGGAGCACGGTGAACTGAAAATGCTCGGGGCCTACCGTGAACCGAAGGTAACGCCGGTGGGCCGGCAGGACGGGGATGTGGAAATACGCGTCCTGCAAGTCCAACGCTACCAACCAGACTCCAGGGTCGAGGGCAGTCAAGACCTGAGCTAGGGTGAGCATCTTGAACTTCTCCTTCCGGAGGAAGCGATTGACGTTCCGGAGGTCCAAGATAGGACGCATGTCCTCCTTGTCCTTTTGGGCACCAGAAAGTAGTGGGAGTAGCAACCACGCCCTACTTCTGGGGTCGGAACATGCTCGATGGCCCTCTTGGTCAAGAGGGCCGTGACTTCCTTCTGTAGAAGCACCAAGTGATCCCCTGACATGCGGTGGAATTGAGGTGGCATGGCTGGGGGTGGTCTCGAAGGGGAGGGAGTAGCCCCTTCGGACAATGTCCAAGACCCACCTGTCCGAGGTGATGGTGCGCCAGTGGGGAAGGTGATGGCGGACCCTGCCCCTACTGGCGTGCCGTGCACCTGAAAGGAGGGACTAGGAGGGCTTGGAGGCCGCGGACGGGTTGGAGGTGGTGGCCTGACCCGCACGCTGGTTGCCCGATCCGCCACGGCGGAATCCACGTCCTCGGCCACGCGAAGACGCCTGCTGCGCGGGCCGGTGGCTGGGCTGCTGACGTGAAGGGGCGCCCCTACCGTGGCGAAAAGCAGAAGGCAGCGGAGGGCGTGTAGCAGAAAGGCCCAGGGACTTGGCAGTAGCCCGTGAGTCCTTAAAGCGCTCCAACGCATGGTCCAAAAGAACGTCCGTGAGGGCGTCGTTAAACGGCAGCACAGTCTCCGCAGAGGAGGCTGCCGGCTGAAGCACCTCTGTCAAGATGTTAGGCTTGACCGTTAAAGTAGGGAGCTGGAGACGTAAGGCCCCAGCAGCCCTACGCAACACCGTACCAAAATTGGCCCCCTCCTCCGTAGCCACGGGAGGAGACAGCATGCCAGTGTCAGGAGAAGTATCCAGACCACTGGCCTCCCCTAGACTCTCTGTCCAGTCCTCATCATACTGACAGTTGCGTGTCAGAGGGTCATCAGACCCCTCCCAGTCCTCCTGGTCCTCCTCTGGTTCAAAATAAGGAGGAGGAGGGACATTTGGGACCCAAGGTCCCATCGGCGCCGGAGCCGGCGTCGGCGAGCGACGTCGCTCCGGGTCCATGTCCGGAGCCGGAAGGAACTGGGGACGACGCCGCCCGGAGCCCAGGGCGGCGTCGAGAACGGCACCGGAGACATCGGCGCCGGCGGAGGTGTCGTGAGGTCGACCGGCGTCGATGGGGGTTGTGGAGCCGGGATCGAGGCCGGGGCCGAAGCCGGAGCCGGGATCGAGGCTGGAGGCCCGGGCGACGCCGGGGCCGGAGCCGCCGGCGACGCCGGAGCAACCCCATCAGGGCCCGCGGGGCCCGAAGGCGCACCGGAGGGGCCTGAAGGCCCGAAGAGGCGGGCCATGGCCGACAGGAACTCCTGTACCTTGGCCGGATCCGCCCCCGAACCCGGGAAGGGCGGGTATGACGGGGGCGACTCCACAGGCAAGTCCGGGGCCGCGGGGGCGGGGACGGTGC
Organism: Calotriton arnoldi; assembly: GCA_963921515.1. NCBI lineage: Eukaryota > Metazoa > Chordata > Amphibia > Caudata > Salamandridae > Calotriton > Calotriton arnoldi. The sequence goes on from CAWUFW010001370.1 coordinate 490,737, forward strand.
CGGGAGGGGCCTCAGCCGAGTCGCGAGACCGGCGAGGCGAAGTCCGAGAGCGACGATGCTTCTTGGACTTCTTGTGCTTAGACTTACCGGACGAAGAAGACTTCGACGCCGACGACCGGTGTGCACTCCGCGAGCGACCCCTGGACCTCTCACGCGACCGGGGCCTCCGTGGAGCCGAATGCCGGGCCTCGAGGAGCTTTCGAGACCGCTCTCGCAAAGCTTTCGGGTTGAGGGCCTGGCATTCGGGACAAGACTCGGTGTCGTGGCCTCGGCCGAGGCAGAAGAGACACTCCCAATGCGGGTCGGTGACGGACATCATCCGCGCACAGGCGCCGCATCGCTTGAAGCCGGGCATCCCTACGACACCTTAAAGATGGAAAAAACAGTGAAAAAATCACCAAAAAGTATGGTCAAAAATTGACCAGGGCACTGCTCTTCCCGGATCTGCGCTTGCTGGCGCGGAAAAAGAAGAACTGACGTCAGCGCGCAGGGGCGGCGTCTAAGTACTGCCCGCGACGTCATCCCGGCGATCACGACGCCGACGACGGACGCGGAGCCGCACGACGCCGCCTACCGACGCGCAAGGGTACTGCTACGCAAAACTTTCCGGATCCAGCCTGACGCCTGGGGATATTCTAAGGTAAGGAATCTATCACTAACGTGTCTCTTTCAGATACATACAAACAGCGAGTCACTCATTCATGCATCTATGCACTAAGTAATACACCCACCGAACCATACAGACACTCAGACACTGATACTCAAAAACCAACTAATGACCCATATAGATACTCATGTAGCTACTCACCAACCCATGCAGCCACTTATACACAAAGTGAGAGACTGATACAGATATTTTCATATTTAAACATTACTCACTAACCCATGTATTCACTAAGATACACTTCGTCAGTTATACAATCAATTTTACAAAAAAAAAATCATCCATTTAGACACTTATATACCCATTTATTCTTCCATCGACCTTGAGATATACATATATAAAACATTTAATTTTCAGAAAAACACACATTCACTGGATGAGGTCATGAGTGATGTCGTGAGTGATGTCGTGAGTGACGTCGTGAGTGACGTCGTGAGTGACGTCGTGAGTGACGTCGTGAGTGACGTCGTGAGTGACGTCGTGGAGTGACGCGTCGTGAGTGACGTCGTGAGTGACGTCGTGAGTGACGTCGTGAGTGACGTCGTGAGTGACGTCGTGAGTGACGTCGTGAGTGACGTCGTGAGTGACGTCGTGAGTGACGTCGTGAGTGACGTCGTGAGTGACGTCGTGAGTGACGTCGTGAGTGACGTCGTGAGTGACGTCGTGAGTGACGTCATGAGTGACGTCATGAGTGGTGTCACTGACCATGTCATGAGTGATGTAATATGTGATGTCATCAGCAGTGCATTGCGGGCGCACGAGTTATAGTTAGCTGAACTAACTATAACGGGGGAATTTCTATGGTTTTGTACGAGTGAAATGTCCAACTAACTAGAACGCCCCTGAAACCTATGGTTTTTTTTCAGTGAATTTCTAAGGTTTTTTAAATGCTAATTTCTAACTATAACGTGCCTGAAACCTATGGTTTTTTTCAGTGAATATATATATATTTATTATACTATGTATACATGTGAAAATGTCTCGGTCCCCTGTTTGCCTCGGTGGCACGGAAAAAATGGGTGGAACTGACGTCAGCACGCCGACGATGTCCTCTTATGGCTCCGATGACGTCATACGGTGTCGCGAGCGGAGCCGTGCTCGTTGACGTGGGAGAGCTAGGAAAGAATTTCCGTGGAATGCTGGTGCAGGGGATATTAACCTAAGTGTTCAGGCTAGTCCTTTGAGAGCAACTGTTTATGTTGCCACTCCAGAAACCGAAACCAGTGATCCGAGGGCAGAGGCCCTGCAGATGGCACACGAGGTGGGGTGCCCAGTCGTGTGCACCGGCGGGGCAGCGAAGTGACAAGCACCACAACCCACAAAAAAGGTAACGAGGGCACTGAATAACACAGGATCTTCTCTTTGTATCTGGCAGGAACAACGAAGTTAAAATGCCCTAGTACCAAAATGTAGAATTAGTGCTACAACGGTCTTCAAGAGGACCTGCGATGCCGCTTCTGCCTCCCGTAACCTGGAGGCAGCACATGGGTCACGCGGTACGGTCATACTGCGGTGGGACGCACACTCGTTGACCTCTCATGGCACTGCTCCACACTTCAGGGAGGACGCTTTCCATTAGCTTGGTTTTCTGATGACATGTCGCGCCGGCCCCGTCCAACAACAGAACTCCTTTAGATCCAAACAGACTCTTCCACTCTCTCACCGGAAGTGAAACCAGGCCACGCGGACACTTTCACAATACAACAGCCGGGAATGCACTTTTCGGTAAAAAAAACACATTCCTTCCTCCTAATTAATCAAATAAACTTCTCACTGAAGAACAGGGGCCAGCTTCGATCGGTAAACAGCCGTTACAACAACTTTTTTACTTTGCGATACCATTACAACGCATGCATTACCACGCATGCGTTGTACATCACGAAGTCATTACTACGCATTTTTTAGAACGCATGGTCATTTACCACGCATGCCTTTACAACGAATTTTGTTGTAAAGGTGTGTATGGTAAATGACCATGCGTTCTAAAAACATGTAGACGATCCATGTCGTAAGGAAACAGAGGCGATTCCGTTTCCTCACAACGACGTGCACCGCCCCTCAGAGATGACATGAAGCAGGAACCACGAGGAGAGAGGAACCATGAGGAGTGAGAGGTAAGGGGGATTGGGCATGGGGGTTTCTTTTCTAGGGTTTAGGGTAGTGCAGTGGTGTTTGGGTGGTGTAGGGGGTCGTGCTGGGGGTAGTGTTTTAGGGTTTAGGGTAGTGCAGTGGTGTTTGGGTAGTGTAGGGGGTCGTGCTGGGGGTAGTGTTTTAGGGTTTAGGGTAGTGCAGTGGTGTATGGGTAGTGTAGGGGTCGTGCTGGGGTAGTGTTTTAGGGTTTAGGGTAGTGCAGTGGTGTTTGGGGAGTGTAGGGGGTCGTGCTGGGGTAGATTTAGGGTTTAGGGTAGTGCAGTGGTGTTTGGGTAGTGTAGGGAGGCGTGCTGGGGGTAGTGTTTTAGGGTTTATGTTAGTGCAGTGGTGTTTGGGTAGTGTAGGGGGTAGTGCTGGGGTAGTGTTTTAGGGTTTAGGGCAGTGCAGTGGTGTTTGTGTAGTGTAGGGGGTCGTGTTTTAGGGTATAGGGTAGTGCAGTGGTGTTTGGGTAGTGTAGGGGGTCATGCTGGGGTTAGTGTTTTAGGGTTTAGGGTAGTGCAGTGGTGTTTGTGTAGTGTAGGGGGTCGTGTTTTAGGGTATAGGGTAGTGCAGTGGTGTTTGGGTAGTGTAGGGGGTCATGCTGGGGTTAGTGTTTTAGGGTTTAGGGTAGTGCAGTGGTGTTTGGGTAGTGTAGGGAGTCGTGCTGGTGGTAGTGTTTTAGGCTTTAGGGTAGTGCAGTTATGTTTGGGTAGTGTAGGGTGTCGTGCTGGGGGTAGTGTTTTAGGGTTTAGGGTAGTGCAGTGGTGTTTGGGTAGTGGAGGGGGTAGTGTTTTAGGGTAGTGCGCCCAACCAGCCACAATATCCGTGGACAAAGGGGATCCTGACTCTTTGGAATGCTCCGTCAATTGAATAATTTGGGTCAAGGGCCCTACCACGTCCAAGACCTATCAATTCCTTTCTTGGGATCCCTCATATACTTGGAGAAAAAGGTACATAGTTTCTCATCAATTTCAGGCGTGTGTGCCACCTTCCCCTTCAGTGAGGGCCTGGGGCATTCTCCCTCATCCTATTCCTGACCTCCCTTTCAAGGGGTTGATGGATTTTCCCCACCACATACTCTGCCACTTTGGCGTCAGGTGTCCACTCTGCCGACCTAGGATGGTAAATTTGGGTAGGCTCGAACATGTCCGAGTGGACCCCGTCCCCAACCGGGGACTGAGAGGAGTGGGACTCTGGACGCCAGGGACGCCCCGAGTCCTTATCCTCATCGGAGGAGAAATCGTCCTCCGATACACCCTCTCCCTCTAAGGGAAACCCGCCGTCGGGGTCTACAATAGTGGTGACAGTGTCGCAATTTTCTCCGGGCCCCTCCTCGTCCCGGCAGGGTGCATGTTTTAGCGTTCGCGCACTCTTGAGGAAGGTCTCCGTAAGTTTATCAAATCCTTCCAAGTGCCTCGCATTATGCTTAACGCCCCCTTTTTTTCCCCATCTGGGAGCTACTTGGACCCGCCACCACTAGATCTGGGTCACTGAACACCCCAAAGATGCTTTTCGCCAGCTTATCAACCTGATCCCTAAGAGGAGCCAGCACCCTAGAAATAGCCAGAGAGAGGGCTTGGTCCACTGCTGGAGGGAGAAGTTGGGGGGACATTCCTCCTCCACTTCCTGGTAGGAGGAGTAAAAATGGTCTTCTGGAGAAGACATGATAGCAGAGGGTGTGAGCACAGAACAAATGCCCTTAAAATCCTTAAGACAGCCCCCTCGCCGGTGCTCCAACAGCTGGGCTTTCCCCGAAGCTGTTATAAGAATAGACTGAGGCGCAATACCAATTACCACCACCAGGTGGTGCTGGTCACTAACGTGGCCGTGTGGGGAAATCACCGCGTAGCGGTGTCAAAATTAGGCGAGGGTTGGTCGGGAATCAAGCGGACACTAAAGGAGTGACCGGATTCCCAAACGCGCCTAAAGACCAGCGGGAGCGCTCGACGGAGCTGCCTCACTCGGACCAGACGCGCCTGACAGGATCTCACCCCGCGCAGAGCACACAGCGGGAGAAACTGCGAGGGGTAGAACGTGCTCGGGCAAGAGCCTGCTGCGCAGGGAATATGAAACAATACCAAGGCAATAAGGCTAATAACGTGCACAAGAAACCGCTATACAAACAGCAACAACGTCAGATTAAGCCAAGAATGTAAGGAATGCACTTAACTGACGAGCAGTGAAGAAAGAGGAAGCGGAAGGGACGTCACGATATTATATACGATGGACTGTGATATGATTGGACTATAGTTGCCTTGGAGACTACCCCCTAATGGTTCATGGGTTGTGTAGTCTTGTTTAATGATTGTTGTGTTACGTTTTCTTTGAACTGCTATGCAAATAAAGTGAGGAAAGATATGCATAATCCTCGCCTCCGTCCTGCCATAGAATTCATTAAACTTTATTTGATCTGATTTAGAAACATAGATCATAAAAGTGTACATAAAAACAGTAAATCCTCTTTCCTAATACAATACAGTGAGAATTAATTAAAACCAGTAGGTAAAAACGGGTGTTACAAAGCCCGGTTCAGAGCAACTTCAGGTTAACAGAATCGTAAAGTTCAATGTTTCGCAAGATCAATCTCATGTACTTCGTGCAAAATACGCAATAAGGGGTCCAAGTAAGATGTAACGCTCCAATACCTGACCAGTTTGCACTATATAAAACTGGAGAAAAACTAAAAATAAAAAGTGTTTTGCACACTTCTGTCATTGGGCTATATGTGGGCTACATCTGGGTGATAGTTGTGCTACATTTGGGCTCTTTTCTCTGGTGGCCATCTTGGGAGACTTATTTGTTATGAAGTTTCCTAATTTCGTCATTTACTGCAGTCTCCTCAGTAGGAAATGCTTTCAGTTTTTTACTTTGATTCCATCAAGAAGGCATTCAGATGTGTCACACATTTGCCATAAATTCAGAATGTTAGCACTCTAGTTGTTCATTAGATCACTGTAGTAAAGCTACTGCTCACCAGGGAGTTAACTGGAAGTCTACTGCTGGTATTGAAAGTGATGGTTTCAGTCTGCATGTCAGAATTTTCTAATGAAATAGAAGAGGATTTGAGATCTCACTTAAAACATGCCCTAAATTTTCTTTCTGCAGCACTAACCATAATTTCTATGGCAAAATGAACCCCCTCATTTTGTTCCTTTTTAAATTAAATGTTTTAAGAGTTACCAGTTTATTCCAATCAAGATGGCTTCAGGTGTGCCATAATTTTGTCATAAGTAAGACTGTTAGCACTCTAGTTGTTCTTTAGAACACTCTGGGAAGCTGCAGTAGAACACAAAGGAATCAACTGACAGTCTCTGCCCTTGTTGGATGTACATGTTTTACTGAGAATGTCAGACTTCATTCTCACATGACTGAGGAAGATAATGTGAATTTACAGAAAATATGCTCTCATTTTAGCTTCTGGAGCACCTTCCAAAATTGTATGGGACAAGCATGTGAAAATAGTTCTCTCAAACATGATTCATGATATCCCAGCAGAAGGTTTTTCACAGGGTAAAATCACCTTATAACACCACAATTCCTGAAATTAGTATGGTACCATCAACAAATGAATTCTAATGTAACTAAAGTCTGTTATCACCCTTTATAGTTCTCATTTTGGTAACCCTCAAAATCTTCGATTCACTACAATGCATTTCAATGGGGTACTATCATTTATATTGGTCCCAAGATGGCTGCCAGCAATTCCAGGATGAAGTGTTGACAGCCAATCAGATCTCACGATGACGTGTGGTTAGGCTCCACCCAGATATATATGTGTTTTCTTTTTCAAATTTCTCAGGAACTACTGAACGGATTTACACCATTTAACCAAAAGACACGACTCTGAACCAAGGGCTACCTTTTTGCCAAATTTGGTGCAATTCCGTTCAGCAGTTCGGGCTGGTGATGCGACTAAAGTTTCCTATGGAAAATTGCATGGGGAAAACACGTTTTGGGACCCCCCCCCCTTTTTTCTCGGCCCCCACTTGATGAATCACCCCGAGACTTTCAGGATCGGAGCGGGCCACAAGTTTTGAAAATTTCGCGAAGATTCGTCAACCGGCGCCAAAGTTATTTCAAATAGAATGTTGTGGATTTCCTATGGAAAATAGGTCCTAACTATAACTATCTACTGGCGACCGCCAGTAGATAATATAAACCAACTCCATTCTCCACTCCAGAACCTGGATACCGACACAGGGACTCAGACTATGGTTTTTCAAAAACTCTCGTTTATTTGTTCTTGGCAACGCGTTTCGCCTGTCTCAGCAGGCTTGCTCACACAATAAACGCCATTGCCATAACACCATTTTAAAATCCCAAGCTCCCGATCACGTGGTCCGCTACACCCATAGCAATGGAAGACAGACTCTAAAACATTCCGTGATTAGACAAACATAACGAACATACTGTGTTGATGGTTGTATATTCATTTAAAATCTATTTTTTGCACTAATTTATTATGGCATTGTTTCAATAAATATCAATAATTCGGAGTCTTATCTTTCCTATATATTCAATGTGCAGTCAATGATCCAAGTTCTCACTCCTCGATTCCTACTCGGGTTTTAAGTCTTGGCAAGTGCCTAATTCATCCATGGGCTTCCAATCAAGCCTTTAGGGCATCCATCTATTTTATGTACAGTGGGTCGAGAATTTTACATACACATTGCATAAATAATTAAAATGTGCATAAAAAGTGTAAAATATCATTGAATGTTCCAATATTAAAAACATCAAAATACATATTAAAATCAGACATACTTCTAATGTTTCAAACACTAAAAACATTAAAGACTTTTTTTCAACAAATTCAAAATTTCAAAAACTTACTCCAGGCAGGTCAATTCGGTTAAAGTGCAAGTGCATTGTAAACAAACATCATTCTCATATTGTCCATATACCTGATGAATAATGTCAACTTCGCGGCCAATATAACAGAAATAGTGTTTGGCAAAGTGCAAGTGCTTCTGATCCCTACTATAATGTGCAAATGCAGACATAGTCAGTACAGTACATGAAATCAAAAAGTGCAAGTGCTTTGCCAACAATTAGTCAATTATTTGCCACCAACTAGACCATATTCCACCATGGAACAATATGTAAAGTGCTAGTGCATTTTAAAATATATATTCTCACAACGACCTCCTTTTATAATCTCCAATGAACTCTACCTAAGAGTAAAAAGTATATATGTGTTTATATAAATAAATTTAACTATAATACTATTCTGGCACATTTCAATCCTGACTCCAAATGCTGAAATCATACAATTCGCCAAACCATTATACAACTTTCTCTCAACACATCTAACAGATTTGTCTATCTTGTTATAGATTAAGGAGCTTATTGGTTTAAAATGAGCCATCTGACTTGGATACTACTAGTGGCCTAAGTGTACATGTAAATCCTAGTCTGTATTCAATCCAGACGGGATTCTAGTGTTAAACAACATTATGTACTTTGATTCCAATTGTCGCAATTTCCTCTCTATTGCCTCCTCTTCTCATTTTAGCCACCTGGTCAACTGCAAAGTAAGTTAGATCTTCTAGGTTGCCCTTATAAATCTCATTTATGTGGCGAGCCACAGGATAAGTTTTATCACTGTTTTTAATTGCCCGCACATGTTGAAGTATGCGAACATGAACCATGTGAATAGTGCTTCCTACGTATATTTTGGGCAGGAGCACTGTAAGATGTAAACTACATGGTCACTCCGGCAATTCAAGAAGCATCTAATTTTCCATGGGCTCGCCATTAATGGAGACATGACTGATTTAGCATTTTGGGCAATAGTACAGGCTTTACACTTTTGACATTTATAAAATCCTGGGGTCGCCCTCAACCAACTCTCCGGTTTTGTTAATTCCGGAATGCTGTCCACCAGTTCTTGCCTCATTGACTTAGCCCTTTTGAATGTCACCTGTGGCCTGCGTTTTACCACTGTTCTGAGCATTGGGTCACTCCTTATCAGGTGCCAGTGCCTACACACAGTCTCTTACCCTTGTGTGGTAGGCACTGTACCCGGTGATTAGCCGCATTTCTTCATTGTCCTGCCCTTTCGTTCCCTCCTTTCCTTCTTTTGGTCTAAGTAGGACATCTCTTTTGATACCACTGACCTGTGGTGCTTGATTTAGGACATGATCTTTATAACCCCTTGCCGAGAATCTCCTAGTAAAACTATTCTGAGCTTCCTCCAGTGCCTGCCCCTCACTACAATTCCGTTTCATCCTGGAGGTGCTCAGCATAAGGGATGCTCATTTTTAATCTAGTCGGATGAAAACTACTTGCATGTAAAATTGAATTTCCTGCCGTGGTCTTTCTGAATGTGCGTGTATGTAGTATGTTGTCTTTTACATATACCTCTAGATCTAGGAATGTTACATGGGACCTACTGATGGTATCTGAATTGCAAATTCAATGTATTGTTAAGTTGACTAACAAAGCTTTTTGCAGATTCCACCGATCCTTCCCAGACCACAAAAAGGTCAACAATAAACCTTTTCCACAAAATCACATTCTCATTCCACTCCTTGTCGTAATCAACCCTGAGCACCACTTGCTCCACCCACCAGCCCATATGCAAATTCACATAGCTGGGGGCGAAGCAGGTGCCCATGGCCGTTCGGCGAACTTGTTTGTAGGTCTCATTGCCAAACATAAAACAATTATTCTCTAAACACAATCTGCCCATTTCAATCAACATTCTTGAATGCTGGTGAAAGGAAATATGTTGTGTTTAAGAAATAACACATTGCATTCAATCTTACCTCATGCTCGTATATAAAGATGTTCCATCGAGCGTAATTAACAAAAAAGTATCTTTCCAGACTAGACTTTGTTTTGCTTAAAAAAATCTCGGGTATCTTGAATGTACGCAGGAAGTTTTGTGACAAACTCCTGCAGGAAATGATCCAGGTATCAAAGTTTTTTCGAAAAGGCTCCCAATGGCCGAAATAATGGGCCTGCCAGGTGGTGTTTCCTTATTTTTGTGAATTTGGGGGATCAAATATAAGATCGGTGTCACAGGATTGTCAACTTTTAGATACAAGTACTCGCCTTGGGATACCATCCCAAGCCCTCTCCAGTGTGCAAGGTCTTTATGGAATTTATTTTTCACCTCTATGAGGTTACTATGTGGGACCTTCACATAACAACTGATGTCTCCAAGTTGTGATTTTGCTTCCAAATTACATTTCTAGTGGCCAGAGGACCACATTGCCTCCTTTGTCCGATTCTCGGACCACTATGTTCTTATTCTTTTTGATTTTTTTCCATGACCTGATTGTATTTCCTGTCATGGAAACTACTTCCTTTCCCAAAACCCTTGCTTGATGTCGGAGCTAGATCTTTTAAATCTTTAATTACAGCCTCTGAAAAGAAATCAATCAAATCTTTTGGCACATTTGGTACAAAAGTAGAATATATATATATATATATATATATATATATATATATATATATATATATATATATTCCGCTCCCCTCTTGTTACCTCTAGGACAACCAGCAGGGGCCTCAGGGAACATTTATTCTTTTAGGGGAGATATATACATTATGCAGGCCCTAATATTGAAGCAATTTAAACCTAGAGTTCAGAGAAACCCAAGGAGTGTTTTGTACAATTTAACCAGTCACCCTAACTTACGGGAGATGCTAGGTCTTCTACCCATTTATCAGTGATGTCAGTTCAACATAGTACTGCTTAATTAGCAATCTGTATTGTAGGGTTATTCCTTTGTGTCTTCCGTCCAAAGTAAATCAGTTGCTTAGGCAGGCATGTGTCGCTGGTCCCACCGTGCCCAACCAATTAGTAATTCCACTGCTACCCCATGCATCAAAAAGTGCCTATCTGGCAATTCATACTCCCTGCCCAAGTCTGTAAAATAAGTGACAGCTTCCCCAGTGAATAGGTGGCCCAAGAGAGTGAGGCCTTATTCCTGCCAAATCCTTAAATCTTGCATATTCCGTCCATGCAGCAGGGCACTGAGCAATAATGTTGGAATTTCATGTGCCTATATGAGTTTAGAATGCATTCTCTGCTGTGTCCTTATCAACACACATCATAGGGACCCGATTAGGACATATAGTGGGATTGAGCTGCAACTGCATAAATATCACGTGGAGGTGGCCGCGGCCCACGATCTTCCATGGGGTTCAGGTATTGTGTTCTCCATCTAGCCACCCTTGCAGTTGTGCAGCCAAATACAGCTCCAGGTGTGGAGCAGCCAAGCTCCCCCCCACCCCCCCTGTTGACAGGAAGTTGAAGCTTAGTCACCAATACTCTGCTTCTGTCCTTGCCCCAAGTCAACTTCATGAGCATGCTATCCATCTCCTGGAAATTCGAAAAGGCGGGACAAAAATATTCTTATATTTTTGACCTGCCTTTTCAAGTTCCCAGGAAGATTCCTAGGAAGCAGAACTGTTTTTTAGAGCATTATGCATCCCATAAGAGAGGAAGTGTTAACCAAAAATTAGACTGTCTAAGAGAGGAGATCACAGCCATTATGCTACCATTCAACAACAATTTTTCAGTCCTAAACATGCAGACACCAGGGTATGGTCACCAGTGTAATCTATTCCTCCAGCGGTCTCTCCGGGGCTAGTGGTTCACGCACCAGGTACCCCTGGGGCTTATCCCAGTTCATCTGTAGTCCGGATATCTCTCTGAAGGCATCAAGGGCAAAGTCCCTCCTCCAGACATCCTCATTCACCCCTCCGGGATAAAAGCATATAGTTTGCATACAGGGAGATAGAGGAGGTCGTTAACAATTCACAGGCTTATATGCAGCCTTGAAACAAAGGCTGGAGGGACAATATCCCGATTGATATCCAAGCAAATTAATTTGTGATAAATGCCGAAGAGCTTCTGAGAATCTTTTCTACATTGAATAAAACCTGTAGATTGGTAGCAGCAAAGCTTTATTTCGACAACCCTTACTGAAAAGGTGGATAATATTAAAAACAATTCCTTGGTGAGATGTGCTTAGTTATCACCACATATTGGTTAAGGGCTCAAACCTTGGTATAAAAAAAATACTACTGCTTTGTTATGTTGAAATAGTGTTATGGTTCACCTTGGTTGGCTGTCCCAGTCAGGCGAAGGAATTTTCCAAACAAGGAAATATGCAGGATAATGCTTTTTTTCTACATAGCAATACTTTCACCATTTTCTATTGCATTGTCTTTAAATAACGAACTGTTAATATCCCTTAACGGTTGACAGTTGCCGAATTAAAACTGTAAAAAGCAGGACTTTAGCAAGCACTATGGATCAACGGAATGCACAGAGCCATGTGCCTAGGACAACCAATCCAGCTAATGGAAAAGCGAGGGGCTCCTGGACTTGAAAAAAATGCAGGATGTTGGAGTAAAATATTCCCAGGGGGATATGGGGGGGGGGGAAGGGGGTAGCATTTGCAAAAAAAAATAAAAAAATAAATCAGTACTGAGGAATATTGTTAAAACATTACATCTGGATTAAGGGTGCATGTTCGCTAAAGAAAGAGTTCGCTGCTTCATGTCTATTCGTATTTAAATTGCCCTTCAAACAAATGAATTTACATAAACAGTATTTTAGTAATCACTTGTCCTTATCTTTAGGGTGGTTTAATACATATAGTTTAGAACTCTTGCATGCTATAAAGCAGCATCATCGTGCAGCCTTTCAAAAGTTATTCTCCTCAAAACAGATTTACTACCACGTCGTCCACAAAACACTTTCTGGAATCCAAGTCTGTATCGCGTGGTGAGCTCTCAAACATTTCTCGAGAGTCAATTTGATCAAGTCAGATGTACTGCTGATCACATTAGGGTCATGTGTACTGCAAAAAAAAAAAAAAAAGCCCTCATCGCAGTCTCACAAACGAGCTCTGGACCTATTCCAATTTGTGCGTTAAAGCTGGATAATGCGGCAGGTCTGTCTAGCTTTCCGAACCAAAGTACAGCTTGCAAAAAGGGGATCTCCAGCTGATCATGCATGCTTCGACTTTCAGATAACGTTTGATCAACCAATGATGTTAAAAATCAGCCCCTCAACATCCTGATTTTTGCCGGGTGTTGGCTGCTGACTTTCGTTGCCAATGCTTGTTTTGTTTGTAGATTTCTTTTGTCTAAAAACAGGATTTATATGAAAACCATCACCAGCTAAAAGCCAAAATGTATGTGTGTATATAACAAATTTATGAAAAAGCATATATGGCACAAGTAGTCTGCACTAAACGGGACTACTTAATGTGCAAATGTGCACTATGTATTAAGGAAAGCCGATGTTTGAAGAGGCTGACCATGTGCCTCATGCTGTACACCTAGGTGGGCAGAAGCAAAATGTGAACACCAGAGCAGATCGATCAATGGAGGGCAGACTAAAAGCTCTGGAAATATTATGTACATCATATGTGTTTATTAAAAACAAAAAGTCTTGGCTAATCTTGTTAAAAGATTTACTAGATCAGTCAAAAGTTCGACACAACTGCCAGAGAAAGGTAAAGTAGAGAGGGAAGAAGTGAAAAAAGTAATGTGTTTGCACAGAACAATGAATGACACCTGGGCACATTTACTGTGATGAGAAAGATGCTTCCCCTTCTAAGAGTTCCTGGAAGGATGCAGAACTCCATGATGGTAGAGTGATCCTGGGATGAGATACAAATGAAGGCCCAGGGTACTATTGAAGCATTTTGACAAGAGAATCGGTGCTAATAAAAAAAAAAAACAAAGGGAGGGGGCAGTTTTTGAGAGGAAAGGAACAATGCTTATGGTGTATCCAAATTTTCTGATCCTCAAAGTTTAATGTGTGTTGCAACTGTTTGAAATTTGAAGATCAAGCCCTGTGTAAAACAAGCAACTTTGTGTAATAGGCTGTGGAAAATGTGCATCACTGCAAACACTGCTGGGGAGGATGGTGACTTAGGAGGCCAGGAATGGGGAGTCTAATTTTGAAGGAGGATAAAATTGCTAATGGTGTGGAAAACAAGGATGGTGAAAAAGTTATATTAGTGAAGGAAGGGGCAAGTGTGTGAATGAGTAAGGCACTGGGTCATCCTAGAGAAGTTCAGGATGAAGCTAACCGAGAAATTAGTGTATGCAAAAACAAGAGTTGTGAAGATTCCTAGAAAGTTTAGAATTTTGTACTAACAAGGTATGTAGTGTATGTAGTTTGTTGGGAAAGAGTAAATCTGACATGTGGTTATGTAGAAAGGGGTTAAAACAGGTCTACATATATAGTAATTCCACCCTTATACAGCTGTATTTGTTGTACCCACTTCATGTCTTTTCATACTAGTAAGGTTTGGTGGATAACATTTGTTAGAGCAGTTGGATCCTAGTGCCTCCGGCTGTTGGGTGCCTTGGTTTGTACTGCGATCAAATTATTTTATTGCTGTGTGTTCTTTTACTACAATCTTGTTTAACTCTATTACTTTACCTAGACATTCTTTAGGAAGATTGATCAGAAACTTCATACTTTGCTGTGGGACTTCGAGACATCTTAGACAGCTCCATTTGCCATATACAGATCAGTGAAAGTATAGAGGGGATTTCGCTTCTTGATCTTTTTATTAGCGGGTCTCTAACTTATTTGTGATCAGTGATTGGGGTTTTGGCCGGTACTACTCTTCGGTCAGGATAAATAGATGCTATATGGGGTGCAAGACACAAGTACATTACTTTTCTGATGAAAAGCCTGAAACCATGTGTCCACAGGCCACTTTATGTGTAGTTGTTCAGGCATAACTTGTCTGCCCAGACACATGGACATTGCTTGACGGGAGGCCCTAATGTTATCCGAATAGGGCTTGCATAGTGAGATTTGTGTTGTAATCTAGAGATATCAGGGCAGGGGTGTTAGAATGTTACTGTGTCATGGAATGTAGTGATGTACGAGGCTTCGTGAATCACTCATTCCAGAGCTGGACATCGTGCTGGACAGTTGGTGCTGTAACATATGCTGTATCCTGAATAAACCTTTATCACAACCCTTGTGGTAACCTCTTAATTCAACACTGGCGACGAGGAGCTTTTGCCTGATTGGGGACAGGCAACCTTCAGCACCGATTCCCCTACGTATTGGATTAAACACTGTGGACCCTGTCTTCCGCTTTTCACGGACTTTCTAAACACGAGGCTGTTCAAAAAACTGTAAGTGACTTTTATTCTGTCTATCTTTGAGTCTTCGAGGAGCAAGAGGCTGTTTTGAGCATCCCAAAACTCACCGGTTCAACTGCCACGGCGCGAGCGGTGTTCGCTCGCGCTTAGCCTCCATTGTTTCTCTGCAACGCATCCTGGAACGCACGCTACAAGCTGATCTCCTACACGTAATCGCACGCACGCAGTGATTACGCAGCGTGCGACGTGCGGCCATTTTCATCAGTTTCATCGATGTTAGAAAGAAAAAAAAGGGAAAAAACTGACAACTTTGTTAGGAAACAAGCACTCATAATTAACACACACTGTATCTCACCAGCTCATCTTCTCACTCAGAATAGCACTATTTCTGATTGAGCATCACAAAAGTTTTGGTATACAGTGAGAGTGTTTTGCATCTTCCTGATCTGCCAACGATTTTTTTTTTCCCTTCTACAGTGATTAGGACTCTCTGGTTATTGTTGACATTTCATCAAAGTGGTACCATGGCTACCACACCAAGTATGTCCCAGCCCCCAGCTTTCTTATCAGAGAAGGGTGAACCCATTCTTCCCTGGAAGAGATGGAAAAATTTATTAGATTCCTACATTGTAGCAATTGGTGGGGAGAAGTTCTCGGCATTTAGGAAACAAGCAATTCTCCTACACAACTTAGGTGTGGAGGGAAGAAATATGTATGATAGTATGGACCTCATTCCAGTTGGTAATGGAGATGGAGAACCAGCTGACGTTTACGAGATGTCCATGATTATGCTAGAGAAGTACTTTGGTCCCCGCATTAACGTTTTGGAGAGGCACAAATTCTTTACCAGGGTTCAAGGTCCAGCTGAACGGGTAGGGAGTTATGTTGCTTCTCTTAAGACTTTGGCAAGGACTTGTGAGTTTGGCGAACTGTCTGACTCTTTAGTCAGAGACCAATTGGTGAGGTGCACCAATAGCATTCGGGTACAAGAAAAGCTCTTATCGAAGAACCCAACGTTGGTTGAAGCAGTTGCCATAGTAGAAGGTGTGGAAAACACTTCTACTTGGGTGAAAGAGATGAGGAGGAATCGTGAGGATAAGAAGGAGGGGCAAGGTGATGTCCATGCTCTGACAGATGGTGACTTTTTGGAAAGTTGTGACAATGTGGCCAAGGTCTCTCCGGTGGAAAAGAACAGAATTCCTGAAAGGGATACGCGCATGCGTGGTCCTCTCAAAAGTTTGCCAGTAAGAACAGATTTTGAACGACGTCCAAATACCACTACTGCTACTAGTGGTAATGCCAGCGACAAAGCCTTTGGGGAGTTTCCTAAACCTAAGTGTTTCAGGTGTGGAAGTTTCTCACACTTCTCAAACTATCCTCATTGTTATGCCAGGGATTCGGTATGCAACAAATGTGGTGTCAAGGGGCATTATGCCCGAGTTTGCAAGTCACCTACCAAAACTCGCAACCCAGAGAAAGGCACTGAGGTTGTGCGTACTGTAGTTCTGAGCATCAATGATAGTGATGGTGAAGTTGATGCAAGAAAATAGCGATGCCTGAGAGCAACATCTTAGTAGATGATCATGACTTTGTTGTTCTTGCTGACTCTGGTTCCCCGTTCACTATGATCGGCAACAAGCAATGGGATGAGGTTGTGGGTTTGGACAGTATGACATTGTCACCACCTGACATAAATCCTGTTAGCTATGGTGGTGCAAGAATTAAGGTTCTTGGTTACATGGAGGCTTGTATTCAATTTAAAAACAGAAACACTATTGGTAAGGTCTACGTAGCTGAGAGAGGAGACAATTTGTTGGGATGGAGACACCAGCGTGATTTAGGTATCATGCTCAACCCCAGTGCAAGAGATCCCAGAGATCAAGTTATGCTGGTGGACTATGAAGATCAAGGTTGTGAGTACTTCAAAAGATTTCCAGAAGTCTTCACGGATAGCTTGGGCTGCCTTAAAGGTTTCGAGCACCGAATTGTTCTCAAAGAAAGAGCTATACCTTGTGTGCATAAAGTTAGGAAAGTGCCCAATATGATGATGGGACCATTAGAGGCCGAACTCAAGAGACTGTTAAGTTTGGGGGTCATTGAAGAAATAGAAACCTCGGAATGGTTGGCCCCCATCGTTTTAGCCCCAAAAGATGGTGGTGCTAGCGTTAGGATGTGTGTTGATTTGAGGGGTCTGAACGAATGGATCTGGGTAGACCGACAACCTCTGCCCAACATATCCGAGTCCCTCAGCACACTTAAGGGAGCCCGAGTTTTTAGTGTATTGGATTTATCATCTGCATATCACCAAATTCTCTTACACAAAGACTCGAGGAATCTTACATCGTTCGTGACACCTCTGGGGGCCTACCGCTTTCTGAGAATGCCCTTTGGGTTAGCGTCGGCAGCGGCGTGCTTCCAGAGGGTCATGAAAATGGTCTTGGAGAACGTGCCCAACATTATGTTATTCCAGGACGACATTTTGGTGTATGGTAAAAGAGAAGCAGAACATGGTAAGACGCTAACTTGTGTCTTGGAGAAGTTAAAGGAAAAAGGACTGACAGTAAAGAAGGAAAAATGTCGTATTGGGTTGGAATCGGTTACATATTTGGGACATGTGATCTCTGGGGAAGGGATTCAACCAAAGTTAGAACTTGCAGAGAGTATTATGAAAGCTCCTACACCTAAGGATAAAGATCAAGTGAGGTCATTTTTGGGACTTGCTGAGTTCTATTCTAAATTTGTGCAAAGTTTTGCCTGTGTGACTGAACCTATCAGAGCTCTCCTTAAAAAAGGTGCGCATTTTTTGTGGTCTGATGATTGCCAAAAAGCATTTGATAAAATTAAGTCTGAAATTGAGAAAATGCCTACATTGGGGCATTTTGATGTCAACCGAAAGACTGTTAACTACGGATGCCAGTCTCAAGGGGCTGGGGGCGGTACTATCCCAAGTTGTGGAAGGAGAGGAAAGGGCAGTTGCGTTTGCCTCTAGAGCACTTAGGGATGCAGAAGTAAATTACTCGTGTATTGAGAGGGAAGCTCTGAGTGTGTTTTGGGCTGTACAGCATTTTAAATTTTATCTTTGGGGTATTCCTTTTTTAGTTAAGATGGATCATCGCCCTTTGGTTCAAATCTTCTCGTGTCGCCACAGTGAGCATATCACACCCAGACTGAAGCGTTGGAGTGAGGGTCTTCAGGAATATAATTTTCGTGTACAGTACATACCTGGCTCACCTAACAAGTCTGCTGACTGTCTCTCTCGGTTACCTATTGAGGATGAACATGGTGAGATTGAAACGGAGAGTGTGTGTTGGATTACTGAACCAACATTGTCCAGTGAGGAGTGGTTGGATGGTGTGAAGGATAAAATTCTTGCTTCTCTCGGAGTGTGGACAAACCAAGGGTGGCTGGATTATAAAACTTTGGACCAAGAAATGAAAGCGTACTGGTCTGTGAGGGACGAGTTGTCGTTTATTTCTGGAAATCTCATGAGGGGAGACAGAGTTGTTCCTCCTGTTGAATTCAGGGACAGAATAGTTAACATAGCTCACAAGGGCCATTTAGGAAGAAGTCTCACCAAGGCTCGGGTGAGAGAAAGATACTGGTGGCCTGGTATGGATCACATGACCGAAAATGTTGTTAGGGAGTGTGTGTCGTGTGCTTCCAATGATAAGTCTCACATTCCCAATCATGCACCGTTAGCTCCAGTTGAGGTTCCGGATGTTGTATGGACGAAGTTAGGATTAGATATTGTAGGCCCTTTTGAACTCTTGCCCTCCTATGAACGTTTTGTTATTTTAATGGTGGATTATACTTCCAAATGGGTAGTTACTAAGTGTGTGTCTACTGTGAACACAAAGACTGTCATTGATTTCCTTAGAGATGTATTTGCTTCGGAGGGTGTGCCCAAGTTTTTGATTACAGACAATGGGGTACAATTTGTGTCTCATGAGATGTGCAAATTTCTTAATGATCACAACATAATTCATCAAAAAACAGCCTTATATACACCTCAGGCCAATGGTTTGAGTGAAAGGATGAACCGGGTTGTCAAAGATTGTGCCCAACGCGCTCTTGAATCTAGATTGTCTTTCAGTGATATCCTGAGAGACACCTGGTGGGCACACCGCACTACTCCGAATGTAGTCACACAGAAGTCTCCTTTTGAGGGTTTGAGGGGAAGGAAAGCAGTTTCAAAATTAAACCCATCTTGGCTGCCTGCATGTACGAATGGGGGTATTTCTGATGAAACAAGACGTTCTAGGATTTCGGAGTACCAACATAAATACAAAATTAGTTATGACTCTAAAATGTGTGTGAAGAACAAGAAGTGGAATGTTGGTGACAAAGTGATGGTCAAAAATCCCAGACATACTCTGAAAGGCAAAAGCAGTTTCATTGGTCCCTTCACCATTGTTGCCATCAGAAAGAATGTAGTGAGAGTGGACACTGGGTGCATGTGGAGCATGTCTAGGCTGGTGAAATGCTCTGGGAAATTTGCAAATGTATGTTTACCTTATGAAAAGAGTCTGAATAATGGTAATGACCATTTGAATGAGAATGTTCCTAGCAGAGAAATGAACACCTCCTCTGGTAGGAGTAGGAACCTGCCTGTGAGGTTACGGGACTATGTTTTATATTGATACTGTTTGTATCATACGCCATGTTTCTTTGCTGGAGTCTCGGGAGTTATAAGACAATGTTCTATTTGAGAAGATGTTCTTGTGCATTATGTTCCCTCCCAGGGTTCTGCTTATCTTGTTTCAATTTCTCTACTGTGTTTGTTATTTTGTTATATTATTCTCCTTATCATTATTTGTACTTTGTTTAAAGGGGGATGTGTTGTAATCTAGAGATATCAGGGCAGGGGTGTTAGAATGTTACTGTGTCATGGAATGTAGTGATGCACGAGGCTTCGTGAATCACTCATTCCAGAGCTGGACATCGTGCTGGACAGTTGGTGCTGTAACATATGCTGTATCCTGAATAAACCTTTATCACAACCCTTGTGGTAACCTCTTAATTCAACAATTTGCCTTTGCCTACAGTTCGGAGAGAGGCAGAGATTATAAACACTGATGGTTTACCAGAGGATATTTAGCGTTGGACCTTGGACAAAATTTGAAGGGTGCATGTTGCATCACCCCCTTCCTGTCCACATTCTCCGAGGCGAGCACCAAAGATCAGAGACAGCTCGACAGTCAGGTACATGGGTGTCATACCTGGGTGTCGAGGCGAAGCAGTCAGTTGAAGGAATGCAGTGTATCGGATGTGAAAACTGCACATGGTTATTCTCCAGTCAGCCTCAAGGATCAGAACAGTTAAGCCAGATAAAGCCGTGAGGGCCGAGTTGATTTTCGAGCCATTGCTAAACACATCTGAACCGAATGGCAGAAATGAAGCATTATAAAGGTAACATCTGTGCCCGTGTGCATTGTGGACTAATGCAGTCACAGCATATCCCGCGACTCAAAAAGTCGTCAAAGAACAACAACTTATAACGTCCAAGCCAAACTCCAGATGGCAGTAGTATGCAGAGCATGTATACCTGCAACCACATTTGCAAACACACTATTTCTGTGTCCAAGAGATCAGCCAAACTGCCCGGAGCTGGGCAAATGTCTACAATCTATGAAGTATGATGCTCTACCACTGGAATTAGTTTCAGGAAACTAGGAATGAAGGCTGGGGTGAAGATCTAGCAGCCCTCATCCTTTCCCTCTCTACTTAAATGTTTCAACAGCTTTTCATTTGCTCTGGACCCCTTCCAAAACAAGGGACACCTAGAAGTAAAGATTGCAGCATAGAGGAAATTTAAATATAAATTAGTATACATATGGTTTATTTCCTTCAGCCGCAGGAAGGTTGAGCGGCAGAGACTAACCATGAAATTGCAGGCACAGTCCCTTGAGCCACTGCCCACTACGAATCCATTTTCGGTGCATGGTGCCTCGGTAGCATGACTTTGCTACACTATGAAGGAGCAGTGCTGTGCTCAGCCAGTGTGACTGATGCCTCACCCATCTCTAACCGATTTATGCCCCACCCAAGACCATCCTATACAACTTCTTATATCCGCTCATTCAATTAACTTTTGTCTCAATTCCCACTAGATCACGAAAATGGTGTTCACTAGATTATGAAAGTGGTACCCAGAGGTCATTCCTCAACTCTATCGACACCGTCATTCCCCAAGAGATACACTAACGTGGCAGACCGCCAAACAGGAAGAGAGTGTGAAAAATCTACTTTGTTTAGTCATGTTGTTCATAGAGATTTATAAACCTGCATCAACAATCAATCTCCAGAGGAATAAATAGCCAAAGTTACATGTTCTCACTATTGCACATATGGTAAAACACCCATATCGCCTTGCTGTCTCTTTGGATACACAGCACAACTTTTGAACAGTAGATCAGCCATATTACACTCGTTACACTTGTTTCCACCTTAAACCATTACAAATAGGATTGTAAATGGAATATAATGTAATAAAATCCAAACAAAAGATTTAATAAAAAAATCGAGGTGCAGTGTTACTCTGCATATGGAGCAATGGTATCATGGTGAGAATGCCAGACTATTATCCTTTCTTGATTTAGAGACCAGCTGTGTGAACCTTTACCTTCCAGATCATAGATCCAGGGATAAGGAATTCTCGTAAGCAATACGAAAAGTAGAGAAGGCAGGGTGACTGCAACCACAAGCAGCAAATACAGCAATTAAGTCAAGTGTCAGGTTTTTTTTTTTTGGTTTAGCTTTAGGTCAAATATACTCCCAATCCAGAAACTAACCACGCGGAGAAAGCAAACAGGTCTGGTATTGGCACAGGTCTGGTATTGGCCACCAGTCTTGGCTTTGTCAATGCAGCTTAGTTTTGTCATGGTTTTAGCAGAACTTTATTGTTGGAGAAACTGCAAGGTCCTTAACCCAAAAAATAAAAGCAGCCGAAATCCATTGCTAAAGCAGTCCTAGGAACTTAAGGAAAGCACTTAAGGTGTAGAAGTGTTTCTTGTGAAAGAGCAGAATGCCGTCACTCACAGTGAAGTTAGTCCAAAAGGCTGAAGGAGCCCCATGTATGCCGTAGTGGGTGGAAGAAAAAGGGAGACTACAACAAAAGCCCAATGGATGAAGAGGGTTGGCTGAAAGCCCCTACAAGTATGTATAATATAAACCTAATTTTAGGAAAATCAAAGTCTCGACTAACGCCAAACAAGCATTGGCATAGCCAATAGGTCTCGCTTTTGGGACCTTATAAGTATTTAGTTATGCAGCACAATATCCTTAGTGCAACATCAACTGTTGCATGGCTAAACACTTATAAGGTCCCAAAGGCGAGACCTATTGGTTATGCCAATGTCATCATACATGCAGGACCTGTAACTTAAATTATTAGATTGAACTAAAATTATTGCCCAAGACCTGTAAAGCTGATGGAGATGTATTTATTGTTTTTATTTAATTATTCATTCATTTATTTGCCAATAAAGTAGCCTGATGGTGTTCAAACTGCAACTGACTGAATTAAATGTCTTGACTTAGAATTACTTTCTGTGGAGACATCTCTGTACTTTTCAAATAACCCATTTGAGGGTTGAAAACCTCAATTCAACTTAATTTTGTGGATGAGAACTGACTGCTCCAGTCCAATAAGCACTCTCAGAGCCCTGCATTGAAGTGTAGGGGCTGTAAAAATCCAAGTGTTATGCAAAGTGTAGCAAACGAGCCACGCCCTTCGGCACAAGAATGGTGTACAAGTAGTGTGTGTCCAGTGGTGCACTGTGCAGCTCATTGTCCCAAATATATGACTAAACATGGTGTGCTTGGGTGCTGCTTTTTTTACAGAGCATATTTTCAACTGAAATGGCCATTAGATTAGCATCAGTCATGCACCTTTACTGATAAACCTAGGTACAAACGATAATGCGCAGAAATCTTATTTCTGTGTGTATTTATCATTTTTGCATCACACAAGTGAAGTGTCTTGGTTCGTTTTGATCCTATTAAAATTCCCTCTTACCTCAGAATTACAAATGCGTGTCTCAATGGAACTTTTCTGCTGACAATATATTTTGGAATGGTTGAAAAGGTCATTACAAGTAATTACATTTTATTGTGTTAGAAAACATGTGACATTCTGCAGCTTTTCTATCAATACTCGCTGTACTCCTGCAAGACTGTCACTTATTTCACATTATAAAATTCACACCATTTGTCATCCAGGAAAGAAAAGTAAACACCCATCTCCTTGTTAAATAAACAGCAGTATGTCATAATATATTGAATGACACTTTACCTCTGTCTTCAAACTAACACCAAATGCAACAGAATAAAAACAAAATGTACAGTCCTCTTTATGCCTTCAGAACACCAGCAGGATTACCTTGGTGGTGCTGCCGCCACCCCCCCACTTCCGGAGCTCCTAAGACCGAAAGGCTATGGAAATTATTTTTAGCCATGCTGTGCAGTAAGGCTGAAAATAATGTAAAAAAGAAAAAAGGTGCTAAGACACAGCATTTTTGTAGGCGTACGCCAAAACGGATGCACATGCCAACAAAATGAGGCGAGCATGTTTTTCTTATCTACCAACCCGAGATGGATTAGTACATCCAAAGGTGCACCAAATTCACTTTTTTGCTATAACACTAGTGTGCTTTCTTGATACGGTGCTAATGCGCTTACAAAAAGAAAGTGAGTTGGGGTGGTGAGCGGAGCAACATAGAGGGAGGGCAGGAGAAAGGATGTGGGTCGGGGAGAGAAGGTCAAGCATGAGAACAATAAGGAAGCACACAAACAACAGAGGGCGGGCGATAGGAAGCACAACGATGACAGACGTGAAAGCACACCAACAAACTATAAGTACACAGACAACAGAGGATGGGCAGCAAAGGGGGAGCACACGGACTACGGAGGGCGGGAGGGAGGGATGGTGCAGCAAACTGACAATAGTTGGGGGTGGGGAGGCAAGAACGGAAACAGAAGGTGAGCACAAGGAAGCAACAAGCATTGGCTGCGCGGCCGTAAAAGTGACACTGATCGCGATCGCGCGCTGATTTGGTGCGCGCGCTTTAAGGGTGCCCGCGAGCGATGCGCTTGAGCGATGCGCTTAATGAGGAAGAGATAGGAAAGCCAGATGGCGGCTATGCGCGTAACCGCGCGAGCAAGCTTTAGGCCACAAGCAAAAGCTGGTGGTCGGATTTTTAAAGCCCACACACTAAATGTCTCGCCAGACCAGCGCATGCGCTGGCTCAGGCGAGACCTAAAAAGGTAGAGAAGTTAAAACACTGCTAGGCATCAAAAGGTCTTCATAACCTCGTAATTAGTCACAGATTAAATGATCTGTCAACGGCTTTTGAGGAAACATGAAAAGAAGTTTAAATAGCCTGCGACCTGGCAGCCTTCAGTTCTTCTGAATAGGCAGGTTCGGCCTTCCTGGCTCTTTGTCTTCAACATCCAAGTGTCTGAAATGAGGAAGGAAGGACCTCTTGGCACAAGCTACAATTTGAAATCCCGGTCACATTCAGATGACTTCATTTCAGCGGGTCCATGGATTTGCCTCACCCAATCCCCTGCACCCCAAAAACCACCTACCAAAGAAGGTGGGGTCTGTCCATTAAAAGCCACCAGTGAGGGACCTGTGAACCGGATGTGTTGCACTGCACGTATACATCTATAGTAAAACACTAAAGGAGTCTTCTGTAGAGGGTGTCCCCCTCTGGAACTCTGATCCACCAAGCAGTCTGACCAAGAGACAAATATGTGGCCCTTAGAAAACTGCTGAAGGCCAATTACTTACTATTTACAGACAACTCGATCCAAACTATTTACAGATTACTACATAAACCGACCGTACACTTCAAAACAATTTTAAAGTAGTCTCATATACAGCCTAACAACGGCCAATCATACCCAAGATGGTGCTAAAAGACTACCAACAGCAGGAAAAAAGTGATTTATAAAGTATGCAATGTACTATTCAGGAGTCAGGGTGACAACAAAACTAACCATCAGAGTAGCTAGTGCAAAGAAGACTCACATGAGCGTGAGTAATGAGGTGATCAAGTGACAGTATAAAATTCAGGGTTGTAAGACTGAAAAAACAGATGGGACGATCCAATCACAATTATGTCCCCTACATTGCATGTACCATACCACTGGATTCCTGAAGGACATTTCATCCACTCGAGTAACCAGAAAACCAGACAAAAACAAGCAATGGCAAAGTCAATAAGTCTGGGATTTTCATTGCAAGCATGTGCCACAAACTTAAGAATAAAAGAATAGAATAAAATATGCCGATTCTAAATGTGGCAACCTTATGCTTGCATTGATTTTTTTTTTTTGGATTAACCAGCACATATAATTTTAAGAGAATACAGATATTTGCTAGAAGGTTGTGTACTTAATGCACATCATCGGAAAATGAGATTCTTATAGGAAAAAAGACATTAGCACCATTGACTTTAAATTACTACAACTTCAGAACACAGCTTACATAAAGTAGAATCTCATGAAAAAAGAAAAGAAAAACAAGCATTGGCGAAGGGAAAAGGTCTGGCATTCATTGTGCTAATTCATTCAAGTGTTAGCACACTAGAGCGAAATATATTGGGGGTGGGGGAGAGGACAGAAAGCAGAAAGGGCTAATCATATATATTAGTCCAAATAATTAAATGCAAGCCCAAGTGAAGACAGAAAGTTACACTTAAACAGCCAATGGCATAAAGTGAGAGATGAATGCTCCAATAGGTTGAGTTAAGACTTGATTGACAAGGCCTTAAGCCAACAGCTCGTTAAAGACAGCCAATGGTTCAAAGGGTTGGATTTGAAGCCAATCTGTATATATTGTTAGCAATACATCAATCTGACAGTTGTGCTGTCTAAACAGGCCAAAAAAGGATAAACAATGAATCCGAAAAATGTCAAAAAAGAAAATAATGAACAGAAAACAAAACCATGGCAAAGTAAAGCATTGTGCCTACAGCACAAGTGAAACAATGACTTAAGTGAACTGATCCACCACCCTACACCATGGAGACCAAAGCAATTTGTGAAGGACAGCTGAAAAGGCCAAAGGACGAAGAGGTCGGAACCAAAGCACCTCTATGCATATATGTATTTTTTTTTTTTTTTTAAATCGTGAATGTTTTTGATTGCACGAGACTGGCTGTCTATGACAGACCGAGTTACTAGCTGAAGAGTAAACAAATATTCCTCAAAAATGCATTCTGCACACAACAGCTATCCGATAGAAAATACAAAGAGATACATGATTTGTTTTATTGGGATATTACCAAAACCACTATGTTGACCACCCTCGCCATAGTCGGACGTTTAACTAAGCAGCCTTCTCAAAGTGTATGTTTGAAAGTGTTTCATTGGCCAGCATTCACCAGTTCATGTGTTATCTGTGCTGTTGGATGAACGAGGGCAGACTGAGATCTGAGCAGTTTTTCATCGCAGAAGGCCATGAAGGACAGGCCGACTAGATTTTCTCCTGCCACAAGCATCAGTGAAGTGGTCTGTAGATGTTTTTCCATAGAAGGGGCAAACCTGGTAACCATCTACCTAATGAGATGGATTATGTTGTGGGTTTTCATTTCTGGTGGGGTCAGTGGAGTTCTGCAAAATGATGGGGGGCCCCCAGTCGGTAAAATGTGATAGGAGGGCCCCCCCGCCCCACCCCCCAGTCTCCCAAATCTCAACTATTCTTAGGGACTGGGCTGAATAAGGGGCCCCCCTGAAGTGTTGGGGGGTGCTACGCCCCATGGTAGATAGGGCGAAGAGGTTTGGTGGCTGGTCATGAGCTTCTCCAAACCATACATTGGTGTTCTCAATCTTCACTTTGCTCAATTTGTGCCTCACCAATTGCTTGACTTGTATGTCTTAGTTTTCTTGATCTACTTTCTATTGGTGGTATTGTCAACCTATTCATGTTTCCCTGTCCCTCTGCCTCAAGGAGAAACCCGTCCACATCTCTAGCTAGTCCCCAACACTCTAAACTGTTTCCTATTTGGGACATCGCCCAACTAGGCACCTCTAATCAAAACAATGTTATTGTTAGTGTCTTCATACACGAGTTTCTATCCCCTACAAAATGTCAAATCCATCAAGATTTCCACATCCACCTATGGTTCCATTTTCAGTTAGTAATGGCCATGCATCTGATTCTGGTATCCAATTTATTATTCAATTTACAGGGTATCTAAATGTTTTTGCAGAACTTTCTAAAACAGTAACTGGTTCCTGTAGGAACAATCCATACCAGAGACTATGCTGAAGGTATGACCAGGATACATGAAGAACTAACATGGGAATAAGGAGGGTGGCCACCGTGCAGAAGGTGGGAACGTAGATCCGGGTGGCTATATATATTTCTACATGTGTACTTCATCATTAAGGCTAATATTTTAGGGAAGAGTCTCCACAACCCTAAGTCTGTTGCATGAAGCCTGCACAATCCTATCATTGTGAGTGCAGAACCATGTAGGTTCCGGTGAGTATTGGTGCCTATGTTTACTATGTGCGAGAGCTCAACTTCAGAAATGCAGTTGGCCTTCGCTTGAATCCACGTTTTAAAGGTCTTTCTGAACGCAGAGACTTGTATTGAACAGATGTGGAGGAGGTGGATGAGAGGTCAGAGCATTCCATAGGACTAATCAAGGTAATCATACTAGGGTCTTGTAGCCTCGGACCCTTGGAACTCACTACTGATGAACATCCTCGTTGGAGATGGTGGACTACCAATAAATCATAATTCGAAGTTTCTTCTAGCACCTTATTCATTCTGTTACAGCAAAGCATACCACAGCACAGTTTTAAAGAGGGCTACATCTGGTTCTATGTCATTGGCGATCAGTACGAAGAAATCAGTCCAGTATACCATATGCTAGACTGTGAAACAAGTCTACCATCTTCCACTTGCTTTAAAAAAGTGTCACAGCGTATCTCTTACCTACCACTGTAACCCTAAAATAGCCAACTGCCTTATTCATGAGAACCACACTTTGCAATCAGGAAAATCTCAACATTAGAGCAGTCCACAAAACACTGTATAACAGTAGCTCCCAAAGGGGTCTCAGATAGTCTACATCAGCTTTGCTTTCTTTAAAGAAACCAGTTCTTACCAAGTTATTGCTGAATTTCTACTGTTATGTTCGTCGTTATGGTCATGCAGAAAAGTCCATTGCATTACGTTTCATAATTTGATCATTTCCTCCGTGCAACTAAATCATGCGAATTAATAGCCAATAAAAATAAATGATGTGCACGTAGGTATTATTTAGGGTGGATTAAAGGTAATAGTTTAAGCGGTTTGCTGTGCAAGCAACATTTTAGTGCTGCCTTTTTACCCATTGTCATGCTTTGACATCTGTGTGCTTTCATTGTCTAAAAGATATGCTATTTGGGGAGGAGTTAATGTAGTCGTTCACTTAGCTCATTTAATCCACTTAGGCACTCTGCTGTTGTACTACAGAGGGCTATGTGGCACTTTTGTATCGGGGCTTATTAATTTGACTATTGTCATGTGCTGAGACTACTTAATTTCTTAAAGGCAAATTGCATTTAGCATATATGGATGCATTTGGCTTCTGATTCTAGCTAACATTTAATTCTGTAATTATTAATTTGGCATTTGAATAATTCTACAAACGGAGAACTGTAAGAAGCATAGTTGCCCACATCATTCCTTAATGGTCTTGGCTCAATTTGAGCCGAAGATTCTCCCTTGAGCCGACCCTCCTTAATGTTAATTGAAATGGATTGTCAACACAGGAAAATTTCAAATTCAGATCAATTTGTCATTGAACACCTGACATATCACAAGGTCTGGTGGCTTTGTGGACTAATGCATCCACTGTAGGGGCCTGTGCATCATGGTCACAGGTTCAAATCCCGGCTGGTCAGGTCGATGAAATGAGTACCATTGAGTTGGGTAACAAACATCTGTTATTCAGCGCCAAGATGCCCTTCTGGGTGAGCGTGCACTTTACAAACGCATGTTATATTATAGTACTTACAAACATTACTTGTGTGTTGAAGGAAGTTCATGCCCTTGCCCAAACACACAATGGCTGGTGCACCACTTAGTGATGAAAAATTGCTTTGGTTGCTTGAATAAATTCCTCTATGGCCATGGTATAACATTCTACTCTCCCCTCCCCCCATTTACTTCAACTCTCCAATTGGGCACTTTTGGAACGTTGCATGGGGTGGGAGGAGGAGAAGCTAAGAACCCAAAATGGAAGTACTTAAGAGCCTTGGGCAAGGGTTTGTGCTCCCCCACCTGCATCCAATTTCAGCCTTTGTCCCCTCTTGTGGGTGGACGAGGTATTTACCACGATCTGCCCCCAGGGGGCAGAAAGCCCACTAGACATCAGGATATAAAAAATATAGGGGTGTTTTGCTGTCCATCATGGGTATGGCCATGCCCCCGCCCCAACTACAAGGCAGACTGTCTTTCTGCCCCCTCCCCGGGATAGATGGGGATGATTACCCTCAATCTGCCCCCCTGATCGCCCAGTAAACACCAGGGTAAAATAAATCTAAAAAATACAGGGATGGGGCCTAGATGGTCTTTCTGCTCCCTTTGAGGGCAAATTGGGATGATTATCTCCAATCTGCCCCCTGAGGGGCAAAAAGCCCACTAGATACCCGAGGGGGGTGGATGAACGTATTCACCGCCAATGAGGAGGGGGGGGCTAAGAAATCCCACTAAACAGCAGGGATTTCAAAACGGCACCAAAACTAACAAAAAGAGGGGGTGGCCTACCATGGCATTACCTCAATTGAAGAGTTAGCGCACACCTAGTTTGTAATGTTCTCTCAAAACTAAAACTAGTTATTCTCGTATGCGTGCACACCAGTGGTTCGGGTAGCCAGCCCATTTAGTAAGTAATGAGTAAACGAGTGAGTGTTGACTCAGTGTCTGGATGCACTGCTAAAGTTCAACTTTTTCACATTGTTCAATAAACAGTTTTTGTAAATTACTCCAGAAAAATGCTGAATAGCTCTATACATGCAAAATTTTTTTAGCCTTTATTTAGCAAACGTAAATTATCAAACGTAATTTTGAAAAAAAATTTTTTTTTGCATATTCACATAGCAAACAATGAATACAATGAAAAAGTCACGATGTCACTGTGACGGTAATCAGAAGCAACCATTCTAACAAAATGTACACTTCGGCCAATGCATTTCGGAATTATATAATTCTTTTTCAGGGGCCTCTGAAAAATTAATAATAAATTACAATTACCTTCAATGAAATGATGTAACAAACAAACATACAGGGGTGTCGACTGAAGCACCCAAGAAACGCAAAGACATGGCAATCGTACTCCCAGTGAATACTGGCATGTGGAAATGTAAAAAGAAAGAACCCAGATCAGACAGAACCAAGAAGTGAAAATAAAGACAAACCTCAACCCTAGGGCACTATATAACGACATGCTGGGATACCAATCCATGCAGACAGTGTATAGGCTTATTCATCATGCCCTGGTGTGACAACAGAAGTTCCACCCATCACCACTGCTCGTCAGAAAAAAGAGACTGCCACTTACAAAATGGCTCGACAACGATATTTAACAGCTTAAGGAAACCACAGAACTTCCTCCTGTGTGATCTGAAAATGGAAAACGTTGTCTCACTGTATCCAAACCTCGTAAAAGCACACTGTCTATGAATACTGTTAATTACTGATCAATCTCCCTTACCAGTCAACAACAATGTGGAGCACGATGTTAAACCCAAGAAATCGCTGTGCGAAAACCTTCGTGCAGTAACACTGTTGTAATGCCTCACCCCGTTAGTCAAAAAAACTGTGAAAATACTGGTAAACCCATGTTACTAACGTCCTAAAACGTGCGTGCTCCAAAAGATCATGTAATTATCTCTTATGGCAAAATACCAGCGTGGCTTGGACGGTTACACCAACCGTGATGTCGCCAAATGAAAATTGTTTCCGTCCAGGATTAACTGTAAAACGGCACGTGAAACCCAATGTTAGCCCAAGCGTACGCATAGTGACTCTACCAGCCCTGAATCCAAGGTAATAACGACTTTCTTACCTAGAGCCACAGTGATATCCCGCGCCTAACTCACACAGTGGAGAATCTCCGAACAAACAGAAACTGAGGCGCCGGGAAGTTTTAAAGAGTAATGGACATTGAAAGAGGACTGGGGATGGGTACCCGAATCGTGCGCCATGTTTGAACGATGCTGGTAAGTGTAATCCCGAGTATTCAGATGTAAAGAATGGGCAGCAAACTCCACTACGAACCATACTGAATAATTAACTGTGGGCACGAACCTGTATTCAAAATGCGACGTGAACGGGGATGACTCAATGGTAAATAGTAGGTGCATCACTCCCCTTGCTGTGAATGGCCTAACACAATGTGCCAACACATTCTCAATCAAAAGTATAGTGTCCTAATGCAAAATAGCAAAGTGCTCGAACTTGTCTGAAATGACACTTGCGGAGATGCACTAGAGTGGACTGGGACAAAAACTTCATATTAATCCAAAGTACACAGAAAAAAAGAAGTGAAACAAGGGAGAAAACAGAGTATAAATTGGTATGAAGTACCCGTGTGTTGTTATTGCCATGAGTTTGCATTCATACAGAGTAGGAACAAGATGAAAATCTTCATCGGTTTAATCAAATCTCAACAGTGATTCGTAGAAAAACAGCAGAAGCATAATAGCAATACAAGACTACCTGAAAATGTGTGGTGCTCAATACAGTGTGTGAAAAACAACATTAAGCATCACGTTATAAAAACATATGTCCATTTTGTTATTGAGACCGAAAGGAGTCATGGTATTCAACATTTTGATCCACCAGATTTCACGTTGAGATAAGAACTTAGCATTGTCACGGCCTACTTTACTCTGAACCAATTCCAGAATAGTGCATCTTAGTGTGCTAATGTATGGTGATGTTCCTACCAATGCAAAACCAGATTTGATTTAATGGACTTCGTTCTAATGGTGCTCTTATGCTCTGTTATCCTGACTTTTATTTTGCGCTCTGTTTTCCCTACGTATAATAAACCACAAGTGCATTTTATACAGTAAATGGCAAATGCAGAATTGCAATCTCCTGTGTATCTCAACTTGATTGTTTTGCCTGAATGTGGGTGATTGATGGTGTTTCCGAGTATGACGTTGTTGCAATTGACGCAGTTGCAACACCTACGCATACCTGATCCTGTTGTAATGGCATGTGCTCTAGGTTGAGTAAGCATTTCTTTCAAGTTGCGACTCCTGGTGTAAGCAAACAAAGGTTGGGATGCAAAGAACCCATTAAAATCCGGTTCAGACTTTAAAAGCTCCCATCTAGATTTGATGATCTTTTTTATTGCCACCGATTTGGTAGAATATTTTGAAACGAACACCATCCGGTCGTGCGACTTTTTGATGTGTGGTGTGAGTAGATCTTTTCTGTGGATAGTCAAAATCCTTGATTCGGTGTCTGACAAAATCGTTGATGGATACCCCCTGTTTTTGAACTCCGAGATCTGGTTCTCAATTGTTGTAAACAGGGCTTCTTCTGTAGATGCAATGCGCTTCATTCTCAAGAGTTGTGAAAATGGTAAATTGTTGAGAAGAGTCGCAGGATGAAAGCTCGAGAACAACAATAAGGTATTCCTGTCCGTCTGTTTATTAAATAGTCGTCTCCAAGTTGTTGGGTCCTTTTGTATTCAACACGTCTAAGAAGGATAAACAGGTCTTGTTTATGCTGTGGGTGAATTGGATACGAGGATTCTTCTGATTCAATTCTTCAATCTGGAGTTCCAGTTGGTGTTCGGGTTTGTTCCATATTAAAAAAAAATGTCCACGGCATTAGCCATACTCCCACCCCATAAGGGCCAATCATGTTCTGCCTCCCTGAGATCAGGTAGGAGGTTTGTTCCCAGTTGGGGAGGTTGTCCCAAATCTGACCCACAGGGAAAGGAGGTAGAAAGTCCACCTGACACCAGGAATATTGCCTTTGGAGCAAAAGAAAGTGGTGAGGGTGTTGCACTCTGGCATTTGCCACATCCCATCCCAAATGGGCCTTGTGTGTCATGGGGTCTTTGCCCATTCACAAAAGTGGGGTACTGTTCTGTACAGAACATGAAACCGTACATAAAATAAGCAGACCAACAATGCACATTAAGCAATAAATACTCCAGCTTCGAAGGGAAGTTAAAGTCCAATAAATTAGCCTTCAAGAATTGACAAATTAGGAAGACGGCACGGACCAATTTGAAGTTTATGCCAAAATTCTGAGACTAAAACCTGCAGCTATCTTGCATAAATGAAAAGGCATATTATGATATAACTGTTCAATCAGATATGGCCAATAAAGTTGTATTTTATAAATCAAGTATTAGACCTTTACGGCATCCAAATTAGCTCTCATCCAGGATCAGCCACTTTCAAAAACAGGCAGAGTTTTATTAAAGGAAATGGCTGGATTTCGCCCACTGCGGTTTGGCTACAATTTTCAGGCAAACTGAAACGGTTATCTAGACTCACTAAAGTAGATCACTGCCGCCTCAATCTCTGTGGGATATCCTTTGCTCAGTAGCTTGCTCATTTTGTGTCTGTATTCCTGTAGGAATTTGCACCGGAAAGTCAAAATTCTCTGTCACTGAACACTTCTGGGGTAGAGAGCTGAGATTAAACTGTAGACTTACCAGCCCTTAGACTGTGGTATCTTGACAGATTCACCTGACAGACCTAAGTAATGTTTAATCAGTCATTCAATAGGATCAGCAGAATCAAGAGGAATAGCTTGTCTAAAGACAGACTGCCAGATCTGCTTAACTTTAGCGATACCTCTGACGTCTGAGACATCAAGCTGTGAATTCTGCATAGAATGACAGATGACTTTGCGGTCTGCTTACAAGCCTAATGCTTTAGGTCACCCAAGGTGTTGGTGTGTGTGTGTGTGGGGGGGAAGAGTGTTGGCGTGTGTGGGGGGGAGTGTTGGCGTGTGTGTGGGGGGGGGAGTGTTGGCGTGTGTGGGGGGAGTGTTGGCGTGTGTGGGGGGGGGACTCTTTAGGAAGAGTTCTGGTGTCTACATCTAAATCATGTCTTTGTGACCTGTGGTGTAGCTCTGCTGTGTGAGGCTCGAGATGACATTCCATCAAATATTTGCATTATCTTCTCAAGAGGGCAGTTTGCGCCATCAATCCACAACACTTTCCCTTTGA
This sequence comes from Calotriton arnoldi, assembly GCA_963921515.1. Taxonomy (NCBI): domain Eukaryota; kingdom Metazoa; phylum Chordata; class Amphibia; order Caudata; family Salamandridae; genus Calotriton; species Calotriton arnoldi. The sequence continues at coordinate 524,841 of CAWUFW010001370.1, forward strand.
TTCAGAAACCGAAAGAAAAATCTGATAACCTGTGGCCTTTGGTTTACGGTTGAGTTTGATAGGGATACATTAGAATGTTGGAGGACGGGGAGATGAAGAGCGGGCTCTTCCAAGCCAGACATCATTAAGGCTATCTTTGTATTCTACATTTCGTAATGTATTGCCCAGAGTGCTGCAAGTCTTGTGCAGGTACCAAATGTACTTTACCATCCATGTGGAAATCTACAAATAGGAACAAGAGATGCATTTCATAGAATAAACGGGGGTATCTCCGGTAGGTAGAAATGATCAGGATCCTGATCCATGATAGACTGGACTCTGTGATAGATTCAATGCAGCTAAAGAACAAAGCAGGACCAAGTATATATGCCCTTGTACAAGCTTGGCAATTAAACTATTTAATCCCAGAGAGCGCACTGACCCTAAAACTAGGGTATCTGAAAGACACAGTGGGAAACTCCTCCTGATCTACGAGATGGCCCACAGAGTGAGGAAAGCTCAGTAATAGCCACGTACATCTAGAGATACAATTTGGGGTTTCAAAAGCAAAGAAATTAGCAAAGAGACTACTAAAAATACAGATACTTGCTCTTTGTATCCTTAAGTGACAACGTTGACATATGCACTAGAGAGCATTTATCACCCATTATTGACTTTTCTTAATATTGATGACAATCCATTGGTGCTTCTGTCTGAGCATTACACTCACTTTTTAAATTGCTCGACTAATTTTGGAATTCACTTATTTTATTGTGCTAATGTAAGACAATTGCAACATTAAGGGCAAGACAGTGTAGACATTTCAACATGTCCTGCACAGGGCTTATTTTCAAAGCTGAATGTAACAGCTTTGTTCAGTTCAGTCTTGTAAACATAACTATCCTAATGTTTTAAAGTGTTACTATATCTAGCCATCTTTTGTCTATTCTCAAGAAGCTCTCACTTTGTCACTAGATGGGATTTGTATCTCGGAACCTGAAGCATGAATTTCAAAAGTTGCTGTGTTTGTTGAAACCTCGTTTCAGTGTAGATTAGCTTACAATTAATTACTTTGAGATTGCTTCACGTGATGAACAGCTACTTTCCTTCGGTAACACTTTTTCTGGTAGAGACTTAACACAGATTCCTTAGCTCCGAATATTCTCCAGTCATCAGACTGGATCTGGAAAATCTTGAGAAAATGCCTCTGCACGCTGGTAGATGAAACCGCTGGCTCCGTGTAGGCGTCATCCGTGCTGGACAGGACTTGCCCAGTGCCTATATAGGCACTACCCCGGCGTGCGGACATCAGTTTCTTTTGTGACACATTCCGCACCCACAGATGGAGAGCCGTGTCAGAATATTTGTTACCCGTGTGCTGGATCCAAGAGGACCTTCCATAGGAGGAAGTGCAGTTCGCAGAGCAGGGAGGAAGCAAGGGTTGGTAAGGAATCTTTTGTTAGAGAGTCTCTACCAGAAAAGGCATCGCTGAAGATAATGGGTTTTTCTGGAAGAGACTAAGGGTAGATTCCTTACTTTAGAATAGATTCCACTGCAACAACCTCCCCGGTGGAGGGACTGCAAACTGACTTCAACCAAGAAGTCCTGCAGGGCCGAGCGGGCAAACTGCCCCTCTCGACGGCCCAGACCATCCAGGAGTAGTGCTTCGAGAAGGTATGAAGAGACACGCAAGCAGAAGTCTGGCAAATGTTGAAGACTTGGACTGTGTGTGCTACTGCAGTAGTTACAGCCTTGGACTCTGGTAGAGTGAGCCCTCAACCCTTCTAGGGCAGCTACTTGGCCGATGCAAGCAGATTCTTATGCAGAGTATAATCCATTGAGATATGGTCCTGTTCTGCACAGCTTTACCCTTCTCTGCTCTGGCAAAGTTGATGAAATGGTGATCATCCAGTCAGTTAATCTTGGTATGATCAACAAAAAACTAGGGGCCCTTTTTGGATACAAACTATGGAGCCTCTCCTCTGAGGAGGGGCAAGGAGGAGGAGGAGCAAAAAAACACCGGAAGTGTGATCAATTGACCAACATGGAAGGGAGTCACCACCTTGGGTAGGAAGGAGGCAGACGTTTGGAAAACCAGTTGGTCCAGGAAGATAGTAGTATATGGTGGTTGAACAGAAAGACTGAAGCATGCTCACCCTCTGGGCCAATGTGATGGCCATCAAGGAGACCGTCTTGATAGTCAGAATGAGATGACAACTATGCATGGGCTCAAAAGAGGAGCCCATCAGAATGGTGAGGACCAGATTAAAGTCCCACAGGGAATCATGAAAAGAGAAGGTGGAAACATGCGTGGCAAACCTTTAAGAAACCAAGTCACAACAGGTGACCTAAACAGGGCATGCTGATCCAGCAAGTTTTAAAAAGAGGAGATAGCTGCCAAATAACCTTTAACAGTGCCCAGCACTAGGCCCTGCTGGGCCAAAGACAAAACGGGCAACACCTCAGACAGATGGGCATGAATTAGATCAATGCACTTATCTGCATACCAAGCCACAAACTTGTCCCAAAGGCGGGTATATAGACCGACTTCGTTGAGGGACGCCTGGCTGCAAGAACAACATGTACAACCTCGGGAGGAAGGTCAAAAGTGTGCTGCTGTAACCGCTCAATCTTCAGTCTCCAAGCATAAAGACTGAGCGTGCGCAGGTTGGGGTGTAGGACAAAACCCTGCTGCTGCTACAGAAGATCCTCCCCAAGGTGGAGCCTGATCGGAGGACAGATGCTCAGGCCCAGTTCTGGATACCAATGTCTCCATTCCTAGTCTAGAGCCATTAGGATGACTTGGGCTCAGTCTTGATCTTTTTGAGGACACGGGGGAGGAGTGGTATCTGCAGAAAGGTGTACAGGAGTCCCGCGTTCCATTCGAAGTGGACTGAGTCTCCTAGTGAGAGCCGCTCCGGAAGCTCCAATGTGCAGAAGTGCTGACACTGCACTTTTTCAGAGATGTTGAACAGACTGAGCCAAGGTTCTCCTCATTCTTGGAAGAGATCGCACACCACCTCTGGGTGTAAACGTCATTCATGGTCAACAAGGCGTCAACGGCTGAGTTAGTCTGCCCTGGAGTTCAGAGATCCCACCAGGTGTTGTACTACCAGGAAGGTGTCCTGATGTTTGAGTCACTTCTAGATGTGCAAGGTCTCCAGGAACATGGTCCATGACAACACCCTGCTTGTTGCAGCACCACATGGAAGTGGTGTTGTCCGTGAACACATGAGCCAGCCTCCCTTTGATGGATGGCAGGAAGGCTTTAAACAGCAAGCGGATTGCACGCAATTCCAACAAGTTGATATGGAGGTGGGTTTCTGCCGGAGATCAAGGGTCTCGGATCTCCACCTCTCTCCGATGTCTCAGAAGTATGCTTTTATCACCAATGCCAACTCAGAGGGGAAGGGAGAGGAGTCTGCTGCAGCCCAAAAGCACCCACTGCAGATATTTTTCAGTCTCTCCCAAAATCTGAACCCAATAGGAGATTTCCCTGATGTTCCGCCCACTGGGACTTCAGATCCCACTGCAGAGCCTGGATATGCCATCTGGCATGTTTCACCAGCAGGATGCCGGAGGCCATCAGACCCAGCAGCCTCAGAATCAGAATCACCAAAATCCAGGCTCGAGGCTAAAACATTGGGATCATAGCCTGAATGTCCTGGGCTCTCCGTGCCGGAGGGTAGGCACAAAATGCAGTGTCCAGAATAGCTCAGATTAAAGAGCGTTTAGGAAGGAGTAGGGTGGGACTCCAGCATGTTGAAAGTGAACCCCAAAAAAGGAAGGCTCGCCATAGTCTGGAAATGGGTGATGACTGCTTGTGGCGAACCCACCTTCTAAAATCCAATGGTCGAGATAGGGAAAGGCTGGGATTCCCAACCTCTGAAGGTGAGCAGCAACCACCACCATCACTTTCATGTACACCTGAGGAACACTGGTGAGGCCAAAAGGGAGCACAGGAAACAGTGCTCAAAGCCCCCCCATGAACTGCAGGTAACACCTTTTGGCCTGCAAGACAGGGATATAAAAATAAGCGCCCTGGAGGTCCAATGCAACCATCTAGTCTCCAGGGCAGAGAGGACTGGGCAAGGGTGAGCATCTTGAACCTGTCCTATTTCAGAAAGGTGTTGAGGGCAAAGATCTAGAAAAGGACAGAGACCGCTCTCCTTTTCCATCAATAGAAAGTAGTGGAAGTAACAATCCCCACCTACTTCTGGTAGCGGAACACTTTTGAAAGCTCCTTTGTCCAAAAGAGCCCCCACCTCCTGGTGTAACAAGGACAGCTGATCCTCTGACAACTGTAGTACAGATGGAATTGGTGGTGGTGTCTAGAGTAATGGAAATGTGTAACCCTGCTGCACAATCTGTAACACCCACTTGTCAGAGGTGACTGCTTGCCATGCAGGCAGAAAGTGCCATATCCTGCCTCCTACCAGATGGATGTGTGCTGAGGGGGCACTAAAGAGGTTTGGTGGCCGGTGGAGGACTTGGCAGAATGGTGCCCTCGCTGTCCATGGGGCCTGTAGGAGCCTCCACCTCGGCCACGAAAAGGCTGGGGAGCCTGCTGGCCTTGCGGATATGGCTTGTGTTGGCGGGAGTGAAATCATCTACTGTAGCCACAGGAGGAATGCTGCTGGTGAGGAACAGTGGGCAATCATAGGGCGAAAGCCAGGAATATGCTGTCCTTAAAGTGCTCCAGAGCTGCATCTGCCTAGTCACCAAACAGGCACGAGCCAAAGGGCATGTGTATAAGGCTCGATTGAGCATACCCTAAAAAGCCTGTGGATTGGGGAGCCCATTGCCCTGCCAATGGAGTCAGTAGTGTCCAATCCACATCTTATCGTGAATCTTGCCACAAACTGGCCATTGGAGATGGTTTGGGTAAGACTTGCTCAGGCTTCATAAGGAACCACGGGGAGACTTGCCCCACCTAATCTCAACCTGTGGGAATAGAAGCCCAGAAGACTATTGCCCAACTGCAGGGCCAAGCTGGTGGAGGAAAAGTTCTTCCCAAATGTATGCAGCCTCTTGGACTCACTGTCCGGGGAGGGCAGTGGGGAAAGCCTCTGGATTGACCCTCGCTGAGGAAGTCTACACCACTAAACTCCCTGGAATGTGATGCTGGAGCCAGGCGATGGTAGCATTCAACTTGGTGATTTACCAGAACCCCTGAACAGGACTTGGACCAGGCCCCCAGGAGGATGTCAAGCTCACAGCCCATGCTCCCATTTAATGAGGCACTTATTGTCCTCCCTGGCTATAGTACCTCAGTTAGTAAATTGTTTTTTATTGCCACCACTGAAAGTTACAAGGTCAAGGGTGTCAGCCACCAGTCTCGTCACTGTAGCAAAAGATGCACTCTCCTCAGTGGCCGGAACATGTGGAGTGACTAAATCGGTGTCAGGAGAGGCGTCTAGCCCACTGACCTCGCCCAACTCCTCATACCGGTTCCCTTCTGGGAAACCCTGGGCAATATCATCAGCAGGGTCAAAGGCCCCATACTCCGCCTCCTCTTCAAATTTGGAACCCAGATACAGAAGCACTGTATCAGACAAAAGGTCATCATGGCCCTGGCACCACTCTAAATCTCAAATGGATTATGCAGTATCACCTTTGCGTTTTAAAGAATGATCGCTTCTTTATGTGGGGTAGCTGACACCAGTAGCAGCAAAATGGATCAAAATCTAGCAAGGGCCGAGGAGCCAGAGCGGGGCTTGGGGCCAGTCAGTCTGGATCTGGAGGCAGATCCAGGAGGGTCTGCCCAGCTTCAGGGGAGGGCCCACTGACACTAATCTGGTCAGAGTACCATTCAGACTCCTTAGACCCAAAGGTGCTTCAGAGGGAGTCTATTGCCAGAGGATGTGGGACATCGCTTGGTAAAACACCTGAATTTGGGCAGGAGTTGTTCTGGTGCCCGGAAAGTGCGAAAACTAATCAAGCACCAGCTCCGCAGATGGTGTTTGTGGAAGCGGGGCCTAGAGGGCGATCTTGCACTCCTATCAAGGATTCAGAAGGGTACGGAGAAGTCAAATGGTGCTTCAACTTTATTCCTTAGACTTACCAGATGAAGATTTGGACTTCGCCGGAGACCAGTCGGGAGAATGGCTCTGGGAACGAGCCTGTGAATGGCTGCGGGACTTGACAGACCTCTTGTACGACACAGACTTTGTGTTGCGCCACAAGGAGCTTCATTGCCCTTTCCTTAATCACCTTTGGGTGCATAGAGAGGCAGTCTGAGTAGGCCTTTGAGTCGTGGCCCGAACCAAAGCCTGACCGAGTGGGGATCAGTCACAGACATCTGTCTGTGGCATTCCCCATAAATTTAGAAACCTGTAGGTTTCTAACGAGACTTATTTCCCTGCACAGTAGAAACCGAGAAGAAATAGCTAAACAAAAGCAGAGAAAAAAGTGGTAAAAAGAAATGACGAGGTAGCTCCTCGGATTCGAGACGGTCTGTGCAGAAAGAAAGGAATCGGTCAGTGCACTGGGGTGGCACCTATATAGCCACTGCACACATCACATCTGGTGCAGACGAAGTTGATGTAGAGCAGTCAGCGCCATCTTCCAGCATGCCGAGGTACTGCTGAAGATTTTCCAGATCCAGTCTGACGCCTGGGGAATATTAGGAGGCAAGGAATCTGTGGTTAGAAGTCTCTTCCAGAAAAACACATACCTACTAGAAAACAGTAACAAAGTCGTCTTACCCTATTAAAAAAACCTTCCAGAGTGGAGAACAAATGTGTGTACGTTCTACATTTGGGAAGCTCTTCAGACAATGCCAGAAAGAATATTAATATTCTGACAGTCTCAAAATCATACAGCCTGAATTTTATATATGTCCTAGTGTGGTCGGAGTATGCATCTACCCTGGTGTAAAGGTCCTGACGTGATCTGCTTGCTGAAGAATGTTTCTTATGGTTTACTGACAGCACCTTTCAGGAGAAAAAGACTGGTGTTGATTTTATTTTATTTTTAATATGCCCCGCTTCTTTACCTACTGTAACTATGTTGCAATGCCCCAAGATATAGTGTACATTGCAATGCTAGTGAAGAGGTTTAACATGTTCTTAAATAAACAATCCGAGCATCAACATTGACAAAGCACAGCATTTCACCGGCGACTTCTGACAAATAGCTGGAGAGCCCCAACATAAAAGGACAGTGAAGTCGGAGAGGCCTGTTTCACGACTAGTAGAACTAGTAAAACATTAAAGTTTGAAATATAAAATACTTTATGAGTTATTCAATGTACAAATGGCTAACCAAGAACTACATACACTACAGACCATATATTATGGGGAATTTTTCCTGTACTGAAGATTTATATTTAATTAAAAGTATAGGAATCACAAATTCCAGCACTTAACGGGTTTACAGATGCACACCGGCCAGAAGAAAAATATACACCAAAGATAAATTAAGCAAGACAGCATAAAGTCATTTTATTTTAATGGGGAAAGAAAACTATTTGCGAGAGTTCTGACATTTTGAAAACACAGAGCACTAGAATGCGTCTTACCTTTCAATCTTCCATTTAATCAACCAAGCCCCTATCTGGTGCAATACAGTGAGTCCAATTTTTTCCCTGTGTGTGGGGGAGGAGAAGTGGGGAGAAATAGTCGAAATTTCATACCTACAAACTCCTAAACCTCATTATTCCATACTTCTGTTTTTATGTTTCAGAACAAAAAGGGGAGGGGCGTTGTGAAGCCAAACATGCTGACGGACACAGATTCTCTACCTGTCCAGAGCCACCCATCTTGGTGAAGCTAGGCTTTCAGTCTACCTCAGTTTTCATGAGCAGCGATTAACTCATGAAGACGCTTGGAAAGGACTGAAATGGTACTCTGTTTTAAATGCCCAATGACGAGCTTTTGTTTGAGTTTCTTCTCATGACTGATCACAGCATATCAAGCTGGTGGTAAGCCAGGATCAGAGTGATTTGCCCCTGCTAACTGCGCTTTCCACTGGAAGTCAGTCATTCAAAAGATCAGCACCCCTCACCTACTTGGCAGTAGGGCAGCTGACGCCCTATGTGAAGACTACTTGTGCTCAGACTGTCAGGGCTGATCTGCGAGGGTGCGATGCTCCGACGATGGGACAGATTGATCAAACAAAAAAGTCAATGAGGAGTCATACCTATTAATACAATCGCTCTCAATTACAGTTTTGCACATTATCCCTCTTCTGAATGCTTCACTGGACAGACAATGAAACCCAATCTGCTCTGGTTGCTAAGAATTGAGAGGACACCCATCTTAAAACATAGTCCGGGATCTTACTCAATCGCAGGCTCATTGATTTCAAAACGCCCATGACGGTGAGCATCCAACAGAGTGGCCTTAGACCTTCGGCGAAGACAAGTGTCTGAGCTGCAGATTGGTTGCAGTTGGTGAAGTACTGCGGTAATGTGAAACTCAGGCAAATTGTTAAGACTAACAGAATACTGCTAAGCACTCGCTGAGACATGAAGGACCAGTGGCTTCAAAGGACTACGGTGAATCCGCCAGCCCCAGACTGCACTGAAAAACCAATCCTGTAGACCATGATTAAGCATTCAATCTCAATGCCTGAATTCAGGCTACAAAAACTAATAGACACTGTAAAATATTGATGATAAAGAAACTAACCATGCAAATACCTGAGGAAGAGTCCCGGATTAGTAGTGTTGATGACTATCAGCAAAAAAGAGACCTGGAAAGACCAGCTATGCAACAATGTCATCCAATTGGAGGACAAAAATCGTGGGGGGTGATGGGTTACATAAAATATTGGCCCTACTGAAAGGTGTGAGGACAAACTTCTGCGTTAAATCTTGGAAGCCTGGATTCCAAATATTATTAAATGTGCCTTGCTAGACTATTTTGAGAGCACGCTTTGGCATTCTTTGTATCGTGAGGTGTAATAAAAACAGTCCAGCCTAGGTTTTTTTTGTCCTTTACATCAACACAGAGCTAATCTCTGAATGAGAAAGGGAAAGTAACTCATTTTCGGCCAAAACTATGTGAGATACTGTCATTAAGAGGAAGATTTCTCTTTAGCCTAGGAGGTCAAATGAAAGCAAAAAAATTGATTTGTGTCACAGAAAAATAAAGTGGTTAGGGAAGGTGCAAGGCATACTCATCCTGCTTTTCCCCAAACCTTAGAAAAATGCAGAAAGCAAGGAACTTAATTACTCCACTATGTCTTACGATCATTCCGGCATAGCCACTTCTATAAATTAATATGGCTATACTGTGCAAAAATAATGTAATGACTAAAGCTGGCAATCGAGACAATTTCAAGAATGCACAACAGAAGTAAGTTTTTAAACTCACTACATTTTGCACTCTTATTTTTGCACGCTTGCATTCTCGTTTTAAAAACATCCAGTTGGGTTCATGGATGATGGTCCATCTTTCAAAGGCAGCTCATGGAACAAGACATTTAAATCTCCAGTAGACAGGGGTGATGCAGGTGAAAAATATCCACTAAAGCCCACAAGTTGACTACTTACTAGAAACACGAGTAACTGAAAAGGAATACAGCAAGTCAATATGAAAGAAAGATCTGTTAAACCACTTCGGTACAAAGAAACTTTTATGTTCTTTATCTGGACACTTGCCCGAGTTTAAATTTTAAGGCTGAGAATTCAAGCAGCATTAGAACATATGAAAGCTTCATTGACAAACAAAAAACACATCTTGTGACACTGCTGTGACCTGCCAGCTTCCCAAATATTTGTAGCCATTTTACTGTAAATGGAGGGCTGTTTTAGGATGCAGCCAAAGGCTGAAATTCGTGGTTGCAGTAGATTAAAAGCCATAGCTCTGCTCTTGCTTAACGCCAGTAAAGGAACGTTTTGATATTAGGTTAGAAAAACGAGGTCACTTGGCTTGTCCAGTAACTTCCCACACTGGCTTCTAGTTTCCCGTCTGACCTTTACAGCCTTCTCCACAAGAGGTCCTGTAAGCTGCAACTATGCTTGCCACAAGAGCAGCATTTGCAGAACGTGCATCCTACAATTAACATTTATGGGAGGATGGCAGGGACCAGAGTGCAGCGAGGGTTTCTAATTCGGGTGAAAAAGGCAAAAAACATAAGACAGGCCATCTTACATTTCTTTCTTGTTAGCAGACATTGCTCTTTCATCCTCATATCGTGGGACGGTATCACTGCTTCTGGCTGGGATTTTCCTTAAAAGAGCTGAACATGGTCTCATGACTTAGGATTTTTCTCGGACAGTTGCTGGATAGTTCAAAACTGAAGCTGCTATGTAAATTGTATTCACTGATCAAAATTAAAAAAAACTTTTACTTCAGAAGCTCTGGCCAACCTTACAGTAGCCAAATAGCAAATGTGTTAAGACCGCACGGTTGATTTTAATGCTGCAATATTGGTCCGCAAAATGAAAATGCACTGGCGTTTTAAGAGGCTTATAGGTCTGGAGAGCGAAAGAGCAAGGCCAACCCTACAAGTCTTAAATAACTTTTAGTCAGGAGCATACCAAATATCGCAAAGCTCCATTGACATCGGAGGCCAAGGACTTGCAGCTCTGGGCTCAGTGCACAGGGTAGAACAGCCCCCTTTCTCCTTGAAGGAAACCCCCTACACCAAAGACGTGCTAGGATAATGCAGATGGGACTGACCTGCAGGTTTGCTTTGAAGTCCTTGGCAAAATAACTACATTAAAGGATCATCCTTGACCAATTCTGTGCAGGAAGTGACCACAGGGCACAGTGAAGTACTCCATTGGGCATCATAGATGGGGTACCACACGGTTTACATTCCACAGGGAATAATCAATGACTATCCAATAATTGACAACCGTATCAAGGATATCAAAGAGCTCTTTGTAAGAAGAGAGAAAAAAAGCAACAAAAAAACAAGCATTGGCATAGCCAATAGGTCTCGCCTTTTGGACCTTATAAGTGTTTAGCCATGCAACAGTTGATGTTGTTGCACCAAGGATATTGTGCTGGATAACTAAACACTTACAAGGTACCAAAGGCGAGACCTATTGGCTATGCCAATGCTTGTTTCGGATATGCTCTTGAGATGGGATGGTATCTGTGAGCGATGCCTTCCTGAATGAGCATGGAGTACATTTTGAATTGTTGTCTTCTGTGTGGCTTTTAACCCCTACATAAAACAGAGCTCTTCCCCACTATGGATAGCACACATTTTTGTGGATGTTTGCCACATGTATGGCTAGTATAGCAAAGGCCGAGCTCCAGACCTTTGCAGATGAAAAATAGCGAAATCCGTTTGCCAACTGATTGCCAATTATATGTTATATGTTAAAATGGTGAATTGTAAACATTTGAATGTGTCCACATTTCTGTGGAAACAAGAGCGCCCTGTTGTTTCTACATGCAGAGTCTTGGCATGCATGCGTGTCACGTAGCCCTGCAGCTAACAAAAACCGCACCTACAACGCACATCTCTATTCGTACGGAAAATAAAATGGCGTATTCCAACCAATCACTGGAAATACAATTCCTTGATGTTTCTATTTCCCAATGTCTTGCTCATCTCACACATATTGCAAACGCACACAATCGGGAATATTTTATGCAAATGCATCTGCATACTTTTATATACTAAATGCATACGTCCTCTTTCTGAACAAAAGCAAAAACACGCACACAAGCAAACACAATGCCCCACACTTACGAAAAACTACATAGAAAGCACATTATATCATACGCATACAAAAAACAGGGAGCAGTCATACACCACACAAAGGCACATACATTACACAAATGCACACAGACCTGTACTTGCAAAAAAGACATACATACGCTGAAGGGCACACAAAACAACAGAGTTCGTAGCCAAGCACGGAATACAAACACGCAGTGCATACACATTACCCATGCATACTTATCTATAAACAGTCATTCCTATATAAAAAATAATAATAATTCGCACCATGCAAAGGCGTTAGAGAAGCTTTTGTATACATGCACAAACGCACAGCTCAAAGTCACAGTCATACTTTACACATAGTAGCACTACTACGGAGCCATATACCAAGTACAAAGGCATACACAATCTACACCAACACACAGGCATGCACAAAGGCACAAGCACAAGCACAACATTCGCACAGCACACACACACGCCATAAAATGTGATACACACATCATTGTACACATTTATTGCACAAGCAAACTCAAAAGCGTTTACATACACGACTCGTGCACAAGCTCACACGTAACGTAAAGTGGGTACACACAGAAAAACATGCTCCTCTATGTAAGCACACATATAGAATACAAAGAAATACACATTTTACAGACGTAGACAGTCATACACAGGCTCGCATACATTGTACACTTAGAAGCAATCTACACAGACACACACATTTCACGTAAGCCCTCACACACCGATGCTCCTTTGTCTCTACTTTTAAGGGTCACTCCTACATTCACCGGCAACACTGACGCACACAAATCTCATGTGCACTCACACGTGTTTCTGACTCTTTAACACGCAGTTATATCCCAGCAACAAACAAGCAAACATACGCATTGCAAATGCCCTGCTCGGTACTGCATGCTCCCTAAGTGACAAAAGTGCATGTGCCTGGTAAAGAGATGTGCCTCGGTATAATATAGAAACGTAGAGGGGAAGAGGCTGCAGATGAAAAGCAAGAACGAGAACGACAGAATAGGAGCTGGGAAGACGCCATACACACAAGATGAAATATATAGGGGCAATGTGCGCTACATTTCACTAAAGAATGCCAGCGACAAAATACACAGGGCCACAGGGTGTTAGAAGGGAGGTCGGGACAGTGGAACAAAGAAATATAGCAAAGAGTGAACGGAGGAATTAATGCAGAAAAGTACGAATGAAACGCTGCAGTGAGTCATGGGAAAAGAAGGAAAACGTGCATGGGAAGGGAAGGAAGCAAGCTGAACGGCAGGGGTGTAAAAGGAGGCGAGAAAGGAGGCGAGAAAGGAGGCGAGAAAGGAGGCGAGAAGAAGGGAGGGGAGGCAAAGTGGCGGGAAGAGGAGAGAGGGCATGAAGGGATCGAAGGCAAGGAAAGAAAGGGAAGATGGACGAGATTAAGAGGAGCCACAGATGGACTTCAGAAAAAAGAAGGGAGGAAATGGTAGAGGAGAAGACTCGAAAACACTGGAAAGAATAGTGAGAAAAGAAAAAAAGGCTGCATGAAAAGAAGGGCATTAGAAAACAAGAACAAGCGGGGCCCTCGTCAGGAAATAAAGAAGCAAGTAAGAGAAGAGCTATAGAGAGAAGAAAAGAAGAGGGAAATAAAAAAGTGCAGGGCGCGAGACCGAAGACTTAAAAAGAGAAAGACATAGAATGAATAAATGACCGAAAAGAGACTGGCTAGGGCTGGATAGGTGCTACATATCGGAAGCAAATAGGAAGCAGCGGAGCTGACTGTGCGGGGTCTGGTCCACTGCAGGGACAGAATCAGAAAAGAGGCGTGGCCAAGGCGAGAACTCGGAAGAAACAGAGAGGTGGAAGGCATGCTGGAAAGGGAGTGGGCTGTAGGAGAGAGTGGACGACCAATATACATCGAGGATATACAGGGTGAGAGGAGGGAGCAGGAGAAAAAGAAAATATAGAGAAAGAAAATATAGAGAAAGAATGCGAGGCAAGAAAGGAGACAGCTAGAGAAGGGTAGAAAGGGAAAACTAACTAGAGTAGGGTTGCGAAGGAAAGGGCATGGAGAAGGAAAGTCAGGAGGGAAAGAGAGGGAGGGAAATGAAGAGAGTGGGAAGAGAGATGAGGCGCGAGAAAGAGGGATAAACTCAAGGAAAAATGAGGGAGTTCGAGAGATGGCGAGGACAATCAGAGAGAGGCCTAGAGTCAGCCAAAGAGAAGCAGAACCAGAAAGAAAGGAGAGAGTTCGAAGAGGATTAACCAAGGAGGCTGGGGAGAAAAATAGATAGAGAGTGATAAAAAGACAAGCTAGACAGTTTGGAGACATGAATTCAGAGGTGCGAAGAAAAAACAGAGCACAATAGAGGAAAGGGAAGGCTTGGGCAAGAGAGATGAGGGAAGAAAGGAGAGATTTAAAGTGGCCGGAGAAGAAAGAGACCAGAAATACAGAGGGGGATAAAAATAGAGCGAGAGTGACAAAACCACAAAATGTAGGGGTGGGAGGCGAAGGAGAAACAAAGTGAATGAGCGAGAGAAGCGCAGAATCACTGAGAAAATAGAAAGCGGGAGAAAACAAGCACTTGAGTGGTGCGTGCGCGCGCCTCGCGCTAAAAGTTAAAAAAGAAGCACTGGCCTCGCAGCCGTGAAAGTGACGCGGCCGCGCGGCTGCGAAAGTGAAAGCGATCGCGGGCTGTAAGGGTGCCCGTGAGCGATGCACTTAATGAGCCATGACGAGTCAGGAAAGCCAGATGACGCCTGTGCTCGTAACTGTGCGCGTAACCGCACGCTCTAGGGCACACAAAAAAGCTGTGGTCGGCTTTTTGAAGCCCACTTACTAAAAGTCTCGCCAGAGCAGCGCATGCGCTGGCTCAGGCGAGACCTAAAAACACAAATCACACCCTCCAGAAACCTGTATAATCCCAAGGATGAGAAGCATAAAGTATCAAATTAAATTCAGCTGTTGCATTCTAACGTTGCCTCAGGAAAATGTACTCTGATATGTAAGGAGGGGAATCTTGGGAGCAGAAATGAGAAGGAAGCTATAAGCTAGCAGGGAAGTAAAGAAAAACTTAAGAAAAAACAGGCAACCTCGTGAGCAAAAACAGAGCACTCCATGGGCATCTGCAAAATATGCCCCTATGTACTCAGCATGGTATATCAATGATAAATAAAATGGCAGTTGGGTTTAGAGGAGAGTCAAAATACAAAGTATATTTACCTCAAAAGTGCCAGATCCCGAAATATACCACACATAGGCACCTTCACTACAGCACACCTATTTCTGAAAGTGAGGCTGTGTGGTATACGTAGAATTGCTTACACTCTAAACTGAAAATGAACTGGCATCACAGCAGGAAGCCTACCACCACTGCAAGTTGCCACAAAGCAAATGCCCAACAACAAAAATTTGCAGCAAAACTGGCTCTACAATTAGATGCATTTGGACGAAACCAAAACCAAAAAGGTTCAGACTTAATTAAGCAGGATAACAATTTCATTGCTCCATCGGTTTGAGGTGAGCACGGGCACAAGATTCTGAAGATTGGAGAAGAAAACTTCAATGGTACCTAAAAAGATGGAGGCGTTAAATTAAGAACGTATGCGAGAATACGCTGGATATTTAAGGAAAGTAAGCGCCTCATGCTCAAATGTCGAGAGAGTTCAAATCTAAGGCAGAAGGACATCTATGGATCCGTGCCAAAAAACCCTATGAATAAGGTCATTCTGGAACACTAGAATAAAATTGAGAGGACTTTTTGGTTCACTGCCAAGAAAATGAAAACAGACGGCCAGTGGCAAGATACGGATGCCAGTGTAGTGGACAGAAGAAAAACATTTCCCCTCTGGTATAAACTGTAGAGAGGGATTTAGGATTTTGATAGGTCATTGAACGGGACCAGACAATGGGAATTTATCCAACAAGTTTGTTCGGTATTTAAATAGCGTTACTTTAAAGTTCCCTGCTCTTAATGTTGCTCCAGAGGTCTTTGAGCGCCTATATACTTATACGAAAAGAAACCGTAATTAATACTTCTTGCTTTCAATCTAAAGTGAACACCTTGCTCCAGACAAACTGTTTTCCCGTTCTTTCCTAGGGCAGACAGATTTTGTTCATGCACTGATTTACAAACACATATGCACTAGTGCAATACGCTCTGCATGAGCACAGATTGTTGCACACTTGCAACTGACCATGGCACAAAATGCATGCACTGAGACATGCCAGAGTCTGGAAGGCATAGATCTCAGTGAGTCCCATTGCTCAAATCAGCAACTGGTGCAAAGCTAGTTACCCCCTTTTGCAGTCATGAACCAGTGCATGGCTAACAGTTGATGGCACATTGTTAGCACCACATTCCACAAATTATGAAGTACTTTAGGTGGAATTCAGAATTTCATTAGTACCCCTATATTAGAAATTTATCCAGGTACATTGATCTACACAGGCTGAGAAATGCCAATACATCTCAAAGAGATTCGTATTTAACATGGATGGAGTGGCAGGAGCCGTTAAAAGCAGGTCCCTGTCTGTGCCATGCGGCTCATGGGATTCAATAAACAAAAGGGCAGCATGTGCATGCTTGTTCTTCTGTTGCATTTAGAGGAACACTTTGAAACTGAGCATGCCACTTGGCTGATGCTCCACACGTGAATCGTGACATGTAGTAACCAACCCATTTACTTACCATTTACCCGTGCACTTTGTTGCTTGCACGCTATGGCCATGTTTCTAGGAGTATGACAAACCCCTCATGTCAGATGCTACTAACAATTCTATGATCTTCACAATTATGTCCATTCAAACCTTAACACTTTCAGGCATCATGCCCTAGGCTCTCTTTGGCTTGCTTAATCTCCACAACGGCCCCACCAGCGCTGGGATGCCTGGCTTCACCTTGGGGGTGCCCAGGAGTGGACATTTCACAGGGAAAAGCCAGGAAGGGTTCCACAGCGGTATGTGTACAGCGCCAGGAAACCCCAGGGTATCAGTGCGCTTTACAAGTACAAATTCATTTCATTTCATTTTCATTTCATTTCATTTCATTTGGCAGTAACAATTTGAAGAACTTTGGCATGGTAGAAGAATGAATTAAGATTATACTGACTGAAAGCTCAGAAATGAAATGGGGGCAATAAAAGGACTGATGCACAAGCTAAAGTACAAAAAGAAAAGGTGGTGTTTTCCATTTATGGGTTAGAAAGTAACAGTAAGACCAGGCCAATAATAAAGCCATTTCATTCTCAACAAGCCTCATTACAAAAAAAAAAAAAACGTATTTATACTTTGCCTTACTAAATCTACATTCAACCGGAGGAAACCACCATTAGGTTTCTCTTTAAATGTAGCAAGCTATCACCTGGCCAAAAAATTGAAAAAACCTTTAAATAAACCGAGAACTGACACTCACAGTTTTGGTAGGAGGTTCACTTTGAGGTAATGAGCTGGGTGACAGAACTGGTGAGTTTGATTGACTGCAGAGCTCTGGAAAAGGATTTGGGATAGCTGGCAAGGACGATGTTCGGAACTGCTGTTCCTCTTCTTGGAGACGTCTGCAATAAAAAATAAAAAAAACTATCAGAAGCCATGGAATTCAATAGGACAATCTCAATATCTAATGCAATGGCCAAGTGAAAAATTTCAACAACGTTAGGAACACTAAACGTCATGGAGACAACACCCAGGCACAGCAGGAGTGTCGAATAACCACTACCATGCAGTCCTAATTCACCAAGAGGCATGATGGAAAGTTTCGTCCAGAGTGGGCAGAGTTGAACCTAAATGCAATGTATTTCTGATAAGCCATATTTAGCCATGTTATACAGCAGTGCAACTACTGTCCAGTACTGATGAAAATGTTTGAAAAAAACCAAAAAGTGCCATGACTGTCAACACTAGTCCAGTCATAGCTTTTTTTGCTGGGAGAGAAAGGGGCAAGCAACAATAGGGGTGGGAGGACAGGGTAAGGCACAGTGGGATGAGATGGGGAAAGAAAGGGGGAAGACGGGGGAAACAACAGTGCTGTAGGGATAAGGGCAAGCAAAAAAGCAGAATTGACAGGGGAGGAGGGGAGATGGCCTGCAACCATGCTATGGAGTGCTACAACTTGAAGGGGTAAAAAGGGACCTCAAGAAGCGCGCAACCAGTGGAACGAAACTGGCCAACGACAGAATTCAGTATTTGGTCTACGCTCCATGGAAAGGACAAACGCATGAAGAGAAAGTGAAAACAGCACATGCTGACCAAAGAGAAGCAAGGAAATAAGAGGGACAATGATGCGAACCAATGGTAAGTAATGGGCTGTCTCTATACAAAATGTCTCGCAAGCGACAGTCAATCCAGGCAGTCAAAATAGGCAAACATTCTTATGCCGCCTTTGCATGTACAACATATGTAGCATCCACCACACATCAATTTTCTGTGGAGCCAATGCTTAGATTGCAGCTTGAGCATAAAACATGTTGCAATTAAGCAATATTCTTCCAAAATTAGCATCACAAAATCAATAGTAGAGGAAATTTCAAAGGTTCAATGTCTCAGGAAATATAAGAGTCAGTACCAACAGAAAATTTAAAAAATCCCACACCTCCCACCTCCTAATTACAAATACTTGAAGCGGTGCTTGGCTTTGACACCTTGAGCAAAATAGAACAATTGAGTGCACCAACAGCAACCTCCAAATAAGGTCACAAGAAACATTTCAAGACGGACACTCAGCATTCACTAATTGCTCCAAATTACCACTGCTTCACTTCTGTGGAGAAATAGAGCACCTTCTGGAGCACACAGGAACTGCTACAGTTAAGCCAAACATTAAATGTTACGGACACCGAATCAACATATTGTACAATAAAATGTTAAAGTGGACACACAAATTGGCTCTATAAGCAAAGTTCCTTCTCCAGATGCTGTAGCATACAGAGTAGGATGAAGACAAACCCCTCTTTATATGAGCAGGGAAGCACAACTGACAATTAGAAGCTTGACTCCTGTCAATTTGTCCCATCAAACTAGGTTATAGAAGAAAGAGTTGAACCAGATGAGCCCAAGATCAGGTAAACAATGTGGTTATTGCCAGTATGACTTGGTTATTGCTTAGAGTGGAAGGCTATACTTAAACAGCATGCAGTCTTAACAAAACTGCACCATGAAATAGGGTAACAAGAGGGGTGGAGCCACACCATGGAAATAATGGCTGCTCCTGAGGGATCTCCATGCCTATAACGCTTCTATAGGACATCTTACCATATGTACAACTGTCAAAAGCAACTTGAAAAGGTGACTGAATGCCACTGGCACAGAGGGGGGCAGAGTCAAATATGTACCAGAGGCCAGAGGAGGAGAAGACCCCCAACAGAGACAACGCAGCAGGCCCTATAAGTAATTTAGTATGGGACATCACAATACCATTACCGGTTCTGTCACCCTTACCGGAGAACCTGGTGAGCTAATGCCAGAGACACGAACGCATATGGTAAGCTGGCACCGCTTCAGTGAAGTGGTGCTGCCAGAGACTCAGACTTCAGGAAACCACTCCCATGACACTGCAGAGGCTAAAGCAACGAGAAGGGATGTTTATATCAGCCTAGGACGGCACACAAGAAATAGTAGGCAGAAGTGTACAACCATGACAAGGGGAAACAAAGGAATCTACTGAAGAGGATTGGTACAGAGGGAATTTCTTCCCCCAAGCCCCTTATAAAATCAGTTCCAGGCATCTTGGTTTTGCACCATAAAACTGAAAGACACCAGATTTCCTTAAGTTACAGTCACTGCTAAGAACATGCACATTAGCCTTCCCTGGTGAGACCTACTGTTTGGAGGCAGTCAGGACAGGCAAAAATTGAGAAATTGTTACAAGTACTAGTTAAAGGAAGAATGATGCAATTATTGTTGCTTAAAAACTGACCCTCTCTTCCTCTTATGACAGGGAAATCGCAGCTATGTTAATCCCTCAGTTCCCTACCTGAAAAGACTAATTAAAACAGGCAAATCCCTCTTGATGCCTACTTTTTTCTGAAGCATCAACCAAAAAAAACAGTTCACGTCAACAGCGGACACCAAAACAGCCTCTAAAGGTCCTGGAAAATAATATGGCCGAATTTAAAAGTATTAAAACATCAATAGACGCCCTTGAATCTTCTATGTCGGAAACGGACAATGAATTAAAAACGTTCACAAGAACTTGCAACACTTAAATCATAAATGGGCAGGTCTGAGAGGATGTGGATTCCCACCTCTGGAACTTGCAAAAATGAGTGGAGAACGTTGATGATCTACGTAGGAGGGACAATATCAGAATTTTGGGCCTCTGAGAGAACATAGAAGGTGCCAACATTGCTTGAGATCTACTTCTCACCGCCTTCTATAATTTCCCAGAGCCCGTAGGCTATGCATCAGGAATAAGTCTGCATCTTCAATCCCATGATCGATTTCTACATTAACAGTAGGACATGTTCGTGCCAGGCTAATTCTACAGATGGCAAAGAAATGCAGGCCGTACATATTTGAAGGTCATACTATCTCATTTGCAGGAAACAAACTCTTCACAAGAAACCTGTGGTAAGTCCAATATTGAAAAAGAAAAATAAGATATGGCCTGCTTGATCCAGCTATCATGATAGTGACCATCTACAGGAAACACAGGAATTCTACTACCCAGAACAATTGGAATGAGTTCTGAAGAGCGTAGATGTACCAGACACAGTAATGGACACAGCCACAAGCAGAGGAATTACAGAATCACATAGAAAAGTAAACAAGCATTGGCATAGCCAATAGGTCTCGCCTTTGGGACCTTATAAGTGTTTAGCCATGCAACGGTTGATGTTGTTGCACCAAGGATATTGTGCTGCATAACTAAATACTTATAAGGTCCCAAAAGCGAGACCTATTGGCTATGCCAATGCTTGTTTTTACAGATTTATAGAGGGCAAACTCGACCCGAAGGTATTGGAGCGCTTTACATGAGCACCAGTTACGTTACACAAGTACACATTCATTTCTTGGTAGGCACGGGGAGATTAAGTGATTTCCTAGAATCACAGGATGCTCAGCAGAGGCTCGAACCTGGTTCCCCTGCTCCAAAGTCGACAGCTGTAGCCGTGAGGCCACATCCTCTCCCCATGTGCATACTAAGCCAAAAGGAGGGGGAAAGGTCATCACAGAGCATGGTAGGGATCAAGAACAGAACTGAAGTGTAATCCTCCACAGCTCCCATGGAGCTTATGATATTCATAATAGAAGCAATGTACTAGTTCTCCTGAAGGCTCATCCGAATCGTGCCCATTTAATATCAGAGGACATCATTTGTGTGGGATTCTTGGAAAAGAGTATGGGAGAGTGGGGAGAATCGGCCAAGATTACATGATCATTAGCAAACCTAGGGACTTATTTACAAGACCCTTGCGCTGCCGGTACGTCATTTTCCCCCACATTAAAAGTGACGCATCAGTGGTGCAAAGGTATTGTAAATAAGCCCCCCTAGTCCTGAATCAAATGGACTTTTTCTATAATTGGGGAACTAGGACATTTTTCATGTAAGTATCGATATGGCTCTTTAGATCGCAGCAATAAAGAATTACTTGATTTGACATGCACTAACAGTGGCGTAACAAAAGCCCCTGCAGTGTTGGTGGGGCCCCAGAGCTCCGGGAGCCCCTTCCAGTACTGGCAGGTCCCTGCCCTGAGAGCTCCAAACTGGATCCGGAGTATGGGGGCCCCCCCTGCATGTATTTTGCAGGGGAGCCTCTAGTTTCGTTATGACATTGTGCACTAATACAATTTTTCACTTCAGACTGTCCACCCTCTATAGTCTGCAGGAGTACGTTTGGAGGAGTAGTGGTATGCATGAAAATCCATCTCTTGTAATGATTTCCATGTTTATTCCTTGAGACTTTCGGAATCTCTGAAAATTTGGCAACGTACTCAAATTGTAGAAGGAAACCTACAATATGTAGACTTCTGACTTTTAAAAAACAATTCTTCGTGAATCCAGCCCGGGCAGGTTCTAGGTGCCATCTTTTGAGTGGTGTCACAACGGGTCCCAAAACCCAATTACACATCAAACAAAAGAACTTTCTGGAATGCCTTTTATTGGTGATTGTTAGTGATGCCGGACTAGGGAAAGAGAGATGTTTGGTTTTATTCACACCAGATGGGCCCTTTACGTGGCATGCCCAAAGACCATTCACTAGTTAGTCAAATTGCAGGGCAGAGGGCTACAACTGGGACCTATTTCTTGCAAAATTGGCAACTTTCAGCATTAGCACTATCTATCAGTAGATTTCATTTGGTCTCACTATTGTTGTAGACCTGTTGTGGACAATTCCAATACTTACAGTGGAATTTGGGTCAGCCAACTGCCTGCCATTGGTTGGTTTTCTTGTTAATCTCATGTGCTTGCAACTTAACTAATGTTCTTCCTTCCTCTTCTTGTGTTTGTTCCTCCTCTGGAGCATAGTTTTTTCACCATTCTTTATACTGGCTTTAGTGTAGCATTGTACAACTCCATATCATGGAACTACTTTATTTCTTTTGCTTTCAGCACTCCATGGCACACAGATTTGTTTTTTATTTAAACAGCCCCACTGATCAAACCGCTTCATCGCACCCCTGCTGTTTCAACCACTTTTCAGCATTTAGGTTCCTCTCCCAAGCGTTGCACATCTGTTTAACTTTTTTCTAATTCTCCTTTTTTGGAAGTCCTAGCACCTGCAATCTGCAGCCTTACCATTCCTTTCTTTAAAAAAACACTTTTGCTTCTTCTTATACATTTTAAAATGTACCACTTGCTTACCCCGTCACTCCTGCATTGTTGCTTGTTTACCACGCCCCTCTTGGCCCCTCCCAGATTGTTGCATGGCCCGTCTCACCCGCATAGTTGCTTGCTTGTGCTACCCCTCCCATTCCGCAATGTTACTTGCTTGCCCCGTCCTTTCCAGCGCCCGCCTGTGTTGTTGCTAGCTTGCTCAGTCCCTCCCACGTTGTTGCCTACTTGCTGTCTACCTGCCCTCCTCCTGCGTTGTTGCTTGCATACCCCATCCTCCTACGCCTCCCACATTGTTGCTTGTCCCGTCCGTTCCACATTATTCCTTGCCCCCTCTCGTCCTGCCCGAAAAAAAGGCGCTATGACGTGGCCACCACTATCTGCATTATAGTGCTTTCCCCCCCTAACTTCAGCCATGCTGAACAACAGCCGTGCTGCTGTGCAATATGGCGAAAAGGCAATAAAGTCAATAAAGTCAATTGCATAGATGCGACCTATTCATTTCACCAATGCTTTTTTAAAGCGCATATTTTATTTAGGTCTTTAGTATGGTCCCTTGAAGTGTTAAAAATAAATAAAGAGCGGCCTGTACAGTTTGAGCCGCATTAGAGAGAGGGCACACAGCTGAAAAGCCAGATGTCGAATGTGTGTTTCCAAGGCCCACCATAGCTGAGAAGATTATAAAGGAATGGTGCTCGTCGCCTGCCGTCTGATGATCTTGTAGTGTGCCGACTTGTAGCCCAGATGCCGGGACAGCTGGCGAACTGACATCCTGTAAACATCCTGGACATTCCTTCTGCATTTACTTCCCTCATTTTTTTTTTTTCTTTTTAGCTGAAGGGAAACTATTTTCAAATCACTTGTATGTGGTGCATGACCGGACCAGCGCCCCTCTGCTTCAGTGTGCGTCTCTGTGAGGAGATGATTTGAGTTTGTTTCTCTAATTAGCAGAAACCAGCCGCGTTTTCTGGGAAGAAGCTCCTAGCCCCTTCCAGCTCCTCCCAGCCCTGCAACAATAAAACCACAACCCAGACATCTGCGCAACAGGTTAGAAGGCAGCGCAGAATTCTTACTGAAGCTGAGAGGTAAAGCAATTTGCTGGAAAAAGCCACTGACAATTGGGAGAAAAAGTGCTGCAACATCTTTTAATAAAATGGCGGCCGCGCGGTAAAAAAAATAAACAGTGGTGCGCGCGCACCACAGAGGAGCGGAGGGGGGAGGAGGGAGCGCGGCAGCCTGCTCAGCTGACCAGACGCTCGTGCGTCATGGCCTTTGCCGGCATGTTTTCCAATTATCGCGCACGCGTCTGGGCACGATAATTGGAAACACATGTCTGCCGCGCAGTAACCATCCCAAAAGGCCAGCCACGACGCACGAGCGTTTGGACTGCTTCTGAAACTCCCTTACTTAAAGTCTTCGCCTAGCAGCGCTTGCGCGCTACTCGAGGCTCGACCTAAAAACCACCACAACTGACAGAGGGACACTGAATGGGACTGAAGGAAATCGGCCCTGCACTGAAGGATAGGTACAAATCGAGATCATAGTTGAAAGCATAACCGCTCACACAAGAAACTATTAACACGAGAGTATGTTTAACACTGCTCTCTTACACTCGGACGCAACTACAAAAATTGAATGAAGACAAATCACGGAACTATCAAAAGCAGAGAAAAACGTAATGGTACACCCACTCACCCGCTCAAAATACTTCTAGTAGTTAGCCTCAACTACATTGCAAATTATTTACCACTTGGAAAAAATGTAACAGTCAGAAATACAGACTACTCAACCATACTGAAAGACTATTTAGATCTCATTCAACCTCAAGTTGCACCATCAGACTCATTAAGATTGGTTATGGACAGAGCAAAGCAGCCATGAGTACACTTAAGGAACTAGCGATTTGGTCAAAATGTAAATGGGCTCACCTACTAAATAAAAAGGATAAAGGTTCGGTTATGTTTGGTATATGACCACTGAGAAAGCAGATCACGCAACTTAAGCATAGGGAAGCACAATGAAGTACACCTGCCATTAACAACGAGGGTAGACTAGTGACCCAAACTGAAGGTAACACAAGAGTTTGTCTTTCTATGCAAAATTGCACTCTTCTGAAGCAACTGATTTTTCCAATACCGAAAATGTTTATGGCCCACATATGCCATGCACGAACCCCTCAAAATCAGTGAGACTAACTTCAGCTGGATGTACCAGACACAGAGGTTGTAGAAGCTATTAAGTTAATTTTCTATGGGAAATCTGAGAGCACTGCTTTACACCAATATAAAAAGCAACAATCACAACAAGTACACCTCTATTAGGAAGGGTCTTTTGGGAGAAGATGGGCATAGAACATGCGGTCTGAATTCAATAAAGCAGTTCTCTTTTGACACCTAAACCTGGAAGAGGTGCATTATACAGTAAACACAAGGAGATGATGGACGGAGTGCTGAAACTTTTCAGACACTCACCCCCAGTCACAGATCTGGGTTGAATCCATCATCATTCTTTAGCTCACTTCGCCACCTCAGTTCAGACCCAGCTTTATGCAAATCAGTCTTGACCCTGTGCCTCATGGGAACAGTCCAGCCCGAACTGCCAAGCCAGGTCTTCCATGAACCGGAAACAAGCATCCTGGGACCGGTTTCTAGGTAACACCCTTCATCAGCCAGGCTACCTTGAATCCAGTGGCAAAGTGAGCAAGGGACCCACGTCTGGGCGGACCCTGCCAACTAACATTATACAGTGCCATTTCTAGGCCTACAACCATCCTCAATTATGATATGAAAATCTTAGCACAAGTGCTAGCAGCAAGACAGAGTAACGCTGTACTTCTGTTGCTACATCAGAATGTGATATTTGTACCACACCATTCATCCCGAATCCATATCCACGTTACTACATTTTTTGTGGCAAACTTCACAGGATACAGACAAAAAAATAGCCCTCTGCCTCGATGCAGAGAAAGTGTTTTGCAGAGTAGATTGGAGCTACTTATTTTGCACACTGGGCAGATTTAGGACTGGAAGACAATATCTTCAAAATGGTCCAGAAACTATCAGAATACAATGGCAAAAATAACCTGCAAAGGTTTATTATCTAACACAGAAGAACTAGACAGGGATGTCCATTATTCCCCTCCATTTTTTTTTTGTTTACACTAGAACGGATCGCGATAGCCATCAGAAAGTCTGCTACAATCAAAGGAATACTGATGCCGACAAGGAATGTAAATTGATGCTAAATATTGATGATGTCTTGATGACTATTAGTGACCGTTCTGCATTAAAACCACATGCAATGGATCTTAGTTCAACGTTTTCAACTTTCACAGGATAGAAAACAAACTAGTCCAGGAGTGAAGTGATGCCCCTGACACTTGAGCGAAGACAACTGCAAGAGAACTGGCAGGACTACCATTTACTTAGATCCGGTAAAACCTAAAATAACTCAGAATAAAGATTAATAGATGCATAGAAAAGATGGCTACAGGCAACATATTTGATTTAATGGAACAAAAAAAAACCTTCATTAATTGGGATAAACTACAGTTATCAACGTGAGGGGAATCCAAACAGTAAAAATGATGGCAATGCTGCGATTTAACTAGGTTTTTGGTGTTTTGCCAATTAGAATACTGATCCAAATACTATGGTTCACAGACCATCCAATAAAATATGCATGGGTGCACAGACATGAAAACTAAGTATGACCAAAGTTTAAGCTGCCAACACTTTAGGAAGTCTAGGACAGGGGTCTCCGACCTTCTCTATGATGGGAGCTACTACCGATCAGTGAATATCACCCTGAGCTACTGAAGACATTATCACGGTTACAATATGACCACATCCAATAAGATTTGAATTCAATCTCCCCCTCCATATAGGATTACCGAGAATGACCACCCCTTACAGCCCCACATTCAAACCTCTCTACTCTTGTTCCTTTAGTCATTTTTTCTTAGCCAAGTATTTATTTACATAGTGTGATTGATAGAATAAGGCCCTCAACATGATCAATCTCTATGCAACTTTGCTGATCTGCGAGAGAAGAAAGGTGGTCATGTTGCAGACTGTCCTAGTGTCAGTCTATGTTTATTTGGTGGTGTGAATGAATACCTGCTATTAATTTGGCTGATTGCTACACCAAGGTTCTGAAAATGAGCTTCACTACCTCCTTCAATGTGACAAGATGCGCCTTATGACTTACTGGGCTGACCTACCCTTTCACGAGCTACTTCCAGGGAGCTGGTGAGCTTCCAGTAGCTCTGAGCTACTGGTTGGAGACCACTGGTTTAGGACTACCTTAGATAACAATGTACTATTGGTCCCAACATGTTCCTCAAGTGGCATACCAGTTTAATTCAAATCTGAACACTCTAGAATCAGTGTTGCTTGAAAGAAATCTCCAACATGGCATGCGTTGTCCCCAAACTTTCTATATGCAACTGAAACACACCAAGGATGATACAAAACCAATATAGAAGGACAAGCATAATGCATGGCAATTGATACACAAAGCTATTCGTATGAATACATTCTTGCAATATGATGCTCCAATCTGATACAATTCAGAACTTCAGACTGAAGCCATTTTAGTTAAAGGAACGGGATGCCAAAGTCACCCACACTCTCAATCATGTAATTACCAATGATGGTCTTTTACAGAACAGAGGACAAACATCCAACTGGATATACAAATGTTTTGGAGACACAGCTGAGAAACTGCATAGAGATATCAATGGGATTGTGGTCATTAACTCTAGACCCATTGCCGAACTGTCAGTATTTAGTGAAATGGGATCATTGCAAAAAGTTATTCTCTGGCTTATATGAAACTGTATTTAACATAACTAATTGCAAACCCACAGAACCTACCCTGAAATACAAATGGCAAGAGAAACTGCAAAAGAAACACTATTACCACAGGAATGTGAGAATCCTCAGAAAGGTTTGACTCAAATTGCGTTTTTTTGTTATTTATTACAGGAATGGCACTGGAATCCGTATCAACTGTGCACAGCCAAAATGTCACGTAACTCACTGACGGAGGTGTGATCACCCAGGAGCAGACATCACACACTTACTCTAGGACTGCACAGCGCAGCAGCCCCACTGTACTTTAATCTGCTCTACTATTTCCAACAAGAGCGGCCTTTGGATTGCACTACTGGCAGAGCTAGAACTCATGCACGATACTGCAGCAATACCAGGCACCACCAATCACAGGAAACAATGGCTACATACCACTCTGGCTGAGGACAAACTCTGTACTCTGCGTAAATATAAATCTACTGTACCTACCCATGATGAATGGCTGGATCCCTAGCAAAAACAACTGCACAAGAAATTAATTTACAGAATTAATGAGCCGCTTCATATTTATGAGGATATTTGGGGGGCATTCCTGGCAGAAGGAACACTTCTTGCTAGATCTGCTGAATGTAGAACTAGTATTACCTAGACGTTATGCTATATCTTGAGATGTGTTTTCATTATCTTATTGTGACGCCCTGCTCGTCACTTTCTCATACAATTTTAGGCAAAAATATCCTTCACGAATGGACACCTTAAAGTCTATTATATTGTTATATACTGTCTTGTACTGTTTTTGACGTTTCTAATAAAAAATATTACATCCAGAAACTAGTAACTATTGGGGACTAACAAGAACCAATAGGAGGCACACAAAGCTGCACATATACTAATAGAACACTAGGGCTCAAGGTGTTGCGCTTCAAGCAACCTGTAGAGATAAAGGTGCGAAATTAAGAAATCGACCTGCTTGGGTCCCTTTATCCTACAGGATTTTTTTTCAAAAAGCATAAATAGTCCTTTTTAATGATTCAAAGTTGGTTAGATCAAACTTCTCATTAATCAAAATTAATCCATTGAACAGCTATCAGTCAGGAACACAATCGAGCTAGAGGTTTCTGGAACAGGTGCTCATGGCAATTGTTGCTAGACTGTCACAGAAAAGCACAAAAGATGATTTCAAACTACAACAGACTTTCAGGGACAGGACAAGATGTACTTTTGGCGTTTGTTAGGCTAACCCTAAGATTTCGAACTTCTACTGCCTCTATGTACATCAGGTACCAGACTAGTAGTGGACATCATGCGGACAGGCATCATAGGCTTGAGCAGGAAGGACCGCCCCCCTATAGGTGGCAATATGGCTGTCCTGACTACGAGGCTCCGGTATAAGGTGGAAGATGTGACTGGTAAATCTGCACACAACATCTTTACCTTTTAGATAATCAAATCAAGGGGCTCAGTCACCCACAATGAAATGCCTCAAAAAGTGAAGAGCATCAAAATATTAATGAAAGGATAACTCCAGAGGAATAGAAAAATTCCTATAGACACCCTGTGTTATTAACTTCTAAAACAGTCTGCCCCATTTGTTGGAGTAGACCAGTGCTTCACTTTCAACTGTGGAAATCTAAAACAAACAACAACAAAAAAAAAACACAACGAATTAGCCAGTTCATCACTTGACAGATTTCCTGTGGACCTTAAATGTGCTACTTACGCAGACATTGGTTTCATCTAAAATAAGGCCATGAGTTCTGAAAGCAAGAAACGTCCCGTTACATTGATTGCTTCTATGCTGAAATGTTCGTCCAGGCACAATGAGTACCATAATGTACTCGTGATTTAATATGCTACCCTAGTGTGGGATTGAGGGAAGGATTTTTACAAATGTTTCAATATTGTACTGGGGGTCCAAAAGGGATAAATAGATGCATTTTTACTTCTGAACATTTTAGACCCATTTAACCTTAGTTGCACATTCTCCACAAGTATTTCTCATAAGATGGTCAAAGAAAATATTCTTTTGTTTTCAGTACGTTGATAAATAATTGACTATTTTAGGTGGCCATGCACAATTAATACACTGTGGGTCTGATTATCAAGTGGATGGGGGCACCATAATGTGTGTGCTGTGTTGAGGCCAGCTTCCCATTGTTGTGCGAGGGATGCTAAAAGACCTCCCACAGCAAAGAGAATTTCACTAAGGCAAAGACCTCCGGTCTCCTGATTATTAATTAGGCAGGAATTGGCTTATGATTTAGAGGAATTTGTGAATGCTTGGACGGAGGCATGCCAAGGATAGAAGACCTCCATCTTAGTATTCAAAATAGCACTGTGACCAACACTCTTAAAGGGACATGGGGTCACAATGCCACAAACCGCATACTTTGATCCAGATATAGATGAATGCATATAGTGGTTTGTGAGCTGTTGTCTGCTTCAATGCACCCAGTCCGCATAAGCAAAGAGTAAGCTGTCAAATTTGGACAGACTGCATTTTGCAAATGTTTAGCTATTCCAAGCTTTGTAACTGTAACAGGCACTTAGTTTCCAAAGCTTTGTCAATCGCATGAAAAAGCATAAATCAAGATGCAGGCATATAGGGCAATCCTGCAAAGGTTTCCTCCTTAAAAACTTCATTCCAAGATGGATGCCTAGGTGCATGTGCGTCATGACATGAGTTTGCATTAGCTTTGACGCATGGCAGCCATTTCTAATGTACTACTCTACCATGGCAGATGGCTATGCTATAACAATATTAAAACGTAAAAAATAGTGAGAAAAAAAACTGTGCTATAAGTGCAAAAAAGGAATAAATAGGCCAGGCAGATTTGCAGTTGGTGGGCTCTCATGAAGTAAAACAATAAACAAAAATGAATGGGAGTGGGTTAGAGTGAGTTAAAAGGAACGCTGGCCGAGGGAGAGAGGAAAAAAAAAAAAAAAAAAGGAGGGCGCTAGGAAACACGTGCAGTCCTATGGAATTTTATCTTTAGTCCCCCGCCACCCCCTCCCCTTCAAGTGTGCAGTGGAAGGATGCAACTTGTCCAATCAGAAAACTGAGGCCAAAATACTCCTGAGCAAGACAAACACGAATAGGGAGGAAAGCATTTAAATCAACAACAGAGACAAACCCATCTAATCATGAGTAAGGGGTTGAGCCAAAGTCCACTCAAAATGTATGGTACACATTGGAAACTTGTTCAACAAATAGATCTTTCCAACAGACTCCTAAAGCGGTCTGTAGCAAAGACCTTCAACTAGTCACAAATAATGTGTGCATTCTGGTGTGGATAAACAAGTGAGGAGAGACACCCCTCTTTCATCACCTTTTCTCTTGCAATTTGCTATGGGTCACAAAGTGTCCTTTAGGATTAGAAAGCATAATGAAGAATCAAACATTTGTGTTGACTACAATTTCAGGCTCCACATGCACAAAACTGGTGTAACTGGCTTTACTAATGTAGTCTCTTGAGACTCGAAAGCATTTTTATGAACGTGGCTTTATGAATGTTGGGTGGTCTCATTGACATAGTACATTGTTTCCACAGGCTTAACTATTTGCAAGGCTCCGTAAATGCACTGATAGTGGATTGAGCAGCAGGATTCCTTTCCAAACAATGTAGACTATATATCTACATAAAGTTGGTAAATGGAGTGGCTGTCAATGGAGCACTTGTCCTTATTCAACGGGCGAATGACCTAAGAGAATGCTCCTGCTGGCCCTCACCTGGAGCACTGCTGTATGCGTGGCTAGAGGGGTGAAATAACTATCATTGGATGACCTGGCAAAAATCGGATATTCTGAAAACCTCTGTGGGTAGTGCCTCACTGATAGGGTAGCTTGATTGGACAAAAATGAGAATGAAAGTCTGCTGAAGTTAAAGGGGGCCTTTATGAAGCAGGTGCTATGCACTGCACAGGGTGCATCACTGGTGCAGGTCCGCCCAGCAAACAAACCCCGAAAGTGGGACAGGACTCAACGAGAAGCCTGACGGGTCATGACTAGGCCCAACCAAAATCATTGCCGCATTATCTCTTCAGGTGACTTTGTCCCATTCAAAATTTGGGAAAACAAAATGGCCCCAGAACTGCAAGGCACCCTGCAGAGGAGCACATGGAGGAGTACAAGTGGGAGAAACTTGCAGCTGTCCTGGCAAAGCATCAGACTGTCCTAAAGGCACTGTCCTTGGCAACCCAAGTATCACCCCTTGAGAGAGGAGATGGAAGAAGGGGTGCCTCACACACTACAACCCACAAACACTGTCTAGCCCATGAGATCCCCCCCCCCACCCACCCCCATAGCTCTAACTGGTTCGTGCTTTCAGAGTTCAGGATGCCACGTTCACTAAGTGACAAGCCAGCTCATGAAATCTGGCTACCTGTTTAAATGACAACCAAAGCTTACTAACCGGTAATGAGTATGTGATGGAGTCACCTGTGTGTTGTGTACCTGCATGAGTATTTAGAACCAATGGCCTTGTCTGGAGTGTCTGCGTGATCCTCCAAAAACTAAAGAGGTGCTGGCACTTCTGTAGGTTTGTGGTTCCTTTGGTGGGAAAGGGAGTTGGGGGAATTGCCATGAAGTTTTCAGAAGTTCTAAGACAGCGTAAACACCAGGTGGAGGCACTGGTTAGGCAGAGGTGCACTGTACATGGGGCACACTGCGTAGACATATGCTTGAGAGTTAGCCCATCACTGTTCACTATCACATGTCAAAAAACCAAAAATAAAAAAACCTACAGCTTGCTATAATGAACCGCAAGATGGAGGTAGCTCCGGAGCCTTTCTCCCTGCCAGAACGAGCCTGGTCATGATTGTCCTTAAGGGTCCTGTTCATGTGCGGACGGAAAGTCAAGTCAATAACTTTACATGCAAGTGATGCGGTTTGTGCTGAGTCACCACGATTGTCCCTCAGTTTTTAGCTGTAACCTATCAGGGGAGGATGGAACTGAACACGGGGCACTGTGTGTGTGGAAGTGCACAATGAATGAATCGGGTACAGGTCTGGTGAAATAGAATATTGTGCCACATGCAAGTTACTTTCCTGAGTGTACTTCATTGGTTCCTTTGGGCATACTTTGGTGAGAAGGAAACAAATCAGCATGTACCTGAAAAGGGAAAGTTGTGTATTGTTTGGAAATGTCAAACTGAATTGGCTAAGTGGCCGTTAAGGAAGGCCTGGAAATCCAAGTTAGCATGAAGAAAAAGCTAGAGTTCAGATGAGAATAGGATTTTAAATAAAAAAACCTTTATTTTGCTTAAGTAAGAAAACATCAAAACTGCAAATGTAACTCAATCACGTAAGCATTTAACATTCCTTTAAATTCAAGGTGGTGAACACCATCAATCAGGGAAGGAGGCAAAGGAGTGTCCTTGGTGTGGTTTATCTGAAGTGTAATTGACTAAGCTTTTCCAATCACGCATGCATCAAGATCGAGGGACTATATAATTTCAGCTCTATCGCTCATAGCTTCCTTATACTACCCCATTTCCAAGGACAGGAACTTTTAATACGGATTTGCATCTCAAGTGGCTACTTGGTCGTTGGCAGTTCATTGTTTAATCTACAATATTTTCAAATTCATTTGTTGTTTTTATTTGCAGTGAAGTATTTTAACCCATTATTTTGTAGTAGTTTTCTATTTTAAAGTATACTTTCCCTTGGCTGTAGTTAGTTCTGAATGTAGTGGTTGAGCTGGCCCTGCTATGTAAGCAGTGGGTACAACGGACGGACTTATTTAATAGCCCTTGTACGAGGCATCGATATAACCAACATGTTTTTTTACCCAATCTGAGAGGTTAGCAAATACAAAACATCAGGCAGAAGGTAGTGGTGAACCACGGGATGCATTTCAAGTAACTGTCAAGAACTTGGAAGAAGATCTTGGTGAAAGGAGAACAGCCACCGTTCACACTCAAAATTGTTTGGTATTGCAAGAAAATGTTAAACTTTTATGCAGCAGCATTCAAGGATAAGTAGAAAACGTGCGAATTTGGGGTGTTGATGCAAAGAATGATGCATTAAGAAAAGACTTTTGCATAACAGTAATTTTGAAGGAAGAGATTGCTGTTGCCGAAGGATAAGAGCACAATGCTCATTGTCTGAAAAAAGATATCCTGTTGGACAGTAGTTGTGTGAACTTCAAGGGTGTTTAAGACAAATTAGAATGAAAAATACGAGGAGTATGCTGGAATAGAAACAAGAACATGGGAGACACGAAGACAACGTTTCTTATGGAAATATAGACTAATAGCACTGGGCGCTTTTCTAGGAGCTTGGCATGGAGGAAAAGCAGAAGAGTGAACTTCAGGGTGTTTAAGGAGTTTGCTAGCAAATGTGTTAATGTTGCTGAATGTCCGATGTTTGTAAAAGGACACTGAAAAAGATGGCCAGCGTACAGTGGAGTTACTACGAAGAAGAAGTGTTGTCAGACTTTTTCTGATCACCTTAAATCTTGATTGACTAGGTATTTTGCTGATAGGCTAAGGTAACTTGAGGAAACTGACAGTAGGCCTCAAAGTGCAACAAAAATCAAATTCCACTGGAAGAGAAAGATCAGAATTTTATTCAACGGAACTAATATCTGAAAGTTATATGTTAACAATAGATTATAAAGTGTAAAGGGAAAGCAGCGAATGGAGATGGCTATTCATTTTGACCGTATCAAAGTAGTTCTCCATTCTTTTGGCGAAAAAGGGCAGGAAGTGACAGTGATGTGTATGTACAGGGTTTGACTGTTCTGAGAAAAGTTAGGATTTAAAAAAAAAAAAATGAGCACTGGATTATTTTGAAGACCAATGTCACATTGCTATTTACATTAGCCTAAATTGTCAACTTCAAAGTAAACTTTGTCAAGCAGGTGTTACAGACGGTTATATTAGTGTTGGAGTTGCAGGACTTTCTCATCTGCTGGCATTTTGCTAAGACTTGTGTTAAGGCATGATTTCTAGGTCCATGTTTGGAAAGCGGTTAATTCTATGCTCATGCATGTGGGTGCGGGGAACCCCTATAAATTCTTACACCTTAAAAAGACACTTCAGTTACACAACCTTGGGGTGGATGGGTCAGGGACTGTGTTAAACCTCAATTTCATGAGGCAATATGTCCTGAGAAAAGGCACCACATAAGATAGCAAAAATACAATCAATTAAGGTGGGACAGATTCAATAATTGAGTTCTAGGGCAGAATTTGAAAATCTAGAAGGATTTATTACAAACTCAAAAGATACAAAACGGAAGTTGTAAATGCAGATGCACAGTCATTGCCATGAAGGCTCTCCATAACAGGGCAATACAGAATAGTAAACAGAATCAGAAAAATTATAACTTCCAAACGAGCAGCAAAATCAGTAAGAAATCAGACAGCATCTCTAACAGTATCAGAAAGGTCTCGAATTCAGGCTCACTCCCAAAATCGAGGGTTTATATAGGAAATCTTTTCTTAGAAAAATAACTAAAACTCCAAATTTATCATGTGTGAGCAAAAGAAATAAAATTGACGTATCAGAGCACAGATTTAGTAAACGTCATGCTGCCTTACCATCTAAGCACTTCCCCACTACATCAATATTGATCTAGCCCACTCAATGCTGATGTCACTAGGAGATGGCAGAACAGACTAGTTCTAAAACAAAAGTACATTATTTCCAATTAATGCAGTACAGCAAGCACTCGGAAGGGACCTTGAATGGTTGCAACATTGCTGAGTCCATGCTGGAAAGGTTTTCTTCAAGAATAGCGAGAAAGACGTCAATGGAAACAAATATGACTTTACTTGACTATAGGCAGCAGAAAAACAGTGAACTTGCATGGTGAGACATCCATTTTGAACAAGATGGCATTGAGGCCTAATTGAGGCCTAGCTAGCATAATGCATGGAAAGGTACTTTAGCAAGTTGTAGCAAATTCATTTAAAAAGCAACATCAGATAATTGTGCACATGTATAGTCAAGTCTAGATGCATATTCTGCACAATGTTAATACACAATTTTGCAAGTGCGCAAAACCTCCCACATGCATGTGTTGTGTGTGAATGTTGCTGGATTCAACAGCCTTTGAAAATAAAGCTAGGAACTCTCAGCATCATGTGGGCACGGTTTTATCTTGATAATGAACTTCCATTGATAA
This sequence comes from Calotriton arnoldi, assembly GCA_963921515.1. NCBI lineage: Eukaryota > Metazoa > Chordata > Amphibia > Caudata > Salamandridae > Calotriton > Calotriton arnoldi. The sequence continues at coordinate 560,156 of CAWUFW010001370.1, forward strand.
GTTATCTGCTCATAGTGCATTGACTGTTTTAGCAGCCATTGCCTATTGCGGTTTGAAATGCACTACTTTCTAAAACGCTGATATTGCTAGAAGGGGCTGTCCTTGAATCTTGAAAATTATTTTAAGTCAAAATGGCCCTTCCTTGGCTGTCATAATATTTTAAGTCTGGAATTTCAAAGACCAGGTGCTGGGGCTTGCTTTGTCTAAGAGGATATTCATTGTTTATTTATTTAACACTAATGGATCTATTAAGATGTTCATTGATGCTATCATTTTACAAAGCAAAAAAGTTGCTATGCAAAGAAATCTCAAGGTTAGCTTCCTTTATGTTTTACTAAACAAGAAAAATAATAAAATGTATTAAAAATGTCTCTCAGCACATAAGCAAATACCATTAAACTTTCATTACTTCCAAAAAAATACAACTCTCAGCTTTAATTTTGAGATGCTTGGGAATTTGAGTCCATGGACTAAAAACGGGATTCTGCAAGGATAAATTTCAACAGCCTCTGCATAAAGGTCTCCTCCTAAATGCTGTATCATCATGTCCCTCTAATGTGACTGGACACGCTGCACTCTGACAGCCTGCAGTGCAAGATTCTTGGAGAGAGGAAGACCAAAATGTGGGTGTAATTCGGAGCACCAGGTACACGGAGATATTCTGAGCAACTCGGGATGCAGAACAATTAGTTGTGCGTTGTCGGCCCCTGCACAAAATGCACCTTGCCTGTGTGTGCGCCTTTAAAGGCCAAGGCTCAGCTCCCGTTTTTTAGGTCTCGCCTGGCGTAAGCAGCGCGCATGCGCTGCTCTCGCCATGCGAGGGCCTTTTGGAATCAATACAGTTTTGGAAGGGACTCTAGCCCCGTCGCTGCGCCCGTCGGCCAACGGCCGTCGCGAGCACTACCTCCGTAGTGCTGCGCACGTCCGTTGGCCGACGCGGCCCCGCCCACTTAATCAAACTACCGCACCGCGGCGGAATTTGCGGCGCGGTTAAGCCCCGCCCTTGTTTTTAATTGGCACGCGTCATAGTTTATGTTAAACGCTGGCGCGTGATTGAAAATCGGGCTTTTGGGTTACCGCCTTGTCCACTTTTAGGACGGCCCATTTGGACAGGCCGACGCCATCTTTGTTCCCGTGACGTAGGAGGGCGTGCTGCTAGCTTGTTTAGTGGTGCTGTTTCGGACAGTCCTGTGCGCCGGACAGAGTCTCTCTTTCCCGCTACTACTGCCTGAGAACTGCGGACCACAGCATTTCTTCCACATTAATAGCCTGACATGCGTGCCTTGTGGAGCCCATCAGCGTCAAAGCAACAGTGGTAAGAGGTGGCGAAGGATTGAATTTAGCTTTCCATTTCATAACCCGCTACTACTGCCTGAGAACTGCGTACCACAGCATTTCTTCCACATGAATAGCCTGACATGCGTGCCTTGTGGAGCCCATCAGCGTCAAAGCAACAGTGGTAAGAGAGGTGGCGAAGGATTGAATTTAGCTTTCAATTTCATAACCGTGGTTCCGAGGCAGTGAAGGAAGTGAACCTTTCATCCCAGTCCCTCCCACTACTAGACTATTACATGTATGACGCCACCTCCGGCACACATGTACGCACTCTATCCTTCTTTAAGAAGGAGACTAGCACGATTAATTGCCAAACTATTTATCAGCTGTGCCCCATATTTCTATTTATTTCTAAGACTGGATCAATATAGAGGACACCTAGTTCCAAGGGGAAACCGAGCGCTTTACATTATAGCGGAAACATCTTCGATATAACTTGTACATAGGACCACTGTGTACGATCTGGTTTAAACCCAGCACACAATCTACAACGCAATTGGACGAAGGGGGTTACATGTAGGACTGTAGTAGATCGGACACAGTGTCTTCATTAGACATACTTACAGTTTGAACATAAAAAGTTAAAGTGTTTTACTCAAATTGAACATTTTTGGGCAAGTGCTGAGGATGCTAAAGAGCACCCAACACGTCTCTGGTCATCCAGTGGTGTGCTGCACAGGCCGTTTCGTATACAGCTAAACGGGCCCCTTTCCGGACAAATATATATATATCTCCAAAGAACTCCAACATTGGCTCAGGCTTGCAAAACAGAGCAGGAACAGGAGCACTGACCACAAAGTAGGTGCAGATTTAAATATTTATTTCACTCCAGTAAAACCACTCAGCATGACTCGTTAAAGGGCCTTGATAGATATATATATATATATATATATATCATCCCAAACATTTCGCGAACACTCTGCCTCAATCAGCGGCGGGCTCTGGCGAGGTAGCGAACCTCTATACAGCTTCTCCTTTTCCAAATCGTTTTATATTTAGAAATACCGAGCCCAACTCCATATGCGTGAAAACAGTGTATGTTTATTCAAAGGTAAACATACCCGACGCGTTTCGGAACAGCCGTTCCTTTCTTACAGGAGATGTCCCAGGACTGAATCTAGGATCCAGTCCTGTGGTTAGAAAAGTAATCCATAAAGTAACTAATTTCATTTAACTAGAAATTCACATTGAGGTCAATGTTGCATTGTGTTTGAAATTGTGTTGCCCATTGCAACAACTGTAACTACTGTACTTAAAACTCTATTGCCTATTTGCAAACTATTTAAACTAAAGTAATTCATTCTGAGAAAGTATATTTTGTAATGTAATGTATAATGTAATTACAATGTAATTTAAAAATAAAATATCTAAAAATAAATAGTTGTAAAAAATGTAGTAAATCAGTATCCAAAAAATAAATATAACAATTAATACATGTAAAAATTGTCATTTACAAAACCTTTGAAATTCACTGAAAAAAACATAGGTTTCAGACATGTTATAGTTAGGAATTAGCATTTAAAAAACCTTTGAAATTCACTGAAAAAAACATAGGTTTTAGGGACAGTTATAGTTAGAAATTAGCATTTAAAAAACCTTTGAAATTCATTGAAAAAACCATAGGTTTCAGACACGTTATAGTTAGAAATTAGCATTTAAAAAACCTTTGAAATTCACTGAAAAAACCATAGGTTTTAGGGACAGTTATAGTTAGTTGGACATTGCACTCGTACAAAACCCGTGAAATTCCCCCGTTCTAGTTAGTTCAGCTAACTATAACTCGCGCCCCCGCAATTCACTGCTGATGACGTCACATTACATCACTCATGACATGGTCAGTGACATCACTGATGACATCATCCATGTGATAATTTCATGCATCATCTCACACCCTAATATAACTTTTGATACACCCACTCTTATTTACAGACTGCCATTCTCAAAACCATAGACACTCCAACACCAAAAACTACATACCCACTCACTGATTCTTAGGTCTACACACGCATCCACTCACTCACCCGTACACTCACTCATACTTAGTCACTCAGTACTGGACTATCATATGCACTCGTACACCTATATAAACACTCACACACCGCCACTCATCCATAGAGGTACTCACACACCTAGTCAGTCATGCAAAAAATTAATCACACACCCATTTACTCACCTATACAGTTATACACACACCAGCTCACTTACTCATACAAATACTAGCACATTCTTACGCTCTTATACAATCACTGATACAAGCACACACTCATCCATACAGCCACTATCACAATCACTCACTCTCGCTTATAGCTATTTATATACTCCAACACACATATATACTGCCTTTCACATATGTAGTTACTCACACATGTACCACTGGGACATACATTCACTCACCAACACACTCTTACACACACTTACCCACCCATACAGTCTATCACAGATGCACTCTTGAAACCATCCACCCAGTGAATCACCCACTCACACATCTATGCACAGAGTCGCACACACCCCTCCCACACAAACACTCAGGCACCCATACAGATACTCAGACAACCATTCAATAACTCATATAGACACTCATGTAGCTATTCACAAACACATGCAGCCACTTACACATCAACAGACAGACGGATACAGACATTCACCCAGTTTAGTCACTAACCCATGCATTCAGTAAGATACGTTAAATCACTCACTTATAGTCAGTCACGCACCTACTAAATCATCCATACAGACACTTATACACCCACTCATTCTTCAATACGTCTTTTCCTATATATATTAAAAATATTTAAACTTTACAGAAACACAGTCACTGCGTGATGTCATTTGAGATGTCATCAGTGATGTCATGAGTGATGTCACTGACCATGTCATGAGTGATGTAATATGTGACGTCATCAGCAGTGCATTGCGGGGCGCGAGTTATAGTTAGCTGAACTAACTATAACAGGGAATTTCACGGGTTTTGTACGAGTGAAATGTCCAACTAACTATAACTGTCCCTAAAACCTATGGTTTTCAGTGAATTTCAAAGGTTTTTTAAATGCTAATTTCTAACTATAACGTGTCTGAAACCTATGGTTTTTTCAGTGAATATATATAACAGCTCAAACTCTTTCAATCTCCAACAAAAGAATTACAGCACTTCGTGGGAAAGTTGCACCGGTGATTTTATTCCGGAACCACAACAAACGCGTTTCGGAAACTCCTTCTTCAGTGTCTACCATCCGCACTGAGAGGAGCCATTTAAATTACCCTGCATCGTGTAGACATAGACATAAAGAATGGACTCTATAGCCTCAACATGAGCGCCATCTTATGGTGGTATTCTTGCGCGAATTTCATACAATATAACATCACATTGTAACAAGTGTATTCACACTTTCATATAATAATTTGGCCGTGAATCGGCTTTCACGCTATATAAGTCTCCAAGTAATCGGAAACTCAATCGCAAATAACACTGCTTTTTATAAAAATGCATCAAATCAGTGGCAGTGAACTATCTCGACTTAAGGGTTTATGTTCAGGGAGGGGTGCTGGAAACAGAATTGTATAGAAAACCGACTGCCGGCAATTCTATTTTACATGCCGACAGTAGTCACCCTCCTAAACTAATAAACAGCATACCCTATGGTGAGCTCCTCAGGCTGAAACGTAACTGCTCTAGGGAATGTGATTTTAAAGCCGCAGCAAAAGACAGCATAGCTAGGTTTGTGGCCAGAGGTTATAATAGGGATCTCTTAGAAACCACACTTAAGTAGAGAGAATCCCTAGAAAGAAACTTCTTGATAAAAAGTATGATCTGTCCAGCGTCAAGGATAGCAATGAAGGCAAATTCCGAATGATCACCACCTATTCGGATGATGCCAATACCTTCAGGGGCATGTTGAGAAGAAACAGGCATATCCTGAAAACAGATGCCATCATAGGAAAGGATATTCCCCATGCTCCTCTAGTTACATTCAGGAAGGCTAGGTCGCTGCGTGACAAATTGGTCCACAGCCACCAGAAGAGTTACCTGGCAGACAAGGAACATTGAAAGAGATGAGAGGCTTCTTCCCCTGCGGGAAATGTAAGGCGTGTGCCAATAGTAAAAGGGTACTCTCCTATCAAGTAGCGGGGTTGAAGAAACAGAATGTGATTAAGAAATTTCTGACTTGCCATACAACGCATACTGTCTATTGTCTGATATGCCCATGTGGGCTCAGATATATAGGCAGCACTATACATAGCGCAAAGATTCGCGTATTGGAACACCAACGGGCAATCGCGAACAAAGACTTGAACTATCCAGTCGCCAGGCATTTTTCTATCAAACATCAGCGCAACAGGAATCTGTTGCAATACTTTTGTATAGATCAAGTATATATATATTACAAGGTCTAAAATATGATTCCATTCTATTAGAAAAATGCATATTACATAGATATTATCTATTGTTATGCAAATAAATTAGGAGATAAGTTCGAAAGTCTGAAACGTTACTGTGCAAACAAGCTACTATTTAAAGTTTAAATATCATGTGTCGAAAAGGACATTAAGCAAACATTTCGAACGCTTGGTTATTGGTTATGCCGACATTGCTGTATCTCTCCAAATCCATTTGCTGACTTGGTGTAATCGCCTGGGAAGGGCTTCGACTTTGTTTTACATCCTGGACACCAAAACTCACCCCCCCCCTGGCTTTCCCCACCTCTGGGAGATGGTTGATAGAATAATCTAATGACAAAAGAGATGACTTTGTTTCTCTGTTACGTTGGCGTCATTATAATTTAAATTTATCACAAATTTTATTGCATTTTGTTAAGATATGACATTGCATGCAACACTGACTGGCTTGGAAGTAACAGCATTGAAACAGACAAGGTTACATGTATCTCCAGTCATGTAAAAGAACAATATAAAGTGTCGCACGAAATTGAAAACGAAAAAAAACCAATCATAACTAACCTCCTTTCCCCCAGGCCATGCCACTTAAGTTAGGAAATCCGAATCTGCATCAACAGTCTAGAGAGGATATAGTGATGCTATAAATATGCAGGGGGAAACCAAAATCGACATGTCTGTGCAGACAGGAAACAGAGGGAAGCCAGCTAAGCCAGCAACACTATGGCATCACTAAGAGTACCTCCAACATTTGCGTCATTAATAGCACCAGTAATGTGGTGAACACTGACAAATACAGTCATACATTTACTGAATTTGCCTTTCTATACCTATTTAAGCATATATGCTTGTAATACACGGATTTACTTCAATATGAGGGAGCTGTACTCTTTTGCGTTCAAGCTTTCAGTACCATTTTGAACTGTTGGAGATATGTGGTTGTCTGAATGTTTTTGGGTAGGGTGTTACAGTGGTGAGGGCCTAATAGTGATCCAAACCTGGAGGTGGCTTAGGATGGAAAAAGTTCTGGTTAGTTGGTCGTAAATTCTTGGTATGAGTGTAGACAGTATGTTAGACAGTAGTTAGTTGCTGTGCCATTTACTGATTTGAATACAAGTGTCAGGAGATTTTGTATGGTACTTTTTTTGGCAGAGAGCCAACCAGATTAGTGACTGTATGGTGGAGTGGGAATATGCCTATATAGATTGTACAAAGCTCTGGTTGCAAAGTTTTGGACCTTGTTGAGTGGTGCAAAAATAACTGAGGGAGGCCCATTAGAAAAACAGTTTCAATACCCCTACATGGGCGTAGCTAGCAATAGTTCAGCAGGTGCTATTCCACTGGGATCCAGGGTTGTGAGGGACTCACTTCATCCCAATTAGCAACCGTTTATTACTGATAGAGCGCTGATAGCACTATTTTGTATGAGTGCACTATACTCATGGTTTAAACGCACTCATGTATTCGTATTGTTTGCAGTGTTTTACGACTATTAAGAAACATTTATTTGAATCATTTGATGTTGAAACTAGTGAACGCAATTTAGTAGAACTTTGTATGTATTATGATTCCTTCATGCATAATGTGCAGGACGATATTATCCCTATATATCGTAATTGTGATTTAAGTTGCCTGAAATATAGGCCCAAAGCTAATGTTTCAATTCTTCTTGCTCTTGAGAAATAAATAATTAAATGATTATTGTGTTCGAAGTTGGAATGTTCTCGTCCCGCTGCAGGTGCAAGAATACACATCGTTATTTCAAGAGTTCAGGAGAAACCCGGAATGTCTTTGAAGATAGCTGGGAAGCGAGAAGGGAGGATGCCTTGCGTATCTGGTCTGTCTGGAAGCCAAGGCCACTGGAAGAAGATATCATTAATTAAATTTGTTTCATGAAAGAAAAAGCTACTGCCTAGAGGTACGATGGAAATTTTTAAGATGAATGACGTGTTGTGGGTTGAATCCCATCTTTTTGAATGATGTGCAGGGACAGAGAGTCCAGACTTCTGCTAGCTTTCGGAGAAGAAGGAGCATCTTAGAGCAAGCTCCATAGCCATAAGCTAACACGACCCATTTGACGTGAGTACTTCTTAGGAAGTCGACACGTGCTGACACCGTTGGGGAATAGAAGAGAGACAGGAAGGGCCCTCATCTAGAGCAGTGTAGGGAAAGATTTTGACTTCTTTCAATGAGTCAAGAACTGAATATCGCATCTATTCTGTGTTGTGATTTTGGAATTTATAATCATTTGTCTTTTGGGCCGAATTACTTATATTCGTAAACTTGGCTCTGTATTGATTTTTCTGTACCTTTATTCTTTGCTATTGAGATGTATTTACATCCAATTGTTTTTGGCCTTATAATAAATATTCAAACTGCACTTTGGAGTTGGTGGTCTTTCCAGGCATGACAACTTTTCTGCTATTAATCTGAGTTGTTTCCTCCCCTCAACCACTTTAGGTAAATAAAAGATCGCTTACGCTATATTTAGTAGGGAACATCAGGTGTGCAATTTAGCGTAATCAAATGGTAGCAGAGGATGGTTTACCTTTAAAGTGGTTTACCTCTAAGGTGAGGGGAGTAATCAGGAGTAGGGTTGAAGGTTGAAGAGCCCTGAAGTGGAGTGCAAGATGGCGGAGAATGGAGACTGGCAGACGTTGATGGTGCGGCGGAAACAGTGGTGGCGTGAGTATGAAAGGAATTGTGGTGTTAGATTGCGGTGATGAGTAAGTGGGTGATGTCTTGCGGAGTTGGGATGTATGTTGAGTGAATGTGGTTTTTGGTTTACTGGTCCGGACACGTGCGGAGCAGGAAGTTTTGGTGAGCGGACTCAAGAGAAGTCCAAGATCCCGGGATAGTTTTGTATTGTAATTGTCTGATTAAATGTGGGTGTTTTGAAGCGCTATCAACGATCCACTTGTGTTAGGGACCTTTGTGTGAATGAGGAAGAGGTCACGGTAGAAAGCCTCAGGTACCGGGGTGGACTATGGCGATTGAGTGACCAACGCAGGTCGGGGGTCACAACGGCTGAATGTTTTTGTGAGAGTGTTCCATTGTTCCTTAGTGTCAGACAATTATTTGTTTTATGTGACTAAGTTATTGTAATTGTGTAGGAACAGTTACTTGGTTTAATAACTTTTGGTTATACAGTTACTTGTGGTACGAATGTGTGTATGAGAGTTTGTGGTGAAATTGTAAAGGCGGGTGAGCCGCTGCAAGGAGTGAGAAGTGACATCAGGGTGCGCCACGCTGTGATAGGTTGGTTGGTGTAACGCCGCGCTGGGATTGGTGGAAGTTCGGTTGCAGGGGAACATCATAATTTGGGCTTGCAATTGATCGATTTTACAATGAGATGCTTTAGGGTGTTGCGAGATTTGTGTAGAGGCGACACAGGGGTAGTGACTCAGGCAGGAATAGAAGCTCCGCCAGAAGACACACGGCACATTACATGGCAACGAATGTAGGACTTCATACGATAGTGATGCTTCAGAATTGGCACAAACTTACAGAGAAAGAGGGTGAATTGGCTTTCCCTCGTTATGGGTCTTTTCGTATGGAAGTACTGACCCAGTTGAGGGGGTGATGAATGCACTGAAACCTCCCTCTAGACCCACACAATTTGAGGCATTAGATGCATGGATGAGAGCTGCCCTAGTAAAAAGGAGAGAGGCTTCACAAGGAAGAATGAGGAAAGCAATGAAGGCATATCATGATGCCAGATGGGGTGCCCAGTGGAAAAGATGGAGTAGACACCATAGAGGGAGAACGCTTGTACCCATTCCGTACGTTAAGAGAGGGGGCTGAAGGGAAAAAGACGACAGAGGAGGACAGTGATTCAGATGACAGCTTCCTCGATAGATTGCGAGCGGACCCCCCCCCACCGTGCAATTCTAGATCAGAGATAGAGAGGTTGCGCCCATCAGAAGAGCTTGTAGGTGTGGGACAACCGGGTTCAGAGGAACAATCAGCAGGAGTAAGAGGCAAAATTACAATGGTACGCATTCCGGGAGGGTCTGGAGGAAGGAGGTATTCCAACTCTGAACCAGTACAACCAGCAGGAGACATGCAGTTACCAGATGCTTTGTCAGTACCTGTCACAATAGGGCCGGTGGTTCCGATATATACTCCTAGAGAAAAAACAGATGACAGTCAACAGCAAAGGAGTGAAGGGGAAGAGACCATGTCTGGAGGGAGTCTTGCAATGAGTGGGACAGGTTTCAGTCGGATACCAGTGGAATCTAGTACTTCACTGCCAGCTACAGCTGATCCATCAAGAATGGATAGTGGGGCGGAACGAGTACGGACAGGAGCTCTAGCGAATTCTAGGTCTGACCTTCGAATGTGGGTTCAACCAGTGAGAGAGTCAATGATGCCGAGGGAAGAGACAGACAAGAGACAAGAAGCGCCTAGAGTACTGTTTGGGCCACAGTTTATTTGTGCAGGTGACCATTGGAGAAGTCGAAGCTGGCAAAGAGATAGACGCTCAGCGGAGAGAGAAGAGGGTGCAGTTCCTAGGAGAACTCCAAGCTGTGACAGGGAAGATACAAAGAAAGAGGAAATTCAGAAACTGTTAAAAAGCGCAATAAAGCGCCAATGCTGGATGTGGTACGTTTAAAGGCAGAACTAGACGAGGTGATTGAAGGTAATCTGCCCCTGATCAGAATTGATACATATGACTCGAGCGAACTATTGTTCGTAGCAAAGGACATGACAAGAAAGGCCAAACGAGCTTATGATGTATTGTTGCTTTTGGCACAAAGATATGAGGTTGATTTGTCAAAGACCAAGCTGACACAGGGTTCTTGCAGATTAAATTACACAGATAAGGATTTGGAAGAGAAGCAAACGATTGGATTGAAAGCACAAATTAGAGAACTAGTGATAGGGATACGGATATGGAAAGAACTAGAAAATTGAAAGAAAGATGGGCCAAAAAGAAAAGCTTCCAGACTGGAATAGGAAATACTCCGCCTCCGGGTGGAGGGACGGGAGCCGCAGGCAATTTCCCCCTCAGGGAGGTACAGAATGGAGGGTATGTACATGTGCCATGGAGCAGGGGTGATTTAGCAGTATTTACGAATGATTTTCCTCGGCTGAGGGAAAAACCTGCTGAGTGGTACAAGCAAATAGATCGGTTTGTAAAGATTTCGAAAGTATTGTGGATTGATTTGAACACCTTGTTTGATATAGTAGTACCTGCGGATTTGTGGGCGGCATGCAAGATTGCCATTGAGTGGCCTACTGCAGAGCCGCCTAGGGATGCAATGACTCATGGTCCTTCACCTGATGTAATGAGAAAATACTAGCAAGTGATTACGTGGTTGCAGTCGAAGGTAGCTCCTCAAACTGTTGATTGGTTGAAGATTGATCGCACCACTTCAGACTCTAAGGAATCAGTACATGATTATTACGAAAGATTGTTGTTGGCTTTTAAGCAGCATAGTGGATTGGATACAATTGAACAGAAAGATATGGGACAGTTTATCTCGAAGTGTGTGTTGGGACTGAAATCTGATATTAGTTTGATGATACAGCAACACTTGATATGTTGGCAGAATAAGTCGGTGGACGAGATTCTGCGTTATGCTAAATATTGCAGTGATCAAGTTGAGTCGACACAGAAGAAATTAAAGGACAAGTTGATGTTGGTGCAGTTGAGAAACGCTGATACGACGCAAGGGTTTGGAGGAGGTCAAGGTAGAGGCAGAGGAGGTGGAAGAGGAATGGGACAACAGATGGTGACCCAACCTGGTCAGGGTAGTGGAAGAGGAATGGATCCAGGTGCAAGTGACTGGGTGGCCCAACAGAAAAAGGTCACTGCCTGCCATTATTGTCACAAAATCAGGCATTGGAAGCGCGAGTGTAGATCGAATCCAGCAAATCAGATACAGATGGAAGGTGAGGGACAGCTGTCCAAGACTGTAAACACTGTGACAAGACCTAGAGCAATGTATGGAGGAGGATATGAGCCGCAAGTGCAAGTACCTCAACCTCCTAGGATACCCATGCAAAATCAGTTATACCATCAGATGCCTTATTTTGAGATACGAGATAGATTTGATCAAAATCAAGATTTGCGACAGTGCCAGAGGGGGGTGCACGTGGAATGCACCTTAGATGCGATCCTAGAAGTAGATCAGAGTGGGCAGTTTGTAGATGCAGATGTGAATGGATATCCTGTTACCTTCTTATTAGATACTGGAGCTGCTCGCTCCACAGTGAGAACTGAAGTAGTCCCAAATTTAACTGTTTCGGGACGATCGATTCAAGTAGTGGGGGTTAGCAATCAGAAAATGACCAATCCATTGACAAACGAATTACCCGTGAGAACAGGACCATTTCAGGATAAACACCAATTTGTAGTATGTAATTCAAGTCCGGTCTGTCTTTTGGGACGAGACCTTCTGTGCAAGCTCAATTGTACTATATTGCGCACTCCGAGAGGAGTGGAATTGCAAACGCATGGTGACGATGCTGATTTTAAGATGGCTAATATGAGTGTGTGCAGAAAGGTTTGTGGTGCTCACAATAGCAGAATTGCCACATGACTTGAGACTCAGTTGATCCGAAAGTGTGGGATTTTACAGGCGAGGAAGTAGGTCTGATGAGGGGTTGAGCCAGTTAAGATACAGGTCAAACCCAATGCTGAATTTCCACGAACACCCCAATATAAATTGACTCCAGAAACCGTGGCTGGAATAAGACCTGTGATTGAGACTATGATTGCCCAAGGTATTCTTAAGGAGATAAGAGGAAGTACCTGCAACTCACCCATCATGGGACTGCAGAAGCAGAGTGGCAAGTACAGAATAGTGTAGAATCTGCGTCGAGTTAATGAAATTGTGATCCCATGTTGTCCTGTGGTACCGAATCCAGCTGTTATTCTATTCCAGATACCATGCAAAGCAGAATGGTTTACAGTGAGATGTGTCATGCATTTTTCTCCATACCATTGCATGAAGAAAGTCAGTTTTTATTTGCGTTTAGGATGGACGATCGTGTATTAACATGGGAAAGGATTCCTCAGGGTTCCATTTTTAGTCAATGTCTGAAAAAGAACCTTGAAGGACTGGCGATGGCCCACAACTCAGTCTTAGTGCAATATATAGATGACCTTTTGGTCGCTTCAGAGACTGAGGATGCTTGCAGGATTGACACTGTGGCGATGCTGAATCATTTAGCAGAGAATGGACACAAAGTGTCTCCAAACAAATTGCAGTATTGTTTGTCTGAAGTTCAGTACCTAGGTCACCGGATTGAGAAAGGAAAATGCAGGGTGTCACCAGATCGCATAGAGACGATTCTGCAAATGGGAACTCCGAAAACACAAAAAGAAGTCTGCATGTTTTTGGGAATGGTCGGCTATTGTCGACAGTGGATCCCAAATTTTTCCTTGCAAGCAAAGCCTCTGTTGAAACTGACTCGAAAGGATGTTAGTGATCTGGTACCATGGGATGACGAGTGCTTGAAAGCCTTCCGTGAGCTGAAGGAAAGTATCTGTCGTGCTCCAGCTCTCGGAATGCCGGATTATAACCAAGCGTTTTCGCTCTTTTGCTGTGAAAAGGAGGGATGTGCGTTAGCAGTCCTAGTGCAGACACATGGGGGTGCCCGTAGAACAGTAGCTTACTTCTCAGCTACATTAGATCCTGTAGCTTCTGCGTTGCCCAGATGTCTGAAATCCGTTGCTGCAACCGGTGTCAGCATTGAAAGATGTGAAAGCATAGTGATGGGTTATCCGCTCATTGTTGATGTGCCCCATTCAGTAGAATTATTGAAGACCCGAACAAAGACACAGTATCTGACCAACAACAGACTTACCAAGTATGAGCAGGTTATCTTGGCTGCTGACAATGTTACCCTGAGACGTTGTACCACCCTGAACCCTGCTACATTGTTACCTGTTCCGGCTGAGGAAGGAGATGAGCATTGTGAAGAGCATGACTGCCTAGATGTTACTGACCTATCTACCAAACCCAGACCTGACATTGTCGATGAACCTTTGCCCCAATCTGATTTGATCCTTTTTGTTGATGGTTCATGCTTAAGAGACAATGAAGGGTATTTGAGAGCAGCGTTTGCTGTGTGCACCATCATGGGAGTAGTGGAAGCTGCCTGTTTAAATAGAGTATTCTCTGCTCAGGTGGCCGAAATTGTCGCTTTGACACGTGCCTGTATCGTTGCAGCTGATATTCGAGTGACTGTGTATACAGACAGTCAATACGGATTTGGTGTAGTTCATGACTTTGGGCAGTTATGGTCACAGAGGGGGTTTCTAACGTTCTCAGGGTCACCTATACGTAATGGCAAGTATGTGCGCCAACTATTGGAAGCTTTGCAGAAACCTAAAGAGATAGTCGTTAAATGTGCAGCTCATGGAAAGGGAGAAGATTTTGTCACTAAGGGCAACAATTATGCAGATGAAGTAGCACGATTTTGCGCTGAACATGCTTGTATTTTCAATGGAGAATATGTAGGCGAGAGCACAGAAGAGACCGAGCTCAGCATGATGTTGGCTATAGCCGATACTTGGGATGAGGTGAAGCGGTTGCAGGATGAAGTCCCAGAAGAGGAAGCTGCTTCATGGATCAGAGCAGGTTGCACAAAAAGACGATGGCATTTGGGTATCCACAGATGAGAGCAGTATTACCCAATTGCCTACTGAGCCCAATGGCAAGGCAAATTCACGGAGCAGTTCATCTGGGAAGAGATGCTATGGTGAGAGTGTTTAGGCACAAGTGGTTTAATCCACGCTTTTGTGTGTGGGCTGAAACGGTATGTCACAGGTGTGTTACTTGTCAACAAATGAATGTTGGAAAGAACTGTGGTTGCATTGAGTCACATTGGCAGATCTGGAGGTCCCTTTAATAGGATACAATTAGATTTCATTGAAATGCCAAGGTGCAATAGGTTGAGATATGTTTTGGTGGTGGTATGTATCTTTTCGCGTTGGGTGGAAGCATATCCAACTAGACGATGTGACAGTCTCACAGTAGCCAAATTGTTGTTGAGAGGTGATCCCGAGATACGGATTTCTGACAGCAGTGGAGCCAGATAGAGGAACTCATTTCCACAGTGAAATCATGAAATTGTTGTGCTCTGCTTTAAACATTGATCAGAGACTTCATTGTAGCTACAGGCCGGAGGCTTCAGGTCTTGTAGAGCAGGTCAATGGCACCATCAAGTAGAGAGTGGCAAAGGTGTGTTCGTCAACTTCATTGAAATGGCCAGATGCGTTGCCCCTGTTGCTTATGAGTCTGCGTAGCACCCCTGATAGGAGAACAGGGCTGTCTCCCCACGAAATTTTGACTGGAAGAGCTATGTGTGTTTGCCTCTGGTGCCAGCTACAGCATTGATAAACATCACTGATGATTTAGTGTTGGTTTATTGTAAGGGACTGGCTGATGTGGTTACTTCTGTATCCCACCAGGTCGAGGCTGCGACTGCATCCACCTCGAGAGACCTGCTGCATGATCTTAATCCAGGTGATTGGGTACTAGTTCGCAAGCACGTGAGGAAGAGTTGTCTTGATGCTCACTGGCGAGGACCATATCAGGTGATATTGGTCACAAGTACCGCTGTGAAGTGTGGAGGATTGCCGAATTGGATCCACGCTTCCCACACTCGCTGAGTTCAAGCGCCTGTGGAGGAAGAGAGTTCCCTGGTTCCGAGAAGCATGTGTGGACCTGACACAGACAACGACGAAGGCACAGACCCAGCTGTAAGAGTTTCGGATGAAACGGAACAGCCGAGTGAGCACGAGAGACGAGAGCTGAGTGCTCCTGAACTGAGCCCAGATCCTGAAATGGATGATATTGCAGAAGTGAACTGTGCACCAGAACAAGGTGAGAGGTCTATTTCAGAAGGATCAGATCAAGAGGAAGAGAGGAGAGTAGATGCTAGAGCAGAAAAGTGGCCAGCAAGAAAAGAAAGGCTGAATATAAAGCTCGCATCTAAGAAAGATCTCGCTCCGATTCCTGAAACATCTGAATCAGATCAAAGTGACGCTGAAGAAAGACCGTATGGTCTGAGACATTCCAGAAGAGAAAGAATAGCGTATCGAAGATACGCATCTCCTGAGTGGACGTACCTGGCTGCAAATGCAGAGCCCAGCGAAGTCCGGGAGGTTGGGAGCTGGTACGGTGAGCTACGAAGGGGACACCCTCTCGATTTGTAGTGTAGCTCCTATTTCCCTAATAGGCTCTGCGCATTGGAATAATATATCCTATAGGTTTGACATAGGACTAAGGTCAGTATGTCCCTATCGAGTATATTAAACTTAATTACTTGTGCCAGCTAGCTCAGAGGCCACTAGAAACTCCTTGACAACAAGAAGGGAGTAGTTTCTGGCAGCCGCAAAACATGACCACTTTGTTTCCCTTTAGAATCAGAACGTGTCCCAGAGTCGTGGAAACAATAGATAACTATTTCACTCAGCTCAGTCGTGCATGCTTAGTTTTCCTCAAAGTTACACAGAAAGAACAGACGGGCGTTTCAATAAAAGATTTATTGAACAGTCTTGTTTCTGGTGTAAGTAAAATGTGCTGTTACGATCACAAGACAGTATGCGAGATAAATAATGTACAGTGTGAGCAGTAGAAATAAATAATACTGCGATAGCATTATCTTTTTAGCATATATGCATTTACATAAACAGACTAAAAATGCGAGTACTCATACGATGCGTTTCTAACCTAGTTCTACCCCAATGTACCTAACCTAACCTAGGTATAGGACGAGGTATGAAGTAGGTGAAGTATTCCTTACTATGGTATACTAAGAGTATGTTAAGCCTAGTATGCCTAGTATGCCAAGAGTCCCTCTAGGTTCTAGTCAGCTCCATACCTGAAGAATGCGAGAGGTAGGAATCTCTTGCCAGACTCGAACTCCAACACCCCGCAAGGGAAGTTAGATCACTGGAAGCTGGACTCTCTGCGTGCAGGGATGACAGCGTCTTCTCAGTGCGTCCGGCCGGGAAACGGGCTCCTCTGAAGTCGAGGTCTCCTCTAATTTACAGGGGCTAGGGAAGGTATATTTATACCCGAGAGGCACATAAGAATGTTAGCATTGACGTGAGTCGGACAGCGGAAGACGTCATGAATGAACCCCTAAGGAATACTGGTTCATGCATAATATACGAGTCCTTGAAGAAATCAATAGTCCTGGGCTAGGGAAACTCCCGCTGCCTAAGGGTCTTCTTCACGAACTCGTTGTGACGTTAGGGTGGACGGATGTCGGAGACCATGCCTGTATTTGGAGTGCACAGTTTAATGCCTAAATAAGGACTGGGATTTAATGCCTATATAAGGGCAGGGCGAATTGTGCCTATATAAGGACATGATTCTGGAAAGCCCGTTTATGGACACCCTAAGAGGAATACAACACCCACTCCACTTTCGTGTGTACGATAATACTAAAATGCTAAACATTTAAAACATTTAAAATGCTAAACATTAAATGGAGTACTGCATATTAAAAAATATTTCTTAAAAGTATTAAAACACATATTAAAAATGCAAAAGGTACTGTACATATTAAGCCATGCTTTTCATTTCAGGCATATATTTAAAATAAAATGCAATATAAATGAAAGAAGCAGTAATATTTACATATGACAAAAAATGATCGATAAGTTGTTCAAAAATCAAAGTCATTTCATGTCACGAAAATTAATGAATTGTTCTAGACACACAAGATGACAGTGTCCGTGGAAGTACCGCAAAGTCTGTACTATAAGGCTAGTTCTACTTTAAGCAGATTGAAGTGCCATTTTCGTTCGAAAAAATGGGACAAAAGTTCAAATTTGGTAGAGTTCCAAGTTTTGTTTTTTTGTTTTTTTTTAAATGAAGGCCAAATTGTTACTGCATCTCTGGAACACTGTATGCTGAATCAGAGTCAGTTTACGGGTCTGGTGTAAACATGAGATCATCTATTTCTATAGACAAAACATCATCCACTGTAGTTGGTGTTAGTCGGAACACCTCATGTAGTAGATTAACTGCACAGAGATGGGAAGCATCGCTTCCAGCATAGGTTGCCGCAGCAATGTTCACGCCCGTTGTTACCCGTGTGCCTGTAGATCTTTCTCGTACCTCAGCAGCAGCAGGAAGCGTCTGAGATCTCAATGAATGCCGACATCAGGATTGGTAGCCGCTGGGGACAACACAGAGCATGGGCCGTTATCGGGACCAGCAAAGTATCGACGTCCGTTGGCGTAGCTGATGGAAATGTTAGACAGGTGTCCAACACGCATTCTTCACCGCATAGCAGGCATCGTAGAACAGGTAAGATACAATCTTGCCAGATTGGTCTGAATGACAGGAACCAAGTTGTATTAAGGTCCCGTAGACGAGTCATGCCCAATAGCTGTACTATTCGCTCACGGCACTTTCGTTCAAGAAGAGCTTTCTCCATTTCGCTCGGAGTGATGTCTGCGAATAGGCTGGCCATAGCGCAACAGCAGGAAGAGAAATAGAATTCCGGCAACAATTGCTAGAATTAATGGTATGCCACCAAACACTGAAGGTGCAAAGTTCGGGATGATTCCAAGTATTGCCTGGAAAGGTGCTAACAGACCGGAGCAGATGCTCTTAAATACATGTACAATTCCTGTTGTATCAGACATGTTAAAGATACGTGTTATCATTTCTACAAAATGTATAGGGCAGTTTGTACGTATTAAAGTCTGTATCTCAGCCGAAGTCCTTGCTACTTGTAGATCATAGGTTTCTTTGGCCGAGGTCAAAGGCACTGTTTGCTGTAAAAGCATGGCTTTCATTCTGCTCAAAGTATCAAATCTTATAAAAGACGTTCAGCGAAGGCCATAGAGGAGACTCCTTGACTGTCTATTGGGGGAAACAATACTTGCATACAGCAAGTGACCCTGGAGTTGACCGTTACTAGATATGGGATGCCTGGCAACATGCCGCAGCAACTCTGATCATTCAACATGAGGTAACTCCCATTCGAAAGTTGTCCAAACGTTGGATTAATCACAGCAGCTGGTGTACCCTGCTGATGGCAAGACAAATTTGCCACAGAACCATTACAAGCACCGTGTAAAGAAATGTCTTGACATATAAGTGAACCGCTCAGTGCACTTTTACAGTGTGTACCGCTCAAAAACACTTCATGATCCCCACTCCAACATCTATATGTATACTGTAAATCCCATGATGTCTTAATGTATTCCTTACCCAACCTTTCATACTTGCCTGCTTGCATTTGTCTGAGGCAATACTGAAACTGAAAAGTACTCACAGGTAATGTTATTTTGCCATGAATTAGCCATTCTGTAGCTGGTTTTTCTGCCACTGTGAATGGTAATTTTTCCAGTTTTTCAATGCTCAGCACTGTATACCTTGCTCCTCTTTGTGCCAATTCGATCTGTTTATCAGTTAGATTGTATTCTGCAAACAGAGCCGACGTGTAGATAAAACGCCAAGGCACATAGCCCGCTCGCAAAGATTGCAGCGTCCAGCTCAATAACACTATAGAACGTAATTGAGATTGACCTTGTTGTAACATCGCCAAATCTTGTTCTAGAATGTCGATAGCAGAGGATACAATGCCATTCAATGAATATATTCTGGAGGACAAAGTTGTTAACCCATTGTCGACCACAGAGAGTGCTTTCTCTAAATTAATACGATCAAGTTCACGTATTCGGTCTGCGGCCTCCATCTGAGACACTTTCCATGCTTCATTATAGGCAGCATAAATGCCGGCATATATGAAACGTTTTTGACGCGGTTTTCTTGGTCCAAGCAAGAATTCCCTACGGTCTGCGTCCTCTTTAAGTGTTGTTTCACATCCTGTAGTGTAGATTTATGCAGCCAATCTAGGCATAATTTTCCTACACTGTATGTTGTTACTACCCCCGGATGTTGTCTTTGGACGTATCTTGGGTCTGGCCTATGAATAGTAAAGCCCTGAGTTTTATTCAGGAATCTTTCCTGACAGTTATTCGTGTCTGTGGGCCAGATCAACCATTTTTTCCAATCAGGATTAGATCTATTTAGTTGTAGTATATTGTCAACTGTCACCACTGCCTTTGTATTATCATCACTGGCAGGTGTTGGCACAGAAGGTGTGTTCATCTCTTTGATCTTGGCTAATCCAAGACAAGATGTTTGTTGGACGGTTTCATTCAAAAACAGTATTTGTTCAGGGATAATGCAGGCTCTAAATAAAGCTTCTATACCCTGTACTTGCCATTCTTTAGTACCCCAGACAGTTTGTGTCTACCGTGTCTTTCCATAAGTCGAAACCCTGTCTAGACAGTTGGGCAATAAATGCTGTAGAGTAAATCTATTTTGTATTTGTTAACATAATTTTCAGTCCTGTTTTGTTTACATTTTTATAGTAAAACGTTTCTGGGTCAGATTTATTGTAACCTGAAAAATATGGAAACTTACTAGCAAACATTTTTGAACTACCTTGTGGTGGTGTAGGACAATGTTCCCATTGGTTAAACATAAACACATTTCTTGGATATGCAGATTTATGCAAATATGATGACCATAGTGGTTATAACAATACATTTGTTCATAGTCTGATGAACCCTCTAAATATTCATTTTTAGAAAATGCAGCAGATTTTTCTAAGTCAAACATTATGTCGTTAACAGTCTCAAAGTCCCAATCATCTGAATAGGTACTGGACGTAATTAGATCACTTAGTGAAATTTTAAACAAATGTGGAATGTTCAATTGCTCACGTCTTTTCCTTCAATGTTCACATGGATGTATCTGCCACTTATAAGCACGCTCACAGTTGTTAACAAAGCTAGCCAGAGCAGGAAAACAAAAAGTCCAGATGTAATCCAGAGTTCAATCCATGGAGAAACCAGATAAGTCTTTTTCATAAAGTGAAGAAAGTCTTGTACTTGCTGCTTGAGTTTTAATGATGCTGGCGTCGTTTCAGGTTCACTCGGATCTTCTGAGAACGTATCAAAGTTAATGAAATAGCCAGAAGCAGTTTTGTCAATTGTTGGAATTGCATCAGGATTTGTTGAAATTACTGGAACCAGTTCATCACTTGCCACGTTGGTGTAGACAGGTATTTGGACGAACTGTTACTTGGTGTTCAAGAGGGATGAGTTCCATAGCGTTGTTGCTTAGTCCTCCGTCTGTTACAGCTGAATTCTCGATTGTTCAGTCTTTCAGTCTGAACCTCTTGGATAGTAGCGAGAGGAGTGCGTCTGCTACTAGGTCGGAGTCCACGAGGCCTACTATTTAGTATTGGCCACATACTGTGGTTTGATGAGGTCGATGGACACAAATCTTTTCTCCTTTCTTCCAGCAAGGGGCGGCAGAAATACTGTTCTTGTTCCTTGAATTGCTAGAACAGGTACTGGTTGTCTGTAAGAAGGTCCAAATTCCTTCTTGTCCGCAATCTTTTCTCTGACTAGATCCCCAACTTTTGGAATCCAGACAGGCCTTGCTGGGACCGCCGATGTTTCCCCAGTGGTGGTTGGCTGTAGGAATACGTTGCTTTGTTTCGTTCTTAGCTTATTCAGTTCCTGTAAAACAGCCAAACGATCTTTGATATCAAACGGTTTATTTTCCACCACTGTGCCTACGTGTTCAAGGTCTGGTACCCACATTCTTGTCCCAAATAGGACCTCATACGGAGTGACCCCCCCCTAGAGAACTTCTTGGCACGTTGTTCATTGAGCGTTGGACCCCATTGAGGTGTTTGACCCACCCATCACCCGAACCTAATACCCTAGCTGTTATAGACTGCTTTGTCCCGGTTTTTCCTTTCCACAACCGAATTTCCCTCAGGATGGAATGGAGAGGAATACCGCAATGCAACGCCCAGACTGGCCATGGCTTCTTTGTAAGCCCGAGAGCTAAACGCAGGACCCTGGTCAGAATGTAGCGTGGCTATTGCGTATGTGCCGATAAAGACTCACAAATCTTTTATAACAGTTCGAGCGTCAGCTGAGCGCTGTGGCCATAACCATAGGAACCTAGAGCATGAATCCACTGCAACCATGATATATTTATAGTTACCGTCCCTTTGCAAGGGACCGCAGTGGTCCAGGTAAACACAAGCTAATGGTTTGGCTGAAATTAACAAGGATGTCTACGCAGGACATTTCACTGTTGAGACTTTCATCTGTTGGCAAATATCACATTCTAAAACATAGTTTTTAGTTTGTTTCCGAATGCCATGCCACCAATATCTTTGCTTGAGTAAAGATACTGTCGCTGAAACACCTGCATGGGCAGAAGCTATCCCTTCATGTGCTGCTAGGATTAGTCCTAATCTGCGTTCCTTGTTTGGAATTACCCTATGCCCAACTCCAGGGATTCGAGCAAAAGGAACGTTGTTCGCATCAATTACATAAGAGTACTTGAGTGGAAACTTTTTTGGTAACGCTGCACTGCTGCCTTTGCTTGATGCATTGACAGCCAACATTATCTCACCGTCTATTTTTGTTTTTGAACGAGTGATCGCAGCTACGGAAGCAGTCTGAACAGCCCCCTTTGCGGCTTCGTCAGCCAATGAATTCCCTGCAACGTGAACGCCATCACGTTGATGACTCAGTGTGTGGATCATGTGAGCCTTTGGTAGTTCGTTTTTCAACTGAACTACTTGTTCCCAAAGCATTTTATGCTTTATTGTGCCACCTTTCGCATCTTTGAAACCATTTTCAAGCCAGTTTCGTATATAGTCATTATACGACTGAACACAGTAAAAGGAATCGCACATTATCAGTGTGGGGAATTCTCGATCTGTACTTTCAAGTGCCAGTTTGAATGCTTGTAGTTCAGCTCGCTGAGCTGTGCAATCTCCTAGAGATTGAGTTTGTGACCATAGGTCTGAAGATGCCATTTCGCATGCGTCCTTTAATGATTGCACACGCTGCACTGT
This sequence comes from Calotriton arnoldi, assembly GCA_963921515.1. Taxonomy (NCBI): domain Eukaryota; kingdom Metazoa; phylum Chordata; class Amphibia; order Caudata; family Salamandridae; genus Calotriton; species Calotriton arnoldi. The sequence continues at coordinate 582,764 of CAWUFW010001370.1, forward strand.
AAGCTTGCTTACTCCCTGTTGCGGGCTGTGCGGATCCGTCAGTGTAAATTATGAATTCGTACTGATCGAGAGGCAGAATCTCAGTAGGCAGAGGACATTCTTGTTCATACTGGAGGAATGCTTGTGTTTTTAAATCTGGATCAAAAACATTCAACATCTGTTGCAGCAAGAGAATTAACCCATTGTATCCATCTTGGATGTAATGCTTTAGCATTTGGAATGCTTGCTTTTGTGACCGCTTCTAAAGCTGGTACCGGGGTTACGACAATAATGCGTTTCCCTTGGGCTAAGGCTCTTTCTTTTGCTACAGCGGTTTGAACTGCTGTCAGAATTTTTTCAGTTGAACTGAAGCGCATTTCTGCTTGTGTGTACAAATGGGATTTGTATGCGATTGGTATTTTCTCACCCTCATTGAAGGTTAAGTAGGTGAATCCACATTGACCCGAAATTATTCGGATCACCAAATTTCGTTGACTTACGCGTGTTTGTAAGTGTTTTGTTGCTAACATGTTAGCCTGGAGTGAACGCAAGATTTCTGTGTGTTCCTGTATCCAGTTTTTGATTGAAAAATCAGGTTTGATTAATGCATAGAGAGGTTTAACCCTTTCTGCGTAGTTTAGTATGTATGTTCTGCCAAAATTGAGGAAACCCAGGATGGATTGTAAGTGTTTTAGCGTTTTTGGAGGTTGGAGCAGCGCACATTTCTCTAGAAAGTTAGCTGGTAAGATCTTGACTTCACTTGAAAGCTCAAATCCTAAAAAAATAGGACATTGAGATGGGCAATTCGGGACTTTTTAAAGTTGAACTTGTAGCCCTCAGAGGCGAATCCCAGTATTTTGGTGCTCACCCTGTTCAAGTGTTTGTCCAGGTCATCGTCTGTCAGATAGATGTCATCGACATAGGACAATGCTGCGTTGTCATAAATTTGTAGTAACTCCGTTACCCTCGCTGAGAATAAACCTGGGCTGTTCTTGAATCCTTGTGGGACTCGACAAAAGTGACGCTGGGTCCCCATTATGGAGAATGCTTTTAAGTACCTGCTTTCAGGTGCTATGTTTTGACAAAAGAAACCATTTGAGATGTCTAATGTTTTATATTTTTTACGCACAATGTTATTCATTAATGCTGTGCTATGTGCATTTTGCACTGCAAAAGTTTTAGAACAAGTGTTTAGGTGTCTGTAGTCCAAAACTAGACGATATGTTTTGTCTGTTTGGAGACAGGAAACAAAGGATTGTTCATTGAGGAGGTGCATGTTTCAATCACCCCTTGATATTCAAGTTGATCCAAGATCTCCCTGACCTGTTTTTTAGCTTCTTGCTTTATTGGGTACTGCCGTTGTGCAGTTGGTTCATGTTTCAGATGCATTTTATGGTGAGGTGAGTCCTCATCCCATCCTACATGATTTTTATATAACGCTGGGGCCTGGGCCACTGCCCATTTCCTAGCATACGTATATTTTAGGTGTATTGGTATATGGTTGGAGAAGGCAGGCATAATTATGTCCTCGCCATGTGGGCACTCCCTGACAAATTGTGGTGGCCAGTCTTTTTCTGCTAGAAGTAGGTCATAGCCCTTTGATAGTCTTTCCCAAAAAAGTGCTTTAACCTGTCTAGGTTTGTCTCCCTCCATCCGGAGTGTTATTTCATATAACCTTTGTGGAGTACTAACCCTGGTGTCTACAGTCTCTACTGTAATGTACTCATTCAAGTCCACTATCTCCAGAAGTTCCTTCAGGTTCTGGCGAGCTATTGTGACTTCTGCTGCACTGTCCAGCATTGTCTGAGCCCATTCTCCGTTCTTGAGTTGTGTTCTCAGTATTCTCGGCATGTCTGATCTTTAGACCTGCTACTTTCTTTTTGGAGAATTGAGGTTTTGCTTTAGTTTTTGGATCGTGTTTGTCGTCTTTCGATTTCACGCGTTCTTCTCTATGTTCTGTTCGTCCTCTTCTTTCTGAAGTCTGTGATGAGACCTGAAAGGGACGAGAGAAACGTGCATCAGTATCTTGATACCGGTCAGGTTTTCTCAAATTATCCCTATTCCTGAGGTTATACCTCCTTTCAGAGGGCTCCTTTTGAGGAGACCTACCTTGGGATTGAGAACGTTTCTCGTTTGAATTTTGTTTGTTAGTCTCCCACTTCTTTTTTGAATATGTAGGAGTTTAATTGAGTCCTTTTCAGGACTGTCAGATAGCTTCGGCTTCACTGGTCTTCCACCCAAACTATCTCTGCCTAATTCTGCATAAGATTGTTCTATAATTCTGGGTAGCTCAGTTTGATGTTCTGTAACATCAAATTCCCTTAACTTTTGGCGGATCGCCACTGCTGCTACCTCCCCTTTAATATTAGATAATATTATTGTTGAGACCTGGTCGAAATTTTTCAGTAATTTCATACCTAAATTTAGAGCAGGCTCTGCCCCGTATTCGTTTTGAATTTGTTTCAGGACATCAGGTATTACCGCAATTGACGGAATGCCATGTGTTTTGGTATAGATGGCAGCAAAGACTGAGCCCCAAGTGGTGCAGTCTTCCAGTTGTGGTGTGATCCCCATCGGTAAACTGATGGTTAGGATTCTGTGTTTCTCATGCGGGCTAGTATTTGGAAATACTGCTTCGATTTGAGTAATTTGAGCTATCCAAAATGGAATTTGCTCACGTTTTGTGGGCATTTTACCCATGACTGCGTATAGAGTATGTGGTGTAATTTTTAGAGTGTTCCTCTGGTGAGGGGTTTGATTTGGAAGTGTTAATGGTGGTTGGACTGTAAAAGTCCGCATGACATATTGGACCAATTGTCTGTAGATTTTTATTAACTCTAAGTTGAGTAAGTAGTTCCTCATCGGACATTATATCTAGTTCAGGATGAGGTGTGTAGCCGGCTAGAATCGGCCATGTTGCTCCTGGTCTACCTAGTGGACCGAGCCTAGTTATGTTTTTGTGATGTTTTAGGGCGCCTTTAAACCAGAGTTGATGCTCTTGGTATGTTAATGGAATTTCTATATCCTCGAAAGGAATGTATTCCTCTGGTGGATCATCTTCTTTGTAGAAGTGAAACATGTGTGTTACTGAATTGGATTCAGGAAATATTACCCATGAATAGAATACCTCTGTCTGAAAGGATTCATGTGCCTCTATCACGAAAACTGCTCTACCTCCTCTTGGTGGTAGGCCATGTTTTATAAGTTTTAGAGTGATGGCTCTTCTTAAGTTTGGAGCGATGTCAATGACACCCTCCTCGGTTTCATTTAAACCTGTGATGTTAAAAAATGCTGCTTGGGCTAGATCAGCCGCAGCTACACCGTTTCCGGCGTCTTCAGTCATTTTGTTTTTTGAAAAATGTAGAACAAGTTTCAATGAAACAAAGATAAGGTGCACAATATTTTGGGACACTATCCTTAAACGTTGAGCAAACCAAATAGCTAATATATAGGGTACTGCCCTATGTAGCCTTGGTGGATACTTAACCCTGCCCACTCCAGACGTCTTTTGGAGTATATGGGTAGGGGTCTCTGAGAGAAAAAGCACGGCTGTGTTACTCAGTATCTAACGTCGAATTACCGCCTTACCAAACCGTTGGGCGCCATGTAGTGTAGCTCCTATTTCCCTAATAGGCTCTGCGCATTGGAATAATATATCCTATAGGTTTGACATAGGACTAAGGTCAGTATGTCCCTATCGAGTATATTAAACTTAATTACTTGTGCCAGCTAGCTCAGAGGCCACTAGAAACTCCTTGACAACAAGGGAGTAGTTTCTGGCAGCCGCAAAACATGACCACTTTGTTTCCCTTTAGAATCAGAACGTGTCCCAGAGTCGTGGAAACAATAGATAACTATTTCACTCAGCTCAGTCGTGCATGCTTAGTTTTCCTCAAAGTTACACAGAAAGAACAGACGGGCGTTTCAATAAAAGATTTATTGAACAGTCTTGTTTCTGGTGTAAGTAAAATGTGCTGTTACGATCACAAGACAGTATGCGAGATAAATAATGTACAGTGTGAGCAGTAGAAATAAATAATACTGCGATAGCATCTTTTTAGCATATATGCATTTACATAAATAACAGACTAAAAATGCGAGTACTCATACGATGCGTTTCTAACCTAGTTCTACCCCAATGTACCTAACCTAGGTATAGGACGAGGTATGAAGTAGGTGAAGTATTCCTTACTATGGTATACTAAGAGTATGTTAAGCCTAGTATGCCTAGTATGCCAAGAGTCCCTCTAGGTTCTAGTCAGCTCCATACCTGAAGAATGAGAGAGGTAGGAATCTCTTGCCAGACTCGAACTCCAACACCCCGCAAGGGAAGTTAGATCACTGGAAGCTGGACTCTGCGTGCAGGGATGACAGCGTCTTCTCAGTGCGTCCGGCCGGGAAACGGGCTCCTCTGAAGTCGAGGTCTCCTCTGATTTACAGGGGCTAGGGAAGGTATATTTATACCCGAGAGGCACCTAAGAATGTTAGCATTGACGTGAGTCGGACAGCGGAAGACGTCATGAATGAACCCCTAAGGAATACTGGTTCATGCATAATATATGAGTCCTTGAAGAAATCAATAGTCCTGGGCTAGGGAAACTCCCGCTGCCTCAGGGTCTGTTCTTCACGAACTCGTGACGTTAGGGTGGACGGATGTCGGAGACCATGCCTGTATTTGGAGTGCACGGTTTAATGCCTAAATAAGGACTGGGATTTAATGCCTATATAAGGGCAGGGCGAATTGTGCCTATATAAGGACATGATTCTGGAAAGCCCGTTTATGGACACCCTAAGAGGAATACAACAGATTGAAATACAGTTGCTGGTCCCAGGCGTAGACGCATTAGGAAAGCTAACTCTGCAAGTTCCAAATCCTCCAAAACGGAGTTGATTGCGTTTCCTGATCCTCAATCAGGTTATTTTCCCTTCATTTGGCCAACAGCTCACCGCGCAAGAATTAGGAGAAATTTGTGCGGAGATTTTGCAATTTGTCCTCGAAATACTTGGATCAAATATCATTAACGATGAAGCTTGAATTTTAACTAAGGCTCCCGGTTTTCCGTTTAAACGGATTTTTACATATAAATACAGACGGAATAATATTTTTCTTCCGTCTGTATTTATAAATAGAAGCGGAAAAATACAACCAAATCGGATTCCCGGATTCCGAGAATTGTTTGGCAATCCGTGCTCCAGCCAGGGTTGCCTGCCACGCCCCTCTTCCTGATTGTGGTGTATGCCTGCCCACATTAGTACCTGCTGGGCCATTAATCTCTGGAAGGCCCGGGAAATTCCTTCAGCTGTTCCTTTGACATCTCCGGAGCTCCCGCGCTGCACCAGCACCCCAGTCAGTTTTAGGTCACAGGTAGGTGAAAGGGTGGGGGTGGACTTGTATTTCACTGTTTGCACCTCTACAGGTGTTCAAATTAGAGGAGGCGGGGACGTTGTTAGTAGCGCGAGTATCGCATTCGCTTTCAGATATTTTAAATTGAAACTTTCCTCCGTGACTTGGTGCAGCATGAAGAAAACATTCCTGAGAGACAGACAGCCGGGGCATATCTGTAAGCCCCTTTTCAAGTTAAATCGTTTTTTTTTTCTCCACTGTGCGAGAAAGAACTGTGGCTGCAGCTACACTGTGTGGGATTACAGCATTACAGTAAATTGTTCAAATGCTACTAGGCAGTATAAAGTAAAATAAGGGAATTGATACACGCCCAATGTCTTCAAAACAGAGACTGTTTAACTTATGGAAAAAGGGTTTTGCATTAGCGAAGAACTTAGTTTAAAAAATGTGAATCAAAAGCTGCCAGCTCACGTGGGTGTTGTTGGATATTTTAGGCTTCATGCTTCAGAAATGTGAGGGAAATAGAGCCTGGCAGGACTAATGCAAGGGCCTTTAATTTTTTTCTGAATTGAGAGCTTGCTGCCCTCTTTGGCCAGGTCACTGAAAGTGCACAGGTGCACTCGTCTAAATTCTAAACGTGTTTACATTTAATGATCATGGCTAGTGACCGTGTTTTCAAAATTGAAACACAGCAGCAGCTCACTAATATTACTGCAAGTAATCTCTGTGACACCACTCCCATTTCTCATATGCGAGTTCCTGTTTTGATCTAACAGAAACGTTTTGTGGATGTTGCATGAAACATTTGGCGCATATATACATATAGCTAAACCTATAACAACCGTGTGACTGTATTTAAATAAATGTGGAAAAATACTAGCTGCAACCTCTTTTTGCTTGCGACAAAAATAAATACAGATATATACAGATAAAATGACAAAAATAAATATGGATAAATACAGACGGAAATGTTAAAAAATAAATACCATAAAACCAGGAGCCCTAATTATAACCAAAGAAACCATTAGGCCTTAGAAAGAAGATAACTTAGACCCCAGTTTAAGAAGATTTAAAATTAGGGACTTTCTAGTAGATGGAGTGAGGAGTAGGGCCGACTACATCTCTTCAATAGGTTTAGTATCAATCGAATGAACTTGGACATTAAATTGTATGAGAGGAGAGAAGTGAGAAAGACATTGTTCAAACAAAGTAAACAGAAAGACTGTTTTCCCTTTTGTGCTTCGGAACAATCAGTAGAAACCATGGTGTCCGAAAAATCAACACGCAAACAGAAGTGCATCATTGGCACCCTCATGGTGGTGGTGCTTATTGTTATAACTGTGGTGATTGTTACATCTCTAGTTGGATCTCAGGATGATGGACCGAATAGGGTACAGGCAACACTCACCACACCACTCTCTGAGATAGACGAGGATGCATCCGCAAAGGATCTAGAAATGATTAAGGAAACTAGTCGTAGATTACATGTTGATTTGTCCAAGGGTGATTTTACTTTGAATGCGTATGCTCGATTATTGTATGAGTATGTGGATACCATGGAAGCGAAGGATTGCTATGTGTGTATGCAATTACCAGCCTCAGTAGAAGAAGGCATTCGATATCATTTGCCTGTGACCTATGGCATTACATGTAGTGTGTTGTTGAGCATGTTTTATAGCAAAGCACACTTCGAGTACTATTTCTCAAATTATGATGTGGTACTCTCCGAAGTCCCCGTTCTTAAATACATGAATAAATATGATTATTATAAGGAAGTAGAGCGAATGTCAAAGTATTTTGTGCCTACCATCACTTTAGATACGTCCTATGCCCATAGACACAATTTAACCTGTATGTTGACTGACATCGAAAAGAAATTTATAGATCAGATAGAAGATCGGCATAGACAAACTATTTAGACCAGATCCAAAGCACAAGGTTACCCCATGGACTAAAGAAGAATTAGATCATAAAGCAAAGGGGAGTTTTGGACCCATAGCATTAGATTTCCAGCAGAAGGGGAAGTTGTGCATTAGACACCCGACCACATACTACGACAAGATATTGGTGGGTGAGTGATTGTGAGCACGTCTTTTTGATCGAAGACTCAATTAGAAAAGCATTATTGGACAAGATAACAATAGTGCCCAATGTGTATTTTGTGTGTGGAAAGAATGCCTATGTGAAGTTGCCCAAAAACTGGTATGGCACGTGTTATTTGGCTGTGGTATTGCCCAAGCATTTTTTTATGGCCCTTAGAAAGAAAAAGACCTCAAAGAGGAAAACGTGGTGTGAGTGCAGGAGAAGTGATTGGAGACATATTTGGCGCTATGATACTGAGTATGGGTGTGATTCTGAATGATTTGAAAATCAGAAAGCTGGCAACACTAGTGGATAAGCTCTCAATAAATACAGCTCAGATTTTATTACTTGTAGATGGGGAGATGGTTTCGATAAGGGCTATGGTTTTGCAGAACCGTCTTGCCCTAGATGTGCTGCTAGCAAAAGCCGGAGGAGTCTGTAAATTATTGAAAGTTCAACAGTGCTGCACTTATATTCCTGACAACAGTCGGGATATAAGGAAATACATCAACAATATTTCAGATATACACCAAGAGTTACGTGAGATGGCTGCTGAAGGACTCTGGGAACAAGTGGGGAAAGGATTTGGCAAGATAGGCAGTTGGTTTGGAAGTTTGGGACAAGGAATAATGGGATACATCTTGAAGCCTATTATAGTAGCGGTCATTTGTATAATTGTCCTACTAGGAGCCATCAAGGCTTACAAATGGCACGACATTAGGAGACTTTCGAGAAAGCGAGAGCACCAACTTGAACGACTGCAGGACAGTCATTACCAGCACCTTAAGGGGCTAGAACGATTCAGACAGGGACGGCAAGCTACAGCTTCTGTTTAGGTCGGTCTCTTCTACAAGGAGAAACTACAGGAGAATAGAAAGTTGGTGTTATGACACTAGTCATAAGAGGGGGGAACTGATAGAGCGCTGATAGCACTATTTTGTATGAGTGCACTATACTCATGGTTTAAACACTCATGTATTCGTATTGTTTGCAGTGTTTTACGACTATTAAGAAACATTTATTTGAATCATTTGATGTTGAAACTAGTGAACGCAATTAAGTAGAACTTTGTATGTATTATGATTCCTTCATGCATAATGTGCAGGACGATATTATCCCTATATATCGTAATTGTGATTAGTTTAAGTTGCCTAAAATATAGGCCCAAAGCTAATGTTTCAATTCTCCTTGCTCTCGAGAAATAAATAATTAAATGATTGTTGTGTTCGAAGTCAGAATGTTCTCATCCCGCTGCAGGTGCAAGAATACACATCGTTATTTCAAGCGTTAAGGAGAAACCCGGAATGTCTTTGAAGATAGCTGGGAAGCGAGAAGGGAGGATGCCTTGCGTATCTGGACTGTCTGGAAGCCAAGGCCACTGGAAGAAGATATCATTAATTAAATTTGTTTCATGAAAGAAAAAGCTACTGCCTAGAGGTGCGATGGAAATTTTTAAGATGAATGACGTGTTGTGGGTTGAATCCCATCTTTTTGTATGATGCGCAGGGACAGAGAGTCGAGACTTCTGCTAGCTTTCGGAGAAGGAGCATCTTAAAGCAAGCTCCATAGCCATAAGATAACACGACCCATTTGACGTGAGTACTTCTTAGGAAGTCGACACGTGCGGACACCATTGGGGAATAATAGAAGAGAGACAGGAAGGGCCCTCATCTAGAGCAGTGTAGGGAAAGATTTTGACTTCTTTCAATGAGTCGAGAACTGAATATCGCATCTATTCTGTGTTGTGATTTTGGAATTTATAATCATTTGTCTTTTGGGCCGAATTACTTACATTCGTAAACTTGGCTCTGTATTGATTTTTCTGCTATTGAGATGTATTTACATCCAATTGTTTTTGGCCTTATAATAAATATTCAAACTGCACTTTGGAGTTGGTGGTCTTTCCAGGCATGACAACTTTTCTGCTATTAATCTGAGTTGTTTCCTCCCCTCAACCACTTTAGGTAAATAAAAGATTGATCGCTTACGCTATATTTGGTAGGGAACATCAGGTGTGCAATTTAGCGTAATCATTACTACCAAAATTGGTAATGGGTCCCAATTTCAATGTTTGCATTACTGCTAAGCACTGCCTTGCTATGCTCCTATAGTCAAACCTGCTGAATACTAATGAGTTACTCCATCTTGAATGGAATGAGAGAACTGATTTCTTGAATTTAAAACAATCCGTATCAACCTGCAGTTACTCTGTGTTGGTTATGTAGCGATTATTTTTCGTTAATAATTTGAATGGACTTGAGCCACGAGGTTTCTGGACGAAGGGGTAACTTTGAAAGCACTGCTGAGTGAAGTAGATGGTGTCCAAATGATGGGTGCTGGATAAGGTTGGAAAGCACAGGACTTTAATTTTGGAGGACCTGAACACAACAAAGGAGGATGCCTAGATGCCCATCAGGGCCAGCCGCCACTGCCTCCGCATTTTGCGTCACACTCTTTTCTTGTCCCTCCTACACTGCTGCTCTGCACACTCCACCCTGTCTCAGTAATGTTCCTCTCCACGCCTGCCACTACCTTCTCGTGTCATGCTGATCTCGTCTCTCCTTACTCTCATACTCTTCCTCACTTTTCTCTCTCTCACTGCCAGTCACTCTCTCTCTCACTGCCCGTCTCTCTCACTGCCAGTCACTCTCTCTCTCACTGCCCGTCTCTCTCACTGCCAGTCACTCTCTCTCTCACTGCCCGTCTCTCTCACTGCCAGTCACTCTCTCTCTCACTGCCCGTCTCTCTCACTGCCAGTCACTCTCTCTCACTGCCCGTCTCTCTCACTGCCAGTCACTCTCTCTCTCACTGCCCGTCTCTCTCACTGCCAGTCACTCTCTCTCACTGCCCGTCTCTCTCACTGCCAGTCACTCTCTCTCCACTGCCCGTCTCTCTCACTGCCAGTCACTCTCTCTCTCACTGCCCGTCTCTCTCACTGCCAGTCACTCTCTCTCTCACTGCCCGTCTCTCTCACTGCCAGTCACTCTCTCTCTCACTATCTCTCTCTCACTGCCAGTCACTCTCTCTCTCACTGCCAGTCACTCTCTCTCTCACTGCCCGTCTCTCTCTCACTGCCCGTCTCTCTCTCACTGCCCGTCTCTCTCTCACTGCCAGTCTCTCTCACTGCCCGTCTCTCTCACTGCCCGTCTCTCTCACTGCCCGTCTCTCTCTCACTGCCCGTCTCTCTCTCACTGCCCGTCTCTCTCTCACTGCCCGTCTCTCTCTCACTGCCCGTCTCTCTCTCACTGCCCGTCTCTCTCTCACTGCCCGTCTCTCTCTCACTGCCCGTCTCTCTCTCACTGCCCGTCTCTCTCTCACTGCCCGTCTCTCACTGCCCGTCTCTCACTGCCCGTCTCTCACTGCCCGTCTCTCACTGCCCGTCTCTCTGCCCGTCTCTCTGCCCGTCTCTCTGCCCGTCTCTCTGCCCGTCTCTCTGCCCGTCTCTCTGCCCGTCTCTCTGCCCGTCTCTCTGCCCGTCTCTCTGCCCGTCTCTCTGCCCGTCTCTCTCACTGCCCATCTCTCCCTGGTTCTGATCTCTCCCTCACTCACTCTCACTGCCCGTCACTCTCCCTCACTCACTCTCTCACTGCCCGTCACTCTCCCTCACTCACTCTCTCACTGCCCGTCACTCTCCCTCACTCACTCTCTCACTGCCCGTCACTCTCCCTCACTCACTCTCTCACTGCCCGTCACTCTCCCTCACTCACTCTCACTGCCCGTCACTCTCCCTCACTCTCTCACTGCCCGTCACTCTCACTCACTCTCTCACTGCCCGACACTCTCCCTCACTCACTCTCTCACTGCCCGACACTCTCCCTCACTCACTCTCTCACTGCCCGACACTCTCCCTCACTCACTCTCTCACTGCCCGACACTCTCCCTCACTCACTCTCTCACTGCCCGACACTCTCCCTCACTCACTCTCTCACTGCCCGACACTCTCCCTCACTCACTCTCTCACTGCCCGACACTCTCCCTCACTCACTCTCTCACTGCCCGACACTCTCCCTCACTCACTGCCCGACACTCTCCCTCTCTCACTGCCCGACACTCTCCCTCTCTCACTGCCCGACACTCTCCCTCTCTCACTGCCCGACACTCTCCCTCTCTCACTGCCCGACACTCTCCCTCTCTCACTGCCCGACACTCTCCCTCTCTCACTGCCCGACACTCTCCCTCTCTCACTGCCCGACACTCTCCCTCTCTCACTGCCCGACACTCTCCCTCTCTCACTGCCCGACACTCTCCCTCTCTCACTGCCCGACACTCTCCCTCTCTCACTGCCCGACACTCTCACTGCCCGACACTCTCACTGCCCGACACTCTCACTGCCCGACACTCTCACTGCCCGACACTCTCACTGCCCGACACTCTCACTGCCCGACACTCTCCCTCACTGCCCGACACTCTCCCTCACCGACCGACTCCCTCACCGACCGACTCCCTCACCGACCGACTCCCTCACCGACCGACTCCCTCACCGACCGACTCCCTCACCGACCGACTCCCTCACCGACCGACTCCCTCACCGACCGACTCCCTCACCGACCGACTCCCTCACCGACCGACTCCCTCACCGACCGACTCCCTCACCGACCGACTCCCTCACCGACCGACTCCCTCACCGACCGACTCCTCACCGACCGACTCCTCACCGACCGACTCCCTCACCGACCGACTCCCTCACCGACCGACTCCTCACCGACCGACTCCCTCACCGACCGACTCCCTCACCGACCGACTCCCTCACCGACCGACTCTCTCACCGACCGACTCTCTCACCGACCGACTCTCTCACCGACCGACTCTCTCACCGACCGACTCTCTCACCGACCGACTCTCTCACCGACCGACTCTCTCACCGACCGACTCTCTCACCGACCGACTCTCTCACCGACCGACTCTCTCACTGACTGTTATACAGGTACTATTTCCCAACCTTCACCCTCCTCTTATTTATGCCTCCATAACAAAAAAAACCTTAACAAGCAACCATTGGGACAGGCAGATAGAAGTTGCCAGCATTAAAAGGACAGAAAAACTCAAGACATTATTTATTGTTAATATTTTAATATGGTTGTTCAGTTGTACATAATGCTTTCTTGGTCATATATAAGGTAACAAAAATGCTTCTGACACTTATTATAACTTTTCAGCATTCTGCAGACTTCTGTACAGCACTGCTTAAAGACATAGGCAAAGTCAATATCTCTGGCTAAACACTTATAAGGTCCCAAAGGCGAGACCTATTGGCTATGCCAATGCTTGTTGTAGAAGTGTTGTTACTAATCACCAGGCTAAAGAGTCTTCCACCGTACCCCTTCCAGCGATCACATCAGAGAGAACGGTGTATCGTTTGCTATGCTTACCTGTTGAGGGATTAGCATATAGAGTTTATGATTAATTTAATGGATTACATTCTTCACTACGATTTGACATTAAACACTTTCAAATCAGTTACTGAAAATGGATTACACGAGCATATGCAAATACAAGATAAGTTTTTCAAAAGTTTGTTACTCAAACTATCTCCGAACTGGACGCGATTTATCAATAACCTATTTAGAATACTGATTGGCACTTGCACAGAATTATAGTTAGTTCATAGAAAAGTGAACTCAATCAATCCTAGAATCGAATTGATCGTCAATGTTGGTGAACCATAAATACCTTATTTAGATGTTAAGACTACGAGGTTTCCAAGCGGATTCTATGCAATAATTTATTAGGAAGGAGACTGATAATTAGGGCTCCCGGTTTTATGGTATTTATTTTTTGGACATTTCCGTCTGTATTTATCCATATTTATTTTTTGCTAATTTTATCTGTATTTATCCATATTTATTTTGGTCTTTGTGAAAAAATGAAGCTGAAATTAGTAGATTTCCACATTATGATTCATAATTAATTACTGTTACAAAGCATTTTTTATCTAAAGAGTTATCAGGGGCTTCCAAATATCAACCTACTGATGTTGAAATGAAAAACATCTGATCAAGATGAAATGGCTAGACCAGAAGTATAAAAGAAACTGATTTTAACAGACTGAATATTTTGTATAATTTGAAGCAGACTGGGCGGAATGCTGACACAATGTCAAACATTCACTCCCAGTAAAGAGATTTGAGCCTAAATTCATCGTTTTTTTGCACACCATGCCATTCCAGTTTAGACCCAGCCATATGCAAATCAGTCTTGACCCTGCTCCCCCATGGGTACAGTCCAGTCCGGACTGCCACGCCAGGTCCTCCCTGGACCAGAAACAAGCAAAGTGTAAGCCTAACTCTCATCAACAGATCCATTTATTAGCTTGCAACAAACTCTCGAGGAGTCTATTGGCGCTGCTGATATATGAAAGGAAACCTAACGTAGGAGGCTCCCAATTGCTAAATAGTAAACAGTCAAGTTGTAAGGTGATTCATGAATTTGATGTGAACCGAGATAGAACACATGGCGAGTGGCAGACTGCTCCAGGTGAGAGCACCTTGAACTAGAAAGGCCCCGAAAATCTGTTTTCCTACATTTGTACTTGGATACTTGAATTAGGAGTAGTGACCCGGATCGAAGGTTACAGACATGAGTAGTTTTGACAAATTTCTTGGACTGACGTTTTAGGCCGTGATCATACAAAATGTTAAGCACTATACATACTGTTTAAAAGCCAACGCAGCTTCTTGAGGTGGGTAGCGATCTCCTTGAATTTATTTAGACTCTATTTCGTATCATTTGAAGCAGACTCATAAGAGTTGCAGGGGGATCAAGGTAAGCTACATTACCAAATATCAAACAGTGCTTGAGCAAAATCATTAGTTAAGCTGACACTGAGGAAATGACAAGAATATGAGAATCCAAAGTATGCAGAGATGATAAATAGAAGATTTAGATATTAACGTTTTCCTTTAGGGTAGAAATGGAGTCCAGCAGGATGCCTAGATTTCTCTTTGAAGGTACCTGGGGGTTTCCCATAGAAGAGGGCCAGAAGCTGGAGTTATAGTCAGTACAGCATTTATGCAGGAGTCCGGTTTTAGAGGGATTCCGTTTTTAAATTAATCCCATCAAAGGGTGAGTGTTTTACAGCATAGGGGATGGAGTTTTAAGGTAACTTATCTGTGAAGAATGCAAAGAATTTACATACATATAGACATTTACATTGTGCTGATGAATTAGCTAGGCAAGAGGGAGGCCATAAACACTTAACAGGAAAAGGGAGATGGCACAGCCCTCTAATAAGCCCCACAGATCTTTTTTTGTGAGAGGACTTAAGTGCACAAAGTTTCACGGTTAGAGTCTGCTCAGAAAGAAAAGATTTTTTACACGCAAGAGCATGCCCTGATCAGTCTACTGCAAATGAGTTCATGATGAACCGGGCCAAATGCAAGAGACAGATCAAGTATGACTGCACCAACACTCCTATTGTCAGTCACTCACAGATCATCCACTATGGAGATAACAGTCTCATTGCTCATATTAGGAAAAAAGCCAGCCTGTTTGCCATGGAGAATGTGGTTTGATTCTACAACGGTGGTGGCTTTCTTCAGCAGCTTGAATAAATATGGGATAAGGGAGACGGGGCACAATTTGGATAAGTCGGAACTGGTATTGGATGGCATCTACAAGAGGGTATGAAACACAGCCATTTTCCAAGCAATAGGAACAACTGCTGATATTAGGCATTCAGCAAGTCAGTAATGGCACAGGCAACGGCTTTTTACTATAATGAGAATTTTACCGGGAAAGATATCCAAGGGTTATCTTAAACACCTATTGTGACTGATCAGATTTATACAATCAGTCATAAATAAAGGGGTATCGCTAGTAGATACAGCCCTAGAGGCCAGGACTGAACTTTGGGCTGATTGTTGCAGAAGGGATTTTTTCTTAATCTAACTTTTTTCCTGAAAGTCTTCAGATAAAGAGTTTATTATGTTTGCAAACTAGTGCTAGAATTACTAATGCCATTTAGAATGGTGAAGCTTTCATTGCAGTTGGGAATTTTCAGCAGTTAACATTCTATAAGAGTAAAACTCTTTGCTTAGCGTTTAAAGATAAACTGTTATCAGAAATATTGTAATTTTATGCTAATTCCTCTCTAGTTGAGACATTTTTCCTTCCCAAGTTCAAAAGTATTTCATTTACAGGAGAGGAGTTTATTTTAGATTAAGGAAATTATCCTCACAGATTATCAGTGGGTGCTTCCAAAACTTCTTACATTTATTATGGAGACTCAAATTATGGTTTCAATGCCTCCATGGGAAGTCAAAGAGTTTGATAATATGCCAGAGTTTGACTGGGGAAACTGCAGACAATTTACAAGAGGTAATGGTTGTCTTATCTTGATTCAGACAAGTAGAACTAGCAAGTCATACTGCAAAAAGGAGACACTTATCTGACCATACTAAATCAGTAGCTTGTAGGAATGACATATTTGGATTAGTAAATGTAGGGTCTCAGCACGTGGCCAGGATGGCAAGTAGACCTAGTAACCACTTGTCTAAGCCCTAATATCTGTAAGCTGTTGAGAATCTCCTTGAGTGAGGACATTATTAAAATAGACTGCCACTGTATTAAAACCCCCCCCAGTACCACCAATTTGTCACAGGGGAATAGTGACTGAATACATAATTCTTATATCCCATCACAATAGGACTTCAAGTCAGATGGTCAGTATGCTAAAATACAACTAAATCCATTCATAGACAGTTCAAAGTCTATCACCTGAACTGGTATCTTAGATATTGGGTAGAAGGACTACACAGATTCTGGCATTTTTCTACATTATTAGTTAATATTAGAGTCGTCTGAAACATTTAGTTCTCTACTTGTAGGCAGGGCCGGACTGGGAACAGAAACCGGCCCTGGCAAACTGCTCAGCCGGCCCCCCCTGGGGTGAGGGGGAGTGCAGCCGAGCAGTTTACGAGGGCCGGTTTCGGCCGCTTTTGTTACAGGGGGCCGATATTGCCGACTCCCGGTAACAAACGGCCCCCCAGGGGCCCAAAACTGGCCCCCACCTTAGCAGCCTACCGGGGAAACGCCCGGTGCCTGCTATAGCCAGTCCTGCCCTGCTTGTAGGGGAGCTTTTCTAACCATGCAGACCATATACTGCACTACTTTGAAATGCCCTACTCTCTGCCCTGCATTTCTTGACCAGTCCCTGGCAGAAGTGGAGACCAAAGACCTGGCTGTAAACAGAGGGATTCCATGCTGCAGGGTCCTAGTGTCCTTTTGACCACAAGACTAATTCAGTTATAAGAATTCATCTTTGTGGCACTGAGTTTACCAAACATTAAACACCTGATATAACAATTGGATCTCACAAATGCCTACATTCTGTACCTGGTTAATATACACCATGCACTGCAGAGAGGAGCTTATAACATCCATGTATTTAGTTTCTGATTTTGGAGTACTGAACAAACCCAGTTCAAATACATTGAGAACATTTTGAAAACTTTATATACTGAGTGCTCTGACATTTTTACTTGTATGTGTGTCAATTAGGCAAAATACCATAAACAAATCAACCCAAACAACCATAAAAGTAGTATTATACAAACTGCTGAAAGATGTTCTAGTGCAAATAGCAACTCCCGACTTGGCCCTGTCAAGTGAGGTAAAGCTAGAGGCAAGGCACAGCAAGCTGCAACTTCCACATGCAGCCACAAGACACTGTATAACTACAATTAAGGAGTAACTGTTCCAACTACTACTTAGGCGCAACTGTTAACAGTCAATCATATAACCTAATCCTGGAAATCCCACCTTCTAATAGTAATTGTGGTTCTTTCCATGAAATATTGCCTTCAATTGACTTAAGCTAGACAAAGCGTTGCGTTAAACATGAATTATCCGAGAGCAAACTGTTCAGATTCGATGCAACAACATGAATCTTTTTCAGGCAGTTGAGTGGTTTGTTGTGTTAAGAGCTTCCTGAAGAACAAGCTCTGGCAAAGCCAATATGTCTTGCTTTTGGGAGCATAGCATGGCTAAAGCATTTTTAAAAAGTCTTTCATGCAGCCAGCCATATCAATTTTTAAGAGAGCGCACCACACATGCGCACGCCTACAAAACAAGGCTGCTTTTTTTTCCTTAGTTGTAGATAAGATATAGTAGAATACAGAAGCATTTTTTTTTGAATGACGGTGGGGAGAGCAACTTTAAGGGGTCAGAAGCAACATGGGGCAGAAAAGCTGGGATGTGGGAGGAAAAATTGTGGGTGGAAGCAACACCAGGCCGCGTGTGGGGGGTGGAAGCAGCACAGGTGGAAGCAAAACTGGGGTGTGGGTGGAGGCAAAACAGATGACATAGCAAAGTGAAGTGCTGGGGGAGAAAAAGGGCCAAGGAGTGCAACTTGACAGGATATCTATAATTAGTATTTATGTCTCAGAAAAGATACAACATTTCTGTCAAACAACGAGAGGCCAACAGTAGAAACAGTAATTGCAGTCACTGAGCATTGAGCACAGGTTGTAAACAATTGTGAATTCTGCATTAGCGCAAGCCTGTTGAGAATATGTTAAAGTCAGATAGGCTGGGTTTGGCCCATTGATGTCAAACAAGAGAATCCCTATGAAGAAAAACTAAAATGTGTTTCTATGTTCTCAACTTTATTCTGAGAACTAACCCACAAGGGGCTTCTGCTAAACATGGACACGGGCATAATTCTTGGAAATATTTACGTGTTTCGGCAGTATTTTATCTGCACATTTGGAACTTTAAATTTACCTGCAACTTGAATCAATGATTTTATGCGTCCAGGGCTTGGGCACACACTTACTTGAATTTGCAGCGACGGCCAGAGAGAAGATGCATTTCCTATAAGCCGGCTGCGGCCTGACTTGCCAAGTCTGCTCTGCAGTCAGGGGTCCTGACGTGCTCCTGGCAGTGGGGCACAAACAAACCCGCTCCCAGATTGGGGGCGGGCATGTGAATCAGCCACTGCTCGGACCACAGGGCAATGGGTTGGGCTCGGTCGGGATGCCGCAGGATTCAAATTATTGTGACCGGGTCCGCGAGCTCATCATCAACAGTCAGTGCAGAATTCAACTGCCGCCCACTGACTTGCACCACTGGAGGGGAGGAGGAGCTGCAGGCAGCCTTCGTAACGTGGCAACCTACTCGCCCAATAACTGTGCGAGTCTGACCGAGAACTCACACGGACTCTTGACCTCAATTACTCTGCTACCCTTTGGCAGGCAGACTGACTGACATCAGTAAAAGTATGCAGAATGCCACGAGGTGGCAGATAAATCTGCCGAGCAGCAGGCACCGCGCGGTCGGCTGCTGTGCCACTCTATTAGTAGGTAAACAGGCTACAGCAAGCGCTTGGACCATAGCACAGTGCTCGACAGCTGAGGCACAGGCGCTAATATGCATTACTTCGCATTTCAGTGTGGTGATGTGGACCACCAGACTGAAATGTGTTAGTCTAATGTCCGATGCCTGGTACTTGGCAGGGCTACTCCCATGGAGTACTTAACCTAAAAGAAAAAAGTAGTGCTGGCAGTGTAAGCACAGAAGCTAGTTAGTCAAAAGAGATAGTAAGACAGCTATGCTCAATCGGAGCGACAAACAAATGAGTGACAGTAAAGTCAACCAATGGTAAGATGACAGAACCAGAGCGGATTTCAGCTGCCAAAGGAATTTCAAAGAGGGAAACATTTTTCAAATAAGTAAATATTTGCTTGCGAGTGCACAAACACTACTTCAGTCTCTTTCTGCATCCTTACCAACTATGAGGTTTTTTTTTTGTTTTATCTCCTGGCATCCTGAAAATATGAAAAATTTGAATATTTAATTTTTTTACACAAATTCTCACCGAAACAATGCATTTCTCATATGAAAAACCAGATGGCCTGAAACACTAACCCAGAGAATTTTGCCCTGAACGCGTGTGGCTTTTCATCAGGATTGCAGTCTGCACAATCAGTTATGTAACAGCGGACATCACTAAATTGTGGCAAAACAATTTTGTATGTACTGTTCCCTTGATGAGAAATTCAGGGTTACAAGAAAAGCATAAAAAATATATAGTTCGAAATCTGTATGAACTAAGGAATCTACCGATGCAAGCCATAGCTCTCTTGCCATGACCGGCTAGCAGAATATGCAGAGCATATTTTTTTCAGATTTTTGGATTTCTCTCACCTCCCCAACCTGAAACTCAGTCTCCCTTGTGCAGATCTCCCCTACAAGACTGATATCTGGAACTCTGCACATCAAAACCTGTGTTTGTTGTTCAGGGATCCATGTGGAATGTGTAGATTTGATTGAGAGAGCTTAAGCGGGACCTGTGTGCCACCAGCAGCCAGCATGTTTGTTTCTTGAATAATCCTGAAGTCTACTCACCTTCAGCCTCATAATTTGTGGCGACAAGGGTGGGATAAGGAAAATGCTACTTACCAGTATGCATCTGTTCTTGGCATGTAGAGCTGTAGATTAGTATACTTGTGCATAGATCGCCATCTGGTGTTGGGCTCTGATGTTTGCACTTTATTTTTGTGTTGGAAGAAGTTTTGTAGTCCAGAGATAGGGGACTCCTCCTTGGGATCATAGTGCGCATGGGCATCGACTCCACCCTCGGATTGTTTTTCGCCATAAAGGGTGATAGTGGAGTTTGTGAGAAACTCCAAAGGATGTCCATGTGTGATGTATCTAAGTAAGATCGTACTGGAACAGATGGAGGTATCCGGGGAGGCGGGTGGGCGTATATGAATCTACAGCTCTACATGCCAAGAACAGATGCATACTGCTAAGTAGCATTTTCCGTTCGAGGCATACGAGCTGTAGATCGTATACTTGTGCATAGACTATACAGCAGTTACCTGTTTAGCGGTGGCTACCTGTATCTGTTGCAGTGGTTTGAAAAAGTGTTCTTAATACAGCCTGGCCCACACTAGCTTGTTGTTTTGCTTGCACATCTACACAATAGTGTTTTGTGAAAGTGTGTGGTGTAGCCCAAGTTGCTGCTTTGCATAGGTCATCTAGAGGAATGTTTCCTAAGAATGCCATAGAAGCTCCTAGTTTGCGTGTAGAATGCGCTCTAGGGGGAATGGATAACGTGCACTTTGCTTTTTGATAGCATATCTGAATGCATTTAACGATCCACCTGGCAATTCCAGCTTTTGATATAGGATTGCCTTTATGTGGTGGTGAGAAAGATACAAAAAGTTTAGTTTTCTTAAAAGTTTTTGTCCTTTCAATGTAGTAAAGGATGGCTCGTTTGACGTCAAGTGTATGAAGAGCCCGTTCTACCACCGAGTCTGGTTGAGAGAAAAAGACTGGCAGCTCAGACTGGTTAAGGTGGAAAGGAGAAACTACTTTTGGTAGGAATTTGGGGTTTGTCCTAAGAACCACTTTATTGTGATGTATTTGCAAAAATGGTTCTTGTATGGTTAATGCCTGGAGTTCACCAACTCTCCTGAGAGATGTGATTGCAATAAGAAAAGCTACTTTCCATGTGAGAAATTGTAATTCACATTTATGCAAAGGTTCAAATGGGGGACCCATGAGCCTGGTAAGGACAATGTTGAGGTTCCACTGCGGAGAAGGTGGAACTCTGGGAGGAATTATCCTTTTAAGGCCTTCCATGAATGCTTTGATGGCACGTACCCTAAAGAGTGACAAATGTTGTCTGTTTTGTAGGTAAGCGGCTATGGCGGCAAGATGTAATCGTATAGATGTATATGCTAGATTACATTTTTGTAGATGCAAGAGGTAACAAATAAGGTTTTGGATTGAGGCATCTAGTGGATTGATTGCATTATTATTGCAGTAAATAACGAACCTTTTCCATTAAGCTGCATAGCACGCTCTAGTGGTAGGACGTCTAGCTTCTTTAATGATATTCATGCAGTCTGGCGGGAGGTTGAGGTAACCAAACTCTAAGATTTCAGGAGCCAGATCGCTAGGTTCAGTTGAGCTGGATCTGGATGCCTTATTTCTCTATGGTTCTGTGTGAGGAGCTTTGGAGAAAGGTGCAACTTTTGATGTGGAACTACTGAGAGTTCCAGCAGGGTTGTGAACCATGTTTGTCGTGCCCATGTGGGAGCAACTAGGATCATTGTGAGAGACTGTTTGAGCTTGCGTACCAGTAGAGGAATGATCGGGAGAGGCGGAAAAGCGTACGCAAATCTGCCTGACCAGTTCATCCATATCGCATTGCCTTTGGACAATGGGTGTGGGTACCTGGAGGCGAAGGTTGGGCATTTTGCGTTTAAATGTGTGGCGAACAGATCTATGTCTGGGTGGCCCCACATCTGAAAAAAGGGATGAAGAACTTGCGGATGAAGTTCCCATTCGTGGATCTGTCTGACGACTGAGCAGATCCGCAATCCGATTGTGTTCTCCTGGAAGATGTTGTGCTAGGAGGTATATTTTGGGAGGAATGGCCCATCTCCATATGCTTTGCGCTAGGCGTGAAAGCTGTAGAGAGTGTGTCCCCCCCGTTTTTGTATAGAATACATTACTGTCATATTGTCCGTCCGGACGAGGACAGCTTTGAGTACCAGGTGTACTTGGAATGATTTTAGTGCAAGAAAAATTGCCAGTAACTCGAGGGGATTGATGTGGAGCAGTTTTTGCAGATGGGTCCACATACCCCGAATGGTGTGGTTTAGGAGATGAGCTCCCCAGCCGGTGAGCGATGCATCTGTTGTGAGCACTATCTGTGGAACGGGGTCTAGGAACGGCCGCCCTTTGGAAAGGTTTTGTGTGTTCCACCACTGCAGAGAGCGATGTGTGCGGTCGTTTACCAACACCAGATCTGTAAGCTGACCTTGAGCCTGGTTCCACTGACTTGCTAGACACTGCTGTAAGAGACGCATTTGGAGTCTTGCATGAGGTACGATTAAAATGCAAGAGGCCATCATTCCTATTAGTTGCATAAACACTCGAGCTGGTAGTAACCTTGTTATGAGCGTTTGCATGGTTGCTATCCTGACTGGATTGGGATATGCAAGGGCTTTGGAGGCATCTATTGTGGCACCTAGATACTGGTGGGTGTGGGAGGGTTGAAGATGTGACTTGGTGAGGTTTATTGTGAATCCTAAGCATTGCAGCAGCTGGATTGTTTGGTGTGTGTGTTGCACACAAATCGCTGCGTGACTTGGCTTTTATAAGCCAGTTGTCGAGGTAAGGAAACACATGAATGTGTTGTCTTCACAAGTGAGCTGCTACCACTGCGAGGCATTTTGTGAAGACCCTGGGTGCTGTAGTTACCCCGAAGGGGAGCACTTTGAATTGGTAGTGCTGACCGTCTACCACAAACCGTAGTTATTTCCTGTGAGTAGGGTGAATAGGAATGTGGAAATAGGCGTCCTTGAGATCTAAGGTGGCAAGGAAATCGCCTTGTTGGAGTAATGGGAGGACCTGTTGGAGAGTGACCATGTGAAAGTGGTCGGATTGTATGTATAGGTTTAACGGTCTGAGGTCTAGTATTGGCCTGAGAGTACCATCCTTTTTTGGGATGAGAAAGTAAAGGGAGTACACTCCTGTGCCTTGATGGTGTATGGGAACCGGTTCTATTGCGTGTTTTTGCAAGAGAGAGAGAACATCTTGTTTGAGAAGCGCGAGATGTTCCGTGGACATGTGACGCTGTCTGGGTGGTATGTGTGGAGGAGTAGAGGTGAGTTCCAGGCAATAACCATACTAGATAATTTGTCTCACCCACCTGTCTGTGGTGATGGAGTTCCAGGCAGGTAGGAACTGTGATAGTCTTCCCCCGACTGGAGTGGAATGTTCGGGGGGGAAGTGGTGGGAAGTCACTGCTTTGTGGTAGGGGAGGAGCGGGTGTTATTACCACGGCCTCTCCCTTTGGTGTTATTGCCTCTGTATCCCCCTCTAAAATATCCTCTATTAGAGGAAGTTTGAGTGGGGCTTTTGTATGACGAAGAGTTGTCTGTACCAATGGTTTTGGAGGTGCCCCTATAAAAGGAGTGAAGAAAGGAGCCTCTAGCTGTTGGTAACTGTAGGGCCCCCATAGATTTAGCTGTCTGTGTCCTTCATCTTTTCTAAAGATGTGTCTACAGTAGGCCCAAATAGGTGTTCTTGATCAAAGGGCTGATTAAGAATTTGAGACTGCACCTCCTGTTTAAAACCAGATACGCGGAGCCATGCGCGCGGGCGCAGTAAAATACTTGTGTTAACAGCACGAGATGCTATGTCCGCTGCATCAAGAGCACATTTAATTGAGGTGTTGGTAATGAGCTTTCCCTCTTGTATGAGGTAGTTAGCTTTTGCCTTGTATTGCTCTGGAAGATGTTGCATTAATGTCTCCAGTTCATCGTAACGCGCCCTGTCATACTTGGCCAGTAAAGCTTGGGCGTTGGCAATGCGCCAGTAATTCGCCGCCTGTGACGCAACCCGTTTACCAGACGCGTCTAGTAATTTTAATTCTTTATCTGGCGGAGGGGCATCACCTGTTGTCTGGGAGTTTGCCTGTTTATGGGCATTTGTAACCACTAGAGAATCTAGAGGGAGCTGCCCCTTGATATAAGCAGGATCATCTGGAGCTGCTTCATATTTTTTATCAACCCTGGGGTTGAGGACTCTAGCCCTGACAGGGTCTTTAAATACATCAGGGGCATGTTTAATCATACCCTTGAGCATAGGTAAAGTATTTGTTGCCCTTTGAGTTTGTGTGAAGGTCTCTAGCAAAAAATCTTCGTCCGAAGGGGGTGAGTAGTTCTACCCCATGGTATTTGGCTGCTCTGTCTGAGTTGTGCAAAGCCTATGTTATCATCTGGAGGGGATGGCTTAGATGGGTAGGAGTCTGGCTCAGGTATATCTGGGGCCTCATCATAATACACCCAGGGGTCAGGTGGTGGAATACTGTGGATGTCATCATAGTCGTCATCCCCTTGTGGGTGTTCCACCACATCCCCATCCCCATCATCCCCATCATCCCCCCCATCATCCCCATCATCCCCATCACCATCACCCCCCCATCCCCACTATCCCCCCCCCCCCCCATGGTATTGATACGCGGCTGGTTTGGTTCCGAGCCGCCGGAAGGCTTTACTTTGGGCTTCGGAGACGGGCCCGAGGGCGGGGCGTCGGAAGCATTGTCCCGGTGTGAACCTGAGCCCGAAGGTGAAGGTGAAGGTGTTACCGGAGCCTTAGTTTGAGTCTTAGTTGGGGCAGGGGCGTCTAGGTCAGTACTCCCAGTCCGTTGCCCTGGAGTAATGGATTGATCCTCGGCGTCTGAGTCTTCTTCGGAGACGCTGATGTCCTCATCTTCCGGTTGCTGTTGTTGTGGAGCCTCTGGACCTGCATCGAAGATGTCGTCCGGCGCCGAAGCCGTTGGTCGAGACATTACATGACGTCGAGCCCGGCGATCACGTATAGTCTTTTTGGATCTGAAGGAAGCACAGGCCGGGCAGTCTTTGTCCTCCTGTTCTGGAGAGAGGTAAAGGTTACAGACCTCGTGGAGGTCAGTGTGTGGGAATTTGGCAACACAAGGGGCATTTTTTAAATGGAGTTCTTTCCATTGACTGCAGGCCTGGTGGCGCCGATGGGCCCAACGGCCCGAGTCGACGACCGGAATCGAAGTTGTGGTGAATACTTTGGATGCGCGTGGAAAGGCAACGCGAAACAGTACCGTCGAGCGGTGAGGGATTGCGCGTCGAAGGGGGATCGTGTACGAAACCGACCCGGAGCGCAGCAATTTACATCCAAACCCGATGGCGGAAAAAAACAATCTGAGGGTGGAGTCAATGCCCATGCGCACTATGATCCCAAGGAGGAGTCACCTATCTCGTGACTACAAAGAACTTCTTCCAACACAAAAACAAAGTGCAAACATCCGAGCCCAACACCAGATGGCGATCTATGCACAAGTATACGATCTACAGCTCATATGCCTCGAACATGTATTTTCTTAACTGATAAAATTAAACACTTTGGTCATTCAATTTCAATCCAGGGAAACAAACCCAAGGCTAGACTAGTCAAGTGTATCATGCAAGTTAAACTTCAGAAAGACAAAGTTGGTCCCAAATCATTTCTCACAATGTGCAAGTTTAACTCACGGTTTATACAAAATTATGCCACAAGTCTACGATCTCTGCCTCACATGTTGATGAGGGGTGTGCCATTTTAGCAGGATTGTGAATGCCGGTGTGTGTTTGAACAGATAAAGGAACAGTTGGTCTTCTCTAAACTTTTGAAACACTTTGACCCTGACCTAGTGTGTGGTGACAGTGGATGCTTGCAGTGTGGGTTTAGGTGCTGTACTCACACAAATGAATAGCCAGTTCAGACTGTGCTAGGCTTCCCGTGTATTGAATGGTGCTTAGAAGCAGTACTCTAATAGAAAAGGAACTCTTGGCCTGTTAGTGGGCAGTTAAGTGCCTTAACTATTTAGATTCCTTGCCCCCCTCCCAGTCACCAGAATTACCTTTGTCATAGGTAATTTAGAATTCAAAGTAGAAGACATTATGCCATACCCCTAAACTCGGATTTGGACATTAACATATATAGTTTATTAACCCCCAACTTGTATTCACAGTGTTCATTATTAAGTGATGGATAATTAGTACTCCGTGAAAAACCAATATAGACCACAGTTCAATTGTTGGCTAGGGACTATTGAACACCTTATTTCCAATTTTTTCCACTTGAAGTTACTATTTTTCTCAATTAGTTTCCTTGAGCAATATACAGAAGTGACCGCTTGATGAATTATGGATTTGGTCTACTTTTTAGACCTCTATAGCTTTTATTTTTTGCCCCCAACATAATGCAAATAGGGATAAAACTTAAACACAAAACAGGAAATGTTGCTCCTGGCTCCTTGCTAGGGCTTAGACGTTAGCCAGATGGTAATTACATTTGAATTAGGGTAACTTAAAATAATCCAAAAAAATGTCTAGCTCTTTCGAGGGGCACAGACAGTTAATTTCTCTCGGAACGCTTCTTTCCATTTTGGAACGCTTCAAATGGAAAGAAGCATTCTGAGATGAGTGGTGTATGAAATAAAGTAGAACAATCCTAGTCTCTCCCCTTCTAATCTCCGCCTTTTGTCTAATTTCTTCTGTTGGTGGGGTCAGATGGGTGTGGGAAGGATTAGACTGCTCCTACAAGCCTTATTCCCACCTCACACTCTCCAGAAAAAAGGTGGATCGATCCAGTTGGCAATACTAGGGAGGATCTGAGGGCAGTAATAGCAGTACTCCCCTAGCCCTACCCATCAGCTCAGACCTTGGATGGACTTTGGATGGGCTACAGACTCTCCCAGGTCCACCCGATGTGTGACATCAAATTCCTATTAATGACCCAGCCTGGAAGTGCGCACTAGCACTAGGCCATCTCCTTACAGAGCTTGCCGCTGAGCGGAAGGGATCAGGAAGGGGAACTAACAAAATGTTTTTAAAATGGAGGGCCCTATGGCACACTGATGTCATAAGGGCATTCTGGAGACAGCCTTTCATTAGGTTACTTACATGTAAGCAGGGCAGCTAAAGGGTTAAGTGGGTGCCCTCTACATAAAACTGGCAATGGATGTGAGGTAACGCTTTAGGTGGACTTAAGGACTCCATGCTATTTCATGTACAATGCAGGGACTCTATTTAGTCTCCGATTACATTTCAAGGTATAAGCATAAAAAAGTAATATATACGTTCCAAGAGTGGACATCTTAAACTCACCTGAACGCATTTAATGCTGCATGAGGTGGCATGGCAGTTGTGAATGACCTGTTGTCCATTATGCAAAGGAGAGTAGGTTAGTGCCATGGTTCATAAGAATGGTAATGTAGAGCAGAAAATAATTCTTAATGCACCGTTTCTCAGACTTAGTAAGGGTAGTCTGTGGCAGTCAGGAAAAGCACCGCTAGGCTATCCCTAACTATGTCACACAACGGATATTTAGGTAATGGCAGCGTAGTGGAATCAACTGATTGAATGTGTAAGTCAGTCTTTGAACTGGTACAGGGCCCGAAAGTGAACACTCAGAAGTGTTTCTGATAACCAAAGTCTGCAACCCTAGAAGCGAAATGAAATCGAAGTAAGTTGAAGCTCCTGATGGAAATCAATATTAGTAATGTGCAATACATATATTTTTCCCAAAACAACTGAATGTTGATCAGAAGAGTTCAGTGAATCGAAGTAAGAATTAAACAACTGAAAATGCAACTAGATCCCAATCTGCATGTACATAATTTTGAAAACAAACCTCACTAGAAAGTCATTAGGATACTGGATGGTAGACAAACTGCTATAGATAATGCCTTTATTATTTTAGCATTCTTAAGTGTCCTCTTTGGTGTTTTGTTTGTATTAACAACTTGTTTATTCCCCTCTTTCTATTGCTGTATTCAATAACTGGCGAAACATTGAATTTTGTTTTTAAATATACAATTTCAATGATCCATGGTGTAATTATTCAGTTCTTTAGAAACCAGTTTAACATAACGTTTCCGCTACTCCTTCCCTTATCCAACAACTATTTCACATTGAGCTATTTTCTTTATACTTTAAGACTTAAAAGGGACTGGAATCTGCATATCTATGCTAGTCTTGGGCATACATGAATCAGTATAATCTGTTAGTCTCAATTCTAAAATGAAGTCCTTTATTGTCTCTGCATTTTCACATCCTATATATAGGTGTGGCAGACCCTTACGTTAAAGCCAAAAACATACTGAAAAAAGCTACTCTATTTCAGAGTTAGTACAACTGTTTAGGAAGGCTCTACCCAGGCAAAGTAGACGAGCACCTGGCACACATAGCAACACCAAGGAGTGCTCCTAAACCAAAAATAAAGGCCTTGCAAACTCTAGTTCCTCTCACTACATAGAATTCTAGGTGATGCTTAAAATGTGGATTTATAGATAGACTACTGAATGCACTGCGTTAAAGAAACCAGATAATGGGTCACTAAAGAAACCAGATAATGGGTCGCATTTAAGAAACAGGGGGTGAAGACACTGTTTATTCAACTTAACCCCTCGGCACTAGGAATACAGCCAGGCTTGTGGGCAGACAAAATGAGACATTGATAGTTGTGCAATGCACAAACTACTTACAGAAGATACAAAGGCAGATTCCATTTGAGCAGATAGTGGTCAATGTTTCTCTTCAGAATACAAACGATCCTTTCGGAGAGACTAAATAAGTACACATACAATGGGTGAGAACTACTGTGCAGTCACTGAACCAAATATCTATTATTCTCCACCAATTGCATATTGCCTATATAAGCCATCTTTGTAGATCCCCACTAATTATACACCACAAGTGACTGAAATGTTCACTAATTTAGGTGCCTTTAGCATGTGCCCTGGCTGTCAAAAGGACTATTTCCAGTTTACCTGGATCAGCACTACCCCAAGGTCATCTGTAGGCTTATGCCATTATGTACCACCACCCATAAATGCATATCCTAGATAGTAACATTAAAAACTAAATACCATGGTAGGAGACCATCTGATTGTCTGTGTTCTGTACTCTACTACAGTACCACACATCACTTTCAAACGTGTAAATGGTTATTGTGGCTATTCTGGGGATAAGGAAAATGTTATTGAAGACTAACTTGCAAACTTCAAACAGGCTATTGATAGGGCCTTAAAATAGTGAGGTAATTGGCATGCACTCTGGGTTGATATAGACCAAAGCAAATTAATTCTCGCAAGGCTATATTCAACATCTGATATGCACATTACTTGGTAACAAATACAATAAAGGTAAACAAATTAATTTCAGCGAAAGAAACAAATGTCTGTACCTTTATGCAAATGGATTAGATATACATGAAAGTTTGGATCAGGTCATACCTGACTGCTAAAATGTGCACTGGTTGTGACCGCTGGACCTTCTGTTTCAGAGGAGTCTGTTGCAATGAGCTTGTCCCTGAGGGTGGCAAATGGCTATTATGTTGGCCATTCTGCAGGAGTGGTACGTTTTCAGCCTGTGTGCTGCAGACTGAATATAAACTGTCAAGTGAGGCGTTCATATCATTTACGAGAGCTTCGAGGTCCACATCGTCATCTAGAAAAGATTACAAAAAAATATAATCAATCTTTGTACCCGTTGAAATATTGTGCTCAACACATTATAGCTAAAATACCAATGTACAATAAACAGTCAATGCTAGATGGGAAAATAGGCAACAGCAAACCTGTTAAGTCTATAGCGAGATCAGGAAATTGGGCAGACAAGATATTCTATGGACAACCAGGTTAAGGACTGACCTGTGCAAAATAGAGACCAACCTAGTCAGGTGATCAATGAAAAAGCAGACAGCAAGACTCATTGCAATAAAATCCCTACAATCTTAAAGCACCATAACAAAAGCAAAAATTAAGAAAAAAAATTAAGACAATTAACAATCCGTAAGACAACATTTTACTAGAAATGATTGATCAGTACAGCTGAAAATTAAGTGTGATCCATATCCAGGGTCTGCCGACTGATGTGGTTCCTGCCAGGCTAGCGACCAAGCCCATTTGGTGCCCTGTATGCTGGGTAGAGAGGTTGCCATCTGCACCTTAACCACCTTGAATAATATATGCATCTGTTGTCCTAGATTTAAAAGCAACTATAGAAGAATATAAATAGGGGAGAGTCTCTCTGAAAGGAGTTAATCGGCCCACTTACATGAAGACCTTTTGGAGCTTCTATGTCTGCATCATCCCCAGGGGAAGAGTTTGCTCAGCTACTGTGCAGGAGAAAATACTAACTGTCTACACTGCCCAGAACAAATATCACCTACAGTGACCTGACCCTGCCAAAGTGTCGCTTGTTGTCTCCACAAGACCTTGGGATCACCCCAGTCTCATCTCATGGTAGACTGCAGAAGAAGTAGCTAGGTGAGGCTTTGCAGTGTAAAGCTGCAGAATAAAAATCCACTGCAATGCTGCAGATGTATTAGCAGTTGAACACTCTGCTCAAGCATCTTTGCACTATGTACCCAAAGCTGTGGGCACAATGTGGGAAAAAGCAGTTGGCAATCACTTCTTGAAATAAACAGCCTTTAACATAGCTTTCTCATGCCAGTGGTGATCAAATGTTGACCAGTGGTTACAAATATACTGTGCTTATGTTATTAAATCTGTGCGGCACAGGCATCCTACTGTACAGGTATCAGGACCACCCTTTACTCCCAACTCTGTATTCCAGTTGTCTTTGGCCTCAGATAGCACACATCTGAAACTTGCCCTCTTTCTCCCCAAACCTAGTGGTGTGAAGTGTTTCAGATTACAGGTGGGCTACTCAAGCACTTTCTGGTTGAGAGCTTGAATTGGAGTATTGTCACTGTGTTCAAGTGCAGAACCTCTTAAATGCACTACAAGTGCTGCAGGACAACCCCCCGCTACCTCCATCCCGCTTCCAGTGAAACACAGATAGAACCACATCTGAAGCACCCTGTGCCTGAATATTGGTTTGTGGTCTGCAGATTGCATTCAAGTTCATTAACTTCACAAAGAAGACAAGAACCTGGGCCAAAACGGACAAGATCCCAACAGCTAGTGCTTAATAGCAATAAGGACATTTGGACACAGATCTCTGGTTAAGAAGACACTAGAAAAGGCTAATTCTCTATATTCATTAGTATTCTGTGTGTACTATTTAGTTGTGTGTGTTAAGTACTTTTCTTTTTTAAAAGTAAAGCACCAAGGAACGTGGTAGTCTTATTGAGTGATATTGTGTTTTACTGGGTTCTGAGCTTCTAGTCCACACCACTAACTTGAGTACGCTTTGGGCTGCTTTGCCTCACTATCTTAAGAGTCCAAATCGCTTAGGTGGAGCTTGTGGCAATCCCTTAGGCAGTACAATAGTCAAATGGCCTCAGGACATTAGAGTAAAATCTCTTCTTACAATCAAAACCCAAAATTTGACTGCCATGAACACCCCTACGACCCTCATCAGGATTACACTATAAAACCTGCATTTTATTAAACCAAATATTCTGAAACATACGTGCTGTGATAACATAATACAGCTGTATGAAAGCAGAAAAACAGCAAAGAATTGCATAAAAAACAAATGGAGTGAAAAGTCTTCATGTTTAGCCAAGAAATGAAGCTAACCGTAGCAAATTCCCAAGGCTTGATCCACACATTCAATGTATGCTGAAACCGCCATGTATACAAGTTCTGTGGACAAGACTCCTCAAGTCCCAGCAGCAATCAAATTGATGGCAAACAGATTTTTGGGAAAAATTCAATCAAAGATTAACAGAGCCTTGGCAGTTCCAATGATGGTACTTAATAAAATGACGCAATAAGATGTCCAAGTCTCAATGAAGTAACGCTTCAATCTCGGATACGGTACACCACATTGTCACAGGAACTTGCAAGCAACTATAGGATGTAATGTTTAATGTTATTGAAATAATGCTTCTTGCTTACAAATAAACTCTAGGTTAATAGGTAACGGCCAGAGAAGCCATCTTCAACATATACCTAAAACAATTCAAACCCAAGTTTCAAATGAGAGCAAACACTGTCTGAAGAAGAAGCTCCACTAAAGTGACCGTTCAGCTCATCCCATCCACCACAGCATATATTAGGCACTGGTCATCGAGAGATTCACTCGTCCCAGCTTTACTGCTAACGTTCAGAAATCCCAAAATTTACAAGACTTCCCTCTAGATATCCACAGATCTTCCCACTGCAAACTTTCAACATCTCATCTATTCCAGGATTGATTTATCAGTCACCTTTTGCAAGATTTCCTGTGCTAGGTTCAGTTGTATTTCACAATTTAAAAATTTGAGGTACAACTGCTCAACTTTAAGCATTTTGTGCATATTGCATAAAATAAAAGCAGAAATGTAAGTGGTTTTAGGAAAACACATCACAGGTCTTGCCGTTAATAAATACAGTGAGCCAGGAGTACAAGAGTTAGTCATTAACTAAGGTGAGCCAATCAGGCGGCCAACACCTCCAATGAAACCTGCCGAATAAAGTTTATTACAACTATAACCAGCACTCTTCTGATCAGGGCTTCCAGGCAACAAGTGGGAAGAGCACTGCTGACAAGCTCCCAGTGTACCAAATTATCAGCTTACTTCAGAACCCCTACTCAATCTCCCCAGCTTTCACGCAATTTGGAAATTTCTCAGCCAGGCATTCCTGAAGGTGGCACTCAAATATAGAAGACACTGATTGATGGATTTTGTCCAAAATTTAGGAAAAGGGTATACATTTGCCTTATTTTGCGTTTATTAGCTTGGGTTATCAGATAAAAAAAAATTTAAAAACATCCTATGGGTCTAAATGCCGAAATACCCAAAGAACGAGTCAACAGATCGCATGCTTTGTTGTTAAACTTCTAGACGTATGTAAATAACCATGCACTGTGGGCAACAAAAAAAAAGCTGTCACTTGAAAGGTACATTCGCAACATACATAAATTAAACCCAGGTGCACCTTATCAAAGGGTAGTCGTAATGCATTTGCGATTAAGGAAATGGAATTGAATTACTTTAAATCAATTAATGTTTAAACAAGCTGTAGCCTAGTCTTTGTTTGAAAGAATCTCCAAGTAACCTGTATTATATGTTTCCCTAGCTGTGAGAAATTCGGTGCTTGGTTAAGGGGAGTGTGAGCCCTTCAAGCAAACAGTCACAAGCCTCGTCAGGGTAACGCACAAAAAGTCACAAAATTAACCTGTGCTTAACTTTCAGGAAACTTGGCACAAAAGCAATCAGGCTTAACTTCGAGGCAATGTGTAAAGTATTTATGCAGCACACAAACAGTAATAAAAGGGAAAACATCACAAGAAAAATCCAAAAACAATTTAGAAAAAGAGTAAAATTTAATACATTATTTGACAAACAAAATAAATCCAATTAGAAGAATCAGAACTATGCAAATTTAAAGATTTCAGGTAAGTATAGTGTCTAACAGCACAAAGTTCCACTCCTGGTTATCTGGTCTTGCGAGACTGGGTGAATGTCACAAGTCCAGACCGACCACCATGGAGCGCTGGCTGGATACAGGAACAAGATCAGTCCTGCTGATTAAGTTGCCTTCTAAAGTCCAGTGGGAAGAGTTCTGTTTGTAGTGGAGGAGGCTGCAAGGAGCAGGGAGGGCTTCACCGATGGTCATTGCTGTAGCGCAAAGTGTAGGCCACGTGACAGACAATTGTTGCTGTAGCATGAAGATCCTGTTGGGTTTCGAGAACAGTTGTTGCTGGAGATTCGCATCAGTCACTGCAGGCTGTCGATGCTGTAGCACGAAGTGTAGAACTCATATTGCTGGTCGTCGCTGTAGCGCGAAGAGTCAGATTCAGAGCTTCGTGCTGGCGGTCAGCAAAATCTTGGAGCAAAATGGCCCATTCACTGTCGCCAAGAGCCCAAAACTTTAGCATTTTTTCCTTTCTTCAAAGAGGAGCTCAACTGATTCCACACCAAGAGCTCAACTGATGTTACATCAAGGCTTGAGGACCTAGCAGGCACCTCTTGGGGATCAGGAATTCACTCCAACAGAGGCCAACAGGGATCAGGCAGGTCCAGTTGCAGCAGGTCAGCTGGGAAGTTGCAGAAGGGCCTCTGATGCTTGTTGCATCCCTGTAAATCAGAACAGGTGGTCAGTTAGCGGACCCTTTGAGTCACAGCCTGGGATGGAGTGTAGGTCAAGTCTTCCTTCTCAGCAAGCAGGGCAGACCTCAAGCCTACCTGGTGCCCACTTTGACACCTCTGTAGGGGGAACTCCAAAAGCTTCAAATTGCCCTGCTCCCAGTGTAACTGGGAGCACAATAGGCTAGTGTGAAGTCCTTTGCGTGCAAGTTGGACCAGTGCCTTTAAAGTGCAGGTGTGGTAGGTGACAGCTCCCTCGCCTCCCTCCCACCCCACAGTTCCCCTCCCCCCCCCCCAAATTAAGCCACTATGGCCCATCCTGCAAACATCCAGACCTATTGTGATGCTGTCTGGGAGGAATAGACAAAAACTGCAAACACCTAGGCAAGTGACCCAGAAACAGGCAGCAGGCACCAAATGCTTAGGACAATAAAAAGTCAACTTTCTAAATGAGGCATTTTCAGAATTGGGATTTTAAATGAGTTTACCATTAAAGAGGATTTTAAATTACAATTCCTCAGACCAAACCAGACATTCCTAACTGCTCCCACACAAAGTTATCACTTATTAAATACAATAAGGTAATCCAATGTTATCCTAGGAGAGAGGTAGGCATTGCAGTAATGAAAAACAAATTTTCATGTTTTTCACTACCCGGACATGTAAAACTAAAAATGTACATGTTCAAATTGTTAAATACAATGCACTCTGCCCCATGGGCTGTTTAGGGCCTACCGTAGGGGTGGCTTATATGTATTAATAAGGAATGTTTAGGCCTAGCAAAAGATTTATTTTGGTAGGTCAACATTGCAGTTTACACTGCACACATAGGCTGTAATGACAGGCCTGGGGCATGTTTTCAAGGGCTACTTAAGTGGGTGGCACAATAAATGCTGCAAGCCCACTAGTAGCATTTAATGTACAGGCCAGAGTACAACTTTACTGGGGCCTTACAAGTATTTTAAATGTGCCAATTGGGTGCAAGTCAATTTTTCAATATTTAAAAGAGCACAAGCACATTAGCACCGGTTAGCAGTGGTAAAGTGTGCAGAGTTCTAAAGGCCAACAAAAACTGGTTCAAAAAACAGGAATGTTAAGGAAAAATGTTTGCAGATGACCTTGCAGGTAGGGCCAAGTCCAACACTAGCCTTCAATTGTTATCAGTTAAACTGACCCTCCCTGCACCCCCAAAGTGCTTCATGTAGTGAGGATGTTTGCCTCCCTCCCTAAGCACTGCCCCCCAAACCATAGATACCAAAATCCAGCAAGGTCTACAGCGTTTTAATTGGCTCTGTGTCTCAGGAAACCCGCATCAGATGTCCTGGGCAGCTTTGGCTGGCCTGTGTTGTTGCAATAAGTGACCATTGGGTATCCCAAACTATTCTTGTGCCTCAGCACTTAGCGATACAACTCAACCTTCATTTTGAAACATACAAATTGGAAACTGCTCTACCAGAGCCTAGCAACCCACCAAACACAAAATCCCCTGCGATAAACCCGTACCCTCACAATAGGCCATCCAAACCATTTCTATAACTTATCAAGCATCACATAAGCAATGCTTTTCTTCTATGAGCTGCCTTAAGAGACTTGTTTTCCTATCCAGTGTCCACATATTCAAAACTCAGCTCCCTAGGCCTTTGGGGAGTATCCGTATCTTAGACAAGGTCATTCTGATGCAAAAAGACAGGAGGATTCCCACTAATTTTTTGAGACCATGAATTCGCCCATCAATATTATTTGAAATGTGGTAAGTCAAGTCATCCTTATGACCTATCTAGAGCTCTAGGTTTTCAGAATACTGGCATGCATCAATGCCCCTCATAGGTCTCTCAGTTGAAACCTCTACTGAATTCAGTCCACATTATTTTCAATCCTTAACCAAACCAAAATTCTCTACTTTTTCTAATAGCTTGGGGATGAAATTGGTCAAGTTATTCAAATAAACCAGGAGGGCATCTGTGTATGTGAACGCAAAATAGTTGTCTTTCATTAGGATGTGATTTTCAGGCATAGCAAACTGCTCCACCAATGTGAACTGTAAAGGGGAAGTCCTCAGTCTGTCCCTTCCCGGTTCCTTCCACATACATTACTATTTACGTAATTCTCACAAGGGAGAATGTACAGTAGTTCGAAAGCGTTGACAAATTCAGGACCAAGTTTCACATGCAAATGATTAGCATTTATTGCCACCACCTTGAGAAGCCAGGATATCTTTGTCACTGCATCACTTCCAGCTGAGTCCCGCCAACTGCATAATCATCTCACTCACATGTATATGCTTCAAAACGGCTTGAATCATTTTGCACACCCTAATCATCACACATCTCCGTGGCCTTCCTCAGACTCAGACAAATCTAGCTGTGTGTGCAGCCAGACATCTGGTTCACTAGTAGTAAGTTGGCCCTCACCCTACAGCTTCCTTCCTGGCTTTAGTGATGGATTTAATTAGAACAGACCGCAGCTTTTAAGAAATGGACTAACAGTTCTCTGAATAGGGAAAATCAGGTTGCAAGCCACTCACAGGTGATCAAACTTTCAATTCTGGGTCATGATAAAATCATGGTGTAGTCATATTTCAGAAAAGGACAGCTGAAGCTTTGCCTGCTTTTCTTAAAATACTGACTCACCTTTAGGTGCAGTCTTTAAAAAAAAGTTACACGACTGCCAGAGACACCATCTTGCCTAAGACCTCCCAATCAGTTATATGTACTAGATGTTTGCTACTGAACCTGGTTAATAGTGACAACAGAATTAGTTTAGGTTTTGCCTGCACAGTGCTTGGGCTGCGCTTGCGAAATCTCTTGTACATAAAAAAAAAAAAATGAAAAAGGTGCTTAGAGCCCACCAATTACCATTGTTTGGCTGCGTGGTCACTCCAGTTTTCTTGCTTCTCATAGGTCAGCAGCATCAGGGTCATGTCATCTGGTTTGACTTCCTCTTTCTTCTTCCGGACATTCGGCTGTTACCAGGAGCTTGGACCAAGTACAGTTTTTGGTCAGCAGCCAGTGTCCTTCAATTGGCTGCATGCTTCTTGGTGTACTTTGTTTTTTATAATTAACGTTTGAGCACGCCATAAGATTGGATGTGATTTCGGACGTTCTCCCTCTCCAATGCACCCCTTCTGCGTCGTCCCCTGCACCCAGAGCATCCTCCTCCACGTCACTGCTTGCACCGGGCCCCATACAAGCTCGTAAGCACTAATTAAACCTGGAGACCATCTGGCGCCCGTGAGTAAATAGTAGCTAGGAACAGGATCGCCTCGGTAAGTTCGAAAAGCTTTTATGTGTTTGAGAACGCTGCTTTTGCATCACTATAATTACATAACAAAACATTGACTCCTGTATTGGACCATTATTTACTTACACA
Source organism: Calotriton arnoldi (assembly GCA_963921515.1). Taxonomy (NCBI): domain Eukaryota; kingdom Metazoa; phylum Chordata; class Amphibia; order Caudata; family Salamandridae; genus Calotriton; species Calotriton arnoldi. The sequence goes on from CAWUFW010001370.1 coordinate 620,061, forward strand.
TTTACGACCTGCTCGGCCGTCAACAAAAGCGTTTTCTACCTCAATGAATAAATGCGTAATTTTGGTTTTTGTTTAAGTGACGTGAAACGCTGACACTATTGCACAATGTAACTTTTAAGATCAAAGGCAGCCCGGCACGCAACATTTAGATGAATGCCATTAAAGTCTGTAAGCAGCCGGAAGCAATTCAACGATTGCCACAGGTTAGTTATGGGTTGGACATTGTCTAAGCCCATTGTTGTCGAGGTCTCCACGGCGCCATAGTGAAGCACAGTATGTATGTGATATGCTAATTTGCAAAGTGGGAAATATTCTTTGTATGCGCTAGCCCACTTAGCAGGATATTAGGTCTTCGCTTTGGCAGCGTTTCGCATCGCGTCCTCCCTCATCGCACGATGAATCGCCAGCTGCTTTTCATGCAGTTCGAGGCCTAGCAGAGAGATGGCACTGGTTACTGTGTCTGGGGGCTATGCAAACAAAGTTACGCATTTAGTTGTACAGGTTATCGTTTTCAATCACAGCTTTTATTACTCAGCATTTTTTTTTTTTTTACACAAACGTGATTGTACAGGGTAGGGTCTGTTACGTATTGTACAGATTACCTAAATACCCGTCAACAGATTCCCCCCAGAAGCCCTACGACGTGACAGCATTGACCGAGTCATAGTGCTTTTTTATTAAGCCATGTTGCTCAGCAACTCATGCTGCTGTGTGCAACACGTAAAAAAAAAAAAAAGCAGATCTTGCATTGGTGAAACCTATTTGTAAAGTATGAGGCACACGAATCTCTGCATTTAAGTGCATTTATTAGGCAATAGCACCACCCGCAGGAAGGAAAGGTCCTACTCTCCCCAGCTCGTCGCAGCAACTGCCAAGATGCAGAATGCATCCGTGGCAGCACTGCATGAGCAACTACAACACTACTGGCTTTGCCAGAACTGGTCTAAACGTTTTGCAGTTTCTCAACCATCAATTCTTGCACGTGCAGTGTACTGTATATATGCCCCCAGTTGAAATTCTCTTAAAAAAGATAATTGCTCAGCTCTTTGACATTCCCTGTAGTACATCTAAGAATAAAGACGTTCTCCAGTACACAGATGCTTACATTGCAAAGATGCAATTACAGGCGTTGGTTGCCAAGTGCACTGCATTGGAAGTCTTTGCAGTGTTCAAGATCCTCCTAGCGCTCCCATGTCAGCGACAGGACTGCAAATGACATTTCCACTGCATGGGTAGCAATTCACCATTCAAAGTATTCGAGCACTTCTAACAACTAGCGCTACAAGCAGACTCCTCTACCAAATTGTGTTTTTGACCTGCATTGCATTAGTAGTTCATTTTGATTGAAAATCCATTGTTTATAGAATCCATTCAATTTACAGCAGGCACACCATCCTGTTTACCACTGTACAGTTCGCACTTACTACTTCTAGTATGGCATTCACCTTACAAACTATGTTAAACACATTCCTAGCTGTGCATTGCTTAATTCCCTTTCATTATTAATGTGTGTGGTTTATATGTGGTACAGGGCTCCCGCCTTTAACAGTTGTACCCCCAATAAGATCTGCCATTAATCCCAATATGTAAGGCCTGAAGAAGGCTTTGAACGGTTGCAGATGAAGGCCAAACCTACGCTCCAATTCTAGGGGGCTAGTTCTTCAAGTGGGCTAATAAGTCCCACCACTAGGGCACAGGGGCCCCGATCCCACAGCTGAGCCTCCAGCTCTTCACGTGGTGCTCGGGTACTGCGCGTTTTGGAAAAGGCACACTTCTACGATAAAAGTGCTGGAGCCGAAAGAGCACTTGTAGCGCCAAAGTTCCAAAAGGGTTATCCAATGTTTCCAAAGGTCTTTTACGCTACTTGGGTTCTGCAGTGAGACTGCCCCATTTGGCACTCACAGAGCCCCAGTTGCACACTGGACTACATTGGGATTGTTCCCGATGAGAATTGATAGATCTCTTTCACAAATTTGCAAATGACTAAACCCTTAAAGTGGTGCTTGCACAAGGACCTGCGACCCACAGATACTGTGCTACAAGCTTTTCACTGGGTCTAAAGGACAGAGTTTGGAAGTGGGGCATTTGTCTATCATGCACCTATCAGGGGTGATACAAAATGACAATCTTTAGTGTAGCAATGAACACGTGTGTATGGTTAGAAAGTGAGAATGTATTTTTTAAATATAGCTACCACAGTGGTCACCGAACAAGACACAAATAACTTGATATATCCGGATCAACCAGTAAGTGCCATCAATTCCGAAAGCAACTAAAGGGGCAGGGCTGGTGAAGGGAAGGGCAGGCTTAAGCAATACAAAAGTGTGGGCAAAGCAAGCATATGGGGGTTTAATGTGCTAATGCGGGGTTCTTAACCTTTTGACAATTATGGACTCGCACTGAATCTTTACTAGAATGCAGGCCCGCCTCCCCCTCCCCCCCTCCCCCCTCCCCCCCCCCCTCCCCCTCCCCCCCCCCCTCCCCCCCCCCCTCCCCCCTCCCCCTCCCCCTCCCCCTCCCCCTCCCCTCCCCCCTCCCCCTCCCCCAAGGAGTCCTTATTGCAAGCTGGGGTCCTAAGCAATTTCGACAATTTGAAACAGAAAACAATACACAAACATACAGAAACAATAATTGATCAAACAAACAATATTTCAAAAATGTGTGCATGTAATTCACAATCAAATATAGAAACATCGAAATTGTAATGGGAAGGTTGGAGGTTTTCAAAAGTTGTGTTTTAATTAAAAAGGATATGCTAACCTCTAGCACACCACTGTCTTTTTTGTTCCTAATGCATGCTCATTGATGGCGCTTCAATTGAGTCCACCCATTGTCTGTCCCAACGATTTAAGCGAAGGAATGACAACTTAATTTTTAGCCTCCAATTTTAAATTGCTTCACATTTATAGAAAGCTTTAAAATTTTCCAATTTTACTGCTTTAAATTTATACACACACACCTTACCTTATTAATCTCAAAATTAGGATTAGTAGAACAATCACGTACCTCCCTGAGCAGGCGACATTGATCCACAAGGGTCTGCAGACCACAGGTTACGGTAATGTATCAAATATAAGAATATTAAAGCCAAGCCAAAAATTAGCATTAGCAAAAACATTGCATCCTTGCCTTCGAAATAGTCTGGTTTCTCTTTCCATGTCAAATACCGGTCAGATGAAGACAGGGCCGTTATTATAGTCTTAGTTTTTACAACCAGAAAGAAAGTAGTGAATAATTAAGACGACCTTGGCATCCAATCTTGATTTGAATTAGAAACCAAAGAATACTGTACTGAAAGGAAAATACGACTAATATATATATATGCTGTTTCTAGGAAAAAAAAAAAAAAAAAAGAGACAGCCCAGGCAGCACCCATTAGCAGCTGTCAGCATGGAACTACAGGAGATTGCAAGTGGGGGGAAACAAGCACGGAAGAGAGGAGTAAAATGGAAGAATTGAGGAGCACACTGGGGATGGAGGAACAAGGTGGGAGGAAAAATTGTACCCATGAGAAAAAGCAAAGTGAAGAATCAGAGAGGGCGATCAGTGGGAGAAAGGAATATTAAGATTAGACAAAATAGGTGGGGAGAGGGATCCTGCAGGGAAGTCAGAGAGGCATATAGTTGTGTGTAACTCCTTTGTGCAATTTAATGCAGTGCAACAATACACCAGAACAACCAATAGCATCAGGTGCATAAGCACTACTACTCTGGCTGAGCCATGTAAGATTGATAAAGTCTCAATCCAATGGCGGATAGCCTGGTCAAAACCAATCTAGTGAGTGCACTGGGCCCGCCACATACGATCTAAAAGCTCCAAGATGGTTACCCACCCCAGATTCAAGAGACTCAAATGGGTGGGGGGCAGTTTTTCCTCAGAAGCCTCCATACTTTGGAACAGTTTGCCTATAAACATCAGATCAGCTTCCACTTTGAGGCGTTTCAGGAAGCTGCTCAAAACTTGGCTTTTTAACATATAGTCCTCCTTCCTTTCTAAGCTTCTATGCTGAATCAGTGCAAAGTCACCCACGGGTATTCGTGCGCTTTAGAAATTTATTAACATAACACACTACATATACTGTAAGAAAAAGGACTATTTGACACCTATGAGGTCAACCCAGACCTAAAAAAGGACTTGGAGATACTTTTTGAAGACCTTACAAAACATCACCTCGTTGATGGCTTTTGATGCATCTCACAGAACATTATAGAGTCGGGGAGTAAAACAAAAGGCATGGTTTGAAGTTTCCTTTAACGTTAGAGGAATACCCAGAACCGGTGTTGAACGGTTACTTTAGAATCAAGTTCCCAAAGGCGAGGTGTTTTTCATAACAAATTACAGATTTCAGATGCCATTTCCCTTTACTGCTCTCCAAATGGTGCAAAATGATTTTTAGTTGAATCACTTTTGAATTTCTATTAACTTTTGACAGTGAACCAAAACTAAGTTGTTTATTTTTTGCAGACAGCCCACTGTTGTGCCCTAGCACGCATGTCAGTTTAAGTTTACTTAAAAAGGTCATTTACCATTCATGCCTCTTTTAGTACATTTGTTTTCTTTCGCCTTTAGGGCCTGAATTCCTTTCTATGAAGGACATGATCTAATTAATCAATAGTGAATTGGCATGATTAAATTAAGTGCACATTCTAGTATTGTTCAGGTCTTACAACTATGGATGAGCAAGCTTACATGAATGGTATTACATGGTATTTAATCATTGTATTTTATCTTTAATCAGTATTATGAAATGAGTTTCTAGAAGGTTAATAAGTTTCTAGAAGGTTAATAACTGCAGGTTATATTTTGTTGTCTTTTTTAAAAAAACATGCACTAAATAAGTTAAGAAAAGCTGAAAGGGCACTACGCTATTCATTGTTCTATGTTTAGCCTGAAAGTCTTCAACAAACTCCTAAATAATCTTATAAAAACCGCACAGAGGGGGCTAAGAGACAGAGGAGAATTTCACGCTAGGACAAGGGACAACATAGTCGAGCACCAGAGTTAACTGAAGGTTGGAGGCAAATGGCCTTCAATAGTTGTCTGGCCAGCTACATCTTTGGCAGTGCTCATCACGCACATACTCAGTCATCTTTGTGAGCTAAGAATAGAACTTACTGTTCTGTAATCCGGTATGACAGTGTGAACCATCTTCGAAACTCAGAATAGACTTCATTTCCTAATGTACTAGAATACTAAAGTTGGTATACAGCTTAGAAGTAGTAACTGAACGCTCGTGCTATAGAATACATAGAAATAGTGTTGAGGCCTTCCTGCTGTTTATAATCCTCAAATTGCCATGCTACATTAATGTTTTTATTTCATTGCGGTAACAATTTATAGTGTGCACCAGATTAGGGTTTAAGTTTAACATTTTTTTAAATGTGTGTCCATGCTCTAGTGATGCTTGTGTGTTGTTCCTTTATGAATGAGGACTTGGTGTTCCACTAACTGTCCTCGTTGGGTCTCACTGGACTGAGCATTACTTGAAACATCTTACGCCAACATTGCTCAGTGGGTTGTAGTCCAACTGGTTCTCCGATTCGGGTTGGTACATTGAGTCTGTCGTGCCGGAGACAGAACCGAACCCTGGGACTCTGGAAAATTCTAGAGAGCATAGCAACTTCAGTCAAGCAAGTAGCTCTTGGCAACAAAGTGCAGGACTACGAAGAATACTCTATGAATTTTGACATTTACTGCTGACCTTTTAGCCTATTTTGCAGTCTTAATCAATGGGCTCTTAGGCCCCTAAAATGACCAATGGCTTCCTTCTTGATAGGTCCGACACTCACTTTCACAACAAAGTAGAGGGAATTTCCACAGGAAATCACAGATTTCCTTTTACCACGGTTTAAATCACGAATCCCACTTCCCTGCCTTGAAAAGATGGCATTAAGGAACCACTGTGCTGGGGAAAAAACCTCTACCCTTCACAGCTGCACAATAGCTGCTTATGGAATAACTTAGTTTTCCTCAGAACTTGGTGCAGTCATCAGTATAAACAGCAAGGGTTCTTATGGACCTATTTTATCACTCATTTCCTTGTTGGAGGCTTCTTCAATCCTCAGAAAATGATAATCATTCCAAGACATCAGCTTATAGCCCAAACGAGACTATTAATGGCTTCTTTTATATATGTATATATACATAAACAGTATATATTGGCAGTGCTCCAAATACAGAAGAGTGCAGTACATGTGAATTATGACAAAAGTGATATAATAAAGTGTCAGCTCATGACAATGTAACACTTGGCTGTGTTGTGCATTGGTAAAGAGACACTGGTGTAATTCAAACTATCTTTAATGTAGAATAAGCACCAAGGACGCAGTCCGAGTTTGTGTAATTAGTCAAAGTTTTGACCCAATAAGCAGATTATACTTAAGGCTTTTGTCTTCATCAGTATAGAAAACGTGAAATTAGGTGCCCATGTGACAAGAGAATTGAGTAGATCGTAATAATTTAAATCAGTATAGTTCAATCAATAGACTATCACCGGAACATCTAAAAATTTGCGAGTACCATGATATTGCTGCATCAGAATGCATCAGTCAGCATAGCTGCCAAGGTTTCATATTGATTATGTGTGACATTTTCATAAATCCAGTGTAATTATGAGTGATATTCAATGACTGAGTGACACTTTATCGTGAGCAAAATCGGGCAATGAATACGAGGGATACCTATAAATATCAGTAATTGCACCCCTTTGCGCAACGAGAAACTCTAAGAAGTTATTAAAAATACTGCATAATACCAGAAATGGAAGGGCACTGGGACACACTATACCAAACAGGATGTGAGAGGCCATACTGTCTGCAAATGAGTCTTGTTCCATAACGCCCCGTCCACCCCATCAACACAAGATATATCTTCCATCGGTGAACTTAAGCAGAACCACGTACCTCTGCATAAACTGATCATACCATGCTGAGAAGCCCCTGCACGAACCGAGGCAAACCACAATAACAAATGCGAGGCTGGAGCTCTGCTGCCTGTCTCTCATGCAAGCCTCAGTCCCAGCATCATATCTGTTAGGATTAGTATCACATCTCGCTGCCTGCCATGTTCCTGCCTTAAACAGGGCAGCAGGCAGCTGCAGCTGACCATCATGACCACGCACTACTATCGCTATTAATTAAAAGCGAATGTTATTTAGCAAAGAGATACAGGAACTCACTTACTTAGCGAGGCGGTGAGGAATTCAGTAACGGGCCGTCTCAAGGCCACATCTCCCGCTGTAAACACCGGCCAGGCATGCCACTAATCTAAGTGAGGCACAGCACAGCTCTGCACAGAAGTGAAGTCTGGACTGGTGGTGTATTCTCTGGGCTGCTGAGGAACCGCTCCAGCGACCAGCACGGTCGTTGCGGTTCGCTCAACAGTCGTTGCGGGTCGTCAGGTCTGGTCGCGGGATCTCTATCAAATTTACTGTGCTGCATTTAATTTACAGTGGCACACGTACGAGCAGTGCTGCCATTGCCAATGAAGCCTGCAACGTTACCGTGAATGTAAGCCGCGCCACAGGCGGCAGCAGCAGGACGTCGATCCTGCCTTGGCACTTGGCTATTAAAGTGTGTGAGTCATGTCAGGCTCACAAATGTATCAAAGCCGCGTGGTGCTGGGTGAATATTCTACAATGCACCAGAGTAGCTAGAGCTGAGGACTCTAAGGCAGCCCCCAAGCATGTTGGGAGCAGCGCGCATGGCGCGCTGCCACTCCAGCTTAGTTTCAGTTTCAGAATGGTGTATGAATACTGGTTGCGCTCCGGCTTCACAGCGGAGGAGGCACTATAATTTATGCGTGACTTTGCATTTTAGTGCGGTGATGTGGACCACCACACTAATGCGTTAGTCTAACGCGTGATGCGTGATACTTGGCAGTGCTGAGTCATGGGTCAAGCAAATCCCCACGACAACTGGTGCCCATGCTACTGTGGTATGAAGCCAGCAGGCAGCTCGATTCATACCAATGTAGCTCTTATTAGGACTTACTTTGTGAGGACTGAATCATCCTCCGACAAGGAAATGTTTATTAAATAAGTCTGTAAGAACCCTGAAACTGAACGTTAGGAAATTATACGAATGCTTATGCGTTACAATATAGTAAAAATTAGACCGCATCTTCCCAAAAAAGTGCATTTCATCTTTTAATGGCACTGTATAGCCTGACACTCAGCACTCGGTCTACACTCGGGGAACAAAAAACAAAGAAGATGCAATAAAATGCCTAAGGCACTCGCAAAATTGCAAAGAGCATATGACACGAGCAGAGATTAAATGAAGATTCATAAAGTGAAATAATGTCTGTGTTCAGATGGTAAAAGTACATATTAGAGTTTTACATTTTGTGATTAATTCAAAGGAAAGAGTCATGTTCTCCAATAAAACTTCTGATTCTGGAGCAGGTAAAAACCAGTGGAAAAACAGGAAAAGAATACTGGCCGCTTTGTTCTGTGAAAATATTAATTAACGAATTTTTGAACCCCTGATAAGACTGTAAGCAGGTCTGGGAGTCTCTTCGCTCAAAATTATTTCGGAGTTATATGTAACAAGTGGCTTGTCTTGCTCTGGTATGTCTTCGTAGAGAATAGCTCACGTCTAAACCTGTACTACTACAAATAAGGCAACAATATCTTCCCTCCCACACAAGCAACTACAAAACTACCTTGCATTTTTGAAAAACGCAAAAATAAACTGGCTGCTTTCGTGCTGTAGTTTAAGAGTTGGTCTGCTTCCGCGGTTTTCCTCTGGAAACTGCACAAGCCCACCCGCCTTCAAAGTGTTTTGCATAGTGGTAGCCCTATTTTTGGCATAAATGACATCTATATCCTGCTTACCTGGGCGGTCTATACTTTGGCTTGCCTGGGCCAGCTCCTCTCCCCAATACTGGTGTTGTGTGGCAGGGAGTCCCCAAATATCACTAAGGCCTCTACTGGCCCCCCCCCCCCACCCCTTCCCCAAAATGCAGCTGAATATAAAATGGAATTGGGTCTCACCTTCTTGCCTATGAGGATACGGGTGGGGAAAGTCCAACAGGTGCAACTTCCCCATAATCAAACTTCAAACAGTCCCTGATATTTGAGCTAGAGGAACTGGAAGTGATGAGAAGCATCTTTGACATGCTCACTTTCACATTAACCAAGTCAGATCTGCAGGAATTGGTGAGATGACAATGGTCTTCAAATACGGTTGTTTTGAACCAATAAGGAATATCGGAGCATCGATACTTCTACAGTCACCACAGCCATTTGCCCGAGAGCTCTGAAACACATAGGCAAGAGTGGCACAACCGCTCTGCAAGTACATCATTGTATTCTATACAGCCACAAACCCACTCCGAAACAGAGGGCAAAAGTACCCCTAACCCACTCGTCCATGCCACCAGCAGGAAAGCCCCATGAAGCAACAGTCGCCCATATATAGATAATCATGCACATCAGCCACCACAGAATTGAATATTCTACTGAACAATTCCACAGGATGTTTTCATGATGGTGGGGCGGATGGCTCGGGGGGCAAGAGAAGATGGCAGAGGAAAAAGCTGGAGGAGAGAGTAGCAGCAATAGCTTGCCTAACTTGCCATTACCTTGAAATTTATGCTTTGCATTTTATTCTACAGGATATGGGCATTTCCTATAGCTCAACTTGGTGTCAGACTGTCTGATTTTGCCAACTAAGCAAAACAGGGGGCCAATCAAGAACTGGAATGCAGTCTGTTGGAAAGGAATGCTTGGACAAATGGCAAGCATCAGCAGAATCCGTGCTTTCAAGTGTGACAGAAGCCAAGCAAGGGCTCCATAGCTGCCAAGGTTTCAGATTGCGATGTGTGACATTTTCATAATTTCAGAGAAATTATGAGCGGCATTTTAACGACTATGAGTGACACTATCTTGCGAGCAAAATCACGCTATGAAGAATAGGGAAACAAATATCAGAAATCACACCCATTTCAGCTACAGCAGTAAGAAATAATTATTAAATGGCTTCCATTTATGAGACTCATGCCTAAGTAAATATATTTCGAATTGTACAAATATCACAAAGCTCCTTTGCAACATATTAAATCAATGCTCTGAACTGTAGCTCAGGAACTCTTTTTTGAAGTTGTGTGTTTTTTTAGGCTTGTGCTTCTGTGTGGTGAATGCTACAAGCCAGGACAAGACACCCAGCTATGAAAAGCCACGCCATTTGGCAGTGAGATTGTGCAGATCTTCCTCGTGCGCATCAGTGTCTTTATTCCCAGCCTAAAAATTAGTTCAGCTGCCCAGCCCTGGACTTGCAGACAGCTGCACCAGCGATCACACCAGAAGGCTGTCACAGACCTAGTGCTACCTCTCCGATGAATCTGCGGCCACGCTGTCATTTGTTTCACCCGCGCACCACCAGTCCACTGTGACTGCGCGCTGCGGCTAGCCCCCCAAAAAAAAAAAAAAAAAAAAAAAACACATTACATGTAGGCCCAAGGCAGGCTCGCCGGCCCCACCACCCACTGGGCCTCTACGGTCCGGGGGACATCGCGGAAGGAGGAGCGACGAGGGAGATCTTGTGTTTGTTTCTAGGAGGGTGCAGTCGGCACCCCCGGCCGGGAAAGCCGGTGGTTGCAGGGAGGAGGAACTGGATTATGAAGAGGGTAGCATGGAGGAAGGGGAAGTGAGGGAAGTAGAAGGAGAGGGTGAGGGTGGGCCGAGTAATGCTGTGCATAGTGTTTTTCAGGTGTCACGACGCCAAGCAAAGCACACGGGTCGGACATCGCGTTGGGAGGAGAGGTCGGCCTCTTTGGCAGGACGTGCAGTGGAACGGCGGGCGGAATCCTTGGTGCCAGGTAAACAGGGGGCGCGCTTGGGTCCCGTAATGGTGTCGGTGGATGTGGGAGGTGCTGACAGGGAGGAGGGGGTAGAGGGTAGGTTGCGTAAAGGTGCGTATGTGGTAGATGTGGGTGTGGGGACAGATGGCCCAGGTAAGGGGTCATTAGAGGGCGCAGGTAAGGCGTCCGGGGGTACAGACAACAGTGTGCCGGACAAGAAGGTGACAGGTGAGATACTGACAGGGGATGCAGAGACGAAATTGGAGAGTAAGGAGTTAAAAATAAAACGGTTGCCTTACATGGGGGTCACTAAGCCATTGGGCGCGCATTTAATGCTGGCCACTAAGGAACGTATATGGAAGGGCGAATACGTGGAGATGCTTAAACTCCTTCACAGAGAAGTTAGGACTAAGGAGGGGTCTAAGGAGGAGGAATTTGAGTTGGCCAATAGGCCGAAGGTACCTTTGACGATTGAAAATTGGACGGCGGCGTTCCTTATATACGACAGCGTGTACTGCGAAAAATACCCAGAGGTCTGTGGCCATGTTCAAGTACATGGACGTGATTAGGAAGGCCCAGATTACTGGGGGCGGTTATGCATGGGCACAATATGAGGAGGAGTTTCGGGCACGCATGGCGTGGGACCCCGAGGTTAAATGGGGGGGGGAGGGGGGGAGTTGGACACAGACTTATGGCAACACACGATGGGGCTAGGGGTCTGGGAAAACCATTTTCACGGCCAGCGGACTCCCACTCGTCTATCGCCCCTTTCTGGGGCGCCCCACCCGGGGAGGGGTGGGGGGAGCGGTAAGAGGACAGGTGGGTGCAAAAGGGGCTTGCTGGGACTACAACAAAGGTTTGTGCACTCTGGAGTACTGCAGGTTCAGACACGACTGCTCGGGGTGTGGAGGCAGGCATGCGTTGGTCAATTGTTGGGGGGGGGGGGGGAGGGGTGGAGGACAGGGTCAGCAGCAGGGGAACCAGCAGTGGCAGGCAGGAGGGTTTAAGACAGGGAATCAGCAGCAGCAGCAACCGCTCGCGGGAGGGCGAGGAGCTAGGGGGCCTGGGCCAAAAGGCTTGTACTCCGGTTAGGGTTGACAAATTGATTGCAGCCTTACAGGGGTATACCGACATTGAGGCTGCAGACCGTTTGCGGGTGGGGTTTCTGGAAGGGTTCAGACTGGGGTACGACGGACCTAGGTTAAGACGTTGGGCAGACAACTTGAAGTCAGCAAAGGAGAACTCTACTATAGTACAGGACAAACTAGATAAGGAGGTTCGGGAGGGCCGCATGGCGGGACCCTTTGAGGATTGGCCTCTATCAAATTTGATTGTGTCACCCATTGGAGTTGTGCCGAAAAAAAGAACAAGGACAGTTTCGCCTAATACAACACCTGTCGTGGCCTGAAGGGGGTTCGGTGAATGATTTGATCGATGAGAGGGAGGCCACTGTGTCATTCATCGGTTGACGTAGCCATGTCACTGGTAGTGACCGCGGGCGCAATGGCGATGATGGCAAAGTGCGACATAAAGTCGGCTTTCCGGCTGCTTCCAGTCCACCCGGATGATTGGGATCTTTTGGGTATCCAGTTCAACGGTCACTGGTACATGGACAAAGCATTGCCGATGGGCTGTTCCATGTCTTGCGCACTTTTTGAATGCTTCAGCACGTTCCTACAATGGTTGTTTCCGGAACGGACGGGTCACCAAGGAGTCACACTACCTGGACGACTTTTTCTTTGTGGGCACCTCAGACTCCACGGACTGCCAGAAAGCACTGGACAGTTTCAATGAGATCATGGGGGAATTGGGCGTGCCGTTGGCACCGGAAAAAACTACAGGGCCCTGCACGGCTCTGTCCTATTTGGGCATTGAGTTGGACTCTCAATTGATGGAGGCACGCCTTCCGGCGGACAAAAAGCAGCAAATGTTGGGGCTGCTGGCGACAATGTTGTCACGACATAAGGTCACTGTGAAGGAGATTCAGATGCTATTGGGCCACCTTAACTTTGCTTGTCGAGTGGTGAGAGTAGGGAGGACATTTTGCAGGCGACTGGGCAGGGCATTAGCAGGACAGACCCCTCCTCATCATGTGCGTCTGTCGGCGGGGGTGAGGGAGGATTTAAGAATGTGGCAGTTTCTTACAGAACTTCAATGGCATACCCTTGATGCGGGAGGGGGACATGGTGTGGGATGTCCAAATATTTTCAGATGCAGCAGGGAGCAAGGGCTTTGGACTATACTGGCAAGGGAAATGGTGTGCTGTTGTATTCCTCTTAGGGTGTCCATAAACGGGCTTTCCAGTATCATGTCCTTATATAGGCAAAATTCGCCTTGCCCTTATATAGGCATAAAATCCCAGCCCTTATTTAGGCATTAACCGTGCACTCCAAATACAGGCATGGTCTCCGACATCCGTCCACCCTAACGTCACAACGAGTTCGTGAAGAACAGACCCTTAGGCTGCGGGACTTTCCCTAACCCAGGACTATTGATTTCTTCAAGGACTCATATTATGCATGAACCATTATTCCTTAGGGGTTCATTCATGACGTCTTCCGCTGTCCGACTCACGTCAATGCTAACATTGAGGTAATTCTCAGGTATAAATATACCTTCCCCAGCCCCTGTAAATTAGAGGAGACCTCGACTTCAGAGGAGCCCGTTTCCAGGCCTGACGCACTGAGAAGACGCTGTCATCCCTGCACGCAGAGAGTCCAGCTTCCAGTTATCTGACTTCCCTTGCGGGGTGTTGGAGTTAGAGTCTGGCAAGAGATTCCTACCTCTCTCATTCTTCAGGTACGGAGCAGACTAGAACCTAGAGGGACTCTTGGCATACTTGGCACACTTGGCATACTGAGGTTAGCGTACTCTTAGTATACCATAGTAAGGAATACTTCACCTACTTCATACCTCGTCCTACACCTAGGTTAGGTACATTGGGGTAGAACTAGATTAGAAACGCATCGTTTGAGTACTCGCATTTTTAGTCTGTTATTTATGTAACAGCATATGTACTAAAAGATAATGCTCTCGCAGTATTATTTATTTCTACTGCTCACCCTGTACATTATTTATCTCGCATACTGTCTTGTGATCGTAACAGCACATTTTACTTACACCAGAAACAAGACTGTTCAATAAATCTTTTATTGAAACGCCCGTCTATTTCTTTCTGTGTAACTTGAGGAAAACTAAGCATGCACGACTGAGCTGAGTGAAATAGTTATCTATTGTTTCCACGACTCTGGGACACGTTCTGATTCTAAAGGGAAACACAGTGGTCATGTTTTGCGGCTGCCAGAAACTACTCCCTTCTTGTTGTCAAGGAGTTTCTGGTGGCCTCTGAGCTAGCTGGCACAAGTAATTAAGTTTAATATACTCGATAGGGACATACTGACCTTAGTCCTATGTCAAACCTATAGGATATATTATTCCAATGCGCAGAGCCTATTAGGGAAATAGGAGCTACACTACATGGCGCCCAACGGTTTGGTAAGGCAGTAATTCAACGTTAGATACTGAGTAACTCAGCCGTGCTTTTTCTCTCAAGACCCATACCCATATACTCCAAAAGACGTCTGGAGTGGGCAGGGTTTAGTATCCACCAAGGATACATAGGGCAGTACCCTATATATTAGCTGTTTGGTTTGCTCAACGTTGAAGGATACAGTGTTCCACAATATTGTGCACCTTATCTTTGTTTCCTTGAAACTTGTTCTACATTTTTCAAAAAACATAATGATTGAAGACGCCGGAAACGGTGGAGCTGCGGCTGATCCAGCCCAAGCAGCAGGCTTTAACATTACAGGTTTAAATGAAACCGAGGAGGGTGTCATTGACATCGCTCCAAACTTAAGAAGAGCCATTACTCTAAAACTTATAAAACATGGCCTACCACCAAGAGGAGGTAGAGCAGTTTTCGTGATAGAGGCACACGAATCCTTTCAGACAGAGGTATTCTATTCATGGGTAATATTTCCTGAATCCAATAACACACATGTTTCACTTCTACAAAGAAGATGAACCACCAAAGGAATACATTCCTTTCGAGGATATAGAAATTCCATTAACATACCAGGAGCATCAGCTCTGGTTTAAAGGCGCCCTAAAAACATCACAGAAACATTACCAGGCTCGGTCCACTAGGTAGACCAGGAGCAACATGGCCGATTCTAGCCGGCTACACACCTCATCCTGACATTGAAGAAATGTCAAACGATGAACTACTTACTCAAATCACAGAGTTAATAAAAATTTACAGACAATTGGTCCAATATGTCATGGGGACTTTCACAGTCCAACCACCATTAACAATTCCAAATCAAACCCCTCACCAGGGGAACACTCTAAAAATTACACCACAGACTCTATACGCAGTCATGGGTAAAATGCCCACAAAACGTGAGCAAATTCCTTTCTGGATAGCTCAAAAAATTACTCAAATCGAAGCAATATTTCCAAATACTAGCCCGCATGAGAAACACAGAATACTGACAATCAGTTTACCGATGGGGATCACACCACAACTGGAAGACTGCACCACTTGGGGCTCTGTCTTTGCTGCCATCTACACTAAAACACACGGCATTCCATCAATTGCGGTAATACCTGATGTCCTAAAACAAATTCAAAACGAATACGGGGCAGAGCCTGCTCTAAATTTAGGTATGAAATTACTGAAAAATTTCGACCAGGTCTCAACAATAATATTATCTAATATTAAAGGGGAGGCAGCAGCAGTGGCGATCCGCCAAAAATTAAGGGAATTTGATGTTACAGAACATCAAACAGAGCTACCCAGAATTATAGAACAATCTTATGCAGAATTAGGCAGAGATAGTTTGGGTGGAAGACCAGTGAAACCAAAACTATCAGAAAGTCCTGAGAAGGACTCAATTAAACTCCTACATCTTCTAAAAAGAAGTGGGAGACTAAAACAAAATTCGAATGAGAAACGTTCTCAATCCCGAGGTAAGTCTCCTCAAAAGGAGCCCTCTGAAAGGAGGTATAACCTCAGGAATAGGGATAATTTGAGAAAACCTGATAGGTATCAAGATACTGATACACGTTCCTCTCGTCCCTTTCAGATCTCATCACAGACTTCGGAAAGAAGAGGACGAACAGAACAGAGAAGAACGCGTGAAATCGAAAGACGACAAACACGCTCCAAAAACTAAAGTAAAACCTCAATTCTCCAAAAAGAAAGTAGCAGGTCTGAAGATCAGACATGCAGAGAATACTGAGAACACAACTCAAGAACGGAGAATGGGCTCAGACAATGCTGGACAGTGCAGCAGAAGTCACAATAGCTCGCCAGAACCTGGAAGGAACTTATGGAGATAGTGGACTTGAATGAGTACATTACAGTAGAGACTGTAGACACCAGGGTTAGTACTCCACAAAAGTTATATGACATAACACTCCGGATGGAGGGAGACAAACCTAGACAGGTGAAAGCACTTTTTGGGAAAGACTATCAAAAGGCTATGACATACTTCTAGCAGAAAAGGACTGGCCACCACAATTTGTCAGGGAGTGCCCACATGGCGAGGACATAATTATGCCTGCCTTCTCCAACCATATACCAATGCATCTAAGATATACATATGCCAGGAAATGGGCAGTGGCCCAGGCCCCAGCATTTTATAAAAATCATGTAGGATGGGATGAGGATTCACCTCACCATAAAATACATCTGAAACATGAACCAACTCAACTGCACAACGGCAGTACCCAATAAAGCAAGAAGCTAAAAAACAGGTCAGGGAGATCTTAGATCAACTGGAATACCAAGGGGTGATTGAAACATGCACCTCCTCAATGAACAATCCTTTGTTTCCTGTCTCCAAACCAGACAATACATATCGTCTAGTTTTGGATTACAGACACCTAAACACTTGTTCTAAAACTTTTGCAGTACAAAATGCACATAGCACAGCATTAATGAATAACATTGTGCGTAAAAAATATAAAACCACATTAGATATCTCAAATGGTTTCTTTTGTCAAAACATAGCACCTGAAAGCAGGTACTTAACAGCATTCTCCATAATGGGGACCCAGCGTCACTTTTGTCGATTCCCACAAGGGTTCAAGAACAGCCCAGGTTTATTCTCAGCGAGGGTAACGGAGTTACTACAAATTTATGACAGACAACGCAGCATTGTCCTATGTCGATGACATCGATCTGACAGACGATGACCTGGACAAACACTTGAACAGGGTGAGCACCATTATACTGGGTTTCGCCTCTGAGGGCTACAAGTTCAACTTTAAAAAGTCCCGAATTGCCCATCTCAATGTCCTATTTCTAGGATATGAGCTTTCAAGTGAAGGCAAGAGCTTGGCAGCTAACTTTTTAGAAAAGTGTGCGCTGCTCCAACCTCCAAAAACGCAAAAAACTTGCAATCCATCCTGGGTTTCCTAAACTTTGGAAGAACATACATTCTAAATTACGCAGAAAGAGTTAAACCTCTACGCATTAATAAAACCTGATTTTTCAATCAAAAACTGGACACAGGAACACACAGAAATCTTGCGTTCACTACAGGCTAACATGTTAGCAACAAATCACTTACAAACACGCGTAAGTCAACGCAATTTGGTGATCCGAATAACTTCGGGTCAATGTGGATTCACCTACTTAACCTTCAATGAGGGTGAGAAAATACCAATAGCATACAAATCCCATTTGTACACAAGCGGAAATGCGCTTCAGTTCAACTGAAAAAATTCTAACAGCAGTTCAAACTGCTGTAGCAAAAGAAAGAGCCTTAGCCCAAGGGAAACGCATTATTGTCATAACCCCGGTACCAGCTTTAGAAGCGGTCACAAAAGCGAGCATTCCAAATGCCAAAGCATTACATCCAAGATGGATACAATGGGTTAATTCTCTTGCTGCAACAGATGTTGAATACGTTTTTGATCCAGATTTAAAAACACTAGCATTCCTGCAATATGAACAAGAATGTCCTCTGCCTACTGAAATTCTGCCTCTCGATCAGTATGAATTTATAATTTACACTGACTGATCCGCACAACCCGCAAAAGGGAGTAAGCAAGCTTACAGTGCAGCGTGTGCAATCGTTAAAGGTCGCATGTGAAATGGCATCTTCAGACCCATGGTCACAAAAACTCAATCTCTAGGAGATTGCACAGCTCAACGAGCTGAACTACAAGCATTCAAACTGGCACTTGAAAGTACAGATCGAGAATTCCCCACACTAATAGTGTGCGATTCCTTTTACTGTGTTCAGTCGTATAATGACTATATACAAAACTGGCTTGAAAATGGTTTCAAAGATGCGAAAGGTGGCACAATAAAGCACAAAATGCTTTGGGAACAAGTAGTTCAGTTGAAAAATGAACTACCAAAGGCTCACATGATCCATACACTGAGTCATCAACGTGATGGCGTTCACGTTGCAGGGAATTCATTGGCTGACGAAGCCGCAAAGCAGGCTGTTCAGACGGCTTCCGTAGCTGCGATCACTCGTTCAAAAACAAAAATAGACGGTGAGATAATGTTGGCTGTCAATGCATCAAGCAAAGGCAGCAGTGCAGCGTTACCAAAAAAGTTTCCACTCAAGTACTCTTATGAAAATTGATGCAAACAACGTTCCTTTTGCTTGAATCCCTGGAGTGGGGGATAGGGTAATTCCAAACAAGGAACGCAGATTAGGACTAATCCTAGCAGCACACGAAGGGATAGCTTCTGCCCATGCAGGTGTTTCAGTGACAGTATCTTTACTCAAGCAAAGATATTGGTGGCCTGGCATTCGGAAACAAACTAAAAACTATGTTTTAGAATGTGATATTTGCCAACAGATGAAAGTCTCAACAGTGAAACGTCCTGCGCAGACACCCCTGTTAATCTCAGATAAACCATTAGCTTGTGTTTACCTGGACCACTGCGGTCCCTTGCAAAGGGACGGTAATTATAAATATATCATGGTTGCAGTGGATTCATGCTCTAGGTTCCTATGGTTATGGCCTCAGCGCTCGGCTGACGCTCGAACTGTTATAAAAGATTTGCGAGTCTTTATCGGCATATACGCAATAGGCATGCTACATTCTGACCAGGGTCCTGCGTTTAGCTCTCAGGCTTACAAAGAAGCCATGGCCAGTCTGGGCGTTGCATTGCGGTACTCCTCTCCATTCCATCCGGAGGGAAATTCGGTTGTGGAAAGGAAAAACCGGGACATAAAGCAGTCTATAACAACTAGGGTATTAGGTTCGGGTGATGGGTGGGTCAAACACCTTAGTGGGGTTCAACGCTCAATGAACAACCTGCCAAGAAGTTCTCTAGGGGGGGTCACTCCGTATGAGGTCCTATTTGGGACAAGAATGTGGGTACCAGACCTTGAACACGTAGGCACAGTGGTGGAAAATAAACCGTTTGATATCAAAGATCGTTTGGCTGTTTTACAGGAACTAAACAAGTTAAGAATGAAACAAAGAAACGTATTCCTACAGCCAGCCACCACTGGGGATCAACCGGCTGTCCCAGCAAGGCCTGTCTGGATTCCAAAAGTTGGGGATCTAGTCAGAGAAAAGATTGCGGACAAGAAGGAATTTGGACCTTCTTACAGACAACCAGTACCTGTTCTAGCAATTCAAGGAACAAGAACAGTACTTCTGCCGCCCCTTGCTGGAAGAAAGGAGAAAAGATTTGTGTCCATCGACCTCATCAAACCACAGTATGTGGCCAATACTAAACAGTAGGCCTCGTGGACTCCGACCTAGTAGCAGACGCACTCCTCTCGCTACTATCCAAGAGGTTCAGACTGAAAGACTGATAACAATCGAGAATTCCGCTGTAACTGATGGAGGACTATGCAACCAAGCTATGGAACTCATCCCTCTTGAACACCAAGTAACAGTTCGTCCAAATACACCTGTCTACACCAACGTGGCAAGCGATGAACTGGTTCCAGTGATTTCTACAAATCCTGATGCAATTCCAACAATTGATAGAACTGCTTCTGGCTATTTCATTGACTTTGATACGTTCTCAGAAGATCCGAGTGAACCTGAAACGACGCCAGCATCATTGAAATTCAAGCAGCAAGTACAAGACTTTATTCACTTTCTGAAAAAGACTTATCTGGTTTCTCCATGGATTGAACTCTGGATTACATCTGGACTTTTTGTTTTCCTGCTCTGGCTAGCTTTGGTAAAAACTGTGAGCGTGCTTATAAGTGGCAGATACATCCATGTGAACACTGAAGGAAAAGACGTGAACGTACTTTTGAAACCTCCAAAATCTTCCCATCGTGAAGCAAGAGACTTGTCATCGGTGAACATCACAGCTGTTCCTATACAGGATGGTATAGTGTGGGACAAAACAGATTATGATATTTTCGGCCCGACGGAACAATTGAACATTCTACATTTGTTTAACATTTCACTAAGTGATCTAATAACGTCCAGTACCTATTCGGATGATTGGGACTTTGAGACGGTCAATGATATGTTTGACCTAGAAAATTCTGCTGCATTTTCTAAACATGAATATTTAGAGGGTTCATCTGACTATGGACAAATGTATTGTTATAACCACTATGGTCATCATTATTTGCATAAATCTGCATATCCAAGAAATGTGTTTACGTTTAACCAATGGGAACATTGTCCTACACCACCATACGGTAGTTCAAAAACATTTGTAAACAAATTTCCATATTTTTCAGGTTACAATACATCTGATCCAGAAATGTTTTACTATAAAAATGTAAACCAGACAGGACTGAAAAATATGTTGACAAATATAAAACAGATTTACTCTGCATTATTTAATGCCCAACTGTCTAGACAGGGTTTCGACTTTTGGAAAGACACGGTAGACACAAAAACTGTGTGGGGGTACTAAAGATTGGCAAGTACAGGGTATAGAAGCTTTGTTTAGAGCCTGTATCATCCCTGACCAAATAATGTTTTTGAATGAAACCATCCAACAAACATCTTGTCTTGGATTAGTCAAGATCAAAGAGATGAACACACCTTCTGTGCCAACACCTGCCAGTGATAATGATACAAAGGCAGTGGTGACAGTTGACAATATACTACAACTCAACAGATCTAATCCGGATTGGAAAAAATGGTTGATCTGGCCCACGGACACGAATAACTGTCAGGAAAGATTCCTGAATAAAACTCAGGGCTTTACTATTAATAGGCCAGACCCAAGATATGTCCAAAGACAGCATCCGGGGGTAGTAACAACATACAGTGTAGTAAAATTATGCCTCGATTGGCTGCATAAGTCTACACTTCAGGATGTGAAACAACACTTAACCTTACTTAAAAAGGACGCAGACCTTAGGGAATTCTTGCTTGGACCAAGAAAACCGCGTCAAAAACGTTTCATATATGCCGGCATTAATGCTGCCTATAATGAAGCATGGAAAGTGTCACAGATGGAGGCCGCAGAACGAATAAGTGAACTTGATCGTATTAATTTAGAGAAAGCACTCTCTGTGGTCGACAATGGGTTAACAACTTTGTCCTCCAGAATATATTCATTGGATGGTATTGTATCCTCTGCTATCGACATACTAGAACAAGATTTGGCGATGTTACAGCAAGGCCAGTCTCAATTACGTTCTATTATGTTATTAAGTTGGACGCTGCAATCTTTGCGAGCGGGCTATGTGCTTTGGCGTTATCAACACAACGGCTCTGTTTGCAGAATACAATCTAACTGATCAACAGATCGAACTGGCACAAAGAGGAGCAAGGTATACAGTGCTGAGCATTGAAAAACTGGAAAAATTACCATTCACAGTGGCAGAAAAACCAGCTACAGAATGGCTAATTCATGGCAAAATAACATTACCTGTGAGTACTTTTCAGTTTCAGTATTGCCTCAGACAAATGCAAGCAGGCAAATATGAAAGGTTGGGTAAGGAATACATTAAGACATCTTGGAATTTACTGTATACATATAGATGTTGGAGTGGGGATCGTGAAGTGTTTTTGAGCGGTACAAACTGTAAACTTGCACTAAGCTGTTCGCTTATATGTCAGGACATTTCTTTACACGGGCTTGTAATGGTTCTGTGGCAAATTTGTCTTGCCATCAGCAGGGTACACCAGCTGCTGTGATTAATCCAACGTTTGGACAACTTTCGAATGGGAGTTACCTCATGTTGAATGATCAGAGTTGCTGCGGCATGTTGCCAGGCATCCCATATGTAGTAACGGTCAACTCCAGGGTCACTTGCTGTATGCAAGTATTGTTTCCCCCAATAGACACAGTCAGGGAGTCGCCTCTATGGCCTTCGCTGAACGTCTCTTTTATAAGATTTGATACTCTAAGCAGAATGAAAGCCATGCTTTTACAGCAAACAGTGCCTTTGACCTCAGCCAAAGAAACCTATGATCTACAAGTTGCAAGGACTTCGGCTGAGATGCAGACTTTAATACGTACAAACTGCCCTATACATTTCGTAGAAATGATATCACGTATCTTCAACAGGTCTGATACAACTGGCATTATACATGTATTTAAGAGCATCTGCTCCGGTCTGTTAGCACCTTTCCAGGCAATACTCGGAATCATCCCGAACTTTGCACATTCAGTGTTTGGTGGCATACCATTAATTCTAGCACTTGTTGCCGGAATTCTATTTCTCTTCCTGCTTTGCGCTATGGCCAGCCTATTCGCAGACATCACTCCGAGCGAACTGGAGAAAGCTCTCCTTGTACGAAAGTGCCGTGAGCGAGTAGTACAGCTATTGGGCATGACTCGTCTACGGGACCTTAATACAACTTGGTTCCTGTCATTCCGACCAATCTGGCAAGATTGCATCTTACCTGTTCTACGATGCCTGCTATGCGGTGAAGAATGCGTGTTGGACACCTGTCTAACATTTCCATCAGCAACGCCAACGGATGTCGATACTTTGCTGGTCCCGATAACGGCCCATGCTCTGTGTTGTCCCCAGAGGCTACCGATCCTGATGTCTGCATTCATTGAGATCTCACAGACGCTTCCGGCTGCTGCTGAGGTACGAGAAAGATCTACAGGCACACAGGTAACAACGGACGTGAACATTGCTGCGGCGACCTATGCTGAAAGCGATGATTCCCATCTCTGTGCAATTAATCTGCTACACGAGGTGTTCCAACTGACGCCAACTACAGTGGATGATGTTTTGTCTATAGAAATAGATGATCTCATGTTTACACCAGACCCGTAAACTGACTGATTCAGCATACAGTGTTCCAGAGATGCAGTAACAATTTGGCCTTCATTTTTCAAAAACTTGGAACTCTACCAAAATTGAACTTTTTCCCCATTTTTCGGACGAAAAATGGCACTTCAATCTGCTTAAAGTAGAACTAGCCTTATAATACAGACTTCAAGGTACTTCCGCGGACACTTCGTCATCTTGTGCGTCTAAACCAGTTCATTTATTTTCGTGACATGGAATGACTGACTTTTGAACAACTTATCGATCATTTTCTGTCACATGTAAATATTACTGCTTCTTTTCATTCATGTTGCATTTTATTTTTATATGCCTGGAGTGAAAGGGTATGCTTAATGTGTACGGTACCTTTTGCAATCTAATTGGTTTTTTTAAATGCCTTTTTAAATGGTTTTATGAAATATTTTAGAAATATGCGGTACTCCATTTTAATGTTTAGCATTTTAAATGTTTAGCATTTTAGTATTATCGTACACACGAAAGTGGAGTGGGTGTTGTATTCCTCTTAGGGTGTCCATAAACGGGCTTTCCAGCATCATGTCCTTATATAGGCATAATTCGCCTTGCCCTTATATAGGCATAAAATCCCAGCATTTAGGCATTAACCGTGCACTCCAAATACAGGCATGGTCTCCGACATCCGTCCACCCTAACGTCACAACGAGTTCGTGAAGAACAGACCCTTAGGCTGCGGGACTTTCCCTAGCCCAGGACTATTGATTTCTTCAAGGACTCATATTATGCATGAACCATTATTCCTTAGGGGTTCATTCATGACGTCTTCCGCTGTCCGACTCACGTCAATGCTAACATTCTGAGGTAATTCTCAGGTATAAATATACCTTCCCCGGCCCCTGTAAAATTAGAGGAGACCTCGACTTCAGAGGAGCCCATTTCCAGGCCTGACGCACTGAGAAGACGCTGTCATCCCTGCACGCAGAGAGTCCAGCTTCCAGTGATCTGACTTCCATTGCGGGGTGTTGGAGTTCGAGTCTGGCAAAGAGATTCCCACCTCTCTCATTCTTCAGGTATGGAGCCGACTAGAACCTAGAGGGACTCTTGGCACACTTGGCATACTAGGCATACTGAGGTTAGCGTACTCTTAGTATACCATAGTAAGGAATACTTCACCTACTTCATACCTCGTCCTACACCTAGGTTAGGTACATTGGGGTAGAACTAGATTAGAAACGCATCGTTTGAGTACTCGCATTTTTAGTCTGTTATTTATGTAACAGCATATGTACTAAAAGATAATGCTCTCGCAGTATTATTTATTTCTACTGCTCACCCTGTACATTATTTATCTCGCATACTGTCTTGTGATCGCAACAGCACATTTTACTTACACCAGAAACAAGACTGTTCAATAAATCTTTTATTGAAACGCCCGTCTATTTCCTTCTGTGTAACTTGAGGAAAACTAAGCATGCACGACTGAGCTGAGTGAAATAGTTATCTATTGTTTCCATGACTCTGGGACACGTTCTGATTCTAAAGGGAAACAAAGTGGTCATGTTTTGCGGCTGCCAGAAACTACTCCCTTCTTGTTGTCAAGGAGTTTCTAGTGGCCTCTGAGCTAGCTGGCACAAGTAATTAAGTTTAATATACTCGATAGGGACATACTGACCTTAGTCCTATGTCAAACCTATAGGATATATTATTCCAATGCGCAGAGCCTATTAGGGAAATAGGAGCTACACTACAGTGCGGAACAGTGGCCTCCAGAGTGGGCGGGGGGGGGGGGGGGCAGGAACATAGCCTTTCTGGAATTTTTCCCTCTGGTGGTGGCGGTCACTCTCTGGGGTGAGCAGCTGGCACACAAAAAGGTTACGTTCAGAATTGACAACATGGCAGTGGTAGAAATTGTGAACCGCCAGTCATGCGCAAGTCTTGAAATTGTTGAGGGTGTTTGTGTTGGGCTGCTTGCGGCATGACATTGCCTTTCGTGCAGTGCATGTGCCAGGTGTGGACAATGACATAGCGGATGCTTTGTCTCGTTCACAGTGGGGGAGATTCCGTGGGCTAGCCAAGGACGCAGACAGGACCCCGACCAGCATGCCGCAGCATTTGTGGTACATAGGCAACACAGGATGTTGCAGCTGGTTTTAGGCTCTTGCGCAATCCACAAAAGCAGCATACAGGACAGCATGGGGGGAATTTTTGCGCTCAGGTGCTAGGCGGCGGGACTCACCGGCGCTCCGCCGGGAGGATGTGATTCAGTTTATTCTGGATCTGATTGAGAGGGGGCTCACTAAGGTTACAATAGCAGGTAAACTGGCGGGAATTGCTTTCGTGGGGAAGTTATTGTGGGGGTATGCGCCATCAGCAGGAGAAATTGGGACGCGCATGCTGGAAGGGTGAGCCCGGGAATGTGGCCGTGCATCCAGAGTTAGGAACCCCCTGTCTTGGGATCTGTTGGAGATGGTTATACGGATTTTGCCGGGGATATGTTCGGACAGTTGGAAAACTTGTCTTTTCTCCACGTTGATGTCATGGATGTTCTTTGGGGCTTTTCGGGTCTCGGAACTGTTAGGGTCGAAAGCCGGGGAAGGGCTGTTATGGAGTGAGGTGTTCATTGGCAGGGGTAGGATCTGTATCTGGCTTCGGAAATCTAAGACGGATCAGAGTGGAGGGGGGAAATGGGTTCCTTTGCAAGCTGCGGATCCTCAGCTGACTTGCCCGTGCAGGTGGGGAGCGAGGTTGAGGGCCTTGGCCACAGATTCGAGCGGGTTAGTTTTCAGGCATGCAAACTGGCGGGTGGCGAAAGGTTCCCAGCTTTTGGCGGTGTTGAGGAAAGCGCTGGCCGGGCTGGGGATTGATGGAAAAGGCTTTGGGACGCATTCATTTCGAATTGGGGCAGCATCAGAAGCGAGCAATCGGGGTTGGGGGCGAGGGGACATCATGAAGTTGGGTAGGTGGTCCTCGGATTGCTACCAGCGTTACGTGCGCAGCGCATCTGGGGTGTTGCAGCGCGGTTCTGTGGTTTCCCCTTTGTTCATTCAATTTCTCGTTTCAGGTTCAGTGATGGGTCACCTCGCCAGGGAGATGTCTACATGGATTGTGGGTCATTCCTTTGTGAAGTGGGCACAGGTCCAGGCCCGCGTCAGCTATTTTGGGGAGAACCTTGGTTTTAATAACGAAATGTTTCATGTGTGTTGGAGGGGAAAAGGGGGCAAGCGATGGAGGGAGCTGCTGCAGGTGTTAAACGGGATTTTGGTGGCTGGTAGATGCCCCGACGTACTGCTCATTCATCTCGGGGAGAATGACATGGTGAAGGAGACTGGTTTGGCATTGATGAGATGCATGAAGCGGGATTTGGAGCTGATCAGGCGGCAGTGGGCCGGGTGTGCGGTCATTTGGACAGAATTTGTGCCTCGTAGGTCTGGAGGGGGGCAGTAAATCCGGGGGCGGTGGACAAGGCCAGGAGGAAGATTAACACGGAAATGGTGCGTTTGTCGCCAGTTGGGGTTTTTTCGGATCAATCACAGGGACATCAAGTATGACACACCGGACTTTTTCAAGGGGGATGGTGTCCATTTATCCAGGCTAGGCATGGATTTGTACTTACTAGAGCTTAGGAAAGTTGTGGTCAGATTATTGGGGGTACATAGGAGATAGGAGGGTCAGACCAAGGGGGCAGGGGGGGGGGCAGAAAAAGGGGGAGGCGGCGGTTCCGCCTACACTCCCGCCTTTTCCTGGGTGGCGGGGTTGTTGAAAGTTGGCCAAGATTGGCTGTAGTTTTTTAGTTAAATGTTGGTAGTTTGTGAGCAGGAGCAGGGAAAGGGTAACCAGGTAGGCTAAGTTTAGATTAGAGCTTTGTTAGTTACAGTTGCACAAAGGCAGGTAGGGATTTGGGTCATGGGAGGTTAGGATTTGTAAATGCTATATTGTGTAAGATTGTGTAATATTATTGTTATGTAATGTTATTTTGTATTTGGCAGGGTGGGGGATTTGATGTGGGGATCGTAGGGGTGGGGGGGGAACAAGGGGCAGGTAATTAATGTATAGTGAGGTTTTAGTTTTGTAAGGCGGTTGCCAGTGTTAATAAATTGTGATATGCACCTGTTTCAATAAAGCGGCCTTTTACACACACAAAAAACTGGTCTCGGTTTGGCTTGCCCCCCTCCCTCCCAATATGTGCATCTTAGCATTTCAGTGCGGTGATGCGGTCCACCACACTGAAATGCGTTAGTCTAATGCCGGATGCGTGGTACTTGGCAGAGCTGGGGCTCTTCCCTCTATACAGACGGCCTGAGGTCTAAAAACATGCGATGAGCATCATACTTAGTGGTTCGAAATTGTCTTGTGCACATTACAAAAATAAAAAAATGGAATGGTCATGTCTATTACCATACAGGCCAGTCCGACCTGTGTAGGCAGGCTACCTGGCCTATGGGGCAATAACAACAACAGACTTGGCATAACGACTTTGTACCTTTAATGAAAATGCATCATTTCCCCGCAAGAATAGGGCCTTCTCAGCTCTGAGTAGCTGAGATTTGGGATGCACATTTTTTTTTTTTTTACACTAAAATATATAAACTATAGTATTTTGGTTATCTCGGCGTGTCGAATGTATTTTTACCGCTTAGTAATCCCCACTACATATTCATATTTTACAATTCAGAAATGAACAAAATAGACAACCGTCGTAACAGGCAGAATAGGCACAGGAAGATCTGTGTGGGATGTGCAGCGGCCAGCGGTGCGCGGAATGTTGTCGAGCTCTAGAATGGAAGACTTCCGGTACTCCGAATGAGGCGGAGACACGTCTGGACACGGACTACTTTCTTTGACCAATCACGACTGCAACATTTAAGGGCGATTCATTTCAAATGACCATCTCAGAAGATTAACGCGTCCATAGAAGGGCGGACAGTCTGCTCTTTGAAATTTCAAGACTGAAGAAACCAAACTATCTCTCTGGAAGTGCCCAAGAGGGCTTGGAATTCCATTGCCCCTTCCACTAGAACAACCCCGCCTTCAAAAAGAACCGATCACCCTCTTCCAGTCCTGCCAAGTATCACGCATCAGGCGTGACGCTAACGCATTTCAGTGTGGTGTTCCCGCATCACCGCACTGAAATGCATTGTCACGCATTTTCGCCACTGACCTGACAGCGCTGAAACTGGCTGCCTTAACCTCTGCCAGGAGCTAGCGCGCGCGCTGGCGCCTCTGACACCTGTGTGCCGTGCGCCCAGCCGGGGCCGCAGCACTTCAACTTGGCAGCAGGCTCAGTATGTAACAGTTATAAGATCCTATGTGCACTGCTCTCAGTGCTACAATGTTACATTTTTGCTCTGCCCTGCTGCCTGGAGACCCGGGCGGGGCCTGCCCACCGCCTGGTGCCTCAGTTAAGTTATGTGTGGCAACTTGGCCTTGGCGCCGTGTGGGGACGCGACGTCACGTCCTGCTGACAGGGTGCGCGCCGGGAGTTAAAGTGGAGGTGGAAGCCGGCTGCTCATTAATGGTTAGCGGGTGGCGCCGGAATCATGGGGCAGAATACTTTGGGGGCAGAATACAATTTCCGAGCCGGGAGCGAGTGAGTGCTGCAGCCAGTAACGTCACGTCGCATCACAGAGTAACACCGATTGCAGTGGGGGGTACAGGCAATCGGCAGAGTCGTGGATACTTCTCTTCGCACCTCAGCAGGACCAATGGGCCCTGCTTTCCCCGGCCGTTATCTAACTGCACACAGAAACATCAAGATAAAGAGCAGGACCAGCTGGGTGAGTCCGCCCCCTCCCCGTTTCCACTCCCAGAGTCACTGGCTTAGGCGGCAACTGCTAACCTAATTATATCCCCTTACTTCGTAGATATGATTTTTATGAAAAAGCGTATCTGTTAGTACTAAGATATGCCACTTTTAGCTTCCTTTTTCAAAGTTATAATTTGTTGCCGCTAATATTTCCAAGCAGATATCAGTTTAAAATAAATCTAACTGATCTGTGTAAATATTGAATTTAGAAAGAACGATATTTTTGAATCCAAAATACTATTGTGCTCTGCGCTGTCGTGCTTGTCTCCATTACTGTTTTCAACTTGTTACATGTTCATTTTTGTATATTTATTCAAACATTTAAGCTAATACAAAGGCTGATTTTGAACAAGGCCAATTGTGTTAATTGGAGGTTGCTCTCTATGGCAGCGCGCGCGGCTGCCGCCGAGTTTTGAAATATAATCATCACTTTTACTAATTCTATCTGATTTCCTAATGAAGCTTGCCCTGAGCAATTGTTCTATGTGTTTCTTACCAAACAGCGTGTGTCATAACTGCTGACATTAATCTTGATTACTTTAGTTAAAATAAATAGTTTTACTTGGTGTGGCTTTCAGGAAATACATCATTGTAATTTGGTTAGGATGCAGGTTTGTCTTTATTATCTCTTTTTTGCGTTGTAATTTTACTTGCCACATAAACGAGAAGTATTTTTTTTTTAAATCACTTGCTTGAATGCTGTTTTCAGAGCAGGTACTATGTTGTACTATTTAAACATCACATTCAAAGAAGGCCCTAACCATATGTATGTTTCAGTAGGAAAGTGAACTAATATTAAGTGTGGGGTGGGGGTGCACGATATTTTTATCGCTTGGTCTTTGTGTATTCCTCTCAAAAAGTCTTAAACTATGTGAAAGTCAAAAAGTTCTATATAAGTTTCTCTTTCACTTGAAAAGCAGGACTTTTGCATGATTTTGTATGCAGGTTAATTTGATTTGCCTATCCCTAATAGCGCTAGCACCTGGTGTAGACTAAGGCAGCCAGTTTCAGCGCTGTCAGGTCAGTGGCAAAAATGCGTGACAATGCATTTCAGTGCGGTGATGCGGGAACACCACACTGAAATGCGTTAGCCTGATGCGTGATACTTGGCAGGACTGCTTCCTCCCAATGCCTACTCATGCCTCCTTCTGCTTTTTCAAGCACTTGGTACTGTGGAGATTCTCTTATCATGGGTGTAATGTTTCTTCCTCTATTCAAGAGGTCGTGCTGCTGTGCATGGGTGTTTTTGAGGGGGGTCACACGTAGGCCTGCGAGTGTCACTTACTCTCACTGTCTGTCTCGGCCCGCAGAAACCAGATAATTAAAGTACCCAGCGATGAGAGATCACACTGCCGGTGACTCTCCGTCTGCTCCGACCAGAGTCAGACTGGGACAGAAATTAGGCGCAGGCACCAAAATAGAAGTGCCCCACTAAGCGACCAGACCCATGCTTGCACATTGTGCCAGATTTCAGACACATCATACATCCAAGGAATGGAACACTTAATGAATTTGAGCCATGCTATGTTTGTTTAATAACAGGCAAATCAACAGTGAAAACTGGCACAGCAGACCACAAAATAGGGCCACAAACAGCCAAAAAAACAGCGCACACACTGACCTAGCAGACCAGGCCTTTGGGCATTGCCTAATTGCCCTATATGATAGTCCGACTTTGGCTCAGAAACACCTTTCAATTCCTGCATGCTCCTGCAGCCTGTGACCCTCCTTCCCAGCCTGGCCAAAGAACACACAGCTCAAGTGGTGAAGAGCTGACCTGACAAATTAAGCAAAATAAAAGAGAAAAGCATTCTTTTACATTAATCTCATGAAATCTTCGATTGATTAATACAATCACTAAATTTTGTCCTAGTTGGGGCAGTGGTGGTCAGTGACTTCTGTATTCTACTGCTACAATGTCCCATATGCTACTGAAAGCACTAGAATATGCACATTACAAGTCTGAATCAGGTAAAAATTGGAGCCTTGAAAGGCCTGACAGTGTATGGTTGAGAGGGGCGATTGTCGAGGCCATTTTTACATCTTTATTGCTTGATTTTGCTCGCGAGAAAGTGTCACTCATAGTCGTTGAATGTCACTCATAATTACACTGAAATTATGAAAATGTCACACATAAGCAATCTGAAACCTTGGCAGCTATGCCTCTTCACACTACACCGTCAAACCTAAACGTATCTGCCCACCATCACTAAGTCTTATTAGCCTATCTACGATAAAACTTTTTTTTTTTTTTTTAAATCCCATGTGTAGCGAGACGTTTATGGATCAACATCTGATCACCGTGTGCTATACACTTTCGCTATCTTACAGCTTCAGTTTGCTTTTCCTCATCACAGTGTGGTAGCACCATCTATTGACGGAGGGATTTACTGCACTTGATTGTAAAATATTCACGACTGCGTGCTCTATTTTAACTTTCATCTCTACACTCAATTCTGAAAGCCGATACATTGACGTGTAGTTTAAAATAAAATACTCGTGCACTTGCTAGAAAGGAAAACTAGAAAAAAATAATTTCTACGATTGTTTTATAAAGTTACAAACCGCAAAATAAAAAAGTAAACTTGTTACGAACTTAAAATACGCACAGGATCAGCATGCCGAGCAAACAGCTCAGACAGCAAATTCGCAAGCATTATATGCACAAGGGCAAGGTCCAGGTAATATGGAAGGTGCAGCACCAAATAAAGCAGTCATTTATAGAGCTCTAATTGGTGAGCATTACGCCTACAGTTAAAGAACACAAACGGCACAGCGGTACAGCAACGACACCTATTGGAATGTTGGATAGAGGCAACAATGCAATAGAAAAGCATAAGACGTTCACCCTAGGAAGGCAGGTGGAATTCCAAGTCTGTTGGTTAAATAGGACTTCAAAGGGGGTCGAATATTTCGGTCTGTTTTGATGGGTTGCATAGATATAAAGGCTTCCGCAAGCAGAGTCGTCTTAAGAAACTTTTGGGACCTCCAGCAAGAAATACTGCGGGTCCCCCTTTTCAGTTTTCTGCTAGTTGAAGCCTGCAAGAAGCCAAACAAGTTTTCAGAAACGGGGTTCACACAAACATTTAAAGTAAGTCATTTCAGGGCCCTCAAAAATCCTTTGCCACTGGGCAAAGAGACACAGAGGTAGGCAGATAGGAGAGGCTGAGATATGTAAACAGACAGGTGGGCTAGGTAGAAAGATCCCTTTCCAAGGGAGTCCTTGGAAGGTGAGGGCCCTGGGCAATTGCCCACTTTGCCCATGCCTTAAAACGTCTGTCAGCAAAGTAAAACGCACAGAAGTTGATTGAGGATTCTCGCAGTAAGTTAGCCACTGGCAATTGCTCAGGGTAGCACTCCAACCTACCTTTCTTTTGCCCACCATCACACCTCAGATTAGACCCAGCTATATGAAAATCAGTTTTGACCCTACTCCAATAGGAGCAGTCCAGCCCCAACTCCCAAACCAGGCCATCTCCGAACCGGAACATGAGCAAATCAAAAGCAGTTTCGCCCTGATTGGGGCGAAACTAGCCCCATGTTGCTAGTGTTCTGGTTCAGGGTGGACCTCCCCTGGCACTTTGGGATGAACTGTTCCCATGAGGAGCAGGGTCAAGGATGATCTGCATATGGCTGGGTCCAAACTGAGGTGGTATGGTGGGCAAAAGAACGCTGGGTTGGGATGCTTCCCTAAGAAATAGCCAGTGATTAAACAAATATTAGAAGTGTTCGTCCCAACACTGTGTTTGATCTTTCAGAAAGGCCATCACATTATACAGTGATAGAGCAGAAGTTTTCCTATTGTTAATTTGCAACAATTCACAAAGAAAAAGATTTGTGACACTACTTAATACGGAGGATGACAAAATGTGTGTTAAGCTCCATGTTTCTAGAAATGACAAAACAATTCTGATTTAGATACTGCATCGTAAAAGCATGCAGAATGCCAGAATAAGCTGTTATGTTTACCACTAAATAGATGTGAAATTTAACACATTTAATGACATTAAGTTTATGATTTGAATAATGTGATAATTTTTGCATTTAAAATCTTGGTTAACGTTTCACGTGTTAGAAATAAATAGTATTTTATGCATAGCGTGTGCACTGAAAGTGACAAAAGAAAAGTAGTTACCACATGAGTTTTATTTAAAGCGGTTCATCGTGAATCTTTCCTCAAATATACCTTTAAAAACATGTGCCTTAATAAAATATATGCAAAGATGACTTCTAGTGTGTAGAAAAGTGAAATTAAAAAAAATTATGAGTACCCTATACTTACATGAATTAATTAATTTGGTTGAAATGTTTATTAATGCATTTATTTGGGAGATTAATACCTTATGCTAGGCAATGCGAGATTGATATTTCAACATAAATTCATCGTGAACGAGCCGTATTTCATGTAGGCCTCAAATCTTGTTTCTTTTTCTAAAGTGAACTTATGAACGGAATAGTCTGAAGCCTATGGGAACTTCTCGTAAAGTTGCCACCTGTGCTAACTTTGAATTGCTTCCTTTGACATTTGCAGCACAGTTTAACAGAACTTCCAACAAGAAACATTACATGCTAGAACAGATGCTTGAGAACCAACTACTGAAAATACGAAAGCATCATCGCTTATTCTCTGAAATGTTACTATTGTTCAATATGACTAAACTTTTAATAGTTTAATAAAGCTACGCAACTTCGATCACTAAATTCTTACGGATTTGTATGTTTTTTCCTGCTAGATCATCCTATCGTTTATGACCAGTGGGACAGAGTGGTCGGATATTCCTGATCACGTCAAGGGGTGTTACCCCGGAACCCATGGAGTATAATTGCTCAGCAACCACAGCACCGAGACCGCCCTACCCGCCACCACAGACGACATCCACACCCTCCTCGACCAAGGCCACACCGCAGCCCTGATCCTACTCTACCTATCAGCAGCTTTCGACACAGGCTCCCACCACACTCGCCACCAGACTTCACGACGCCGGCATATAAGGAACTGCCCTCTACTTGATCCGATCGTTTCTCACTGGCAGAAGCCAAAGGATCAGACTACCACCCTTCCTCTCCGAACCCATGGAACCCAACTGCGGAGTTCCCCAGGGATCATCGCTTAGCCCAACCCTCTTCAACATCTACATGGCCCTCCTCGCCGCCATCGTCAGACAGCACAGCCTCAACATAGTATCCTACGCCGACGACGCATAGCTCATCCTCTCCCTCACCGAGGACCCCACCACCACCAGACTCGCTCATCCAGGCTGCGACGTTCTGCATTCCTTCCTGGAAGTTAACAGCTGCCTGAAGCTCAACTCAGAGAAGACAGAAGTCCTCGTCCTCGGAACCACCCCATTGGCATGGAACACCACCCGATGGCCCACCGCCCTCGGCAGCCCCCCAACCCCCACGCCAGGAATCTCGGCATCATTCTCGACTCCTCCCTCTCCATGAACCGACAGGTCAACGCCGTCGCCTCCAGCAGCTTCAACACCCTCCGCATCCTCCGTAAGACTTTCAAATGGATCCCCACCGAATCAAGGAAGACAGTTACCCACGCACTCATTACCAGCAGACTAGACTACGGAAACGCCCTCTACGCCGGCATAAATAAGTCCCTAATCCGCAAGCTCCAAGCGATACAGAACACCGCCGCCAGACTCGTCCTGGGGACCCCTCGACACGAGCACATCAGCTAACACCTACGGAATCTCCACTGGATCAGCGAAGAGAATCTCGTTCAAGGTACTCACCCACACCTACAAATGCCTACACAACACTGGACCCCAATACCTCAACGACATTATCACCTTCCAAGTACCCAAAAGGAACCTACGACCCGCCAACCTAGACGAAACCAGACGCAACCACAGAGTCAAATCAGGGGGTAGAGCCTTCACCCACATCGTGGCCAAGACCTGGAACGAGCTCCCGATCGACTTCAGACGCGCCCCCTCCCTGAACACCTTCAGGAAGGCACTCAAGTCCTGGCTCTTCGGCTAAACAGAACTGCTGACACACACACACCCCCCCCCCAGCGCCTTGAGACCCTCACGGGTGAGTAGCGCACTTCACAATACCCTGATTGATTGGTTGAGACTTTGGAAGTGAAGGGGAAGCTTTTAGAAAGATCTTATGCTTGGTATGTCTTGCTCGCTTACCCACCCATTTTGCAGCATTGAGACAGACAGCTTGGTCATCTAAAGACAACGCGAACTGTGACGAAATACTGTGATCTGCTGCTGGCTGGTATGCTAGCGTAGTGGAACCTTTTCGGCTGAAAGGGTTCACGTCATGCTGCTGTGACTGACGTTACAGTGACGAACTAAGACAGATTTCCTGTCTTTAACGAACTGGAACTTGTCACTGGAACTATCTGAACTTTCCCAGGGGTTTGTATGAGGCTCAACTGATTTCCTTTTAATCAGTATGCTTTAGTTGTTTTAATCTCCCTCGGCTGAGGAAGATTTAACCCTTCATCCTTGGATCTCGCAGAGTTTGTTATTGCTTTATTAAACTTAGTTTAGCTTAATTTTAGGATTGCAGTGTCATTCATTTAAATGTTTCTTTACTCTTGAATGAAATACTAAAACTGAGATTCAACTAAACTCTGCTGATTCGGACTCGTCATTTGCTTGTGGGTAAAATCTATAACCAATCTGTGTATTGACTCACTGAAGCATAAAATAAGATTGAGTGTACCAATTATATTCCTGGTCCTCATTCGGTAATTGCTCATCCTCTGAATATCCAGTCCTTTTTAGCACAAAACAAGATCCATCCGAGGACCAACTGAGTGACAGTCAGAGGTTAAATGAATTAAATCAAAACATTAGTATGTAAAATAAAAAAAAGTTTATGGCCCAGTGCGCAAATGCTACAACAATTTTTCTGGGAGTGTGCTGGATGTTTTATTTGTCTTACAAAACTGGGATATAAGGGAGATGCATACTGGGATAACGATTGACTTATGATACCTCCGTGATCACCGACAACCACACTGGCTGGTAGTTGGACTGTTGCCCTCTAGACGCGAGATGTAGGATCCTATTCCAATTTATATTTTTATTATCTTTGATACCATAAGAGAGTTGGAGATTCTCTCTCCGATTTACAGTTGTAAGGTCTACCCACTGACCTTCATCAATCCAAGGACCTGCACTCGCTATTGCGAAATCTTCTTTTGCTCCATTTATCAATCAAGCGTCGCCTGAGCCACAAACCCAGTGTGGCCTGAGTTTGACCTTTGTCTATTTACCCTCATTGGACTTTCCCGGTGACCTTCTGTTTGGATTGCTTACCCCCTTGGATCTACTTTTATCTGGCCCATTTTTTCTCCTTGATGAAGGTTGAACTCGGAGCGAGGCAGATACCAAAAAGCGTTTCAGTGTGTATGTTGTGTTCGGTTAGACGAGGACACTCATAGTAATTGAGTCCCATTGGATGGAGGAGCCTGGGACTATTTTATAGTCAACTAAAAAAAGGCTATACCATTGAGTTACTTCCTATTTCCTGGTCTACCAAAAATGTTATTGTGCCGTTTTTATTAAAGGATGTCACTTTCGTTTGAATGATTGAAGTATGGGTATATTTGCGTATGTCTGTTTTGAGTATGTGTGTCTGATTGAGACATCCTGGGGGGTTATTATTGTTTTCGGGCATCAGGGTACTTCGTTCTAAATAATTTCCTTAATATGGTACATTCAATGTGCGAATTCTTGAAAACTTAAGCAGACAGATGAATGATATTAAACCACCTCAGAGACCTATGCAATTTGAAGCCCTCAGAGAATGGGAACATGCTGCTCAAACAAAAACAGAAATATCAGGGAAGATATAAGATTACATTAAATAGTAATGTAGAGGCTAAATGGGATGCTCAACAGAAGATGTGGAGAAAAGACATTGCAGAGGGAGCACAAATGTACCCTGTATTAGTTGCAGAAAAAAGTGAAGGAGAGAAATGTAAAAAAAAAAAAAAAAGCATTTTGAGAGCTCTCAGACATTAACAGATGAGTGATAATGAGGTAGACAAGGAGTTTCTGAATGAATTATTGATGACTACCTCCACCATATAATGAAGAACACTCACAAACAGGATCAAATCCTTTTGTGAGGATGCAACCAGATGCTCCTTCACTGCCAAATAGCTTTAATCCTAGCAATTATTTCCTGAGCAAGGAACAGACCGCTAGGGGAGCAGGGTATAGTAACCCCATAATACAGACTGCTCCTGATGCTCTTTTAGTTCCAGTGACCATAGGGCCTGTGGTTACTTTGTATCAATCGGGTAGTGATTGGTCAGTTCCTACCGGATTGGGAGGAGCGAACATTATTCCACAAAGATCAAATAGGGAACAAATTAATCAAAATTCAACAAATTAGAATGGTGATATTTCTCATCAGGGAAATGAATCTGAGTCAGTGTAGGACGGCCCGAATTAATGTATCACACAATCAAGGGAAACAGACTTCATTATCAGGTACCATTGAAAGAAATATAGAAACACCTAGTAGAGGATCACAAACCCATGGCAGGAAGAACCTTACAAATGGAAACAAGTTATGAAACATGTTAACCCACGAATGCAGGGAGTTGGTGGAAATTCACAAGGTGGTGTATTGGATAGGCAGATAGGGCCTACTCCACAGAAACGTGATTGGATTTAGGATATAGCTCCACCAACAATTGATAAGGGCATGGAAGTTCAGGGAACTTCAGGAGAGAAATGCTAATGAGAAAAAACTAGATGTTGCAAAACAAAGTGGAGTTGGAAGAAGTGATTTTGGGAACTGTCAGTCATGGAGGAATCATTAGTTACCGGGATGAATTGTTATTTGTATGAAAAGACATTACCAGAAGAGCTAGAAATACTAATAAAACATTGGCTAAAGTTGCTCAGAAATATGGGGTGGACCTTCAAAAACATTACAAAAGACTTCTGGATTAGACTTCAGTGACAAGGATCTTTAGTCTAAAACCTTCAGGTAAAAGATTAGATTCAAGAGCTACTGACAACTCTTAGAAATTGGGGTGAACTGGGAAGACGGGAAGGCAGATGGGCTAAAAAGAAAGAAACCAAGAAAATGAGTCGATATATCCAATATTTGAAGGGGAAACAGAAAATGCAGAAACAAAAATATTCCCAATGAGGGAGGTGCCAGGAGGAGGTTATGTTCATGTTCCATGGACTACATCCGATATACTATCCTTTACAAATGATTTCCCAAAGCTAAGAGAAAAGCCTGTTAAATGGTATAGACCACTTTAAAGATCTGTGGAAGTTTCAAAGGTTTTACTAAAGGATTCGGACACTTTCTTTGACATTGTGGTTCCTAGTGATTTATGGACGGAGTGTAAAATTGCTGTAGATTGGCCAGAAGTAGAACCTGCGAGAGATCCGAGGACTGGTACACCATTACCCGAGGTAATGAAACAATATAACCAAGTAATCACTTATTTGAAAGGGAAGATTTCTCCAAAAGAAACTGATTGGGTAAAGATTGATAGAATGACAGGAGTTAAAGGAGACTGCATGCATACTATGAGCGACTCATACAGGCATTTAAGCAGTACAGTGGAATGGAAAATGTCTGGAAAAGAAATGGGACATTTCGTGTATAGATTTGTATATGGATTAAGACCTGAAATAAGTGCTATGATACAGCAGCATTTGATTTGTTGGCAGAGCAAACTGATATATGAGATTCCCCAGGATGTGAAATATTGCAGAGATGAAGTGGAATCTAAGCATAAGAGATTAAAAGAAAAGTGGATGTTCACTCAGATGAGGGCAGCAAAGACCTGTAACATGGGAGTTGGTGCAGACTGTACTGTTGTACAGGGAAACGGTCAAACGAATACAGGGAGTAGCCGGTGGACAACAGAGTGTGACGACTCAAGGCAGAGGTAGAGGAACTTCAATAAAAATGTTGAAGACCAATCCGTGTGATATTTGTGGCAAGTTTGGGCATTGGAAACGCGAGTGTAGGTTCAACCCACAAAATCAGGTGAATGGACAGGTGTAGTCAGAAAGAGATCCCCTTTGGGCAGCTTAATACAACACGGCAAAGACACTCATCACAACTAATATATCACAAATGACTACGGTCTATTTGGTGCCCTACTCCTTTGTGGTAAAGGGGCCCCTCTCACTCTTTGTGTTAGAATGGACAGGTGTCTCAGGGTAGAAATACACAACCCCAAGCAGGTGATACAATACAAAAAAAATCAGCAGAAAAACTTTAACAAGCTCGTATGCCCCACATGAATGGTCAGGTTCAAAAATACTATGTAAACATGGGATTTATTTTATTTATATAGCGCCTGAATCGACCCCCGAAGGAGTATCTCTGCACTGCTGACAGGCAACAGGAAAGCTGAGGGACTGGAACAAGATCAGAGACAGAAAAGAAAGGTCTTAAGGTGCTTTCTGAATTTGAGGTGGTCAGGGCATTGTCTCAAGTACAAGGGGAGCTGGTTCCAGTAAAGAGGGCCAAGGTGGGAGAACGCCTTTCCACCCAGTCTGGCCTTCCTAACTCGGGGGACCACGAGAAGGCATTTAGTTCCAGAGCGGAGGGACCTGGAGGGCATATACGGCATGAATTTCTCGGCAAGATAGGCAGGGCCGAGATTGTTTAAGGCTTTGTGGACCGTGCAACAAACCTTAAACTTGACCCGCTCGCGTACTGGGAGCCAGTGAAGCTGATGGAGGAGAGGGCGAGAGGCTGTCTGGGGAGAGGCATTTAGGACCAGTCGTGCCGCGGTGTTCTGGACTACCTGCAATCTGCAGAGCGAGGACTCATTGGCCGAGACCAAGAGGCCATTGCAGTAGTCCAGACGGCTCAGTATTAGTGCCTGCGTCAGGGTCTTCCGAATGGAGTCGGGAAGCAGGGGAAAAACTCCGCGTAATAGGCCCAACATATGAAAACAGGAGCCAGCTGTCTGAGCAGCGTGCTCCTTCAGAGTGAGAGCCTGGTCCAGGCAAATGCCTAGGTTCTTGACAATGGACTTGGGGGAGGGGGGGGTGCCAAGGTCCACCGGCCACCAATCAGGAGTCCATAGTAAGGAGGCATCTCCAAAGAGCAAGATCTCGTTCTTCCCCACGTTGAATTGGAGGAAGTTACATCTCATCCAATTGGAGATCGCCTTCATACCGGAAGAAAAGGCCGACTGCACAGATGAGGTATGTTTATTGAAGGGAAATAGCAACTGTGTATCGTCGGCGTAGGAGTTAGGAATAAAACCGCAAGTTCTGAGGAGATTGGCCAAGGGAGCAACATAGATATTAAACAAAGTAGGGCTCAGACACGAGCCCTGAGGAACTGCCTTGGTCAGCTTCATAGGCGCTGAGCGATAAGGGCCAAGATTAACGGTCTGGGATTGGGAGGAGAGAAAGCTCGTCATCCACTGGAAGGCAGAGTCTGAGTCCAATCTCTTCCAGTCCCCTGAGCAATATCTCATGTGAGACCGTGTCGAACGCGGCAGAGAGGTCTAACAGCTCCAGTATCGTGGATTGGCCCCTGTCTAGGGTCATCCTGATGTTATCGGTGACCACTAGCAGGGCTGATTCGGTGCTGTATTTGGGCCTAAAGCCTGACTGGGAAGGATCTAAACTACCAGTGAGTTCGACATGGTTGGACAGATGCTTGTTCCATACTAATTAACAAAATTGACAACCCCAAATGTTACCCCGCAATATCTGATACAGATTGAGGACAGGGACTTTGACTTGTCACAATGACTGTGCCTGAGAGGGGAGGAGTAATGTGTGAATGGCGCATCCTTCGAGGTAGACCAGAGTGGTCCTTATGTGGATGGCAAGGTAAATGGAACACATTTCATTACTTGTTGACACTGGTGCTACCCGTTCCACTACTACCGAAATAATGGATGCATTTTTCCAACCAACCCAAAGCATAGATACAGTTTATGCACACTGACATAACTTATTCTGCCTCTTACATAAAGTAGAAAAGGATTTTATCAATTCAGTTGAGGACAAATGTGGGGAAATAAAGAAAAAGGCTGAAACGCAAAGATTCTACCTTGGGAACACCAGGAGGGTCAATTAAAAAAGAGTGACGCACAATCTGCAATGGTTCGGGAACATAGGGGAAAGCTACGCATATTACGATGTAGAACTGAATTTGATAAATTAGTTGGTTCCAGTGAATGTGACCCGCTTCTTGCCCGTTTTCCATCCTGCTGCATTGGGGGAGCACCACAGGCTCCACAAGGCACCACAAGCCCCAGCTCTCCTCGCGGCATGCAGCCGCCCACGTCATCGCGCCAGGAGGCTCCACAAATTCGGCCGCGGGCTCCCGCAGCGCAGGACACGCCCGGGCCCGTATGCGCCCGTCAGAGGCCGGGCCAGGTCTCTTGGCTCATCTTTTCCGAATCCCTGTGGTCAGGCCTGGTTTTCCCTAGGACACGGCTCAGGAACAAGGTATTTGCTTGACTCTTTTTAATGGTGGTCTGTGACTGTGATCCTCTTAGTATTATCTTCAGCCCTTATGATACAAGCCCAAGAAGTGCTTCATGTTCTCCTTATTTTGAAGCTGAAATGTCCCAAACTTGTATTGCGGGTCTTTAAGTCAAAGCGACTTTTGACTAACTAGTAATGGGCAAAAGGAAATTAGCCGTTGGGGGCCCTCCAGGGACTAATGTCGCAGGGTCAGTAGGGACAATAGACTCCTTTCCAACCAGAGCGGCTAACGTCATTACGAAGGAGATCGCTCTGACATAAAAAAGGCTTTCCATGGAGAAATTAGCACTAGGCTCTGTTGGGCATGGACTAATACAGGAGGAAATCAGGGTCCCAGTAGACGAAAGGTGCTCCATTATACCTCCAACCACATCGACGGAAGGCCTCATGGGTGGTCTGGACTCACTTATTTGTTCCACTGAAGCTACTTTGACAGCAGGTGATGACCTGGACTGCCCCCCGACCAAGAGAAATCGAACTGGTGGTAGCAGAGCCCCGAGAAAGTCCCCACGGATAAAAACAATCCCGCCACCAGCTGAATTTAATCTGGAACTGCTGCTGGATAGCCTCTTTGTAAGGCTAAAAACTATGACCAAAGATTTGTTAGCACCTGTAATTTCTAAGCTGGAAATGTTTGAGCTAAAATTTAATTCTCTTGCCTCCTTACATAATAATTGTCTTTCAGGGCATGATCTAGCAGTTGGAGGGAGGTGGGGCTCGTCAGGCATCTGGTGGCTCGGCCTATGTCCCCCAGGCGAGCAGTACCCAAGACCACCAGGCAATCAGCATTCAGGCCCCAGTGGGTGTGCTTCATCCTAGCAATATTGATACCAACTATATTCCAGAGGGGGCGGTCACCGTTTCTCAGGTAGCCCATCAGGAAGGGCAGGTATCTCAGGCGGCCCACAGGGAAGGGCAGGAAACTGCCGAGGATCCACGATCTATACATACCCCTTCCCACCACAAAATGGTCATGATTGAAAACAAATGTACACTTGATCTCCCTCCCCAATCAGCGCCTTTAGTCGCTGTTTTACTAGGGGTTCCTCCACTCACATTGGGCACCAAGGAAACTTCCATGGACCTTATCGATAAGACCACTCACTGGTGTAATAATAATGTGATTAATGGTTCTAACATATCTCCTGACATCATCATGGCCAGAAGAGTGGGCTGGATTGGCCAAGCGACTAGGAAAAACGTTGAGGGGGGGACTGCATAATTATTAACTTTAGACACTCTGCGCAGGCTAAAGCGCTAGTAGGTTGCCAATACAAGAATGGCACCAAAACGAATAGTTTACCTGTCGGTGTAGTTTTGCAGCTTGAAGACTTTCTGGATTCACTATGCTGTGCATTATTCCGCGGTCTAGTGGTTGGGTCCGGAATCGTAGTCTCCTCTTTTTTTTTTTTTTTGGTGTAGCCCAGGTGGGCGTCGACGCCCCACCATTTGGTGTCCTCCCGTGACGTCGGCGCGCTTCCTCCGGAAGCTCCCACCCTTGGGCGCCATCTTCGGATTCTTTTTTTCTGGTCTTGTGTTTTTCTCGTTTATCTTATTACCTTTGAAGGTTTTTTGAAGTTTTGTTATCCCCATCTTCCTCCTGTCTCATCTTTCTGGTGGAGGTGGGTGGGTTCGATAGTGAATCCAGAAAGTCTTCAAGCTGCAAAACTACACCGACAGGTAAGAAACTATTCGTTTTGCAGCGTGAATCTTTCTGGATTCACTATGCTGTGCATAGACTTTGTAGCGGTTTGCTATGTTTGTGGCGGCTGGGTGGAAGATGAGCGTTGGTTGTTGAATATATGTTGAAGCACCTTTTGACCTACTTGTGCTTCTTTGTTCATCTGTATATCCACACAGTAGTGCTTAGTGAATGTGTGCACTGAAGCCCATGTTGCCGCCAGGCAAATGTCTTGGATAGGTGTGTTTGCCAGGAAGGCGATTGTTGCTCCCTTTTTCCTGGTTGAGTGAGCCTGAGCTGCCCCTTGTAGCTCCTGTCCTGCTTGTTTGTGGCACTATTGAATTGTTTGTGCGATCCATCGTGCAATGGTATTTTTTGTTACTGGCCTGCCCAGGAAACTGCTTGCGAAGGACAAATTGCTTTGTCTTCCTACAACCTTTAGTCCTTTCAATGTAGTGCATTACTGCTCTTCTGGCGTCTAGCGTGTGC
The DNA here is from genome assembly GCA_963921515.1 of Calotriton arnoldi. Lineage (NCBI taxonomy): Eukaryota > Metazoa > Chordata > Amphibia > Caudata > Salamandridae > Calotriton > Calotriton arnoldi. The sequence continues at coordinate 663,495 of CAWUFW010001370.1, forward strand.
AGCGCCTTTTCTGCGCTGGTGGATGGTTTTTGGAAGAAACTGGGAATTTGTATTGTTTGGCTTATATGGAACTTGGACACCACCTTAGGCATGAAGTGTGGGTCAGTCCTCATTACCACCCTGTCATTGTGAATTTGAATGTAGGGTTCTTGTAGTGTAAGGGCCTGCAACTCGCTCACCCTTCAGAGCGAGGTAATCGCTACCAGGAATGCTGTTTTTATGGTGAGCATATGAAGCGAGGCCTTGTGAATAGGTTCGAACGGTGCTTTCATAAGTTGAGTTAAAACCACGTTGAGGTTCCATGCCGGCGGCGGCATCCTCTTTGGCGGGGCTATTCTTTTGGCTCCCTCTAGGAATCTTTTTACCACTTGAGATGTAAAGAAGCTTTTCCCCGTTTCTCCTCTTGTATAGGCTACTATTGCTGCCAGGTGCACCCTTAGTGATGTGCAGCTCAGGTTACTCTTTAGTAAGTGTGTTAAGTATCTTAGCACAGTTGACTCTGGTGATTCTATTGTGGAGCCTCTCCTTGATGCACCACTCAGTGAATCTCTTCCATTTTGCTGCATAGCATTTCCTTGTGGTGGGCCTCCTTGCTTCTCGCAGTACCGCTATCGTGCTTTGCGGAAGCTTGAGGTGGGCGAACTCTAGGTTTTCAGGAGCCATGCTGAGGCTCTCTGGTTCTGGATGGAGTACTCTTCCGTTTTGCATCGAGAGCAGGTCCCTTCTTTTTGGGAACTTGTGTGGCGGTTCCTGTGCCATTTCCACGATCTGTGAGAACCAGGACTGCCTGGCCCACTGTGGTGCCACTAGAATTAGTGTCATGTTGCTTGTTCTGCACTTGCTGAGCACTTTGTGTATCAGCGGTATCGGTGGAAAAGCGTAGGCAAATGTCTTTGCCCAGCTCATCCATAGGGCATTTCCCTGGGATTGATGTCCTGGTTGCGAAGTATTGGCATTTTGCATTCTGGTGTGTTGCAAACAGGTCTAGTTGTGGGGTCCCCCACTTTTTGAATAGTTTTGCGTCTCCTGAGCGTTGAGCTCCCACTCGTGTGAGGTTGACGTTTGTCTGCTCAGTCTGTCTGCTTCCACATTGTCCTTCCCCGGCAGATGTATTGCCAGTAGGTCTATTTGTAATGGGATAGCCCATTTCCATATTTGTTGCGCTAGATCCAACAGCGCCACCGACTGTGTTCCTCCCTGCTTGTTGATGTAGAACATCGTTGTTGTGTTGTCTGTTTGTACTAACACCCTTTGGCCGTACAGCTGTTTCTGGAATGCTTTCAGGGCAAGGAATACGGTCTTGAGTTCTAGGTAGTTGATGTGTTTGACGGCATCTGTTTGCGTCCATAAACCCCTCACTTTGAGCAGCTTCATGTGCGCTCCCCACCCCATTTGGGATGCGTCTGTTGTGATGGTCACTGTTGGAGTTGGTGGTGTGAACGGGTTTCCCCCTTATGTTGTCCCTGTTCCACCATGCTATCTCTTCCTGCACTGCGTGCGTTACAACCACTAGATCTTCCCAACTCCCCGTTGCCTGTGACCACTGCTGTTGCAGCCATTCCTGGAATGGTCTCATGTGTAGCCGAATATTGGGGACTAAGTGTATGCATGATGCCATCATGCCCATGAGCTTGCTCACTGTCCTCACTGTCAGACGTTGCCCCTTCAGGTAGTGGCGAGTCTCCTTCAGTAGTGAGAGGGTCCTCTTCTCGCTGGGGAACACTCTTCCTTGAATGGTGTTGATTCTCGCACCCAGGAAGATTTTCACTTGTTCTGGTTCCAGCGATGACTTCTCCTTGTGTATGGAGAAGCCCAGTTTTGTCAGCGTTTGTGTGACCTGCTGAGCATGTAGTTTGCACTGGTTGTATGAGTTTGCCTTTACCAACCAGTCGTCTAGGTAGGGGTATACGTGTATTCCCTGTCTTCGCAGATGCGCTGCTTCGGCAGCTAGGCATTTGGTGAATACTCTTGGCGCTGATTTTAGGCCGAAGGCTAGGGCCGTGAACTGGTAGTGCATCTTGCTGATGGTAAATCTGAGCAGATGCTTGTGTTTTTGGTTCATGGGGATGTGTAGGTAGGCATCCTTGAGGTCTATTGTGGCCATAAAATCCCCGTGCCTTATTTGAGGTATGACCTCCTGCAAGGACGTCATCTTGAACTTTTGAGTCTTTATGCATTTGTTTAGGAACTGTAGGTCCAGTATGGGCCTTAATGTTTTGTCTACCTTTGGTACGAGGAAGTAGTTGGAGTACACTCCTGTGCCCTTTTCTCTGTATGGCACCCTTTCTATAGCCTGTTTGTGGAGGAGTTCTTGTGCTTCCTGCCACAATAGTGACAGCTCTTCTGTTGAGCGTCTTTTGTTTGCTGGCCTCCTGTTTGGTGGCTTCCTTACCAGTTCTATGCAGTAGCCGAACTGTATGATGTTGAGTATCCACTTGTCGGTTATCTTCTCCCACTCCTGGGAGAAGTGTTTTAGTCTGCCTCCTACGTGCGTTGTATGATGGTAAATTTGTAAGTGTTGTCCGTGTCTTTTGTTGTGCCGCGCCACTAGAGATGTTGGGAGCGCGGGCACGTTTTGTATTGTTAAGTCACTTGGGGGCGGGTTGCTGGCCGCCTCTTCTTGTTTGGCCTCGTCCGTTTGGTCAGCTTCGAAAGGACTGGCCCCTTTGTTGGTTCTGCCAGCCTTGTTGCTGCTGACCCTGTTGCGCCTGGCTGCTTCCTTGAAATGTTTGCTGGAAGGCCTGGTGCGATGTTCCTGGCTGGTTCCCACCTCTGCCATTTGGTCTTCGTGAGGGGGTGCCCCTTCTCATACCCCTGAACTCCAGTGCTCCCATGGACCTTGCAGTTTCGTTATCTTTTTTGAGCTGCATCAGCGTCTTGTCCACGGGCGTGCCGAACAGCTTTTTCCCGTCGAAGGGCAACTTCAGGATGTTGTTTTGCACCTCTGGCTTGAACCCAGAGATCCTGAGCCAGGCATGTCTTCTCTGTTACCCCGATCATCATCAGCCTGCTTGATGTATCAGCTGCGTCCAAGGCCGACTTCAGGCAGGTGTTGGCCATATTTTTCCCCTCCTCTACGAGGTGTGCCGCTCTTTGTTGTTGTTCGGTGGGGATCAGTTTGAGCAACTGCCCAACTTCTTCCCAGTGCTGGTAGGCGTGCCTATTTATAAGGGCATTGGAGTTGGCAATGCGCCAATGTATTGCCGCATTCCTTTCGATTTTCCTCCCTGTGAGGTCTATCCCTCCTGCTCTCCTTGTCTGGAGGCGGTCCGGAGTTTGTGGGAACGTTGGCCCTCTTACTGGCTGTTGCTGTTATGATGGAATCAGCCGGTACAGATCCCTGGATGTATGGCGGGTCTTTGGAAGAGAGTTTATATTTTTTCTCAGCCCTGGGGGTGACAGATCTGCAGGTAGAAGGCTCCTTGAAAGCTTCCCTGCCTTGGTCTAGCACACTAGGGAGCATAGGAAGGAGTTGGCTCCTAGTTTGTGTTGGCAGCAGTGTTTCCAGGAGAAAACAGGCTTTTGGCTTTTCCTCCTCCATTTCCACTCTATAGGTGGCTGCCGCGTTCCTGACGACCATGTTGTAAATTCCTATGTCGTCCGGCGGCGAAGGCCTCGACGGATACGTTTCCACGGCCTCCTCCGGGTTTTCGGCGTCGAGATCCTGCCATTCCAGGTCTTGAGCCTCCGAGGGTGTCGAGCCGAAGTGCGATTGCTGGTCGTCATCACCCTCCGTATAAAAGAACAGGCCCTCTTCGTCCTGTTGTTCCGATGGTTCGGGAGTTTTTGGCGGCTCGGTGGTGTCGAACTCCTCTTGTGCCTCCGCTTCGACGACCATCGAGGGCTTCAAAGGGATGGAGTATCTACTCATCCGTTCTTCGAAGTCCTTCTTCCTTTGGAGGATACTGGCCATTTCGGCCTCGAGCCTTTTCTTCTTCCTCTCCATGTCTGCCGATTGTTCGGCGTCAAGAGTTTCGGCTGTTCTCTTCGAGGTCGTTGACGTCGAAGTTGCCTTTTGCTCTTTCGCTTTCGGCGTCGGGTGCGGCTTCTGGGAACCGTGCTTCAACGACCTGGGTGCATCTAGAGCTTTCGCCGACCGGGAGTCCTTTTCGAAGGATCCGCTGGGCTGTTTGTCCGTGGAGGCAGCTGCGGTCGTCGAGTGCTTCGACGCCGGTGCTCCTTTCGTGGACTTTGGCTCAGACTTGAGAGAGTCTGTCGGGGTTTTTGGGGTCGTCTCTTACCTCCTTCCTCGACGTGTTATCGGTCTCTACGACCGTGCAGTCCTCTGGTCCCTCGGCGACGTTGTCCTCTTCCCCACTGGAGAGGCCCAGGTCCCGCAGTGAGGGGGGGTGGCCCTTGGCCCTGCATGCTGTAGTTTGCTCTCCTCTGTCTGTCCCTCACCCTGAGGGTCTTGGGGACGAATGCCGAGCAGGCGTTGCAGTCGGCGCTTTGATGGTCGATTGGTAAGCAGAGGTTGCAAACTGGATGCTGGTCCTTCTGCGCGAACTTGTGGTGGCAGTTACGACAGAATTTGAATGGTGTCTTGTCCATTCCAGCGCTCAGGGAGCCCCCTGTGTGCGCATTCTCCGTTGGACGTCGAAGTTTCTTCTATTTCTCACCCACTTCGTCGTCCCGGTAGTATGTTCTTTATCTTCTGATGATCTCCAATTTTCCTCGGTTCTTTCTGCTTTTTCTTACTTCTTCTCTCCTTTTCCAACTCTGGAGCTCCTCACGACGATCCAGACCCAACGGCGGAAAAAAGAATCTGATGATGGTGCCCAAGGGTGGGAGCTTCTGGAGGAAGCGCGCCGACGTCACGGGAGGACACCAAATGGTGGGGCGTCGACGCCCACCTGGGCTACACCAAAAAAAAAAAAAAGAGAAAAGACTACGATTCCGGACCCAACCACTAGACCGCGGAATAATGCACAGCATAGTGAATCCAGAAAGATTCACGCAGCAAAGCTAAAATTAGAACAGTCTCCCTACAGTCTTTTTATCCTTTCAAACAACCCCTAGCAAACTGTGAATGGCAGTTGCTGTTTAAGCTGGTTAAGTCCCCTCGAGATAGAAATGTAAACCCCACATTAATTTTAACAAATCGATATCTACCACTAGCTAACCCCGAGGGCTTTGACGCAAATGACTGACTAGTGATGGTGGCAGGGACAAAACAGGCTAAGAAGTCACCATCTAAGGCTCTTACTGAGCCAACGGCACCTGCTCCCATATTCCAACTCCTGCTGGTTAATTCTTTAAATCCCATCCCTACCTCAACTATCCCAGACGATGCTCCAACGAAGGTATTGTCCTGGAATATAGCTGGCCTTAGGTCAAAGAAGGGCAATATATCTTGGGAACACTTTCTTGCTACACACCACATCATTGCCTTACAAGAAACGTGGGAGCCTAGATTGTTTCTATTTGGATGGTTTTATTTCATTCTGTAAATATGAAATCCCGAACATGGGAAGAGCCAGGGGGGGGGGGGTCTTCTTTTAATGTTCACTCTTAAATTTTCCTACCAAGCCAAATTGATGGACTCCCGTTCACCCCATGTGTTAGCAGTGGAACTAAAAGGAAAGAATCTTCTCACTTTGTTAGTGGTACATTTTTACAACTCCTTCTCCAGAACTCATGAGACCAAACATCTTCTGGCCTTGGAGGATTTACTGGAAAGTTATGGGGAAGGAAGACAAGCCTATTATGACACATTAATTCTTGGGGATTTTAACACTCGCCCCTGTAGCCTTAACTGCTTTTCCACGTTGGAGGAGGATGGCTTGCAGTTGTCAAACCATTTTGAACACACATCATCCGGCATCCTCTTAGAAGGCCTCCTTTCAGCCCATAATCTGCACTGTTTACAGCAATCAGATACGTCTGCCTTGGTTCCTACCTACACAGGCAATGGTAGCTCAAGTACAATTGACCACATTTTGCTATCTGCCTTATTAATACCGGATGTAAAGAATTTAAGCGTTACTTGGAACTGCCATAGTGATCACAATCCTCTAACATTGGTTCTCTTCCTCCCGGTCGCCCTCGGAGGGGGGGGTGGGGGGGGGGTCGTGAGTCAAATCTCTAATATTAACATCAGCCCCAAAGACCAAGCACAAAGATTGAAGTGGAAAAGGATTACCCCGGAGTTTTTTTTTTAGAGAATTTGTATACCACCTGTTTCCCGGAGTTCCAAGTATGCATGGATCCGGCCCCACATGATCGAGCTATCCTAGATGCCTTTGACACAATCACTAAACAGGTAGCCTCCAATTTATCTATTAAAACCAGAGCGAGATGCCCAAAACTCAAAAGGTGGTTTGAAGATACTTGTTCGGCTGCCCATAAGGAGCTAATGCAGGCCCTTAAGCGAAAAACTAGGGATTGAACACTAACTAGGAGCTGTAGGAAGGCCTATAAATCTGTAGTTCAGGAGAGGAAAAAGCAGATAAGGGAACAGGCCTGGGAGGAGCTCAGTCAAGCAAGTGTCCCGGCCATTCGCTCTAGATTTTGGTCTGTGGTTAATAGTCCTCTCTTCTCCGACACGTCAAATTCTAGCAGAGATTGCATTATACCTGCCGAGAAATGGGTCCAGCACTTTGGTAATATTTATAGCGACACCAATTCATTAGAAGCCGTGGGACATACAGTTCCCGGACTAGCTAGTACACCCTTCTGCTTTCGAACAGATGAGGTTTACAAAGCTATCATTTCAACATCCAGTGGAAAGGCCCCTGGTCCTGACGGGGGTACCAGCGGACCTTTATAAAGCCGACCCTAAAGTCTGGGCCAAGATCTTAACACATGTTTTTAACGCAGCATGTTCTTGTGGCGTCCCCCCGTCATGGGCAAAGGCGGTCATTATCTCCATTTTTAAAGAGGGCGCCTGGGATGACCCGGCATGCTATAGACCGATTTCGCTCTTAGACTCCGCGGCAAAAATCATGGGGAAAGTAGTACTGGATCGCCTAACAGCCTGGCTTGATCATGCTAACATCATTTCCGATCTCCAATATGGATTCAGGCAGGGGAAAGGGACACTGGATCAATGCCTCAACCTCCACTTGGTGATCGGGACGTACACTGTTGCCAAGGGGGGTGTTTTACACCTGGCCTTCATGGATCTAACCTCAGCTTTTGACCTGGTCAATAGGTCTAAGCTGTTGCTGATCCTGCGTGACATGGGGCTAGAAGTAGAACTGATCTCTTTCCTGCACACTGCTCATGTAAACACCACGGCTGCGGTACGGTTTAACGAAGACGGCAGCCTGACAGACTCCTGGGTAGTAGGAAGGGGGGGTCTGGCAGGGGTGCATTCTGGCTCCCCTGCTGTTTACGCTATATATCAACAAACTGGGGGACTCTCTAATATCCAGCTGCAAAGACATACCTAGGGCCGGCACCAAGATGATCCCCGCATTTCTGTACGCTGATGATGCGGTTTTATTGTCCAGAACCGCAATGGGTCTGCAGCAACTTTTAAATTGTTTTATGGATTCATTAGATCTAATCACAAATCTTAAGAAGTCACATGCTATGACCATAGGTTCCCGAAAGGCAGCCAAGGCCAAATTTTATGTTAAGGGGGCCGAGCTAACCAAAGTGTCTACGTTCCCATACCTAGGGGTACTTTTAGATGACCAAGGCGCTTGGTGTGCGCAACGAACACTTAAAAAAAATGTCTTAGTCAGAGCAGCAGGGGCTACTCTGGACTTTGCAAAGAGATTGGGGTCAAAGCCCCTACCCGCACTATTAAAGGTTTATAATGAAAAATGTATCCCCATGGCCACGTATGGATGTGACATTTGGGGCTACAAGGACGCGAAGGGAATTCAGGGGGCCGAGAACAATTTTATGCGTAAACTCCTTGCGGTCCCTGCTGCTACCCCCGTTTTTAATTTACATGAAGAATTGGGGGCGGGTTATATTTCGGATCAGATCGCGGTCGCCCCGTTGTTACATTGGTTGAGAATCTGGGCTCAACCGACTCCAAATTTAAACCAACGTATAATTTCCGATTGTATCGCACTGGAGGGGGCTTTACACATTCCCTGGTTGAAATACTTAAAGGAACAGACAAGATGTCTAGGTTGTCCCGAATTGTTCCGGACCTCCAGGCCCCTGGGCAAGATCGCCATTAGTGATCTTAAACAGCAGTTCATGGACAGGCGGCAAGGCCTTAGGGAGGAGATCGAACTAGTCAAACCTTCTGTGAGAAGGTATGTTACATTGAGCCTGGGCCTGCAGATGGAACCATATTTATCCTATGTCAACAAAGCACACCACCGTTTTGTTGAGATTCTGTCTGAACATGGTTCCCTGGTTACTGGCATTCCCTAAAGGTTATTCGAAAACTGAATCACTAAAACCCTGCCCCTGTGAATTTCTCTGAGCAGAATACCCTCCATTTAATGTTCTTCTGCGCCTATTACAATCCCCTGCGCAGGAAGCACATTCTTCCCCTGCTCAGAGATTGTCAGTTTGTCCAAGTCAGGCCGGCCTTGCTTTATCTTCAAATGCTAGCCTCACCCACGGTCTGTTTTGGGGTGGCAAGTTTTTTGATTGGGGCCATTAGACACAGGGCTAAGCTGCCATTGCAGTAGTTATCCTCTGTTATCAGTCAGTGTAAATATGTTCTCTTAAACCATGTAATGTACTTTTAATGATATTTATGGCCTTGGATCACTGTTTAGCACTGCTGCACTTTATATGATATACCCTTTGTAGGTCTCTTATGTGACCATTGAAACTGTAATGTTGGACGCCTTTTATCACCTAGTATAGATATTTTAAAATTTTCCCCCTTTTTTTGATGTGATTCAAGTTTTATGCATAAAATGTATTCTGATGAAATGTTCCTTTTTTTTTTTTTTTGCTTTTATGGCTCTTGCCTGCCGAATAAAGTACTTTTGACTTGAATGTGATCACACCTTGCAGATTGTGGGCGGGGATTATATCTTGTGCGCCTTAACACATATGCAAAGATAACTTGTATGTGTAGAATAGTGACAGTTTAAAAATGTATGAATACCCTATACTTACATGGATTAACGATTTGGTTGAAATGTTTATTAAAGAATTTATTTGGGAGATTAATACCTTATGCTATGCAATGCATGATTTATATTTCAGCTTAAATTAATCATGAACAAGCTTTATTTCATGTAGGCCTTAAGTCTTGCTTCTTGTTCCAAAGTGAACTTGTGAACTTAATAGTTTGAAGCCTATGGGAACTTTTCGTAAAGTTGCCACTTGTGCTCTAACTTTCAATTGCTTCCTTTGACATTTGTAGCACGCTTTAACAGAACTTGAAACAAAAACCATTACATGTTAGAACACATGCTTGAGAACCAACTCCTGAAAATACGAAAGCATGATCTCACTTAGTTTCTGAAATGTTCCTACTGTTCAATATGACCTGTAATAGTTTAAGGAAGCTACATAACTTGGATCAACTGAGTAAGTGGTAGGCCGAGGTTAAATGAATTAAATCAAAACATTAGTATGTAAAATAAAAGTTTATGGCCCAATGTACAAACGCTACAACAGTATTTCTGGGAGTGTGCCGGATGGTTTACTTATTTGATAAAACTGGGATATAATGGGGATGCATACTGGGATAACAATAGACTTCTGATTCCTCCGTGAAACGACACGCACACTGGCTGGTAATTGGACTGTTGCCCTCTAGACGCGAAATGTAGGATCTTATTCCAATTTATATTTTTATTATCTTTGATACCTTTAGAGAGTTGGAGATGCTCTCTTCGAGTTACAGTTGTGAAGTCTACCTATTGGCCTTCATCAATCCAAGGACCTGCACTCGCTATTGCAAAATCTTCTTGTGCTCTATCAATCAAGCGTCGCCTGAGCCACAAATCCAGCGTGGCTTGAGCTTGACCTTTATCAATCAATCAATCAGGTTTCTTCTTTGTAGGCATGCATGAGGAGCTTGAATGAAGTTCTTTTGTTGATCGGTAGCCAGTGAAGGTCTCAGGTGGCCGGTAATGTGGCGGTGGCATGAGCTATTCAGGATCAGTCTGGCAGAGGCTTTCTGGACGTTCTGCAGTTTCTTTAGGCGTTTCTGGGTAGTGCCAGCGTAGTGCATTGCTATAGTCTAGTCTGCTGCTGACGACCGCATGGGTGACCGTTTTCCTGGACTTGGTGGTGATCCACTTGAAAATCTTACGAAGCAGGCAGAGCGTGTGAAAACAGGAGGACGAAACTGCATTGGTTTAGCGGTTCATTGAGAGCGAGGAGTCCAGGATGATGCATAGGTTTCATGTGTGGTCCGTTGGTGGTTGAGGGGGGGGGGTTGTTCCCAATCAAATCTGGCCACCAAGCCTGGGTGGCCCCCCCATTGATACTCGAAAACAGCCGGGTCACATTTTTTCCGGACTTCACACTGAGGGTCCAGAAGCAAAGGCGTACCTTCTTGGAGGTGAAGCGAGCCCTTAGAGAACAGGAGATTAAATATGCCATGCTGTTCCCAGCCAAACTTCGGGTGGAATCGGAGGGCAAACTATGGTTCTTCACAAGGCCGGAGGACGCCTGGGACTGGCTCGAGGGCTGGCGAACAGTTGGCAAGAAACAGCTCAAGTCTCCACCAGCCAAGGCCAGCCAGGGCGATTGGCGACAACAGCGGCGCTCCCCTCCACACTCAGACTCTGACTCCCGAGGAAACGTGGAGTGAACCTGCATACAGTTTCTGGCGATAGATTGAGGGATGCCGGCTGGATCTCCCTGCCTACAGGAACGTTTGGGCCTCCGTGGACCCCTTGAATGCCGCACGACTTTGAACTGTTGTAAATATGGTTTCGTATGTTTGGACTTCTATAACGTGATCTGTACCCTTAGAATAATCTATAGCATGGTAGGCCCAAAGGATTTAGAGGCCGGGGTGGATTTTTGGGGTTGAGATGATTTATGGGAGTGGGGTTGCTCACGTTCCCGAAGTTGATGTGGGTGGGCGACAGGCACTCTGCATGTTGGGGGGAGGTGGGCAGTTTCAAGCTCGCTATGCAGGGAGGTGGGTGGGGGGTTCCTGGTTGGGAAGGGAGGGGGGGTTTGCTTTTCAAGGTTCTTTTGTTTGTTGCATTGGTTCGCTATACATATTGGAGTATTGGTAACTGGCATGTCCCAACACTTTGCACTGTAGGTAGGGGCGGTGAAAGACGCCTGGAAAATATGGTTGATCGGGGCCGAGCCTGGCGGGGGGTCTGTGGTGGCCCTGCCTGGGTGGGTCCCTCTAGATCTATATATCTATCTTCACAAGCATCTGATGGCACCTGACACAGGACTTAGAGTCGCCACTTGGAACGTGAATGGACTGGGAGACAAAATCAAACGGGGAATTGTTTTACGCTATATTAAAAGGCAAAACCTGGATTTGGTAATGTTGCAGGAGACCCACCTAGTGGGGAACAAATGCATGGCCCTTAACAGGAAGGGGTACACAATGGTGGTACATTCAGGATTTTCATCGGGCTCCAGGGGGGTGGGGGTCCTTCTACGTAGGGGGTGCCCATTCATCACAAACCATACATGGACCGATAATCTCGGTAGGTTTTCCGCTGTTACAGGCACGTGGGAAGGGCGTACCCTAAATATAGTCTCGGTCTACGACCCCCCCAGGACTACAACAATTGACACTACGAGAGGTGGGGAAGCTATTAATGGAACTACCCATGGGGACTTTAATACTGGGAGGAGATTTTAATTTAACCATGAACAGTAACAGGGACCGACTCCCACCCAGGGATGATCCCGCGCGGGGCTCGCAGCTTCAGGAGTTTGCTGATGCCCTGGGGGTGGTTGACATATGGAGGTGGCTGAACCCCGCACACACTCATTTCACATTTCAATCGGGAGCACATGGCAGTCAATCCCGCATTGACTATCTGTTCACCCATGCCCAGGACATACACCAATTCAGTGGAGTCCGGGGGTTGGCACGAGGGATATCCGACCACTCACCCTTATTGACGACATTTGGTCAGTTACGGCCCAGGCAAACGGGACATATCAAGATACAGCCATGGGCGCTTAAAATACCTCACATTCGGGAGACCCTTTTGAAGGAAACGGACTACTTTTTCGAAGAGAACGTGGGGTCCGTGCCCTCGGCAGTGACGCTATGGGGTGCGTTTGGTGCAGTGATTAAGGGTAGGGCGCTATCCTTGACGGTGGGACACCGGGTTGAGCGCTCCCGTAGGGTGACTGACCTGGAAACAGATGCTGGCCCTGGAGACGATCCTCTCGCGGGCCCCGGCTCCCGACACACAGCACAATCTTAATATCAAGCGACAAGATTACAAACAACTCCTAATGGAGGAAGCCACGATGCGCTCTTCATCTACCAGACATCTAATCTATGAGCAGGGTGAGCGTACAGGCAAACTCCTAGCGTGGTTGGAGCGTAAAGAGCAGGCGACACGTTGGGTCCAAACTCTGGCTGGTCCAGATGGGGAGCCTATCACGGATCCTCAACATATAGCACAACTGTTTGCCTCTTATTTTGAAGACGTCTATAAGGTACCCAATTCTTCTCAGGCCCCGTTGTCGGCGGATTTACTTGCCACAATTGGAATGTCATGCCTATCCCCTCAAGATGGGGAAGCCTTGGAAGCAGACATTACAGTGACGGAGATCCAGAAGGCCATAAAGGGGGTGCGATCTGGCAAAGCAATGGGCCCCAACGGACTCCCAATTGAACTCTTTAAACCCATGTCCGCAAAAATAGCCCCTCATCTCTTGGGTCTTTATAACGAATGCTACCAGAATGGAATCCTTCCGGCGGATATTCGAACCGCAGCTATAGTGGTAGTTCATAAGCCGAACAAACCGGCGGATGAATGTAAATCGTACCGCCCAATATCCCTACTCACAGTAGAAACCAAAATCCTTGCCAAGCTTCTGGCTAATCGGCTCATCCCTTACATTGCCGAGTTAATCCACCCAGACCAATCCGGCTTTATGCCGGGCAGGAATACGGCCAGAAACCTACGGCGCGTACACGGGGCCCTGGGGAGAATAGGCACTATAGAAGAGGAAGCAATCCTGCTGTCCCTTGATGCCACCATGGCATTCGATACTATCGAATGGGACTTCCTCTTTGCTGTTTTGATTCGGGTGGGACTCGGCCCCCGGCTGATTGGCTGGATCAAACTACTATACACACAACCCACTGCATACGTTACAGTCAACAATCACAGCTCTGGCACCTTTCCCCTCCATCGGGGCACGAGGCAAGGCTGTCCGCTGTCTCCGCTCCTCTTTGCCCTGGTACTGGAGCCACTCGCAGTGTGGATCAGGGGAGATCCGGTGATCCGTGGCTTCAAATGGACACACGGGCACGAAGATCGAATTTCCCTATACGCGGACGATATCCTTCTCTACCTTGCCTCTCCTGCGCGGTCGCTGAGACGAGTACTGCACATATTTCACATTTTCGGAGCGCACTCGGGGTATCTGATAAATTGGTCCAAGTCCCAGATGTATGCATTGTGGGGCGAGCCCCCACCCAGTCCGAGGCGATACGAAATACCAGTTGCCACTCAGGGATTTCGATATCTGGGGGTATTTGTGACCGCAGATGCTCAGCTCTTTTTCGAGCGGAATCTAGTGGAGCCGCTTCAGCGGCTAAAGTTAGACGCCCGACACTGGCGTTCTCTACCTCACTATTGGGACGCGCGTCCCTATTTAAAATGCTAGCGCTCCCTCGGTTCCTCTATGTACTTCAGAACGCCCCTTATCCAATCCCAGACTCGTACTTTGCCCAAATCGACGCTGTGTTGCGCGGGCTACTTTGGGAAGACCGTCCGCCTCGAATTGCTATGAATAAACTAGTCCTGGGATGGTACGATGGAGGGATAGGTTTGCCTGATATTCGGCTGTACTACCAGGCATCCCAATTGACGGCAATTAACAGCTGGGTATTTGGCCCGCATGATGATCCTACCTTCCGCACCGACCATTGGCTCATGGGACGCGGGGGCTACAATCGGGCGCTATATACCAACCCCCGCAAACTCCACCTGACGGGCCCCACAGCCCGCACGGTTGAATATGGCACGGAACCACGAGGAGACTGGGGTGGCAAAATCGGCTCACGAAAGCAACGCCGTTATGGGAACCAGATATGCTGGGCCGCCTCAGTCAATGCCCCGGATTCGATAAGTGGGACACTATCGGGATTTCCACAGTAGGGGACATGTGGGTGGGGGGGAAAATAGCCACCTTCTCAGACCTCCAGACTAAATACCACCTGGAGCCCTCAGAGACATTTAGATATCTCCAAATCAGACACGCCATTTCCGCGGCCTTGACTGGGGGGACTCCTCTCCCTGATTCCTCCCCACTGGAGGATCGGTTGATAGTAGAGCAGATGGAGCACAAGGCTATATCCTTAACATATAAATCTGGCCACCAAAGTCATCCCAGGCGGAGGGGGTGGAGCCCAAGATGAGGATTTCGGTCTTGTCCGAGTTAAGCTTGAGGCAGCTATCCTTCTTCCAGGTGGGGACTGCCTTCATCCAGTTGTGGAAGTTGCTCTTTCAACTGTAAGGGAGCAAATCAGCTGGGTGTCATCCTCTCCTGCTGATTCTTCTTACATAATTGTCAGGCAACAGCTGCGCTGTCAAGCTAGACCAGAATGACAGCAGAAAATTACACCAGATAATGTGACTTCGTTCTTTAAGTTTAATGCACTTAACTGGATGAGAAGCTATGCAACTTTCAGCACAGTGGCATCAAAAGAGTTAATGTCAAGAGTACCACCACACTGACAGTCATACTATGTTTGCATGTGCTTTGATCACATGCTTGTGTGTTAGGCTAGTCTTGGGTTGCTGAAGAAGCAGTTGCAATCAAACCCGTGACCTACATCTATTCCACCACTGCGTTTCAATAAATGGAGCCAAACTCAGCTTCTGGAACTTTGTCATCTTTTATAGCAGAACATTCAAACCTCAAGCAATTCCACCAATTTTATAGCAGTTAAAACATGCCAGTCATGGAGAAATTACAGGGGAAGGAAGGTAAAGAAGAGGCCAAGAAAGCCACAGCAAATGTCCAAAAGGGAAATTTTTAACTGCATGACAGCTGTGTTAGTATAAAGGATCGGGGATTTGAGGCCTGCAATGCTGCTCAAGTAGAGATCGACTGGTGTTTACTATAGCATCACTGAGGCCATTAACTGTATAACTAACATACATTGCAGACCAGCAAAGATCTGGTACTATATGATATAAGCCAAAGGGCCAGTAGTACCAAAACATTTTTCAAATGCTTCTACTCAACAGCAAGGTGCAGGGAATAAGTGAGTGGTGTTGCAAACTGCTGCATGCATGCAAATGGAACAAGGAGCAAAATTTGAAAGCAACTTGAGAATGGAATCCAAAGCACAGAACACAATATTGGGTTGGATTCGAAAACGCGAGAGGCGATTTATGCATAGAGTGTAAATCTCAGCCACACTGGCAAAATCTACATGTGTAATATTATGCATGTGTAGACCTATGTACCCACAATTTACATACAAAAAACAAGTGGAATTTCTTACCCCTAAATTTGCGCTCGTTACCTTGCATTGATTTGATTTTCAATTAAAATAATGCATTTCTTTAGCAGCTAAAAGCAGGACGCTGGGCATAGTATAATATCTGCACAAGGTACACTTCATATTGCCACAATCATTCTCTGAATGCAATCGCAGAAAATAAAATAAAAATAAAAAATTGCTGAATTTGTCAAGCCCTCCTTTTCTTCAACAATGCGTCCCTGGGGGGAGGGGGGCTAGCAGCCAAGCAAGATGGCCGCAGCCTAAGAGCTCCGTGCCCGAGGGAACTCTCCTAATTAATCCGCTCACTAATCTTGCACCAGCACGGCCCAAATGAGGCGATAACGAAATTGGAGCGGATTGTGATGTTCCGGAGCTCTGGGGTCCTGACGGCTGCTGACGGCAGCGTCGCATTAAGGCCTGCAAGAAGCGCCGGGGCCTCGCGTACGCTCCCTGCCATATTATAGCGAAGACGCGAGAGATATACAGCGCGGCCACGTGCGACTACTTGCGGTGGCTCGGACCGCGAGATCAAGGCGGCGTAGAGAAGCTGAGCATCCTACATTAGAGCCGTAAAAGAAGCACACAGACGCTCCTGGGGCGCCAACCGGCAGAGGCGACATACCCGGCGCGGCCGCGTGGAAGCGGGCCGAAATGCTGTGAGAAGACAGAGGCCCTGCCCTGCCCGTAGTACTGAATCGAATCGGGGCCACGCGGGACCTCCGGGGGTCTGGGAACCTGCAAGTGAATTAGCGAGACCAACGGCTGAGAGACTGCCAAGCCGGATGATCCAACGCGGTGCAGAGAGAAGCTAGAAGAGGAGTGCTTCAGGTCAACACCGGCTGGGAATTCAAAGTGGGAATTACTTGCATTGTAGACCGTAACAACGAGCCGCGGCTACAGAAAGCCCTCAAAGCAAGCGCAGGTCACTGGACACTGCACGGCTGCGCCGCCACTGAGTCATTACCACCAAGCTCCCGCCATTACTCAATTAAATCCACAGACTCCCCCCGCAGCCACAACAAGATTAAAGTTTAAAAACAGGCAGCACTGATGAGATGCGATAGCCAACGGTGGGCCACATGAATATGGAATTGGCAGCGTGACACTACACAATACTGGCCCACAGGCCCTGCACATCCTGTGGAGTACTTCAGCATTCCGGAGCAGGTGACACCTTGTAACAGCGCCACAGACAGGATCCCAATTCGGACTAACGCTGCCTACGCCCGGCGGCGCAGGTAGGAAATCCGAAAGGCTGCGCATGGCAACGTAACACGCGGCAGGCAGCGGCAAATACTGCCCCCCCCGTGTGCCTGGTGAGACCCCTGGTGCGCGGGTCGAGATGGGAGGCAGGGGCCAAAGGGGCCCACCAACCGTGACACTGGACAAATATGCTTACAGCAAAGACCAGGCTGAGAAACCGCCAATAAACACTGCTCAAATGGCGGCCCCTACACCTAATGACCCAGCTGAGGTCACACTGGTGGACATTATGTCCGCCCTACAGCAGGTCCAGTCTTCTATTGGCACGATCTCCACAGATATATCCCTAATACGGGCAGACTTTCAAAACTATCAGAAAGGCTAACGGAGGTGGAATCTACGACAACGGCACTCTCCACAGATACAGCCACGCTACGCCGCCAGGTACGCCACCTGGAAGCTGATAATAAGCTTATCCTGGCTAAACTAGATGACCAGGAAGGCCGCTCGAGGCGCAACAATGTGCGACTTATTGGAGTACCCGAGAATGTGGGGGGGGGCGGCCTTGGACCGCTTTGTGGAAGACCTCATCAAAACCCAGCTACAGCCGCAAGGACTATCCAGCTTCTTCTCCGTAGAAATAGCTCATCGTGTACCGGGAGGGAGGCAGAGACCGGGTGCCCCCCCCAGACCAATCCTGGCGCGCATATTCAATTTGAGATCGCGACGCTTTTCTGCAGGCGGCAAGAATAGCCCCCCCTATTCGGATAGAAAATTGTACTGTTACGCTCTATCCGGACTACATGGCCGCAGTAACCAAACAAAGACGCACCTTCATAGACGTAAAGAAAGAACTATGCGCCAGAGAACTTAAGTACTCAATGCTCTTTCCAGCGAAATTAAGAGTAGATGCCGAAGGGAAAACCTGGTTCTTTGCCACACCTGAGGAGACCCGAGAATGGCTGGAGGGATGGCGCCCAGCAGCAAGACCCGGTAAACCGAGAAGCCAGCAACAACACCGACTGCACGACTCAGAGGTCCAGGTCAACTGAACCCAGCGAAAAGGGGGACTGAACGTACATAAATGGCGGACACCATGGCTGACGCTACAAGACACGATATCGGACCCAGTTAACACTTGGGCGTTACTGAAACAACAAACTGGCAATCTGACGAACTAACCCCATGGGGGCTACGATTTGTCATGTCCGTGCCTTATTTGTCTAGAATGCAAGGGCAAGTAAGCCGCCCTAGGCGGTTGCGAACTGCACATTTCAAGTTGGATATTGGCCGTGGCTGTAGACTGCTAAGGGAGGACTTCCGAGGGTCGCTGAGAGACTTTCCCTCTCTCCCCCCCCCCCCACGCAAGTACAAGTTCTGGGGGAAAAGCACTCTGCTCAGTTGGGGTGGCGGGAAGTTCTAGGACCACCGGGCAGGGAGGGGGGAGGGAAATGGGGAACAGTTTAAAGTTTTATGTTTGTTTTCGTTGGACTCTTTAAAAGGCATGTCCAATGACAAAAGAGAATGGATACTACAAGGTGCATTACACCCTTACATTGCCAAGATCGCAGATGGCACACAGACTCACCAAGAGACACTGCAGATAACCCTTCCCTGAACCCCAGGGGGCTGCCTCCTCCTTTTACAGTGCTGTCATGGAATGTGAATGGACTAGGGGACAAGATTAAAAAGGGGCTGGTCCTCCAGTACATTAAACGTAGAGGTCCAGCGGTGGCATTAATACATGAGTCCCATTTGACGGGCACAGCATGCAAGGCCCTAGATAAATGGGGATATAAAATGGCAGTACACTGAATTTACCTCTGGTTCTCGAGGAGTAGGAATCCTGATTAATAAACGTTTCCCACTGATACTCATGGGCTCGCGGGCAGATGATCAGGGGCGGTTCGCAGCGCTGACATGTCAATGGGAGGGACGATTGTACAACCTGGTCTCAGTCTATATCCCGCCAACACTATAGCAAATAACCCTCCCAGCACTGGGAAACTTTTTACTCTCCCTTCCACAGGCAGAAACCATTATAGGTGGAGACTTTAATGCCACAATTGATGCATCCATAGATGGACAACTCCCTAGGGTCCCCAGTAGTGCAAACCTCAAACTAGTGGACTTTGTGGAAGCTCTGGGTCTTGTTGACGTCCGGAGAGCTAAGCACCCGCGGGATCGATAATATACGTTCCGTTCACGGGTACACAATAGTCTTTCAAGAATAGACTATATATTCACATTAGCAACAGGGCTAGAAAGGATATCAGAGATCCAACACTTACCCCGGGGCATCTCGGACCATTCACCAGTATACATGACATACAACCCACACTACAACTCGACGTAGACTGTTCCCACTATACCCAGGATATCTTAAAAACCGAAAGACAGGAAAGAGTCTGCTCAAAACTACGAAGCAATATTTCGCAGAGAATGAACACTCCGTGTCCTCACTTCTGACGTTGTGGGAGGCGTATAAAACGGTGCTGCGGGGTCACGCAATTTCATTAATTGCTGGACATAAAAAGACACAAAGACAACAGATTGAAGTATTAGAACAGGGAGTAGCGAAGGCAGAGGCGAATTATGCACTGGATATCAATGACGACACAACACATAGGTTACATTTAGCACAGGAGGAAATAAGACATTTGCACGGGAAGAAGCTAAGGCCAAGCTCACAACTACGCAACACACCGTTTATGAACTGGGCGACAAGGCAGGTAAGCTTCTCGCCTGGCTAGATAAAAAGGACACAGCAAGCCGATGGATAGCCCAACTTCGGTTGGAAAATGGAGATATGACCTCAGACCCTCAGCAAATAGTCGATGCATTGGCCTCACATTATGAAACTGTATACAAGCCCACAGCCAATAATACCATAGAAGACAATCTAGCCTTCCTGAAAGATATTCATATGCCCACACTATCGCAGGACGCTGCCCTGGCGCTCGATGCAGGTTTGACCTCAGATGAGCTTACATTAGCTATCGGCGCACTACACACGGGAAAAGCCCTGGGGCCTAACGGTATCCCGGTGGAATTCTACAAGAGAGCAGCTACCCACCTTACACCACACTTACTTAACATGTATGAGACAAGTCTACAAACTGGAGAATTGCCCAGAGATCAGCGCCTTGCGACGATAGTAGCGATCCCCAAGCCGGGCAAGCCTCCGCAGGAATGTATGTCCTATAGGCCTATATCTCTGATAAATGCAGAAGCAAAGATACTGGCTAAAACATTGGCAATGAGACTACAGCCCTATCTAACAACAGGGATCCATCCGGATCAGTCAGGCTTTATGCCAAACCGGAGCACAGCCTTAAATCTTTGGAGGCTCCATAGTGTCATGGCACGCAGGTCCACTATTGCGGAAGACAGTTATCCTTTCCCTAGATGCACGTATGGCATTCGATATGGTCGAGTGGCCCTTCCTCTTCGCTGTCCTCCGACATATGGGCTTCGGGCCCAAATTCTGCGATTGGGTGCTCCTACTCTAATAAGCCCCTGGCACAAGTCGTGGCCAATGGCCGCATTTCGGCGGATTTCTCCCTCGGTAAGGGGACGAGGCAAGGTTGCCCTCTTTCACCGCTCTTATTTGCCATAGTACTGGAACCACTGGCGGCTTGGATACGCCAGGACCCGGTCATCCGAGGGATGAAATGGGCTATGGGTTGGGAAGATCGCATATCATATGCAGATGATATATTGCTATATTTAACGTCCCCAGCACGCTCTATCAATCGCCTACTTGACATCTGTATGGCAGGGCCTCAGGTTATACTATTAACTGGGCAAAATTGCTTCTCTACAGCCTACACGGCCCCTCACCCAAAATGCCGTGCAACTGCGACATTCAGATTGCAGAACAGGGATTTAAATATCTTGGCATACATGTCACACATCTGGACACGCGTTTTACTGAGGAAAACCTTATAAAGCCCCTGGAAAGGCTACGCCGAGATGTCAAACACTGGCGCTCGTTGCCGCTCACTCTACTCGGAAGAGCTGCCCTGTTTAAGATGATGGCACTTCCCAGATTCTTATACATCCTACAAAACACCCCATTCCCAGTCGGCCCCACATACTTCACAATGATCAGCGCGGAGGTAACCAAGCTACTATGGGATGGAAGATCTGCCCGTATCTCCATGAAGAAACTAGTGAGAGGCTGGTACGACGGCGGTATCGCCCTTCCAAATATACAAATGTACTACTGGGCGTCACAGCTACTTGTGATAAATCAATGGCTTCATGCATCACAAGATGACCCAGCATTCCGCATAGATAGGCATCTTCTAGAAGCGGAAGGCATAATGGGGGCATTATATAATAGATCTAGAACACAGACATACACAGGTCCCACAGCGCACACACTATACATATGGCGAGCGGCACAGAGGGCATTGGGATGGGAGGGGGTTCTCACACAAGCGACGCCACTGTGGGTCACCCAAGAACTGGGACAATAGCGAAACACTAAGGGATTCCGACAATGGGACCTGATAGGCATCTCCAAGGTGGGTGACCTGTGGAAAAAAGGCGCTGTTATCCCATTCGCACAGCTGCAAACTACTTCTGGATTGGCACAGGCGGAAACCCTCAGATATATGCAGGTTAGACATGCGCTCATGGCAGCAATTCCACCAACCACGCAACTCCCAGAGGCCTCACCACTAGAGGACAGACTTCTCATAGAACACTTAAGTAAAAAAGCCATTTCCCTAACCTACCGGAAAATAATCAACAATCAGCCGGACCTCACGGCAACCCTTAAGGAGAGATGGGAGGCGAACGTAGGCGATTTAGATGAGGGGGACTGGCAGGAAGCCCTTGCGTCCCCTAGAGAAGTAGCTATACCCTCCACACTAAAACTAATACAAATGAAAATCTTACATCGCGTGTACTACACACGAATCCTACTACATAAGCTAGGCAGGGTGGACACTCCGCTCTGTCTCAGGCAATGCGGTGCAATAGGCACCTTTTGGCACACAATTTGGGAATGCCCAGCAATTGCACTTTATTGGGAGGCAATCATGCATACAATTACACAGGTGACTAGAGTAGAGGTCCCGCCAGAACCAAAGAGATGTTTGCTTAACATTTGGGAACCCACAGATCTCAATCACGCAGGTCAAGATTGGGTGGCACTGGGAATGGCGCTGGCGAAACGCAATATAGCACAACATTGGGGTTCCGGAACGAATCGACTCATCGACAATGGTGCTGTGATATGGACGGCGCAATGATAACCGAGAAGTCTGTTTATGTCCATCGGGGATGTCCCAAAAAATGGACCGGGGTGTGGGGAAGATGGAACACATTCCGTGGCAATATTTGCGAACCCCCTCAGGAGGGGCAGAGGTCGGAAGATAGCGCTTAGTTAACAGGGATGGGGTAACCAGGTGCTGGGTTGCAACACGCAGCAGATCAATAAACACTGAGTGAGTTGTAATTTATTGCTCAAATGTAAGATGTACTATTGGTAAACAACGCCCATGTCATTCACTGTATGCACTGCTGAGTAATCCACTAATGTTTTGATTGTTAAATTACACAAAATGCCAATAAAATGTTAAAAAAAACAAAAAAAAACAATGCGTCCCTGCAGTATGAGCCTATACCAGGGTTCTCCAAAGTCGGTCCTGGAGGGCTGGATCCATGCCAGAATTTTAGCATATCCCCATTTAGATCTAGTTATCTTAAAAATCTGGCACGGATACTGCTCTCAAGGACCGACTTGAGAGCCTTGGCCTATACCAATGAAAATCATGAGCAACTCCATCAAGGAAGATGGACATTAGGGTCTCCTAACCTGTGGACAACGATGGGAAACAAGTCTGCTTTCATACACCTCAAGTGCAGGAAAAAAGCAGGCCACAGCACTAACTCACTAAGGGGAATGGAGACAGGGGGAATGAAGAGATACTCTGAGGAGAGGATCAACGCAAAATGGTAGGACAGGAAGCGACGTGTGGCGGGTAAATGCATAGAGATACAGATGGCTGCCATTAAGCCTGGTGGCGCACTTTGATTGCATTACCAACTCATCCTGCCAGGGAGCAGCAGCATGTGACCAGCATCATGCAGCCCACCATATTGCTTGGTCTGTCTGAAAAGACATGATCTTAAGATCAGAAAGGAACTGTATAGTCAGTTGTTGTAGTATTCCCTTTGAGAATAGTAATGCGTCACCCAAGAGCAGTTAAAATTAAGTCTACTATTCTGAAATGTAGCTGGATTAAAATCAAGGCTCAATTACCCCGTTTGAGTATTTTGTTGAAGATGACTATATCTGTGCATTCCAGGAGACCTGGGCATCTAGTCCAGTTTACAGATCAGGATACCGAACATACAGTATTAAAGCATCTTCACCTAGGACTGGAAAACCCCCCTCCCCCCACCAGGTAACCTCTTGATCTGGTCAAAGATTCAGTTAAAATGTAACATTAAACAACTATGCCCGGGATCAAAAGATACTGGGGGCTGCCTTTAACACCCACAAGCTCTTTAACTAGGCATATTATGTGAACAAACAAACATCTATAGGGTTATAAACAACTGGTTTAATGGGGGTTGGTCGGATTCAGCATATAGAGTGGAGCTGATCTCGCAGAGATTTGAGGTCATGCTGGGAATGCTTTATGGCATCCAAATCCCTAAGAAACGACCCGAAGTGACCCAAATGTTTCTCAGCTGGTGTGTAGCGCTTTGTTACATAGCTTGGTACTACAAACTAACTCTGCAGACCCCTTTATGGAGGGGGAGGGTGGCTACATGAAACGGTTGGCCTGGAGGGATTTACTCACTGGGACACAATAGGTCTTTCCCTGTTGGGGGGATGTTTGATCTGGCACACATACCCACTCTTTTCAAGAGCTCCAAACAACCTGTGCCCGATCACGTACACAATTTCATAAATATCTTCAACTGAGGCATGCATGTAGGGCACACATTTCACCAGGCACGAGACTAAGAATTCAATCCCCCAGAGGCTAAACTCCTGATGGGTGCGCTAGCGAAAGGAGGAATTTCCCAGATTTTCCGCTTGCTGACCATTAACGCCTGTGACAACTGCGGACCCAGTGGGAGGAATGGGTGGGATAACTAGAGGACAACGACTGGCAAGACGCCAAAATGGCCCCTGTATTGTCACATTTTCTTCTAGACTGGCACATGTATACTACCTCCACTGTGTTTACCTCACCTCCAGCCGTCTCAACAAGGCATACCTCTCCTGCCTTATCCTACATGCTTTAGATGTCCATATGCTCCTGTGGACTTCTACCGTATGGTCTGGATATGTCCTATTATAGTGAATCACTGGTGTGAAGTGACTAAAACGTTAGAGTTAATGGATTGGGAAGCAGAGCTTTCACCAAAATCTCTCCTCCTGTGAATTTGAGGGGATGGAGGGCACGGGGGCAAATCGGGCACTGCCTGGGGTTGCCACCATGGTGGCCAAGTGGACCATAACCTTCAAAAGGAAATCTCCCACCTGACCCTCACTGTCGCTGCAGAGTGGACTGGTGTGCCCAGTAGGAAAATACAGAATCTGTATATGAAGTCAGGGGTTGCCCAAAAAACATGCGAAAGTTTGGAGCAAATGGTGAGAACATTTGGGGCTTGGCTCGTTATTGTAAATGCCTGGGGGTTGTAACCCAATGATGTTACTAATGTGGGCGTAATGCTGTTGACAGTTCGATATGCAACGCAATTTCCTATGTGGACCAGAAATGGTTGGATGTGGTATGGGTATCTTTGTTACCAAAAATCAATAAAGTTGTATAAAGAAAAACATATATAACCGTAGCATTTTGATGAGTAAAGGATCTTGTATATTCCATTACTTGGAGATTTTTCTTCATCGTACTATGCCTAGTTGCAGTCTACTAATTGTGGGGGGGACTATAACATGACTTACAAGCCGTCGTGTGGTTTGGACACCTTAGTGTTCCATACTGGAAAGAAACAAATAAAAGGGGTGTACCAACACTTAAAGATCGCTTTTTGTTATGTCTATTATCACAAATTATGAGCCAATTTAACAAAAAAACAGAAATTATCACTTCGGTGTTAATGTTTCTGTATTTGTTTAAAAGTACTTGAAAACTTATTTGTTAAAGTTAATCAGTAAATTGATAAAGTACAGCATTTATAGGTGTTTACTGAAGAACATTCATCAGTATAGTTGCAATGTGAATTATTTGGCTTTCTGTATTAAGAGTTCTTTGTAGTATTTCATAGACGGAAGGTCAGTCCACACATGTTTCGTCCCTTATGGGCCTGGGGCTTTTTCCACGGCTCAGAATGAGAATACTTGTAATGGCAAATAGCAGCTACCGAATCAGTAGAAGGATGAATCTGTTAAAACGCTTATAATCCTGCTCAATGAGATGGCACCTGGCATTGTACCAGAATAAATAATCAATATATAACATTTGGGGTGAAAGATGGAAGGAAGTGCGGTTCACAAAAGTATGTTTTCCCTAAAAATGGCAACACAGCAACCTTTCAGCTGATACAATCAAGAAAAGACAACGTTTACCAAATGTTTTGCATTTTTTCAATGTATAGTCCATTTTTACTACTTTTTGTGGTTTCCATTCACTTGCAGTTTGTGGTCTGAAAACCATCAATCTAGAAAGCTATACATGTCTGAAAAGCAGACAAAATTCTGAATTTAGCCAGGGGTAGTTTGTGTAGGACACCTGTGGTTCTCTCAAAGAAACCAATTGTTAAAATCATAAAGATGTTAAATTCGGTATGAAAAATATAAATAGGCGACAGGTTTTCCATCTGTAAAGTAATATACCTTCACTTCTGTCAGAACCTTCTGGTCACAGAGATAGATAGTGCTTGTTGGCTGTCCAACAGCATGAGACACCTAAAGCCAGCAAATGAGCTGCAGTTTGATTTTTCAATGTGTTAAGAGTCCTGCAGCAATTCATAGGGTAAAATCTAAAATACAAAATGGGTATGAATAATATCTATGCATTTTGTTTCCCTGCGTTGTCAAACCAAACCTTAAAAAATGTGCAGACAGAGCAGCATAGCATCATAAGAGATAAGCCCTGGCTACTGATTGCATGTGCTGCATTTCAGTAAAAGCAAAGTGGTTCACCTTTAGATTTATCACTTGCCGATTATCAGGTGGGCTTAGACCAGTCTCCAAAAGACTGCACAGCGGCTTCTGCCTTGTGGCTGCTAGGGATTGGCATATCTGCCATTTGGCTTGGAATGAGAGTGTTCCAGGAATGAATGATGTATTTAATGGTATTCCAGGGGTGAGGCATTTTTCAGGTAAATATTCTGGTATTTGCCCCTAATGAAGGAGCACATGGTAGGCTTACGTTTGTGTTAAGGGATTCTAAATAAGCACTGGAAAAGCAAGTAGGTCTTTTTGATGGTGGGGAGGGTTTGGTAATAGCTGGGGCAAACGCAGTTGCCGGTCTTTAAATGAACATCCCATAATGAATAAACATTCCACAGCAACAACATGAAATACGATGCCCTAAGTGAGACAGCTATGTCCAGACCTGGGTCCAGTACTCACGGTGCCACTGAAACCAAGAAATACCAGTTGACATGCCCCAATAAGGGTAAAAATGGTCCTCGGTTGCTTTTGTTCTAGTTCAGGGAGGACCTGGACCAGCAGTTTGGGCTGGAGTGTTCCCAATGAAGCAGGGTCAAGACTAATTTGCATATGGATGGGTCCAAATTAAGGCGGCATGGTGTGAAACATAACGATAGCCTGGGATGCGGCCCTAGTAATTCCCAGTGGCTGAGATTAATTCAAGCATTCCATCCATCACTTTTGTTGCATGCTTCCGCAGGAAAGCAATGAAACTAATAATTGGTTGACTCGCATTGAAATGACCCTGGTAATTAGGGTTATACGGTTTACCCTGTATATTGTTGCAGTCTGTCGGAGAGCAGTCCGGGTTCTGATACAACTGAGGACAGTGCAGTTAAGTCTACTCATCTCACAGATGGCTGATAGCGATTGTATTGAGGTTCCCACCCGTCAATGTACATTCATCATGGCAAACCAGCATTAGAAAAAGAGGGCATTATTTATACTTAACACAGAACTATACCTTGCCCTCAGTAGGTCATTACAATAACATTCAAGATCACTAAAAGTGATCAGGATTTCTGCACAAAGGATGCTCTGCAGAGGACATGAACGGGCTAAAAGACAACCCCCTATAATTTCAAATTGAATATATTTAGGTCTAGGTTTCCAAATGTAACATATGAGTGCCTGTTTGAGCCTGTTAAGGGCAGAGAGGACAAGGGTGAGTGCCTGTTTGAGCCTGTTCGAGACGGGCCAGGGCCAGGAATGCTGCCCATCTTCCCATTAATTAATGTGTCTATTACTTTTCTCCTAAAAAAGCATATCTAATGCACTACCCTATTTCACATCCGCTACCTCTATCAATATTTTTAATCTGCATATACTTACCTCCTTTATGCATCTATATACTCTCAATGTACTTATGGATCTATATATTTATCACTTTCTTCTAATTTAGCATTTCCAATGCACTACCCTATTTCTCAGCCTATACTTCCCTCAATATATCTTCTAGCCCAACTTTTTGACTCATCTCAAACTTCTTTCTACTACTTTTTCCAATTCACTACCCTATCTCACCCTATACATCTATCACTATATCCTCTACACCCACTCTCTCATTTATCGCAAACGCCATACCACTACTATGTTCCCCAAAATAACCCTTTCTTGACTCTCTCCTACTCTACCCCTCCTTGTATCTTCTGACACCTCCTTTACTGTACCAATGCCCAAGACAAACCTTTCTAAACTCTTCCCTCTGACTCTTCCCCTCCAAAAACCCTTTTTACTCATCAAAAAGCCTCCTCCTACTGCTATGACCTACAAAAAGAAATCCTTCACTCTTCTATCCCACAACTATCCTTTTCAATCAAAATAACAGACTAGCATGTTCACTTCACTAATTCCATATTCCACTATACTAATTCACCACTAATCCTTTATGGGTTCCAGAGTAGCGTGCTACTCGCCAACAAAGCGCTTCAACACCCACCAGGGGTAACAGGCGCTATATGAATGCAAACCTTTCTTTCCCTTCTATCCCTCCACTATCCTTCTCACTCCAAATAACTGACTAATATCCACCACTCAAATTACTTTCATATTTCACCATACTAATTCACCACTAATCCTTTATGGGTTCCAGAGTAGCGCGCTACTCGCCAACAAAGCGCTTCAACACCCACCAGGGGTAACAGGCGCTATATGAATGCAAACCTTTCTTTCCCTTCTATCCCTCCACTATCCTTCTCACTCCAAATAACTGACTAACATATCCACCACTTAAAATTTACTTGCATGTTTCACTATACTAATTCAACACTAATCCTCTATGGGTCCCGGAGTAGCGTGCTACTCGCCGAAAAAGCGCTTCGACGCCTCGTCAGGGGTAGTAAGCGCTATACAAATGCAATTACAATACAATACAATACAATATGTACCATTGGTTCATGGACTTTAAATTATTTGTGTTTAAATGTTATTTATGATTGCTAATAAACAAGGTAACTTGTGTCAAAGCTTTGGGAAGGGTGTTATCTTGGCTGTACGAGATTTAAAAAAAATAAAACATTAATTTAAACTTTTTGGGGGGTTTGGGGAATGTCTCCACTAACTGGATTCCTAATATGAACTGTACTGCCAGGATGCCGAATCCATCCTGGTTAACATCATTCATGTTTAAAAACGTTTACTGCAAGTCTTTCCATCTGAACAGCTTGTTTACCCTCCATACCATTCTCCATAGACTACTCTTGTATTGTCAGCACCATACCCTTTCCATATTTCTCTTCCTCTAATACTGGGTCTACACCTCCTGCTTCAATCATATTGCATCCCCCCGCGAGTTAAAAAAAGGACTTTCTTTACTCCTGTCAATATAGTACCTCTATACCTCCCTATACTCTCTCACCCCTACCGCAGTACTTCTACCTATACCCTAGTTCCTCTTCCACTACCTGTACACTGTCCCTACACCTACTACCAATGAAGTACCTCTTCCCCTTACACCACCCATGCTCTTTTTCTAACTGCTGGTTATCTTGTGTCATTTTTGTTAGACCCAGTGCACCAGTCTCCGCTGAAATTCCTCATTTATTTCAAGCGGTTTGCTCATTTTGGAAAGTCATCAAAATGGCATTTCACCCACTGACGCCATTTTACTGCTGTTCTACATGCCGTCCCCTCCCCCCACCCCCCCATGAAGCAGAGCAATTAATTCATATTCATGATTGTGAAAACCTAGGAAGATCTCTGATCAGCTGTTAAGTTGTAATTGAGTAACAATAAAACAGAACAGGATTACCCAGACCCAACAGAACAATAACCACTAAAATAATCAGTAAGTGTAGTTCACCCTTGATGGTGTGCATTAACGGTCTGGAAGGCTACAGGAGCGGTGTGAGTGAGGGACTTGTTCCGCGCAGAGAAGCTTCTCCAGTTTAAATAATTTGGCTTGGACACTTTCTGCTACACAGGGCAGTGAAGGCTGCGATTAGGAAACATTGAGCTGTGGGCAAGTCTGAGCCAACTCCCCATAAGAGCCGTCAATACATACTTTTGTCCTCTGGAACTTTCAAAGTGGTCACCTGTTTGTAGAGGGCGATTAGGGAAGATATGATACAGCCCCTTGACAACTTATGGACCCGCTGGGTGGAGGATCCCCATGGTATCACAGAACAGCTGATTTAAACCAATCAATTTCTATATCTTACATAAAGCACACCTTACCCCGGAGAAAATACGTGATTTAACACAATCGGAGCGGCGTGTCCATGATGCAGGCAGGTTGGAGCGGAATTCTTACATATGCTATGGAATTGCCCATCACTAGCAGTCTACTGGGAGGAAATCACAAACAGCGCTCACATTACAGTGAGAGGTCCCCTGTACCCCAGGGCACTGGTTATTGAGCCGGTTCCACCACACTGCGAAAACCAAGGTGACTAGCAGATTCCAGGACTTGGCTTTTATTTTGGCAAAGAAGGAAAGCACGAGAAATTTGAAAGCTGCCAGGAGAACCCGGACTGCAGTTTCGCATAAGGAACTTGAGAGCTTGGCAGGGTATGAAAGTGGAGGGCTGCACCGGGAGGCCAGACAGGGGCATGGCTCATGGAAGTGGCCAGGGTCTGGGAGGCATTGGTGGGCAGTCTGAAGAATCCAGGTCCCCAGTCACAGGTAGCTTCTCCTGGCAATCCGATAGCTCTAGAGCTGGATTAATATACCCATCGCGATTATGATCTTACACTTTGCTGCATGTACCCCAATGTGCTAGCTTCCCGATGCAGGCTACAGCTAACCCTCACTTTTAATTTGAGGAGTGCGAAAATTCACACTGAGACTCTGGTGGTGGGTGGGGAACTATGGTTGTGGAGTTGTAGAATACTGCAGTTGGGTATGCATTGATGCCTCTTTCTTGAATGATGTACGATGCTGCTTTGATACTCAATAAAATCTGTTTAAAAAATAATCTATAGTTCACCCTTGCACATCATCCTCTTTCTCCCAGGTTTCAAACTTTCTCTTCCTCAATCTTTACTTTCTTCTCCTCTCTTTCCATGTATTTCCTAATGTCTTTAGCCCAGTGAGTTTATTCAACTCAGAAATGAAATGAAAAGCTTACAGTCCTCAGGAATGTACTGTGATCCTCAGAAATCAGTCAGCCAAGGGGCCTATGAATCTCCAGGGCACCCGCTGCTGGATCTTGGCTCCACCCTAAAAATTACTGATGTGGGACATCAGTAGCCTTACCCAGATATTCCAGCAGCCTAAGTGTCTAGGTTTGTATTTACCATGAATTTCGCAATCCTGATGAGCCTGGTAACTCTTAATATGGGTCCAATCGGGATTACCAAAGATTCTTCCAGTCACCATGCCAGAGACTGTCCCTGCACAATTGTGACTACATCAATGGCAGCATCTTAAGTCAAAATTGTACTATACCATTACAATGAGTGACCACTACAATTCATTTACAACACCACATTTATGTTCAATGTACTACAATTAAAGCACATGTAAGCGTTTTTTAGGTTTCAAGGGGGGGGTGGTGTGGAATTTTTAGGATTCAGGAATGGTGATGTATTGGCGTAGTAAAAATACATACACTTGGGTTAATTTATGTGAATAAATGTGATAAAGTGTTGCTGCAATGTATTGAGTGGTAGTGGTAAAATGTCGCCGTTTGTAAATGCATTGTAGTGGTGTACGTTGTGTGATGCCTGAAGTAATCTATATTCATCAATACCTCGCAGGCACTACATTTGAAGTCACTACATAAGAAACATTACATTTTAGTTAAGTTTACATATATACATAATCACACATATACAGCATATTTAACCCTGTACTGTTAACAGTAAACTCTGCACCCTAAAACCCTTCACTGATTCCTAAACCTTTACCCATTAACCCTGTACTACCAACTGTTTACTCTGTTTCCTGTACCCAGCACCATTAATTCTGTACCTGTACCCATAGAGTACTCTGCTCCCTTAACTCTGCACCTAGTACCCTATCCAGTATCCTAGTACACACAACCCTGCTGCCCACATATTAACCCAGGTGTACCTATACACATTTTAACTAACCTTAATTTGGATGCAGCTGTCCTGATGTAGTACTTCCGATCTTATTGTTTATTAGCTGTAGGGTCTGCAATTTTGTGGTCTTGGTGTACTGGGTCTATACCTCCTGCATGACCCAGCAGCAAACCAGTTCTGCTGCAGGCATAGTGTCCTGAAATGCTGTATGTGTGCAGGTAGCTCTTGGCCATAATACCACAGAGTAGCTCTATACCTGCCACATATGGTCACTCCCAGGAGCACAGGACCTACCCAGCCCTGTCTGCCTCCTTTATCTGGCAGAGATCAAACAAATGAGCCCGGCTTCATTTCTAAGTGTGCTTTGCTCTTACAGCAATATGAATACCAGTAAAACAGCATAACACCGCACCCCGGGGGCATCTGAAAAAGGCGTCTGCCACACCACCGATTCATGGTGTGTTTATTTTGCAAAATGAACACATTCTGTAGTGCGATGCATACTCTAACATCTCCCTGTTCTGGCAGAGCAACAAAGTAAATGAAGTTAAAAGCCCAGTTTTACTTCTATTCCTGGCACTGCCTTTGCTTCCTAGGGGGTCAGAAGGGCGCGGCCAGGGGTAGCATCTGCTACCCTCGGGAAACAATTAAATGACATCCAAGGCCTATAGGTAATATTCTAAAGTATGGACCTCTCACAGCAGAAAAGCTGAAACTTTAAGGAATGGGTGGAAGGACACCACCAGTAGTGGAGCCTGCTGCCTTATTTGCCAAGATATTGACCAAGAAGGGCAAGTGATTCCTCTGCCCTAGCTACAAAATGAAAGTTAATGATGAATGGGGTTTTATGCCTCCTGTGGGCCATCCAAGTAGATCATTCATAAAAAACCACTGTCCACCCTATGGACTTTAAAATAAAAAAGGTAACTAAGGTTTTTAATGCAGTGGTAAGCGCAGCCACACTTCCACCCTCAAAGCTCAGGCTTCCATCACTGTAATTCTAAAACCGGGTAAGGATAAAACGGCATGTGGGTCTTATAGACCCATTTCACTGTTAAATGTAGATGCTAAACTACTCACTGGGATTTTAGCGACCCGCCCCACTCATGCCAGGTTTAATCGGGCCGGATCCGTCAGGCTTTGTCCCCAATCGACACTGCTCAGACAACACCAAACGCCTCCTTCATTTGATCGATAAGGCCCCACGCACACAGCAGGAATGGATGCTGTTCGCAATCTATGCCGAAAAGGCATTCGACAGGGTGCATTGGCCATACCTTACAGCAGTGCTTTAACACTTTGGGTTGGGAGCCCGGTTCTGCTCGTGGGTGCCAAGTGGCTATGAGTTGTCCACAGCCTCTGTTAAAGGCAGGTCATCGGGCGCTTTCCCCATCCAGAGAGGTACAAGGGAGGGGTGTCCACTCTCCCCGTGGTTATTCGCCTTGTACATGGAACCCTTTGCTCAACGCATTCGCGATAACCCGGCGGTAAGAGGTATGCGCTTCGGTGGGGGGACCATAGCATCACCCTCTATGCAGATGTCATCGCCTCCCTGGACGACCCGAGGAGGTCCCTTCCCCCCTTTTTAGAGGAAATCGGGCAGTTCAGTAAGGTGTCCGGCTTATGCATTAACCTCTCCAAATCACAGGTGCTGAGCCTATCGGTCACCCCAGAGACTCAGGCCTACCTGTCCCATACATTCTCCATAGCATGGCGGCCCAACATCACATACTTAGGGATCCAATTGGCCCAAACCATACCAGAAACCACGAAAATCAATTATGGCACCTTGGTGAGTCGCATCAAAGCGGACTTGGCCCGGTGGCACCCATATGCGCTTTCGTGGCTGGGGCGGGTTGCGGCACTGAAAATGAACACCCTCCCTAAGATACTGTATGTATTCTTAACTCTGCCACTCTGGCCCCCGCCTGGGGTGTTTGCAGGAGCTCCAGAAGGCATTTCACTCCTTTGTGTGGGCGCATAAAAAGCCCTGAATGCGGAGGGAACTTAGTATTAGAGACCCCAGAGAGGGAGGCCTGGGGATTCCATCTATAGCTACTTATTTTCAAGCGGCGCAGCTGCGATTCTTGGTTGAGTGGTCCAGGTCAGAATCGGAAAAGACATGGCTGTTCATGGACCGGGCCCTGGCGGGTACCTCTTTGTGGAAGGTACCCTTCCTGGATAAAGCAAGCCGCGCACCTAGTTTGTACCCATCTGCTTCTTACGGCTCCTACTCTTACTGTTTGGGACGTGGTGGGGCTGAAGAAGGGACTCGCGAGGCAGCCATCCCCCCTGACCCCTATTGTGGGGAACTTAGCCTTTACACCTGGAATGTGGCAACAGGAATTTGGGGCTTGGCAGCGGGAGGGGTGCACATCCATTGGCCACCTTTTCGATGTGGATGGGCCAATCCCGTTTAGTTCCCTGAGAATGGAGGGGATACCATCAGAAAGAGAACGATTTCGATATACCCAAGTCAGGCACTGGGTTCCGAGTAGTGGGACTAGAGAAGCTGCGCAATGACGCCTTACTGCATACGAGAAGTGGCTCCTTAGTAGAACCTCGGACAAACGCCTAGTATCGGATCTTTACAAAATGCTACTAGGCCAAGGGCCGGGGGGCAAGTCAGTTTCTCAGCAGAGATGGGAGCGAGAGCTGGGTAGAGAGCTAACCTCAAAGTAATGGGGGGGGGCATCTACCATAGGGCTAGGCGCACATCACCTAACACAGCAAGCACAGAAACAGCGGTGAAAATAGCCACATATTGGTATTTGACCCCAGCTCGTCTATACCAAATAGATCTCAAGCGAGACAGTAAATGCTGGAGATGCCTTACAGAGAATGGCACACTTACACATATATTATGGGATTGCTTGAAGTGGTCGCGATTCTGGGAGGAGGTCCTCACGGACATTGACATGCACTTCTCTACCCAGTTGCCAAGATTCCCATCATACATAGTGCTGGGGCTCCCGAATCCACTCACCTACCCACTCCGATCCCGACGAGGTAGACA
This sequence comes from Calotriton arnoldi, assembly GCA_963921515.1. Taxonomy (NCBI): domain Eukaryota; kingdom Metazoa; phylum Chordata; class Amphibia; order Caudata; family Salamandridae; genus Calotriton; species Calotriton arnoldi. The sequence continues at coordinate 697,913 of CAWUFW010001370.1, forward strand.
AATTACACTAGCACTCCGGGCGGGGCATCAAGCAATTCTAGCGTGTTGGGGCACTGATAAAATACCACATAGGTTGGACTGGCTGCATAGGGTCTGGGGTCTATTGGGCATGGAGCGCCTGTCCTCTGCATCGCGTCCAGGGGATGATCCTTTTCAGGACATATGGGAACCTTTCTTTGCCCTTCTGTCACAGGAATTCACGGAGATCACCTGTCCCCGATACCTTAGAGTGTTGAGACTAACGGGAACCACACAACCGGTAGCCACCCTCAACGAATCAAACGCAACAGAGGCCACTTAACTTCACTTTGAATCTGGAATGAGCAGGCACCCGGGGGGGAGGGAGGGAGAGGGAGGTGGGAGTTGTGTGGGGGTGTTAACTGTTTGCATTAGTTTATTTTGTTAAATGGAATGTTGCAATGCTCCTGACGAGGGGGAATGTTGACGCAGAGTCAGGATTTATTTTGATGTCTTTTGTGGCACAATAAAACAATTTAAACCTAAAACAAAAAAAGGTCGAAAAAACATGGCCCAATAAATATGAAAAAAAGGGTTTAATTTGAATATTCTAGTCTATTTGTAACATATCTGGTAACTTGTAGATAGAAAGATGTAGCTACTGAACCGCCTTAAGTTATTACAGCGGAATTGTGACATCGCAATGCCCACTGCCTGAGCCAGCAAAGGCAAGGACCCGGCCTTGGAGCATTGAAACTGCCCTTCAAACCATCCTTTACAGCTTTGAACGGTTTTCGCTTGAATAGCAGGTTTGGGAAGTTGCAAATTAAAATGGTTAATCTTTACAGGCTATTTATTGGCTTGTTTTCACAGTTTTGATTCCACATTTACGTTACATATCTGCAACAATAAGATCGGTTTCATACCCAGGAGCAGAAGACCAGGCATTTAAGTTGGTTGGATCGCCAGACAGAAGTTAAAATTAGAGATCAAGCCACCTCTTTCCATGACTTTATAAAGTAACTATGCTTCTGGCCTTATTCCTTTTTTATGGTCACTGAAATTCTTAGTGTTTCGAGATATCTTTACAAAATATGGCGTGGATATCTCATTGAATGCATAATAACCAAGATGGTATGGAAATACAAGATGTAGTTGTCACATTTCCGATCCGCAAGCGGTGTCCATCTAAACGAGGCGCCTTATCCTTTCAAAATGCTGCAGCCATGAAGAGGGTGAGCGCATTCCACACAGGACAAGCAGACAAAGCACCTCAACTACAGTCTAAAGAAGAATTATAAACAAAACACACCACAAACCACTCAGTACCAGAGAGTCAAAAATAGCCCCTGGTCCCGAATGGGTGACCAGACAAATGGAAGCCAAGAATCTACAGCACCAGAGAGCAGATGAAGAGATGGATTACTTCTACAACCCAGGAGGCTCTTGACATAATACTTCAAGTAAAGATGTCACCCAGTGTCACAGATTGAACCCAAAGGACAAAGATATCGGAAAATGGAGGTGTCCTATCAGATCAGTATCCTAAAAGAGAAGGATCCATCCGGCACATCAGGAAAGGCTTTTTTTTTTTTTTATAGCTGCCTTCCAGGGCGTTTGAGGTTTCTTTTCTAAAAATGTACATAGAAGAATGCCTCAGTGGAGCCCTTCTCCATTACTGTCACTTTTGTATTTACATATTTCTACAACACATTAATTTCTTCCCATTGTCCTTACTTTCCTAAAGTACAACTGCTCCCTTAAGTTGAACCAGTTAGAACCAGGGCAAGCATTAGCGCTGGTGGTGCCCGGTGCGACAATTTTTGGCACCCCTCCACCCCCCCATGACCGCCTCAGATTCACTACCACCGGGCAAAAGTGCCCCTCATCTCTCCAATCATAAGTTATTCCTAAACACAGCGCCCACCCCCCCTGAGGTCAGCACCCCCCCTCCACAGGTCAGCACCCAGTGCCGCCGCACTGCCCTAAAGCCGGTCCCGGTTAAAACACAAGCATTGACAGACATCTAGAACAGAGTAATTAACTGCAAACCATAACTTCATGGTTTCCAATTAGAAAATCTAAATTTAATGAACAAATTTTAACAGCCATTAAATGTAAGCAGCCCGCTTCATTAAATAAACAAAACCACCTGAAAGGGCCAATCGGTGCAGTTAAAAACCAGTCTACGCTACGTAAATCAGGTATTCAAAAGTGGCAGCTTTCTGCCATTAACACTGGGCAACAGCACAAAATATTAGCAAGACTCATAATAGTTACAGAGGAGAAACATTTCCTGCTATTTTTGTTTTCCTTTCCTTTTGGAATTTGCCCAAATCAAACAAGCAAAAAATGGAAATGAACTTAATCTTTACTTGACAAAATGTTTGTAATCACCAAATATGGCTGTGCGTAATACCAATTTAATTATGCCTTTAGCAGCCAAATGCTCAAATCCAAATCCTTTGTTTTTAATTTAACTCTGAGGTAACTGTTTCTTTAACGGATTAATCAGTATTCTAGTTTTGTAAATCTCTTGCAAATTCAGATTTTCTAACATTGGGTACAGAGGAGGAGCCCAGAGATCGTTTGTGGTCAAAGGGTGTAAATTAATTATTCAACTCTGCCTACAGCTTTCCCTTTAGGGTGTCAGACAAAGCCTCTCTGGCCAAAGTCCAATAACGAAGTACATTTGCATCTTATGCAATTATTTCTGCAAGCGCTCAAGGATTTTTTTGGCAATGGGAGGCATAATTTGGAAGTAACTAAATAGTTTCAATTGGGCAATATCTAACCAGCTCCCAAAGGCCCTGGGAAGGGGATTTGTCGATTAATCACTAGTTTATTCTCAAAACAATAATGGCCAAGAACGTCCGTGCTAGGCCCGATTCTGGTAGTATTGAGTAACACTCATCTACGTACTGTATAACAATTAGAGTAGCCTAGTTTTGGAGGACAAGTTCTTAGAGATTTTAGAGCTGTTCCTAGGACTGCGACAAAGGCTAACAAGCATTTACTATGCAATAGGCCTCGCAATTGCTAGTTTTTGAGCTATTGGCATTGTAAATGGCAATGCCCTTTATAAAAAAAATTACAAGGCATTGCAATTTACAATACCAAAAGCAACACCTATTGCATTGCAGAGCGCGGTGTCCCTGAAGCGGGCGTTGCGCTCATTACTAAAGTTAAGGGGCTCTGCCCAGCCGCCTCCTGCCACCAAGCACCTTCGATCCCGCAGCTCTACTCATTTAAAATAAAGAAAAGCAAAGATCTGATTTTGGGCGAGCTGCGGTGGCCCGTCCTGTGGCACATTGTGAAAGTTGCGAATTTACCAAAAAAAATAGCTGCCATTGAGAGAATGGCGTGAGGCACAGCGCTAGAGCTGCCGACTGAGCTGGGAATTTAGGGTTCGAACCTTGGTGTCGGCTCAACGACCTGCGATTCTTTTAAATTATGTAATTTCCAAATTATGTAATTGCGCAGCTCTTCTAATTTATATTAAAGAAAAGCAGCGATCCCGCAGCTCTACTCATTTAAATTAAAGAAAAGCAGCAATCTGATTTTGGGCGCGCTGCGGCGGCCTGTCCTGTGGCCTATTGTGAAAGTTGCAAAGTTACAAAAAAAAAAAAAACGTCTGCCATTTCTAAAGTGGTCTTTAGATTGATTAACCAAACAGTTCTTCCGAAGGGCTTATGTGAGCAATACAATAAGGACACGGGAAAATGTACAGTCCTTATGTACGTTAACTAATGGAGACAAGGAGGGACTAACAAGCCTCATAATGAATCGGAAGCTAGCGTTTACGGATGACAATGACAAAAGCCAATTAAAAATATGGGCGGGTAGTGGGCCGGGCTTCAAAGCCATACTCCACTACTCCATGCCTCGCAGAGCGAGCAGGGAATGCGCGCTGCCGCTAGGCTCGACCTAAAAATGGATGCATGCACCCATGGTTTTAAACTCCAATGCTAATCACTAATTTCATTAAAATCCTGGTGGAAAGTAGAAAAAATATTTAAAAACGAGACCTGACAATTAGAGTGTACAGACCAATTTACATGGTACTCGTCTGACTTTATTAATTTTTGTTGTCTTGCGTTGTGATAGGGAAAGCCTGAACCAAGAAAGAACCTCGTTACAAGATGGTGATAATCACAATTGCACTCAGAGTATCCGTAAAGCGTGTGCTTTAGCAAATCAGATGATTAATAGTTCTTAATTAGATTCCCTATTTATTGTAATGATCCCCATTAAGTGGGACACAATTCTGAATATGCCGCTTTTTAGATGGCCCACTTGGTGACTGTAGAGATTTTATTATGCAATGATCGCTTTATGTCGATATAGTGGAGTGCTCGGTCTGCCCACAATGCAAACTACTAGAAAATTATGGGATTGATTTTTGACCTGTGACTGGAATGTCAAACCCAGCATCTACATTACTTCACAATGTATTACTGGATGTAGTACTTAATGGGTTATTACCGTCCTCGGGCAAACTCCTCAAGCACCATAAATAGTCTGGAATACACATGGTTGTTTTGTCCTTCCCTTGACGTGGTTTGAGTTTCAAATACATTTACTATTTTTTGAGCCTTGAAAAGTCCTGAACACAGAAGAAACCAATGTCAGCTGAAATTTAATGCATTTTTGGGCCTATGTAAAAAAAGATTTAAGTATAATATTAACTATCCTAGTAGTTGACATGCAGAATTGATCGTCACATACTTTAAAGCTGTGCAAACTAATGTTCGTTATTTATTATGCAGAGACCTTTGACCTAGAAAGCCTTGATCTCCAAGTTTCAGGATCTCATCAGTTTCTGCCATCTACAGAAATCTAATTTTTTTATGTTATTTATTCCATCATAGACAGTGAGGCAGTGTGTGAAGTTAGAGTTTTGCTACCAAATGTCACTGTTTCAAGATGGCCCTCACTCAGCAAGAGGTCAAAGCATCTTAGACTTGCAAATAGTCTTTGGGTGAACAATTATGTAAAACATGACTGCATTTTATTCTCCTAATACTTGAAACAGAAATTACTTCATTAGGTTTATGAAATGTGTTCAACATTGTACTAATTGCGTATTTCATCTTCTCGTCTAGGCCCTTAAAGTAGTCCAATGGAGTTTTAGCTTCTGAAAATTTAACTGTACAGAAAATAGTAGAACAGGGTTTCCTGTCTCCGACTACATAACTATTTGCCTGTTTCTTTCCTTACTTATGAATGCATAACATAAAACTCATTGAATATATATTATTTTTTTCAGCCTTGAATAAATCCTGATCTTCAGGGGGACAAAAAAACGTGTTTGCTGTCAATGACTCGGCAGAAAGGAATAAAATACTTTAAAAACCTAAACTCTCCTTCACCCCCCCCCCCCCCCCATTCACTAAAAAAAAAAAAAAAACTTCCGGATTAATCCCCGCTTTTAGTGCTTGATCCCTTGTGCTTTTTTATGCTGGTGCCACAAAGCATTGGCAAAGGATTGCTGTGCCATGCAGATCACAGCATTGCACCATTCACAATGGACTAATTTGGTGGTTGGCAGTGTCAGCGCCCGAACAGTTACCCAGCTTCTGCTTCCAGGATGCCATTGAATACTCACAATGTGGACCTTCCATGGCTGGGCACACAGTGACTGCTCTCGGCATTGGCAGCTCATGTAAAGGAGTCAAGGCACAGGTCTAGGAGTTGTGGGCAACTATCAAATCTGAATCCTGGCAATGTAGACTCCACCTTCCTAAGTCGGTTATTTAAAGTGCTTTAAAAGGGTCGAATTACCATAGAAGTATATTAAGAACATTTTTATTTTACTAAGTAAATAACAAATGCCAATAAAGCTATAGGCTTGATTTCCATCAACTGCCCTTTGTGTCTCACCTACTTACTCCGTCAGTACATCCTACCATTACCCATCTCCTCTTCATCATTGACCTTTCACATAAGCCTCTTTTTTTTAAAAATTAAAAAAATTAAAAAGAAAGGTATGGGTATAAAGTGCACTTAAAAGTAAATAGTGAGTTTCCAAATCCTATGACTTATTCTACAGACTTTGAAACTCTTCCAGAAGATGCCTCTAGGATAGTCGTCGGCTTACCCTTCTAACCAATGTTTACAATGTCAAAGGCTTGGTGTGAGAGTGGTTCCACTCTAGCCGCTTGCTGTTGCCAAGGGTAGGTCAGGCCAATTCCTGTGGTGGTTTCGAAGTTGGTCTGATGGCACTTATGGACATTTCATTAATGTAGGAGGGCAACAGGAATACATTGTTGACAGCAGAACTGGAGTCTGGGAGACCTGATTATTGCACTCGAATATCTATGGTAGGTTTACATGGTCAACCTCACTAGTTAACAAGGTGTGCTTTGAACAGAAAATATTAGCATATAATAGTCATCAAGCAAAAATTACTGAAGAGAACTGTTTAGTTTGAACAACGTATGGCCTGGCCTCCCATCAGCTGAAGCAGCTGCTCTGTCAAAACAGTCATGAACAGCACATTCCACAGTAGAATGAGCCCATTAGAAGTACAGGCAGGGGGCAACCAGAGCTGGCATTGCCATCTGATCTCCTTTTATTAACCTCCGATTGAACCACCAATATTATATAAGCCACGCCACCTGCACCTACCATCACTACCACGACTAAAAGCCATTATTCACTACACCCAACACTGTACCAGACTGATAACTGAACATATTGAAAACAACCTGTTCAATACCACCAAATCACTCTCCTACAATACAAAGTAGTGACACATGAATAGTACACCAGCATTCAAGCATAAGCTTGGGACCATAACCTTTGTGCGCATACTGTAGAAAAAAACCTCAAATTTTACAATATCCTTCCAAAAAAGAGCCATTCACAATGAACACTAACATTGTAAAATTCACCATCACAAAAACAATTTCAAACTACTAACCCCACCACACTACAGCCTTCTGCCATTAAATTCCATACAACCTGCAATTACTTTTTTTTTTTTTTTTTTTTAAATTACACTACAATGTATAGCACGGACTGCATATCAATTGCATCAAAAATAAACTTTAAGGGCTACAACATTACCCCTACTCCAGCTCCACTCTGCAGCATTGTTGTATGTTTTCAAACAGGCCAAACATTGAAACCTCTTAAAAACAAACTTAGTCTGCGGTAACTCCAAGAACAATAGATTTCAAAATGGCTACCAATTAGAGACACCGCATTCTTTGTCCCCACTGCTTTTATGCTACACCGCACATCATAGAATGAAAAACTGCACTGTCAAGATTTGGCAAGGTTTAGGAAGCAGCAGAATGAGATGCCCAGTTCCTCAGATTGCTGGATCCTCGCACCTCTGAAAGCAGTGTTGACTTGCATTTCCTTAATTTCACCAAAAGTCTAAAATTTTCAATGTAATAACACAATTTAAAGGAAAATAATCTTCAAGTACACCTATTTGATGGTACAGAGCAGTTAGAACAGATTTAACGTGTTTAGCATCAACATAAAAATGAACAATTTAAAATCCCATTTCCCATGATAGAACAAACAGTTGAATCACAAGGGGCAGCATTTAAATAAAACAGACTACAAAACACTGAACAGAGTTTGATTATGCATTCAAAATCTAAATCTGGATTATTCGATCCAGTCCCATACTAAGAGTTCAAAAAGAGGATATGCATCAACAAGAATTAGGCCTACCAGAACTGGTATGCAGAAACTAGGGCAGAGGACAAGGGTGTAGTCAGTATCAGATACCGAATGGACAGGTATACTGCATAATGTCCTATGTAATTCATTGGTGGGCTCGCCTGTGGCCGTCCCCATAAGATGTGCCTGAAAACTGAAGAGCTCATATAATCCATTTATAAAGCTCAATCTATGGGAAAGGTTTAGGATGGGAAAATCAAATGAAGTGGAAGATAATTTCAATATGTAGAAATAGAAGATATGTCAAACGGCATGTCCAGATTCTTCTAAACTGCCTATAAAAGTTTGGTAGGGCCTGGCTGCAAATCACGTGTTACCTACCGAGCAGAGATCTTTGGGGAAATCGGCATTCTCTGGATTTGGAACCCTCTTCCCATCGAAAGGAGGGTAATCTTTACTTCAGCACTAATTGACTCTTGTGCGACTACCATCAATATTCCATTCTCAATATTATCCAGGGAATAACGCTAAAGGGCGTGTGCCACGTTGCAGTGTTTTTCTATGAGAAAGATATGGTATCAGTCACACGTTACACCAGACACTGAAAATTGATCCTTAAAGTGAACACCCACAATGTTACATTTTGTAGCAAAAAAAGTATTTTTGTGGCAGAGGAACACATGGTGGGAGTGTCAGCTGTGAGTTAGGGAGGCAGAAGTGGATTTGAACCCCGACATAGGTCCGCCTTGTGGTGTGCAATGTGCACATTTCACCTGAGGAACACCAACGCAGGGAAACACCTATTTAGATGTGCATTAACAGAGGACTTGTTACGGACATGCAGTGGATGAATTCACTTGGATTTTGTTTCTCTTTAAAAAAAAAAAAAAAAAATAAGATTGGATTGGTTTTGAAACAGAAATACAGGCCCTTTAGGCAATTACACAAAATGCAAAAATAGACATACTTGCACGTATAACCCACCCCACCACCCGCAAATGATCAGTAAATACAGCTTCTCAGAAAATAGCACCAAGTGCCCCAACCCCTCCAGAATGCACCTCATTCCATGAAAGTCCAGATTTCGTCATTCAGTACTCGTCACAGAGTGAACAGGTTCCAACACAATGCCCCGGTACTCCGCCCAGCCTGCCATACCTTAGCATGCTACTGTGGGCAACCCCGCGCCTCATACCTCTATCTCTAAGCCCATTCCCTTTCTCCAAACCGCCAAGGAGGGGGGGGGGGGGGAGAGATGTGGCCTTCCATATCCATTGCTATGTTCCATTTGGCAGGGTGAAACCCAGGAAAAGTAGCATTAGTTTTTATCGGTTACCACCCAATGTGCCATTAATATGTAGGAGGGTTCGTTTAGGGTACATTGGGAGTGTCCAGCCCAATACCTCACCCACGCAGAAAGTCACCCTGTGCCAAAATGGATCCAGGACAGCCCCACACAGTATAGGAATGATCCTTCTGCATCACCACATCGGAGGCAGGCAGGGGAGGCAACAACCTCCCCCCCCCCCCCCCCAATCTTCCACAGACGATACTGCATAAGGTAAACCCTGTGGAGGTACTTGAGTTGGATCAGTCTGAGTCCGGCCGCAATAGTTGCCTCTCTAGGTTCCTACCCTATCCTCAGTCCAATCTTCATCCTCGAGGTCCCCCAGATCAGTCTTCCATGCCCTTCGGAGGACAGGGAATGTGTCAGGTTGGTTAGAAGAGAGTCTGGTATCTCTTAGCGATCTTATGGTCTCCCAGATCTTCTGAAATAAGCCTACCCTCCAGTGGATTAAATTCAGGGAGGTCATTCAGGGCAGTTATACGAGGGGGGGGTCAATGCATGGTGGAACTGTAAGTATTGAAGGAACTGACTGTGGTAAAACTCATTTTGTTTGCAGGGTCTGAGCAGGGATTTGAGAGCGGTTCTGCTCATATCATTACCCAGGGTAGAGATCCCCATCACGTCCCACTTCCGAAATCCCTTCAGCCCAGCCACCTGCAACAGCATGCGGCCCTGCCAGAGCGGCATCGACTGAGTCAGTTTCCCCCTCCACAAGTTAAGAAGCACTCTGGTAGCAGGAGGGAGGGCACAGAGGCTGCCCCACCTACACAAAAATAGAGATCAGGGGGTGTCCCTCATTATCCACTTTTCGGATACAAAGGCGGGGTCATCTCAGAAGTTGCACCACCAATCATTAATGATCGGTAAATGTGAGGCTCGGTAGTACGATTCGGCCACTGCGATGCCTCTAAAGAACGTACAATTAAAGCATTTGCTGACAGCAATATGGGGGATATCACCGTCCCACAGGGAGCTACGAAGAGTAGAGTTTAGTTTCCAGAACCATTGTCTTGAGATATCGTACAGGAAATTTTGTAACTGGTACAAAAAAATGGGTAAGAACACCACTTTAAAAAAATGCCGACCCACCAGTCAGGGAAAGAAGCAAAACAGCTTTCCTGAGGGAGGATGTTTGGGTGTAGTCTAACAGGCCCAAGGTTACACTGAAGCCGCCGCATCAGGGGACACAAATAAACCTAGATATTTGAAGCCTCCAGAGGCAATCTTCAGCCCAGCTGCCCAATCAAAGTCCTGCAGGTAGCTATTTGCCAGGAAAACAGTGAATTTGGAGATCTTGATGTGAAGTCCTGAGGGATCGCCAAATATGCACATAATTTGTAGGATTCTGGGCCCTGTGTGTTCGGGGTCAGTTTAGAAGAGGAACTCATTGGCATTCAATGCTATTGTATCAGAGGTTCCATCCCCCAACTCGAATACATGCACTTGGGTGTCCACTCTCACCCATATCACCAACAGCTCCATGACAAGAGCCAACAGAAGGGGGTACAGGGGGCATACCAGTCTTCTCCCCCACTGGATCTGAAGTGCGGCTGATTGGGCACCAGCCATACATACCATCGCAATCAGGTCAGTGTGCAGCAGATTGAGATAGGAGAGAAATTTAGGGCAAAAATTCAGACAAAGAGCAAACAAATACTCACAAGTCAAACGCCTTGTCAATGTCCACAAGCAGGACCACCACTGTCCCTCCAATTTGTCCGCCAGGGCCTGCATGTTGCACAAGTGCCTGATATGGGGCATAAACCCAGCTTGATATGAATGCACAAGGTCAGGAACCAAACGCACCAGTCAGTTGGCCAGTGCTTTCGCCAGCACCTTCACTTCCAAGTTCAAGAGGGAGATCAGGCGGTATGAGGAGTGATCCTCTGCCAGTTGATTGGGCTTAAAAAGAATCACTATTTCAGTGAGCCTCTAATCCGGGGGCAGAACGGAATGGTCGACAGCGGAACGAATCCCATTCAGCATTTGCTCCTGGAGATTAGGCATATATGCCTTGAATAATTTGCATGAAAAACCATTGGGCCCTGGCCTTTTCCAGGCCCCAGTTCCGCCAGATCGCGGACTACAATTCCTCCCCAGTCAGATCACCCTCCAGCGAGTCATGGTCCGCCACAAACTTCTTAAACTGGGGTACACTCTCAAAATGAGTGGCAAAACTGCAGGCCACTTCCCTAGGATTCATGCACAAGAAACTGGCTGGGTCACGTATAAGAGGGATCGAGCGGAGTGGTGGGCAGTCTGGCAAAGTCTATGTAGCATTTTACTCAACTTATCCACCCCATTGGTATATGTGGCTCAGAGCCGCCTGCAAGGACTGTTTGGCCTCCTCCAACAAGGTCTGCTGGTACAGTTGCTGCAGGAGGCTCAGCCACATCCAGGCCTTCTACCCAGTGCCCAGTCTGCCCTGCGCGTCCAAAGCAGCTATCTGGGATTCAAGGTCCAGGCGCAGTCGTTCCCAAGTAGCATAGTGAAAGTCTGCTCCCTGCTGCGTGGTTTTTAAGGCCTCCAAAAGTATTGCCGGGGAGTCTACAGAGCCTACCTTGTGGGTGAAATATTAATCAATGGATTGTTAGATATGTTGCCTATAATTCGGGTCACGACGATTCCAGAACGAGAGGTGCCACCGAAAAGCAGAGCGCTGGTGACATAGGAGGCAGAGAGCGATTGGGGAATGGTCTGAAAGCACTCATGCTAGTATGGCAACATCAGTAATTCTATGCCAATGAGAATGGCATGAGGAAGTAGTCGAAGTGGGAGAAGGAACCATGTGTCTGGGAAAAGAAGGTGAAGCCATCCTCACAGGGGTGGTGAGCTTTCCAAATGTCTACTAGGCCTACAGCATCAGAAAAGGGAGGCAGGCGAGTGCTTCCAGTCCCCAGGGGCAATCCATGTGGACGCCACCGGTCAACGGTGTGATCATGATGCCATTCCAATCACCCCCCATCACTGCGAGTCCCTCCGGGAACTCTCCCCACAGCACTGTTATCAAGTCTACAAATGACTGGCTCGGAGGAGGGGCATAGACAGAGAAATGTGAGGGGTTCCCCGTATAATTTGACCATCACTGCCGTGTACCTACACTGTGGATCTACCCAGGACTTAATATGTTGGAAAGGGACACGGTTCTTGATCAGGATGGCTGTCCCCCTTGATCCCCTTGTGAACCCAGAGTGGAAGACCTGTGTATAGCCAAACCTACTCAGAAGGGGACCAGATTACCCACAAGATGAGTCTCCAAGAGGAACAGGACATCCATTCCGAACCTTCAAGCGCATTTCAGGACCACACCCCTCTTAATTTTATTGAGTAAGCCATTTACATTCCAAGATACCATATGGAGCTGATCAGCTGTGTCTGACTGAGCACCCATGGTACACTAGGGTGGAAAATAAGGTGGTCAGCCGCCAAGCCAGGAACCACATGCAATGACTCTGCAAAACAAACAAAAACATGACCACCCCCCACCCCATACTTCGAGAACAGGAAGTAACTGCAGCGGGGTAGACCTCTGCCGGGGTCCCAACAGGAAACCCACTAGGCCCATCCCAATAATTCCCCATACCCACAAAGGTCAGTTCACTGTCCGCTCAACAGGAGGGCACAAAACAAGGGAGGCCAAGTATACCACTCCCATTGCCTCAGGGTCATTGAAGCCTCACTCCACATCGGGAGTTATAGGAAGCAATATCTGGAGCCATCTATCTGCCACTGCGTCAGGTTGTAGGGACGGCAGCAGACATCGGAGGCATAAAGGAATCCCCCGCCTCCTCGGCTGGAACTGCTCGATCGCCCTGAGAGTTCCTCCACGAGGAGCCAGACCTGTTAAATCTTTACACCAGGGTTTTGGAAGGTCGGTTGTGTCTCCCTCCCCGAGATGAGTGAGTGCATTCGTGGAGGAGTGTGCAGTTTAAGGTGATCAGTCCAATGGAAAACCTCTTCCGGCTTCTCAAAGAAGAGGGTTTGAGAACGATAGATCACCTTCAATTTAGCTCGCTACATCAACATGTACTGAATATTGAAGCCTCAAAGCAGTTTTTTTAGCTGTCAAAAAGTATTGCCTTTGTTGCTCACCATCCTAGTATAGTCAGGAAAGATCATGATGGTTAAAGACTGAAACGTGACCCTACCCTGGAGCCTGGCATGTTGGAGGATTCAGCGTCATGCCAGAGCCCTGTGAGCACGCTCAACAAAGCAGGAGGACAGGGTCTCAGAGGGTCATAAGGGATATCTAAGCCATTGGTTCAAGAAGCGTTCCAGGATGTGCCCTCACACCCCTCAAGAAAGCCCACAAATCACTTTCCTGCCCACCGAGTCTTCAACCCTCGCTGCCAGTTCCTTAGTCTCAGCTGGGAGTCTGGTCACTGTCTGGTGCAGCATGTGGCCAGAGTCCTCGACCCCATATCTCGGCCTCCACGATCCGTTCAGGGTCCTTTCTTAGGTCCTGAAGTAGAAGGGTGACATCAGTTCCCACCACTCCAATCTTGACATCCAGCATGTCTCTCTATTGGGTGACAGCCGCCAGAAGTGTAACATTGTCTAGTGTGGGGACACCCTGTCCATCCATCCCACAAGTCTGAGCAGCACCCCTCCCCAGAGTGCATTAACTTATCCAAGGTGCTCTTCTTATCCCCAGGAAGAGCTTCATCTTTAGCCATAATTATGGCAGCAGCAGCGGTTATAGAAGTTGGACCTTCTCAGGATGCACCTCCACCTACGAACCGCATGGCCCCCCCCCCACCGTAGTCTAGGGAGTAGGGTGGCACGATCAGTCAGGTCTTGTGGCCTCTCCAAGGGCACGAGGGGGAAGAATGAAACACAAAATGAGGGCCCCCCAGGGACCATCAGAGAACATATGTAGTAAGATGCAAAAAAGAAGCACCCCACCCATCTCAGGTGCGAGCCTTCCTCAGGGCCTCAAAAGGGCAGTCCATCCAAGGAGGCAGCAGCTCCCAATGCCTCTCAACCCCCAAGGGGCTCACCAGCAGAAAGGCAGCACCACCAGCCCGCTCTGCTAACATGTGGCAGCGCAGGATTGTTATACGCGCCGTAGAGGAGTGCAGGGAGGCCAGAGAGCAGAAGGGCCAAATGAGAGTCCAGGGAGGCGTGGGGCCGCAGGCCTCACCGAGCCCTAGCTCTGCCTCACACATGTCCTCCTCTAGCTCACACCATAGCCATGTTGAGGCCCACTTTGGGGTACAGGTGCAGGAGGAGGGAGAAGCCAAGCTCCCCTAGCCCAGCCCCTGCCAATCTACTCTGGGGCCTGTCGCGGAAGGGAGGCGCCATGTGGCCCTGCTCCAGTCCGAGTCTCCTACAGGGGAAAACAGGTGGTTTGGGGTCTGGTACCAGCTACCTCTGGCACCCACCCCCAGCCCATAAGCACTCTCCCGACCAATCTGGCCACTGCAGCCAAAGGGGGACCCAGGGTACCACCTCAATCTGAGGGGGGGGGCACTACTAGTGACCCCCCCCCCTCCCCCAGACCTCACCCCCGTCATGCAGCAGGGAGAGCAGAGCCCTGTGACAGAGCAGGGTGAGACACCCACCTGGGCCTCTCCATGCAGCCACTTCTCCTCCACTGGTAGCTCGCGAGGCGTTGAGGTCCGACGCTTCGGGACACCGGCCCCTGCAATGCTGCGGATACCTGATGCGGCAAGTGGGAAGCACTGGGGTCTGAATATGGGCGAGGATCCAGAAAGATTATTATCGACCGTACAGAATGGTATGAGGCTGCGGCAATGTTTGGAGGTCAAGTCATGCCCCCCATTTTGAGTTTTAATGACCTAAACGTTTGATTTGATAATGTGATTTTTAAAGTACATTTAAAAGTACGACCGTTGCCCAAAGAAAACTCAGTTAAGGATCAATTTTATAATCATATGGCTCACATCTGCTGAAAAATTAATCTCCTGCCAATTGGAGGTTTTCACAAAGTCAGGGAAGCTTGAGCCCAGACTCGGTGCACAACAGTCCAAGGAAGATTGGTAACCTCTGGCCAACCATCAGTGTCACTAAGAGAGGAGAATCATGACCTTTAGCTCCCAATACAGTGATCTCCATTGCCAAAGGCACGTAGACTCGAGACTTGGGTAGGATGATATCAATCGTTAATGTTATGTTTCCATAGCAGTGAAATATTAAATCAGGCATGCAGCCAATGACTCCACACAGCATAGGAAATGTTTTTCGGACAGTAAACACTTCATTATCAATATATTAATAGGATAGATTAGACGAACTTCACCATATCACAATGGAACCTATACACAGTTTTCTATCCAGCACAGATCTTAAGTTAGATTCAAGACAATTTCTGCGCATCTGTTTTAGCAAAGATGCTTTGCTGGATAAAAACATTAGCAGTCTACACAACCACAAAGCATCATTACATTGTTAAGACCACGTATAATTCTTAACTAGGTTGTGTGGGGGGGCGGCAATAAAATCGCAGGAAGATTAAAGTAGACATTTATAAATTCAACCTCAAGTTGACATTTCTTCCTTTGGGTGTAGTCTCTTGAGGATTTTACACCATCGATTCAAAAGAAAACCTAACACTGCCCTACTGCGTCTTGGTATGTATTGATACCACAGTGACCAACCCCCAATTAGCAAGCACTTCACTTAATTACACTTAGGCTCCTAGAAATGTTAAGGTTCAAAGCGTTCAAAGCATTGAAAGCTCCTGGTTTAGGTCTGTAAGTGGGTGACGAGCAGATTCTGCAATTATTTGGGAGAGTGAGTGGATGTACAAATCTAAGGAATTTAATTTGTGCTCACATTTACTAACACTGTCGCCTTAAAAGGGGGTTCTGGACTACTACACACTACAGTTTGATGCATATGTGTTTATATTTAAAGATCGTGGTAGTAAGGATACCCTGTATGTAAAGTGTTTTATTTCATCTCTACAAAATATTTACATGAAAAAAGAAGCAATGCATTTTTTTCTAGGCCTTGCGTTCTATAGTTAGCTGACAACGAGAGCATTTGTTTATCCGATTCCTTGAAGTTTATTCTTTAAAACAGATACTACTGTTCCAAATTAACATTTCTAAGAGGAGGCCTTGCATCGCTGAATACATTCATGAATCCTGGCAATATGTCTGAAACTAAACGTGCACGTTATTTTATGTACGAACCCCTTTTGTTTTTCCACAATTCTATGCCCCGAGTATTTATTTCTCCAGCATTTTTGAGCTTTCACATAATAGCTTTATTTTGAGTCTTGTTTAGTCAAGGGTCCTCTTGAGTTTAGGTATGTATGTTTTTTGCATATCGCACAAGACTGGTCGTCAGTTCTAAAAATATATTTCTTTTTTGCACAAGCTAGTGCATTTTTCTAAAAATACAGCACCCATGCTTTACTTTTGTGGCTTGTCTGCAAACGTACATTACAGATTTCAGTTTCTCCTGGTTTCACAACATATCCCAGAACAATGAAACAGGTTTTCCTTTATGTTAGAATGCGTTTTAAATCGGTGTCAAACTCCTTCTGGTCCTCAGAATATATTACAATATTTCTGTAATTTTATTTCTTCGGCAGAATTAATGCAATTCATTATATTCAATTTCATATTTGTTACAATCATCAATAGGCTGAAGGTATCAAAAGAGCTTTTTCCTTATTCCTCTTAGACAGAATAAACAATTTAGCTGCTAGGGTGGACTCAGCCCAGATAAGCTGGGTTAGCTTTTTTTTTTTTTTTAAATTGATTACATATTTAAAAACCCTAGACTCTGAAAGAGACATTAGTTTGAGAAACATTAAAGTAACTGGTTGGTTGAACTTAGAAAATAACTGAAGTCTGTCTGTGGTTGTTGCAGGTGTTCCAGAAATGCTGAACCAAGTTCACAGGGAGTGACAACCTGGGACTGAATGTAGACCAGATGAACAATTATACCTTCACACACTGATTATTTCTACAGCAATGCACCGACTAACAAATTCATAAAACCAAGCACCATTTTACCTGCATAACAGGTAAATATGGAACCTCTGGGTTCAACAGGTCAGAAATGCATGTCTACAAAACTCTAGCATAAATCATTTGTTAAACTTTATGGTGTGTACAGTCCGATTATTACTCCTAAGGGGATGGCCAGGCTCAGTTTTGTATTCAAACACAACAAGACGGACTGCTGAAACTCAACCACTCACCCCAGTCAAGAGCTCTGGGTTTAATCCATCGTTCTTTTGCTCACTATGCCGACCCAGCCATATGCAAATCAGTCTTGACCCTGCTCCTCATGGGAACAGTCCAGCCAGAAGTGCCAGGCCAGGTCCTCCGTGGACCGGAAGCACCATCCTGGGATCTGTTTCGGGGCATCACCCCTCATCAGCCAAGCTAACTTGAATCCAGTGGCACAGAAAGCAAGGGACCCACGTCTGGGCATACCCCTGGCCACTTAGGGCTAACATAGCAAACACAACAAGATGGACAGAGTGCGGAAACTTTTCAACCACTCACCCCCAGTCAGGTTAGAAATACACGTCCACAAAACTCTAGTATAAAACATTTGTTAAACTTTTTGGTGCGTACAGTAAGATTATACTCATAGGAGATGGCCAGGCTCAGTTTTGTATTCCTCGGGATCACCACTATGAAAAACAGATCAGATTTGGACAATCAGAAGAATGTTGCTCTTTGAACCTTACATCCCATGAACAAAGATGGGATGTGTGTGGGAGAGACAAAAATGAGAGCAATGCATGAGTACACAGTTAATGAATGGCTGGCTTAACATGCTACACCCGGTCAAAGAAAATTTGAATATTATAAAAAAAAATCCTAATAATTTGCAACAGCCAGAATAGTACTTCTGAGACCTACAACTCGCCGTCTTTATCACTAGCAGCTTCCTCACACACCTACAAGGAGAGGTAAAGAAACCCTCGCTGACCAAGCCCATGGCCCCAGCTACTTGGACCAATAGATGGAAGGACATTTGGAAGGTCAGAGGCAGACTGGAGTCGTCGCCATGAGGTTAGGCAGCACCCACCTACCTCCCTCCACTCACAATTCCATCTAGTCATTCACTAACAGATGCAGTAGGAATCTGCCATGTACTTTGATGTGGACACACAGCCTCTGAGAAGCACAGGCCTGGGCACACTCCACAGCCCCTGCAGGCAGGTACTGAGGCTCCAGGCATTGTATGCTTGCAGCCACTGCGGAGTTTTTATGCCTAATATGAACTTGTAAAAGGCCAAAATGCTGCATGATCAGCTCCTGAGAAAGGATCCTTCCCCTCTCCCAACACAGTCTACCAACTACCTCAGGCCCCCCGCCGCTTCTCAAAATGTCCAACACACAAGCCCCTTCGCTATGAAGCTCAAGTCATAAATTATTTGCATAAATTCTTCTTACCTTGATTTAAGGAGATGCGATGGACACGGTCTCTGAACGCAGACTCCAAGTCTCTTTTAGTGTGAACAGCAGTCTTCTCTACACTGTCCTGAAAACAGAACATAAAACAATCACTTGACAAGCCAAATTAACAAGAATTACCAACTTAGTGACAACAGTTCACAAGCTATAGAAACGTGATTGGGTTTCCAGTTAAAACTATTATAACAAGGTCACTGGAATTATGTGGCAGGGAAACTCCAATTATGCGACAGGAGTTACCAAATTTTGCGACCAGAAAAGCCAAATTATGCAGCATAATAAGGCACATTTAATTGTATTAATTCATTATTCAGTAATTTTTTTCACATGGTAATACCTTCTGGGCAAATATTTCACCTCAGTACCAACTTAACCAAATACAGAAATAAGCAACTGAAAAGATTCCAATTAACTTTTGTGAATGACCTTCCACTATACACGAACAAGATGCCACGTTTTAGAAACTTTTGATCCGAGTTAGAAACAATTTTTCTCATCTGCAGATTATGTAGCAGATGGATTGTGCGGCAAATTAAGGCAATCCATAACTATGCAAAAAATATGCGGCCACTAAATCATAATTCCAGGGGCCCCGATTATAACCAGTAAAACACCATCAAAAGGAATATATATATTTTTTTTTCCCGCTAATCAGGTTGCCACTTTGTGATGAATCTGCATAATTTGGCAGAAGGAAGGGTCAGTTTTCTATTGGTATGTCAAGTTTTGTACCAATCCAAGGGGGATGGGGCATAGATAGTTAAGGGGGGGGCAATCAATAACATTTTAGTTGATTAAATCTTTGGTGCTGTTTGATCAAACTGTTAAGTGTGGCATTCAGCTAGCCAGTTATAACCAGTGCAGGTATAGAAGGCTTCATGAAGATCCAAATGGGGGAAGGGTGGGCAAGGTTAAAAAGGGGATTAGGGTAAAACATATGGACATTCTTATACCTTTGGCACTGTTGATAATCTGTACGAAGCTTGGCAGGGACTTATCACTTACCTTTTTCAGTATCTGTATGTGCAGATCCACGGGGTGCGGTGGGAAGTGTTTATTTGCTAATAACATTGGCAGGCGCTTGGAAGGCTTTATTATTGGCGAGTCATGTTTTGAACCAATCCATGGTTGAACGAAGGGGAGAGTAAAAGGGGGTCAATAATATTTTAGTTGCTTCTAACTTTAGCACGGTTTGATAATTATGCATCAAAAGTGGCAGGGAGCAGCAAGTTACACCCAGTGCTATTTCAGATTTTGTGCAGATCAAATGGGACAGATCGGCACCACATTTGACAGACTTGGCATGTTTAGACTACTTTTGCTTCCTTTAATTTCACCAAGGACCATTGGTGGGACAGATAAAGCTGGAGGATCAAAGAAGTGTTTGTCTACAATCTTCACTGTTCAATGAATCTAGACAAACTTTGGCAGATGTTTAGTGGGTTTAGCTTGCTGCTGGTTATGACAAGTCTTGAACAGATACGTCAGGGTGGGGCCAAAGATAAATGGAAGGGCAATTAGAGTTGCTTTTCCTAATAATTTGGTGCTGTTAAAGTAATCTGCATGAAATTTGAAAGCTAACAAATTAAGTCCGGTGCCTGGCCAACAACCAACTCCACTGCATACAGCTGAAGGCATGGGGCCTAACAGAAGACTGCACACACTGCAAATTGGGTACGTGCCAGGTTGTGCACAGAGAGGGTTGTGTGGCCAGGGCAAGTTAGGCATATGGTCTGGCCCTACAAAATGCAAATCATAAATGTAGATCATAAAATAAACCCCAAGAAAGTCACTGAAATAAAACAGTTAAAAACTCAGTTATGTTTGAGGGTCAAACATGTAAAACCACTGAAATTCACAAGGTGTGTATGAATGCACACAACCCACCTCAATTGCCAACTATGTAACTCTCCAGTTATATCTTTTGTTCACAGTGGTCGACCCAGACACATCATGTGTTCCTAAATACAACTGCGGTCAAGCCCCTCCTCAAGAAACCCACGGCAGACCCGACTGACCTGAAAAACTACTGGTCCATCTCTCTCCTTCCCTTTGCAGCCAAAGTCACCGAGAAATTAGTCAACGCCCAGCTGACCACCTTCATCGAAGAGAACACCATCCTCGACTACTCCCAGTCTGGATTACGCAGCAACCACAGCACCGAGACCGCCCTCCTCGCCACCACAGACCACATCCACGTGCTACTCGACCAGGGCCACAGCGCAGCCAGCATCCTGCTAGACCTCTCCGCAGCCTTCGACAGTCTCCCACCGCACGCTGGCAGCCAGACTTCCCGACGCTGGCATTTGGGGAACCGCCCTCGACTGGATCCGCTCCTTCCTCGCCGGCAGAACCCAAAGGATCAGACTCCCACCCTTCCTCTCCGAACCCACAGAGATAAACTGCGGAGTACCCCAATGATCATCGATATATATATATATATATATATATATATATATACACACACATACACACACATATACATACACATATACATATATCACACACAGACCACTCCAAATGAAGAGATCAGAGGCCACAACGGGGAACTTGTGGAGGAATCTTTACTGAGACACCTTGCAAAGCGTTATGCATTTCGGCGAGTATGCCTTCCTCAGACGCTGTAGCAAAGACCAGGATGATGCCAAGCCCCTCAAGCCCCTCCTTTTGAACTCCTGCGGTCCTCCCCCAGAAGGGAAGTTAGCTGACTCCACTGAATTGCCTGCAGCTGTAGTCAGATCACCAAAGACTACAGCTCCCATCATGCAACAATAAGGTAAATACCCAGGCGGAGTCCTGGCTCGATGAGCACTGAATTACCTAGCAAAAAGGGGGGAGTTTATGTTGTAGTTCTTGGCAAGACCTGTAATTAAAGTCAAGTTCCTCCTCGGGTCCCCAACGTTCTGCCTCAGTACACCTGTGTCAAGTAGGACCATAAAGCGTGGATATAATTATCCCGCCTTCACGTGCAATCACGAGCTGCTCCTGGCAGTGGCTACTTGCCCAGTCTGGTGTCCGAGGCGCTCTTGCGGCATCCGATCTCTCGGAAAACAAAAAAAGTGTTGCCACTTGAGTCAGCAAGGCCGCAGCACACTTGAAGAACGGGGCCTCTTACACGCGCTGCCGACAAGCACGTGAAAACATCACACACAGACCACTCCAAATATATATATCATGTGATCAAGCTCGCTGTGTCGAGTGAAACGCGTCATGGCAGGCACTATGCCTGTGTTTATTCATGGAATAATTGGAAATAAACTGCACTGTTTTTCCACGACATCAGTCTGAAGTAGCTTTCTTCAGAGTATTTGTTGAGGTCCGTGCCTGCTGGTTCTGCCGGGGATAGGCAGACAGGATTCTGGTGTGTGAATATATATATATACATATACATACACACATATATACATACACACACATATATACATACACACACATATATACATACACACATATATACACACACACATATATACACACACACATATATACATACACATATATACATACACACACATATATACATACACACACATATACATACACACACATATATACATACACACATATATACATACACACACATATATACATACATATATACATACACACACATATATACATACATATATACATACACACATATATACATACATATATACATACACACACATATATACATACATATATACATACACACACATATATACATACATATATACATACACACACATATATACATACATATATACATACACACATATATACATACATACATACACACATATATACATACATATATACATACATACATACACATATACATACATATATACACATATATACATACACATATATACATACATATATACACATATATACATACATATATACATACACACACATATATACATACATATATACATACATACATACACATATATACATACACACATACACACACACACACACACACACACACACACACACACACACGCGCACACACACACTAAAAAAACACCGGTTTCAGGGACGTTATAGTTAGAAATTAGCATTTAAAAAGCATTAGATATTCACTGAAAAAACCCACAGGTTACAGGAACGTTAGTTAGGCTGACATTTCACTCGTACAAAACCAGAGAAATTCAGCCGCTATAGTTAGCTGAGCCAACTATAACTCGCGCCCCCGCAATGCACTGCTGATGACTTCACATATTACATCACCCATGACATGGTCAGTGACATCACTGATGACATCATCCAGTGACTGATTATTTCTAAAAAGAGAGTCAGAGTCATATCATGAGAAGTCCTGCCACTCCTTGACGAAAAGCCGGCACCGGCAACAGGAATCCAAACAAAAATGTTTATTTAGGCAGACAATGACATCGAATGGAATGACGCGTTTCGGTGGACACAGCCACCTTGTTCACATACATACATACACATATATGTGCCAAGGTGGATTCGAAGAATGAGTGGGTGTAGGAGTGTCTGTATGGATGATTTAGTGGGTGCGTGACTGAATGTATAAGTGAGTGATTGAACGTGTGTCATTGGATGAGTGCATGGGTAGTGCCCGGGTCATTGGATGAGTGCATGGGTAGTGCCTGGGTCATTGGATGAGTGCATGGGTAGTGCCTGGGTCATTGGATGAGTGCATGGGTAGTGCCTGAGTGAATGGATGAGTGCATGGGTAGTGCCTGGGTGATTACATCTGCAAGAGAAGTGCAGAAAGAGGCAGAAATGTGCAGAAAGAGGCGAGAGGTGAAGAACGAAGCAGGAGAGGTGCAGAGGGTGCAGAACGAAGCAGGAGAGGTGCAGAAAGCAGGGTCTGAGAAATGGCAGGAGATGTTGGGGGTGGATGGTGTGTGGTGGGGAGGGGGGGGTGTCTCCAAAAGCACAGGGGATAGGGTGGAAGGGAGGAATTCAGGGCTAACCGGATCATCTAATGGTGTAATGTTTTGTTCATGAGACAGTGAAATGTTACCATTGTTGCAATATCACTAATAAAGAGGATAAAAAAAATTTATACATATCTGGAACGTACGAATAACAGGAAGCTTGCAGAAGTCCTGCAGGCATGCAACATTAAAAAGTAGAGCGATCAGATTGGCCGAGAGAGCTCTTCACCCCAGGGCCACCTCACTCTCATAGGAGTGAGAGGCTTTTAAGAGTCCCGCAGGAGTTTGCACTCTGCCTGGCCGCAATCCGAACAGATATGTTGCACCTTCCATTATAGGACTCAGTGACTCAATACCCATGTCCTGAAAATAAAGTAAAAATAAAATAAAGGGTAGGGGTACCCTTCTGGCATCAGTGCGGCCCTCGGTCATACCACACTGTGGCTCCAAGGAAAATGTTTGTGAGTATCCATGATGTAAAATAACTTTTCAAGCCCCCTTCACCCCCCCCCCCCCCAAATTCAGCAATACTAATGAACACCAAGCCACTTTTTTTGTTTACCCAGCTCCATGGGACTCTCGCAGGAGCCAGGGGGCTGGGCTGATTTTTTTCCCCACTTTGTCTCCTTTTCCTTTGCTTGTGTTTGATTTAATAAACTAGGATGTTGTCAATTTGTAATATCTACCCAGGCCACCCAGACGGTGCACCCGACAATTGACTTGCCTCTTAGTTCACTATAGGCATTGCTGTCAGGGTCAAATGGAAGCATGAAGGTTTCTAAATTCTTGTTTGAAAACGATCTAAAAAAAAAAAAAATACCTCTCAATACAGTGAAATCGGTTGTACTAAGATGGAAAGGTTCTGCATATTAATGAAATGCACGTTTTTGAAGTTTGAAGAGACTTGATCATATTTTTACACGTTTGTTGTAGGATCTCTTTAAAAAATGAAGGCGTTTCTAAAGTTAAGTGGTGCAGGATGCCTTATTTTCTTTCATTATGAATGTTAGTGCTGAGTCAAGTAAACAGCAGACCAGTGCTGCTGTTCACCAAGGGGATGCATGGAAAGGTCAGGAGGGCCGCAAGCGCCCCCCCCCCGGGCCGTACTTTGAGTATCACTGCTTTACATGTACTTCACAGTATTAAAAAAAACAAAAAAATAAAGTAACTAACTTGCGTCCTCGCCATGTACTGCTTATGACCTCACATATTACATCACTCATGACATGTAATATGACATTGAAATCACTGAGGCCACCTGAAAAAACAACATTGATGCCATCACTGTGCATGGCGAGGGCACGAGTCATAGATGCTCGAGTTACTGATAACTGAATGAATAAATGAGCTGATTTGTAGTGTGCACAGCTACTCCCGAGTCTCAGTACTAAAGAGTAAAAGTACTAAAAGAACGACACTCAAGCCAAATAAAAATACTAAGTTTTACGCTTCTTTCTGAAAACCAGGTCAGAGCTCAAAGGTGTTTGAGTTTAAAGTTACTTTTAACTGCAAGTTTCACCTAACTATAAAACTTTAACCTATTTTCCCCCCAAATAATGAAACACAGCAAATTCAATTAAAGTGTAAAAGAAAGGGAGTTAGGATCATAAAAGAGGAGAACTGACAAAAGGAATGAATGAGGGAAGGGAGATTTTTTTTTTTTTTTTTTTTAAGGAACAAGAAAAACATGATCCCTGTAACACTGTGGAAAGCAAAAAGCAAAAAAAAAAAAGTGCAACCTTTGACAACCATAACCCCCACCACAATTCATAACAAATATGAATTGTAAACAGGAATGCCCAAGCATTAATAGTGAGTGGCTCAAGTACCTCCTTCCCATTTCACACACACTGGTCTCTGATTTACAGAGGCAGAAGGAACTTTGGTATTCATACTATGCACACGATAAAATGTATGCCTCCGGTAATCATGCTACGTCTTCATGAAGTGACTCACCAAAATCACACATGGGTTAACAAAAATGGATTAAAAAAGGTATCAATGAAAGGCATATCCGTATTAGGTGCACTCAATCTTTGAACTGGATTAGCCTAGTGCTTAAAGTAACTGATGAACTACTTCTGGCTTGGCTCAGAATCGAGACCTCTGCAAAACATTCCCATATGTCATTGTGTAAAGTTTGCCTGAGGGATAAGAATCAAGACCTCTTCCACCACTTTTCACTAGTCATAACTGGTCTGGCAGGGGAAAAGTAAAAAAAAAAAATAAAAAAAAAAAAAGCTGCAACAGTGCTTGCACAATTAACATCTAGTCACAATTATGCAGCTGGATACAACAGGCCTGGATAGTAAATGGCACACTCAATGCAGACCCACTGAACAGTGAGGAAGTTTCCTCCCCACACCCCACCAGTTCTTTGCCTACATGCTAATCTTCATTCAGATATTGCATCATACAGAATTATTGGAGTTGGAAGGGACTGAACTTTCATGCACCCTACAATGCCCATGTTAGGCTTGGGTGAACATGCAGTTGCAGGAAACTAAACATTTGCTCTTGGACATCAGACTTCACCACAGAACACTTTGCTCAGCCAGTTTAAGGGGTAGAGTTATCTCCAGGTGGCCAATTTACAGTGCAAGGCCACAAAAGGACACAACACTAGATTGATGTAGTCACAAGCAGTCTGGCCCTCTTAAAATACTTTACCACATTACTCCAGAGTACACAGGCTATAAGAAGGCAAGTCTCCTCTAGATATCACATCTAGAATTTGTATACAATACCAGTACACCTGTGTATTAGATACTACGGTTAAAAAAAAAAACTTGGCACAAAATATCAACTCTTGCTGGTCTCAGGATCAGCAAAGAGAAATTTGATCCAAAACCAGGCACATGCTTCAAGGATCTCAAATTGTTACTTTGTGGGAACTTATCTGGGCAACACAGTAAAGAACGGAGGTTGGATTTATGGGAACGAAAAATAAAAAGCAATGCTTTTAGATAGAGCATTTGTGCTAATAATTTGATAAACTTGTCACACGATATTTAGTCAAAAACATCAAGCTTTCCAAAATAGGGACTGCAGTCCATTCCCAGCTTCTGTGCCCCCCCAGCCATAGGCAGCACATTCTAAAACAAGCATTTGCAATGCAATCGGTCTCGCCTTTGGGACCTTATATGTATTTAGCTATGCAGCACATTAGCCTGGGTGCTGAAACATCTACTGTTCTTTAACATGGTGGGCAAGTAAGCACCGAACTACGTGACACGCCAGGTATGGGAACACATGGAGAGAAATATTGCCTTTCAGCTGGAAATGGTATAGCCCAAAGCTCTGTTTTTAATATAAAATCAGGGCCGTCGGTGGTCATATCACTGAAAATACAAGATTTGGAAAAAAATAGTCTACAGGTGCTCGTGGAAGACAATTTCTATGGACTGGAAACTAGAGAATGCTAAAGTGATTCTGGTATTTTACGGACCTCTGCTTGTCGTTTTCTATCAAGAAAACGAAATAAAGGCAGTTGCCAGAAACATTTAAAAAAAAGAAAGTCTCTCAGCAGAAAGCAATTCGGGTATTTTACTGACCTCTGCTGGTCATTTTCTATCAAGACCGTTAAATAGAGGGAATTGAACAGAAAACAAAAGTCCCTAAGCGGAAGCAGACAAGTCCTAGGGCTGATCTCCAGAGCCCACAACGTACATACACATACAAGTATATACTAAGTATATACTAAAGTATATACAAGAGGTCTCGAATGCTCGACCTAAAAAGCACCTGTGAGCGGGACAAACAGAGTACAGAGGAAAGCCACCAACACAAGGGCACTGAAATTGGCATAAAAGCCATCTAATCTTGAACACAAGGTGACTAGGTAGAGTATAATCAAACATGCCAATATTTTAGAGGAGGAAAGTGGGCGATGTGAAATAATTTTTTTTTTTTTTTTTACGGGAATATCCCGTCTGGTTCGAGGCCTATTGGCATGCATAAGTATTGTTTACACTGGTGTCTGTAACGCGACCTAAAAAATTTGTATCAGTACGTCAAGACGACAGCTGCACTGTCAAACCAGACCAAAAATATAACCAATACAACACGTCTCGTTTCTAGTCTTCCAAGTTATTGGCTAAGTACTGCAAGTTTGAATGAGAAGTTCAAGCTAACCCCGCAAGTCCTAGTAGAAAACTCTTAATACCCTTCTGTGATAAGGTTACTAAGATGACTCCATATCCTGTGACAAGTTAGGTCTGCGAACGGCAGCGATTAGGAAGAAGACGTGAAAGATGCATTCATGTGCACAGGGAAGATGAGCAGCAAGGAGGGCCGTTTGGTTTAATTCATTGGCGATGTCAGGGTACAGGCAGCATTACACCTTTTAGAGAAGGCTGAAGCCTCACCGGAGGAGAGGCTGTGATTGCTGGGACGTGTAACTTTATAACAGGTAGTTGAAAGCAATCTCCCATCTTCCCCCAACTCACCCTCTTCGGGCAGGCGGGGCAGGTTGGGGAAGCTTCCCCTGCCACACTCGGGCTCTGCAGGGACAGTATCTCGCGCTCTGCCTGGGTTCCGCTGTCTTGCGCCGTTGCCCTCATCAGCTACAGGCTGGCGCACACCAGAGTGAGGCGGCGGGAGCGCGCCGTCTCTAGGACACGTCTGAAACTTTCTCTGTTGCCCCTAGTAACAGGTCTGGAGTGGAGTCACGAGCACGCGCCTGCTGGATGGAACGCGCAGGTGGGGCGGAGCGCATTTGCTCGAATCCTCAGGGACAGGACCCTCCAGTCAAACAAGTATCTTGTGGTCATGTAGTCCATGGCAGAAGTCCCGGTTAGACGAATCGGAACCTGTAGCAGGTATGGTAATACCTGGCCAAAAAGGGGCTATAATCACCGGAAATGGGATACGCATGTTCTATAAAAGATAACCGGTAATGAGCAAAATTCAAACAAGTTCGCTTAAAGTGCAGGTTAACGTAAACAAGCATTTGCAATGCAATAGGACTTGCATTTACGCGAGACCTATTGCACTGCATAAGGGTGGGCGGGGTACAATTAAGGCACGAACAGCGG
Organism: Calotriton arnoldi; assembly: GCA_963921515.1. NCBI lineage: Eukaryota > Metazoa > Chordata > Amphibia > Caudata > Salamandridae > Calotriton > Calotriton arnoldi. The sequence continues at coordinate 726,207 of CAWUFW010001370.1, forward strand.
GGGGTGGGAGAGAAGGCACGGACAGCGGGAGGGGGGGCACGGGAACAAAATCGTGCTCATGAAACACGAAGTAAAGGGGCCAGTAGACATGGAAGGATACCAATGACGACATGGCCATCATAAGGAGGGACTAGCAGCCTATAAACCAATCGGAAGGCAGCATTCAGAAAGGACAAAGACAAGCCAATGAAAAAGTGGGCTGGGGAGTGGGCGGGGCTTCCCTCACAGTCAACTACCACAGATCAACCCCAGAGCAGCGCTTGTGCGCTGGCTCAGGGATCGACCTAAAAATACCTGGGGCCCTCACCTGCTATCGTCCAAATAATCACCTGACATCAGGCCACACCCCAGCATGTTAACCAGTTCAGCCATTGGGTGCTGAGAGAAGGCCAGACCCCAGCAAGTTTCCCAAGGATAGGCCAGTTCAGCCATTTAGAGTGATGAGAGCAGGTATTCAATGCCACTCAGCATCAGGGTGGCATAGCTCAGTTGGGGAAAACGGGGAGAAACCGCATCAAATCTGAAGGAAAATCGATATAAAAGCACAGAGGATTCAGAAAGACTGCAAGCCAGCCCCCAGGTCACATCTAGAAATGGCCACAGACAATGGTGGAGCACAAATTGATTAAAAGTCAAAGACAAACATCGATGTATCATCAATTTACCAAGCAAGGCAGACAACCAACAAAACGTTGGCAATAACAGACATCCAGAGGTCACCCTTCAGGCTCATTAAAAGTGAGTGGGGCTTCTCACCTGGGACTGTCTGGACCTGAAAACATTCCTGGTTCCTCTGTAGCGTCCAGATTCTGAGAAGTACTCCTGCAACACCAAATCTCTTAAGCCCCTACCTCCGGAGACAGGGCAGAGTAGGAGGGAGTGGGTTGATTGCACCATGCTTACCATTCTAGTTGGAATTAGCGAGTCGGACTATTGAGCATTTTGTACACGGCGACCCAGGCCTTTGTGTGGCAAATGCTGAATATCCCTGGCTAAAACAGCCAGAATAGGCCCTTTGCAGCACTTCTAGTTCAACCCTTGGCTCCATGGAGAAGTAACCAAGCTGTTCATACACAAGGGCAGACGAACTGGAAATATTCTATTTATGACAATGAAGCAAGAAAGGTCTTCTACGAGGCTAAGCGATTGGTAGCAGACCAACAGGAATTCAGGGTCCCAGGGACAGCAAATACCATTGGAGTGCTTCTCTGCTCCAACTTCCTGCTCAGAATGTTCTTCCAGTAACTTCAAATAGCAACAAAGCTCTGCAGATATAATCTGTTCTAAATTGGGCTTCCACAGAAAGTGTTAAAAGAGCCATGATTGAGGCCCACTGCTTAGGCACCAGGGTCCCCAGAAGGCACAAATGAGTAGAGCCCCTGCTCTGCATTCTACAGACCTTATAAATTAGTTTAGGTAGTACTGGCGGAACGCCCCAGTAGTTCCTGTTCTTGACAACTCTGGTTCTTGGTTGTAACAAGAATTACTAACAGCACAAAATGGTCCAGATTAAGGCAGGGATATCCACAGCACTGGGGCATCTGGTGCCCAGTTAATGACCATAGACATTAGAAGAGGGGGAGCCCGTGTCCAGCAGCCGAACATGGCAAATGCCAGAGCTTGGCATTCTGGCTGGGGACCTGCTCTTTGCAGTGATTGGGCCCCGCATGAGCTGGTCATGCTGCCTGTTGTCCCGGGACCACTCAAACCCCGTATTCGCTCAGACTGTACAGAAGTGGCTCAACGAGGAGGCCTGGGTGAGTCCGTGCCCACTGTGAACAGACTGGCCTCTGGGACTAAGTCTGAGATCCACTGACCGGGGGATGACTACGCCCTGCTGTACTGGCAGTACTTTCCTGCCCCCTAGCACCTTCAGTGGTGAGACAAACTGGACAGCAGCTGGTGTGCTGCTGCACGAGACATACTCCGACCACCATTGGGTTCCTGTGGAGGGCCTTACAGCCGAGGAGCTTACATGCCTGGGAGCCCCCGCGGTAGGTCTCCAAGCCAGCAAACCGCGGTACATCACAAGGTGAGCACAGCAAGTGTGGGGCCCCTTTGTGGCTGCGACAAGCCTACCATCCTGGAGTTTGTCCCTGGCACTAAAGACTACAAGCAGACTTGCCTTGCAGCCCCCCCGCCCCCACATGCCCTAGGTCTTCCAGATTTGTGAATGGACCACTTGGCTCACATCAGGCCCGCTAAGTTACATGAGACATCTGGGTCAAAGACCTCCATTTTAGCAGCACCCTGCTGGAGCCCAGACTACTGCATGGGAGTGAGCCCCTGCATCCACACCAGGCTAGTCCCATTATGAGGGAGACCAGAGCGAAGGCAGGGGACCATACCGCCAGCCTCCCTCAGGAAGCACCTGCGCCCTTCCTGCATCCTGCCCAGAGGCACAACGCACTGGCACTGCACATACGCCATCAAGCTCTGAGGAGTCAGCTAGGCCCATACGTGCTGGCCATGATGGGAGGTAGGGGCAAGAAAGGCACCTACATCAAGTCCTTGCTACAGCAGGCCTCCACCCGCCAGCCAACCGGGGACTCCTCCAAACAGGTAGGCTCTCCCTTAGGCTATAATGATACGGAGGTCCAACTGGCGGACCCAAATATAACCAAAGACTTTCTTCTGGAGGCATTCCAAGACCTTAAGGATGTCCTCATGCCCAACTAACAGGAGCTGCACAGGGATGTCAGATTTGCACTCCAGTGTGGAAGAGGTGGAGAGGGGTCAGCACGAACCGGTGGACGACTGAGAAACTCCAGCAATGCATGCTCGTTAGAATACCATCAACTCCAAAATAAGAGTGAGGATCTTGAGATTAGATCACGCTGGAACAATGTGCACATCTGTGGCATCCCCTTGGAAGTTCAGCCCCCAGACCTATCCACGTATATCAAAGACTTTTGGGGCCATACTGGAGGACCCGGCTCGTTCATGCCTCTGCCTGGACAAAACCCACAGCGTTGCCCCAGGGCATTCGGCCAGAGCCTTGCTGCCAGATGTATTTATACTGGTCCATTTTTCGAGGACAAGGAATCCCTCATGTCCACAGCCCATTAGGTTGGCCAGATCTCCTTTAATGGTGGCACACTGCAACTATTTCTGGACTTGTCGCTGATCACTAACTAAATGCAGATCATTTAAACCAGTCACACACTTTCTGCAGTTGGAGATCAAATAAAGATGGGGCCACGCCTTCAGGCTTCTCTTCCGCTGGGAAAGAGAAGCGAGATCCATTACTTTTCTAGAGGCGGCTCGCAAACTCCTGAATATGGCTGCCCCGAATGAATCGCCAGGATCCTGGGAGCCGGGGAGGGGGGGCACACAAACACATAAGCAGGGGTGGAGGAGACCGTCCATTGGGCCCGGCAGTCTGAGGGCAGACACAGAAGGGATTGAGGCCAGCAAGGAGAGACTCTTGTCTCACGTCAGACTTCAGGGACAGCTTGGAGCTCCCAACAACCACGGACACACCAGAGAAGCAGTAACTAACCTTTGGTCAGCCTAGAGAACTAGAGCCCATTTAACACTAGAAAAGCAAGCAACTATCTCGCCATCCACAGTTGTCGAGGGGGGATGGGGACTCGGGGCGAGCCACCTGGGCACACATGAAAGGAGAGAACCCTCAGACTTTAATTGCACTTCTCCCTGAGGACTCAGTCTAGAACAGACATGAGCTGTGCAGGATCTTTTCCATTCCCATAAATCGGACACCATTTTTGGGGTTTGTTTTTCTTATTTAAGAGTTGGTTGGGGAACACAGGTTTACTACACCACCCTACACAAGAAGCATTCACAGACCCCACTTACCCACACTGGGGTGCTCAAGACCCACCTCAGCTACCCATACCCACTGACTCACCATGACTAACTCCTACTTTACGGGCTTTAACGTATAATGTCTGGGGCCTCAATAGCCCTTCAAAGCAAAGGGTTCTGACTGACAACTCAGGGAGGAGGCTGTTGCTACTGGGAGGGAACCCCTATCACGAAAGGAGCAACTACGGTCCGAACCTGGGCCAGGAAGCATTCTTAATACCCTTAGTACAAAAGACTGCCAGAGCCACACACCACACTTCTTATTGGGGGGGGGGCCTAAATTTCGTCAAGAACACTAACTTTGCAAGTCGCAAGAGAGTTGGAGTTACGCCAACCTTGTTGGTGGTGGGCAGAAATGTCCTCCACAGTCTGGGAACCGATGCCTGGAGATACCGGCACCCATTGACAGACTATTCCCATTACTCAGCAGCCCATAACACCTACGCCAGGATTGATTACCCGTTGGTAGATCAACGACTTCTGTCCCAAGTAGATAACGCATATCCGGAACTAACGGCACTGTCAGACCATGGTTCGATTCAAATGTTTGTCCTGGCACAGCCCCAACTTGACACTTAAGAGGGGTGCCTGGAGACTGAATGACTCCTCTTCTGAAGGACCAAGCAGTATGGCATGATGTGACTACCTCCATACAATAAGATCTCCAATCCAATCATACGGGGAGGTGAGCCCCTGAGCGGTGTGGGACATCCTGAAAATGGTAGTGTGGGAGGCGTTCATTAGATAGGCTAGCCAACTTAAGCAGATGAGGGAGTTCGAGCTCCAAGTCATGGATCAGCTGCTCCGAGCCGCGCATCTTCATAATTCCATCCCCTTTAAGAAACACTGGAAGAACCTTAGCATGCTCTGCAGTCCTATTCCGCTCTCTGGAATATGACGAGGTCAATTACATCCTAGCCCGATTAGGGGCCAGATTCTAAGATGAGGAAGTAAGGTGGGCTCCCTCTTGGTAAACAAATTGCATGCCCAGAGGACCAATGGCTACATCCAAGAAGTCCTGAATACAGCTTCCAAGACTTCTGCTGTACTCTATGCCTACGTGCAGTCTATCCCTACTGTAAATCTCTGGTGACAGCAGCTCTGGATGATCCTATTTTTCAATCAGAGGTTTTGATGGCTATAAAACACCTGAAACTAGGGAAGACCTCGGGCCCAAACGGCTTTACAGCCATGTTCTATAACCACTGTGCCGCACTGATAGGGCCCTTATTGACGGAGGTCTAAAACCAATTGTCTTGGTCCTGCGGGCTGACCCCCCGAAAATGGAGGCCACGATAGCACTGATCGCCGAAGCAGTTCAAGATCCGACCCAGTGCCAATCCTACAGGCCCATCTCCATTTTAAACTGACAAGAAAATTATGGCTAAACTCTTGGTGACCCGCCTAAAGATCTACCTTCCAATCTGATCCATGCAGATCAGACTGGCTTTGTACCATCCAGATCTACCTGTGACCACACTAAACGCGCCCTACAGGTCACAGATCTGGCCCAGAGAGGTCATAGTGGTTCTGGCCTGGAGATACATAGAGACTTGGAGAAAGCATTTAACCAGGTAGACTGGTAGACTGGTCTATACTGAGGGTTGCCTTAAATAAGCTGTTTAGGTGCAAACTTCCGGGGGTGAATCTAGGCACTTTGTGACTTCTCCTGGGCCAGGGTTAGCATTATTGACACCACATCACGGAAGATCTGGTTCCAAAGTGGCACCAGACAAGGCTGTTCAGTTCCCCCTTTGCTCTGTATTTCGAGCCCCTTCTTCAGAGATTAGAGAGCATAAGGGGATTTTCGGAGAGTGCCTCTTCACCAGGCCACTTTCAAGGAAGCAGCCTTCATCTGTGAAGGCTGCTGCCTTGAAAGTGTTCTGTCCAAGAAAGCAAGATATCTATCTTGCTTTCTCGGACAGACATGGCCCAATATTTCTGGGGAATGCAGGGGTGCTGGGAATCTCCAATCTTCACTTCTAATACCTGCCATCCCAGGTGCATTATGTGGTGGAAAGGCTACGGGGTGTGACAGATAAAACCTGGTGCTGTATAGACAAGAATATGAAAGGCTGTGCCTCCCAAAGAGTCAGAGGCGCCGATACATGGGAACCAGGAATTCTCACCTGGCATGCCAAATTCCAGATTTGAATTACAAATGGCTGTTACCACCTTAGAGACTTATTCCATAAGGGCTCCATCTGCCCCTTCGAAGACTGTAGCATGTACCTGACAATACCGGTCCATTGAAAACACGGTCTTAAAGTGCTTGCTAACAGAGGAATTATTCCTGCGTAAATGGGTTGACTAAACAAGGTCTATCTTCCACATGAGCGTAAGTTGAACCCAAGTAGTTTGCAAAATTGGGTCAGGCATTTTTTTGCGGCTTCAGTGCTTTTCGGCCTGCCCTAAGCACACCTGTGCAGCATATTTCTGAATGTAGCAAGCTGTACAAATGTGCCAGCCGTGCACCACAGCAAAATAAAGCCACCACACTCCTGCCCAGGCAACCCTGTTACTTCAATGTTGGCCGCGGCTGTCATGTCAATTTTGGCAGTTACTTTCTCTATTCTACCTACCATTTTTTCCTATTTCTATTATTTTGGCACTTGAGCCTTTTTCCTACCCGTTTGTCCTATTTCTATTACCTTGGCGTTTAAGCATGCATGCTTCACATCGCTGACGGCACGGCACGCCGTATGCGTCCTCGATCTGGAATGCACGGTTCAATCGGTAAGGTTTCCTGCTTACTTCTACTATGGATTCTAAATCTGACCAGTATTCAGTACTCATACTTTTAAATATGCCTTTACATACGAGATTGCTCCCTTGTACGGCGGCCCTACCCACATTCTGTAGAAATTCGGTAGGTACGAGTAGGTGTGTCCTTTGTCATTTTGATATACTTTCTTCACAATATTCATGTCGTTAAAAATCATAACTTGCATTCATATTTCAGTAACCGCTACCTGCCCCATCGCCACCTTGGTAATTCAATCATTTCCAAATGGGCTGATTGTTTGGATTCTTTGTATATAGCCACACCTATGTACACAGGACAATTATTTTGACCAATGTAGAATTATTCTTTTATTTCTCACGCTCTGCTTCTTTTCATCTATTTTCAGATTCCATCCCGCATCACTAATAACATTAACGGTTCCAGACAAGACAGCATGTTTGTAATGCATTTCCATACTTGCATGACCTTTTTCGGGATTCCAGAACACACGGCAGCGCCCATCACTACGGTCAGTCCAGATGATGAGCCCATATTCTCAGGGGATCGAAACACAGTCGACATACACTGACCCGTTAAAACTATGCTTGACAATATTTCCTCTTTGGGTGCAGTAGTGTTTTGTGCTACAAGTGACCTGAATATTATATACAAATGCTGGTCACGCTTTTGATTTTTGTCTGTATGTGTTCATATGCTTTGTCATTAATTTACACCTGTGTTATTTGCTGTCTTTTTTCCCCCCTGGATTTTACTTCGGCTGGGGTAATTTCCATATACGTTTTCTTGTTGAATTTATGTGTTGTAAATAAATACTTCAAATTTTGTTTATCATAACTATTCATGGAACTTATTAACGTATCCATGGCAATCACTTATTTTTAATCTTTGCTAAGGGACGCCCGTCCCAAAAAATACTTCAATACCAGTTAAAGCAAGCAACGCTACTCAAACAACTGCAAAACACAAATCGCTGAAAAACAAAAGCAGCTTTTTGCCAAGACACCAATCTTTAGTCTATTTGCTGCAACACAAAGACAACAGCATAGTCCCGTATAACATTTAGTGCCAGAGTAAGTGGTCATACTGAAAGTCTTTGGAGTGAAGGGCATAGGATTGGTCAGAGTAAGTGACCGTCTCTTTATCAGGCTTCTTACAATTTAACTAGCAGAAGTTGGCCACTGGTCGTACTCCGAGGACCCTCACAGCTTGTCAAACAAGTCATGCTGGAATTGCTTTAACCATAGGGTGGTTTCTTTGCATGTGTATTGTTTGTGGTGTTAATCCAGTAATATCCATTAAATGTAATGTTTAAGAAGCCATATTACTTAATGGGTTTCAACTTTCCAGTTCGGAGACTTCTTTAAGACGGGCTATAGTCGGCTTTTGTAAAGATATTCATCAATGCCAGGTTCCGGTTTAGATTTGTGATGACTGAAGTGCCAGTTAGAAGTTCCTAATGAGGAGTGATCTTCAAAATCAGTAGTTATTAATAGAATTTAGACATTATTGCAGAAGTGCATAGGTGCCCATTAAACATGCTCCCATTGTACACAAATTAATAGAAATTAGAATTACGCTTAGAATGTTTCCTGAAGGCGGTTTTTGCATAATTTGATGGCTGCAACTTTGGGCAGTTTTTTGGGCTGAAACTGGTCTGCGTTGGGCTTGATCTTGATCAGCTTTGGGCTTGGGACGGGTCTCAAAATGTGGCAACACTGGAATCAGCTGACAGATGCTCCTGTTGAAAGTACATGTTCTACTGAGAAGGTCAGACTTCATTCACATATGGCTGAGAAAGATGGAGTGAATTTACAAAAAAAATATCCTCATTTTAGTTTCTGGAGCACCTTCCATAATCTCTATGGGAAAATCATGCAAAAACAGTGCTCTCAAACAGGATTCATGAAATCCCAGCACAAGGTTTTTTCATAGGGTAAAATCACTTTAGAACACATCACAATTCCTAAAATTAGTATGGTACCATCAACAAATAATTTATATTGAAACTAAAATGTTATCACCCTTTATAGGTTCACCTTTAGGAACCCTCAAAACCAGCCATTCACTACAATACATTTCAATGGGGTGCTATCATGTATATTGGTCCCAAGATGGCTGCCAGCACTGGTTGAAGTGCTGACAGCCAATCATACCTCACCATGAGATCATTTGCTTAGGCTCTACCCAGATCTACAAACTTTTTTCCTTTAATATCTCAAAATCTACTGAACAGATTTACACCAAATCAAAAATATTTCTGGAGCAAGAGCTACCTTTCTGCCAAATCTGGTGCAATTACATCCAGCAATTTGGGCTGTAGTCGGGTCTAAAATCTCTATGGGAACGAACATGGGAAACACTTATTTTTACCCCCTCCCCCGTTTCTCGGCCCCCGCTTAACAGATCTCCCCAAAACTTTCCATGCACAACTAGAATAAAGAGGGCACGTTGTTTGGCAAATTTTGTGAAGATTCAAACGGCGTTATAAGCAAGTCAAAAAACACTTTTTCTACGGAACCTAGGTCCCAACTATAACTACATACATATACAAACATATTCACATCGAATATCGTTGTTTTCCACTATAGTAATACGGCGGTACACAAACTCCTCAGACAGTCGTCCATGCATTATTTTCACCTTATTGTTTTTTTGTTTTTCATATTTCCTGAATGTAGCTTATTTTCCGTGCCAGAATACACACATGACGTTCCCCAGGCCGGCGCATTTCGGCTTCCGCCTTCTACTGGGTCTCCGGTTACACACACACACACACACACATACAAATACATATATACACACACACATACAAATACATATATACACACACACATACAAATACATATATACACACACACATACAAATACATATATACACACACACAAATACATATATACACACACACAAATACATATATACACACACACAAATACATATATACACACACACAAATACATATATATACACACACACATACAAATACATATATATACACACACATACAAATACATATATACACACATACAAATACATATATACACACATACAAATACATATATACACACACATACAAATACATATATACACACACATACAAATACATATACACACACATACAAATACATATACACACACACATACAAATACACACACACACACACACACATACAAATACATATACACACACACACACACACACACACACACACACATATATACACACATATATTCAAACAATATAGGGCTAATGTATTTGATTTACCACAACTTAGAGAGGAGGCGGAGGTTAATGATTGCAACACTCCGCTTGTTACCAATAAAGGACTATTGGCCACCCAAGAGGTGAAAAGGACAATATATGAGGATTTTGCACAGCAGATGGAGGCATTACTCCACATAATATGCAGTTGTACAGAATGGACAGCCCCGAGGAGAAAACTGCTAAAACAAGTCTTCCTCCAGTTAAAAACTGATTGTATACCACCTTCAAAGAGTGTTACTCAATTTCCTGGTTTGTCTTTACTATCCCAAACTCCAGATTGGATCTATGGCAAGGTCCGTTTCTGTGTATTATATACAAAGCCGTTATCAGTCCAATAAATAGGCCTGTACCCCTAAAGAGGTAATCTGCATGCCCCCCGCATGGTTTCTGTGCAAGGATGTACATTTTCTGCAAATATTTCAGGTTTTACTCACATCTGCTGGGAACTACAGTCTCTGTGTAGCATTCAGTCACTGACAGTTTGTTTATTTTAAGCATCTGGCCAAATAGGAAAACACATTGCATCATAGCATATTACTAAAGTGCTTTCCTAACTCTTGACAAGACCCAAAATTATTTTCGATTGGGCAAGCAAGTAAATGCTCCATTTGTTGGGTACGGTCAGATAGAGTTGCTGGAGATATGATCTAGGAGTAGTAGGTGCTGGTGTTCTGCACGAGATCCCAAGGAACGTGCCCCAGATTTGTAACAGCATCTTATGCACGAGTTGAGATTAGGAGTCAGAAGGACAGAATCACAAATTCTAAATACAAACACGCATTACTTGCAGTCCAAGCCAAATGGATCCTGACCGAGAACGGCCAAGCTGTAACTGATTGGTGCACTGGATTTGAAAGTAAAATCCATGGTTTAGAATAATTTATTTACTTTTGTGCAAGCGTATGCCCAATAATAAAATGCCTAGTGTGACTTCATTGATGTCCACCTGATCTCGAAGCAGAAAACCAAAAAAGGTACTACTCAACTGCCATCTTAATTGTGCAATGAGTAGAATTAAAAAATGTTTAGGCCAGTGTTCCTCTTAGATGAGACTTCATACCCCTTCGTTCTCTGTGACCAGATTGTTTTGGCAAGAAAACATGCAGCAGCTCACCAGGTTAAAGTTTTCATAGGCCTGCCGCAGATAGCAGGAACCCTGACCAATAGTTGTTTTGGAGCCTTAACTAGGTTTTCAACTAAGAATACAGCTGTGGTTCCAGGAAGGTCATTGCAGGCACAGTATTTCATAAGGCCTTCACTCAACCTATGCTGCACAGACCAAGCCAAGCACCTCAGGCTAACAAACAATATTCTAGCACTCAGAAAGGAGACAGACTTGCTTCCTCTGCATAAGCAGCTTACCACTTGTCTCCCAACCCCAGCCTTCCATGGCACTGCCTGCACATTGCTTACAATAGTGGCAATACGACAACACGCAAGATGTGGTGAACCCATTTATAGGGTGGGGGTTTACTATTCCTCAGTCCTGGTCCCTAGGTTTGTAGGCCTCTAGCAGGTCACAAAAAGATTCAGATGAGTTGGACTTACCCATGTCATGTGGCATGCTTCATCCTTTGGCCACCTCATCCTGCCCTGGTAAGATGGTACTACCAGGGTGGACTCTACCCCTATCGGGAGGGGGGGAGTTGTTAAGATATTAGTTCTCTGGACAATATTAGGATCCACCTAGAGTTAAAAATACTGTAAGGTATACTGCCAGGGTATTGGAGTATTTTAAGGATTGTGGGGCCGTGGTACCCAGAGATATCTAATGAACTGTTTATTTTTAATCATACCCAAGGTACCACAAAATAAAGGATACCCCTGTGGTATACCTAAAGATATTTTTAGCTCTAGCTGGATCCAAGTACTGTGTCATGGAATTTGGGCTGTTTCAATAGACACGGTTTTCCAAGCCACAAAGAATGCCTTGCTTGATGATACAATGGCATACTTGGTCCCCTCAGGACCCTAGAATAGCTGTTCTACTTTAGGAAAAATAAAGTGCTGATTGAAGGGGGGGTGGGAGAGAGAAGCACATCCCATTTCATATGCAAGTGGTGCCTCAGCCAGTTTGAGCAATAGCACCAGAAGACAGACAATTATACTGGAGTGTGCCAACAGGTCCACATCCATCTATTTGGCCACCTATTTAGAGGTGCACTGGACCAAAAAGTCAAACTGATAAGCTGCCATACAGTGGTCCACACTAACTGATGATTGAGAAATAGATAATCTACTGAAAGGTATACTAGTTCTGAATTGAAGGTTTTAGGGGAAGACAACTAGACAGTTACCCCTTTAAAACTAACACCTAACCCACTAAAGAGAAGAGCAAGGGCGTGGCCAAGCAGCAAAATGGCCGCACAGTGAGGTGGCTCTGCCGGCAGAGCGCATAATCCGTCCAATATCCGTGGCCTGGCGAGCATCCGGAAGCCCAAAAGAAGATACATTGTGAGATTTCCCCCATGCTGTAATTCAAGAGACTCCAGGGGCTGTAAACACTCCGGAAACGGCAGAACCCGGGGCAGAAGCGCGGCCTCGAGTGGGCTGCGGGACAGCGGCGGAGGCGCGAAGCGGAAAGCGTAGATTAGGCGTTAAAGCGGTCTCCTCAGAGCGGGGAGCGAATCGACCGTCCTGGCCACCGGAGAGCAGAGTGAGGGAAGCAAAAGACGGCTGCCGGGGGTAACGTACAACAGAATCGCGGGAGACCGCCAAACAAAATGGCGGCCCACTGACACCGAAAACCCACCCGAGAGGTGCAGCTATGCCGAGTGGGCAAACACAGCCACCACAGACCGGGAACACCGCCGATCGGCGAACCGCACGCATCAAAGCGCCGGTAAGCGAGCAGTAGCTCGAACACGACATCGGTGGGAGACAGCTGCCCCTGCACCACCGGGAAGCCTTGGTGGGGGGGGGGGGGGGAGGGCAAAGGGAGACACCATAGCAGGAAGGGCGAGACAGCGCTGGGGAGGCCCTGCAGGGCCAGATATACGGCAGCCTAGGACCAGAAGCCCGAGCGGCGGTGTGCGGGACAGGCTCGGAAGAGCAGAGAGTTGCTGGCAGCAAGAAATCGGACACTGAGAAGAGTGTTCTCGGGGCCGGGGCGGAGCTGCCGCCACCCAAGCAATGTTGATCCGGTGGCAGGACAGCAAGGGCAACGGGCGCAGGGTTTGAGGACAGCGTTGATGTGAAGCCCATGAGAGCTGCGCAAGACAGGAAGACGGACTGCGGCCCACCAGCAGCGGCGGCCCCAGCGACTGTGGCGGTCATCTAGAGAAGGGGACAGACAGCGCAGCTGGCGTACTTGCCCACCTAAGACAACTAACAGGTCAGTGGCTGCACTGGACGAGAGAAGCGCCAGAGCAGGGTGCGAACGACGCGCGGCCTAACTGAAACCCGGCGAGGCACAAGGGCCCTTCCCAAAACAGTAGGCCCAAGACTGCAGCGCTGCGAGAGGGACAACCAAGCGCAGGCACAGAGGTGAGGACAGCACGAGGGGGGCTGCACACCTTAATCCCCTGGCATGCGACAGAGGGAGAGTCGAACTGAGGCCCACTGACCTGCTACCGCGATTGCCCGGGGGCACATAACCACGGGACCCACGGAGGCAAGAATACTCAATAAATCACGCCCAGATGCAGAGTCGGCCCCAGTGACTGAAGAGCGGCAGAGAGGGGGAGAGGGTGGGGTTGCCGCTGCCTGAACGATACAAAGAACAACCTCAAGTCTGACCCTGCTGCGAGCAGATAACGGGCCGTGAGTGTGCACGGCCAAGTGAGATACATGGGACCTGAAGGTGGTTGAGTAACAGCAGGGATGATTGCCCCAACCCTGTAACACGACACATAAGCAGAGCAACCCATCGATAAACTGCAAGAGAGCACGCGCACTTAAGTATCTGACTAAAGGCACAAGAGCACAGAGTAAAGTACGACTGAGACTGCCGTATGGAGACCTAGCAGGACCAGAGCGGCTGATTGATTCGAAATGCAGTAATCAACACGGAAAGGAAGATCAGGCGGACAGCGCTCCAAATTACCCGCAGTGTCATACGACAGCACCAACCTGAGCATCGCAACACGACCCGTGGGGACCCTCCTCCCCCTGCAATTTAGATCACACGCGCTTCTGAAGCAGACAGATATCCGGGGGCACTGGGCAGAAGCATCGTGGGCGGGGGAGAGCAATCAACATGGGAAGACCGACAACAAGCAGGCTAAGATCTCCTTTGACAAAAGATCAACGCGCTTGCAAGACCCCACCGCCACCCCGATTACTATGGTTCCTGAGACGCAAATGGATTCGGACCATGACGACGACATCAGAGCAATGATGCAGGAGGTGAGGGGCAGCCTTAGAGCAATTGACATGAAACTGGACAATATGGCGTCACGAATGGACCACATGTCCCAAAGAATAGACAAGCATGACAGCAGGCTGGACACACTGAAACAGAGAATGTCAGACTCGGTGGACCGGCAGGAAACATCACAGGGCACCATGCTACAAATGGAAAGAGTGCTAGAGGTAATAAGGGCCCGCAACGAGGACCTGGAAGCGAGGTCCAGAAGAAACAATGTTCGTATCACGGGGTACCAGAATCCACCAACATTCAAAATATGGAACGGTACGTGGAAGAAATGCTCCGTGATCTGTGTGCAGAGGAACTGACCCCGATGTTCCTGTGAGAACGGGCCCACCGCACCCTGGGCCCCAGGCCATCACCAGGAGCCCCACTGAGACCGATTCCAGCCCGCCTACTTAATTACAGGGATAGAGACACTGTCTTGCGGGTGGCAAGGGAAAAAGGCGACACCCAATACCAAGAGAACAAAATAGCGTTGTACCCAGACTTCACTCAAGCCGTGCAGGCGGCAAGAAGAGAATTTATACCGGCCAAAAAGCTACTACAACAAGCGGAGACGGAGTACGCAATGCTATATCCGGCTAAGCTATGGGTCCACACTGGGGGGAAAACCGCTGTTTTTCGCCGGTGCTGCCCTGAAGTACGCCAAACAGGCCGTGAGGAAACGCCGGAACCAAGACGGAGGGACTTTGCCGGTCTCCAGCAACCAGATGAGTGACAATGATTAAGTTGTATGAGACATGGGGGTGGGGGGGAGAAAGAGACACTTTGGATTCACAGGGCCACTACCTGCAGATGAATCCTAGAGCCAGAGCCGCCTTTAAATGCTCTGCCACCCTGTCCGACTGTAACAGGGCAGTAAGCAGGCGACTCCACGCCCCTCTGGGATGATTCCCTGTTACATGAGGTTCAATAGGATCCCATGCACGGGACGTTGTTACAAAAGGGATTCACAACCTGATTGGGGGGTTGGTGTGGGTAGGGGGAGGCGGGGGCAAGTTAATGTTTGTTGTTGTTGGTCACAATGCAACTCAGGCAACAGACTTAGTTATTCTATTTGCGGACAGCCGTACATAGCTAGTACACAGATCAGACCCACATGTAAGACCCGACAGGGAGAGAGTCAGTGGAATGGGACGGAACAGGGCCGGGGCAACAAGGTACATAACAACGACGCACTCTAGATAATGCACAAGCACAATGTCTAAACTTACTTGTCTAACCTGGAACGCGCGAGGTCTGAACGACCATCGTAAGGCCCGGCTTATACAAGCTTATTTGATCAGACACGGGGTGGACATCTGCCTATTACAAGAGACTCACCTCAGAGGAACGACCGACACCAGACTGTCCGCCGCCCGTTGGAGTGAGATCCACACTGCAAACTACTCAAACTACTCTCGGGGGGTGGCGATTCTTATTCGGAAAGGGGTGCCCTGGCAAACGCAACAGTCAATACAAGATCCAGAGGGTCGATACATTCTCCTAAAGGGAACACTATTTCATAGGCCACTAATTGTAGTAAAAGTCTATGGTCCAAACATAGACGATCCTGATTTTTTCCGCCACTTATGGCACAAGATCCAATCGATGGGAGAAGCCGCAATACTGTGGGGAGGAGATTTCAACATCACGCTAATGCCACAAATGGATAGGGAGGGTACATCCCGAGCGCATCACCCACAAGCGACAGCGGTATTGCATACCATAATACAAGACCACAGTCTAGTTGACCCTTGGCGCGCCCTACACCCTGCGGCAAGGGAGGGAACATGTATCACCCACCACTGACAAGCATGGTCCAGAATAGACTTCTGGCTCCTGACCAAAGACCTACAGGTCTGGGTGCAAGAGGCTGCCCATCAGGCACGGACTCTGTCGGATCACGCCCCAGTGAGCCTGGCCCCATCGATCACGCAACCTTATAGGCAGCCAGTCTCATGGCGTCTCCCCCCAAAGGGCACACTGTGGGAGGCATTCAAAGTAGTGATTCGAGGGCATTGCATAGCGGGCCAGTCCGGAGTGCTGAGCGATATAAGGGGCAGTTTGAGCAGAGCAGAGAAAGAACTACACGAGCTAGAGTCACAATACTGCACGGCACCATCACCCTCCATCCTGGCGAACATACGCACTAAGCTCACATCGTTTCAGGAAGACGCAGAACGAGAAACTAAATTCCGGCATAAACATGCAACAGCACGCAGATACGGGGAGGGGGACAGACCGGGGAAAATGCTGGCCAACCTTTTGAGGAAGCCTAGAGGCTCCCCCTATGTCATGGAACTGACCACTACAGACAGTGGAATAGTACGCTCCCCACCAGACATCCGGTCCACAATGCGCAGCTTCTACGCAAACTTGTACAAGTCCACTTCGGGCCCGGCGGAGGAGTTATTGCGTGAATATTTCGACTATTGAACTAATATGGTTTGGCAGCGCCCATCGTGAATACATGGAGGCGCCCTTTGCGGTGGAAGATGTCAAACAGATCATAGGAGGTCTCCCGGCTGATAAGGCCCCGGGAGCGGACGGCCTGACGGCCAAATTTGATAAAGAATACGCTGATATTCTGGCACCACGGCTACTGGCAGTATACCAAAAGGCCATGGAGGTGGGACAGCTGCCCGCCTCCATGCGCTAAGCCATTATCATAAACCTAAAACCAGATAAGGACCCCTCCAGCTGCGATTCTTACAGTCCACTTTCGCTGATCAACAGACGCCAAAATATTCGCCAAAATGCTGGCTACCCGAATGCAACCACTGGTCCCACTGATAATACGCCCAGACCAATCGGGCTTTGTGCCGGGTAGGTCCACGTCCCACAATCTCCGAACGCTGTTTGCCTTAATGCATTATCTCGCGCCGCACGTCTCTGCGATTGCGGCCTTGCTGGATGCCACCAAGGCATTTGATTCCCTGGAGTGGAGATTTCTTTACCCGCTGCTTCAACGGATCGGCCTCAGTCCCATCTTTATCCAGCAAATAAAACTGCTCTATACTATGCCCACAGCGCGATTGAGGGTGAACGGACTGATCTCTGAACCCATTGATATCACTAGGGGAACGCGACAGGGGTGCCCTCTGTTGCCCTTACTTTTTGCCATAACAACTGAGCCACTTGCTGCCCGAATCAGACAATACCACACGCACCGCAGCATTTGGTTCACTACAAGAGGTTTGACAGTGTCATATGCGGACGACATCACGCTATACATGACTGACCCTAAAGACAACCTAGCACCCATGACGAGGGAACTGATTCGATATAGGGAGATTGTGAGAAGTTGGCCTGGTATATGCTGGCCACTAGTTATAGTGGGCACCTTGCACCAGTCCAAACGACCTTTATTGATGATAGGTTTAAAGACAACCTTTATTGAAAGCTATCCTAGTGGTAGCTATGGAGAGCAGCCTTCAGGCTAAGTCTTGAAGGAGTGTAAAGCAGCTTGGTTTACCAGATTATAACCTCTTGAATAACTAACTGAAAGGAGAACCACACAAGATATATATAATATATGTATTTATTTCTAAACACTAACTACTAATCCCTTTATGAGATTAGAGTTCAAGATGCACAGTATCACAGTATTAAAACGACAGTAAATCGCACAATACACAGTGGACTCCAGGGGGAGACCAAACCATATACTAAGAAAGTGGTATAAGAACCACGACTTGACTAGACAGTGCCTAGAGCCACTCGGACCCCTAGGAACCATCCAAAGTAGTGACAGAGGAGACCCACGGGGGACGTGTGCAGTGTGAAAACACAGCGGCGAGCGCCGTAGGATTCAATGCGGAAAGTAGCGGTTGGAATTTTAAAGTTAAAGGACACTTAGGAGAGGACTTTGAGCAAACCCCTTTAGACTTGAGGGTTTCTAGGGCCAACACCCACGGAAGCACCGGAGTACTCAAGTTACCTCACCCAGGGAAGCCGGGTGGATAGGTGTCAAAAGGTGTCGGGAATCGTCGTCGTTTTCAATGGCGATTTGCTGCAAAGTGATGCTGCCGTGAAGGAGAAAAGTGTCCGGTGTGATCCAAGCCTGGATCGAGGATGTGAAGAACCTGAAAGCAGAGGGGACAGAGTCTGGGTCACTAGCCAGTGACCAGGAGCGGAGCAATCGAATGCCCATCGATGTCGGGTGCTTCAGGTGCGAAGAGCTGAAGCTTGACTCTGCAGCCACAGGGTCCCGGAGACGTCGACGACGACCAGGAGCCGGATTAGAGCTGTCCCACAAAGCATGTAGTGCTGGGGTGTCGGTGATCGGATTGACCACAACAAGCCTTGGCAACAGCAACTCACGCAGGAAGAGAAAAGATGCTTCTGTGCAGACCAGCAAGGTCCTGGGGACTCACCAAGCGATGGAGAGGCAGGGCATGTCTGGAGCAACCAGGGAAGCCCAATAAAAGTTAGAGTTGCCTTCTTGGGGACCCACAGGTCAACGGACCAGGGATCGCGAAGGGACCTCGAGAGAAATCACAAAATGGTGGCCCACGGGACACTCGTTGAGTGTAGGCCGACAATCTTCGGCGCAATTACTGCTCGGGGTCAGGGCTACAAGTAATCCAAAGCTCAGCCTCAGGGGTCGCCGGAAAGCTGATGCTTCTGCAAATGGTCGCGGCGTCCAGGGGTTCGGGTTGCACGGTCTCCATGAGGGATACGGGCCTCAGACTTGCTGTGGGCACAGATCGACCTCAGAGACCTAGGAAAACCCACCTCCTGTGTGGCAATATTCTTCGGAGTCCGTCGGAGCTCGGAGATGCCAACCGGTCAGTTGCGTTAAAGGTGCCTGCCTTGCAAGGGAGTAACTCCTTTACTCCAAGGGAGATTCTTCAGTCGTCCAGCGTCATGCAGATCGTCGAAGTACTTGGTTTCTGGGATCAGAGTTTAGTCCAGGTGTAATCTAAAGTCCTGTAATCAGGGTTTCCTACTTTATACCCAAGGAAGGGGTGGGACAAACTCTGGGGACCCACCTATGTGAGGGTCAGGAAAGAGGGGTGGCTACACCCATTTCCTTTGTCCAGTTTCACGCCAGAGCAGGGGCTGTGTGCCCCTGCAACCGGTTTGAGCTGGACTATGCATAGGGACTCCCACCAAATGTGCCCCCAGTGCAGACTTCAAAGCACTGAGAGTGCACCCACCAAGCCCCAATACACTAAAGCCTGTCTGGGAGGTGGTCACACCTCCCTGTGACAGGAAACCTATTGTCCAGGCCTCCCCTGCCAGAGTTTCGTCCAGCAGCAGGAGGGCAGACTCGTGTCTGTGGCTGCAGCATCCATTTTGTGATGCCAGGGCTCGGTTAGCTGGTACCGGGTATACCGGTGCTGTCATGTCTCTCCCTCTAGAAGGGTGGGATCATACTCCCACACCAGTTACTGGTGTGGGGGTATGATTCCAAGGTGTTTGACACGAAACACAACAGTTTTCCATGCAGTCATTCCAAAGTTAGCATTTACTGTTTGGTTATAATGCACTTAAGAGTATATGGTCTGGCTGCATCACAAACAACCCCGGAATGAAGATTCCGAAAGCTGCAGAGGAGCTCTGCTCATGCATGGGCACCCGCTCACATGAAACCCAACACCCTGCCTTCAGGATTGTTAAGGCCTGCCATAGGGGTGACTGATAGGTTTACATGTGCAGTGATATGGAGAGATATAGGGAACCTATATCTCAGTAAGGGGTGAATACACCACCTTACACAGGCTGCTGTAGCAGACCTGTTGTCATTTTAAAAGGCTTCCCAGGGGTGGCACAATACATGCTGCAGCCCCTGGTAGGCCTCTGGGGTACCTATGCCCTGGGTACATAGCATACCATATACTAGGGACTCACAAGGGTACCCCAGAATCCAATCTGGAGTGTACCTAAAGTACATACAGTCAATTTAGAGTAGAAAGCAGATAGACTGGGGTCCTGATTAGCAGGGCCACAGTCTGGCTAAGTTGAAAAACAGTGAAACAGCAGCAAAAAGTGGGGGTAACTATAAGAAGCAGATCCTACTCTCCTACACAACCCCCCCCCCCCCAAACGTCAGGACATTAAACTAACCTTGACCAGTTAAGTCTTCATGTTCTAAGTGGAAATCTCTGGAGAGTCCATCTGCATTGGCATGGTTACTCCCAGGTGTTTGTTCCACTGTATAGTCCATCCCCTGTAGGGAAATGGACCACCTCAAAAGTTTGGGGTTTTCACCCTTCATCTGTTTTAGCCATAAGAGGGGCTTATGGTCTGTCTGAACAATGAAGTGAGTGCCAAACAAGTATGGCCTCAGCTTCAAGGCCCAAACCACAGCAAAGGCCTCCCTCTCAATGGCTGACCAACGTTTCTCTGGGGGTCAACCTTCTGCTAATAAAAGCTACTGGCTGATCCTGACCATCATTCAATTGTGATAACACAGCCCCTACCCCCAACTCAGATGCATCTGTTTGGACAATGAATTGCTTGGAGTAATCAGGACTTTGCAGAATGGGAGCAGTGCACATGGCCTGCTTCAGGTCATCAAATGCCTTTTGACAGCTAACTGTCCACTGAACTTTCTTTGGCATTCTTTTAGAAGTTGAGTCATTCAAAGGGGTCACTATGGATCCATACCCTTTGACAAATCTTCTATAGTACCCAGTCAGGCCCAAGAAAGCTCTGACCCGAGTCTGGGTGGTTGGAGCAACCCAGTCCATGATGGTCTGGATTTTGCTCTGCAATGGTTGAACCTGGCATCCACCCACAAGGTGGCCCAGGTACACAACCTGACTCTGCCCTATCTGGCACTTGGTGGCCTTGATAGTTAGGCCTGCTTTCTGCAGGGCCTCCAAAACATTTCAGGTGGACCAGGTGATCCTCCCAGGTGGAGCTAAAGACAGCAATATCATCTAGATATGCTGCACTATAGGCTTCCAGGCCTGTAAGGACTTTGTTCACCAACCTTTGAAAAGTGGCAGGTGCATTTTTCAAACCAAAGGGCATCACCACAAATTAGTAGTGCCCACTAGGGGTAGAAAATGCTGTTTTGGCTTTTGCATCCTCAGCTAGTCTGATTTGCCAGTATCCAGCTGTCAGGTCAAATGTGCTGAGAAACTTGGCTGAGGCCAAAGTGTCTATGAGCTCATCTGCCCTTGGTATGGGATGGGCATCAGTCCTAGTGACTGCACTGAGACCTCTGTAGTCTACACAAAACCTCATCTCTCTCTTACCACCCTGGTTGTGAGGTTTAGGCACAAAGACTACTAGACTAGCCCAAGGGCTATCTGAGGGTTCAATCACACCCAAATCCAACATCTTCTGGACTTCAGTCCTGATGCAGTCCCTGACATGGTCAGGTTGCCTGTAAATCTTATTTTTAACAGGCAGACTGTCCCCAGTGTCCACTTCATGAGTGCACCAGGTAGTCTGACTTGGAGTCAGAGAGAACATATGTCTGAACTGATTGAGAACCTTTCTGCAATCAGTTTGCTGCTGGCCAGTGAGGCTGCCTGCCAAGGCTACACCATCTACTGATCCATCATCAGGGTTCTGAGAGAGCAGGTCAGGGAGTGGATCACTCTCCCTCATGTCCCTCATCAGTAGCCATGAGCAAGCCCATGTCTGCCCTGTCAACATATGGTTTCAGTCTGTTGACATGGAGCACCCTGTGGGGGCTCCTGGGAGTTCCAAGGTCTACCAGATAGGTAACCTCTCCCTTCTGTTCAACAATGGTATGGGGGCCACTCCACTTATCTTGGAGGGCTGCTGGGGCCACAGGCTCCAACACCCATACTTTCTGTCCTGGCTGATAAACAGTCAACACAGCCTTTTGGTCATGCCAGGCTTTTTGTAATTCCTGGCTAGCCTCAAGGTTTTTAGTTGCCTTCTTCATGTACTCAGCCATCCGGGAGCAGAGACCAAGTACATAGTCCACAATATCCTGTTTCGGGGGTTTGAGAGTAACTCCCATCCCTCCTTCACTAGACACAATGGACCCCTAACTGGATGTCCAAACAGAAGCTCAAATGGGCTGTAACCAACCACCTTCTGTGGAACCTCTCTGTAGGCAAAGAGAAGGCAGGGCAAAAGTATGTCCCATCTGCGCCCAAGCTTTTCTGGGAGACCTTTAATCATGCCCTTCAAGGTTTTGTTGAACCTTTCAACTAAACCATTGCATTGTGGGTGATAAGGGGTGGTAAAATTATAATTTACTCCACACTCCTTCCACATAGCAGTCAAGTAACTAGACATGAAGTTTGCACCTCTGTCTGATACTACCTCCTTAGGAAAACCCACCCTGGAAAAGATTCCCAGGAGGGCCCTTGCCACCACAGGGGCTGTGGTGGTCCTGAGGGGAATTGCTTCTGGGTACCTAGTAGCATGGTCCACCACCACCACCAGGATAAATCTGTGCCCAGATGCTGTTTGGGGGTCTAGGGGACCAACAATGTCAATCCCTACCCTCTCAAAGGGAACCCCCACCACTGGTAGTGGTATCAGGGGGGCCTTTGTAGTGCTACCTGCCTTACCACTGGCTTGACAGGTAGCACAGGAGCGACAAAACTCCTTGGTGTCTTCAGACATATGAGGCCAATGAAAGTGAGGGACAATTCTGTCCCAAGTCTTGTTTTGGCCTAGGTGACCTGCCAATGGGATATCATGTGCTAGGGTCAATAGGAAGCTCCTAAACTTCAGAGGTATAACCAACCTCCTGGTGGCTCCAGGCTTGGGGTCTCTACACTGAGTAAAGGAGTTCATCATCCCAATAGCTCCTATGGGTACCACTAGCACTCCCAGCAGCAGCTTGCTGTCTGAGGGGTTCAAGAGAGGGGCAGCTCAGTTGCTCCTGGCTCAGATCTGCCCTGGAAGGGCCCCCTGTCCCCAAGAACTCAACCCGATCAGGCTCAAGCTCCTCTGGGACAGTTCCTTCTTCAGGACTGAGATCATCTCCCTCAAGAGACTGATCTTTCTGAGGCAGGGGGGAAGACACTGCCTTAACCCTACTGCTCCTCCTCTTGGGAGGCACCTGGTCCATTCTTCCAGGATCCAGGGCCTGTTCAGTTTTAGACATTTTTGCCTGTGACCTGGTCATAGCAAACATCTGCAGGGATGCCCAACATTTCTGCATGGGTCCGGAGTTCAACTTCAGCCCAAGCTGAACTTTCCAAATAATTTCCAAGCAAGCATTCAACAGGGAGGTCTGCACTTACCACAACCTTCTTAGGGCCAGTTACCCCTCCCCAGGAGAAATTAACAACTGCCAGGGAATGGTCTGTCCTGACATTGCTAGCATTGGTCACTTGGTACATTTCACCAAGTATGATCTGCTCAGGGGCTACAAGATCTTTTGTGACCATTGACACACTTGCTCCTGTGTCCCTGTATGCCAAAGCCTCTCTTCCATTAAGGGCTGCTGTCTGTATTTGCCCAGATTACTGTGACTCACATAGGAGGACATATCTATGTCTCCATCACAGATCAGTACAGCCTGAGTTGGAACTCTGACTAGGCCAGAGTCCATCTCAGATCCAAGGGTTAACCCTACTACACCCTTATTTGGAACACCACCACTTGGAGCTGAACTAGGGGGAACAGTTGCGCCTTAGGGGCAATGGTGGCTGGAGTGGAGTCTTTGGTCTTTGTACAATCACTAGTCCAATGGGTTTTCTGCTTACAGATTACACCATGGTTTCTTTTGGCCTTTTCCTTTGTTAGATTGGGACTCCCCACCAGATGCAGATTTTTGGGGCCCTTGAGAAGACTTCTGGTCTTTACCTTGGTCCCCACCCTCAGAGTTCTTAGAATCTTGCTTCTTAGAGTCACCACCTTGGTTCCGAACCTTCTGCCTCACCCTGGTTCTGACCCACTTGTCTGCCTTCTGACCCAATTCTTGGGGAGAGGTCAGATCAGAGTCCACCAGGTACTGATGCAACAGTTGATTTTGACAGTTAAGGATCTGCTCTCTCATGATCAAATTATACAATCCTTTGAAATCACACACCTTACTGCCAAGTAACCAGCCTTCCAGAGCCTTAGTAGCACAATCAACAAAGTCAACCCAGTCCTGAGTCTGTGCCTTTTGGGTATCTCTGAACTTTAACCTGTATTGTTCAGTGGTTAGGCCAAACCCTTCAATCAGAGCACTCTTCAGGACTTTGTAATTGTCAGCATCCTCTTCTCTTACAGTGAGGAGCTTATCTCTACCTTTGTCTGCAAAGGAGAGCCACAAGATTGCTGCCCACTGCTCCCGAGGGACCCTCTGTACCTTACAGGCCCTTTCCAGTGCAGTTATCCATTTGTGGACGTCTTCCCCACTCTGGTAGGGAGGGACAATCTTGTTCAGGTTCCTATGGTCATGAGTATGATCTCTACCGCTAGGGACACTGTTGCTGCCACCATGGGGTTCTAGCCCCAAGTTGTGAAGCTTTCTGAAGCTCCAGGGATGCCCTGTCTAAGGCCAATTGCTCTCTTGATTCTGAGCTTAGCTCTCTCAAACTCAAGCAGTTGGCACTTCTCAGAAGAGGATGCCCTTTTATGAGAAGCAGAGGACCGTATAGAAGTACCAGAATGATTAGACTCCTGAGAAGGAGATCTTGATCTTCTTGGTAGACTATTAACCCTTCCTGGGGGAGTGAAGAGGGGGCCACTGAGGCCTTCCTCTCCTTCAGGAAGAATTAGATTTTCCAGTGGGGAATCATGTTGATCCCCCTGGCCAGCATCAGAGTCTGGGTCATAGTAGTTTTCACTACCTGGCCTTTCCTCTTCTACTGCCCCACCCAACTTGCCTGCCTCATCAGACCCTGGTGTCTTTTTTAGGTCATCTAACAGCAAAGCCTCTATGAGGCGTTGAGTGCTTGCATGTCTCCCTGTTTTCTGTCTCCTAGAGGTACACATGTTTCTCAATTCCTGGAATGAGAGATTGTCATACCTAGTGGGCAAGGAGTCACTTACTTCAGGCCTTGCAGACATTCTAGTGTGGTGTGGTGTGTTGTATGCACCTACCTACTCTAGTGGGTACTGAAACTCTTGAGTTGTAGAAAGGTTGTGCTAAACCCTTGACACACAACTCTAAGTTCAGTAGAACTTACTGTATTCTAAACTTGATTTATATGTACCTATGTACCTATAGTGGTTTTCAGTTAGTCACTTCAAAGAGATTATCTGGTAAAGCAATAGCAAGCTTGAATCCAACCGCTGCACACCAATGTGAGAAGTTGGCCTGGTATATTGTATTGTAATTGCATTTGTATAGCGCTTACTACCCCTGACTAGGCGTCGAAGCGCTTTTTCGGCGAGTAGCACGCTACTCCGGGACCCATAGAGGATTAGTGTTGAATTAGTATAGTGAAACATGCAAGTAAATTTTAAGTGGTGGATATGTTAGTCAGTTATTTGGATTCGGAAGGATAGCAGAAGGATAGAAGAGGAAAGAAGGTTTGTATTTATATAGCGCTTATAACCCCTGATGGGGTGTTGAATCGCTTTTTTTGGCGAGTAGCACGCTACTCCGGAAACCCATAAAGGATTAGTGGTGAATTAGTATGGTGAAATATGAAAGTAATTTGAGTGGTGGATATTAGTCAGTTATTTGGATTGAGAAGGGTTAGGGAGGGGTAAAAAAGGAAAAAAGGTTTGCATTTATATAGCGCTTCTAACCCCTGAATGGGTGTTGAATCGCTTTTTTTGGCGATTAGCACGCTACTCCGGAAACCCATAAAGGATTAGTGGTGAATTAGTATAGTGGAATATGGAATTAGAGAAGTGAACATGCTAGTCTGTTATTTTGATTGATAAGGATAGTGGAGGGATAGAAGAGTGAAGGATTTCTTTTTTTAGGTCATAGCAATAGGAGGAGGCTTTTGGATGAGTAAAAAGGGTTTTTGGAGGGGAAGAGTCAGAGGGAAGAGTTTAGAAAGGTTTGTTTTGGGGGATCGGTACAGTAAAGGAGGTGTCAGAAGATGCAAGGAGGGATAGAGTAGGAGAGAGTCAAGAAAGGGTTATTTTGGGGAACATAGTAGTGGTATGGCTTTGGGATAAATGAGAGAGTGGGTGTAGAGGATAGAATGATAGATGTATAGGGTGAGATAGGGTAGTGAATTGGAAAGAGTAGTAGAAAGAAGTTTGAGATGAGTAAGAAAGTTGGGCTAGAAGATATATTGAGGGAAGTATAGGCTGAGAAATAGGGTAGTGCATTGGAAATGCTAAATTAGCAGAAAGTGATAAATATATAGATCCATAAGTACATTGAAAGTATATAGATGCATAAAGGAGGTAAGTATATGCAGATTAAAGATATTGATAGAGGTAGCGGATGAGAAATAGGGTAGTGCATTGGATATGCTTTTTCAGGAGAAAAGTAACAGACACACAGATCCAAGTACATGGAGGTACATAGATGCCCAATAAAAGCAAGTACATGTAGACCAAAGAAGATTTTTTTTTTCCCTTTTGTTTTTATAACATAATTATTATACATGTTTATACAAAGCAATACACGAAGATAGGCACGTATCTATAGTGAAAATCAATGCTTATGTACAGAGGGACAAATACATGGGGTGGGTATTAATGAATGGGAAAATGGGCAGCATTCCTGGCCCTGACCAGTTTCGAACAGGCTCAAACAGGCACTCACCCCTGTCCTCTCCACCCTTAACAGGCTCAAACAGGGACGCACATTTGTCCTCTCCACCCTTAGCTGAGACGCCCGGGCTGAGACGCCCTAAGCCTTGGCCGTTTATAGCCCTAGTAGTCAGGTGACCCCTTCAGCCAATGGGAACCCTAGCCCTAACAATATCCAATGTCAGCACTAGCCCTAAAATCTAGAACCAATAGGAGATGAGGACCTTACAGCCAATCTTAGCCCTAGTCCAAGCACCCAATCAGTTTCAAAAACCCTTGTTCTCTACGTCCAATAGAGGCCCTAGCCCTACCAGTAGTCTCAACCCTAGTCCAAGCAACCAATGGCACAGGAAGCCCTAGTCCCTACTTCCAATAGAAAGCCTAACCCTACTCTTAGTCCCACACCTAGTCCAGCAACCAATCACACCAGCAGCCCTAATCGCTACTTCCAATTAAAGGCCTAGCCCTAGTCCCACCCTATCCACAACAACCAATAACACTGGAAGCCCTAGTCCCTACTTCCAATAGAAATACTAACCCTAGCCCTAGTCCCAACCCTACATTGATTGAATCACAGACCCAGAAACCAATCAGAACCCTCAAATACCCAACCAATGAGGACACTAACCCTAATCCAATAGAAACATCAGATACAACCACCAATCGGTGTACACATGTACCAAACAATATCAGACTATATAAGGTCCCAGCTACCTCAGACAAGGTTTGCTGGCCAGGGAGTTGGAAGCTGCTTCTCTATTCAGAAATCTCCTAGGAGACAGGACCGGCTCAATCCACACTTTGGACTTCTGCAGGTAAGGCCCCAACAAACTTGTCCTCTAACACTGTTTGTATAAAACTTTACTCCCTCTCCTGGCCACAAAACGAAGTGCACAGTCCCTATTAAACACAGTTTAAACAGCTTACAGCACATTACTGCTGTCTCGGGGAGGGGAAGGGGGGGCTGGTTTCACTGACTTGTTAACACAAGATGGTCGCTGGGGGTGCACTGCTTAACATACAGATCTTAGCACAGAGCAAAGGAGACATTTGGAGGGAAAAACTGAGTCACAGGGAATGAGAGGGGAAAAACTACAGAGTTTGGACTGCAAATCCCACAATTCAACAGGTTAAATGGAAGCAGTCACAGGCAGGAAAAAAAACACAAGCTTAAACACAAAAACATGGGATAAATTAAGTAATCACTGGCAGGTTAAAACTACAATTTTAAACTAACAACGACAGGCAAAGACAGTTAAAGACATTTAAAAAGGAAAAAAATAAGATGATGCAATCACAGGTAGGGAAAATCGTTTTTTAAACTTTTTTTGGAAAGAGACAGCACTAGTCTGCCTCCTTACCACTTCCTGGACTCTGCTCACTGCAATCTGGGGCACAGGTAGGCTGCAACTCACAAGATGCTGTCCACTAGTTATAGTGGGCACCTTGCACCAGTCCAAACGACCTTTATTGATGATAGGTTTAAAGACAACCTTTATTGAAAGCTATCCTAGTGGTAGCTATGGAGAGCAGCCTTCAGGCTAAGTCTTGAAGGAGTGTAAAGCAGCTTGGTTTACCAGATTATAACCTCTTGAATAACTAAATGAAAGGAGAACCACACAAGATATATATAAAATATATGTATTTATTTCTAAACACTAACTACTAATCCCTTTATGAGATTAGAGTTCAAGATACACAGTATCACAGTATTAAAACGACAGTAAATCGCACAATACACAGTGGACTCCAGGGGGAGACCAAACCATATACTAAGAAAGTGGTATAAGAACCACGACTTGACTAGACAGTGCCTAGAGCACGTAGAATCGCTGGGACCCCAAGGAACCACCCAAGGTAGTGACACAGGAGACCCACAGGGGACGTGTGCAGTGTGAAAACACAGCGGCGAGCGCCGTAGGATTCAATGCGGAAAGTAGCGGTTGGAATTTTAAAGTTAAAGGACACTTAGGAGAGGACTTTGAGCAAACCCCTTTAGACTTAAGGGTTTCTAGGGCCAACACCCACGGGAGCACCGGAGTACTCGAGTTACCTCACCCAGGGAAGCCGGGTGCATAGGTGTCAAAAGGTGTCGGGAATCGTCGTCGTTTTCAATGGCGATCTGCTGCAAAGTGATGCTGCCGTGAAGGAGAAAAGTGTCTGGTGTGATCCAAGCCTGGATCGAGGATGTGAAGAACCTGAAAGCAGAGGGGACAGAGTCTGGGTCACTAGCCAGTGACCAGGAGCGGAGCAATCGAATGCCCACCGATGTCAGGTGCTTCAGGTGCGAAGAGGTGAAGTTTGACTCTGCAGCCACAGGGTCCCGGAGACGTCGACGACGACCAGGAGCTGGATTCGAGCTGTCCCACGAAGGATGTAGAGTGCTGGGTTGTCGGTGATCGGATTGACCACAACAAGCCTTGGCAACAGCAACCCACACAGGAAGAGAAAAGATGCTTCTGTGCGGACCAGCAAGGTCCTGGGGACTCACCAAGCGATGGAGAGTCAGGGCACGTCTGGAGCAACCAGGGAAGCCCACTAAAAGTTAGATTTGCCTTCTTGGGGATCCACAGGATCGCGAAGGGACCTAGAGAGGAATCACAAAATGGCAGCCCACGGGACACTCGTTGAGTGTAGGCCAACAATCTTCGGTGCAATTACTGCTCTGGGTCAGGGCTACAAGTAACCCAAAGCTCAGCCTCAGGGGTCGCCGGAAAGCGGATGCTTCTGCAAATGGTCGCGGTGTCCAGGGGTTCGGGTTGCACGGTCTCCACGAGGGATACGGGCCTCAGACTTGCTGTGGGCACAGATCGACCTCAGAGACCTAGGAAAACCCACCTCCTGTGTGGCAATATTCTTGGGAGTCCGTCGGAGCTCGGAGATGCCAACCGGTCAGTTGCGTTAAAGGTGCCTGCCTTGCAGGGGAGTAACTCCTTTACTCCAAGGGAGATTCTTTAGTCGTCCAGCGTCATGCAGATCGTCGAAGTACTTGGTTTCTGGGATCAGAGTTTAGTCCAGGTGTAATCTAAAGTCCTGTAATCAGGGTTTCCTACTTTATACCCAAGGAAGGGGTGGGACAAACTCTGGGGACCCACCTATGGGAGGGTCAGGAAAGAGGGGTGGCTACACCCATTTCCTTTGTCCAGTTTCACGCCAGAGCAGGGGCTGTGTGCCCCTGCAACCGGTTTGAGCTGGACTATGCACAGGGACACCAAATGTGCCCCCAGTGCAGACTTCAAAGCACTGAGAGTGCACCCACCCAGCCCCAATTCACTAAAGCCTGTCTGGGAGGTGGTCACACCTCCCTGTGACAGGAAACCTATTGTCCAGGCCTCCCCTGCCGGAGTTTCGTCCAGCAGCAGGAGGGCAGACTCGTGTCTGTGGCTGCAGCATCCATTTTGTGATGCCAGGGCTCTGTTAGCTGGTACCGGGTATACCGGTGCTGTCATGTCTCTCCCTCTAGAAGGGTGGGATCATACTCCCACACCAGTTACTGGTGTGGGGGTATGATTCCAAGGTGTTTGACACCAAACACGACAGTTTTCCATGCAGCCATTCCAAAGTTAGCATTTACCGTTTGGTTATAATGCACTTAAGAGTATATGGTCTGGCTGCATCACAAACAACCCCAGAATGAAGATTCCGAAAGCTGCAGAGGGGCTCTGCTGATGCATGGGCACCCTCTCACACGAAACCCAGCACCCTGCCTTCAGGATTGTTAAGGCCTGCCATAGGGGTGACTGATAGGTTTACATGTGCAGTGATATGGAGAGATATAGGGAACCTATATCTCAGTAAGGGGTGAATACACCACCTTACACAGGCTGCTGTAGCAGACCTGTTTTGTCATTTTAAAAGGCTTCCCAGGGGTGGCACAATACATGCTGCAGACCCTAGTAGGCCTCTGGGGTACCTATGCCCTGGGTACATAGTATACCATATACTAGGGACTCACAAGGGTACCCCAGAATCCAATCTGGAGTGTACCTAAAGTACATACAGTCAATTTAGAGTAGAAAGCAGATAGACTGGGGTCCTGATTAGCAGGGCCACAGTCTGGCCAAGTCGAAAAACAGTGAAACATCAGCAAAAAGTGGGGGTAACTATAAGAAGCAGATCCTACTCTCCTACAGAGATCTCGGGAGTGCGCATAAACTGGGGTAAATGTTATAATCCCCCTGACATCCGGCACTCAGCCGTTCGAAACTGAGTACCCGATTAAATGGGCGACGGGGCCAACTCGCTATTTGGGGATCTGGATAAGCAATGACCTTAACGAACTATGGACTGAAAATTATGGTAAAGTGGTGGAATGGATTACGGAGAGGGTACAACACTGGAAAGCACTTCCCCGGTCGCTGATAGGGCGATCGCAGTAGCCAAGATGATTATCCTACCTAAGCTACTGTACCTCTTCGTGAATGTCCCCATCCCCCTAACGACACTTTTTTAAAACACTGCGCTCCCTCATGGTTGAACTGGTGTGGGCGGGACGCCAACCCAGAATATCATGGGAGATACTCACACTACCACAGTCCCAGGAGGGACTGGCCGCACCCGATTTTGCACTCTATGCTTACAGCGCGCAGGTACAGTTCTTACAATACTGGGTACACCCAACACCATTCCAGCAGCACGTGGCAATCGAAATAGACAGAGCGGCACTGGTACCACTTGCCACCGCCATATATCAAGCATACAGGAGGCCGCGCAATGAAGTGGACACAGTCGAGACGCTGTGATGGGTATGGACTGGGCAAGAGAGCGAAGCTAGATATACTTTACACCCCCTCTATGCAACTAGCTAATCACCCACAGATACCCCCACTAGGCGATCGCAGGGCACGAGAAAGGGCGACACAGCTTGCGATACGGACGGGCAAGGACCTATTCCCCGCAGACACCTTCCTAACACTACAACAAATGTGCGGACAGGCGACCCCTTCGGCTGCGGATATGCTGCTCTATCAGTTGCGCGCATCCTGCAGAAGCAATTGACACGTTCCCAAATCCCCCCTCTACCCTACCGGCACTAGAAAATGTACTTGCGAATGACCACGGACGCAAGCTGATCACTCGTATATATAATATAACAGTGGGAGTTCCCGATTCTCATCCCTGGGGCTAGGGAGACATGGGCGGCAGACATGGGGGGTGGACATTTCTGAAGAACAATGGAACATAATTTGCGGTCAGCTACAGATACTGTCCTCAAATTACCGCCTGCGACTTATTCACTTCAAATACATCCACCAATTGTATCGGACCCTGGTGCAACTCCACTGAATGGGTTTGCGTCCGGATGATCGCTGCTGGAGATGCGGGGGAGCACAGGCCACATTCCTGCACGTGGCGTGGCACTGCCGCTCGGTCGCCAACTTCTGGGTACGTGCTCTGCAACATATACATGCCATAACTGGGCACGAGCTGCCATGCACGCCGCTGGCGGCATTGCTGGGTGTAAACACTGCTGTACCACCTAAAAGAAAGAAATTAACGGCCATGCTGTTAATTATGGCTAAGCGCCAGGTGGCCCTCAAATGGAGGGCGGCCACACTGCCGACAACTAAGGAC
This sequence comes from Calotriton arnoldi, assembly GCA_963921515.1. Taxonomy (NCBI): domain Eukaryota; kingdom Metazoa; phylum Chordata; class Amphibia; order Caudata; family Salamandridae; genus Calotriton; species Calotriton arnoldi. The sequence goes on from CAWUFW010001370.1 coordinate 758,575, forward strand.
TGGATCACTAATGTAGTACAATGTAAGACACAATTGGAGACATACTGGGAACTGATGCCAGTGCGGTCCCGCCCTCGGGATATCTGGGAGCAGTTTGTACACTGGCTAACCACAGTCAACACAGATGACCTTTAATGTGCCTAAAGAACTGATGGCTCATAGCTGTCGTGAGCCGCGATCTGATAGCCCTCAACCACTGAACAAACTGTACATCAGAACACACACTAACACCACTGTAATGATAATGTACTGTACTGCTGATGATCTTAATTGCTATGTGTCGAAAGTAACACCCGGATGCGGTCATATCACCGCCTAGGTGGCACTGAGAACTGCTCTGGTGACCGTTTTGTTGGGTTGTACTATGTTTTTTCACAAATGCCAATAAATACAATTTAAAAAAAAAAAAAGGGAAGAGCAAGCCCTCAAGATGGATAGTGCAAGCAAGGTGGAAAAAGCTGCTCTGCTAAGGTCTGAGGTAAAGCCACTAATACAGTTAGAGCCTACTTTGCATTCAGAAGCCAATCAAAGGGCCATCTTGAAGAAATCAAACGCTACACTATACAACAAAGGTGAAGAGGGAACTGGCGAAGCAAAAATAAATATTAGGCAACAGGCTGCAGTAAAAGAGGAAGAGTTTGTGCTCACAAAAGAACTTGTTGCATTGCCAGGAACCACGCCAAGGTGCAGGAGACATCAGGCACACACATGCAACCAAGGAACTGCCAAAACCACGTCCCTGGCAAAGAAATATGTGGTTTATGAAGCATTCCACAGTTTATAATAGGAAACTGCTATATGCCTCATGTGGCAAGCAACTGGGAATCCTGAAAAACCACCCTGCCAATCACAGACCCACAAGGTAAACAAAGCGAAAGATTAAGATACTTTCCAACCTAGTATCTAAAATATCCCTACGTACAATGAAAAAAATACTTTCCCAAAGAGACATCCAGCTCTAAACAGACAACAGATCTTTTATGAAAGAACAATTTCGTAACTACTTCAAATTAATCTGCATTTTCCACTAATAAAAACACCACGCTGGGAACAAGTCAGTGGGGATGGCAAGTGCCTGGGCAATAGGTGTTTGAGCTGGCCGTGTTTCAGTACAGACTGATACCATACTATAAATCGGAGAACATCTAGCTAACGCCTTAACTAAAAGTGAACTAAACACTCCCCAAATTCCCTGGCACAGTCTGTCCCAATCCATATGCAGGGAATTAAAAAAGATGCTTTGTAAGTCAATCAGAAGAACAGCAGTCAGCAAGCTGCCCTCTCCTTATCAATACAGGTATGTGATATTTATGGCATGGACTATCAGACTCTAAACCAGCTCTAACCGGCTTATGAATCACAATCCCTGGTAGTGAATTCAAGGAGGGGTCCCAATTTCATAGATACGAAGAACAGACTGTCGCTAGCAATATATTGTGGTTTAGGAACTACCAGGGTATTTTTTTTTTTTTTACAAAAGTCTGGCAAAGCAGGAGACTTTTCAGAATCAGATACATTTGAGAGGGACTGAAGAGGAAGTAAATGGAAGATCAAAACGAACCTAGGTCACAATACTCACCCACATTAAGGCCAACAGTGGTGCAAGATCGTCTTGGATCCATACTGAACTACTAACTCAAAGCTTCGGCCGCTAGATGTTGCAAGAGCAGAAACACAGCAGCTAAGGAAACACTTGGGTATTGACACCTACCTCACACCAAACTCTCCATTCATTTGAATCAACTGTCTGACTTGACAAAACAAAGGCTTCCACATGTTCTCCCAATCTCAGACGGTCACAGTGTGTAGAGATCCATCGGTCTAAAGTTCACCAAGGTGGGTGTTATATCTTTGTGGGTCCACCCAATTGGCCCACACATCATTAACTCCTCACCCCATTCTTCACCAGATATGGCAGGCATAAAAAAGGACCTAATAAATGTGACTTCCTGCACATGGATGAGTGTACACAATATATAACCAGTGTAAGTAGCCACCTCTGTATGGGACCTTAGTCTTTAAACTGGGCATCTGAGCCAGGAGCAACCACACATCAGCAGCGAAATTCCACTCCACAGAAGTGGAGAAGAGCCAGCACTAATAATTTATACTGGCACTGAATTAGACCCTTGCTGGTGTTCTACCTACCACTGAACGCTTCATGTGCTACAGGCCTTACACCAGTTCGTTTATTTTACATGCTGTCTTTATCTTCTTTTCTGAAGAGCACAAGTCATGCAGCTACTATTTGGGGAGTACCAGATAAGAGGCTTAAGAAGGTAAAGACTATTCAACAGCACTCTAACTAATGCAATTTATTAAAATGCAAAAGGTTGGATAATTGCCAAGTATCACACTAGTTTCTATGATTTTTGTATATTTAGTTCAGGAGCTTTTATGTGTACACAGACATTTTAAAACTTCATCATACACAGAACAATGCACAACCATTGCCAAGTAAAAAGAATAAGAGCTTAGGAGATGGGGCTTTGCTGCGACCAAGATGGCCGCTCGCAAGTAGAGTTCCACGTTACCAGCTACAAATTGCCACCATACCTTTGCACAGCTGGCCCCAGAGGTGTAAGTGGCCGTTCAGCTCGTGGAAGCAGCTGAACATGACGACACAACAGCAACTCAAAGTTTGCGACTGTGATAACATAAGCTGCAGAGTGGACCCACCCCCATCTGCCAACCTCGCATGTATTACTGCACAGCTCGTGGCCAGTTCTCAGACATAACCAGAACAACCACAGGTGCTCTAGATGGAACAGCCATCAGAGGCTGCTGAACACAGCCTTCAAGCTAAATGAACACCAGAACAGCAGTGCTAAGGGAACCGCCTCTATTCCAGCTTTAGGAGCTGAAGGGCAGAAAACCACTATGAGGCTAGATGGACCATTGGCTGCCTTTTAAGAGCAGCAGGGTGAATTACAATGAGTTACTCTTAATCGCTGGCATAAACCTATATACAGAGTATGCCAGGAGGATGGTCTTAAGCCTTCACACTGCCATGTGGACTTAACCACTCACAGCACTCATGGTGGCCTATTAAGAATGGGTGCTCTGGACACTTCTCCCCTGCTGGCAGACTGTGAAGGGGCCCCAAGGATAACAAAGGCCCAACATGCCAGGTAGGCTGCACATCAACCTATAATCCATAGGTACCTACGGAACCCACCCCCCCCAAAAAATGAATTTGACGATGTGATACAAAGATGAGTGGAGATAACTTTTTTGCCATGAAACACTTTTAGTATGAGTATTTTCTATAGGTCTACTACTGCATGCTCTACTTAACTCACTTTACTGCTTATGTACTGAAATGTTGCCTGAAAAGAAAAAGAAAACTCCAATAGAAATTAGATCCTCGGACTAACAGTGGCCACACAGGTCACAACCAAAACTGAGTGAAAGCAGATCAGCTAGTGTAGGGAAGACCAAACAAACAGTCAAAGACACCAGGACAGCCGCCTGAGCTACAAGACGGCTCTCATTTCCAGAAGCCCGCAGACTGGGGTCAAGTAGTACAGAGAACACTCACAGATTTAAAAGACTTCCACTGGCATGACTGAGAAAGTATGAAAAAAAAATTGGGGGATAGAACATTGAAAACTGCTTTTAGAAATGTATGCCAGAACTGTTGAACTTTACATATCCTCCACCTCTGGAGTCTGAGATTCCAAAGAATCAGACAATGGAAGCCCAACACTTAATCCAAACAGTGGGCTATCATTGGGTGCTTTGCTAGACACCAACAAGCAATGGCAGGTATCGCAGCTTGCTAAAAAACATGATTCAGTCAAAGAAATCTAAATAGAGTTGAATCACCTAAAAAACGCCCTCCTAATACTCTGTCCAGAACTTTAAAAAAACAACAACAACAAAAACCACATTTCTTAGAGACCCTGCAATAATGTTCACTATATATAGGATAACAGTATTGGGAACCAAAAGGACCTAAATTGTTTTCTGAAGGCTCAATGAAGTAGTCATCACTATCATTTGATGAGAGAAAGGCATTTAATCGAGTCAATTGGGAATACTTGCTTAGAATTTTACAGATGGTAGGACAGGAATATTAGTTCATTGGCAATGTGTACTGCTGTGTTAGAACACAACCTTTTAAGTGTGAAGGCCGGCCAATTGTTAACCTTTGCACTCTCTGTAGTGCAGCTAATGTCAACAAGCCATTCCCCATGCTCGAAAAAATGGTTTCTGGTGAAAACACTGGTGCTACAAGTTATTTAGAACGCAAGATTGCTCCACGAGGGGTAAATGCTGTTGTGATGAGCTGGTCATGAACTATAATACTAACAAGGCCAACTCAGCCTCCATCCTTCAGAGGTCAGCACACAGAGTTCATTACTTTGGGATAATAGCAATATTTATTTACACTCAGAAACAGGAGTAGTGAGGTGCAATCTACTTTAAAACAATTTTTAGCACCAGACAGTTCAAAACAACTGTTGATCCCAACAGTCAACTAGCGGGCAAAGATTGCATTCCTAAATTTGGACAGGCTTTCTGCAAATTCGAGACTAGACAAACTACAAGTTCTAAGAGGGGAACTAAGTAACATCTTTCCTGACAATGACAATGCCTCATTTCTAGTGTCACTAGTCAATGTTTCGGCTGCATCCCTTCACTCAGTCCTTCTAACTCTAGCATCGGTCCCTCAAAACCCTCATATCCAAGCAGTCAGATGCCCAAAACTTACCTGCATAATCTAGCAACATTTTACCTAAAACCTAATTCTCAGTCCTCTCCACAAAACAAAATACAAGCTGGCCACCTATTCCTACTTGGTCCCATCGGGCACAAGGAAACCCAGAAACGTCCTCAATATCCCCCTTCAGCACTGGCTACAGTCCAAAAAGTTCCTCCAGCTTCCAACTGTGTGGAGTACTCTAAAACCCCTAAACACGTTACTGGCATGTATCAGAGTAAGTGAATTAAAGTAACATGGAATAGAGGAAAAGCATTCCGGACCTACACTGGCAAAACCCATTTCACTCCTCAACATGCTGTACAGATATGAGGCATGAGAAGCTTTTTTTACATCACTGCATTTGTTTGTCAGTTGGTTCACAATACAAATCTCCATAGTGATCCTGCCCAGTGATCTCAATGGTATATCAGCCCACTGTTCAAGGACCAGCAGTCAAAGTGATGCTGGCCTGGTACACAGTACATGGTGCATCATGGCGGTGCATGGTGCATCATGGTGGTAGGCATCATGATGCAGAAATGTCACCATACTCTCCATACTGGTACAAAGTCAAGTCATGGATAAACCAGAGTCCTCATGACCACAATAGCATAGGATACTATAACTTTGTCTGCTAACCACTGAGTTTTCTATTATACACTGGCCAAAGAAATTTTTAGGGGGTCTCCAAGTAATCATCATCCCGAGCTCATTCCATCAAACAATTTAAATGAACGGTTGCATTTTTGGGCAAAAATTATGGAAAATTGAGAAACCACATTATAGAATGCTGTTGTAGTCAGTCAATGTTACATACCAATGGAAATTTCACGGATTCATAATCTGAAACAAACCCCAGGGTCAGATTGATGGACTCCTGATAAACTATAGGATATAAAGTTTGCTCATATCCAAGGACAAAGCTTCTTCACCCTTTGGAAAGGCTGATCTTAAATTTAAATATGCAGCCTTCGGAAAGAAGACATTCCATCTAAAAATGTATCCGTCTCCTTGCAACTTATACAATCCTGTCTACATTTAAAGTTAAGACTAACAATAGTGAAGTTGGAGAGGAAAAAAAAAGTGTAGGCTAGCTTTGTCCTCTTTAGATTTAAATCTTGATCTGAGGCTAAACAAGCCATGCCCAATAAAATAAGTCTTCCCACAAAACACGGAGAATTATTTACAGTAATTTAGTCTGATAGTCTGTTCATAATGACCTAAACTATGACAATCTGTTATAAAAATAGCTAAACACATTTTTTATTAAACACGCTATTCAACATGCCAACCATTCTTTAGAACAATGATCAATTAATCACTATTTTAGTGTTCCCTTTTCGCTAGGGCAGCGCCGAAGTTAAGCTATCCATTCTCCCCTCCCCCATCTCAACAATTAATTGTTTTGATCCATTCACTCGGCCCCCTCAGAGAAAGGGGTCCTCGCTCCAGTGCTTCGATAATGTTACCTTAGGCAACAAAGGTTACTGCTCTGCTCCTTAGTAGGTATTACCTAATCTTTGCAATTGTTTTGTCGCTCTCTTCCTCAGAGGACTGAAACGCCAACCATTGTATGCATTAGTTCCCAAGATTCAAGCACATCTCAAACTGTAGACGACCTGCAAAATTGACTTTTCTGCACGAGCATGTGTCAGAAACGTCTTTTGTTGGCTCAATAGAACATCTGTTGTGTCAGACAGAATTATTTTCCATACATGGTTATCTCCATAAAGCAAGCAACATTTAGTATTGTGGATCATACTAAGCCATATGATCTTGCCCAGACAGCCAGAGATGCAGTCAAGTATTCATAGCTTTTTGGTTGAGAACAGCAGATGCTTAAGGAATTCTACATTCAATCAAGGACATAGAATGAACGTTTTAATCCGGCTATAGAAGATGTTCACAAATTAATTCATACAAATTCTCAGTTATCTTGACTGGTATGTTACCTTAATCACGCAGGCAAGTACAGCGCAGGTTATTATAAGGTACTCTACAACACATCTTTCCGATATAGATACAGAGACACAGATACAAATATGCATATATATTTGCAAGCATATGTATAAATTTATACATACATAAATATATAGAAACTCTTCGGTCACTTAAAAATAAGGATTTTTAGGGCTCAAGGATGGTAACAGCACTAAGGGTTTTTTAATGTTTAAGGATTAGAGGGGTAGGAAGAAGTTTTAGGAATTAGCGGTGGGAATATGCATAAAAAGGGGATATGGGGATCACACAAATTTTTTGGGGTTGCTGTGATCCAGCGTAAACCCATTTACTTCTGTGAGAGTCCCGCGGGAGCTCACACTGGCTCACACAAGAATCCTGTGGAGTCAAAAAAACATTAGAAAAAAGAAGAAAAATGAGGGCCATGAGTGTCTGCGGTAGGTTTGCCGCGTACAAGTGATTGCATGGCCAACAGCAGTGAGCGGCGGGGGTGCCAGCCTGCAGGGGGGTTAGGTTCAGGACCTGGCCATAGGCCAACCCCACCCTGTACACTGCTAAAGGACATGTGTGTGGCATGGGTGGCCACCACAAGGGATTAGGCCAGGCCCTGCGGCCAACCTCACACCATGCATGGTGGGTCTGTGAGGAGTTTATTTTTTAGCTTTATATAGTGCTAGCTAGACCCAAAGGTATCAAAGCGCTTTATTCTAGGAGCATTTCCTGAGAGCACACGTGGGATGTATTCTTCAGATTTTGAGGTATGAGAAGTAGTGAATTGGAGCTTCAGTACCCGGTCTCTTGCTGCTCTCGATAGTTCGGTTTCTAGGTATTTGGAATTCTTTATAGGCACTGAAGGCCATGTACGGCAGGAGGTCGGCATAGTTGCATATGGTAGTAATATAGCTTTATATTGAAGGAAACCAATTTACTGGGAGAAAAAAAAAGTTAGTGATGTTACAGTTAGTTATGTATGGTAGTATCTTACTTTACATTTGTGCTTCCCAAACATTGAGCAGTGTACTTCAGTGACCAATCAGATTGCTATTTTTAAGTCTCGCCTGCAACCGCGTATGTGCTCTCGCAAGAGACTTTTGTATACATACAAGGGGGCTTGCAACCAACCATTGTTACCAGTCCTTAATTGTCACTCATTTGGTGGCGTCTAATTGGCTATATTGTGCAAACGTCACTTACTCTTCATTTGCCTAGAGCATCGACTAAGAACGATTGCTTGCCCTTTATTGTTGTTCTTCCGCTGATCTTGCTGGGATTGAGGTACTATTGTTTCCCACCCCCACCCACAAGCTATGACACGGCCATCACTGGCCACGTCATACTGCTTGCCTGGGCCTGTTAATTGCTCCCCCATCAGGAATGCATATTGGGCCCAGGCAGGGAAAAATAGGACTTTGGAGTAGCTGGGAGAAGGCCATTCTGCTAGGATCTGAGGGGCAGAGCTGTTCCCTGCCCCACTTACATTTCAAAGGGTTGCTGCCAGCACACTCAAAGGAACTCGAACCAGCCTTTTGTCACCCTAGACCTTTTGGAGCAGAAGAAATGGAAGGAAGGAACTTTCCAGAACCAGATGTTTCAGGTTGTCTAGAAGTTTCCCCCAATTCAAAGGGTAGCACCAGGTATAAATACTGGACTTCTTGTGCCACTCATCAGTTCGCTCCTAGACCTGCAGAGGACCCCCAGAAAGACTGCTTTGTACTGCAGAGGTTTGCCCTGCTGCCTGAGGCCCGACTTGTACCTCCAAAGACTGCCCTGCTGATACCAGGGACAGCTCTGTTGCTGAAGCCTGCCTTGCTGATCAATCCCAGGACTACCAGAATGGCTTCAAGGATCAGTTGTCTGACCTACTGTCCTGAGCTGCAGGGACACAAGCTCCAGAGGCGTCCCTGAACTGCCCAGCTGACGTGCTTCCACTGTCCTGGCTGAGCTCTGCTTGCCTCTGCTGGAGTGAGTTGCTGATCCCAAAGAGATGCCTCCCCAGGTCCTGGACTCTTGGCTGACATCAGCATTTTACATGACAAGCTCAATTGAAGTTTTGAACTCTGCGTGCCGGACTTGGAGAATGTAACTTTTTTCAGCAGAGTTACCCTTGTCCCTGTATCCGGCCTGCACTCCATTGCAGTAGGCTTTAACTTGTGACTTTGTGGGGATCTGGTCGCACTAGACCGGGACAGTTAGCGCTTTCTGCTTCTTGGCGTTATTTTTACTTAAACCTTTGAAATTGCATCTCTGTAGTTCTAGTGTTGGATTTGTCATTCTGACCTCATTTTACTAATTACATGGATCACTATTTTTCTAAAGTGGTGTGGGATTTTTCTTGTGATTTCGCATTATTTCTGTTTGTGTCCTGCATAAACACAATGCAGTGCCTCCAAGGTAAGGCAGGCAGCTTTTGTGCCACAATAGCAGAGGGTTATGTGCAGGCTAGTTTAGTGACTTTTGTGGTTCACCCGGATCAGGATTGTGGTTGTAGACTGAGAAAGGGTGAAATCCCTTCTCAAGCACTTATTTTATTCACATACAGAATCAGATACAACCAAGAAAAACGCCTTCTCTGGACACTGACGACTCAGCCCCCAGCTAAGTGTCTTTCCGATATGGCTCAAGTCTGGGCACTCTGGAACAGTTTGTGTGTCTGCAGCAGTAGAGACGACCAAGCTTCAAACTTGCAAGCCAGAGTTTCACTTTACCCGCAGAGCAGCTCATTCAAAACACAAGTTAAATCACATAAAACCTATTTAAAAGCCATTTTCACATTTTGTCATCAATTTTCCATTTTTTATGTCATGCCAGTGTGTCAAGAGACACTGGTAAATCACAGACAGCACTGATGACCGCAATCTTTGAAGCATTAGTATTGTGCCTATCCTGGCTACATTCTGCTCCTGTTTGGGTCACTCCAGTTTCCCTTGAATTACTCTAATCTCTACACTACTTTAAAAATTAAGAAGGTAAGCACCTTTTATTTCACCTGCGGTTCTGGCAATGCAAATGCCCTGTAATGGGCTCATGTTACTTGTTTTCGTTTGACAACCCTTCTACTTAATAGGCTCCCACACACTCAATTTATTGGAAGCATGAGTAAATAAATTCGTAAATATCCACGTTTTTAAACTAATTTATGTCCTATTCTATGCTTTCTGCAAATAAACTAAAGGTTTGCATCTTCCCTCCCCCAAACTTCCAAAAGTTCCATGAAAATGATGGGGCAGTCTTAATTCCACACCGCTTTCACCATCCTGAGCGTCTTCACGTCCCTATCAGAGCACCCGGCTTCGCACACGGTAGAAGGAATTTTGCCTATCTCGAGGGCCCGCACATGTTGGAGCATTGCTTATAGGTGGCAGCTCCAAGGAAATCTCGGAGGCCGCTAAGAATTATCTTTCTGATTTCACTGTATCAAATAGTCCATGTTATTCTTGCTCCCCTAGGGATAACCGTTCATTATTGCACTTACCCCAGGTCCCATGCAGGTCTTTCTTTAATAGGATAAGATACAGCCCTTTATGATACCCTGTGCTATCAGATCTCATGCATTTTTTTCACTGCTAGGCAGATTTGGCAAAACGCATTTTGCCGATTCTGCACAGCCCCGGCAAACTGCATTGGCAAAGCCAGTAGCTTCAAGAGGCAAGACCTATTGTCTTTGCCAAGGTTTGTTAATTTTTGGTCTCCCTTTAGTACTCCAGAGGAACCCAATGACAGTGCGGTGTCATTCCTGTGAGGCTTTTACTTCCTTTTCCTGCAGCACCCATAGGTTTACATAAAAAAAAAAAAAATCTAAAGAAAGGAGCACGGCCGCCATTAAAGTGAAATAGGGCGCTTTTACAAAAAAACGGATTTGTCCGTCAACTTGACAAAATGCTTTTTTGGGTAAAAGCGCCCCATCCGCTCTTTCACTTTTTTATTGGCGGCCACGCTCCTTTCTTTAGCATGGCTCATCTAAAGAAAGGGGCCCAGCCTCTAGTAACGTGAAAACGCGGCATGGGGCGCTTGTAAACAAAAAATATTTGCAATGCAATAGGTCTCGCATTTGCAAGAATTTAAGCTATTGTCATTTAGAACGACAATAGCTCAAACTCATAATTACGAGTCCTATTGCATTGCAAATGCTTGTTTATTTAATGGTCGAGACCAGTGATTTCCCACAGGCACAAATATCCAAGAGCTCTTGTAGTTTATTACAATTTCTAGGTTTTTAAATGGCTGCTCTATCCCTGCAGTAACGATGGTGTCAGTCAAAATAGTCACTTGCAATTTATTCAAAAAAGACTTTAGGTGTGGTACTGGCAAGAAGTATTCATTTAGGGCTTCCGGGTTGCAGAAGCATCTTAAAGCTTGGCATTCCTGCCAGCTCAATGCACAAGTTACTAACTTGTGTAACGATATATCTGTAAGAGACAGTAGTTAGTGACAGATTCCTTACCTTAGAATATCCCCAGGCGTCAGGCTGGATCCGGAAAGTTTTTTGCGTAGCAGTACCCTTGCGCGTCGGTAGGCGGCGTCGTGCGGCTCCGCGTCCGCCGTCGTCGGCGTCGTGATCGCCGGGATGACGTCGCGGGCAGTACTTAGGCGCCGCCCCTGCGCGCTGGCGTCAGTTCTGTACACGACTTTCCGCGCCAGGAACGCAGAGCCATGCAAGAAGCTGACATAGGTGTCTGAAAAATACTAGGGCCCTGAAAGGGATGTCCTTAACCCTAGAAATCAGTTCGCAGAACGGGGAGGATGGGTGGGGCGGTAAGGAATCTGTCACTAACTACTGTCTCTTACAGATACATCGTTACACAAGTTAGTAACTTGTGCATCTGAACGAGACACGTTAGTGACAGATTCCTTACCTTAGAATAGATACCCCAGCAATACCAACCCCGGTGGTGGGTCTGCGAACAAAGATCAGACAAGGAAGTCCTGGAGGACAGAACAGCCAAAGAAGCCGTCCCTCCGGACCCGACTGTCAAGGCAATAATGCAGCGAGGCCCACGTAGCTGCCTGACAGATACCAAGGCCGTGGTAGCAGCCGTTGCCCTGGTGGAATGGGCACGCAGCCCAACAGGAGGCTCCTTCTTAGCCAAAGAATAGCAGGTCTTGATGCACAAGGTAACCCAGCGGGAGATGGTGCTCTTGTGCACCGCCCGATCTTTTTTGGCGCCCACGTAGCCAACAAAGAGCTGGTCATCCACCCGGAAGTGTTTTGTGCGGTCAATATAGAAGGAGAGCGCACGTTTTGGGTCCAGACGGAGCCTCTCTTCCTCTCTGGAAGGATGCGGAGGCGGAAAGAAGGGGGGCAAAGTGATGGTCTGCCCAATGTGGAAAGCAGTAACCACCTTTGGCAAGAAGGACAGACGCGTCCGAAGAACAACCTTGTCTGGATGAACAGGCAGAAAGGGAGGTTTGCAAGATAGAGCCTGGAGCTCACTCACCCGCCGAGCGGAGGTGATGGCCACCAGAAAGGCTGTCTTCAGAGTCAGAAGACAGAAGAGAACAGTTATGGAGAGGCTCAAAGGGAGCACACATTAAAAGGTAAGAACCAAGTTCAAGTCCCACTGAGGCATCACAAACGGAACAGGAGGGAAGAGGTGAGTAATGCCTTTTAAGAACCTGTTAACAGGGGACTTGAAAAGGGAGGGCTGATCAGGGAGCCTGAGGAAGGCCGAGATAGCACAAAGATAACCCTTGATGGTACCCAGGGCAGAACCCTGTTGGACCAGAGAGAGAAGGAACAGAAGGACCTCAGAAAGAGGGGCAGAAAGGGATTCACAGCCTTTGCTGTGCACCATGCCACAAATTTGTTCCACCTGCAGGCGTATACCACCTTAGTGGAGGGACGCCTGGCTGCCAGAATCACATCACAAACTTCGGGAGGCAAGTCGAAAGGAATCAACTGCCGCCGCTCAATCTCCATGCAAGCAGGTGTAGACTGGACAGGTTCGGGTGGAGGACCGTCCCCTGCTGCTGCGACAGAAGATCCTCCCGAAGAGGCAGACGGATCGGGGGATCTACGCTCATATTGAGTAGCTCGGGATACCAAACTCTTCGAGCCCAGTCCGGAGCCACAAGAATGACTTGGGCCCGGTCGTGCCGAATCTTCTTCAACACTCTGGGTAGAAGTGGTATAGGCGGAAAGGCGTACAATAGACCGCAACTCCACTCGTGACGAAAGCGTCGCCGAGCGAGTGCCGCCTTGGAAATTCCAACGCGCAGAACTGATGACATTGCGCGTTCTCTTCGGTGGCGAATAGATCTAACCAAGGCTCTCCCCACTGTAGAAAGAGTCCTTGCGCCACTTCCGAGTGAAGACACCATTCGTGATCCATCATGCACCTGCGGCTGAGTTCGTCCGCCCTGGCGTTCAGGGAACCTGCCATGTGTTGAACCATCAGGAACATGCCCTGATGTTCCAGCCATGTCCAGAGGCGCAGAGCCTCCTGACAAAGGGTCCACGACCCCACCCCGCCTTGTTTGTTGCAGTACCACATGGCGGTGGTGTTGTCTGTGAACACCTGCACTACCTTCCCTTTGACAGAGGGAAGGAATGCCTTGAGTGCAAGTCAGATCGCCCGGAGCTCCAGAAGGTTGATATGGAGCCGGGACTCCGCCGGAGACCAGAGGCCTCTGATCTCCGCCTCTCCCATGTGACCGCCCCATCCCAGAAGGGACGCGTCCGTCACAACTGTGTGCTCTGGCTGGGGAAGGGAGAGGGATCTGCCCATGACCCATTGCCGGTTCGAGAGCCACCACTGCAACTGTTTTGCAGTCCCCTCCGAGATCTGGACGTGATCGGACAGGTTGCCCTGGTGCTGCGCCCACTGGAACTTCAGGTCCCACTGCAGAGCCCGCATATGCCATCTGGCATGATTGACCAGCAGGATGCAGGAGGCCATGAGGCCCAGCAGCCTCAGGGTCATCCGTACCGAAACCCAGGATAAAGGCTGAAAGATCGGAATCATAGCCTGAATATCCCGGACTCGCCGTTCGGGAGGATAGGCCCGAAACTGCGTCGTGTCCAGAACTGCTCCGATGAAAAGGAGCTGTGGAGAAGGAATCAGATGCGACTTCGGCACATTGATGGAGAACCCCAGCGAGTGCAGGAGTTCGGCCGTAGTCTGGAGGTGGGAGACGACTGCCTGGGACGAGCCCGCCTTCAGCAGCCAGTCGTCGAGGTAGGGGAAGACTGAAACCCCTGCCCGGTGCAGATGAGCTGCGACCACCGCCAACACTTTCGTGAACACCCGAGGGGCACTGGTAAGGCCAAAGGGAGCACGGTGAACTGAAAATGCTCGGGCCTACCGTGAACCGAAGGTAACGCCGGTGGGCCGGCAGGACGGGGATGTGGAAATATGCGTCCTGCAAGTCCAACGCTACCAACCAGTCTCCAGGGTCGAGGGCAGTCAAGACCTGAGCTAGGGTGAGCATCTTGAACTTCTCCTTCCGGAGGAAGCGATTGACGTTCCGGAGGTCCAAGATAGGATGCATGTCCTCCTTGTCCTTTTTGGGCACCAGGAAGTAGTGGGAGTAGCAACCACGCCCTACTTCTGGGGTCGGAACATGCTCGATGGCCCTCTTGGCCAAGAGGGCCGTGACTTCCTTCTGCAGAAGTACCAAGTGATCCCCTGACATGCGGTGGAATTGAGGTGGCATGGCTGGGGGTGGACTCGAAGGGAGGGAGTAGCCCCTTCGGACAATGTCCAAGACCCACCTGTCCGAGGTGATGGTACGCCAGTGGGGAAGGTGATGGCGGACCCTGCCCCCTACTGGCGTGCTGTGCACCTGAAAGGAGGGACTAGGAGGGTTTGGAGGCCGCGGACGGGTTGGAGGTGGTGGCCTGACCCGCACGCTGGTTGCCCGATCCGCCACGGCGGAATCCACGTCCTCGGCCATGCGAAGACGCCTGCTGTGCAGGCCGGTGGCTGGGCTGCTGACGTGAAGGGGCGCCCCTACCGTGGCCACGATAGGGGCGAAAAGCAGAAGTCAGCGGAGGGCGTGTAGCAGAAAGGCCCAGGGACTTGGCAGTAGCCCGTGAGTCCTTAAAGCGCTCCAACGCATGGTCTGCTTTGGACCCAAAAGACCGACTCCATCAAAGGGCATGTCCATGAGAGTATTCTGGACATCCCCTGAAAACCAGTGGTTCTCAGCCAGGCGTGGCGTCGCAGCGCCACCGTCGTTGCAATAGACCTGCCCAGCGAGTCGGCGGTATCAAGGCCACATCGTATCGTGTATTTGGCCGCATCCCTTCCTTCCGCAATGGCGCGGGAAAGCAGTGTCTGGACCTCCTCAGAACACTGGGGCAAAACATTTGCCACCGAATCCCACAAGGAGTGGGTATATCGGCCCAAAAGACATGCGGTGTTGATGGACCGCAAGCCAGCACTGGAGGAAGAAAAACCTTTCTTCCCAAATTGATCCAGGCGTTTGGATTCCCTATCCGGAGGGCGGTAGGGAAGGCGGTTTGGGAAGCGGAGGCTTGGACAACCAAGCTCTCAGGAGTGGGGTGGACAGAGAGAAACAGGGGGTCGCCCGGAGCTGGGCGATGGCGTCGGGACACGTTCCTATCCACAGGAGCCCCTGTGTTGGGCTTGGACCAGGCGCCCAAAAGAACGTCAGTGAGGGCGTCGTTAAACGGCAGCACAGTCTCTGTAGAGGAGGCCGCCGGCTGAAGCACCTCTGTCAAGAGATTAGTCTTGACCGCCACAGTAGGGAGTTGGAGATGTAAGGCTCCAGCCGCCCCTACGCAACACCGTTGCAAAATTGGCTCCCTCCTCCGTAGCCACGGGAGGAGACAGCATGCCAGTGTCAGGGGAAGTATCTAGACCACTGGCATCCCCTAGACCCTCTGTCCAGTCCTCATCGTACTGACACTGTAGTGCCAGAGGGTCATCAGACCCCTCCCAGTCCTCCTGGTCCTCCCTGGTTCAAAATAAGGGGAGGAGGGACATTTGGGACCCAAGGTCTCATCGGCGCCGGAACCGGCGTCGAGCGACGTCGGTCCGGGTCCATGTCCGGAGCCGGAAGGAACTGGGGGACGACGCCGCCCGGAGCCCCAGGCGGCGTCGAGAACGGCACCGGAGACATCGGCGCCGGTGTCGTTAGGTCGACCGGCGTCGATGGGGGTTGCGGAGCCGGGATCGAGGCTGGAGGCACGGGCGACGCCGGGGCCGGAGCCGTCGGCGACGCCGGAGCAACTCTATCAGGGCCCGCGGGGCCCGAAGGCGCACCGGAGGGACCTGGAGGCCCGAAGAGGCGGGCCATGGCCGACAGGAATTCCTGTACTTGGGCCGGATCCGCCCCCGAACCCGGGAAGGACAGGTATTGCGGGGGCGACTCCACAGGCATGTCCGGGGCCGCGGGGACGGTGCCGGGAGGGGCCTCAGCCGAGTCGCGAGACGTCCTAGAGCGACGATGCTTTTTGGACTTTGTGTTTGGACTTACCGGACAAAGAAGACTTCGATGCCGACGACCGGTGTGGACTCCGCGATCGACCCCTGGACCTCTCACGCGACCGGGGCTTGCGCGGAGCCGAATGCCGGGCCACTAGGAGCTTTCAAGACCGCTCTCGCAAAGCTTTCGGGTTGAGGGCCCGGCAGTCGGAACAAGACTCCGTGTCGTGGCCTCGGCCGAGGCAGAAGAGACACTCCCGATGCGGGTCTGTGATGGACATCCGAGCGCAGGCGCCGCAACGTTTAAACCCGGGCATCCCTACGACACCTTGAAGTCGATGGAAGAAAAACAGTGAAAAATTCACCAAAAAGATTGGTCAAAAAATGACCAGGGCACTGCTCTTCCCGGATCTGCGCTTGCTGGCGCGGAAAAGAAGAACTGACGTCAGCGCGCAGGGCGGCGCCTAAGTACTGCCCGCGACGTCATCCCGGCGATCACGACGCCGGCCGACGGACGCGGAGCCGCACGACGCCGCCTACCGACGCGCAAGGTTACTGCTACGCAAAAAACTTTCCGGATCCAGCCTGACGCCTGGGGATATTCTAAGGTAAGGAATCTGTCACTAACGCGTCTCTTTCAGATACTGCAAAATGTAGACAAGTCGAAATGAGACCAGCTACATCTTCTGCAGTCCGCCAGTCTCCAAGATAAAGATACATTTCCTGCAAATGTTCCGGTTCCGCAACAGAAGTACCTAAACAGTCCCTCCTTTAGTATTAGACTAATGTGAATGGACTATGGCAAGTTGTCTGTGGGTGAACAAGAGTCCTGCAGCTCATAAAAAGAAGGTGGCTGACAAAGCCATTTGCAAACAATTCTTTCCACTCAAGTTGCAATACCCCGTTTCTTATTTTTAGCTAATTCCCACAAAAAAGAAAAGTAACAGGAAAAAATTAAAATTGGCATGAAAAAAAGTTCATATTATAACAATTATGATTAAAAAATATTTAAAAAAAAAAAAAAAAAAAAAACGTTTGTGGTTTGTCAGGCCAGGCCCTGTGCTTTACCAGCTATGAGACGCCCACCGTGTGGCTCACTGCATTCATATTTCAGTACTGCTGTGGTACTAGGGGAGTACTGTGGTATCACAGGGGGCTGTGCTCAGTCCCGCAGTAGTACTGCAGAAACGCAGACAAAAATGGCTATTTGTTGAATTTAAATTATGGCCCTCTCAACTAAACCACATGGTCCTGTGGTCAGGGTTTATTCACTCTGCCCCCCAATGCTTCCTTTTATATTAAAACAGACTCTGGGACAGAGCCTAAGTTCTGCAATTGCAGCCTCAACACGGTGTACAGTGTTCGGCCAGCCAATCAGATAGTTTCAGTCCCATGAGACTAAAATGGCCGATAGGAGAAAAAGCTCCCTCAGCCAATCATTGACTTTTTTTCTTTTTCTTTTGGTACCTCAAGACTCCTGCAGGCTCAACCTTTCAGTTAAGGCCAACTTTTTTTCTGAGGGTTAACCTCTTTATGCCCAACCCAAGACCCTCTTTGAATGCCAATTGCTTGAAAACTGATTTTCACCAAATCATAAATGTACACTTTAATTTCTAACTTTAACAATTTGGTGTAATTAAATGTAACCTTTATTCTATAGGAGAAAGCAGTGTCCTACAGGAATTAACATGTGAAATCGCACTCTGGGGCCCCTCACTAGCCCCACCACCCTAAAGATCAGCGCAAAACATTACATGAAGGAGCCAATGTGGATGAACTCTTTCAGAAGGTTTCGTGTAGATTGGGTGCCAAAGTGAAAATGCTCTTCCTATGGAAACTCTGATCCAACTATAACTACACTGTGGCGACTGCCACTGTGCAATGCATAAAAATCAATACTTGCCATCAGTTTTTGCATAGTAAAAAACGATGCAATACAATGCTTTGCAGTGGTCAACCTGTTGAATTACATGCATAGTTAAAGCATGCGCTTTAACTGCCGATGATGAAGCTCATGTGAGCACATGAAGTAATTAGTTTCCTGCAATACTGGACAGTGGAGCTAGTGGAAACGTCGATGAGCAATCTCACGCAAACCGGAACAAAGGCAGAGGTGCGGTTGCCGAGTGGCGACTACATTTTAAAATGACAGCTGCACCCCAATCAGGATGCCTATATGAAACCCAAACCCACGAAATAAATTGGAATTTTTATAGACTGCTCGTCCATATGAAATAAAGCAGAGTGAATAATTGTAGAGACCCTTTTTGGAACCTAGGCAATAGAATTCAATACCACTACTTACCTGTGCTAATCATGCTCCTCCTGGACTGAGCATAGTCAACTCAAACTTCACTTAAATAAGTGTCGTGCAGTTGCTATAGTACCCATGCAGAACCTGCATGTTTGGATAACAAACCGTGGGCTTGGTGGCACACAGATTCTGTGCACCCCCACCGCGTAGATTAGCCTGATTTGCATTAGCTAGCTCACAGTGCCACTAGAATCTCCTCTTATCGGGGAGAGATTAGTTTCTGGCAACCTTAGATCATGACAACCCAAATTCCTCAGAATCGTGGAAACAATGTACTACTTTTCGCTCAGTCATTCGTGCTTACTTATTCGGTTTGTCTCAGTTACACAGAATAAACAGTCTGGGCGTTTCAATAAGTATTTATTGAACAGTGGTTATTCTAGTGTAAAATATATGTGCTGCGGCAACCAGCAGACAATAGCAGAGATATATTATCAGCAGTACGATAAAAGCAAAGGGATAGAACAGTTCTACCATATTGCCATAGTCATGAATACATACATGAATATAAAAGCATTATGAAAGTGTGCGTACTCCTACTATGCCTAACTAGATGTACCCGAGTGTACCTAGCATATGGGTAGGTCTAAAAGCCTAAGCCAAGAATCCTTCTAGGATTTAGTCGAACCCCCATACCTGAATAGAGAGTGTGGGACCCCGTCCTGGTCTCGAGTTGGACACCCCGTAAGGGCTGTGTCAGACTGCTGTCAGCTGGAGCGACTGCATGCAGGAGCCTCAGCGTCTTTGGTCAGTGTGTCAGCATGGAAGTCTCGGTTCCCTCTCCCTTACCGGGGCAGGATGTGGTGTATTTATACCCTAAAGAGTCTCGGTCCTCAGTATGGTTTGTATTGGTCTGTCGTTAGACATGAGGAAGACGTCAGGGGTGAACTTTGTACATACATATTATGCAGGTGGTGTATTCCTAGAGAGCCATGCATAATTGTGGAGTACAGTGTGGGCCTGTGTTTGGGAAAAACCCTGCTGTATTCAAAACCACAGGATAGATCACGTTCAGCCCTCAGAGCACGTTGTGTACTAGCAAGGACCAATGTAGGTGAAAGATCATGCCTATATAAGGACCCATGACTATAATAGGACATGTACAGTTATGATCATAATTGGGCAGTACGAATATGACCATATTAGGGCAAATATGAATACGTCCATTTTAGGGCATGTATGAACGGGTCTACATTAGGGCCTCTATACGGGACATAACACCCACTCCTCTTCCGAATTGGATAACAATGACCATACTTAAAATCTGGACAATTTAAAAAAATTATTATTTTTTTTTTTTTTTAAAGAAAGTAAAAACATGGTTTTAAAATGGTTAAAAATCTTCTGCCTAAAATGTTAATAATTCAGCTATTTCTAATTGGCACTAAAAGAATGTCCATTTTATTTCTCCATATAAGTTGCCTCACTCAAAGCGGAAGAAGGCCATGCTTTTCTCAAGCGAAAGTGTCAATTTAGGAAATGTTCCAATTTTGCTTGTTTGTTTTGAAATGAGTGAAGAAGCCGAATTCTTTCCCAGGACACGATGAGCCAATTCAAGATTAAGCGTCCTGGCTGGGAAGCACAATATTATCGGTGTTAGCTGCTGCAGACGACAAATCCAACGCCTCACAGAGAACATCAATCGCCCATAGATGGAATGTAGTACTGCCAACAGTCGGTGCTGCGGCAGCTTGTGCGGCAGTTGTAACCTGGGTGCCTGTGGAGGAGTCACCTAACCCAGCAGGAGCAAACGGCACCTGTGGATTCTCCAGGAATGCATTCATCAGAATCGGAAGCCGATGAGGACAACGCAGAGCGTGGGCCTTTATGGGGTCCAGCATTGCATCCGTGTCCGGAGGCACATCTGATGGAAAAGTTAGACAAAGATCCAACGTGCATTCTTCTCCGCAGAACAGGCATCTAAGAACAGGTAAGATGCAGTCTACCCAGACTGGTCTAAACGATAGAAACCAGGAGGCATGGAGTTCTCGCAGGCAAGGAATGCCCAGAAGTTGTACCATGCGTTCACGGTATTTCCGCTCCAGCAGCGTGTTTGACATTCCCTCGGGAATTGGGCCGTCCATTGCGTAGCAGTAGTATTATGAATAGGACCCCTGCAACCAGTAATAGGATAAGCGGGAATTCTCCAAATACGCTTCCCAATACGGAGTGTATAAAATTTGGGATTACTCAGAGGACTGTCTGAAAGGTGCTTAACAGTCCTGACCCTATGGTTTAAATAGGTGTACAATACCGCTCGTATCAGACATATTGAAGATACGTCCCACCATTTCTACGAAATGAAAGGGGCAGTTTGTACGTTTAAGCGCCTGTATCTCAGTCGAGGTCCTTGTAACTTGAAGTTCATAGGTTTCTCGAGCGGAGGTTAAGGGCACGGGTTGCTGTAAAAGCATGGCTTTCATTCTGCTCAGAGTATCAAATTGTATGAAAGAAACATTCAGTGAAGGCCATAGCGGTGCCTCCCTGACTGAGTTCAGTGGTGGAAACAATACTTGCATACAGCAAGTAACCCTGGAGTTAACAGTGACCAGATAGGCGACGCCCGGAAGCATCCCACAGCAACCTTGATCATTTAGCATCAAGTAACTCCCATTCAAGAGCAGCTCGAAAACTGATGTGATCACTGCAGTTGGGGTCCCAGTCATGTGACACGATAGGTTTGCTACTGAACCGTTACAGGCTCCGTGTAGTGAAATATCCTGACACATGAGAGAACCGCTTAAAGCGTTCTTGCAGTTTGTACCACTCATACACTTCTCGATCCCCATTCCGGCATCGATATCTATATGGTAACTCCCAAGTTTCCTTGATGTATCCCTTACCCATCTTTTCATATTTGCCTGCCTGCCTTTGCTCAAGGCAATATTGAAACTGAAACGTAGTGACCGGCAGAGTGATTTGGCCATGAATTAGCCATTCAGTTGATGGTGATTCGGCTACAGTGAATGGTAATCTTTCCAGTTTCTCAATACGCAGCATTGTATATTTGGCTCCCCTTTGTGCCATTTCTGTCTATCAGTTAGATTGTATTCTGAAAACAGACGTGGTGTTTATAAAACGCCAGGGCACATAGCCTGCACGCAAAGATTGTAGCGTCCAGCTTAGCATCATAATAGAACGTAGCTGAGATTGCCCGTGTTGTAACAAGGCCAGATCTTGTTCTAATATATGTCGATTGCCGAAGACACACTGTTGCCTAAGGAGAAAATCCTGGAGGTCAAAGTTGTTAACCCATTATCCACTACAGCTAATGACTTCTCCAAGTTAATACGGTCCATTTTCCGTATTCTTTCTGCAGCCTCCTGTTGGGATATTTTCCAGTTTTCATTATAATAGGCATAAATGCTGGCATATATGAAACGTTTCGGACGCGTTTTCCTTGGACCTAGTAGGAAATCCCCAAGGTCTACATCAGGTGTGAGTAAGGTCAAGTGATGTTTTACTTCTGTGAGTGTTGAGGTCTCTAGCCAATTAAGGCACAACTTCCCAACACTATAGGATGTCACTACCCCTGGGTGTTGTATTTGTACATAGCGTGTATCTGGCTTATGGATACTAAACCCTTCGGTTGTATTCATAAATCTGTTGACAGGTGTTCGTGTCAATGGGCCAAATCAGCCATTTCTTCCGATCAGGATCTGATCTGTTGTACCGGAGAATGTCATCTAATCCTACCCCTTGTGTAGTTGAATTCTGCCCCCCACCCATCTATGATGGTGTTGGAAACCCCGGTGTGTTCATTTCCTTGCCTTTGGCTAAACCAAGACAGGTTGTTTGTTGCACAGTTTCATTTAGAAATAACATCTGCTGCGGAATGATGCATGCTCTAAAAAGTGCTTCTATTCCCTGGACTTGCCAGTCCCTAGAACCCCAGATCGATTTTGAATCTATTGTGTCTTTCCATAGATCAAAATTCTGTTTAGACAACTGGTTCAGAAAGGATGCAGAGTAAATGGGTCTGGTGTTTTGTTAACAATTTTCTGAGCTGAAATTTGCGCCACTTTATAATAAAATGACTTTTGGTCGGATGTGTTAAACCCTGAGAAGTATGAATTTCTGTGCAAATGCCTGTGAACCACCTTTCGGTGGTGTTGGGCAGTGTTCCCACTGGTGGTACTCCAATACATTCCTAGGTGTTATAGATTTGTGCAAGAAATGATGACCATAATGTTGGTAACAGTACAATGTATCAGACTGAAGTACCTTCTAACATTTCATTGTTCGGAAATGCAGCAATTTTTTCTAAATCAGACATAGCATTTACAGTTTGTGTCCCAATCATCAGAAAATGTACTGAGGTAATGATATCACTTAAAGAAATTTTAAATACATGTTTTAGCTTTGAAAGTTCAGTCGGACCGAATACATCATAATCAATCTTGTCCCATACTATACCGTCCGGTATAGGAACTGCTGTAATGTTTACTGAAGACAAGTCTCTTGGTTCACGATGTGAGGACTGGTGTGGTTTTAAAATCAAATTGACTCTTTGGGCTGTAGAACTCTGCTGGAGGTATCGTCCATTAATAAGCATACTAAAGGTTATTAGGCCTACCCAGAAAAGAAGAAAAGAAAATCCCAGTGATATACCATAGTTCAATCCAGGTAACACCAGGTAAGTCTTTCTAAAAAAGTTCAAAAAGTCAGTGAGTTTCTGTTGGAGTGATTTTTTGGCTGGCGTAGTTTCCGGCTCACTTGGATCCAGTGAAAACGTATCAATGTTCATGAAATAGCCAGAAGCAGTTCGATCAATTGTTGGAATTGCATCGGGATTTGTTGAAATCTGATTTTGCTCATGACGAGGCATGTTGACGTAGATGTCTGTAGTCGGTCCGATTGCAACTTGGTTACTAAGTTGATTTTCATTTTGAAGATGAATTTCTTGTTGAAGTGGAACAAGTTCCATAGCATTGTTGCTTAGTCCTTCATTCCGTACAGGTGGCTCTTCAAACGTGATGAGTCTTTGTTTGAACTTCTTGGATTGTAGCAAGAGGAGGGCGTCTGCTACTGTGGAGTCCACAAGGCCTACTGTTTAGTATCGGCCACATAGTGTGGTTTGATTAAGTCGATTTGAGACAAATCTTTTCTCCTTTTTCCCGGCAAGAGGCGGCAGAAGTACAGTTCTTGTGCCTTGGATTGCAAGGACCGGTACAGGCTTTCTGTAGGATGGCCCAAATTTCTTGTCAGCAATCTTCTCTGACCAGATCCCCGACATTTGGGATCCAGACAGGTCTGGCCATTACTGCCTTGACTTCCTCAGTGGCGGTCTGTTTCTGGAGCACGTTACTTTGTTGTGTCCTGGATTCATTTAGATCCTGTAAAACAGCCAAACGATCATGGATATCAAATGGTTTTTCATCCGCCACTGTGCCTTCACAATCAAGATCAGGTACCCCCATTCTTGTCCCAAATAGGACCTCGTAAGGAGTGGCTCATCCTAGAGAGTTTCTTGGCTGATTATTGATCGCTCGTTGGACCCCATAAAGGTGATCGACCCATCTACCGCCCTTGCCTAGTACCCTAGCTGTTAAAGATTGATTAAATCCCGGTTTTTCCTCTCCACAACAGAATTTCCCTCGGGATGGTACGGAGAGGAGTACCGCAATGCTACGCCCATTCCTTCCATGGCCTCTTTGTAAGCCCGAGAGCTAAACGCCAGACCACGGTCCGAATGTAACGTGCCAACTGCGTATGTGCCGATAAAGACTCGCAAATCTTTTATAACAGTTCGAGCGTCAGCCGAGCGCCGAGGCCAGACCTTGAGGAAACTTGAGCTGGACGTACACGAACGGACAACCTAATGCTGTCTAACAATGGTATCTGTACCGGACGTGTTGTGGTGGACCCTTCCATCTGCTTGCAGATGTCGCAGTTCCAGACAGTCTCTAATCTGCCTTCTCATCACGGACCACCAGTAGCGTTCTTTCAACAAAGATACAGTCTCCCTATGTCCCTTATGTACAGAACCTTTCCCTTCGTGTGCCACCACAATTAAACCTTGCCTACAATCCATATTTGGTATTACTCTATCCCCCCACTCCAGGAATCTGAGCATCTGGAATGCTTTGTGCATGTGACTTGTAGGAGTACTTGAGTGGGAATTTTTTAGGTACTGCTGTGCTGCCTATGCGTGAAGCATTGACAGCTACCATTATCTCGCCGTCTACCCTCGTCTTTGAATGAGTAACTGCAGCTACGGTGGCTGTGCGAACAGCCCCCTTTGCGGCTTCATCAGCCAACGAATTCCCTTCAACGTGAACGCCATCACGCTGATGACTCAGTGTATGCATCACGTGAGCCCTTGGTAGTTAGTTTCTCAACTCCACTACCTGTTCCCATAGCATTTTATGCTTACTTGTGCCACCTTTTGCATCTTTGAACCCGTTTTGTTCCCAATGATGTAGATATTCATTGTACGACTGTACACAGTAAAAGGAATCACACAATAAGTGTGGGGAATTCGTGATCCGTATTTATAAGTGCCAGTATAAGTGCTTTGAGTTCTGCCAACTGAGCCGTGCAGTCTCCTAGAGATTGCGTTTTAGTGCAGCTTGGATGGAACTTTCCATTGTGCATGCGACCTTTAACAATCGCACACGCCGCGCTGTAAGCTTGCTTACTCCCTAAGGCTGGTTGAGCAGAACGGTCAGTGTAAATAATGTATTCATACTGATCTAGAGGCCAAATTATTTGGTAGAGGATATTCTTGTTCGTATTGCAGGAATGCCTGCGTTTTCAAACTTGGATCAAATCTGTATTCAACATCCGTTGCAGTAAGAGAATTAGCCCATTGTATCCATCTGGGATGTAAGGCTTTCGCATTTAGAATGCTAGCTTTTGTAACAGCTTCTAAAGCTGGTACTGGGGTCACTACTATTATGCGTTTACCCTGAGCCAGAGCTCTTTCTCTTGCTACAGCGGTCTGCACTGCTCTCAGAATTTTTTCTGTTGAAGTGAAACGCATTTCTGCGTTTGTGTACAGGTGTGATTTGTATGCGATTGGTACCGTTTCACCTTCATTAAAAGTTAAATAAGTTGACCCGCTATTACTCGAATCACTAAGTTCTGTGCATTTACGCGTGTCTGTAAATGTTTTGAAGCTATCATGTCTTCCTGTAGGGAACGCAGGATATTTGTATGTTCCCGTGTCCATTGTCTGACTGAAAAATCAGGTTTTATTAAGTCGTAGAAAGGTTTTACTCTTTCTGCGTAATCCAAAATGTATGTTCGACCAAAATTTAGGAATCCCAGAATTGATTGTAAATTCTTTAATGATTTTGGAGGTTGGATCAGCGCACACTTTTCTAAAAAGTTAGCTGCTAGGCTTTTTCCTTCACTTGACAACTCATACCCTAAAAATAGGACACTGAGGTGGGCAATCTTTGATTTTTTTAAATTAAATTTGTAGCCCTCAGAGGCAAATCCCATAATAATGGTGCTCACCCTGGTCAAGTGCCTCGGTAAGTCATCGTCCGTCAGATAAATATCATCCACATAGGACAATGCTTCTTCATCCAATTTTTGGAGTAACTGTTACTCGTGCTGAAAATACCCCCGGGCTGTTTTTATACCCTTGGGCTAGTCGACAAAATTGTCGCTGGGACCCTAACGCACTGAAGGCGGTCAGATACCTGCTTTCAGGCACTATATTTTGGCAGAAAAATACATTTGAGATATCAAGCGTTGTTTTGTATTTTTTGCGCACAATGTTATTCATTAATGCGGCACTGTGTGCATTTTGAACTGCAAATGTCTTTCTGCAAGTGTTTAAATGTCTGTAATCCAAAACTAAACGATGTGTTGTCAGGTTTCATTACGGGAAACAAAGGATTGTTCATTGGTGAAATGCAATTTTCAATCACCCCCTGGTATTCAAGTTGATCTAGGATCTCCCCGACTTGTTTTTTAGCTTCCTGCTTTATAGGGTATTGCCTTTGAGCATTTGGGGAAACTTAACGGGATCACGTGGTGGGTTGAATCCTCATCCCAACCAACATGATTTTTATACAATGCTGGAGCTAGGGCAACCGCCCACTCCTGCGCATATGCATGTTTTAGGTGAATGGGAACGAGGTCGGAATGTAGTGTAGCTCCTATTTCCCCAATAGGCTCTGCGCATTGGAATAATATATCCTATAGGTTTGACATAGGACTAAGGTCAGTATGTCCCTATCGAGTATATTAAACTTAATTACTTGTGCCAGCTAGCTCAGAGGCCACTTGAAACTCCTTGACAACAAGGGAGTAGTTTCTGGCAGCCGCAAAACATGACCACTGTGTTTCCCTTTAGAATCAGAACGTGTCCGAGTCGTGGAAACAATAGATAACTATTTCACTCAGCTCAGTCGTGCATGCTTAGTTTTCTCCAAGTTACACAGAAAGAAATAGACAGGCGTTTTAACAAAGGATTTATTGAACAGTCTTGTTTCTGGTGTAAGTAAAATGTGCTGTTACGATCACAAGACAGTATGCGAGAAATAATGTACAGGGTGAGCAGTAGAAATAAATAATACTGCGATAGCATTATCTTTTAGTACATATGCATTTACATAAATAACAGACTAAAAATGCGAGTACTCATACGATGCGTTGCTAAGCTAGTTCTACCCCAATGTACCTAACCTGACCTAGGTGTAGGAAGAGGGAAGAAGTAGGTGAAGTATTCCTTACTATGGTATACTAAGAGTATGTTAAGTCTAGTATGCCAAGAGTCCCTCTAGGTTCTAGTCAGCTCCATACCTGAAGAATGAGAGAGGTGGGAATCTCTTTGCCAGACTCGAACTCCAACACCCCGCAAGGGAAGTCAGATCACTGGAAGCTGGAAGCTGGGCTCTCTGCGTGCAGGGAAGGCAGCGTCTTCTCAGTGCGTCAGGCCGGGAAACGGGCTCCTCTGAAGTCGAGGTCTCCTCTGGTTTACAGGGGCTAGGGAAGGTATATTTATACCTGAGAGCACCTAAGAATGTTAGTATTGACGTGAGTTGACATCGAAAGACGTCATGAATGAACCCCCTAAGGAATAATGGTTCATGCATAATATAGGAGTCCTTGAAGAAATCAATAGTCCTGGACTAGGGAAACTCCCGCAGCCTAAGGGTCTGTTCTTCATGAACTCGTTGTGACGTTAGGGTGGACGGATGTCAGAGACCATGCCTGTATTTGGAGTGCATGGTTTAATGCCTATATAAGGGCTGGGATTTTATGCCTATATAAGGGCAGGGCGAATTGTGCCTATATATGGACATGATACTGGAAAGCCCGTTTATGGATACCCTAAGAGGAATACAACACCCACTCCTCTTTCGTGTGTACGATAGTACTAAAATGCTAAACATTTAAAATGCTAAACATTAAAATGGAGTACCGCATATTTCTAAAATTTTTCTTAAAAAAGGCATTTAAAAACCTATTAGAATGCAAAAGGTACTGTACATTTGAAGCATTGCTTTTCATTACAGGCATAAAGTTTGAAAATAAATGCAATTGGAATGAAATAAGCAGTAATATTTACATGTGACAAAAAATGATCGATAAGTTTCTCAAAAATCAAAGTCATTTCATGTCATGAAAATTAATGAACTGTTTTAGACACACAAGATGACAGTGTCTGTGGAAGTACCTTGAAGTCTGTATTATAAGGCTAGTTCTACTTTAAGCAGATCGATGTGCCATTTTCGTTCATAAAAAAATGGGAAAAAAGTTCAATTTTGGTAGAGTTCCAAGTTGTTTAAAAATGAAGGCCAACTTGTCACTGCATCTCTGGAACACTGTATGCCCAATCAGAGTTAGTTCACGGGTCTGGTGTAAACATGAGATCATCTATTTCAATAGACAAAATATCATTCACTGTTGTTTGTGTCAGTTGGAACACCTCGTGTAGTAGATTAATTGCACAGAGATGGGAAGCATTGCTTCCAGCATAGGTTGCCGCAGCAAAGTTCACGTCAGTTGTTACCTGTGTGCCTGTAGATCTTCCTCGTACCTCAGCAGCAGCCGGAAGCGTCTGAGATCTCAATGAATGCTGACAGCAGGATAGGAAGCCTCTGGGGACAACACAGAGCATGGGCCGTTATCGGGTCCAGCAGAGTATCGACATCCGTTGGCGTTGCTGATGGAAATGTTAGACAGGTGTCTAACACGCATTTTTCACCGCATAGCAGGCATCGTAGAACAGGTAAGATACAATCTTGCCAGATTGGTCTGAACGACAGGAACCAAGTTGTATTAAGGTCCCGTAGGCGAGTCATGCCAAAAGTCATTACTATTTGCTCACGGCACTTTCGTTCAAGGAGAGCTTTCTCCATTTCACTCGGAGTGATGTCTGCGAATAGGTTGGCCATAGCGCAATAGCAGGAAGAGAAATAGAATTCCGGCAACAAGTGCTAGAATTAATGGTATGCCACCAAACACTGAATGTGCAAAGTTCGGGATGATTCAGAGTATTGCCTGGAAAGGTGCTAACAGACCTGAGCAGATGCTCTTAAATACATGTACAATTCCGGTTGTATCAGACATGTTAAAGATACGTGATATCATTTCCACGAAATGTATAGGGCAGTTTGTACGTATTAAAGTCTGTATCTCAGCCGAAGTCCTTGCTACTTGTAGATCATAGGTTTCTTTGGCCGAAGTCAAAGGCACGGTTTGCTGTAAAAGCATGGCTTTCATTCTGCTTAGAGTATCAAATCTTATAAAAGAGACGTTCAGTGAAGGCCATAGAGGCGACTCCCTGACTGTCTATTGGGGCAAACAATACTTGCATACAGCAAGTGACCCTGGAGTGGGCCGTTACTAGATATGGGATGCCTGGCAGCATTCCGCAGCAGCTCTTATCATTCAACATGAGGTAACTCCCATTAGAAAGTGGTCCAAACGTTGGATTAATCACAGCAGCTGAAGTACCCTGCTGATGGCAAGACACATTTTCCACTGAACCATTGCAAGCCCCGTGCAAGGAAATGTCTTCACATAAGTGAACCACTCAGTGCAAGTTTACAGTTTGAACCGCTCAAAAACACTTCACGATCCCCACTCCAACATCTATATGTATACGGTAAATCCCAAGATCTCTTAATGTATTCCTTACCCCAACCTTTCATATTTGCCTGCTTGCATTTGTCTGAGGCAATACTGAAACTGAAAAGTACTCACAGGTAACGTTATTTTGCCATGAATAAGCCATTCTGTAGCTGGTTTTTCTGCCACAGTGAATGGTAATTTTTCCAGTTTTTCAATGCTCAGCACTGTATACTTTGCTCCTCTTTGTGCCAGTTCGATCTGTTTATCAGTGAGATTGTATTCTGCAAACAGAGCCGTTGTGTTGATGAAACGTCAAGGCACATAGCCCGCTCGCAAAGATTGCAGCGTCCAGCTTAATAACATAATAGAACGTAATGGAGATTGGCCTTGTTGTAACATCGCCAAATCTTGTTCTAGAATGTCGATAGCAGAGGATACAATGCCATCCAATGAATATATTCTGGAGGACAAAGTTGTTAACCCATTGTCGACCACAGAGTGTTTTCTCTAAATTAATACGATCAAGTTCACGTATTCGTTCTGCGGCCTCCATCTGTGACACTTTCCATGCTTCATTATAGGCAGCATAAATGCTGGCATATATGAAACGTTTGACGCGGTTTTCTTGGTCCAAGCAAGAATTCCCCAAGGTCTGCGTCCTTTTTAAGTAAGGTTAAGTGTTGTTTCACATCCTGTAGTGTAGACTTATGCAGCCAATCGAGGCATAATTTACCTACACTGTATGTTGTTACTACCCAAGGATGTTGTCTTTGGACGCATCTTGGGTCTGGCCTATGAATAGTAAAGCCCTGAGTTTTATTCAGGAATCTTTCCTGACAGTTATTCGTGTCTGTGGGCCAGATCAACCATTTTTTCCAATCAGGATTAGATCTGTTGAGTTGTAGTATATTGTCAACTGTCACCACTGCCTTTGTATTATTTTCACTGGCAGGTGTTGGTACAGAAGGTGTGTTCATCTCTTTTATCTTGGCTAATCCAAGACAAGATGTTTGTTGGATAGTTTCATTCAAAAACATTTGTTCTGGGATGATGCAGGCTCTAAATAAAGCTTCTATCCCCTGCACTTGCCAATCTTTAGTACCCCACACAGTTTTTATGTCTATTGTGTCTTTCCAAAAGTCGAAACCCTGTCTAGACAGTTGGGCATTAAAAAACGCAGAATAAATCTGTTTTGTATTTGTTAACATAATTTTCAGCCCTGTCTTTACATTTTTATAGTAAAACATTTCTGGTTCAGATGTCTTGTATCCTGAAAAATATGGAAACTTATTAGGAAATGTTTTTGAACTACCTTTAGGTGGTGTTGGTCAATGTTCCCATTGGTTAAACAAACATTTCTTGGATATGCAGATTTATGCAAATAATGATGACCATAGTGATTATAACAATACAGTTGTTCATAGTCTGATGAACCCTCTAAATATTCATGTTTAGAAAATGCAGCAGATTTTTCTAAGTCAAACATTATATCGTTTACAGTCTCAAAGTCCCAATCATCTGAATAGGTACTGAACGTAATTAGATCACTTAGTGAAATTTTAAACAAATGTGGAATGTTCAATTGTTCATTCGGGCCGAAGATATCATAATCGGTTTTGTCCCACACTATACCATCCTGTATAGGAACAGCTGTGATGTTCACCGATGACAAGTCTCTTGCTTCACGATGGGAAGATTTATGAGGTTTCAAAAGTACGTTTACGTCTTTTCCTTCAGTGTTCACATGGATGTATCTGCCACTTATAAGCACGCTTACAGTTGTAACCAAAGCTAGCCAGAGCAGGAAAACAAAAAGTCCAGATGTAATCCAGAGTTCAATCCATGGAGAAACCAAATAAGTCTTTCACAAAATGAAGAAAGTCTTGTACTTGCTGCTTGAATTTCAATGACACTGGCGTAGTTTCAGGTTCACTCGGATCTTCTGAGAACATATCAAAGTTAATGAGATAGCCAGAAGCAGTTCTGTCAATTGTTGGAATTGCATCAGGATTTGTAGAAATCACTGGAACCAGTTCATCACTTGTTACGTTGGTGTAGACAGGTGTATTTGGACGAACTGTTACTTGGTGTTCAAGAGGGATGAGTTCCATAGCGTTGTTGCTTAGTCCTCAGTCTGTTACAGCTGAAGTCTCGATGGTTATCAGTCTTTCAGTCTGAACCTCTTGGATAGTAGCGAGAGGAGTGTGTCTGCTACTAGGTCGGAGTCCACGAGGCCTACTATTTAGTATTGGCCACATACTGTGGTTTGATGAGGTCGATGGACACAAATCTTTTCTCCTTTCTTCCAGCAAGGGGCGGCAGAAGTACTGTTCTTGTTCCTTGAACTGCTAGGACAGGTACTGGTTGTCTGCAAGAAGGTCCAAATTCCTTCTTGACCGCAATTTTTTCTCGGACTACATCCCCAACTTTTGGAATCCAGACAGGCCTTGCTGGGACAGCCGGTTGATCCCCAGTGGTGGTTGACTGTAGGAATACGTTGCTTTGTTTCGTTCTTAATTTGTTTAAGTCCTGTAAAACAGCCAAACAATATTTGATATCAAATGGTTTATTTTCCACCACTGAGCCTACGTGTTCAAGGTCTGGTACCCACATTCTTATCCCAAATAGGATCTCATATGGAGTGACCCCCCCCTAGAGAACTTCTTGGAAGGTTGTTCAATGAGCGCTGTACCCCACTAAGGTGTTTGACCCACCCATCACCCGAACCTAATACCCTAGCTGTTATAGACTGCTTTATGTCCCGGTTTTTCCTTTCCACAACAGAATTTCCCTCAGGATGGAATGGAGAGGAGTACCGCAATGCAACGCCCAGACTGGCCATGGCTTCTTTGTAAGCCCTAGAGCTAAACGCAGGACCCTGGTCAGAATGTAGCGTGCCTATTGCGTATGTGCCGATAAAGACTCACAAATCTTTTATAACAGTTCGAGCGTCAGCTGAGCGCTGAGGCCATAACCATAGGAACCTAGATTCAGTATTTGCGGGAATGCCTTTGTCCAGTAGGACGCAGGCGCGTAGATAGTCGAATGCTGTCTAACAGTGGTGTCTGTACTGGGCTGCCGCATACGCAGCATGGTGTCTGGTGGCTCTCTCATTGTAATTTACAGTCTAAGCAGTTGTTGATGAATATGTGAATTTCTGTATTCATCCCAGGCCACCAGTACATCTCTTTTAACGTCAAAATTGTTTTAGAGATCCCTTGATGTGACAGACCCTCCCCCAAATGCGTTTCATAAATCAAGTCTGCTCTACGTTCCATGTTTGGAATTACCCTATCCCCCACTCCAGGGATTCGAGCAAAAGGAACGTTGTTCGCATCAATTACATAAGAGTACTTGAGTGGAAACGTTTTTGGTAACGCTGCACTGCTGCCTTTGCTTAATGCATTGACAGCCAACATTATCTCACCGTCTATTTTTGTTTTTGAACGAGTGATCGCAGCTACGGAAGCCGTTTGCACAGCCCCCTTTGCGGCTTCGTCAGCCAATGAATTCCCTGCAACGTGAACGCCATCACGTTGATGACTCAGTGTGTGGATCATGTGAGCCTTTGGTAGTTCGTTTTTCAACTGAACTACTTGTTCCCAAAGCAATTTGTGCTTTATTGTGCCACCTTTCGCATCTTTGAAACCATTTTCAAGCCAGTTTTGTATATAGTCATTATACGACTGAACACAGTAAAAGGAATCGCACACTATTAGTGTGGGGAATTCTCGATCTGTACTTTCAATCAATCAATCTCCTTTATTCGGATATACAAAATATCCATAAAAGTACAATGAAAAATACCAGCATACATTAATATATTCAAATTTAAAAACAACGATAAATACCTAATTTGATACAATAAAATACAATGATAGCATATACACTGTTAGAAAAAGAGACGACACCGCAAGGATAAAATGTTACATAAAAATATAGCAGCATGATAGGTAAAGTGCATATTTTATAACAAATATCAATCATTAGAGTACGTTAATTTTGCTTAAATAATGTCCATAGAGGCACGTGAGCGAACAGCCATTTTCAAAAATGTGCTTACGCGAAAAATTAATTTTTCCCCATCAAGTTTAAGAATAACACTGTAGGCTTCTCTGAAATCATCAATACCCAGAGCTTTAAAATAAGGGATCAATAATTGCATACTGTATTTTCGGTAGTAGTTACAAAAGAATATAAAATGTAACTGTTTGATTTCCATGGTTGCCACAATAACATGGCGTTTGCTCAAGGTTTATATTAAAGCCTAAAGGGAAGCACAATAAATATTTTAGAGTGCCTGATCTAAGGCGAAAGAGCAAACTACGATCCCAGCGGTTAATAGCTTCTAAAAGGTAACCAGCTGGCAAATATGGGCGGATGACATCGCCCTCTACCATGGATATATATCGAAATACTGTGGATTTCGGGAATTCTCGCTCGTACCCAATACCTTCATAGTGTTTATACAGAGCCTTCTGAATAATCTTTTTATTGATGCCTTCCAAATGATTTGGATTTATAAAAATATGTGCGAGATTTATACTAGTCAAGCTAGTCCTAACAGCAGTCAACCATGGTATATCAATACCCTTATCACAATTAAGGCAGTCAATTATAATTTCTCTGCTCAGTGCTGCCGCTGGATTTTGCCATACTTTTAACCAAAAAACGGCGGGGCGAGACCTAATATAATCTTCCACATATAGCAAATTCAACTCTCTATGACAGATATAAGATGATGAAGAAATCGGTACCCCCAGTACTCTCCGGCAAAATCTATTTTCCTCGATCTGGGTGCTATTAATATTTGTATGACCCCATATCTCTGCCCCATATGTTACTATGGGTAGACACGGAGTTTTATAGATATTCAATAAAGATAGCACTACCTCAGATCTTCTAGGCTGGGGAAAACTCAAAAGTGAGTTAACCGATTTTGAGAATTTACTTCGGCCATATGCAGAATGGGCCGCCCAAGAACCGTTATCAGCAAAAACTAGGCCCAAAAAGGGGAAAGTGCAAGTGCTTATCAGTTTTTCAGGACCTAAATTAATAACTTTAATAGGATATTTTTTGGGGCCACAACACATTAAAAAGATTTTTTAAAATTAGTGCAAAGATCTAATCCGTTCATAAAATCATTAAAACCCCTAACTAAAATGCGGAGAGAGTTCGGGTGCGACCCATTAGAACCGCATCATCCGCATACAATAGAGCAGGGAGTTGATTACCATTGATCATTGGGACGTCTATATTCAGAGTTAATAGTGTATTGTGCAACTCATTGATATATATAATAAATAGGAGAGGGGCCAGTACGCACCCCTGCCTGACCCCTCTACCAATGGGTATGTCCCCTGATACCTCCCCAGCCATGCTAATCCTAACCCTTGCCCTTAAATCCCTATGTAAATACGATAAAAAGTGCACTAAATCCTCATCCAACTTTCAAGTGCCAGTTTGAATGCTTGTAGTTCAGCTCGCTGAGCAATCCCCTAGAGATTGAGTTTTTGTGACCATAGGTCTGAAGATGCCATTTCGCATGCAACCTTTAACGATAGCACACGCTGCACTGTAAGCTTGCTTACCCCCTTTTGCGGGTTGTGCGGATCCGTCAGTGTAAATTATAAATGCGTACTGATCAAGAGGCAGAATTTCAGTAGGCAGAGGACATTCTTGTTCATATTGTAGGAATGCTTGTGTTTTTAAATCTGGATCAAAAACATATTCAACATCTGTTGCAGCAAGAGAATTAACCCATTGTATCCATCTAGGATGTAATGCTTTAGCATTTGGAATGCTTGCTTTTGTGACCGCTTCTAAAGCTGGTACTGGGGTTACGACAATAATGCCTTTCCCTTGGGCTAAGGCTCTTTCTTTTGCTACAGCGGTTTGAACTGCTGTTAGAATTTTTTCAGTTGAACTGAAGCGCATTTCCGCTTGTGTGTACAAATGGGATTTGTATGCAATTGGTATTTTCTCACCCTCATTAAAGGTTAAGTAGGTGAATCCACATTGACCTGAAATTATTCAGTTCACCAAATTGCGTTGACTTACGCATGTTTGTAAGTGATTTGTTGCTAACATGTTAGCCTGGAGTGAACGCAAAATTTATGTGTTCCTGTGTCCAGTTTCTGATTGAAAAATCAGGTTTGATTAATGCGTAGAGAGGTTTAACCCTTTCTGCATAATTTAGTATGCAAGTTCTTCCAAAATTTAGGAAACCCAGGATGGATTGTAAGTTTTTTAGCGTTTTGGAGGTTGGAGCAGCGCACATTTTTCTAAAAAGTTAGCTGCCAAGCTCTTGCCTTCACTTGAAAGCTCATATCCTAGAAATAGGACATTGAGATGGGCAATTCTGGACTTTTTTTAAAGTTGAACTTGTAGCCCTCCGAGGCGAAACCCAGTATAATGGTGCTCACCCTGTTCAAGTGTTTGTCCAGGTCATCGTCTGTCAGATCGATGTCATCGACATAGGACAATGCCTCATTGTCATAAATTTGTAGTAACTCCGTTATCCTCGCTGAGAATAAACCTGGGCTGTTCTTGAACCCTTGTAGGAGTCGACAAAAGTGACGCTGGGTCCCCATTATGGAGAATGCTGTTAAGTACCTGCTTTCAGGTGCTATGTTTTGACAAAAGAAACCATTTGAGATGTCTAATGTGGTTTTATATTTTTTCCGCACAATGTTATTCATTAATGCTGTGCTATGTGCATTTTGCACTGCAAAAGTTTTAGAACAAGTGTTTAGGTGTCTGTAATCCAAAACTAGACAATATTTATCGTCTGGTTTGGAGACCGGAAACAAAGGATTGATCATTGAGGAGGTGCATGTTTCAATCACCCCTTGGTATTCAAGTTTATCTAAGATCTCCCTGACCTGTTTTTTAGCATCTTGCTTTATTGGGTACTGCCGTTGTGCTATTGGTTCATGTTTCAGATGTATTTTATGGTGAGGTGAGTCCTCATCCCATCCTACATGATTTTTATATAATGCTGGGGCCTGGGCCACTGCCCATTTCCTGGCATATGTATATTTTAGATGTATAGGAATATGGTTGGAGAAGGCAGGCATAATAATGTCCTCGTCGTGTGGGCACTCCCTGACAAATTGTGGTGGCCAGTCCTTTTCTGCTAGAAGTATGTCATAGCCTCTTGATAGTCTTTCCCAAAAAAGTGCTTTCACCTGTCTAGGTTTGTCTCCCTCCATCCGGAGTGTTATTTCATATAACTTTTGTGGAGTACTAACCCTGGTGTCTACAGTCTCTACTGTAATGTACTCATTCAAGTCCACTATCTCCAGAAGTTCCTTCACGTTCTGGCGAACTATTGTGACTTCTGCTGCACTGTCCAGCATGGTCTGAGCCCATTCTCCGTTCTTGAGTTGTGTTCTCAGTATTCTCGGCATGTCTGATCTTCAGACCTGCTACCTTCTTTTTGGAGAATTGAGGTTTTGTTTTATTTTTTGGAGCGTGCTTGTCGTCTTTCGATTTCACGCGTTCTTCTTTATGTTTTGATCGTCCTCTTCTTTCCGAAGTCTGTGATGAGATCTGAAAGGGACGAGAGGAACGTGTATCAGTATCTTGATACCTATCAGGTTTTCTCAAATTATCCCTATTCCTGAGGTTATACCTCCTTTCAGAGGGCTCCTTTTGAGGAGACCTACCTCGGGATTGAGAACGTTTCTAGTTTGATTTTTGTTTAGTAGACTCCCACTTCTTTTTAGAAGATGTAGGAGTTTGTTTAATTGAGTCCTTCTCAGGACTTTCAGATAGTTTCGGCTTCACTGGTCTTCCACCCAAACTATCTCTGCCTAATTCTGCATAAGATTGTTCTATTATTCTGGGTAGCTCAGTTTGATGTTCTGTAACATCGAATTCCCTCAATTTTTGGCGGATCGCAACTGCTGCTGCCTTTCCTTTAATATTAGATATTGTTGAGACCTGGTCGAAATTTTTCAGTAACTTCATACCTAAATTTAGAGCAGGCTCTGCCCCATATTAGTTTTGAATTTGTTTTAGGACATCAGGTATTACCGCAATTGATGGAATACCATGTGTTTTAGTATAGATGGCAGCAAAGACTGAGCCCCAAGTGGTGCAGTCTTCCAGTTGTGGTGTGATCCCCATTGGTAAACTGATTGTTAGGATTCTGTGTTTCTCATGCAGGCTAGTATTTGGAAATACTGCTTCGATTTGAGTAATTTTTTGAGCTATCCAAAATGGAATTTGCTCACGTTTTGTAGCCATTTTACCCATGACCGTGTAGAGTCTGTGGTGTAATTTTTAGTGTATTCCCCTGTTGGGGAGTTGGATTTGGATATGTCAATGGTGGTCGGACTGTAAAAGTCCGCATGACATATTGGACCAATTGTCTGTAAATTTTTATTAACTGAGTTGAGTAAGTAATTCCTCGTCTGACATTTCTACAATGTCAGGATGAGGTGTGTAGCCGGCTAAAATCGGCCATGTTGCTCCTGGTCTACCTAGTGGACCGAGCCTGGTAATGTTTTTGTGATGTTTTAGGGCGCCTTTAAACCAGAGTTGATGCTCTTGGTATGTTAATGGAATTTCTATATCCTCGAAAGGACTGTATTCCTCTGGTGGTTCATCTTCTTTGTAGAAGTGAAACATGTGTGTTACTGAATTGGATTCAGGAAATATTACCCATGAATAGAATACCTCTGTCTGAAAGGATTCATGTGCCTCTATCACGAAAACTGCTCTACCGCCTCTTGGTGGTAGGCCATGTTTCATAAGTTTAGAGTGATGGCTCTTCTTAAATTTTGATGGATGTGTATAACACCCTCCTCGGTTTCATTTAAACCTGTAATGTTAAATACTGCTGCTAGGGCTGGATCAGCCA
Source organism: Calotriton arnoldi (assembly GCA_963921515.1). Taxonomy (NCBI): domain Eukaryota; kingdom Metazoa; phylum Chordata; class Amphibia; order Caudata; family Salamandridae; genus Calotriton; species Calotriton arnoldi. The sequence continues at coordinate 796,851 of CAWUFW010001370.1, forward strand.
CAGCTACACCGTCTCCGGCGTCTTCAGTCATTTTGTTTCATTTTACAAAAAAACAAGTTAAGGAAACAAAGATAAGGTGCACAATATTGTGGAACACTGTATCCTTCAACGTTGAGCAAACCAAACAGCTAATATATAGGGTACTGCCCTATGTAGCCATGGTGGATACCTAACCCTGACCACTCCAGACGTCTTTTGGAGTATATGGGTAGGGGTCTTGAGAGAAAAGGCACGGCTGAGTTACTCAGTATCTAACGTTGAATTACTGCCTTACCAAACCGTTGGGCGCCATGTAGTGTAGCTCCTATTTCCCCAATAGGCTCTGCGCATTGGAATAATATATCCTATAGGTTTGACATAGGACTAAGGTCAGTATGTCCCTATCAAGTATATTAAACTTAATTACTTGTGCCAGCTAGCTCAGAGGCCACTAGAAACTCCTTGACAACAAGAAGGGAGTAGTTTCTGGCAGCCGCAAAACATGACCACTGTGTTTCCCTTTAGAATCAGAACGTGTCCCAGAGTCGTGGAAACAATAGATAACTATTTCACTCAGCTCAGTCGTGCATGCTTAGTTTTCTCCAAGTTGCACAGAAAGAAATAGACGGGCGTTTCAATAAAGGATTTATTGAACAGTCTTGTTTCTGGTGTAAGTAAAATGTGCTGTTACGATCACAAGACAGTATGCGAGATAAATAATGTACAGGGTGAGCAGTAGAAATAAATAATACTGCGATAGCATCATCTTTTACTACATATGCATTTACATAAATAAGACTAAAAATGCGAGTACTCATACGATGCGTTGCTAAGCTAGTTCTACCCCAATGTACCCAACCTGACCTAGGTGTAGGAAGAGGGAAGAAGTAGGTGAAGTATTCCTTACTATGGTATACTAAGAGTATGTTAAGTCTAGTATGCCTAGTATGCCAAGAGTCCCTCTAGGTTCTAGTCAGCTCCATACCTGAAGAATGAGAGAGGTGGGAATCTCTTTGCCAGACTCGAACTCCAACACCCTGCAAGGGAAGTCAGATCACTGGAAGCTGGGCTCTCTGCGTGCAGGGAAGGCAGCGTCTTCTCAGTGCGTCAGGCCGGGAAACGGGCTCCTCTGAAGTCGAGGTCTCCTCTGGTTTACAGGGGCTAGGGAAGGTATATTTATACCTGAGAGCACCTAAGAATGTTAGTATTGACGTGAGTTGACAGCGAAAGACGTCATGAATGAACCCCCTAAGGAATAATGGTTCATGCATAATATAGGAGTCCTTGAAGAAATCAATAGTCCTGGACTAGGGAAACTCCCGCAGCCTAAGGGTCTGTTCTTCATGAACTCGTTATGACGTTAGGGTGGACGGATGTCAGAGACCATGCCTGTATTTGGAGTGCATGGTTTAATGCCTAAATAAGGGCTGGGATTTTATGCCTATATAAGGGCAGGGCGAATTGTGCCTATATAAGGACATGATACTGGAAAGCCCGTTTATGGATACCCTAAGAGGAATACAACAGGAAAAGGCTGGAAAAATTACAGTTTCTCCCCTAGGGCACTCCATGACGAATGCTGGCGGCCAGTCTTGTTCTGCTAATGGAATGTCAACCAGATGACAGATTTTTCCAAAAGAGACCTTTAATTTTCCTGGGCTTGTCCCCCTCCAGCCGGAGTGTTCTCATGTAACTTATGTGGGACACTAACCAGAGTATCAGGTGTTTCCACCGTGATATACTCGCTCAACTCCGCTGTCACCAGAAATTCCTTCAGGTTCTGGCGAGCTATCGTTACTTCTGCCGCGCTCTCTAGCATCGTCAGTTTCCATTCCCCGTTCAGAAGCTGTGTCCTCAGAATTCTGGGCAGGTCTGATCTTGAGACCTGCTACCTTCTTTTTGAACTGAGGTTTTGATTTTTGTTTATCTTCTTTGTTAGGTGCGTAGTCCGCAGCACGTTGCGTGTCTCTGGACTTTGTACGCTCCTCTTGTCTGTGTTCTGACCGTCCTTCCTTCTGAGTTTTTGATGAACCCTGAAAGGGACGAGAGGAACGAGTATCAGTATCCTGATACCAGTCAGGTTTTTTAATATTATCCCTATTCCTGAGGTTATACCTCCTTTCAGAGGGCTCCTGTTGAGGAGACCTACCTCTAGATTGAGAACTGTTGTCTTTAGACTTTTGTTGTTTTTTATTTTCCCACTTCTTTTTAGAAGAAGTAGGTGTCTGCTTTGTAGTATCCTTTTCAGGACTGCTCACTAGTTGTGGTTTTAATGCTTTCCCACCTAGACTGTCTGCCTAATTCTGCATATGCAGTTTCAATTATTTTGGGTAGTTCGTTTTGATGATCCTCTGGACTGAACTCCCTTAGGCGTTGGCGGATCGCCACTGAAGCGGCTTCCCCCTTAATGTTAGCTAGTATTATGGCTGATAACTTAGGGATGAAGTTACTAAATAACTTTGACCAGGTAAGGGCAGGCTCTGCTCCGTACTCATTATGTATCGGTCTCAATACATCAGGTATTACTGCTAAGGACTGGATACCATGTGTTCTGGTATATATGGCAGCAAAGACTGAACCCCCAAGAGGTGCAGTCCTCTACTTGTGGTGTGATCCCCATGGGCAAGCAGATTGTTAGAATTCTGTGTTTATCAGAGGTGGTAGTATTCGGGAATTCTGCCTCAAGCAGAGTTATTTTCTGAGCTATCCAGAATGGTATTTGTTCGCGTTTTGCTGGCATTTTGCCCATTACCGCGTGTAATGTTTGTGGGGTAATTTTATTTCCTGTACCCTGAACTGGAGTACTGTTTGCTGCACCTGCTGGTGCAGGTTGGATTGTTAAAGTCCTCATGACGAATTGTGTCAGATTTCTGTAGAGTTTAATTAAATCTGTGTTGTACGAGCAATTCTGGCTGTGGCATTGTTCCAATGTCAGGATGCGGTGTGTAAGCCGCTAGTATTGGCCATGTGGCCCAGTCTCCTCCGAGCGGGCCTAATCTTACTCTTTGTCGTACGTGGGGTAGGGTGCCTTTAAAACAGTAAAAATGTTCCTGGTAAGTGAGTGGAATTTCTATGTCCTCAAACGGAGCATATTCCGCTGGTGCATCTCCTGCTATGTAGTAGTGAAATGTATTTGTTATAGCATTTGCTGCTGGGAATGTAACCCATGACTAGAACACCTCTGTTTTGTTTGATTCATGTGCCTCAATCACGAAAACTACCATGGTAAACCATTTTCTAATAGTCTTATGGTGGCTGTCCTTCTGAATTTTGGTGCAATTTGTATTGCATCCTCAGGATCGTCTTCTCCTGTTAAGAAATTCAGGTCCGCTCTCTGGTCCCCTGCCTCGGAATCAGGCAGGTTTAGAGGAAGAAGTGTTCACAGGGAACTAAGATGAGGTGGTGTGCACAATTTAGGAACTAAATGTCCTCAAGCTTGATTAACCAACAGCCAATAAATAGTATTTTCGTACTACTCAGCTGCGGCGGAGTTTGTGCCCACCCACTCCAGACGTCTAGGGTTTTGTGAGTAGGTTCTCTGAGAATAGCACGACTGAACTACTCAGATTCTACTGTTAAATAAGTACCAAACCAATGTTGGTGGCGCCATGTCGTGTAGTTCCTATAGTACCCATGCAGGATCTCCGAGTTTGGATAACAAACCGTGGGCTTGGTGGCAGACTGATTCTTTGCACCCTCACCGCGTAGGTTAGCCTGATTTGCATTAGCTAGCTCACAGTGCCACTAGAATCTCCTCTTATCGGGGAGAGATTAGTTTCTGGCAACCTTAGATCATGACAACCCAAATTCCTCAGAATCGTGGAAACAATGTACTACTTTTCGCTCAGTCATTCGTGCTTACTTATTCGGTTTGTCTCAGAGAGTTACACAGAATAAACAGTCTGGGCGTTTCAATAAGTATTTAATGAACAGTTGTTATTCTAGTGTAAAATATATGTGCTGCGGCAACCAGCAGACAATAGCAGAGATATATTATCAGCAGTACGATAAAAGCAAAGGGATAGAACAGTTCTACCATATTGCCATAGTCATGAATACATACATGAATATAAAAGCATTATGAAAGTGCGCGTACTCCTACTATGCCCAACTAGATGTACCTGAGTGTACCTAGCATATATGTGTAGGTCTAAAAGCCTAAGAGCCAAGAATCCTTCTAGGATTTAGTCGAACCCCCATACCTGAATAGAGCGCGTGTGCGACCCCGTCCTGGTCTAGAGTTGGACACCCCGCAAGGGCTGGGTCAGACCGGTCAGCTGGGGCGACTGCATGCAGGAGCCTCCACGTCTCTGGTCAGTGTGTCAGCATGGAAGTCTCGGTTCCCTCTCCCTTACCGGGGCAAGATGTGGTGTATTTATACCCTAAAGAGTCTCGGTCCTCAGTATGGTTTGTATTGGTCTGTCGTTAGACATGAGGAAGACGTCATGGGTGAACTTTGTACATACATATTATGCAGGTGGTGTATTCCTAGAGAGCCATGCATAATTGAGGAGTACAGTGTGGGCCTGTGTTTGGGAAAAACCCTGCTGTATTCAAAACCACAGGATAGATAACGTTCAGCCCTCGGAGCACGTTGTGTACTAGCTAGGACCAATGTAGGTGAAAGATCATGCCTATATAAGGAATCATGACTATAATAGGACATGTACAGTTATGACCATAATTGGGCATATGCGGCTATGACCATAATAGAGCAAGTACGAATATGACCATATTAGGGCAAATATGAAAACGTCCATTTTAGGGCATGTATGAACGGGACATAACATAAGCTTGGTTTTCCATTACAGAGGTCACCATCTGGAATGTATGTGCCCTGAGGGGGCATTCAGTTGCCAATGTTAAATATTATTGGAACCATCACTACGTACTATTAGCTTTGTGGGCCTTTAGACAATGGCTACGATGTTCTGTGTAGACCTAAACAGAGTATTAGTATGCAGAGTTCACTTCTTTGCCCCATAACCTTAAGTCATGGTAAATCACGCCTAGTAAGAGACACCGCTTAGCAGAAGCGGGATGAAGACCGACTAGTTAGGAGTGATGGGAAAAGTTAAACCAAACTTCTCTCTCCACCTCATTCAGATCACTCTTCAGCTCCTGTCCACAGTCAGACACACATAAGCAGACAAAGGGCGTTTGGATAAGCTACTAGCAGACGGAGAGGCCTGTGTAGTCCAGATCCACGAAACCATTTCAAGAGTTATCCCTCCTTCCTACCGTTGAGATCCAGGTCAGGATCAGGAAGTGGCGTCAATTTTGGGAAAAAAGTGGGTGGTTGCAATCAGTGACATGCAGGTGGGAAGAAAGGGGATTCAGTCTGAAGACAGGTGGCCAATATCGTTGTGGTGCACGCAAGTGCAGACTTCAATAGGAGATAGGCCAAATAGACCCAATGTACAATATACACCCAATGTAGATTTGCATTCATTTTAGCCTGGCAAAGCTGTGATATTTATTAGGTGATAAACAAATTATAATTTCCTACCATTCGCATCAGTGATGCTTTTAAAAACTGCCTATTACATCTGTTCAGTGCTTTCCTAAAATAGGTCTTAAACATTGGTTGAGGAATATGCACAAAGGGTCGTTAAGTGATTCATGTGGCATGTAAGCCAGACCAAGGAATACTTGCACGTGGAGGGAGAGCTGGACCGCTTACGTTGATATAGCACAAGTTCAGTCTACCCCCATTTAAATACCTCACAGTGCAAATTTTACAAACAAAATAAATAAAGGTTCTGGACAAGTCTATATTTAAAGCTTGGATGCACTGCCAGCAGGCTAGGATTGGCTCCACATACACTAATGGAGTGCTTAAATGCAAAACTAAGCAATAGTTGTCCTGTGATATGCTCTGCGTCTTAGTCACTGGCTGGGTGAGGTCATGTTCATTTAGCCACTACAATATATGATGTGCCAAGAGATCCCCCCCCTTAAAGTTTACCAATTTCCTATACATCTCTTTAGAGAGGAAGGAAGGACATCTTACCAGCCAGGCCTGGTTTTGCTGGCTGTGTATTATCTGGGAGAGGTACTGTTGGATGTCCCCCGATGAATGTTTGTGCAAGGTGTATTGTATTGAAATGGGTGGTTGGGAGCAACGAGATAGCCAACAGTCAACATATTAGTGTTGTATGGGATGCTCTGCCCAAGGTGTACTACTGGATGCGTTTACAACTTTCCAGTAAGGGCATCATTAAGAACCACCCGGATTAATCCAGTTATTTCTCTGCCCTCAGATTAACCATTACAGAGTCCCTGTAATTCCAGGAGTAGTGCAATGTCTGGAATGACAAGTGCATGGCGGAAAAACATGTGGGAATCCGATTCTGCAATGCCCCCTCCCACTTGTTTCCCATATGATTCACACAGGGACAACTTGTAATCCTGATGGAGCCCATTAACGTTACTGGGAGCACCTGTGATGAGCTAGTTAGTGTTTTCAGATTGGATGGAACTCATTCCTCACTCGTTTGGTTTCTGAATGGAGATTGGGAAGATATAGGTCTCTCATATTGTTCAAAATCTACATGACCCCACTAATATCTTTAATTTCATCTTTCCAAATTTAAAGTACATCTTATGCAGATGATGCTCAGCTTATCTTAGTCTTGGATAAGGACTCAAATGCCTCTGAACGGAATTTTAAGCAAAGCTTATCAGAGATTATTCGGTGGATGTTTTTCAACCACCTTAAATGTAACACAGATAAGACTGCAATAATGCTAATAGGCAGAGACAACCCTTTCAAACGGTTGCCAGTAGATATACCGGCTCCCCCCAATACAGTGGATATAGTTAAGAACCTCGGGGTGATCTTTTACGCCACTCTTTCGTTCCGGCCACAAGCCTTGGCAGTGGCAGTGATGTGTTTTAATCTAATCAAATCACTAAAAGAAAACTTTGATCTCATCCTCTTTGCTGCAAGGAAAACTGTAGCAGTAGCTCTGATTTCATCCAGACTGGATTATTGTAATAGCCTATGTGCCGGGGCAAACAAGCAGGTGCAAAAGAAAGATGGTTCAACATGCGGCTGCTCGACTAGTTTTGAAACTGCCTGCTGACTCCTCGGCCAGGCCAGCTCTTAAAACTCTTCACTGGCTGCCGATCCACAAAATAATTGTATTCAAGCTCCGTTTAATTACCTTTAGAGTGTTTAGGAAATCAGGACCTTCATACTTTACCGCTAGGTTTACACCCTACATTACCGCCAGAACACTCAGATCATCCTCAGCTAATCTGCTTAAACACCCCCTATTTAGACTTAAATCTAGAGGAGGCAAGTCCGTTGCAAGTCTAGGAACAAGAGCATGGAACCTTTTGCCCATACAACTAAGACTCTTGGAGTCAGACGCTCGTTAGGAAAGCACTTTTGACCTGGATTTTCACATCTCGACTCCCTTTGTCGCTCTTTGGTGTAATCTATAACAGTACGATTCTTCTGCTCACTCCTGCATAGCGCCAAGATGCTCCTTCCAGAGTGATGGTTGCGCTTTATAAATGCATAAATCAAATCAAATATATGGTTAAAGCTTTGACGTGAAAGTGTCTTTTTGGCTTACTTTAAATATCACCAACACCATTGTGGCCCCAGATTTCACAACTGAAAGGTTGCCAAATGATGTTTATCGCCTATACAAGAGTTCCCCATGCAAACGGATTGGCATCACTGCAGAGAAATGCGCAGTTTCAAACCAGTGTTGTCAGCAGCCAGCATGGCGAGTGCTCCCATGGCCATCCAAAACTTCTGGATTAGCATGCCGGTCAAGCAGATGTGGAAGGCCTTAGACTGAGCCACGACGACATCTTTCATCTTTTTCTACAGCTGGCATCGGACTATCCATCTTGAACGGAGAGCAAAATAACTTTGTTGATCAAACCACTACTGCATCCAGAAAGTTATTTTTAAAACCGTACTTCTGGAAATAGCAAAGCGCTCCAACTCTGGGTTAGACCATACCATCTGGCTAGGAAAGAGGGAGATAAATATTTTTGGAGAGATGTTTTATAGAGGCACCACTGCCTTAGGGCTTTCACTTTAAAGTGCACTAGTTTTGTGGCAAATTTCCCAACGGAGACTGATGGCCTACTCTGCTGAGAAAAGACCAACGGTTCAGAAAAAAAAAGTGTGGACGGCAGTTGGTTCAATAAATGCATTCAAGACTCCTCATGTGTCTTTCGATCCAACTCCAATGGACTAACCAACCATTCCATGTTAGGGGGTGCAGTTATCTGGCTCTCTGCGCTATTCCTCCTTTACCTCCTGCAGCAGATCCACACATTGTGAATGAACAGACCCAGATCTCAGTAGCCTCTGTAGCAGTCCAAAGCATGGCAGGATAAAGAAAACGACAAATGACAGACACTGCCTCTAGAGAGAAGTGTGGGAAAAGGAGGTTGATGGGAAATGGGATGAAACTTTAGGAGTAACATTGGGAGGAGAGCTGGAATTACTGGCACACTAATCAGCCATCCCATCTTCCCATGTCAGCAGTACATTTCCACAGCTCTGAGAGCCACTTGCCCACTATATCACTTGCTATGACAAAGGAGAGTGAAAATGAGGGGCACTCAAATGGAGACGTCACAGCTAAATGCATAAGCCGAGTGACAATTACGTAATATGCATTTGGGCAGAAATGTGAAGAGTAATAATTCCAAAGGAAACTAAAATGGTGTGCTAAGGCACAACACAATCGTTAGTGTTAAACAAGCAAAGATGTGTTACCATTAGGTGCACTGCACATTGCTACCTGGCATGCTAGACCTCTAGCTACCCAACAAAAAATATTAAGATTGAAAAAAACTGTTTTCCGCTTATAAACTGACTGCAACGAAAAATCCTCTTTTCCAAGGACAACAGAATGCAGCAACTTGGGGACCTTTAGGGAAGAGCCCCGTTTCTCTGGTAATGAACCTGCTTGGAAGCTGCAAAACAGAGTCAAGTAAGGATAGGGCAAGAACACTAACAAACTATTTGGAAAACCTTCATCAAGTACAAGCCAACAATACATGTTAGAAATTTTGTGGACCCCCATTTTGAAGGGAAAAAAACCGACTAAAGGGAATGGCCTAGATAAACAAAGAAAACCAAATTAAAAGCGTGCAAGGAAAAGGTGAGGAGCAAGACAACCCAGTGAAAGGTTATGGGAAAAGGACCAAAGTCACCTGCTTCCAAAGAAGTGTAAAAACCCAGAGCTTGAACCATGGGTGGCACCCTCCTTTAACAGGCGTGGCTTGAATGAAGGTGGGATGAATCAGGTTCAGTGATGGGGAGATGAAAACACTAACAATTACCTTTTCAGCAATGCACACTATGCCACCAGCAGTACTACCAGCTGCAGTTGAAGGAGTTGCTGAGGCTGTCAAGTCAATGGTTGAAGCTCCAGTAGTCTGCTTCTCCTTAGAGATATCCTTTTCAGAGTCCTACATGCAAAAAAAGCCAATTATGTTCACAGCTGCTCACAAAAAGTGAGCCAAAACTTCATTAGCCGCAGCTTGACCAGAAGAACCACTGGAAGTTAAAAGAAATAAAACCCATCTTTAGGTCGAGAACTAAATGGATGCATTTGACCTGCCAATGACTGATGTCAACGTAGATAAATATTCTGACGCAATCAAATGCAATATCAAGTTTTCATTTACCCAAGAGACAATTTAAGGTATAGGCAGATCTAGACATCCGTTTCTAGAGTAGGATCATCCATGACCTCAGAATACACAGTTATTTCCAATGGTGGCTGCAGCATGGAATACGAAAACCATTTAGCTATGAAGGCGAGCCAGGAAAGAATCAGGTTTTGGTTAAAGCAAATAATCGGAGTTGGAATGTAAATGTGCTTACTAACCATTGTAAACTTTAGTCGATTTAGCAACACTGGGCTAGGATTTAAATGATTAAGCTTACATAAAGTATCGCCAATACAGAAGATTTTCAGGGTTTGAGCTCAATAGGAAGAGGAAAAATACTCAGCATCTGGGTCTTTATTACATTTTCACAGCTTAGAACATCTACCCACTCTTATGATAGCAGAAGCACATGTGTGCAAAGAAACCCCCCCCACACACAAGAAGTTACATCTAAATCTGAGAAGTCAAAAGTGACCACAATGCTTTGCTCATAAAACACGACTGGGAAGATCAACCACAACTGCTAAACCATTCAAATGCATTCAGAACGGCTAATCAATACCATATTCTGGAGGCAGTGCTGTACCGCTTCCATTAAAAGACATGGAAAACCATTCTAGCAATATTAAAGAACCTGCAGACAAACTGCAGTATACAGTTATTGCCAATCACCCATGTCTTATGTTATTAGCGGGTCACCATGCCCCAGAGTGGAGGGTGAAGAACTTGGTGAGCCAAACAGAAGGCAAACTCTGGATAGTTTCATGACAACTTTGCTACCCTTACATTTTTTATTATTTTCATTTTAATACAATTACAACAATGCAGCAATTGTTCAGTACTATGTCATTTAGCAATGTCGAAGCCTTTCAAAACCACATCTCACTGAATTCAGTTATAATACAATTTCCATTTATTAAAGTAAGTCATAAAATGAGTTGCACTCCTCGGAAATGTTGCCATCAGGATACCCAGGTGTTCATTTTTTTTGGGACATCCCATTGCCCAACAATTTCTAGAGCACTGGCATAGTAGTCCATGTCTCAGCCATTCACGAAAAAGGAAAAGCCCTATTCCATCTCCACTGGTGCACTTTGTAAAACTTAGGCAGTAACTTGCCAATGTGACCAAAGTGCACAACTGTATAGGCCCCTCTAGACCCTTGATCTAAAAAATTGCCACACTGGGTTCTGGCTGTACCGACCTTCCTTTTACCCATTCCAATATGGGGTGTTTTTGTGTCCAGTATCTAAAAATTGGGAAATCCCATATTGTAAGTATATATGAGCCTATTGTTTTGCATAGAAAACAGTGAGGGTCATGACACCTGTTCATTTCTTGGAGTCGCTCTGGGTTGTAGTTGACCCTATGAAAGAATTTATATTGCAAAAAATTCTAAGATGGGACGATATTGCTAATGAACACAATTCTATTTCGGCCTCCATCTATTCTGCTTCTTCTGGGGAATCTCCCAGAGAGCACATCTTCGAACTGGTTGAGTGCGTGCAGTATCAACAACCTGTAAACCCTTGAAATTTCTTAACCAACCTCCACCTAATCACTCAATTGTCAGCTTTGGCTCTGAAAGCTTTCATCCAGACACTGCTACCGGGCTCTTCATGCATGTTTTTAGTGTGCCACAACTATAGGCTACAAAAGAATTGGGACTTTGGGGGGGGGGGGAGAAATTCTAATAACTATTCAAAGGAGTTAATCGGGATGCCCTTCTAGATGTCCCCAAGTTATGATATTCCATATTTCAAGGCCTAAAGCAATTTAAACAGGTCATGTGTGCCAGCTGGATTCCATGTCATTACAAGGCATTGCGGGTGAGAAAGTGGATTCTAATAACTATGGCTAGTCTGTGGTGGCGCTGTTTAATGTGTCAACCAATCGTGTTCTTATAAAAAGATCAATTTCCAGTCTAGTGGTCTGTTCTGCATGAAGAATACCCTGCTCTGTCCCTAGACATCGAAAAATGGACAGACATTATCAAATGACTTCATATTTAGAATTCAGTGACATTTTATCTTTGGCCCACGATTCATACAGCGAGTGAAACTACTTTACGTTAAGGCATTAGCATCACAAAACTGGGAACTGGACAGAGGCACTAGAAGGGGGTGTCAGCTATTCAGGTTTCCATGGATCCCAACCTACTGCAGTAGCCTATGAGGAGTCATATTAATCATGAAACAAGGATCAAGCAGTATTCTACACTCCAGCCTTTTCTACATTAAGAGCTCCTTTAAAAAAAACAAATTAAAAAAAACTCATTGTATTGGCTTAATTCTTCAGGTGTTACGATATAGCTATATTTAAGTGAGGTACAATATTTACAAGATATTTATGCATATTGATTTGCCATTGTCGTATTACATGATCTTTTAGTTTATGAAATCCCACCTCTCAAAACCTTACGTTTAGTCCCTTAAACAATACCTACCCACCTCCAAAAAAATACAAAACTCAACCTTAAGACTCCAGGAAGCGAACACCCAAACACTATTTATGGATGCCTTACATGATCGAGGTCTGAGGAAGAGAGCGAATTGCCACAATAGATACATACATTAGCAAGAGCACGTTCTGTCGTTCTACAGACAGGTAGTAGTTTAGCTGGAATGCACATGGTCAGTTCCTTAGGTTTTAACAAAACATTATATAGACCAACAGGAGTATCGCACCCGAGCTGAAAACTAACAAATGGGACACCAAAGTGAAACGCAATAATTTATACGACGTTGCATTTATTATTATTATTTTTTTTTTTTTTTAAGTTTTATATAGCGCTAGCTAGGCCCAAACGTATTGGAGTGCTAAACATGTTATGTGAAGAAATTTACTTGAACTACATGTGAGGATGTGTGGACGCAACAGTCGACCAAAGAATATAGAACAATAAAGTATTAAGGTAGTTAAACAGTCAGAAAAAAGAATACAGCATTAAGGGAATGGCATTACTAAACAGAATATAGACTGCACGAGTCAGGTGCCTGCATTGGAGGATCCGATCGCTGGGGGTTGGATCTTAGGGAAATGTGGAACAGTTTGTGGGCATGTTGAAGTAGTTGTTAAGTAGTCAAGATCGGAGGCTCCATTTGAAACAAGAAAAGGCGGGGGTTGAAGCGAAGGTCCTTAGGGAGCGAGTTCAAGATCCTGGTTGAAATTCCTGAGAGAGCGCACCTAGGATGATTTAGTCTTCAGATTTGGAGGTATGAGAAGTAGTGAGTTGGAGCTTCAGTGCCCGGCCTCTTCCTTCTCTTGACAGTTTAGTTTCTAGGTATTTGGGGTTCTTTGTATGAAGGGCTCTGTGGGTAATACAAGTTGTCTTGAAGATGCATCTTCCTTCAATGGGAAGCCAATTGAGACTCTTTAGTGCAGGTGAGATGCAGTCGAACCGTTCAATTCCTTTAAGGCGTCTGGCAGCCGCATTGAGAATTGCTCTTAGGCCGCAAGATGACACTTTGGAGTTCCAATGAGGACGTCGCTGCCGTAGTCAAGTTTCGAGAGGACTAGTGATTGCACTACTGTCTTAAGATCAGGGGGAATAGATGGTTTAATTTTCTTGAGATGTTTGAGTGTAGAGAGCTCCTGTGGCTTAGTTTTTGGGAGAGGAGTAGTAGCTCAGTCTTGTTAGGGTTCAGCTTTAGGTGAATGGTGTTTAATCTGGTTGGTATCTTTAGTGTGGAATTCAGAAGCCAGATAATCCTGTTACAATTAAGCATTTATTTGTCAAGGCACCCCCCCCCACACACACACACCAGCATACTGCTAGTAAGAAACTACACAAGTTCAAGAAGCTCACTTATACTGTATGTTGCTTTCTTTCCACCAAGATTAGCCAAAGGGAAAAAAAAAAAGCTTTGTTCAAGGGGTTTGGCTGTACACCATGAAGCACGATGGCGAAGGGCAATATTTACTCTGTAATACTGCACCAGGCTTCCATTAATAGATCCAAGAAGCTGATGCACTACTCCTGCCAAGAAACCAGATACTCAGACTTATCTAACACAGCAAAATATAGAAACAGGACACAATGGAGCGGAGAGCATGGCAAAACATTAAAATGCGGCAGAACGCAACTTGAATCAGTAAGGTAGGACTGGCTTAGAAAAGACGGACTCTGAAGTTCTGCTTCACCCGAGCATGTGTACCAATTAGTGCACGTGCAGTTATCAAATATCACAACATACGTGTGTTTCATCAGATTGTACAAACCCAAAAGGTAGGGAGATATTAATTGAAAATGTGTACAGTGTCCAATGTGGACAATAAAACTTCTAGGCATTTTTAAGTCGAATTAGTATAATGTCATGAACCAAGCCGAGGATTGTAAAGTTCTTAGTTTTACCGTAAGTGTGTGGAAAAGTATGTCTGTTGTCTTGCCATTAGCTCAGCCATTTTGCGCTTCATCCTCCATTGGGACCTCTACAGGGGTCACGAATGCTCTGTGGCTTCACATCTTGATTCACCTCACCTCTGCACTGCCACCAACGCCCTGTTCATGATCTGACCTGACCTACCGCCACCTGCCTCAACTCATGCTAAACCAGCCGAGCAGGACTGTCCGTGCCTTTGTTTGCCACAATCTGACTGAACTCTTGCTAACCCCAGTTGAACAGGACTGTTCACCTGCGCTTACTGTCCTCACCCTGCCCTTCGCCCTACAGGGTTTGACAGCTACCATCTTCGGACTTATCAGATTGTCCTCTGCTTGTTGTGTAATTATGAGTTTCACCTACCCCTGCAGGGGCCCAACAGTGACCATCTGCTAACTTATCAGATTGACCTCTGCCTGTATAATTATGGTGTTCATTGTTTTACTGTACACGTCTCCCTTTGTATAATTATGGTGTTCATTGTTTTACTGTACACGTCTCCCTTTGTATAATTATGGTGTTCGTTTTCTGTATACATCCCCCCCTGTTCATAACCATGGTGTTCTTTCTTTACTATACACGCCTGGGGATGAAGGGTATATAAGACGTGGAACCAAAGTGCTTGGCAGATTGCCTCCTCAGACAAGCTGCGGGTGTCTGTTGCTGATGCTCTCTCTACATCTCATGAGATTGTAATAAATATCCTCTCTCTCGGCGCTCCAGTGTTGGTCTCAGTTTGTATCCCGGACCTGTGGACTAAGGGTGGACCCTGCACCTTTGGGTGGTCTTCCAAGGAGACCCCCAAATCCACAAGTGGAGACTAATTAATAGGTCTTTGTTATGATAGCAATGGGCTCAGTCACCCCTAACCCTACGCAATACAAACTTTGAGGGTGATGCAAGCAGACCTGCTTGCAGCTACAATTAAACCATTCTTATGTTCAATAAAAATCCTCCCAGGTACTAACACAAATTATCAGTGGTACAATAGTGACCACTTCAGACAAGATTCTATTACCTTCCACTTCATGCAGGATTACAAGCAGTGACCACCTCAGAGCATCAGGCAAGGTCGCCAGTCTCATCATATATACAATGCCCCCCCCCCCCCCGACACCCAAGAACTATCAGTAATGAGGTACCCCAATGCAACGTGAAGTAACACTTCTATATTTGCCTTAAATATTTTTTTCTGAAAACAGTAGCCATCAGTTCTGAAAATACACAAATGTATCTTTAAATATATCCTTTACAGTTTTGGAAACAAGCCTAATTCATTAACAAAAGCATTGCATCGATCAGATTGTGCTACACATTAGGGAGCTACTCATAGGTCGCAGTAGAGTGACCAGACGCTTTCGACCAACTTGTTGTAGAACCCAGCTGCTCAGACATGCTGCTACACCTGAAAAACCCGGAGGATGCTGAAATGGATTAGTCCGGTCTGGGGGGGGGGGAGAGGGGTATATCAAACCTTTCCCCACTGAAGTCCATCACTACAGCCAGTGAAACAAGCATTCCTTAAAAAAACTGCAGGCGGAGGAGTGGAGGTGGTTTCAAAGATAACCTGTAATGGATTCCACAGTTACAGCACTAAGGCAAAAAAGTATTACCCTTTAGAGGAGGAAAAGAGGGAATATGACCCAGGGTAGAGAAACTGTACAACAAAAGCCTACAATTACTACCTTAGTTCCAATTAAACTATTCAATTTGAGGCATAGGTACAGAAGCTGGCTTGCTGTAAACATTTTGGGTTGCCATAAATGTGGGAAGTGTATATGCAGGAAGTTTGTTGAAAATGATGCTAGAACATCCTACATTTTATCAAACCAAAATTTTAAATCAGATATCAGTTGAAATGCAACCTTTGCGAGTATACCAAGGGTATCTTAGCCAAACAAGAAGGTGATCAACCAAAAGCTCCCTACTTAAAAGGTGCACTAACCTTTATGAGCATTAAAGAATCTGGATTTCAAATATCTATCAGTTGTACATTTCAATCTCGCATAAACACGATTCAAAGAACACACATTTTATAGGGAATGATCATGTTGTACCAAATGGCGGGCAGGGGAGGGTGTGCGCAGGGCAAGGGAGATGGGGAAGAAAGAGTGCCGGATACATGGATACATACACTAGATAAATAATTGTTTTAATAACAATAGCAAGCTACAAGTGCGGATGGCATCTTGTCCTATAGGTCTGAAGAATTACTGCCAAGGAATGAGCCCAAGAAAGAGGCAAATTACAAGCTAGCTGTATCGAAATTATATAGCTATATGATAATTTTGCACTCGAGTTTCTACTAATCTCACTCATTTAACAGATGTGGTGTGAGAAAATGAAGTATGAAAATATTGGGTACATCGAATTACGAAATTATAGATTTTGACTTTCTGTTTTTTTTCTATTTTTGAGTTTCAGGAGGTACAAATGTTGATCTAGGGAATAGGCCAGTTTCGATTTAATATGAAGTACAAAACCAAGTATGTAGGAATTACTGGGGTTGGGGGGAGATGGTCTCTTGCTGTGGGTAAGAGCAATTTTAAGTTCACCTACAGTGCATATGCGTCATCAGTGAAAGCTACTGTGAATGTAAAAAAATAAAAAGTTAAAAACAGGCTTAGAGCCCACCCCATACTTACCATTGGTTGGCTCCTACATAGCCGTCATTTCCTTGCTCATCATTGGTTAGGACCCCCTGCTGCTTCCACTTTCTCTTTGGTTATTCTGTCATTTAGTCATCCATTGGGCTTGAATCAAGTCCAGTTCCTGCGTTTGCAGCAGTGTCCTTCCACAGGATGCCACTTGTAGAAGTACTTTTTTTGATCTTTTAGTCAGGCACTCCTTAAGAGTGCATGTGTTTGCATGCTCACTTTACATCTTCGCATCCCTCCTACACCCTTCTACTGTCCTAGTTTGCCTTGTCCCTCCCACCCCCCGTTTCGTCACTGGTTGCCTTCCCTCCGACCCCTCTCGCATCTTTTTTGCATCCCCCCTCCCCCCACCTGCCTCAGAACAAAAAGCTCTATGACGGACAGAGCTGGACACGCCATATCACTTAGTTTTTATTTACTTTAACCCATCTTTAAAAATTATTAACAAAGCCAAAAAGCTCACATGGAGCTATTATGCTTTCCTAATGTTTTTTTTATTTTTTTTTAAAGACTATGGCGTGGTCAACGCTGGCCGCGCTATAGCCATTTGTTTTTATTAACTTTAAGTCATGTTGCACAGCAGCTCACTCTACTGTGCAACATCTTTAAAAAAAGAAATTGACAATGCCAATAGGTCTCACATAGGTGAAACCTACTGGCCATGCCAATGCTTGTTTTTTTAAGTCATGCTGCTGCGGTCTATGAATAGCACAGTATTAATACAAACAATAGGGTACATCTTGGTTCATTTCTTGGGTCTCAAGCCTGTAAATGATCAGAGTGCGCATGTCTGCTTTTAAGGTTTATCCTTTCAAAGCCAGACTGACGACCTGTTTTCCTCATCAATGACTTATGCGCATTTCAGTGTTAATAGGTCATAAAGCAAGCATTACACCTTACAGGTATGCTTAGAATGCTAAACTGCTCTTAGGAGTATGGTCTGGCGGAAGTACCATAACGTCTAATGTTTCCCGTCTTATTAGATTCTTAGACAAACTCCCATTAGTAAATAGAACACATGGCAGTCCTGCTATTTCAGATATTAGTTTTATTACTTGTATGGGTCTTGTATTTGTTCTTTTGCAGTATTGTGGGCCACTGCAATTCATCTAGGTGGATATTTATTCTATTTGAATGTTTTATTGATATTGGAGTGGAGCTATTCAAGAATGCTATTTGAGCAGTGAGGCTTTAGGTTTCTTTTTATGGTTAGTGCTTTTCTGGCACATGCATCAAGCATTTTACCGGTCGCAATCGGGCCGATTCGCAGAATCGGCCCGTTTGCGGCCAGTAAAATGCCATTTCCGATGCATCAAACACAAAACCCATTCGCAATATAGGGAATCGCAAATTTTGCGATTACCTAAATTGCGAATGCTTTTAGGGAATCGCAAATTGTGATTCCCTATTTGGGATGCACCAAAGCCTTTCCTAAATGCGACTTCGCATTTAGGAAACGCTAATTACCATCAACTGCAAGTTGATGGTAATTTGCTAAAACTTTGAAAAATGCACAAAAGTGCATTTTTCAAAGTGCCATGTGGCGCACACATATGCCCTTAGGGCATATGTGTGCGCCACATAAGCATACATGCCAAATTTGGGGGTGCAGCAGGGTGGCCTTTAAGGCCCCCTGGCACCCTTCAAATCGCATTCGCAATTTGCGAGTACCTATTTGGTACTCGCATATTGCGAATGACTTCCCTTTCATTCCTATGGGCCTCTAGGCTCATAACAATGAATGGGAAGGCATTCCTTAATTGCGAATCCCAATTTGGGATTCGCAATTAAAGAATGTGTAGGAATCGCAAATATTTTTGCAAAACCTTCATGCATGGGCAATTGCGATTCCTTAATAGCGATTCCTTAATAATCGCTATTAAGGAATCGCAATTGCCTAGCTTGATGCATGTGCCCCTTTGTCCTTAGTTTCTACCAACAGCATGGTAAATAAGAGACCTGCAAAAGATTGTGCCAATGGTAAGCTATTTTAAAACGGAGTCAAGGGCTATAATATAGCCTTATAGCCCGCTGCTGAGGGATATACCAGTTGTTAAAGGCCCTGATCCAGAGTTATAGGCCTGAGCCGCAGGCGAGGGCCTATAACGAGGGAGAGGGACTTTAACAACTGGTTTAGCCCTAGGCTAAAGGGCTATAAGGCTATTAGAACATTCCAGCCACTATGGGTATAATGTTTTAAATTAAAAATGGAGAAACAAAAAGACAAACATTGGAATGTTGGAGTGCTGGGCTTATACCAGCCATTATAAGCCCAGAGCAACTCCATTGTCTTCAATGGAGCTCCCAACATTCCAATGTTCTAATATGGACTATGGATGTGCTCATTACTTGGTTTCTTTAACCTTGTGTAAGAGTTATTTTTCTGGAAGGCAAGTGAGAATACACTGTGCAGGCATAAAAAGAAATAGGACCTCCGATAAATCTATAAATGTAAATGTCGAGCCTGCACTGTATGAAGGTACATACTTGCCGTTTGAAAGGGTGACTTTTGGAATTAAGTGTTTATGTATCCGGTTTAACATTGACATTTGGGTATTTGTTTTAGCTTCTGTATACACTAGATTATTTTTCTACAACGATTTATCCAATATTTAACAAAATGTTTTATCTGTTTCTTTGTTTTGTTATATCCATTGGAAAGTTCTATATGACTAGTTTTGAAACATCTGTTGGCTCTTTACATGAACTGACAAGTTTCCTTAGGAACTAAGAAACATATGTAAGAAAATACACACCACCTTACTTAATGAAGTATTAAGAATTGTTTGTAGCATGTGAATTGAAATGAAAAGAATTGCGGATAATACTTCTTCAGTCTCGGAGCATGGGGAAAACAAGGGTTTACTCAAAGAAAAGCGAGCATGCTACCATACTTTGCTTGAGAGGACCATTTGGAAATTGAGGTTTTTTTAATTTATTTTTTTAAGAAAACTCAAGAAGGGTTGAGGTCTGAGCAATACAGATTCAGAATTAACTGCAAGGGATACAGCAGAAGTGGACAAATGTCGTTGAACTCTGGATCAAATTTGAAAGCATACTTGTTTAGGGTTGCAAAAGATCTGAAATAAGCATAGTAGAACCGGCATTTCTTCCAAGTTGATTATGTATTGAAATGAAGTGCTATCGAAACAGTGAATATTTGCAAAAATGAGTAAACTCCCTAGCATTTATGTCAGAGGTGTGAAAGCTTGGAAGAGGAAGTTTACTATCCAATGCTAGATATAGCTATTGCTAGGTAATCTGATTTTAGGTGTCATACGTTTGATTTAAGGTATATCATGATTGCCATTTTTATTAATACATAAAGCCCATAATGGGTAAAGGAAGAGAATTTAATCATAGAAAGCAATCAACTTGTTCAGCAGTTTGGGGCGAGGGGGACAGAGTTAAGATTTGAGAACTTTGTGGGATCGTCAGAAACCAGCACCTCTAGAAAATGCCTGGGACAACAGGCATGCCCGTCTCCAAGAGCCCAGGTAATGAATCTTGTGAAGCATTAAATAGGAGTAACTCAGTCTTCTGAGGATTCCTTTTTAGAACTCTCAAGTTTATGAACAATTAAATCAAAACGAATATATACCTTTTTTTCGCATGCGTTAACGACCGCGTTATGGCATGCGTTGTAACAAAACGACCGCGTTATACGCATACCGTTACAACGCAAGTCGGAACAACGACTTGCTGTAGGGGGCGCTGGATGTTGGAATAGTATAATTTACTATTTCAACTCCAGTCTGTGCAGACACTAGGGAAGGTGTTGGATTTTAAATCCAACACCTTCTTCCCCCTTAACGCAAGTCGTTTTTCCGACTTGCGTTGGAACGGTATGCGAAATAAACGACCGCGTTGTTATGGCATGCTTTGTTCCGCTTGCGAACTAAACGCTGCTTGCCAATCAAAACTCACAAGACTGTTGGTGTGAGAAGATGAATTGATAAGTTGAAAAATGAACAAGTTACCAAAATTTGATTTTTGAAGGATTGAAAAGGTTTTGCACAGTTCAACCCGGTGGTTTCAACCAACCATACAAATTGCTAGATTATTATTCATCTTCTGCAAATGGACAGCACAGTCCACCAGAAATCTCATGAAATCCTGGGTATCGCATAAGTTTCTCTGAAGTCCTAAATTATGTCAGCAGTCTATGAGGAACTAGTGGAGTGCAAGTCTAGTAATGTGCTAGAACGATCTTAGCAATGTTATTTGGCATATTTATGACATGACCATTTAGCACGTTTCTTACTAAAGTGAATAAATTGTACTTAAATCTTGCCTAGAAGATGATGTCCGTAATCTGCTGTTTTATTCTCCTTCTTAAAAAGTTGACCTATGGTCGTGAATATATTATGACAAATTAGAGGGAGTACTGTTCCTATCAGGAAGTAAAGGAATACGAGGCAGGAGGGAGAAGTAGTTATCCCAAGGATTGCTTCTTGGTGCCCTCACATATCCCTGGGGAGGTCATGCTTCATTGGGCATGCTCCTCTTAGGGCTGGTGCTGCAATGCCCTATGGGCCCTTTTAGCAGAGATTTTTATTTGTTTGCCGTATGATGAAAGGAACGCATGTAAGGACATCAAGCGTATGTGGGGTGGACTGAATGTGTGTAGTAAAGTAAGGGAGGTTAAAACTGGCTAAGAGATACCGAATTAGATTTAAATATAGAGGATCTCTTGGAAAGGTTTAAAAAAAAAAAAAAAAAAAACAAGGTTAGGGCTACTGTAGGCAGATGTACCGCAGTAGTCTAAAACTGAGAGTGGTCAGGTCGACATGTTTCGCGTCTGGTGGCCCAAAAGGCTCCCCAATGCTTCATGACCTAAAAGAGAGGCTATGTGTAGCCCTACCCCACACCTAAACATCAAAGTCAAAAGGTAATAAGTAATGGTAAGAAAGGCCTGCATTACGGTAACGCAGCTCACATTACAGGACAGGTACCCTTATCTCATCATAGATGCAAACCAAGGCCTTAGCTTCGGCGAAGTCATAGTGGGTGAGATTTTGAAAACACCATCCCTACTAGGGGCAGATGGCAGCACTCAGGCAAACAGTAACCAAGATGACGGAACTCAATCACTACTGTGAAAAAGCAACAGGTCAAGAAAGCCCTGCACAGTGCTACCATGACAGTATCTGAGAGCCAGTATAGCACCCAACTGACTCCTAGGGACTACATCACCTCACTTATTTCTTGAGGATCTGCTGTTCAGACAGGAATGGGCCCAAATTCCATGGAAATGCACACGCGATTGATCATCTTCATCAACGCAGCCAAGCGTCCATATGATGTCCTCATTAAGATCAACATTGCAGAGAATGCATTGAAAGCAGGGATCAGTATCACAGCATTTAAGTCTAGGTTCTCAGAGATCAATGCCCAGATGAAATAGCACAAAGATTACCTCCTGCGGCAGAAGATCTCCAAGCAGCAGAAAGACAGCAAGAGGTTTGACAAAGAAAGTATTTCTCTATACAAAGGAAGATTATCAACTTCCAGGCGGTGAGCTCATCGAACGTTTGATCCACCACATCTCGCAGAACACTCAACTCTTCAAGTAGCGTCTTGAGCAATGACAGCTGAGGAAGCAATGAGGCCCAACGGGGACCCCACCACGCATGTACGGATATCCAAAGCCAGCTTTCCCAAGGCAACCACAGATGTGGCATCCAGGGTTCCAGATGCCTCCCCACCCACAACAGCCCTTCTTCCAACACCCCTTTCCCCAATATTTCTTAGGCAGGAGAAGGAGGCAAACAAGTGCCCTGGCAACAGCAAGACATCCAGATGCGGACCAGGAGCCAGACTGCCAGGAAAAACTAGTCCTCAACCTCTCAAAAAGGACTGGCATACTATGTAGAGGCCTGGATTTGTACCCACCCCACGGGAGGACCAATTCCTCCTCTCTATCGGACTGCATCAGTTCTTTCAGAAAACCTGCCTTCGGGCATTTTTTCAGGTTAAAACTACCCTATTCCTGAGGACTCCGAATCCCATCAAAGTTCACAACTACAGCAGCCATGACACCAAATGAGTTTCTTACCTTCGAGAAGGCTATACTGAAAGAGCGCAGTGATGAGTGAAGAGGCCCTTCGACAACCTGTCAACTAGACAATGCCAAGCTCGACAGAGGACCCTTCAATCATGATAAAACCAGCCGACAACAGCAGAGCAATCGTGGTGATGGAAGCTACCAACTACGTTCAAGAATATTTACGCCAATTGGCAAAAGAAAACTACTACCATCTTTTGAACTCTGATCCATCTGAAACCTTTAAGAAACAAATCAATTCCATGGTCACCATGGATGAGGCACAAGATTGGTTCACCAAGAATGAGGCAGAATGTTTGGTGAACACTGCACCAAAGATCTCCCATTTCTATGTACTACCAAAGATTCAGAAGGGCATTAACCCCCCCCCCCCCTCAACCCGCCCCAGTGTGTCTGGAATCGGATCCTTACTAGAACCCTTGTGCCAATTATGCAATCACTTCCTCTAGCCACTGGTTTAAAGAATCCCCTCTTTCCTGAAAGACAACAGGGACATGCTAAACCTCATTGTGGATACAAACAACCAACAGGAAATATACCATCTTGTAACCCTGGATGTAGAGGTGCTTTACACCAACATCCCGCAAGATGCCACTACAGAGGTCATCCAAAACTTTCTCACAGCACAAACCTGGACAAGCACAGTATCTATAGACTTCATTACAGAGCGCACCATGATGGTGCTCAAGTACAACTTTTTCAAATTCAAGAACAAGATTTATTATCAAATACAAGGGACATAGATGTGCAGCACAATCGCCCCAAGCCTGGCCAGTCACTACATGGCCCATTTCGAAAACACCACATCTTCGCGGAAATAAATCCCTTTGGAGCAAACATCTTATTGTGGCAAAGGTTCATCGAAGACATCCTGATCTTCTAGAAGGAAAATTATACCACGTGTTAGGACTTTGCTTGCTGGATTAACACCCTCAATCCATATCTGAAATCCCCCCCAGTCATTTTCAATAAAGGAAATATCATTCTTGGATTTACTAATTTCCAGCAAAGATGGCAAACTGCGCGCGAAGGCATACAAGAAAACCACCAATTGCAAATGTTTGCTGCAATTTGATAGTCCCCCATCCTAAATACCTGCGGGAAAACATTGTATGGGCAGTTCCTCCGCAATCGGAGAAACTGCAGCTCTCTGAAAGACTACGATTCCAAGCTGAAATACTCAGTAAAAATCTATCTGCACAGAAGTATCCACCAAGAATCATTAAACAAGTTGAGAATAGGACACGAAATAACCAATGAGAAGCTCTCCTGGAGACAAACATGAAACCCATTGAGGAGATCATCACCTGTGTAACCACCTTCACCCCCATTTCCAACCTAATCAAACGTTTCATGAAACATTGGGGGTATCTTGTGCACTGGGTCCCTTGAAATCCCACAATCATGCTTTGCTTTCAGACCAACTCAAAACCTGAAAGATCCCCTTGTACACACCAGACCCTGGATCCAACAATCCCAGACAGAACAACCTGTGGGACCTACCACCAGTCACGGGACACCATCCCCGTCGGCTGTGCCGACAGTGCCCACTCACTCAACAGTCCAAAGAAATCACGTTAGGTCCTCAATTTACTGAGACACAAAAGAGACACTAATTGCAACACAAGAAACTGCATCTACATCATCACTTGCCTAAGTAGTTTAGTGCAGTGGTTATAAAAGGAGTAACCCACATGCGCCTCTACTGCAACAATATAAATGGTTACGGAGAAGAAAGAAAAAAACTATGCATAAGGATCAAAATAAAGAAGGGCGGGTGGTTAACCATTTCGGGATTCTATGGAAAGAAAGAGGGTTCCTGACTTCACACGGTACACCCATCCTGCATGGCGATTTAGTCTCCGCCTTGACGGAAGCAGTCCTCCTCCCCCAAAAAGCTAGCAGTGATAAAATGCCAAGCACATAGGAAAGTGACAGATCTCATTGGACAGGGAAATGCGCTAGCAGACGTTACTGCCCGAGCCACAGCAGAAGACAGAACCATGACACGAATGTATGTGACCAGGTCACAAGCTGAACAATGGACTGATGCTAGGACCACTGTAAGGGACATACAGACTACAGGCACACAAGACGAATTGACAGAGTGGGAAAAGGTGGGACTAAAAGACGAGGAAAATTGCTGGAGAACTAAAGACGGAAATAAATGGCTGTTACCCAATGCCTACCTCATCCCCATATTGACCATGGCACATTTACCAGCACACATAGGCTCCACCCCCATGATTGAACTAATCACAAGAGTATGGCATAATGTCAAGATAACAGAATCTGCAAAGCGCCTAGTACAACAATGTATAGTATGCCTACAACACAACCCAGGGAAAGGGACAGTAGTACCTGATCACCCCTTTGAAGTCCTTCAAATGGATTACATCCAACTAGAGAGATGCCATGGTCTAAAATATGTCCTGGTGGTTGTGTGCGCTTTTAGCAAATGGGTGGAGGCATATCCCACCCGCGACAATACTGCCATAGCCACTGCAAAAGTATTGTTGAAAGAATTCTTCCCCCCGATACGGCCTTTGCAGAATTTTATGGAGCGACAACAGCCCACACTTCGTAGCCGAAGTGATACAGAACATACTGAAAGGGTTGGGGGTAAAACAAAAATTCCATGCCGTCTTCCACCCCCAATCAGCGGGCCTGGTAGAGAGACAATGCAACATTGAAACTAAAGCTAGCCAAAATAGTTGCCACAACCGGGTTGAAATGGCCCGACGCCCTTCCATTGGCATTGCTATCAATGCGCTCCATCCCGACCAAACACAGACTGACCCCGTATGAAGTGGTCTTCGGCAGGCCTATGAACATTTGGGCGGCACCAAGACCCACCTCCATTAACGATGTCCCGAACATATTAATGTCAGACTATCTGCATAAATTGACAAACGAGCTAACAATTATCCACCAACAGGTGCAGCAAGCCTTGCCTGACATATCCAGGGGCCCAGGACATGTGATAAAGCCTGGGGACTTCATCCTAGTTCGCAACTTCCAAAGAACGAAGAATCTGGAGCCCAGGTGGACGGGCCCCTGGCAAGTCTTGATCACCACTCGAACTGCCCTCCGAATGGAAGAAAAAAAAAATTGGCTGCACGCCCACCACTGCAAGAAAGTCCCTCCAACGCTGGCAACCTGTGAAGAGGTGGAGGTGCAAGAGGAAGTACTCGCAAAAGACCGACCAGCTCTGAGTTGCTACCCACAAGAAGACACCCTCCAACTGTCTGAATTTCCCGACCCACGGTGCCATCCAAGGAAGGGTACAACCTAAGATCGACGAAAAGGGGGGAGCTCCAACAACCAGGCCACTAACTGAGTCAGAGTCTCAGATCAGTAGCACAGCCAAACGACGCTACCAGGAAAAACACCAGACAAAAGTCTGTGGTCCTAACAGTTGGTGAGCTCCTCGAAGATGATGGAAGAAACGGAACACCTGCAAAGCCACCGCAAAGACACCAAGACTTTTGAACTGCACAGTACAAAGACAATTGCACTTGTAGCTGCATTTCTCACCTGCCTCCTGCTAATGGTCACACTCTGGATCATTGAAGAGAATGCACCTGCATACAGAACATTGTCACCAACCATGCAACCAATCACAAAGAAAGAACACTACCTGGTATCACTACCGCCACATCTCCGAGAACGACGCAAAGAATTCTGGAATAATTCTTTCGTACAGATGCTGCACCAGCACAATCTTGCCACCAATGCCACTAACTGTTGGGTCTGTGGGCTGCTACCACATGCCACTGAACATTCCATCCCTTTCATCCCTTCACCCTTTTCTGTTCATGGATCTTGCCTTGCCTGGATGATGCTCCTACAAGAAAGTTACAAAGACAATGCCACTTCCGATGGGACAATCGCTCAGTTCTACAACGAGTTCTGGCTAAACCAAACAGGAAGAACAGCAGCTCCCTTTTGCCCTCACACCTCCAATACGACATTCCCAATGAATGTCCCCTCCAAAGAACGAGTGGAAATACAAGTGTTCAATAATCCTGTCAGAGCCACATTTTCCTACCTGAAGAAAAGAACTGCTGCAACACTGACTGTGGCCCCATCTGTGGAGAACGTCTCTGGCCTTGTATGCATTGAAGGCCGTGGGACTAAAAATGTGGGTCACAGCACTTGTAACATTGTAAGGACTTTGAACACTGCCAAACCTCCAGCATTTGTTGCATCACCCAATATGTACTTTGTCTGTGGAACCAAAGCCTACACCTGGCTCCCAAGAAACTGGGGGGGCACGTGCTACATCGCCTTTGTTTTGCCACCGACATACACAGCCCCTGCAGAGCATCATCGAGAAAAGCGTTCTAAAGACACTGATCAAGCAGACTCTGCCGCATCACAGTTCGTTGACGCAGCAAAAGGGCTCGTCCCGCTATGGGGTCCGATGGCAAACAGCCGAGCCATCAGACATCTGTCTCAAGCGGTAGAAACCGCCCTCAACGTCACAGCTGGCATCCTCACCAACAACACTGCCGAGCTTCAAGCGGTCCGTCTGGTGGCCCTACAAAACCGCATGGTCCTGGACGTGGTACTAGCGGATCGTGGAGGAGCATGTCGCATCATTGGTGCCAGTTGCTGCATATACATCCCTGATAATTCACCCTCTGTCTATGAAGCAATCGAACATCTCCACAGACTGTCTTCAGAAATTCATCAAGGATCAGAGACTTGGACAATTGGAAGTTGGCTTTGGGGCATCTTAAAGGACTGGGGTTGGAAAATATCAATGTTTCTCTTGGTCCCAGTATTGGCAATATGTGGTTGCTGTTTGGGTGTACACTGTATACCACCTTTGTGTTCTCTTTGCATAAGTGCCTTGCGCCCTAAGACTATGGACACTCAGTTAACAAAAATGAGAGTAATGTATGAACAAGAAATACAGGACATTATGGAGATCGAAATAGACTGACAAGATGGCTAGTTGTGTTCAAAGGGGCGACTGTTAAGAACAAAACACAATCATGAACATTCTGCGCCATCTTGTCTGATGAAAGTTCCTACGTGCACATAAACTACAGTCATTCTGATTTACCACAGCCATTTTGTACTCTGTTGGTCACCTTCATTTCACCCTGTCCTTTAGCAGCCTTCTGACTCTCTGACCAAACCTGATGTGTGCTGGGAGCTATAAACTATTTCCACGACAAACATCATCATCACCTACTGCCTCAAACTCGTCTTTCCTCTCATCCCTGCACAAACGGGTTACAAATACCAAACAGACTCTTGCAAACATGGTTTATTGCACTACACACAGCAAGACTGGTTTTTTGCCAACAATGGGACCTGTTCTTATCAACAGAACGGACTCTTAGATCTGGCCGGTCTCACTCGTTTTTAGACCCTGAAGCAAGGTCCAGCTGCAATTAAATTGTCTGTTTTTGACCTGGGTGGGAGGAGAGTTAATGTTGGGCTTGTGTAACCATGTTGATAAAACAATGTCAGGCTTGTGTGACAACCTGCCCGGGGCGGAGACTCCAAGCTTGTAACCATGATAAAAGAAACAAATACATTGTGTAAAACTGTATAAAAGGAAGAGTCAGAAGCATTGCCAGTAGAACACCTCCCTGAAGACATCCTGGTGT
Source organism: Calotriton arnoldi (assembly GCA_963921515.1). Classification (NCBI taxonomy): domain Eukaryota; kingdom Metazoa; phylum Chordata; class Amphibia; order Caudata; family Salamandridae; genus Calotriton; species Calotriton arnoldi. The sequence continues at coordinate 825,217 of CAWUFW010001370.1, forward strand.
CAGCAGTTGACGTGGTCTCCTCTAAGAGTAATAAACCTTTTTCTTGCCTTCCAGCTTCCAGCGCCTGCCTCGTTATTTTAGATAGTGAATCCAAAGTGGATTAAAGGTGACTTTGCGCCGGGCAGCATTGGGGATCCCAGGAGACTCGCTGCTTTTCACAGCGCTATCTTGTCAAGGAATGCCATTAGTCTTTTTATAGTTTATGTAGTTTTGACACCGAGAACAGTCAATTCAAGTTGAAGTTTTCTTTACAGGAAGTAGTTAGTTAGGCTGTCCTGTTTTCAGTGTTCATTTTTGTGGATTTCAGTGGTGTTCTGTGTTTTCCAAACCTTTTGCAATCAGTGTTCCGCGTTTATGCAGCTGCCTAACCCCGCAAAAACAGACAAATAATGTTTTTCCAGTGTTTACAAAATGTATTTTACAAGTGATTTGTTTTTAAAAATAAAGTACATTTAATATAAAAGGAAGAGTCATACAGGGTGGTTAGTGTCTTCCCACTGACAGTGCATCCAGTGGACATATGTTAGGCTGTTTTCCGCATAGAATGCCTGTGTATGGCACTCTCATTACATCTCACACTCACTCCGTCAGGGCTCTCTGGTTTACAGGACTATTACTGGATTTAAAAACACAAAAAGCTCGAGTGCTATATTCAAATGTTTTAATAAACAAATTGCTAGAAGCAGTTGGGGGCCCAATTACTTAGTCCTTACTGAATATTAGGACACTGCAAAGCTAGACAACACTGACAACAGCATAGTACATTCTGAACACTATAGCATTTTGTATTACACAAGATTAATTTGTACATTCTAAGGCACCTGAAACATTGTATTTAAAGCATGCTCACTGTTGTATTTAAGTACAGTATTTGCATATAAAGAATTTAGAATGCAAGGGCAGTCTAGCCCAGCTATGACATATTGTATGTTCCATGGTCAGAGGCCGTTCGAACTGGGCTGGAGTTGTTGCCTCACCTATGGACGAGATGCTCTATAAAGAACCTACTTTCATCTTAAAGGATTTAACTTGCATTATTACGCTCACCTCTGCTTTTCTGCACTCTTTGCTTGACAACTGTTATGTGGACATTCATAGCTGCCAAGCGTTCCTATGGCAAATATCTCACTTCAAGTCAACGCTAACCTTTTAACAGATCTCAAATTGTATTGAGACTTGACATTTTGCTATTAACATTGTAACTATAGTCTCAAACAGCAGTGAAGTTGGGCAAAAAGACAGTTTTAGCTGAAGGTATCACACAATGGGACACCTTGCAGCTAAGAATTTTGTTGGTATGTGGAATGTCTTGTAGAATGTTTTCACCATCATCCCATGTGCATGGTGACAGCACTCTTTCACAGGTACCTTTCACTACCCCTTGCACTGAATTTTTCAAGCCTGGGGCGCTTGGCAGTGGACTGGCCATTAATACTGACTTGTTAGAAAAGCAGACTGATGTATTGTAGCATTTATATAGCGCTTACTACCCCTATGTTGCACACTGAAGTGCTTGCCCACATGGGCAGCATACAACATCATGAACAGTAAGCGGTTAGAAGGATGTTGTCAACAGTAAGCGGTTAGAAGGAGGTGGTCTTAGTTTTTAATTATATGTGTGAAGTGTTTCCATGTCAGGCATGATGACCTTGAAGTGCGGTTAGTGTAGTATGCGGACGCAGCATGTACAAGTGTGGTGGAAGATTAAGTGAGAGACCGATGAAGCTTTATGACCTTCAGTATGAGTGCAGCTTTGAACAGCTCTGCAGGTCCCTTTATAGTATTTCCTATGATTATAGCCTGCTTAGCTGGTCACCGCACGGAGTTGTCAAATTTGAGATGGTGTATAGTTGCAGTCCTGAGCTGGCATGCTTGGAGGGTTGTTGAAGTGGAGAGAGCTGTTGGGTTCAGAATTGTTCTCATATCTGAGTATCATTGTGATGTAAAGAAGCGGTCTTAGGATGTATATTTGGGACGTGCAGTGGTGGACTTTATTAAAGACCTCTGAATTGTCCAGCAGTGTGCGACAGATCTCATGTATTTCATGCCTGTTCATATGGGGATATCAGTTTTTGGGCTGCATAGTACTGGTGATGGACAGCCCTTGTAGAAGTTGGGTCTAGCAAGAAAAGAAAAGCCTCACAGAATCAAGCAATAAGATGAGCAGTGCTAGTCCCATGAGTAGCAACCAATGAAATGAGGATAATTAGCCCCATAGGGTGAGAGGTGAGGCGCACTAGCCCCATACAGAAGTGGCCAATGAAGAAAGGTACTCTGATCCCATGTTATCTACAGACAAAAACCTTCCATGTCCTCCAAAGGTATATGCACAGGGTCACAAAAATGTTTGTGCTCTACCAGAAATAACCCCAGCCCTCTAACAGACAGCACCTAATTTACTGGCTTAAGTCGTAACAGTATAACAGCCATACATAGACTTCCAATGTAAAGAATCAGATATTGCTTTGGTGGGGGGGGGGGGGGGGGGGGAGGGGTTAGATGCACCAAACCAATTGCCACTGTTGTGTGTTAGATGCGATCCTGTTTTTTCCACCTTTGTATGGTTCATCATTACACCATGTGTTCCCACGGTGTTAAGCATGCTAGTTGTGCATGGACTACCCAATTTTATATTGCATTACCCTGTGTAAACTACACAGTTTTTTAGGTCTCGCCTACGCAGCGCGCATGCGCTGCATAGGCAAAAAGACCTTTTGGGATCGCTTCGGCTTTTCAGCCGAAAACGTGCACGCGTTCCATTGCCTTCAATGGCAACGCGTGCACGTTTGGCGATTCACTTGCGGGAGCGAGCGGCGCCGTATGGTAGCAATTATCGCTCCTGGTGCCACTCGCTCCCGCAAGGGAATCGCGCAGGCCCCCTCCTCCTCTCCCCTCCCGCTGCTGCCGTGCGAGGCGCGCGCTTGTTTTTCTTCTTACAACGAAACAGACAACTTAAGTGGTGCTGGAAGGGCGTTGTTTCCCAATGCATCATGAAGTCGTGATGAGCCAGTCCACCTTGGTAGCCGATGGAGTCCCCCAGGCATAATTTAGGTCCCAGATGGCTGGGCCTGCCGTAGACTTACCATCAACAGAATCTGAGTAGCGAAGTAGGACTTAGAGCGCAGACAGTTGTGCACAGAGGCCAGTCCACTCCACAGTAAACCCAGCCGGCCCGACACAGTGACTGGTAAGAAGTTAAAGTTCCCAAGAAGTGATGTAGAATTTCTAAAGAATCACTGTACGTCAGCGGCGCAGCCCATGTTTACATTTCACCTGTTAAATTAACTTAATTTTCCAATCCCGAAGACTATTTCTTTTTGCCAAATGTTGTGTTTCTGTACTTTTTTTAAAGCAACATAGTGTGCTCAGTAAAACATTAAGGAACCACAAGGTTTACAGAGTTTGGGTTGGCGGGTGGTGTTAATCATGACAGGGCATGAGTGTGCCCTCCAGGCATTACAAGTTTCCGAGCTTGCCGACCAGTCATAATGGTATTCAGACTACCGGCTTGTCTAATCGTTTGTCTCTCTGAAGAGTGCACAAAGCGATTAAATATTATCACACGTGTGGTAACTAACTACGATTTTATATGGAAGTGTGGGAAGGCGGTACACAGCTGTTGAAATATTGAGAGCTCCAAAGGAAAAGAAAATGTGCTTACCAGTGAGGAAAGGGTAGATCATGTGTGTGTTAGAGAGAGCATGGTGAAGGGGGCGAGGGGGCAACACAGGGAGATACTTGAAGAAAGACAGTGAGACATGCAACCTGTGCAGAGGGACAATTTCACAAAGATGTGAAGAGAGAGAAAGAGTGAGAAACTGTAGAGGAAAGTCTGAATATTCGGAAAATGACTGGTATGTGCACAAACCTTATTTAAATAGACACGGTCACTATATCTTTATTGGGTGTAGCAATACTGAGGCACATCCACCAAATTTTTCCATCTCAATGAAGAAATCATGAAGCAACGTTCCACACAGAAATTGAAACGTGTTGGCTATACTTAGGAGAGCTTCGGTGCCACGTAAAAGATAGAAATTCACAGGACATTCTAAGGACACCTGAAGACGGGAGTTCCATTTTCGTAAAAAAAGCGAACAGGAGGAATGTTTTGCAATATGGACACAGTACGTTTCTGTATGTTTTATATGTATAATTATTTATCATTGTTTTCCTTTCCTTCTTTTTCATTTAAATTTTGTTGGCTGGTATATATGAAGAGATTAACAGAAAAATGTATAATGCAACGAATAATGACATGCTGAAAGTGGTCTGCATGTCGTACAATTAAATAAATGTAAAGTATCCATGGTAGACGAGGGTTGTCCGATGTTTGATGTTCTGGGGCAGGTCATATGCACATACCTTTTTTGTTAAAAAGAAACCTGCTTTATGCTAAATTTGATACTTTTAGGCATATGAAAAACACATCATTCTACCTTTTCAGAATATTTCAGAAATTCGTAGATCATCCCAGGCACTCGCATCTTCACTTTTAGGCAAAAGAATATATACACCATATGCTTTACTGACCTCGCACAACACTTCAGACCTTATTGGCAAGCGTGCCCCTTCTCAGAATCAAGGAACTGTCCAAATCATGTGGAAAGGGCATTTTAGACACCATGGATAATCTCACCTTGTCAACTGCCCAACTCACGGTGAAAAGAACATACAGTAAATTAAATATTGTCCGCAATATCAAAACTTCCTTATCAGTCAGTTCACAACCTCATTATGTTCCATAACCACAATCAATTCAGCACAATTTCTCACTCATCTGCAGCTACAAAACTCTCCTTGCTTGCTAGAAACGTTTCTATCACACCAACTACAACACACCAGAGTGAGGAGTGTGCGGTCACTGAAGCCATGTTAATAACTATCCTGGGCCTGGTGCACCACTCTAGACAAAAAAATGCATCCATTGATCAAATCAGCAGCCAACCGATGGTGCAAGAACACCTCCAGCAAAGGAACAATACTAGGAAAACATTGGAAGAAATGTACATGAGGTTCCAGATCGATACACAACCCATAGATTTGCTCACTGACACTGGGGCTTACAAGCATTGTTTCGGTCTCACTCATTCCTAGACATTTCATCATAACTGCGGAGAAAGGAGGGAGAAGTAGAAAACGTACCTTTTTGTCTGATAACGAACGCAAGAATAATGAGTCTGGGAGATCTCAACAGGTAAACTCACTAATGGCATCGTGGCGACCAAAGCACAGCTCTTCACCGACCTACAACCTTTTGTATGTGAGTGAAAGTTTGATACAGCACAATATTTGAAAGGTGGAGGAAATGAGTCGCCCAATGAATGAGCAGCCTGCTGGGCACACTGCCAGGGCTACATATCGGTCATGCTAGAGCCAAGAAATCTTACTTCCAGTTAAGATCACCAACAATGTGATTGCCCAATAGGTCCCGCCAGGATATACAGGACACTTGAGAAATGATGACGCTATTTGACTGTATTTTTAACCTGAAGTAGCAGGACATTCTTTGGATTACACATTTACTAAGGTGGGTATTTAAACATTCAACCAGATGCTCATGCACCAATACTGGATGAAGTACTCCAGCTCGGACAGGCATGAAAATTGATATTGTACATAATTATTTCTATCACAGAACAGTAAACAAACTGTACTTGTGGTGTAAACATTTTAATGATCTACTTTAAAAAAAAAATAAAACATGAATGTGAATACGCAGTTCCTGAATGCCTGTAACCTCTATTGTCATTTGTAGGACTCGCCTATATAACTTTAGTTGTCTATAGGCATTTTGCTTATTACCGACACTATACAACATCGCCAAAAGCCATTGGCAAAGCTAATAGGTCCCAAAGGAGAGACCTGTTGGCTTTACCATAACTTGTTTAGAGTTGCAATGGAGCCTGGTGTAGCTTCTGGCACATTGTAAGAGAGGCACTGCAGACTTGGGGCTTATTTGTGAGGCCTTAAGCATTGGCATAGCCAATAGGTCTCGCCTTTGGGACCTTATAAGTATTTAGTTATGCAGCACAATATCCTTGGTGCAACAACATCAACTGTTGCATGGCTAATCACTTATAAGGTCCCAAAGGTGAGACCTATTGGCTATGCCAATGCTTGTTTTAATTGTTCCCTTATAGGTCAGCCTCATAAGGTTCCTATAACCCAGCCTAATTGGGTCTATCTGGTGTTTGTTATAGAAAACTTTACTGCTTGGATCACACGCTATATACTGATGGCTCCAAGCATGGTGTAGATCATAGTTTCCCCGCCGTTTGATTCTGAAGAATTGCCACAGATCATTGACTAACCTAGGTAAGAAACAAGTTGACCTCATGATATTAATAAGCCACTAGGGATCATTGCCTCCATGGGTGGCACACATTCTTTTAATTGGACAGGCGGGCTCAGGGAATAAATAGTCTCTTGTGATCCACCTGATCCCTTTTTAGTCACCTGCATTTACACCCTCTTCCTGGACATCTACACCAAGGGCCCTACACAGACACTTCACATACGGCTTTGGCTAAAGATCTCCGCCAAAGAGCCCCCTAGAGGGTGCCCGTCTAGCATTGCAGCACCGGCTCGACGAGGAACAAAGCCCTATGATGAAGCATGACATTCGCAAGAGTGTGTGAGGGCTCTTAGTCCAATGAAGAACCACCCTTCTGGCTCCGTATTATCTCTGGCCTGTTCGAACTCCTTCATGCAATCATGACAGAGTACCTAAGGGCAAACATCTCAACCAACGTACTATTGGTATCCAATATCCCCCATATCTTCCTTGAAGATACAATTTTTTTTTTTTTTTTTTTTTTTTTAAATGTCTCAGGTGGCCTGGAAGTGCACCAGGAACTGGCTAGTACGGATCATTAATACCGGCAAACGCCTGGGTGATGCATTACTGATTAGAACTCAAATAGCAGAAGGGGCACTCAAGACAAGTATCCAACTATCAGCATACAAAACCAGATTGGCTCTCTTGGGACTACCAGAAGGTTATCTCAAATTGCCTGCAGTCATGTATACATCACAACCACCCAATCGTGCAATAATAAAACAAATCAAACACACCAGATAATGATGGACCCTATCAAACAATTATGGTATACACAATGATAAAAAAAAAAAAAAAGAATTTATAACATAGAATACTTTTATTAAAAATATTTTATTCTTTTCCTTTTTTTACTTATGAATTAAAAAAATCTTTACAAATTAAACAAAATCACAATCACATGAATTAGAAAAATATACCACATATAAATTTCACAAGAGACAAAAAAGAAAAAATGTGAACACCATCACAACATCATGGTCAGGTTATTCCAAATAGAATCCATTCCATAAATCCATTCAATGTCCATTAATGAAATCCTATATTGGACACGAGTGAGTTCCTTGGCTATAACCGTTAGCTTCAACAAAGGCGTCGACGCGTTTCGGTGGTATTAGTTTGATAAAATCCACCTTCCTCAGGACACAAATAATTTGTGTCTCATTCATTATAAAAACATGATTTAAAACCTACTCCATGTAGAATGTGTTCTATGGCTATCCTAGGTCACTTTATAATCTCATAAGACCAATAGGAGTCCCAAAACACTTCCGCTGGTATCTTACTGAAAATCCGTTAATCCTGAACTTTAAGGAGCACCTCAGTATAGATGATTTGCAATTGAAATATCGTTGCTAGTTAATGAAAAAGATGCCACATGTGGTTTTTATAGGGGTATCTCACTCCCGTGAAAGTATTCCACCATTTGATGTGCTCATAGTAATACTTGATCCTCCAGTATAAGGAAAGAAAACCACAGACCAGGGTCTGGAATAGCGGCAAATAAGCCTTGGGGTTCGTAAGAAGTATCCTCCGTACCGTCGCCCCTGTAATAAGCAATCGGATCATGCAATCATGACAGAGTACCTAAGGGCAAACATCTCAACCAACGTACTATTGGTATCCAATATCCCCCATATCTTCCTTGAAGATGCAACTTTTTAAAAATTAAAAAAAAAGTCCCAGGTGGCCTGGAAGTGCACCAGGGACTGGCTAGTACTGATCATTAATACCGCCAAACGCCTGGGTGATGCATTACTGATTAGAACTCAAATAGCAGAAGGGGCACTCAAGACAAGTATCCAACTATCAGCATACAAAAACAGATTGGCAGAGATTAATAACGAAATCTCAGAAAATAAGGATTATCTGCTGAAGCAGAAAAATCAATACATTTCAGAAGGATATATAAAGAAATTTGACAAAGAAAAAATGTATCACTATCTTAAAGCAGGCTGTGTCCACAGTAGGAGATACTTCATCGGATGAGAGCCATTCTTCCCGAAGAAGAAAATCTTCCTCCTCCACAAGTTATTCAAGTACAGACAGTTGGGGCATGAGCTCCAGGGGTGGCAGAAGAGACACTTCAGTGCCATTTCACAATTACGGGATGCCAACGTTTCAGGCACCACCATTCTGGCAATACTCCATGTTGCAAAACCAAAGGGGATGATGGACAGAGTGTTGAACATTGCAAGCACTCACCCCCAGTCAATTGATCTGGGTTTAATCCATCATCATTCTTTAGCTCACTCCGCCACCCCAGTTCAGACATGGCCATATGCAAATCAGTCTGACCCTGTGCCTCATGGGAACAGTCCAGCCCGAACTGCCAAGCCATGTCTTCCCTGGACCGGAAACAAGCATCCTGGGACCGGTTTCTGGCTTACAGCCGTCAGCCAGGCTATCTTGAATCCAGTGGCAAAGTGAGCAAGGGACCCACGTCTGGGCATACCCTGCCAACTTAGGGCGAACATAGCAAAACCAAAGGGGATGATGGACGGAGTGTTGAACATTGCAAGCACTCACCCCCAGTCAACTGATCTGGGTTTAATCCATCATCATTCTTTAGCTCACTCCGCCACCCCAGTTCAGACATGGCCATATGCAAATCAGTCTGACCCTGTGCCTCATGGGAACAGTCCAGCCCGAACTGCCAAGCCATGTCTTCCCTCAACAATTCAACCAGTCCTCATTAGACAGAGGCCGAGGACGAGGGCAAAGAGGAGAACAAAAACAGGTTCAGTGGCAAGAGCCCCCACAGCAGCAGGTACTCACGAGGAGTTGGACGGGCAAGACAAATTGATTGTCAACCGGTCTGAGAGATCCCCGACTGCTCTAGAGACTAAATAAAGTCCTGAAGAAAGGCCTGGGGTTTTTGCCTACACCTAAAATTGACAAATTCAGGGAGAATTGTGAACTACACAATTTCTTCTGAAAGCTAATTTCCAAGACAAACCCACGCCACACTGTACGGACTCCAGACTAAGGAACCCCTCTAGGTACACTCCCACAAGCAACATGAAGCATTACATTTTTAACAAAGTCCTGAAAGACATTTCCAACAACAGGAGTGGTTCTACCTTCCAGAATCTCTCATAAGAAGAACGATTAGCATTAAAATCCTTAGCCGACGACACGCAGATCACAATAAAACAGGCGGACAAAGGTGGCGCCATCGTCATCATGTCGACCACTGATTATGATTCTGAATGCATTCGTCAGCTAGCCAACTGTGATTACTACACTCCGGTGGCTACCGATCCCACTAAATTTCTCAGCACTCAGATTTTCTCTTTGGTCTCTACAGCAAAGACTAATGACTGGATCAGCAAGCATGAGGCGGAACTCCTAATCAATACCCAACCGAGGACTCCCTACTTTAATGTCCTCCCAAAAATCCATAAAGGTATCAACCCACCACCAGGCCGACTGAGTCAGGCATTGATTCCCTACTTGAACCCTTATCCAAGTTCTGGGACTATTATTTGCAACCCCTAGTGAAAACAACCTTTTTTGCAAGATACCCACTTTATACTTCGGCTCATTGAAGATACCCCAGATGCATACCAAATCCTCTTCCTGGTCTCACTAGACGTGGAGACCCTCTATACCAATATCCCCCAGACCGCTACTTAAGAAGTGGAGAAGGCCCTACGTTCTGTAAATTGGACAGCTGGAACCCCAGTGAGCTTCATAATGGAATGCGCTGCACTTGCATGGACTGAAAACCTTTTCCAATATTGTGACCAAGTATACCACAAAACCCAGGGGACTTCTATGGGCAGCACATTTGTGCCAAGTCTGGCCTGTTTATACATGGCAGTCTTTGAAGATGAAACTATCTTCTCAAACACTAGTCCATACTAGGTTCCTATAACCTAGCCTAATCAGGTCCATCTGGTGTTTTTTTTGTAGAACACTTTACTGCTTGGATCACACGCTATATACGGATGGTTCCAAGCATTGTGTAGATCATAGTGTCCCTACCATTTGATTCTGAAAAATTACCACAGATCATGGATTGACTAACCTAGGTAAGAAACATGTTGACCTCATGATGTTAGCCACTAGAGATCGTGGGTGGCACACATTCTTTTTTTGGACAGGCAGAATCATTGAATAAATATTCTTTAATCTTGTGATCCACCTGATCCCTTTTTAGTCACCTGCACATCTACACCAAGGGCCCTACACAGACACTTCACATAGGACTTTGGATAAAAGATCTCTGCCAAAGAGCCCCCTAGAGGGTGCCCGTCGAGCATTGTAGCGCCGACTCAACAAAGAGCAAAGCCCTATGATGAAGCATGACACTCGCAAGAGTGTGCGAGGGCTCTTAATCCAATAAGGAACCACCCCTCTGGTTCCTTATTTTTTCTGGCCAGTTAGAACTCCTTCCCTTCCACCTCTATAGGAACTGCATACCCATTTACTGACAAGATATACTACCAACACAGATAGAGGTGCACCACACAACACAAGAAACAATGAGATTGGCACTACATTGCAGTTGCTTTGGATATATATTTGCATATATACATATTTTTTGTATCTTTTGTAGATACGTTTTTAATGTGCACAACATTTGATGAGGCTCATGGGTTTGAAAACCACTCTTCGGTGTGTATGTTGCTGTCCTTGGGAAAAGAGTATGTTTTTATAGGTATTTGTCAACCTTGGGGTGTGGCATACTTGTTGGGTCTCTGTCTTAGGTTCTTCATGTATCTTATAAGCACATTATACTTATGCATTGTTTGTATTAATTGTATGGCTGTCTGCTGTAACCTTGGAGTTTTTATACAAGTGAAAATAAAAAGAACTGGAACACTGAAAATTTGAATGGGACTCTTATGAAAAGATCAATTGTGATGCATCTGTGTTTAGAATGTTAATATTCCCAGATTCTCTACTGTTTCTAAAATAATTAGATCAGCCCTAAAACATGCTGCCAAACCCTGCATGCACCTTTAATTCAAGCACACAAAACTAGAGGAAAGAAAGGGAAGAAACAACCTTATTTTAGAGACATCCCTAAACAACAAAACTCAAGCAGAATAGTTTTAGACCAGTCTTTCATGCTGCTACCTTGATTAACAACGGTTCATTTTGTTGGACCCTTCAGGAAAAGAAGTGTAGTAGTGAAGTGTAAACTTTGTGACATGGGCCTTAAATATGCACTACTCTGGTCAACCAAATAAATTACACAAACCCATTTCTTTCTCAAATTTAGAAGCAGCATGGGATTGGGAGAAGATACAAAACTATTAGCCAGATGGAAACATCAGAAAGCTGTGTAATGCCAAAAAACAGACGAAGGGCATCAAAACAGTGATGGATGAAATGCCTGAATTAGTCTCCGCTACTGGCAATCGCCCTGGGCCGCATCCCAATCTGTTTTTTGCCCACCATGCCACCTAAATTTGGACCTGGCCATATGCAAATCAGTCTTGACCCTGCTCCAAAGTGAACAGTCCAGCCCGAATTGCCAGGCCAGGTCCTCCCTGAAGCAGAACACAAGCAATGCAGAACTTGTTTCACTTTATTCAGCTCAGCCGCAAGGTATAGATTGGTTCCAGTGGCACAGTCCAAACTGAGCTTAACCACCGAGCTGGTCAACTCAAGTATTCCATTCGTCACCATGTTTTTTATGCCCAAAGAAAGCCTCAGAGGGAGAAATAAACATAGCACACATAAAAGGCAGATGGTCATCCTTGCTAAAACGAGTACTAGACAAGAAGATGGCAGCTGTCGAGATGTAGCTGCCGCCTTATGTGATTCAACACAGCCAGCCACACCAGAACACACGGAGGTATCCAGTGATTATGCTAAACAGACACCATCACATATGTCCAGTGAAACGGAGAACCAGCCAAAAGTGACCCAGCAGGTGAGGATTTAATCAGAAGGTCCCAATAGTCCTCAATACACTGACAAAATGGCATCCTCTGCAAGCAACACCCAAAATATATACTGAAGAGATGCTAAACGCCCACACAAATTAGTCAGCAGACGTAGAATGTTGGGGTGGGGGGGGGTGTAAGAGGAGGGAGGAACATAACCAGCATTTAAGTTTAACATGGGTACAGATCTTCAGTCACAATGGTTAACCCCACTTAGAAACAACAAAAGAGTTAAGCTAGAAAGTCAAGGGCTTTCAACAGGAGTCACTCATGTTTCAAAAAGAGCCCTCACTCACCAACCTAGTTGGTGACATGCTTCATCATTGGGCCCCCAACAGAGAGGCCGAGTGCCTCTCCGGTGTGCTACAACGCCTGATTACAGCGGAGCGGGATTTTTTCGGTGAAAAGTGCATAAAGTGAAGATAAAATAGTACTTACTATTCCTAAAGAAATTTTATTAGGTGGATAGTAAGGCCAGGTTAAAAGTATGTGGTGGATGTTATGGCTGAATATATTGATCAGTCACATCCAAAGTTAAAATGTTGGGTCTACATGTTTCAGCCACTCAGTGCTAATTGCAAGGCTTTCGTCAGGACCAGGAACCATGGCGGTTTGCACGCGCTAAAGTGCACCCTAACCTATGGCCTCAAAGAGCCGGATTACTCACGGTTCAAAGTGTTATACCTTCAGGATTACTGAAAGAGTTTTACGAATATTCATTGTGGCGAAGTATTACTTCATGGGTCCTGGCAGGGGGCGGTGACTTAGTCACACGTACTCCAAAGTCTGCCGCCTAGGTTGTGCCCGTCTCAAGGACCCCGAAGGTTTAACACTTTGAACCGTGAGTAATCCGGTTCTTTGAGGCCATAGATTAGGGTGCACTTTAGCGCGTGTATGCCGCCATGGTCCCTGGTCCAGACGAAAGCCTTGCAATTAGCACTGAGTGGCTGAAACATGTAGACCCAACATTTTTACTTTGGATGTGACTGATCAATCTATTCAGCCATAACATCCACCACATATTTTTAACCTGGCCTTACTATCCACCTAATAAAATTTCTTTAGGAATAGTAAGTACTATTTTATTAGGTGGATAGTAAGGCCAGGTTAAAAATCATGCTCCGCTGTAATCAGGCGTTGTAGCATACCGGAGAGGCACTCTGCCTCGCTGGTGGGGGCCCAATGATTAAGCACGTCACCAACTAGGTTGGTGAGTGAGGGCTCTTTTTGAAACATGAGTGACTCCTGTTGAAAGCCCTTAACTTTCTAGCTTCACTCTTTTGTTGTTTATTAGATATTTCCCCGGGGAATAAGAGTGGATGCTGCAACTTCCCCCTCTCTCTTTTTGTTTATATATAACCCCACTTAGATACATAATTTTAAACTGGTCGTCGTCAAGTCAAATTCTTCTAATTGAACCAAAGTCAATATAAGTGTAGATTTGGGGGAGGGAGGGGGGTGGGGGGGTTCGGGTATCAAGTCCTTCTAGTTAATACTGGCAAAGAATCAGTTCTGTCTCACATACAGTTCAGCCTTCTTTCCTGGTCACGTACTAGAATATTACACAGATCTGGTGATACACCTGGGTTGACTGCACAGGATGGCGGCTGGACACCACAATAAGATCCTCACTATGATATGAAGTAAACAAAGGCATATGCTGGCTCCTAAGAGAACAATCCTTATGCAATGGGGCAAGCTTTGATAGACACCTGCCAGATGCTAGATGCCCCCATCCATTAGACCACTATGAGGTTCTAAGGAAAATAAGGTTGACTGTTGCAGTTTTAGGTTTGATTGGTGGATTATTGGCCCTCGGATTAACAGTTGGCAAGTTTAAAAGGACAGATGAAATAGCACATCATTGATGTACGGGTTAACATTTAATATGGGGCTACAGCTTATCACACATTTGCGTGCCTGACAAGATATCATCACAGAATTCGCCCTGTTGAATCACAGGCCCCATTAAATAAAGCAATAAGGATCTGGAATGTCCACAGTGTAGGCTCGATAAAGAAAAGACCCAAGTATGCTTTCCTAAAATGTAGGGGTAGATATATTGCATACAAACAGAAGGTTCACCTGACTGTGGCAAAGGGCAAGAAACTTGAAAAGAGATGGAGCAGTATTTCTACACGTGTTTCTCTGCATAGGGGGAGGGGGCGGGACACTTAGCTGGGTTAGTCCAGAAGTGCCTTTTCGGTCAATTTCTATTGAAAGGATAAGGAGGGAAGATCTTAATTGAAGGTATGTCCGAGGACAAGACCATATTACTGGGCAGTATCTATTTCCCCAACATGGTTCACCCATGGGTGTGACTAGGATAACTATTGAGTTATCAAAATGGGCTCATCTCCGTTGGATTGTAGGGGTCAATTTTAACAGTCAAAGTACATTTTATTGCACAGTTCATTAAACCTATAACAAGTAAAACACCTCATTGGTAGATAATTAAAACAGCTAATAAAACCAGGATACACATAAAAGCAAGCAATACAAGACAAAATGCCAAGTACAAAGCAGCATTTTTGATAAATGACAAGTGTGTTATAACGATCATTTTAGCACAAGAAAAAGTGCAATGTGCAGAAGGCGACATCTGAGGCAACCTTGAGATAGTCAGTTATTGCCACCTGGCATTGAGCAAAGTGCATTTAAACAGTGACTATAAAGGAATTGGCTTTAGATTGCTTCAGAAGATGTCCGAGCACTCCGCAAATGTACGTTTTTAGAGACTACAAGCAAGCATGGAAAGTCGTAATGCAGGCTGCATAAAACAAGTATGCCAAGAGTGTGATGTCCTTCATGTATGACGCACTAAAAAGAAAAGTGCAATGTGCAAAGAATAGAGAAATGTCCCATGGTTGCGGCACATAACAGGAATGACAGTAGTATTGCAACATTTGTTTGTGACGTGCCAAAGAGTGCAATGTGCAATTTAAAAAAGGCATTTCCCCAAGTTTGCCTCGGACCTAGTGCCAGAGTATTCCGCAAAGTGCAATGTGCAAAAGCAATGAAAAAGTGCCTTATAATTGCTTCAGGTGCCAACTCTGAGCCCTCTGCAAAAGAAACCTTGCAGGGGTGCAGGCAGGCCAGCAAAGTACGGATGCAAACGGGGCGCTTATTCCAGGATTCAATGACCTAGGCAACGAATATCCCAGAGTTACTTCGAGTATTCCCTCAGATCATACGGCTACAGTGCATTAAAAAGAGACCAAGGGAGATGCAAAAGTGTTTGTACGAGCAGTAAATTGCCCCCAGGTTAAATGGCAGCTATGCAGAGATATCACACGGAGATCTGCTTGGGGATTGGCAAGTAAGATGGGGCACCGCAAACTGACCAGAAAATGTCTCAGGTGTGGTATTGATGCTGTGCCTTGAAGTGACCAGATTTTGGGGATTGGGATTTTTGCAGCACAGGTAGGATTAGAGGAGCCCAGTTTTGTTGCGGCCATAAGGAGGAATATAACTATCAGGGAAGTATTGACTGCTGTCAGGCGGTGTTTGCTAGCCTGAACTCAGACTCGAACTCCTAGACAAAAAAAAAAAAACAAAAAAAAAAAAAAAAAAAAAAAAATCACTGGGGAGGAGAATTTTTCTTTGCTGCATAAAATATATGAGCGACTGTTTCCTTTACCAGACCGCAGAGTCGGTACGCTGCATCGTCTGTTTCTGTGCGGCACCATGCCGGGAGGTGGGCCCGCATGTTCCACTTCCCCAGTCTAAGTGCGACTAACCTATCCTCTATCCACAACGGGTAAGTGCAGGTGATTTAATTCTGTCGCTTATTGGGGATAGAAGATTTAACTGCTGACCAGGCATGAGCATTTACTCAGTTTTGCCATATCCTCTAGCCTGGACAGCTTTTTTGCTGTGGCTGCTGTAAGATTTTTGAAAACCTGCTGTGAGAGGTGCTTGCCCCACACCTTAGTGAGTGAGAGTTCCATTAGTTTATCAAGGTAGCGCTTGTAGGTAGAGGTAGAGCCCTGCACCTGCTATTTCGAGCCAAGCATAGTCTTGTGTTGTAAAGGAAGATACAGAGTCCAGCTGTATAAATAGAGTAATCCTTTATTGTAGCTTGGTTCCAGGATAGGTGAGTAGGATAAGATAGAAGGTATAGATGCAGCCCCACCAGGAGCAGGCTCCTAGCCGCTCAGCCTGGGTTAACCAACTGACACTCTAAGCACAGAGAGGCACTCAGGCATTCCATGATGTCATGGTGCATTCCAACAGAGCAGTACAGTGGGTAATGGTAGAGAAGTAGTTTACCACACATCCTCCTTCCTTGGGGAACGACAGCAGAAATAGCGGAAAAGACAAATAGGATACCTCAAATAAACATGAGCATGAAATGAACACATTGAGATGCAAATATCTAATGGTGTAGTACATGAGGTATCAGGAATAACAGGCATGAAAAGAATTGCATTAAAATGCAAAACATCAATGAATACATTAAAATTGCAAATATCATTAATACATGCTCCATCCCCCTCCCTTAGGGAAAAACAAAGCGAGGCATAGATTAAAAAACCAATGCAACAGAGAAGGGTGGTCACACCCACTCCCTCCCCATACGCGGGTACACCACAGGGTAGTCACCCTGGTAAACAAATGTGGGTGTGCACACTGACCCTTGGGAGAAAAACAACATACCCAAGAGAAGATACGAGGGGAAATATTCACTCTAGATAACCAGAAGAGTGCAACCTCCACAAGAAAGATACACCAGAGAGAAAACGCTCTGGAAAGGACAAAGGTTCTCCTAATTAGGGTAGAAGGCATGCTGACACTTGAAAACTAGGATAAAAGGTCCGTTAAGGGTAACGGAAGAGGTCTAAACACTAGAGAAAAGCTTCTCACTCAAAGACCTACGAACATGAAACCCTTGGCCACGAGTTCCAAGCAGGTGGACTTCGACCGGAGCATAATGTCAACATGAAAAGATGCCCCATGGGTAGTAACCCTAGGAGCTGACCAAACAACATCCACCAAAAATAGGGAACAACGCAGGGTACTGACCCTGGAAAATTAGAAACGAAAAATTGGGCATAGACTGGCCCCACAACCTCCCCAATGAAGGGTACACCATAGGGTAAAGCAACACCCTAGGAAACAAAAACTGGGCATTGACTGGCCCAACAACCTCCCCCCATGAAGGGTACACCGTAGGGTAAAGCATCACCCTAGGAAACAAAAATTGGGCATTGACTGGCCCCACAACCTCCCCAATAAAGGGTACACCGTAGGGTAACACCCTAGGAAACCCAAAAACTGGGCATTGACTAGCCCAACAACCTCCCCAATGAAGGGTACACCGTAGGGTAAAGCATCACCCTAGGAAACAAAAATTGGGCTTTGACTGGCCCAACAACCTCCCCAATAAAGGGTACACCGTAGGGTATACAACACCCTAAAAACGACATTGGAGCATTTGACTAGCCCCACAACCTACCAAAACAGGTACATTCTACACTAACAAAAACAAGACTTGAGCACTCACCGCTCACACACCCACCCAAAACATGGGTACACCGCAGGGTATCCGTCACCCAAGAGAATAGAATCAAGTCACTGACTGTCTCCTCAACCACCCCATTGCAAGATACACTAGACCCCCAAACCAGCACATAAACAGGTACACCCAGGACCAAAAACAGAATAGGGGGGGCCGACCACTCACTAAGCCTCCTCATGACAGGGTAAACCACCCCGATAGCCTCCCCAATAAAGGGTACACAGTGCAGTAGAAACTGGAAGGAGGGGTGTCCTACAGCTGATATGGACCTTAGGCACAAAATCCGACCGTAAGCCCAGACACCCTAGAACAGGACAAGCATTGTAATGGCTAGCAAAAGAATGAAAGGAAAGTCTTGAGCTCCGGTGAGCGGTCTCTCACCCGAGGTGCTCACCCCACGTGAAATCCTTGACCACGAGCTCCATGTAGCTGTAAATTCAATGCAGTGACTGCCTCCTCCCAGTTGACGTCTCACTTACAAAAGATAACCGTCTTGCTTCAAAGTTAAAAGACACTGGAATAACTCAGTCTGCATCAGATAGGGAAGAGCTATTCTAGTCTCCCGCTCTTCCCATATAGCGAAGCACGTCATCGGGGATAACTCGCCATGTTCAAACCCATCATTGCGCTTGGTAGAAAAGCGTATCCGCGTCCAAAGGAGAAATGCCACAGTCACAGACATGCGGAAGACGTTCCGGGCAATACCGAACTCCACCACGGTACAGCAAGGAATACTTTAGCCTCGATGTGCTACTTCCAAGCACAAGATGGCGGCACGTCTGGGACGCTGAGCGGGATGGCTCACGGCATCACTGTGCTCCCAAACGTGCCAGACAGCAAGAAGCCTCGTGGACGAGCAAACGTCACAGAGGACTGAAAGGAGGCATCGCCGGACGCATGAATGAAGGTAAGGCAGCGTGCGCTCTGTGTGTGCGCTATGCACAGCGCGTGCCAATTTTAAACTGACAGGCAGCGGTTCAACTGCCAAATTGTAGAGGCACACAGCGGTGAAGCGCAAAATGCCACAAATAATGACAGAAAACTTTCAAAACACAGGTTGGCCCAAATCCACAAGGGCTGGTAAACGGTGTGCCGGATGGTTGTAAAAGTATCTTTTCAACACAGGCAAGCACAGAGGAAAACAACCATTTCTTCTGTGTGGCATCAAGGACGTTTACGAGTTAAGTCAGCTTCCACTTAGGCCCGGATAACAAATATCTCCAAATCCATGTAGACTCCTGTTGGTGGAGAAGTTTTGCAAGGCAGTAGGATGGCAGCAATCTCCTCCAAAGTTGCACTAATACTGGCAGTAGAAGGTCAAACGCCCTGGGCTGCAGGCTGTCCAGATGAAGAGGGACTCTGGTGGGGCTGTCCAGGGCGTTTCTACGAATTTCAATTGACGTTTTGAAAGTCCTTAATGTCCTTGTTTCCTTGTTCTTTAGTTCCCTAGTAGCTTAGTTGTCTTTACTCCTTACTCCACGCGTAGGTTCAAGTTCGTCGCCAAAATGTTGTAAAGGAAGATACAGAGTCCAGCTGTATAAATAGAGTAATCCTTTATTGTAGCTTGGTTCCAGGATAGGTGAGTAGGATAAGATAGAAGGTATAGATGCAGCCCCACCAGGAGCAGGCTCCTAGCCGCTCAGCCTGGGTTAACCAACTGACACTCTAAGCACAGAGAGGCACTCAGGCATTCCATGATGTCATGGTGCATTCCAACAGAGCAGTACAGTGGGTAATGGTAGAGAAGTAGTTTACCACATCTTGCTAAGCAGGTCTGAGCTACTTTTGGCCCAGTACTGTTTTACTATATTGGACTTGAGCCTTATTTGCGCAAGGGCCTCTTTCGCAGCCGAAGGGCAGCTTTGTAAATTAGAGTGATGAGATTGTCCAGTGTAGTAGCCTCCCTGCCCAAAGTGATTTCGCTCCCGTAGATGAAGCGGGGATGACCTTTGCTTTCATCACCTGGAATTTTAACAGTGTTCTAGTGCAGAGAAAACTGAAGAGTCAACATGGCTCACAGCCCTGTGTGCCATGCCCCCATACACTGCATGAGGTATAGCTAAGTCACCCCTATTGCAGGCCTTATAGCCCTAAGGCAGGGTGCACTATATCCCATGTGCGAATATATCTGCATGAGCAGATATGACCCTACAATATCAAGTCCATTCTTGGATACTGTTAAGTGCACAGGGAAGCCATAGAAAGTACATGGGCTGGATCCTTGTCATTACGAGTTTCCTAGCTCCATGATGGCTTCACTGTACCCCAAGCTGTTTGGTAACAAACATTTATTTAAAGGGTCTCCTGTGTGGATGTATTAATAAAAGTAACACTGGCATCAGTGAGTATTTATTAGAGGGTCCCCTGAAAACATACCAAGCACTGGTGTGCTCTCGGACTAGTCTTAGACCGCCTGCCACCACCAGACATGTTTCTGACCTCATGAGGTGAGAGCCAGCGCTCTCATATATCATATCACAAGATTTGTAAAGCGCACTACTTACCCGCGAGGGTCTCAAGGCGCTGAGGGAGAGGAGGGGGGGGGAGGTGTTGCCGCTACTGGTCGAATAGCCAGGTCTTGAGTCGTCTCCTGAAGGTCAGCAGGTCTTGGGTCTGTCGTAGGTTGAGGGGAAGGGTGTTCCAAATCTTGGCGGTGCAGTGAGAGAAGGATCTGCCTCCGGATGCGCGGGACGGTGGCCAGGGAGAGGTCGGCGGAGCCGACGGTTGGGAACGTAGAAGGAGAGTCGACTGTTGAGGTTGGCTGGGCCGGTTTTGTGGAGTGCCTTGTGTGCGTGGATCAGGAGTTTGAAGGAGATTCTCTTGTCGACGGGGAGCCAGTGCAGGTTTTTCAGGTGGGGGGTGATGACGCTGTGGCGTGGAATGTCGAGGATCAGGCGTGCAGAGGCGTTTTGGATTCTTTGCAGTCGTTTGATGAGCTTGGTCGGGGCTCCTGCGTAGAGGGCGTTTCCGTAGTCGAGTCTGCTGCTGACGAGGGCCTGGGTGACTTTTCTTCTCGTGTCTGTCGGGATCCACCTGTAGATCTTGCGGAGCATGCGGAGGGTGTTGAAGCAGGAGGAGACTGCGTTGACTTGCTTGGTCATGGTGAGCGTTGAGTCGAGGATGACTCCCAGGTTGCGTGCGTGGTCGGTTGGTGTCGGGGGTGCCCCTAGTGACTAGGGCCACCAGGAGTCGACCCAGGCTGATGGGTTGGAGCCGAGGATGAGGATCTCCGTCTTGTCTGTGTTCAGCTTAAGTCGGCTGCACTTCATCCAGTCGGCGACGGCTTTCATTCCTTCGTGGAGGTTGGATTTGGCGGTGAGGGGGTCCTTGGTGAGGGAGAGGATCAGTTGAGTGTCGTCGGCGTAGGAGATTATGTTGAGGTCGTACTGTCGGGCGATGCGTGAGAGTGGAGCCATGTAGATGTTGAACAGTGTCGGGCTGAGGGAAGATCCCTGGGGTACGCCGCAGATTATCTCGGAGGCTTCGGATCGGAATGGGGGGGGGGGGGGGGGAGGCGGACGCTCTGGGTTCTGCCGGAAAGGAAGGAGGTGGTCCAATCCAGGGCCTGGTCTCGGATCCCTGCGTCGTGGAGGCGTGTGCGTAGTGTGCTGTGGCAGACAGTCTCGAAAGCGGCAGAGAGGTCCAGGAGGATGAGGGCCGCCGTCTCGCCGTTGTCCAGCAGGATCCTGATGTAGTCTGTGGCGGCGATGAGGGCGGTCTCGGTGCTGTGGTTGCTGCGGAATACTGACTGGGAGGGGTCCAGGATGCGGTTATCTTCGAGGTAGCGGGTGAGCTGTCTGTTGACGATCTTCTCGATGACCTTAGCTGGGAATGGCAGCAGGGAGATGGGCCGGAAGTTCTTGAGGTCGCTCGGGTCCGCCTTGGGTTTTTTGAGTAGGGCGTTGATCTCGGCGTGTTTCCAGCTCTCTGGGAAGGTCGCGGACTCGAAGGAGAGGTTGATGACGTTGCGCAGGTGGGGTGCGATGGAGCTGCCGGCTTTGTTGAAGATGTGGTGTGGAAAAGGGTCTGATGGGGAGCTGGAGTGGATTGTGACCATGGTCTTGATTGTGTCCTCGGTGTTCACGTTGACCCAGGCTGTCAGGGGGTCGTGGTCGATGGGGTGCGGCGGGTCTGATGTGTCGGGGCCTGTTGGGGTCGTCCGGGAGTCGAAACAGTCGTGGATGTCGGCGATCTTGCGGTGGAAGAAGGTGGCGAGGGAATCACACAGGGCTTGCGACGGCGGGATGTCGTTGGCGTTGGAGCTGGGGTTGGAGAGTTCCTGCACGATGCTGAAGAGCTCCTTGCTGTTGTGTGCGTTGTTGTCGAGGCGTTCTTGGAAGGAGGTCCTCTTGGCGGACCTGATGAGGTGATGGTGGTTGCGGATGGCGTCTTTCTGGGCTGCGCGGCTGTCCGGCGTCTTCTCGCTGTGCCATTTGTTCTCCAGTTTCCGGCAGGTGCGCTTGGATGCTAGGAGTTCCGGGGTGAACCGTCTCTCTTGCTGGTGTCTTTGTAGGTTGGTTTTTTCAGCGGGGCTAAGGTGTTGGCGCAGTCGTCCATCCATCGTCTGAGATTGCGGGCGTCGGGGTTGGAGGGGTCGTTGGGTGGGCTGAGTGCGAGGTTTGTCTGGAGTTGGTCTTCGGTGACTTTGCTCCAGCATCTGCGGGGGATCTGTAGGGTGCGGTGGGTTTCCGGAAGGTGAAGTGGATGCAGTGGTGGTCGGTCCAGGTGAGTTCGGAGGTGTGGCTGAAGGAGACGTGGGAGCTTGAGGAGAAGATGGCGTTGAGCGTGTGTCCGGCGATGTGGGTCGGCGTCGTAACGAGCTGTTTCAGTCCGAGGTTGGCGAGGTTGTCGATCAGGGTGGAGGCGTTGCTGTCGTTGTTGTTCTCCAGGTGAAAGTTCAGGTCTCCGAGGAGGATGTAGTCGGTGGAGGTCAGGGCGTGCGTGCTGATGAAGTCGGCGATGGAGTCGTTGAACTGGGGTCGGGGTCCGGGGGGTCTGTAGATGAGGGTGCCTCTTACGGTGGTGTTGGGATCCGTGTGGATCTGGAAGTGCATGTGTTCGGCGGTGCTGAGTGTCGTCGGTGCTGTTAGAGCCCCTGATGGTGTCTTTGTGGACGATGGCGATTCCTCCTCCGATTCCGTTGGTGCGGTCTCTGCGGGTGATCTTGTAGCCGTCGGGGATGGCTATGGCGATGTCGGATGCGGAGGATTCGTTCATCCAGGTCTGTCAGGAAGGCGACGTCCGGTGATGGTGTCGAGTAGGTTCCAGAGCTCGACGGCGTGTTTGCGTGCGGAGCGGGTGTTTAGTAGGATGCACCGGAGATGGTTGAGGTCCTTCTTGGCGGGAGTCTCGGGCTCTCCGAGGCAGGTGAAGCTGCAGTTCCGGCAGGTGAAGGGACCATGGGTGCGTTTCGGGGCGGCCTTGAAGCAGGTGGAGGTCCGTCCTGGGTTGAGAGCGATGAGGGTGCTGGCGTCGTATCGGAGGTGGTCTTCGTGGCAGATGCGGGGGCCAGGGGTTCTGGCGCTGGGCGCGGTCCAGGCGCGGACGGGCGCAGACGGGCTTGCCTTAGGCGCGCCAGCGGCGCAGCTACCACCATATATGGGAAGGTGGGAGGGAGGAGCAGCTGGGAGGTGGGAGGCAGGGGCAGCGAGTGGACAGCGAGGAAGCCGGGGCCGTAGGGGACACAGCGGCGGGAAACGGGAGGGCGAAGGGGTACAGAAATCAAAAGGGGCACAGAGCGAAAAAGTGCACAGCAGTGGGGGCACAGAACGGAAGGGCAAAACAGTGGAAAAACAGTGAGGGCACAGAACGAAAACAGTCACAGCAGTGGGGGCACCGAACGGAAGGGCAAAACAGTGGAAAAACAGTGGGGGCACAAATATAGAGGGGGAAAGACAGTAACAGTGACACTCACGACAAGAACCTACCTACGGCCTACCACTGGCCACCAGGGATGAGGCGCAGGTGGTAGCCTGCGGGTGGAGGGCCTCAGATCAGCAGTAGCAGGGAGCTGGACGCACAGGTGGCGCTGTGCGGATGGGGGGGGGGCGACCTACCCAGAGGTCAAGGTCGCTCACCTCACCGCGCAGCGGCCGCCATATATGGGGAGGTGGGAGGGAGGAGCAGCTGGGAGGCAGGGGCAGCGAGTGGTCAGCGAGGGGGGCGGGGCCGCAGGGGACACAGCGGCGGGAAACGGGAGGGCGAAGGGGTACAGAAATCAAAAGGGGCACAGAGCGAAAGAGTGCACAGCAGTGGGGGCACCGAACGGAAGGGCAAAAACTGTGGAAAAACAGTGGGGGCACAAATATAGAGGG
The DNA here is from genome assembly GCA_963921515.1 of Calotriton arnoldi. Classification (NCBI taxonomy): domain Eukaryota; kingdom Metazoa; phylum Chordata; class Amphibia; order Caudata; family Salamandridae; genus Calotriton; species Calotriton arnoldi. Next base: position 849,295 of record CAWUFW010001370.1, read on the forward strand.
GGAAAGACAGTAACAGTGACGCTCACAACGACAAGAACCTACCTACGGCCTACCACTGGCCACCAGGGATGAGGCGCAGGTGGTAGCCTGCGGGTGGAGGAGGGCCTCAGATCAGCAGTAGCAGGGAGCTGGATGCACAGGTGGCGCTGTGCGGATGGGGGGGTTTGGGGGGGCGACCTACCCAGAGGTCAAGGCTCTCAGAAGCCAGAAACAAAGCCTTCTCTGGGTAGAGCTGCTTCACACCTCCTCCAGGCCAGGATGGCTTTCCAGGGCGTGAAGCTTCATAGGCAGCTCCAGCTAGTGGAGGATGTCGACCCCCACCCCGCCCTTTCTTGCTCCACATTTGGCGGGAGGACAGGTGGGAAAATTATTAGGAGGTGGGTCCCCAGTCAGCCACCACCACCCCCAAGGTGGGGCAGGAGATGTGGAGCCCACTTTTAATTTCCCTCCATCTTGAATTGAGCAGAAATTCGCCAATTGGGGTCAGAGTAGTGCCCCTTCCCACACGAAGTAGTCACTTAGAGGGTGTAGACACCCTAAAGGTAGGTAGCCCATTGGCTACTACTGGTCATCCCCTTTAACTTCCCTAAATTTAGTATTTAGGTGGCATCCATGGAGACTGAACTTAGATTAGACGGACACAGAGAAAATTAGGACAAAGAAGAGCTGCTGACCGGAGGACTGAAGCCCTGCTGCAGAAAATTGGTGCCAAACCCTGCCTGCTGCGTTCTCAAAACTCGGGGTGCGCAGTCTCATCCTGCAACTGTGAGGCCTCCAAGTACCCCGGAGCTCTTCCAGTCTTCTACAAAATTGCCAAAGAACTCCCTTGGAGTAGAGGGGCTACTCCCCTGCAGACCACAAGCACCGAACAGTTTGTCGACTTGCTGCTCCCCAGCGACTGATGCAGCACCCAAACCAAAAGTGGTACACCACATCTGGAGGATCAGATCCGTCTCCCTACCAAGGTTGGAGACACCAGGATCTACTGGAGCCATGCCGCACCTCTGCAAGCTGCCTGCGCCTGACCGAGAGGACAGCGAGGTTCACCACCCGGCTGACTCATCTGCTCCACATCTGGTCCGACTGGCCTTGGTAACGTCTATCTCCCCTCCCCCAATCCCCCAATCCCCCCCCCCCGACTTAACATTGTCCTTTTGTGCAGTGTGTTTTCAAGCGGACCCCCTTCGTAGCGCGCCAGCTACCAACGACGTCAGCACGCACCCGGCTTCCAGCAGAAACTGGCACGCTCCCGAGAATCCGCTGGTGGAACATTGGTCCTGGCCTTGCTACTTACTTAAATCCAAAAGCTGAAACTTGAGATCCAACTGAGTAATTTTATATACATCTTTCTATTTTCTCTCATTGATTTAAATTGTGCAGTAAAGTAATTCATTCTGCCAACCTTTAAAAATTCAATCTTAAAGTTCTTGGTCTGAAAAATACATAAAAATCTGAGTTATTTTTATAAATTGGTCTCTGATTTTTTCTGGAGTGTCAGTCTCATTTATTGCCTCTGTAAGTTCAACAAATGCTTAGCACTACCCTCTGATAAGCGTAACTGCTTGCCCACAATACAACAAATATAGCATTAGCATTATCTACTTTTGCCTCTGTATACCAGTCAGGGTCTCACTGAACTCTGCACAGTGTACTTCGTTTTAGTGCACTATATAGCAACCCAGCGTCCTACAATAATCTTCGGTTGGTGGGACTGAACTGGGGAATAACACCAACGCTGGTTCCAAAAAGGAGGCTGAAAACCTCCATGCTAGAAGATGCATTTAGAGATGCACAGAATCTAGACGCCATATCTTTGTGCTCGGTGGATCCACGGACACCCCCTTAATATGAGGAGTTTAAGGCTATTATTCAGGTACATTGTATACAAGCTACAGAAGGTTCATACAGCGCGATAGGCCAGACATTGAAAAACCTAGACAATTCATTTGCACACCTACAGATAGATATTATAAACTGCACAGAAAGCAAAGCCCTTAACCAAACCAAGAGAAGATGATGCAACACTGGTTGAAAAAATTGAGACGCATAGATCACAAAGCAGACACAGCAAAGACAAGCGGAGAAAGACAAATTGGTAGGTTATTAGCTAAGGCTTACTGAACAGGAACCCAAGTCGTTCCTCATTCCTGGCATTCGGACAGTCCAACACTACAGTATACACACAAAATAAGAAGTGTGTGGCCTTCCATGAACATTACAGTACAATTCATGGTACCATGGTTAGAACTTCTGAGAAGGTTATTACAAGTTTTCTGGATGGGGTGTTGCTGCCAAGGGATTTCTCTCAAACAGAAGAGCGATGGAAAAATAAATTACTGCAACAGAGATCGGTTGAGCAAACCCCCAGATTGAAAGAGTTACACATACAATTCAACAACACATGCATGGATAAGTTAGTTCCCACAATAGCTGAATTATATGAGGTAGCAGCCGAAGTTGTTGGAATTATTCTGTCCAGACAACTTTGCCAAGAGATTCCGCAGGTCTGTTGAGAGCTGCTCTATATTGCTATAAAAGGATCATCAATATATCTAAAAAGACCAGGCCACTGTAATTCCACTTGAGCATACCACTCTTTAGTTACAATACTAGGGGACTTTCTTCAGGATAGCACCCTAATCTCATTTGCAACATTAGTTGAACAACAAGGGCTACAATCCAAGCTGGCATTTCACTAGCCAAGATGAGAATTCAGAAACAGGCATGGCAGAGAGATTAACAATAAAGAGTGGCAAAAGGTATTGACGAACAAGTTAGTTACCCTTGGTAACGCCTTATCTGGTAGAGACTACCTACCCACAGATTCCCTACCTTTGAATTTCCTCAAGCGTCAGACTGGATCCAGACGATTTGAGCTGTATCCCTGTGTGCCAGTAGGTGGCGTCATTCGGTTCCACATCAGCCATGCCAGAAGTGACACGCGCAGTACTTCAGGCACCACCTCAGCATGCCGACATCAATTACTTTCGTGACTTTCCACACCAGGGGCCACATTACACATGGAGCATCTTCATTGTGTGCGCCGGGTGCACCTTTAAATAGGTGCGCCGGGCGCAAACAGTGAAAATGTGCTCTATTATGATGAATGCACTGCCCCCAGGGCAGCCGCGAACTTGCGCTGCCCAAGTGAAAAACTGAGCGGCTGCTTTACAGCCACTCTGTTGTCACAGTGCAGGCGGTAGCCCACCTGCACTTTTGAAAGATATTAGAGATACCCTTGCAGGCGGGTGCAGTCAGTCAGTGCACCCTCCTGCAACGGTGATGTCAGGGGGGGGTCCATTGGACCCCCTTTCCCCCCGCCAGAGGGCTGCCATCAGGGGGCACACTGACTGTGTGCCTCCTGAGGGCTTCTTTGTCTCTGCGCCCACGTCGATAATGTGGCACAGAGGCAAAGGAATTTCCCTAATTTGCATAGGGCACGCCCCCCATGCAAATGGGGAAATGCCCCCTTGATGATAGCGCTGGTGCTTTGTGTGCTATTGGTATTTCACAAGGGGCCGCACAAGCATCTGCAGCCCCTTCTGTAATACCAAAGTGACCCTGGGGGGCGCAAATCTGGCCCAAAAGACCCGTTGCGCCCCCGGGGCACTTTATGTAATATGGCCCTAGGAGCGCAGAGACAATGAGAACTGACCACTGGCATGGAAAGACTAAGGCCCTGAAACGGGCAGTCCCTCATACTGGAACCGGTTCACAGAGCGGGGAGGATCAGTAAGGATTCTGCAGCTAGATAGAGTATCGATCAGATGGAGAGTTACCGGGTAAAGTAACTTATTCATCCGATAGAGACTTCTAGCCACAGATGCCTTGCCTTACCTTTGAATAGACACCAAAGCAATACCACCTCTGCAAATCTGATTAACCCAATAAATCCTGCAAGACCGAGCGGGCAAAGTGCCTGTCATGACAGACCAGACAGTAATGTTTTGTGAACGTGTGCAGGGATGCAAGACACTGGCTGCCTGACAGATGTCCAGGAGCGGAATGCTGCGTGCCAACACAGTGGTCACAGCCTTGGCTCTGGTAGAGTGAGCCTGCAACCCCTCAGGGAGCCATTTCTTGTCCAATGCATAGCAGATCCTAAAACACAGGACAATTAATTGAGACATGGTTCTTTTCTGTACAGCATTTCCCTTTTTCGCTCTACCATAACCTACGAAGAGCTGATGGTCCACCCGGACCTCTTTAATGCAATCAAAATATAACCATGCTCTTTTTGGGTCCAGGCGGTGGAGTCTCTCCTCTTCTTTGGAGTGAGGAGTAGCAAAGAAGGTAGGCAGGGTGCTGTTCTGGCCTACATGGTAATGAGGGACAACCTTTCACAGGAAAGGGAGCACATGTCTGGAGGACCAGTTTGTCTGGGTATAAGGAGGGTGCACCAAGAGCGCTTGGAGTTCGATGACCCTCCTGGACGATGGTATGACCACTAGAAAGGCAGTTTTGAAGGTTAACGGCCTAAGAGGACAATTGTGTAAAGGCTCAAAGGGGGCACACATGAGAAATTAAGTATCAGGTTGAAGTGCCACTGAGGCATGATAAAGGGCTTAGGTGAAAACCTGTAGGCCTTTAATGTTCCTAGCCATAACCTGCGACTTAAAAGCGAAGGTTGATCTGGCAACCCTAAAAACAGATGGCAGACGGGTAACCCTCAACTGTGCCCAACACAGAGTCCTGCTGGACCAAAGACAGTGCAAACAAAATAACTAGTGAGAGGTGTAGACAAGGGGGGGGGGAGTTTACATTGTGAGAGACACACAATGATACAAACTTTTCCCAAAGGCAGGCATATACATTCTTTTGGGAGGGCCGTCTGGCTGTTAGAACAGACTTTGGGAGGAAGGTTGAATGACGTCAACTGTCGCCGCTCAATCTCCATACATGAAGGTGCTCCGGTTCGGGTGCATGACCCTGCCCTATTGCTGTGACAGAAGATCCTCCCGAAGAGGCAGCCTGACAGGAGGACTGATGATCATGGTCAACAGCTCAGGATACCAGACTCTCTGTGCCCAATCCAGAGCCACAAGAATGACTTGGGCCCAGTCGTTCCTGATCTTCTTGAGAACTCTGGGCAGGAACCGTATTGGTGGAAAGGCTTAAAAAAGGAGGCCAGAGCTCCACTAGAGATGAAAAGCTGCTCTAAGCAAGAGCCAGCTTGGGAACTCTTGAGCACAGAACTGCTGACACTGCTCATTCTCAGTGGTGGCAAACCGATCTACCCAAGGCTCTCTCCACTGCTGAAAGATCTTGGACCACCTCTGGGTGGAGATGCCATTTGTGATCTGCTCGACTTCTTCGGCTGAGTTCGTCCACTCTGGTCAAAGAGCCCACCAGGTGTTGAACCACCAGGGAAATTCAATGATGAGCCAGCCATGTCCAGAGGTGCAGGGCCTCTGGACACAGGGTCCACGACCCCACCCCGCCCTGTTTGTTGCAGTGGTGTTGTCCATGAACACCTGCACCAGCCTTCCCTTGATCGAAGGAAGAAAGTCTTAACTCTAATCAGATCGGCCAAAGCTCCAACAGGTTTATGTGAAACTTGGCCTCTGCCAGAGACCAGAGTCCAGAGTCCTCTGATCTCCATCTCTCCCAAGTGGCCACTCCGGCCTAGAAGCGGCACATCAGTCACTAAAGTCAACTCTGGTTGGGGAAGGGAAGAGGTGTCTGCAACTGACGCGATCACGGTTCGTTAAGACACTGCAGATCCTTTGCAGTTCCCTCTGAGATCTGAGCCATGTTTTATAGATTCCCCTGGTGCTGCACCCACTGGGCCTTCAGGTCCCACTGTAGAGCCCAAATATGCCAGCGGGCAGGAGTCATTATCAGGATGCAGAAGACCATGACGGGCAACAGCCTCAGAGACCGGATCACCAAAATCCAGACTAGAGGCTGAAACAGGGGGGGGGGGTCGCAGGGACCCGCACCATCTGCCACAAAAAGGCTTGGAAGCCTGCCAACAGTGGCGGGTGGGAGGGTATGGGCATGCCTGGAGACCCCTTCCATAGCCACGAAAGGGTCAAAAGCGGATTGAGGTGCATGAGTGGCCATAGACAAGCTCAAGGACCTGGCCGTAGTTTTGCTGTCCTGGAGTATGGCAGCTCTGAACCCGCCTTGTATCCAAATAGGCAAGAGCCATCAAAGGGCATGTCCATGAGGGAAGCCTGGACACCCTCCCCCCCCTTAAAAAGAACAGATGTTCTTAGCCAGACGTGGCACCACAAGGCCACTGACGATGAACTTGCTATGCCTAGCGTGTTGGTCATGTCAAGTCACATCTGATGGAAACCTTTGCTGCATCTCTCCAATCAGCAACCACCTGAGAGTATATGGCCGGGCCTCCGGGACCATAGGCAGCACTTGTGCAACCAAATCCCATGGAATATGGGAAGAATGGCCCAATAGACTTGGTGTTCACCAACCGCAGTGCCAGACCGGTAAGAGAATGTTCTCTTCCACCAAAAGGTGTCCAGCCTCTTGGATTCCCTTTCTGGTGGAGTGGTAGGGAACGAACCAGGGTGACTGCAGGATGAGGAGGCTTGGACCACCAAGCTCCCCGGGGTGGGGTGCTAGGTAAGGAAACTGGAATCCCCAAGAGAGGGGCATTGGCAGCGGGCACTCGTCCTATTCACAGGATCCCCTGTGCAGGGCTTGGACCAGGCATCAAGTAGGACGTCTGCAAGGGCTTCATTAAACAAAAATAAGGTTCTGAGAGAGAAGCTCCCAACTGAGGAACCTCTGTCAAAACATTAGGTTTGACTGACATGGAGGGCAGGTTAAGATCCAGAACCTCAGCCACCCTGCACACCACCATAGCAGAAAAGGCTCCCTCCTTAGCCACAAGAGGGGGGAAAAACCAGACCAGTGTCAGGTGAGGTATTTAACCCACTGGCCTCACCCAGTTCCTCATACCAGTGGTCCTCAACTGGTTCCTCTCCACAAGGGTCCATAGACCCCATCCAAATGTCTCCCTCTTCAGGCCTAGCCAATAAATAAATGCAAAAAGAACAGATGATGGACGGAATGCTGAATTAAACATTCATCCCCAGTCACAGATCTGGGTTAGATCCATTGTTTTTTTGCACGCCACGCCTTCCACTTTAGACCCAGCCATATGCAAATCAGTCTTGACCCTGTTCACCATGGGAACAGTCCAGCCTGAACTGCCAAGCCATGTCTTCCCTGGACCAGAAACAAGAATCCTGGGACCGGTTTCGGGGTAACACCCCTCATCAGCCAGGCTAGCTTGAATCTAGTGGCGGCGTAGAAAGCACGGGACCCAGGTCTGGGCATACCCTTCCCACTTAGGGCAACAAATGCAAAAAATAAATAAGGTACTGGCTCTGCTACAGAGATGATTTCCTCGGTCGGCACCAGGCGTGACATCAGATGATATCCATCCAGCTTCATGTTGTAGTCTTGTATGATGAAGGGAACAGCGCCACCTAGGGGCATCAGTGGTGCCAGGGGCTTGGGCACTGGATCTGGCACTGAGGAAGATCTGTCTTGCCAGCAGCTCTGCTCTGGATCCACAGAGGACAACTTGGGGCTAGACTGGTGCAGAGGGTGTACCTGCCAGCGTGGTTTTAGTAAGGGCTCCTAGCACACCCAGGGCGCTCCAGAGGGGTCAGGCTGCTCAAACTTGAGCTGCATGGCCTCAAAATTCCTGTAACTGGTTGGGAATGGGATGTAACCAGGAAATCGCGGCGTAGACCCACATTCAGACCCTGCCAATTCACAGGGCTGGAGTGATGATGCTCCCTTGTCTCATTGGATGACTGTCGCACATGGCTAAGTCGAAGAACGCTAAGACTTAGACTTCTTGTGTGACTTAACAGAGTTACGATGACTTTGAATGAGACGAGGAACGTCAGGACTGGCTCCAGAAATGGTGCCTAGACCTCCCACGTGAACGGGACCTTGAACATCACGAAGTCGAACGGCGTTTGGCGGTGAGGAGCTCGAGTGATTGCTCCCTCAGCACCTTTGGGTGCATGGCACGACAGTTGACATGTCTTGGAGTAATACCCCTGCACCAGGCACCAAAAACACACCAAGTGGGGGGGTCTGCCACCGACATTTGCCTGCGACAGGCCCCACATGGTATGAAAGTAGCTGGTTTCATAGATTACCTCACACCAGGAGAAAAATCTCAGAAAAAGGTCAACAAAAAGTCAAAAAAGGCCAGTCAAAAATGACAGAGGTAGCTCAATCCAGATCAGCACTATCTGGTGCACATATGAAAGAACAGACATCAGTGCGCCAAGGTGGCACCTATTTAGGTACTGTGCATGTCACTTCTGGAACGGACGACACTGATGCGGAGCGGAACGGAACAGTGCTCTACCACAGGGTTACTGCTTAAAAATCTTCCCGATATAGTCCGATGCCTGGGGAATTCAAAGGTAACTAATCTGTGGCTAGAAGTCTCTATCAGATATACCCGCACAAGGTCTCACACAAGGCTAGAATCAGATCTATTCTGTTTTACAGATACAATTCCTGAAAGACTAAACCCAAACTTTCCAGAGCAGATTGTCCAGATGCCACACACCAGCAGCTGTTATTGAACAAATGTTGGGACTACCCCGCCATGGGGGCCTACTGGATGGAGACTGAGCAGCATTATCCTTTATTACAGGACACCAGGATATATAAACTCTTGTAAGTTGTTGTTTTTTTGGGATGATTAAGACCTATGGTACGAGTTTTTCCCCTAGGACCATGCAATGGAACAAGAAACTCCAAATGGAAGAGGGCATTGTCCTGTTAGAGAAAATAGGCCAGGGTCTAAGCAAACATATGGCTAACCAATGGGATGAATCAATATTTACCCTGAAAAAGAAATCCAGTGAAGAGGCCAGACTGCCGCTGAGCCCAAATTTAAACACATACAGATAAGATCATGACATTTCTAAACATGACAGGGAATATTTGGGAGAATGCGATTCCTCCCCCTACACCCTCCCCACCAAAACCAATTATATCCAACATACTTCTTTCTAAAAATAGGTCTACACTATAATGTAGCGGTCTCACAATTGTATATTGAGGAACAAAGGTTTTATTTAGTGCGGAATAATGGCATAAGCATGATAATGCAAATAGCATTCTAAATTAACCTGGCAGTTATTTGTGTTTTTTCCGCTTGTTCAAGTTTACCTTCTATATGAATCTGACCGCTATTGAATCTTCATCACTTGGAGAAGCGGTGTCATACCTATGCTGCGTCTCCAAGTTCTAACTAAGGAAACCTACTTCTTTAACCACTGTATTGCCCGAGAGAATAGTCGGACACAGATTAATAGTACAAGAATAGGTGATATGGTTATATCACAAAAAAAAAACAACAAAAAAACCACACACGAAGGGTATTGCAGCATTTCACGTCAAAATGGCCAAAAAGATCAGTGTTAACTTGGTGTCTTGTAGGGAGTATCATGAACCGGTAATTGTTACTGTGGCAGACCCAAAGCAAGCTTTGAAGCACCATTTTCACACTGGTCTTAAAACAAAAAGTTCTCAAAACAAATTGATGTATTGAACATACTGAGCTGAGCCCTCCTTATTCCACTCTCCTCCTTTAAACCCCCAGACCCCCTTTTACCAAGTGTCGCCCTCTCATGTGCCTTCCACTCTCCAGAAGGAAACTACAGTTCAGGACTATTAAACACTTGCATTTTATTCTACACTAGGTTCTGAAAAACAAATGCATTCATATAAAGTCAAAGTGATTTTGGCTGAAGAATAATTCCATTTGAAACCGTGAAGAAGGTTTTCATGATTTATTGCAGTGTCAAAACAGAATACGGACAAAGAGCGACAGTGCTCCGTGAGAACTGAAAAGTAATTCAATCATTTACCATAAATTAAATAAAAACAGTACCGATATTTAACCGGCCATTTAACAAAGGGAACAACACTTCTGGGATTAATCATTTTCAAGAGGTCACTATGTAAGCAGAATGATTACTTCAAGAACCAGATTGTAGCAAATACAAAACATAAATGTCTTGATGCTTGCTCCAACACAGGGATGATATAAAAAAATAAATTTAAAAAAAAGGCGCAATAGGTTTGACCAGTGGCTAATCGTGGTCTTGTGACTCATGGCCCTAGAAATAAGCCACAGAAAATGGTCCTAGCACGACTGAAGCAATTATAGAGGAATATTACATTAAAAAACAAACCCACAAAAACCAAAAGACTAAGCAGAAACAATAGCTTAGAGAAAGCAAAAAAATAAAGCCGCAAGACCACGATAGAGGCATGCCACAGCCTACAACACCAACCACTGTGGCACCACACAAGGTGAAAAACATTCCCATAAATGAACAAATAAACAATACGAGAGAGATCTAGTGGGAGACTATTCTATTAAAAAAAAAAAAACTTCCGTTTTTCATTACCACCGATTGTTACACATGTTCAAAACGCTGGGGTGGCACATCTGCATACCAGTTTGTGAAACTGTTGTTCAAGTGTTAAATTTAAACAGCAGACGCAACTGCCACCTAACCACCTTTAAGTGATGACTGACAAGAGGCGGACAAATTGATTTAGGGCAATCGCACTGACCCAGAGAAGACTCGCTGCCAATAGTTCAGACTGTACCCTGCATGATTGGGAGAAATAAAAGTCTTGAAAGGAGATCGGCGGAGGGAAGCCACGTTGAAGATTTATATTTGATTTCACAAGAAGTCAACCACATTGTAAACCATTAAAAACTCTCTCAGAAACCCTGGAACGGAAATCAGAATTTCCAAGAACAAAACGAGGGTTGCCAACAAAAACTGTACGATAACAAAACCCTTGCAAACAGCGGAATTCTGCGATACCAAGGGTTTACTTTTTCCCCGCTATTTTATGAAGTTATCGCGTTGCTTCGTAAATCAGATCTTAACACAGCTTAGTAGATATTAGTTAGATTCATTCTGAAAAGACAATGAGGATTCCAGGTGTAAACTCCGACTTGCAAGCTAGCAACCGTTTCAAGCATTGTGGTTCAATTTCCTAATTTGACCAGTGCGCGAATGCATGCATTTCACTGGTTCAGGACTACCTGCTTTGCGAATTTATACAGGTGCTTGGACAGATGGTGGCTCTCGCAATCACAGTTGGCAAGTACACCGTGACCAAGGTCCGTAACTTCCCCTGCCCCCTCGAAGACTACAACTGTAACAAAAGACTATGGGCAACCATAAAATTCAGCTGTGCTCAATGAATATAAATTGGGTCAATCAGTGACCCAAACCAAAAAAGAAACATACCTGATAATAGGGGTGTAAAAACTGATCCGGCCCACCCGTTAAAGCCATCTGTCCTTTTGGTATTGTCAACTGCTCTGTCTGTCAACTCCTGAAAAGAAAGGAGAATCAAATGAGCAAACCTGTAGCAGAGGACGTACAGTGTTCATATACCTTTCAGTTTGTTATGCCATTCCATGGGTACTAGCAGACACATTTCCAGGGGCCAAAACATTTGGTCTCTGATGTGACAGAGGGCTGCATTGATGCCAGCCGGGTGGAAGTCAGGAGGATCGGGGAGGTGGGGGCAGGCAGGTGTAGGGGGAAAGCAAAGCATATACATCTAGTGGCTGAATTGCACAACTGAAGCCAGAAAACCTTGGATTAATCCCAGCTTCCCCAAATTGTGTGATCCGAGACAATTGTTTTATTTCACTTTCCCTCCTTTTTAGTTCTCGGCTCTAGACAGCGCATGCACAGTCGCGAAGAGACATGTTGTATATACTTTGTGGGCTTCAGCCTGCCCATAGGCTTCCCATTTGCTGGCTCCATTGTGGCTCTATTCTTTCCCCCATTTGTCCACAGTATGCATGCATCACACCTCCTGTGTTTAGCCCTCCCAGAGTGCATACTACTATCCATCCACACTTCCCATTTTAGCAACTGTTTTACAGACTACTATTTTGTGTTAAAGAACACTTAACACGAGCGCTTGTGTTTGCACTCGCTTCAAGCTGTTTCAGTAAACAGGCCTGTAAATCCTGTTCTCATCTCGTCAATTTTGCTGTGCATTTAAATATAGTGGTGAAATATCAGGCGCCGATTTCCTAGGGCGCCCGTTTACTTTTCTTTCTCCAACTTCAAAGTGAGAGGATTTGCAGCCCATGGACATAGTTTTGTATCATTTTTCTTGCTTATTCTGGTTTAGTAAGGCGGTCCCGCTGTCTTTCACCATTTTTACTTATGCGGTTACATACGCTTAAACGCTCTTGCTGATGACAGGTACTGCTGTACAAGACTTTGCATGAAAATGAGGTAGGCAAGTTGCTTTCATTTACATACGCTTCAAAATGAAACATTGGTCCTGTAGGTGAACAGGTTAGACACTTGAGATTTGATTCTCACACGCTTAAATGCTTTGATGGATTACAGTGACTGTTACATACAAAGTTTTTGAAGGCAGTCTCGATTATGTGTTTATATATGCTTAAAACTGAAAGCTGGTCCCTGTGAAATATGGACACTGTATGTACTTGGAGACACCTTATCTTTGTTTCCCCAAAAGTGGGCACCCAGCACTTAGCTGTGCTTTAGCTTTACATGCCGCTAAAATTCTCTATATTTTGGAAAAATGTTCACAAACCCACTGATATCTGCTCAATTATCACATAAGAGGACCTCGAAATACATGACTTCAGGATGTGCGCTATACAAAACCATCTCCTGTGTTTGATTTAATAAACTTTAATCTTGTTTATGTATAATAGTACCCCAGGCCACGTAAAGTGTGCACATAACTGACTTGCCTCTTAGTTCACTATTGGCATCGCCGTCAAGGGAGCCAGAGGGATGAGAATTAATGTTTCTTATTTCACGTTTGAAAACTCACCAAAAAAAAAAAAAAAAAAAAAAAAAAAGTAAAATAAACACTTCAATGCACTGATCTAATCTGACGTACTAAGGTGAAAGGGTCCTGCATGTTAATGAAATATACGTTTTGAATTGTGAAGAGACTATCATTGTATCACTTTTGCTGCAGGTCTTAAAAAATGAAGGTGTTCCAAAAGTAAGGCAGTGTAGGACAACTACAGTTTTCCTTTCTTTAAGGAAAACTACCATTTAAATTAACGATTGCCTGCTTATTTAGCACCTTTTTAATGTTAGTGTGAAGTAGAGTATAGAGCAGTCCAGTGCTGCTGTTGGCCAGAGGGTCGCATGTAAAGGTCAGGTGGGTCGCATGTAAAGGTCAGGTGGGCCACATGCAGTCCCCGGGTCGTACGTTTGGGAGTATAACTGTTATTCAATGTTGTACAATGCAAATTTAGCCTAACTGACCTAGTAAGCATAGCCTTGTTATAAAGTTGGCACAACAATGCGAAACTGCACAAATTAGTGAAGTCAACCATTTTATCCTAGCTTACCATATCTTGTTCAAAGTCTAACATTCTTACCATAAGAAAAGCCAGGCACTTGTTAATTAGTGCCCATCTGTAATTTTCACTGTATCACATCACAAGTTTTCTCCATTCAGTGCAATACCAAAATATACAGAGTTTAGCATTACGTGCTCCAATTGATCAGGGACAAAGCTCTAGTCCAGAGATATGGCAACCTGTACTTAGGTTATTTTTCATGCTAGCAAGCAATTTTTTATTTTTTGAGCTTGGAGTGTCTGTTTTCTTCTACACAGTAAAGACCCAACAACGCAGCCAAGCAGTTAACGGTAAACTGTAGGATTAGAAGGTGTGTAACCTCCAATCTTACTTTACAGACAGTAAACCTTTCTTCGGCAAACCCTGCCCCAAATTTCAAACACCTGTACAGTGCAAGTTTAAGGCGCATGCCCTAGCCTTGCCATGTGGATGGATTTGGGAGTGTAGAACAAAATTTTTTTTTTTTTATTTTTTTTTATAGTTGCCAATTAATTTATGCAATCAATGTGGTTACCTTCCCACCTATACCAATGCAGCTGTATTTTGCTTGGTGCGTACAAAAACATACCAGCTCTCAATCATGAGTGACTAGAGGCATGACTTTCTCCCCCCAAAACCCACTCAAAAGTGTGATGTCCTTGGTTTGGGGGCAGGCAGTCTCAAAAGGGAAGACATTCTAGTTTCCTCTTTTCATAAGTCAGACCTCTTGGTACAGTGAAAAGCTGCTTGAGCCAATGGAAGTGGGATCTTTGAGCCAAGAGTGACATTCCAGATGATTTATTTGAAAGCAACAACCCGACTACTGAAGGGGTTTCCTTCCAGAAAACAGAAGGTGCTGTAAGAACCTTCAACAGAAAAGTAAATAACTAAATGACAGGCAGTATGCAAAATTGCAAGTGAAGTTTACATGGCGGTAAGTGGCACGCAGCGATGGCTCCTGTGGGTACGGACATTTACCACAGTTTTCCTGATGGTCTCAAGCAGCACTGCAACTCCAGCTGAGTGACCAAGTTAGTCTTCTTGTACTCTTGCAAAGTCTTTCGAGCATTCAAGTTACTCTAGGAGGTGGTAGCTGATTTGGGACTAAATTTGACAGCTCTCTGGGACTTGTTTGATCACTAAACAGGATTGATGGAGCAAGGTAAGGTTGGCCAACCACAGATCTGGAACTCCCTTAAAGACCATGGCAGCGGCAGGAGTGCCCGCTTTCTCCCCTTTTTGCGCTCGCTGTCGAGCCCCTGGCTATAGCCATCCAACGTCATCAGGAGATTCAAGGTATTCGTATGGGGGGGTTGGATCATAAGGCTTCTCTTTTTGCTGATGACTTGTTGCTATCTCTATCCTCTCCGTCGTCTTCCCTGCCTGCTGTGGCCAAGCTCTTGGACTCCTTTGAGGCTGCTTCGGGTTATCGTATTAATCTGGAGAAATCCCATGCTCTTAATCTCACGCTATCGGCGGTCCAGCGCTTACGGGGCCTGCTTCCAGTGCAGTGGAATGAGGAGTCAATTCGGTACCTGGGCTTAGACTTAACCCCTATACTCTCTTGTTGGACCTCCACGAATTGCCTCGATTCCGCAACTCTGTTCGTGAGGAGATGTGACGATGGGAGGGTCTGCCTTTGGCATGGTTGGGCCGTCTTCATGCTGTTAAGATGTCCCTTCTCCCTAAAATCCTCTATTTGTTCCAGTCTCTCCCCACCCCTATCCCGCATGCGGATATTCAAGCCCTGCAACGTGAATTTACTAAGTTTATTTGGGGGAAACCGCGTCCCCGCTTCTCCCACAGGATACTCCTACTCCCTAGATCTCGGGGGGGGGGGCCTGGCCTGTCCTAATCTGCTGGAATATTATTGGGCCTGCCACCTCCATTTTATATCGGAGTGGATCATCCCTGAAAGTGAAAAGCATTGGTTCCATATGGACCGTGCAGTGGCTTGTACCGCTGTGGGACCTCACCTGGCTTCCGCGTGAGGTGCGCCCACGCAGTGCATACTTGGAGACGCCAATGAGAACGGTCTTTGAGATATGGGATAGGTTGGCACTCTCCCGGGGTCCCACAACTTTCCCTTCCCCCTAACACCCCGTTCACATGCAACCCTGCGTTCCCCCCCCCTGCTCTTCAGCCTCGGTCCTTTGATGCTTGGACTATAGAGGGACGCCGTGTCCTCCAGGACTTTTCAGGGCTCTGCTCTTTCGATCAATGTAAACAGTTCTTCCGCCTAACTGACAAGGAGCGCTTAAGGTACTGCCAAGTAAGTCACTGGCTGTCTTCTCACGTGTACTCCCGGGAAGTGACTCTGCAACTCACCACCTTTGAATCCCTGGTCAGTAAATTTGACGGATCAAAGGCCTCATTTCTAAAACCTATTCGGTTCTTCAGCATTCTGGGCGTCTACCACTCCATGGTTATCAAACTCGCTGGGCCGCTGATTTGGCTGCTGATGTCTCCCCGGAGGAATGGGACCGCTTATGGAAGGACATTCTAAGGTGTACCTTAGCATTCCTCAGCGTGAATCCGCCTATAAACTAATGACGCAGTGGTATTATACTCCTACTCGCCTTCATCAGATGTTTCCGGGCACTTCTCCGATCTGTTGGAGATGCCAGACTGATAGAGGGGATTTTTTGCATATTTGGTGGTCTTGCTCGGAGCTCACCATGTTCTGGAAGGAGGTCCTCAGCCACATTAAGGAGGTGGTGGGTTTCCCGATCCCTACTGCCCCGTCCCTGGTGCTCCTGGGCATTCGACCCAACACGCTAAAAGCCATGACCTCGGCCCACTGGCACCTCATCCTTCACTTATTGGGCGCAGCGCGACAGACCATCGCCTCCTGCTGGAAGCGGCCCCGCCTATTGCTGCATGGTTTCTCCGACTATGGGACGTCCTCTCCCTAGAGTTGCTTACTGCCAGTCTTACCCATAATGACACACGCTTTGATCGCATATGGTGTCCTCTCATGCACCACCTTACTAAAATTGAACACTCCCGTCTGATGCCTCCTAGACTGCGGGCTCTGCAATTGTTTGACGATCCTTTGGAACCTTATTCTAGTGGCAGGAGGCCAGACCCCTCAGAGTAATCCGCGACGCCTGCTGGACGAGCCCCCTGAGATCACCGTCCTCCACTCTAGAACTTGGCCTCGGTCCCTCCCCTTCCCCTCCCTGGCGCATCCGCTTCCCTTCACCCCCTCTCTTACTTACCCTCGTCACCTTTTGTTTCCTCTCCTCCTTTTCTCTTCTGAGTCTCCCTCTTTCTTTTTTTTTTTCTGTTCTATGATGGTTTCTATGTTTTTTGCCACAAACTGTAATGGTGATATTGCACTGTGACCTGTGCCTTACGAGTGGACGGGGGCTCTGTTCTGCCTAACTTTTGTTAATTTTGAGTCCTTAATTGCTTCCCTCCATATAGTCGGGACCCTTTCATGGTAGTCAAACTCGTCCTTATTGGACCTTGGTCCCCTCCACGGCCTCTCCCTGAGAACTGAAGGAGAACCCTCCCCATAAGACTGACTTTTAAGTCCTGACTTTTGCTTTGTCCCAATTCCATATGTGATGATCCTTCTTGAATTTTCTACCTCCCTCCTTGATGTCGGGGCCTCAAACTGGGGACCTCACTTTCCTTGATGTTTATTTGCTATCCCCCCGCCCCTCCCCTTCCTGTGGCATGTATTGTTTTCTATTTGCTTCTGTTCAATAAACAGATATTAAACAAAATGAAAGAGTGAAAGACCATGGCAGGTATCCCATTTGGGCCAGACATTCCGGTCACTCTGATTTTCAGGATTGTTGAAACAATATTTTTTTGTGATCTCCACCCCAGAGTCTTGGACCTCCAGACTGGTACTTGAGACATCTGATTCAGGGTCGATGAAGTGGTCGACAGATTTTGTATATGCAGGGACGACTGCTGTTCCGTGATGGCATGGATTCTAGCTGTAGGGGCTTGTTTTATTCTTAAGATCTCTCCATAGCTCTGCTTGCCCCATTAAGGTGTGTACTCCCATCCATTCAATTCCCAACTGCTCCCATATTGCTCCCCATACCATCCGCTTAGGTTGTTTATATAGTATGCGCAATTTCGTTTTTTGATCTTCCCTTGTTTTTCAATATGAGAGGACCAGAAGTAACAGCACCCCACTATTATTGTACTACAAGTGCCTAAGGAGTCTAGTGCACTGGAGGTGGCAGATGGCTCTCGGTTAGTCTCGGGCGCCGTCCTAGGAGGCCGCTGTCAGGTTCGCAGGCTGAGCGGTACAGGTGGCTCTGTATCGCTCAACTGAATCGCCAAAGTGTCTTGGTGATCCCAACGTCCAGCAGCAACTGGGGGACAGCCGTCGGGACAGGCCTCCAGCAATGCTGCAGGTGCAGGCAGTAGTCCCCAGCAGCAAGTCATCTCGGTCCCCTGGCCCTGTCGCCAACGTCTCACTCCTCGCACCCTCCTTCGGTATGCTGCTGATAGTGTGCGCGCTCCGCTCTCCCCAGCAGCAGCCTCTATAGTAGGAGCACTTCCTGCTAGGGGTACTTTGAGGCCCGTCCATTGCTCTAGTGCATCTTGAGGTCTCGAGGTCTCAGTACTTTGCGACATCCAGAGTACAGCCCCCAGGGCGGATCCCCAGCATGGTGGTAGGGGAAGCGTTCACCTTTGCTGCTCATCACTTCGGTCTCAAGGAACAGTAGTCGTGTCTGTCACTTGCTCTCGTCCCCTGTCAAGTAGTGCGCTCCCCTCTTGACCCAGATTGGGAGGAGGGGGGCCAGGTGGGGGGGGGGGGAGAAAGAGTTTGCCCTCACTACCGGAGGCCAGCATAAGTGATCCAGTTGAAGGCTCTGGGTCTCTACTGCAGGGGCGCAGTCTCCAGGTCGGGCCTGCATCTCAGATGCTCCTGGTATGGGTGTGTGGTCCTCGCCCGCCATTTGGAGTCACCGACTGGCAGCCCTTAGTGGACCACCAGAGCCTCCTTGGTGCTTCAATGTGTCAACGATGGCCCAATAAAGCATGTGGAGGGGTCGGGGGGGGGGTGGGACTCGCAGCTTAGAGTAGATGTCCCTAGTCCCAGAGATTAAGCAGGATGGTGACGGATGGGGTTCTCTGGGTAGGAGCTCCTGTTCGTGCGACCTAAGCCATCAGTGCTTGGCCACGCCCCACCCCCCACTGACAGACTGATTGTTTGCAACTTTCAAAGTGTGTTACTCCATTGTCTGGTTATACTCTACTATCTACCATTAATCTAGGTTGGATCTATGGTGATTTCTATTAGTACATCTAGTGAACCAAGGCCCAGCCTACCAAAAGCAATGAAGATAAGCATTCTGCTAACTGCAGTATTATGGGAAAGTGGGAAAAACGCAAACCATGCATAATAGCACCTTTTTGGAAAATAGGTGGATAGAATAGTGTGAAAGTAGATGCATTATGGAACTTGACAATTGATATAATTGGGCTTTATGTAATTTGTAAAGCTAAACACTGCTGGCATTAAATGCTTCAGTGTGGAGGATGAGACATTCACATCTTCTGCACTACCCACCAGCGCAGAAGACGTGAAAACGTAGTACTCCAACTAAAGCCAAAAAACCCTTATGGTGTAAAATTTCAAGCTATGAGGAAGAGTTTATTTTTGGTATCTGATGTGCCTCTGAGCTGTGGGCGCAGATGTCAGATAATAAAAACGTCCGTGCTCAGAGGCATCTCTCGGACCCTCAATCTCCATGTAAGAGGTACCACTGGAAACTGAAGAATGCCCCCCTTCCATCGGTACCTCTATTGGATCCCTACCCTATGACTGCCGTAGGGGTGCAGTCCCCAAGCACAGATCCACCCAGTAGCTACCATGGAGGGCTTGAAAGAGGGGGTGCAGGAGCCACAGACATGGCCAAGTGCTGTTCCCAAAACATAAAAAACAATTACAGGAGTAAACCCGTTAACCCAGGTGAGACCCGGTGAAGTTTGTAACAAAACAACAATGTCTCAACTGGAAGTCATTCAAGCAGGGCAATTAGAATAATAGTATATATCACAAAGGAGGGAACAAAAGAAGGGAGACCACAACAGAATTGGTAAGGTGAAAAATAATTTGTAGGTAGTTGTAACAGCACTACAGTACAATTTTATATACAGTGACCATACCACACAAGTGTGCACTGAACGTGCTACTGACAGTGAACGGAGCAGTCATGCAGTCCTCGGATTTTCGTCCCTCGCCCTCCTGCAAATCAGAGGAATTTCCTCCTCTTCCTCGAATCGTCCGGCTCCCCGCATTGTGGTATGTTCCAGACCACGCGGTTTCCGAAGCTGGCCCAGTCCCGGAGCTTGGATCTCCACATACAGATCATCACTAAACCCGGATCTTGTGTACCTCGCCCCGGTTTTCCCCAGCCTACCAGTTTCCTCACGCCGGACCTTCTGCTGATCTCTTACAGCACTACCTTGAAATTAGTGACCATTGTCCTGATGATGACCTGAAATTGATCACGTTGAAATGCCGTCGACTACCCAGCACAGAACTTTGGCACTGTTGTGGTCAATCCATTTACCCAGATTCAAAAATACTGACATTGTATACATTTGCATTGTATTATTGACCACATTACTATTTGTTCTTACCCTTTCGCCGTTCACGCGGTGTTTTTCACCCCAGTGTCACTGCGCCGTTCACTGTCACTAGCGCGTTCAATGCACACTTGTGTGGTATTATGGTCACTGTATATAAAATTGTACTGTAGTGCTGTTACAACTACCTACAAATATTATTTTTCACCTTACCAATTCTGTTGTGGTCTCCCGTCTTTTGTTCCCTCCTTTGTGATGTATACTATTATTCTAAGTTCCCAAAACATGGTCACAGTCAGTCTTCAGGACACCACACTCTGCTTTTGGCGGGTGACTGATTACCCTCAATCTGCCCTCCCCAGGGGAAGCATAAAGCCCACAAGGGACAATGTTTCTTTTGAAAACAAAAATAATGTGTTGGGGCTTGCCCCGTCCTGGCATCAGGCCTTACACCCCCCCAATGCATTAAACAACCTTTCTGCCACTCTCCCGTGGGCTGGTAGTACACAATGGATTATAAGCTACGTCTCAGTTGCTGGCTCTAGATATCGTGTGCTATTGGATAACAAACCACCAAAGACTATTTCTGACCAAAAGGGACTTACAGAAGCGATATACTGTTAAGTCCGTCAATCTGCCATCAGGGCAAAAACAATTAGATAAACATTGTCTCCCAATTCTATTTTTTTTATCCCCTTTTTTTACATTATTTAATTTCAAGAGTTAGTTTCTTTAATAGATCCAGCCATAAGTGATCTACGCAAATAACACATTACTAAGTTCAGAATGCTGTCTACTTTTCAGGAATGTACAACTTTCCAGATTCACCCTTCTATTTCACACCAGTTTCCACCACAAAATTCAACTAGGTAGAAACCAATAAAAAAAAAAAAAAAATTAAACACAAATTGTGTAATCTTAGACCTTTTTTGATGGCACGGTTAGGAGAAGAAGAATCATACAATATGCTTTCTTGAACACCACTTTTTCCCCACGTTTCCCAAAAAATCTCAGCATTTGTATTTTGGCAATTTTCTCTCGTCTCCACCAGGGGAATCCACAAACCCTGGGTACCTTTATAATTCCCAGCATATGGGATAAAAAGGGTGCAGATTAGGCCTGGACACCTTCCGTGGGGAAAAAATGTTAAGGCTTAAGGAGCAAAGTGTTCCAATCATCAAACAAGCATTTGCAATGCAATAGGTCTCGCATTTACCCAAGTTTAAGCTATTGGCATTGCAAATGACAATGTGTTTTATTTAGGTTTTAAAAACCAACACAAAAGTAATTGTCATTTACAATGCCAATAGCTCACTCGCGTAAATGCAAGACCTATTGCACTGTAAATGGACATCACAGACAACGGGAGGGCGGGAGAGAGAAGGCACAGACAACGGGAGGGCGGGAGAGAGAAGGCACAGACAACGGGAGGGAGGGCAGGGTTGTAAAGAAGGCACCAAAGCACATCGGGCCTGCAGTGAGAAACTGGATAAAGAAAATATTGCTTAAAGAGTAAATAACACGTACCGTGTTACAACCGAAGGTAAGGGGCCAGACGTCATGGGAGGTGAGAAATGAAGGAGGCGGTACTAAGGAGGGACTAACAAGCCTATTTACAAATCAGAAGCCAGCATTTAGGACCGACAAGGACACAAGCTAATGGCAAATATGGGCAGAGAGTGGGCAGGGCTTCTATTCCCTACTCCACTACAACAAGTCTCGCAGAGCAGCGCATGCGTGCTGGCTCTAGGCTCGACCTAAAAACGGGCTCAGCAGCAAAGGGATTGCGTTCCTTTCAGTTTTAATTCCCATTTCATAAACGCATCTTCATTAATAAGTACTGTTGTGAGTTGTACGTTGCTCAGCATTTTGTTTAACACTCAAATATTGCTCATTGACCACTAAAGGTTGGGAAGTGTGGTCCTTACTTAACTAGGGCAGAACTGGTTTCCACAGATTGCTGAGGACTGCTACAGAAGTCTAAAGACGACAGCATTGGCTTAAAATAAGTGGATCGTTTTCCAAGCTTTCCCCGAATCTAGTTTGTGGGATAATAAAATTGCTGCTAGCACCTCAAAATATGTAATTTACAGTAATTCATGTACACCATTTGAAAGCGCTACACATGGTGGTTGGAGCAACTACTATGGACCCTGAACTGAACACACATTTGGGATCTGGCACAACTATTTTGCTGATGTATATGCATCCCACATACGACTCCAAGAGCAGCCATTTCTCTTATTACTCCTCCAATAATTTCTCAGGTCAGTGGGCTTTGAATCATGCAATTATTAAATGAGTGTTGCAGTATGTATGTATCTGCTGCCATCTTTTAGGCTGTGGTATAACTGTCTAAATTCAAAGACATTTAAATGCCATAAGACAAAGATAAAACTTAGCACCCTTCCCATCCAGGAACCTGTGCATGGCCAGAGCCAAATATCATCCCTCAGCACTTAACAGTCTGGTTTATTTAATAAACTATAACAAGCAGTCCAACAATACATCCTGCTAAAACATTCTAGTAGTCTTTGCACTTCATATTACAAAGCAAGGTTTGTGATGTCTACAAAACTGTGCACAAATAGGAAGCCAGATAAAATTCAGATGTTTCCAAGTTCCTAGATGGCATTCTCTGACAAAATAACAATTTAATTTCCTTTGGTAATGCGCCGTCTAGTGAATAGTCTAACGGCAGATTGAATTCCCCCAGGCAGCAGACTGGATTCAGAATCTCTCCAGCAATCACTCCTACATGCCAATCGGTGGCACCATGGCAAAACGTGGTGACTTCACCCCCATTGCAGAGTAGACAACCCAAAGCTGTTTATAGACACACACACACCTGTGCGCTGACATCAGTTAACTATAAGCGCCAATCCAACACAAGGGTTGACCCAATATGCCAATCAGGAACCAAGGACGACTAATCTATCTATAGATACATCTCTATAGAACCGTTCACTGTGGACTCATTTCAAAATTACACTCAATATGGGGATGCATAATCATCTAGGAATAAAGATTAATCATAAAAATATTATAACCAACAGACCGATTATTGTGTTACTGAATACTTAACCTTGAACACTGCATACCTCGAAGTATAAATGCTCTAGACAGTGAGCACACGGTGTTACAAGGTGACCTGTGTGCATACATGAAGAGACAAAGGACTACTCCAGAAAATTATATGACATAAGGGGTCAGCGAGTATGTGTTGTCTAAAGTGGATGACATTTCCACCTCTATAATGAGGTCATCATCAGGACTGGAGAACAGTGGAGAGCACTTTGGTCCGAAAAAAGAACAAAGGGAAAAATTAGCACTGGTTGGGAGGTTGGTTAGAGATTATATACATCAGAAGAAAAATGGGTGACTTACAAGGGTCAGGTGTTCCATGGAGAATTGAGTGGAGTTGCAAGGCTACTAGTTAATGGGACCAGTAGGTTATAGGTTGTGAACCATGACCGTGTGATGAACAGAACATGGGACCATACTAAAACCCAGAGGTCCCCTCTACAGAAGGGGGGGGGGGCGGGGGAGGTGTGTGAGCGGTGAAGAATCTTTGGTTATATACAGTATCCACGAGAAAGCAATGTTGAAGGAAAGTTACTTGTTGATGGTTACTTCTGTATGCAGATTACTCACCTTTTAAACAGATACTAAAGAAGTATTCCTCCCAAAATGAAATGTGGAGTGTGAGTAGTGGATTTCAAAATAGGAAATCTTGCCAGATGGAGTAAACCTGCGAATCAAGGCAGTAGTGGCTGGTGACAGAATGGACTGTTGCCCATTCGCCACCTGGTAGATGTCCAGTGAAGGAACACCCCTGACTAAGGCCACACTGGCAGCCTTACCACTAGTAGAATTAGCTTTAAGGCCATCAGGAAGCTCCTCCCTAGCCAATGGAGGACACATTTTTAGGCAGATAACAATCCACATGGATAAGGCAGGTTTTTGAACTGCCTTCCCCTTCTTTATACCAGAAACCCCACAAATAGTCATTCATCCACTCTTGATTCTTTCATCTATTCATGTATAAGCTAAAGGCTCTTAGGGTGCAATCAAGGCCGCCTGTCCTGCTTGGAGGGATTTGACAGAAAAATGCAGGGAGCATGATAGACTGCTACACATGAAGACGACATCCCTTTTGATAGAAAGGATGCCTGGTCGGAAGCATCTACTAATGCAGAAAGAAGGTGGTTTAATGTGGTTGTACTGACGGGTCTTGCAGTTCACCAACAGTGCACAGAAGTAGTGGCAATGAGAAAAGCAGGTTCAAGGGTCACAGTTCCCAATGAACTATGCATAGGCTCGAAAGGCGTACACAAAGTTATGGTCTCACTGCGGCATAACAAAACGTGAACAAAGAATCGCAAGTAAGTCCTTTCAAAAACAAAATAAATGGGGACTTAAATAATGAGGGTTGATGAGGCAAATGTAGAAAGGCCAAGAGGGCAGACAAGTAACCTTTAACAGTGCCCATAAGACAGCCTTACTTGTCCAAAGACGGGACATATTCTACTACAGCGTTTATTCGCCAACAGATCACCTAGACTGTCCTCACACCTTGTCACAAACCCTGTGTGCCATCCATACATGAAGTCTGTCAACTGTGGACATTGTACAGTCAAAAAGATGGCGGACATTCACCACTGCTATAGGCAGGTCAAAAACCTTTCACTGTCCTGCTCAATCTCCAGGGATGAAGGTGTAGGCTATGGTCATTCAGATGAACCCTGCACTATGGAGGACAGCAAGAACTCCCACAGAGGTAGATTAAGTAGAGGGCAGCTTAGAGTACCTCACTCCTCAAGCCCAGTCTGGGGCTATCAGGATGATCCGAGCCTGGTCTCGGACCTTCAGTACTCAGGGAAGAAGGGGTGGGAATGCTCAAAGGAGATCGAAGTCTCACCGAAGGCAGGACATGTCGGAGGTGAATGTGCTAGAGCGAAAAAGGCTCAGTGAATGTTCTTGACAGTAGCAAAAAGATTTGCCATAGGCACACTCCGCTGGCGATGGCGCCCTTAACTATCTTCGGATGTAGACTTCGCTCCAGACCGGCTTTAGCACTGGTGGTGCCCTGTGCAAAAATCTATTTGGCACCCCCTCCCCCCCCCAAAATGACATCCTCCTCAGAGCCCCTCACTAGTCACTACAACCCAGTTAAAGTGCCCCTCAACTCTCCATAGCCCTTCTCTCACATACATTTAATTTGTTCTAAAGTGCTAGTAAAAGTTGGCTTTACTAATCCAGTCAGCTATCCACATCGAACACAGATCTGTTTGTTGCAGCAGGCACACTAACCCTCTGCACAACTTTATGGCGAGTCAAGACTGCCACTAAACAAAACTCTGAAATATTTTAGGAGGAACATTACAAGAGTTACCTTCACATTTTTTTTATTGCTGCCTGAAAACTGGACACAATGAACACTGCAGCAGGTGCTTTTAAATCGTAAGATTTTGCTAAACACAGCCCCCCCAGGGTCGGTGCCACCCTCCAGGTCAGCGCCCAGTGCCGCCTCGCCAGTCGCACTGCCCTAACTTCACCTGTGGCTGGTTGGATGGCATCCGCTGAGCAGGATCGCATCAGGATCCGGTCAGATAGTTGACAGAATGTGAAAATCCCCAGAAGGCCCAACCAAATTGGTCTTTTATAGTTAGGCAGATTTCATCCAGACTTCAAGATGAAACCGATCGCCCTCTGCAGGGTTTTTTGGAGTATAAAGCTTCGTGCTGAACACTTTTCTCGAACTTCTACTGCAGTTCGACCCTATGCTGGGAGCTTCTATACTCCTTTTAGAAATAACCTTTAAATTTGGTCTTGGCTTATGTTTAGATTAAAAAGGGTAAGTTTTTTATGGAACACCTTATTGCAGCAATCTGTTAGTTTGCATTGTGGCTGTTAATAGTTTGTATCTTAAGTCTTTATTTACTAAAACACTTTGGTCTCCAGACCCTATGGTTACATCTTTTTAATTTATTTCTGCTTTCCATATATACTAGTTGGATGAAGGTTCCAAAATAAACCTTTGTTACATTTATTGATCTTTGGTCTTCATTGTAAGGTTATACAGGCTTCACAGGATTGAAAAGTATTTCTGATGTTAGCTCTCTTACACTGCTTCAAGTCGACTAATAAAGGTTCATAAAAACAATGGGGAAATAGATTTGTTGATTTCACCAAGAGACTGAGTTTCAGATGTCCGCGCTCAGTCAAGTGGCCACAGTCGGACGGTTAATCACTGAAGGGTAGGGAGCTAGAATGCAAATGGATAAAATTTAGAGCTTCCCAAACCCAGCCCAAGCCCTTAAAGCCCATGTCCCATCGGTTCAGAAGGAGTTTTGATAGCTGAGGAGAGTACATGTTGGAGTGATGTAGATCAAACGTATGGTATTGTGTTGTTGTGGCGTGACGTGTGTTGAGTTGTTGTGTAGATGAGCTTAGTGCAGAGCAGTTTAAGTAGTTATCGGACTTGTCACGTTCCAAGATCACGGAATGCAATAGAGTATATTGTGGGGTAACTGGCCAGCTAAGTTTTGTGGCGTCAGTCGTTCGGTGCCATCAACTGCACAATTGAGATAAGGAACTATAAAAATTGGTGGTGAGAGTGCTAACAGCGATTTGTGTTGCATTAGTTAATGTGATTTCCCATTGGCGGAGATTATCTGGTGTTTGAGTAACTTGGAAAGCGTTACTCTGGACTACTTCTTGCATGACTGAATACTTTGATTTCTTTAGTGGAGCCGACAAGAGTTCACTTTACTCTACTTGCTTTGCAATTTTCATGAACGCAAATTCTCGCAATGCTAAGGAAGGGAATCCCTGAAAGAAGCAAGAAGCGAGTTTGTGTGCCGCACTAGGATTGGATGGTTGGTGTAGATGGAGTGCTGTTATTGGATGTTACTTCATGGAGAGTCACACTGCGATAGGTTAGGGCAGAAGGTGCCGTGCTGACATTGGTTACTAGGGTCGGATAATGGTTAACTGGGGTTGGGTAAGGATTGACGTTGGCTGAAATAAAAACTTTGGTCCTGGACAGTTGAAATCGCACAAAGTGTTTCAGAGCCAGTAGCAACATGATCTGAGGACATTTAAGGATTCCTGTTCGGGAAAAACGAAGCGGCACCCCACAAGAAGGCACGGCAGGCCATTATATAAGACTTTAAATGTGGGGCTTCACATCTGCATTTGACTGAGTCTTTGGCATAAGATTAGAGAATGAAGGCGCATTGATGTTTCTCCGATATGGCACATTTAATTTTAAAATAATTGAAAATGAGAAGAATATTGTACGATATGAGCCACCACCTAGACCTGCACAATATGAAGCACTTAATGCTTGGAAGCATGCTACCCACGCTACAGATAGTGAAAATTATCAGGAAAAACCTAATAAAGCAGTATGTAGTTATACGGATACAAAATGGGAAGCACAGCAACAGAAGTCGCTAACAGAAATAATTGAGGGAACTAGGCTGTACCCCGCATTAACAATTGAGGAAACCTAGAACAGAAAAAGACCAGAGGAGAGGAAAAGACAGATGACGTAGAGTGTTCAGGAGATGGTGATTCTAGCAATTTGGATGTGCAGTGGTTATCTCGTCCAAAACCTTACGTTTCCCAATCGGACAGATCGAGCAGCGCGGTTACAGGGAGGGGAAAACCTAGACGTGCCACAGCCCCTGTGAATCCAAGTAAAGTCCCTACGGGAGAAATTTCAGGGATATGTGACCTACAAGTCCCAGTTCCAAATGTTCTATATGTGATAACTTGTCCTGTAACTGTTGGTCCCACAGTTCCTATGTATAATCCACAATCATCGGGGGGAAATGATAGATTCTTTGACGGCATCTACTGGAGAGGATTCTCCCAAACAAAGTCCCTATGGCCTTGACTTAGGGAGTGATGGGAAGAACTCCTTTAATCCAGACTAAGGCTGCCCCATCGAAAAATGCCCCTGCATCAACGTTAAATAAGTCAGGACTCACTCCTATAGAGGAGCCTGCCTGGATATCTCGAAATTCTCTTAACTGCATTCAGATTTCATGACTGCATGTATCAAGCAGTAGTCCAAAAAGGAGAAATAACGTTCAACACCCCACAATTGCAAACTGGTGTTAGTTCCCAAGAGACCAAAAACTTAGTTAGATTCTTTAAAGGGTCCCATGGAGGCTGTGAAATTTCGGAATCGAGAAAAGAAATTCAGCTGCCAGCAAAAGAGACAGTGGATATGGTCAGGCTAATGTTGAATTAGATGAAATTATTTCAGGAAACATTGATTTTTTTCCTCGCATAGACACTTATCGTGGAGGGAGGGGGGTCTTACACAACATGCAGGTCAAGCCCATGACAAGCTTTCAGAATAAGCCAGAGAATACGATATAGAGCTCAACAAGATTAAGTCCTTACAGATGAGTTACAATGTGTGTAATGAGCATGTGTCTAAGGGATGAAACTGCAGATCGGGGAACTGAATAGCAATATACGAAAGGAGAGCGAATTAGACAAGTGAGAAAGCAGATGAACCAAAAAGAAAGACCAGAAGAAATCAAAGGTAATATCTGCCACAGGGAGTACGGGAGAACCAGACAGTCTTTCTACAGATGAAGAGGGAACATGGAATTTCTGGTTGAAAGAAGTGCCAGGTGGAGGTTATGTTCATTTGCATGGAGCAGGAGTGATCTTGCTGCATTGAGGGAAAGTCAAGTATTGTGGTACACCCAGGTTGAAAGATTAGTTAACATTTCACAAGTATTATGGGTTGATTTGAATACCCTTTTAAACATTGTGGAACCAAATCATTTGTGGGTTGATTGTAAAAGGGGCTGTTCAGTGGTCAGAGAAAGCACCTCCTAGAAATCTGATACCACATGCAACCTTGCCTGAGGTGATTAAGTAGAGACAAGTAATTACGTTGTTGAAAGAAAAGTACTTGCGAAGGATATGGACTGGCTAATGGTCGATTGCACCACCCAAGAAACTACATGCTTTTTACAAAAGATAGTTGCAAGTGTTAAAACAGCATAGCAGGATGAAGAAAGCCAAAGTAAGAGTTATGGGAAGCTGTGTCCAGGTTTGTGATGGGATTGCGGCTCGAGATCTGTCTGATGATTCGGCAGGATTTGATCTGGTGGTGAAATAAGTCAAGTGATGAGATCTTGAGGTATGCGCAATATTGTAGTGATGAACTGGACATGAGAGAACAAATTAAGAGAAAAGTTCATGCAGGGCCAGATGAAAGCAACAAAGGGGAAACCAGAGTCAGCCATATGTAGGGAATGGGAGTGGAATGCAAGGAGTTGCATACCAACAGGGAGAACATTAGATGCAAGGTGGAAATGATGAACCACAGGGTAGAGGTCATGGTGTTCCAATTGACCCTAATACGGAGATGGATACTGTAAAATTGGACATCTAATATTGGTTATTATTGTAACAAATTGGGGCACTGGAAGTAGGAGTGCCACCTTAACCCCAATAGGCAGATGACCAAAAATACAGGGTTTGTGCAGACTCAAAATGGTAACCTAACACAGCTACAGAACAATTCCAATGCAGACAGTACCAAGTCCTAACATGCAACAAGTTCCAGTAATGCAAATTCCTCATGCATCAGCAGAATATGAATGGTCCAAGGTGCAATACAAACTAGGTTCCAAAATCTAATCAGAACTCTTTCCAGAATCAAAACTTATTTCAACAGTTCCCCACGTTTGACTCATTTGAGGGATTATGGATCTTACCAGTTACAATGACGGTGCTGGGGAGAAAGGGGGGGGGGGGGACGCGGAATTGCATACAGAGTCTGAGGTAGAAGTGAGTGGTCCATTCGTAGAAGGCGAGGTGAATGCCCACCAGTGTCATTATGGATTGACAGAGGTGCTACCCGTTCAACTGTTAAGAGCAGCAGAAGTTCTAAACCTACCCCTCTGGAAAATGAATCCAAGTTGCAGGAGTTGGTAATAAACAGATCACAAACCCAGTTACACAGGAAGTCCCTTAAAATTGGTAACTCCCTTCAAATGACCCTATTTGTGGTGTGGGATTCCGGCCCATTAAATATTTTAGGACACGATTTGCTATGTAAATAAAACTGTACCATCTGCTGCATGCCAAAAGGTGTGGAATGGCAGACCCATGATGTTCATTTTAAATTGGAAAGCCAAGGGACGGCCGTTGCACTGTACCCTTTGATGACTATCAATATCTACCACCGGACCTTATGGATATGATGAAGCCTGGGATTTTTCAGCAAAGGAGATAGGTCTCATAAAGGAGTTGCACCGCTTCGGATAAGCGTCACACCAAAGGCAGAGTACCATAGCACATCTCAGCACAATTTAACACCTGAGACGATAGCTGGGATTACCCCAGTGATTGAATCAATGATACAGCAGGGTATATTAAAAGAGATAATGGGTAGTCCATGTAGCTCATCCAGTATGGGCCTGCAGAAACGCAGCAGTAAATACCGGATCATGGAGAACCTTAGGAAGGTGAACAATATTTTTATCCCAGTTTGTCCTGCGGTACTGAATCCAACTGATAGTTATAAATTCCCTGTTGTCGATTAGAGAACAAAATCTGACATCAAACACCTGCATGAGGGCAATTGGTTCTGGAACTGGAAGGTGAAAAGGTACTGGGTTTTGGGATGATGCAGAGTCCCACAAAGGTATACAGAGAGCCCTTGGATCTTCAATCAGATTTGAGAGAAGAATCTGGAGTACTTGGTAATGCCCTTTA
This sequence comes from Calotriton arnoldi, assembly GCA_963921515.1. Lineage (NCBI taxonomy): Eukaryota > Metazoa > Chordata > Amphibia > Caudata > Salamandridae > Calotriton > Calotriton arnoldi. Next base: position 880,013 of record CAWUFW010001370.1, read on the forward strand.
ATTCGGTCCTGGTCCAGTATTTAGACGACATATTAGTTTACTATGTTAGTAGACATTATTAAATATCTCTCAATGTTTTATTTAGTGCATCAGTAAACTGAGTTTGATCCAGATAACGTTGTACTGCACTGTGTATGAATGATTGTCATAAGAACTTTGGCTTTTTCCTTGTCGGTTGTACACAGCCTGTACAGATTGTTTTCTAGGCAGACATCGCTAGCCAAGTACATCCCTATGTTGCAATTCTGTGTGTGAGAAACTTATGCTTGAACTGAGATCACCCAAATCAAACACAAGTAGTCAGTTGGTGTGACCCGGGAAATGTAGAGAAAATGTCAAGTGCAACTGGAAAGGTCTAGTGTGGTGCGCATTTACAGGTGAAAAGAGCCTAATCACTGCATATTATAAGGTGTGAGTGTGGTAAAGTCTGAGCACTGATGCATCTTGAGCTTCACTAATATTTGCATCATAGCAATAGCAACTATACGCCAAACCTGAACCCCATTAAATTCATGTGATGCGTCAGATCAAGTAATCCCTAACGGTACTTCATATATGTCATATGGGAGAGAAGCAGGCAAGGTGACCAGAAACGCGCAGGTTTTACTATCAACATAATGTGGCAAAGCAATTGGGCTAAAAATAACGTAGGCTTTGGAAATTGAGTAGAGTTAAAGACGTGACTTGGGTACCATGTTGCTTTTTTCCCCCCCCTTGAACAAATACTCAATTTCAACCCCTAAAGTTTATGATTATAAAAAGAACCCATGATGGAGATTCGGGTTTTTGCCATTGCTCAGCTCACCACAGACCACATTTAACAGCAGAGCAGTGGACTGCAAAGAGACCAACAGGAGAATCAACAGGCTGTACTTTGAAGAAATTTTCCAGGAGATTGCAGAAGATCAATGTTGTTCTTTCTAGGTTTGTTGGTAGATTACACTATCAGGCAGCAAAGGGGGTCAAGACAAATTAGAACAAAGGTTCCGCAGCCCTGCAAGCTGTAAGTGGGAGATAGCATGGGTGTGTGAAGGTTGTCTAAGTTACCTATGGCATAGTTCTACTCTGAAGTGCGATCGTGATCAAATCGCCATACTAAAAAGAATTTAAAGTTGGAGGGTGTGGATGGCAAACTCCTCCAGCACCTTCATGTTTGGTATCTTAATCAAACCACTTGTTGGATATCAGAAGCCTTGCTTTACATTTTAAATCCTGGAGTTGCTCCCAGTGAGAGGCAACAATTAAGTCTAGGTTTGGTATGAACACAATAGGTATTTGACATCACAGCACCAATTAACTAAATCAAAGCTTCATTAATGGATTGCTATTTGGGCCATCAGGTGAAATCCAATCTGTTTAAAGGGAACAGGGAACCAGCTATTTATGGTATTGGTTGGGCTTAACAGCACATAAGGTATAGTGATGCAATAAAAGTGTCACAATCCCAATGTACAATACCTTGTTTCAGACAATTTGAAGATTACCGTTGGAACCACTGCAACCCCATTTACACTGGAGCACTACAGGTAGATCGCAGACAACAAACTCAACCTCCACAAAGATGGGATCATAAATATAATCGTAAAATATATACTAGTGGTGACGTCACCAATGTAAAGAGGTGAAAAAAACAATACGAAATACACGGAGTGGTGCAAACAAGTACCAACAGGGATCACTAGAATGTTGATGTTCAAAACTACCCAAGTTCTTGGTGCGCCAAGTCTGTTTCGAGATTTTTGTTTGATAAACAACCTGCCATTTCCCCAAGGAGACAAAAATCTGAGAAGATTTAGCACATCAGGTACAAGCAAGCCAATACATCTGGGTTAAGGACTGCTCAACACATAGGGGGGCTTTGCTTGGACCTAGGCACATCCATACTTTTTTAGATTACAAACTGGTTTAAAGAATGCTAGAAATGTGGATGGGATACTTATGCAATCTTTCCTGTCATGCCTCTCTCCTATGTAATCGTTAATCAGTTTCCATTATCCCGGTCATGGGAACAGTATAGCAGGCAGGTAATCCCAGACAACATTTTCATATTAGCTGTCCATTAGCAATCCCAGTTTCCTATCTGCTAACAGCTTGGATTGAGACGGGGGAAGGGGGTGGGTCTGAAAGCAAGATTAGCAAAAAAGTGCACATTCCTGCTTCATGCAACAAAAAACTGTTATGCTGGGCTGCCAATCTATGACCCTACAGATTGTCCCAGCTTTCAACTCAGAACATAAGCCTTCAGAAGTATCAAACTAAAGTTGCTGGCATTCAAATGAAACCATGAATCCATTCGTCTAGAAATGTGGATGGGTGTATACGAGTTTGATCCAGGCAGGCGGGTGCAGAGGCCAGATGTGTGTACATGGATGACTTGAGCTAGAACTGCCACCTCTTCAACAGTCTTCAAAATAAAGCCACAAGATCCACTAGAGGTGGTGCCTAGGCCATTAAAGATTGAAACCGAACAAACTGCTCTAAAGCACAAACTCCAATGTTTCTTAACCTGTTGTCCACCGATCCCTGGGGGTCAATGCCTCTTACTTACCCAAGGGGTCTGTGAAGGTCTAGGAAATCAAATATTAATTCATCAATTATATGAAAACAAAGGAAACTCGGTAGACAAAGGAATTTCAATCTAGGGGTTTAAATTTAATTGGTTATCCTTTTGTGCAAACAGAGCAAGTGCAGCAAACTTTAGTATGACCAATTTTTGGCCTCAACTGAAGCACTAGCAGGCATCAGGGTGCATTAGGAGCAAAAAAAAAAAAAGACAAAAGCATATGATGGAGGCAAGTATATTGCTTGGTATTTTGGAAACCAATGCAAAAATCTTAAGAGCTCCAACGTTTCCATCAAAATGTCGATTTGTTTGTGAATTAAAGAAAACATTTAATAGTTTGTGTAATCATTTGATTTATAGCGGTTTCTGTAGTTTTGTGCATTTTCTTGATCTTTATACCATTTGGTTGCCATCAATGGCACATTTTGAGGGCCACAAATGTAGTGTTCAGATCAAACCGCAGATGTAAAAAAGGTTAATTGTTCACTGTCTCGTAGCTCGAACACTAAAAGAGGGCAAAGTAAATGCACCTTTTGTAACGGTCTAGAGATATGAAACAAAAGCGGGGTTTTAGGTTGAGTTCATAATGTTCTTAGTTGCATCCACACAACGTAGGAGCAGTGGAGGCAAAATAGTTAATGTAAATGTTAGGTTAATAACGCTTCAAAAACTAATAGTTTAGAGAAACGGCCACAACATTTTAGAGGCAACTAAACTTTGTCAAAGGATTCCTTAATTTTTGGACTGAATAAAATCTGGGACCACCCGAGAAGTAACATTAAACCAAGCCTGCAATAGAGACGCCTATTTTATGATCGAACAGTTTTAAAAGTTCTACACTTTCCATTTTGAAAAGGGACTGTAGTAAGACACTAAAATTGCTCAAGTGGAATCCAAGCCGGACCCTTCCAGGAGTGAAAGGCACCTGCCATTTTCCCATGCAGTAGTCAGATGGCGCATTAGAGGGTTGACGCACAAGTTACTAACTTGTGTAACGATATATCTGTAAGAGACAGTAGTTCGTGACAGATTCCTTACCTTAGAATATCCCCAGGCGTCAGACTGGATCCGAAAAAGTTTTTGCGTAGCAGTACCCTTGCGCGTCGGTAGGCGGCGTCATGTGGCTCCGCGTCAGTCGTCGGCAGCGCCGGGATGTCGCGGGCAGTACTTTGACGCCACCCCTGCGCGCTGACATCAGTTCTGTACACGACTTTCCGCGCCAGGAACGCAGAGCCATGCAAGAAGCGGACATAGGTGTCTGAAAAATACTAGGGCCCTGAAAGGGATGTCCTTAACCCTAGAAATCAGTTCGCAGAACGGGGAGGATGGGTGGGCGGTAGGAATCTGTCACTAACTACTGTCTCTTACAGATATATCGTTACACAAGTTAGTAACTTGTGCATCTGAAAGAGACACGTTAGTGACAGATTCCTTACCTTAGAATAGATACCCCAGCAATACCAACCCCGGTGGTGGGTCTGCGAACAAAGATCAGACAAGGAAGTCCTGGAGGACAGAACAGCCAAAGAAGCCGTCCCTCCGGACCCGACTGTCAAGGCAGTAATGCAGCGAGGCCCACGTAGCTGCCTGACAGATACCAAGGCCGTGGTAGCAGCCGTTGCCCTGGTGGAATGGGCACGCAGCCCAACAGGAGGCTCCTTCTTAGCCAAAGAATAGCAGGCTTGGATACACAAGGTTACCCAGCGGGAGATTGTTCTCTTGTGCACCGCCCGACCTTTTTTGGCGCCCACGTAGCCAACAAAGAGCTGGTCATCCACCCGGAAGTGTTGTGTGCGGTTGAGATAAAAGGAAAGCGCACGTTTTGGGTCCAGACGGTGGAGCCTCTCTGGAAGGATGCGGAAAGAAGGTGGGCAAAGTGATGGTCTGCCCAATGTGGAAGGCAGTAACCACCTTTGGCAAGAAGGACGGACGCGTCCGAAGAACAACCTTGTCTGGATGGACAGACAGAAAGGGAGGTTTGCAAGATCGAGCCTGGAGCTCACTCACCCGCCGAGCGGAGGTGATTGCCACCAGAAAGGCTGTCTTCAGAGTCAGAAGACGAAGAGGACAATTATGTAGAGGCTCAAAGGGAGTGCACATGAGAAAGGTAAGAACCAAGTTCAAGTCCCACTGAGGCATCACAAACGGAACAGGAGGGAAGAGGTGTGTAATGCCTTTTAGGAACCTGTTAACGACAGGGGACTTGAAAAGGGAGGGCTGATCAGGAAGCCTGAGGAAGGCCGAAATGGCACAAAGATAGCCCTTGATGGTACACAGGGCAGAACCCTGTTGGGCCAGAGAAAGAAGGAACAGAAGAACCTCAGAAAGAGGGGCAGAGAGGGGATTCACAGCCTTTGCTGTGCACCATGCCACAAACTTGTTCCACCTGCAGGTGTATACCACCTTAGTGGAGGGACGCCTGGCTGCCAGAATCACATCACAAACTTCGGGGAGGCAAGTCGAAAGGAATCAACTGCCGCCGCTCAATCTCCACGCAAGCAGGTGGAGACTGGACAGGTTGGGGTGGAGGACCGTCCCCTGCTGCTGCGACAGAAGATCCTCCCGAAGAGGCAGACGGATCGGGGGATCGACGCTCATACTGAGTAGCTCTGGATACCAAACTCTTCGAGCCCAGTCCGGAGCCACAAGGATGATTTGGGCCCGGTCGCGCCGAATCTTCTTCAACACTCTGGGTAGAAGTGGTATAGGCGGAAAGGCGTACAACAGACCGCAACTCCACTCGCGCCGAAAACCGTCGCCGAGCGAGTGCCGCCTTGGAAATTCCAACACGCAGAACTGCTGACATTGCGCGTTCTCGTCGGTGGCGAATAGATCTAACCAAGGCTCTCCCCACTGTAGAAAGTCCTTGCGCCACTTCCGAGTGAAGACGCCATTCGTGATCCATCATGCACCTGCGGCTGAGTTAGTCCGCCCTGGCGTTCAGGGAACCTGCCAGGTGTTGAACCATCAGGAACATGCCCTGATGTTCCAGCCATGTCCAGAGGCGCAGAGCCTCCTGACATAGGGTCCACGACCCCACCCCGCCTTGTTTGTTGCAGAACCACATGGCGGTGGTGTTGTCTGAACACCTGCACTACCTTACCTTTGACAGAGGGAAGGAATGCCTTGAGTGCAAGTCGGATCGCCCGGAGCTCCAAAAGGTTGATATGGAGCCGGGACTCCGCTGGAGACCAGAGGCCTCTGATCTCCGCCTCTCCCATGTGACCGCCCCATCCCAGAAGGGACAAGTCCGTCACAAACTGTGTGCTCTGGCTGGGGAAGGGAGAGGGATCTGCCCATGACCCATTGCCGGTTCGAGAGCCACCACTGCAACTGTTTTGCAGTCCCCTCCGAGATCTGGACGTGATCGGACAGGTTGCCCTGGTGCTGCGCCCACTGGAACTTCAGGTCCCACTGCAGAGCCCGCATATGCCATCTGGCATGATCGACCAGCAGGAGGCCATGAGGCCCTGCAGCCTCAGGGTCATCCGTACCGAAACCCAGGATAAAGGCTGAAAGATCGGAATAGCCTGAATATCCCGGACTCGCCGTTCGGGAGGATAGGCCCGAAACTGCGTCGTGTCCAGAACCTCTCCAATGAAAAGGAGCTGTGGAGAAGGAATCAGATGCGACTTCGGCACATTGATGGAGAACCCCAGCGAGTGCAGGAGTTCGGCCGTAGTCTGGAGGTGGGAGACGACTGCCTGGGACGAGCCCGCCTTCAGCAGCCAGTCGTCGAGGTAGGGGAAGACTGGAACCCCTGCCCGGCGCCGATGAGCTGCGACCACCCCAATCACTTTCGTGAACACCCGAGGGGCACTTGTAAGGCCAAAGGGGAGCACGGTGAATTGAAAATGCTCGAGGCCTACCGTGAACCGCAGGTAACGCCGGTGGGCCGGCAGGACGGGGATGTGGAAATAAGCGTCCTGCAAGTCCAACGCTACCAACCAGTCTCCAGGGTCGAGGGCAGTCAAGACCTGAGCTAGGGTGAGCATCTTGAACTTATCCTTCCGGAGGAAGCGATTGACGTTCCGGAGGTCCAAGATAGGACGCATGTCCTCCTTGTCCTTTTTGGGCACCAGAAAGTAGTGGGAGTAGCAACCACGTCCTACTTCTGGGGTCGGAACATACTAAATGGCCCCAAGAGGGCCGTGACTTCCTTCTGCAGAAGCACCAAGTGATCCCCTGACATGCGGTGGAATTGAGGTGGCATGGCTGGGGGGGGGGGGTGAGGTCTCGAAGGGGAGGGAGTAGCCCCTTCGGACAATGTCAAAGACTCACCTGTCCGAGGTGATGGCACGCCAGTGGTGAAGGTGATGGCGGATCCTGCCCCCTACTGGCGTGCTGTGCACCTGAAAGGAAGGACTAGGAGGGCTTGGAGGCCGCGGACGGGGCGGAGTTGGTGGCCTGACCCGCACGCTGGTTGCCCGACGCGCCACGGCGGAAGCCACGTCCTCGGCCACGCGAAGACGCTTGCTGCGCGGGCCGGTGGCTGGGCAGCGGACGTGACTGGGCGCCCCTTCCGTGGCCACGAAAGGGGCAAAAAGCAGAGGTTAGCGGAGGGCACACAGCAGAAAGGCCCAGGGACTTGGCAGTAGCCCGTGAGTCCTTAAAACGCTCCAGCGCATGGTCTGCTTTGGAACCAAAAAGACCGACTCCATCAAAGGGCATGTCCATGAGTGTATTCTGGACATCACCCGAGAAACCAGTTGTTCTCAGCCAGGCGTGGCGACGCAGCGCCACCGTCGTTGCAAGCGATCTGCCCAGCGAGTCGGCGGTATCAAGGCCACAACGTATGGTGTATTTAGCCGCATCCCTACCTTCCGCAATGGTGCGGGTAAGCAGTGTCAGGACCTCCTCAGAACACTGGGGCAAAACGGCCGCCACCGAATCCCACAGAGAGTGGGAATATCGGCCCAAAAGGCAAGCGGTGTTGACGGACCGCAAGCCCGCACTGGAGGAAGAAAAGGCCTTCTTCCCAAATTGGTCCAGGCGTTTGGATTCCCCATCCGAAGGGGCGGTAGGGAAGGCGGTTTGGGAGGCAGAGGCTTGGACAACCAAGCTCTCGGGGGTGGGATGTTGAGAGAGAGAAACAAGGGATCGCCCGGAGCAGGGCGATGCCGTCGGGCCACGTTCCTATCCACAGGAGCCCCTGTGGCGGGCTTGGACCAGGTGCCCAAAAGAACGTCAGACAGTGCATCATTAAACGGCAGCAATGGCTCCGAGGAGGTAGCTGCCGGCTGAAGCACTTCCGTCAGGAGGTTAGTGTAATGAGGACAGGGACACTGGATAAAATGTTCTACCATGGAACTACGCGACATCACAGTTAGTCCCGACAGCCACTGTAGGCAATTGGAGGTGTAAGGCTCCAGCTGCTCTACGCAACACCGTTGCGAAATTTGCTCCCTCCTCCGTAGCCACGGAAGGAGGAGACAGCATGCCAGTGTCAGGAGAAGTGTCAGGAGAAGTGTCCAGACCACTGGCATCCCCAAGTTCCTCTGCCCAGTCCTGATCATACTCACACTGCTGTGTGAGAGGGTCTTCCGACCCCTCTCAGCTCTCCTGGTCCTCCTCCGACTGAAAATAAGGAGGAGGGACGTCAGGGACACAAGGTCTCAGCGGCGCCAGAGCCAGCGTCGGTCCCACGCCGCGTCCGGATCCGGGGAGAGCCGGGGAACGACGCCGCCCGGAGCCCTGGACGGCGTCAGGAACGGCACCGGGGACATCGGCGGAGGCGTGGTTAGGTCAACCGGCGTCGATGGGGGTTGCGGTACCACTGGAGCCGGGATCGAGGCCGGGGCCGAAGCCGGGAGCGAGGCTGGTGATACAGGCGGCACCAGGACCGGAGTCGTCGGCGGCGCCAGGGCAACCCCATCTCGGCCCGCGGGGCCCGAAGGCGCACCGGAGGGGCCTTGAGGCCCGAAGAGGCGGGCCATGGCCGACAGGAATTTCTGTATCTCGGCCAGAGTCACCCCCGAACCTGGGAAGGACAGGTAATGCGGGGGCGGCTCCATAGGCACCTCCGGAGCCGCGGGGGCGGGGACTGTGCCGACAAGGGCCTCAGCCGAGTCGCGAGACCGGCGAGGCGAAGTCTTAGAGCGATGGTGCTTCTTAGACTTTTTGTGCTTCGACTTACCCGAGGAGTGCGAAGACTTGGACTCCGACGACCGGCGAGGACTCCGCGACCGGCCCCTCAACCTCTCGTGACCGGGGCTTGGTGCAGCGCGGAGCCGACTGCCGGACCTCCAGTAGCTTTCGAGACCGCTCTCGCAAAGCCTTTGGGTGTAAGGCCCGGCAGTCGGAACACGACTTAGTGTCGTGGTCGCGGCCAAGACAGTAGAGACACTAAGTGCGGGTCTGTGATCGACATCATCCGACCACAGGTGTCGCATGGCTTGAAGCCGGGCATCCCTACCGACACCTCGGAGCCTAGATGACTCTAAGAAAAACAGTGAAATAAATCACCAAAAAGTTAGTCAAAAATTGACTAGGGCACTGCTCTTCCCGGATCTGCGCTTACTGGCGCGGAAAAAAGAAGAACTGACGTCAGCGCGCAGGGGCAGCGTCTAAGTACTGCCCGCGACATCATCCCGGCGCCGACGACGGACGCGGAGCCGCACGACGCCGCCTACCGACGCGCAAGGGTACTGCTGCGCAAAAACTTTCCAGATCCAGTCTGACGCCTGGGGATATTCTAAGGTAAGGAATCTGTCACCAACGTGTCTCTTTCAGATATACTACTACTTACTGGAGGTGGGGCAAGAGGAGGGAATGTTCTGCCAGGGTTCATGAAGTTCAACCGGACCACCTCTCCCAGCACTACTAACCCACAAGACTCAGTTACCGCCTTCTCAAAGGTACTCCAGAAAAAGCATTGCGGAGAACCATGTAGGCCTACACGCAATAGTCACGGCATTCTGGAGGCACAACATGATCAGAGCATCTCTTCAGGCTGGATTGCGAGACACGTGGAGTAGGCGCAGATGCTCCCTCCGGGCCCCACATAGACAGCAACAAGGAGTTCAGTCACAGGCCAACAGCTCATTCTTTCCTTAACTGGACCCTCAACTAAAATAAGCATTGCTATTTTGAGTTCATTACTCCAATACCGGAGCTGGAGAGTGGGCAGCAGGACGCTGCGCATGCTGGCCATACCAGAGATTCCTATAATATTAAAAGTGATTTACACTTGGCTCAATGGCAAAAACGTGACTGGCGCAGGCGTGGAAGGAGGAATATACGGACTGCTTAAAAGGAGCACACTGCCCTGAAGAGCAGACTATAAAGTGTCCACGCGAAGGTCAATGGGGGCAAGATCTACAGGTAACTAAAGGAAAGCAAACCTGGCTTTGGACGGATTGCAGAAAATGCTAGTGGAACGTGCGGCATTAAAGCACATTTAAAAGGTTACACGTCTTTATAAAGCTTCTGCATTTGACCCGGGCAAGCACTTCTCAACCTTAAGCACATAGTTTCAGAGGCAGCAGTTTAGGGATTTAGACTAATTGTATGCTGGCAAGTCATGGACTCGAAGGCCAAACCACAGCTCACCATTGGAGGCAAGGTCTTTGGTACAAAAATGACTATTACTTAAATATTTCATATACTCTGCATGGGTAAATGCTATGGCTAGGAGTGCCACCTGCGAAGAACCAAAACTGAAGTTTGCTAAACCCACAGCTACGTTGTCATGCTCTAGGGCAAGAAGCATGCATGCTTTGCAAGCTTTGTCCTCCCCCCTTCTCCCCTCCCGGTTCAAGTCAAGTAGAAAACTAGGGGGCAACAGACTGCAAGAAATACGGCTCCGTAACTTTTTTTTTGCTATCACCATGTTTATTTATGCAAGGACATGGGACAATCAAAGATCGGTAAGGGGCGCAAGGGAACAAACATGAGTCAGTGCAAGGCATGGGAAAGTAGGCAGAGAAGGCCTTTACCCACAAGAATAACAAGCATTCACAGAGTGTATAGGTCTGGCCATAGCAACCTGTTGTAGTGGCTGCCTAAACCTGGAGAGCACATGCTTGTAATAAAAAAAAAAAAAAAGCCACACAACACACACTGCATACAATTTTATTAGAACACTATAGGTGACTTCTCTTAAGCAGGAGTGCCCGTTTTATGGATCACAGGAAAATAAGAATCATTTTGGGTACTTTGGCTTTGAAAAACTTACCTGGAGACAGTTTGAACACAAGGGGGGGGAAAGCACTGGCAGGCTAAAGTATTAAAACCCCCCACCCCCCGTCCCCCCGCCTGGATACTATTGACTAGCATTTTCTTTTTCTGGCATGTAGGCACATGTGGGAAGCCAAAAATACAGTCACTCAGTGACGGAGCCACTAGCCAATAGATTTTTTGGTCTGGTAATAACTTTGGCGCCATTTGACAAATCTTCAACGAAATGTCACAATACCACCAAAAACAGCTGAACGGAATTAAAACTCATTTGGCAGAAAGTGCATTTTCTGTGATATGGTTAAATCCCAGACAACATTTTGGTAGTATATGGTATATCAATAGGAAAGACCTAGCCAAAAGGCAGAAGAGAGCTAAACAGGATCAATTTCTAGCATAAAGTTGAACAGTGACAGAAGTAGCGGAGTTAAAGAGTCAATACATTGTGATGTAGCTTTTTTTTTTTTTTTTTAAACAAAAAACTATAAGGGGGGGGAAAGAGTTCAACTTTTTCAAGATTTGAGACAGCCTTGTGGCTTCCCTGATGAACATAGGGAATGATGTTCCACATCATGAGTGCAAAGATGTAAAAGGCCTGTTTTTTTTCCCTTTTTGTGCAACTTAATTTGCTGTCCGATGGTGTGCATAGACCCACCAGAGATGGTGATCTTGCTGTCAGATCAGCAGGGGTGAGGTCGTGATCGCTTTGTAAATACTGCATTTGGTTTTGAAGATACTCCAGGCCAGCAAAGGAAGTCAAGTCAATGAAGTTCCATCAGGATGGGGTGATTATTGATAGGACAGGCTGTGACGTATAGGATGCCCTAAAAAAAGTGCCAGTGGAATCTCGAAGGCCATGGAGCAGCGAGTTACCACCATCCAAATGTAACAGTCTAATGTCTTGAAAAGCAGTTCTGGAGTCGCTTTCTGGAAGAAACTTGCCCTTTCTTGAGAAGAGAGCAGGTATCCAGCAGTCTATTTTTTTTCTCAATGTGCTCCTTGAGGGCTAGGGTGTGTAGAGAGTAAACCCAATTCACTTGGCATTCTGTGAAAGAAGGTTATGTTACCAGAATTTATTGAGCACATGTTCACCCATCATTTTTTTGCCGTTGGGGTAAGGATAGAACATATCACAGAGCTACTGAGTAAGGCACTAGTCATTTCTGTCAAAAATAACCACGTTTTTAATAATTGTCTGAATTTCATGTAGAGAGAGAGACGGAGAGAGAGACGGAGACAGAGAGAGAGTTTCAGATGCGGGGGGGGCGATAACCGAGAATCTGGAACTGCCCATACTCTTTTTTTTAACTTGGGTATCATCACGTAGTTCATGAGAGCGGACCATGGAGTTCATTTGGGGATGCATTTTTGGATTGGAGATGTCATGAAGGGAGGACTTTTTCCCCCCATTAAGGAAAGATGATAATGCATCTAGTTTTGAAAATAGTACTTTGTTCCACAAGAAGCGAGTGGAGGTCCTTCATCAAAGGGCTGATGCAGCAATTTCTGGGTTGTCGAAAGATAAATTGGGCTGCCTGGTTCTGAACAATTTAAAACCTATGATTGAGGTATTTAGGGAGGCCCCACATGAGGGAGTTGGAACAGTCTATTCTAGAAAGGACTAGGGCTTTTACAGCCTGAATGAGTGCCTCAGAAGTGAGCAATGTTCCCGATTCTACAGATTAGCAAAAAGCAGGAAGAGATCACTGCTCCATGTTGGGGCTTCACTGAGTTCCTAGTCAATAAGGACCCAGAGACATTTTACCGATTTCTTGGAAGAGTGGGCGCTCCCATCTCAGAAGGTCAAAATGATATGCTCCAAAGGTCAAACTTGCGCCTAGTGATGACCATCTCAGTTTTAAGTTAAATTTTAGATGGTTGCTGCTCATCCAGTCATGGATAAAGAGCATTGCGTTTCCCAAAACCTTCTTTGATTCAGGGGAGCTGTCAATGTTGAAAAGCAGATGCATGGCATCTGCATAATCGTAGATTTTAACCTTCATATTTTAGTTTGTGGACGGGAGGGGCGGGGGGGGAAGAGACTAAGTTGAACAGATGTGGTGAGAGGGAGTAGCCTTGCTGTACTCCACAGACTAGTAGAACTTTGGGGGAGTTGAATGAGGTCAGACTGACTAATTCTTCCTTTAAAGAAGGAGGTGATTCAATAGAGAGCTGGGCCCTGAAACCCCGCGGCCTCGACACAATCCACCAGGAGATTGTGGTAGACCATGTTGAAGGCTGCAGATAGGTGGAGGAGAACCAGCGACAGGGCAAAGTCCCCGTCACATATCACTGAGAGGAAGACTGCTTCTACGGAACAAGCCGGGCAGAAGCCTGCCCTACAGGGATTAAGAAATGTGGACACCTCCAAGAAGGAGCAGGGTTTTATGCTACAGGTGCCTCCACTACCTTTGCTAAGAAGGGTAGCAGGGAAATGGGATGATCATTTCAGAGCGAGTGCGTCTTCGCCAGCTTTCTTCTGGAGGGGTACCACGATAGCCTGCTTAAATTAGCTAAGTACCTTACCTTGGCTAAGGGACAGGTTAAGAAGGGATAAGGCTGGGTCAGAGAAGTTGGACAATAAGGTTAAGACTTTCGGGGGAGCAGGTGTCATTTGGAGAGCCGGATTTCACTTCGATCAGCAGGTCCGCAAAGCAATCCTTACTGATAATGGGAAAGGTGGATAAGGTGATGGAACTCTGATCTTCCAGGGTGGTTTCATGTGAGATTGTGCTGGTGGGGATGACATCTTTAATGATCTTGATTTGATTGACAAAGAAGGTGTTAAATGCGTCGCATAACTTCTGAGATGGGGAAATGGGTAGGGTGACTATCAGGATTTAAGAGTTTGGAAACAATTCCGAAGATCTCCCTCGATTTGTTTTTGAAGAAAGCAGCGTTAGCATGTAAAATACACATTTTATATTTATAAATGGTGTTTTTTTGTATATTTCCTTCTTTGTCTCGGGCGAGTAATTCAGCCATTTGAGTTCGCATCGGCGCGGCCAAGTTTGGCTAGTTTTAGACTGTCTATGAACCATTTAGATGCGCAGTGTCATCTGGCCTGTTTAGATTTGTGAGGAGAGGCAGAACTATTACTATATGTCGTTAGGCAGTTAATAGCCTTTCCATAAAGATCAATGTTATAGTTTAAGGCAGGTAAGGGGATTGCCAGAGTCACAGAAAGTGTACATGTCTACCTGGGACAAGCTCCTGTAGAGGATTCTAGCGTGAGGTAGCAGTTTTTGGGAAATCAAATTCTCACTAACCGCGTTGATCAAACAGTGGTCGAACCACAAACAAGGAGATACCATAAGGTTAGACAGAGAGAAGTTTGAATGTGGGTTTGTGTGAACACGCGTTGTTCAAGTTTTAGGCTACTAAGGTGATCAGATAGGTCCATAGACAACTGCCCTCCTTTATCCTTGTTTGCCCAGTAGTTAAATAACGGCGACCAGCAAGAATTTTGCATGGTCAATGATGAAAGGGGAGATTGACTCAGAATAGTTGTGGAAAGTGCTGCATGTAGTCTGGTTACCAATAGGTAAAATGCATATATGAGGGGAGAAGTGAGGGATTCTAGTTTAATCATGAGGTTGTCAACAGCAACAATGTTTTAAAGGAGGTAGTCTGGAGAATCTAAGGTGTTTCTTGATCATTGCGGCTATGCCGCCGCCTATTTTGCTAGCAGGTCTGTTGGCTTGGAGTAAGTTGTAACCCTCTGAAAGGGCAGCTAGGATATCAGGGAAGGACTCTTCAGTGAGCCATGTTTCAATCATAAGAGGGATATCTGGCGATTTAGAATTGAATAGATGAAAGATCTTGGTTTAACGTTTGACCAAGGAGCAAGTGTTGAGGATGGTAATCATTCGCTGGTTAGTGTTGGGGCAGTGGGTGGTATGGTTAGTGTTCCTAGCTATAGTGACGGAAGGTGGCTCAATTATTCCAGCAGGGTTGATGGGTTGGACAAAGCAAACACAAGGAGATTATGGACGGAGTGCTGAAACTTCTCAAACACTCACCCCCAGTCACAGATCTGGGTTGAATCCATCATTCTTTAGCTCACTTTGTCACCCCAGTTCAGACACAGCTATATGCAAATCAGTCTTGACCCTGTGCCTCATGGGAACAGTCCAGCCCGAACTGCCAAGCCATGTATTCCCTGGACCGGAAACAAGCATCCTGGGTTGGGGCATTTTTTTGAGAGTCCTAGTTTATGTAGTTTCAACAATAGTAAGGGGTGGGGGGGAAAGAGTCTAATTGAGGACTGATTGAGGTCATCTGATGACTAGATATAGTATTGGGCATGGTGCCTGGACCCCAGCCGGCTAAAGACGGGCCTGCCTTTGGCGCGACAGCTGCGCGCAGCTTCAGGCATTAAATGGCCGAGGAGCTCCGATAGCCTCGTCCACCTTGAGCAGTAGAGCACCGATTGGTTACCACCACCACCACCCCATTCAAGTTTTCCCTTTCACAAGAGCAAAATCAGGCAATTAAGAAACGGTAAAAAAAAAACAAAAAAAAAAACGACATTGGGTGCTTGGATTTAAAGTGCAATTTCTTCAGGTATACAGATTAGGGACCTCTCTCGATGATCAAAGTTTAGGTTTAAAACTGTCAGGGTTCAGGTCACTGAGGTAGGATTGTACTGTTCCCGGTTTGTGGTTCATGCCATATAACGGGAATTCTGTTTTGGCTGGGTTGAGCTGCAGGAGTGCACTGGACATCCAGTTCTGGATGAAATGCATGTAGTGTTTGAGGTGCTGGATGTTTGAAGCATTAGAGACCTTCAGGTAGAGTTAAGCGTCATCAGCATATTGCCTAGTAAGTGCCATGCAGCTCCCTGCACAGGTTGAGGATGATCGGAGGCAGAATGGAACCCTGGGCTTGTCCCCAGATAATAGGGACGTTTAGCGAACCAGAGGTCCTCCCATGAACTAATTGTTGTCGGTTGAAAAGGTAGAAAGAGAACCAGTGGAGGACACTGCTGCTGAATCCCATTGAGGACTCCTTGGTGCATATGAGAGCGGGATGGTTGACTGTGTTAAAGGCAGCTGAGAGGTATGCCAACATCAAGAGGCAAGGGTTATCTTCATCTGGGCTCAGGATGGCATCAGTCTCCATCCTGCAGCAGGATCTGAAGCCAGACTAGTAATTGTGCAGGAGATGATTAACAAAAATGATCTTGGAGTTGATCACAGGCTGAGATCAATGCAATTGCCAATAAATGGTAGGAGAGTGATGGGGCGGTAGTTGGTGAGGTCATCAGTGCCTAATGTATGTTCCTCTAGAAGAGGAAAGAATCTGCCCTATCTTGAAAGCTTCTGGGAAGATGCCTTGAGTGAGGGAGCATTAACTATGATTAGGAAGGATGAAGCACGTCCCCAGAAAGAGCTTTTGACGAAGGACAAGAATAAGAATAAGATCTTTTCATAAGAAGTGGTTTTGAGCATGTGGAATATGGCAATGAGATCTGCAAGAGATAGGGCTTTGAAGGCTGACAATTTCAGAATTCTACAGAAAGGGCTGGACACAAGAGGTAAAGCAGACTGTTGAGGTGCTATTGAATCTTCTGTACTTTCACTAACCAGGTTGACGGCATTGAACTTTTTTTTTGTGAAGTGAGGCATAGGTGGGCCTGGAAGGGGGTTGGATGCAGTGATCGATCGTCTTGAAAATCATTCAGATTCTGTGGGTTGTGTTATTGAAGCTTGTAGGGCGCTCAGATACTCCAAAGAGTGTCCCGGCGCGAGCCTAGAAAGGGTAAAGGGCAGATTTAGATGAAAAGAAAGGTTTTCAGTCTTTTTTAGAGAATGGGGTCCTGGGTGCTGCGAAGGGCGAATGGAAGCGAATTCCAGGCCAAAGCGGCCCTGAAAGCAAGAGAGCTGTCACCCATTCTCTTGAGATGAAAGCGAGGTATGCGAGCTAGAAGCTGAGCATAGCTGTCTAGCAGGAACATAGAACCTAAAGCGTTCCCTTGGATAGATTGGACCAGATCCATGCAAGGTGGAATGTGCCAGGACAAGGGTTTTGAACTGAACTCTTTCGGCCACAGGCAGCCAGTGAAGTTTGCACAGATGTGGTCTTGCGCTGGATCTTATAGGGATGTTAAAAAGAAGCCTGGCCGCTGCGTTCTGGACTACATGCAATCGGTTTAGCAGATTGCCAACGCCTTGTACGTTGGCTTGCCGGGGTTAGTCAATAAGAGAGAGTATCAGGGCGCGAGTAACTGTTTACTTGGCTGCCCTAGGGGGGAGCGGGAGAAATTTGAGGGATTTCGGTATACCGAAGCAATGCCCAGCAAGCTTCTTGATCTGAGTAGTAAAAGACAGATTCTCTTCAAACCAAATCCCAAGATTTTTTGTGAGTTGTCCCGCTGAAGCAGGGATGGGATATTCTGCAGGCCAGAGTGCTTCCCTAAACTGAGGGGGGAGACTCCCAAAAAGGAGGATTTCAAATTTATCCTCGTTGCATTTTAATTGCGCAGAGGAGAGCCATTGAAAGACTGCTGTCAGACAGTTTTTTGCCGAAGTGGAACACTCGTTTCCCCCCCCCCCCCCAAGTAAACAGAAGCTGTGCATCATCGGCGTATGCAATAATTTTGGCTCCAAGCTCTTCAGCCAACTGAATCAGGGGAGTGACATATGCTAAAAAGAAGGGGGCTGAAAGAGGACCCCTGAGGCACTCCTGTGGTCACAATCTGAGGGGAGGAAGGAGGGAGCCAAACATGTTGCGTTTGGCCCTCCAGGAATGACTTCAACCAACTCCAGGCCAAACCTGAGATTCCTAGGTCAGCCTGATGAGCCAGCAACAGGGACTGGGGTACGGTATCTAATGCCGCAGAGGTCCAACAAAATCAGGGCCGCCCTGCCGCCAGAATCCAGGCATTCCCGAATGGCTTCCGAGATTTCAACGAGAGCCGACTCAGTACTATAAGAGGCTCTGAACCCGGATTGTGCCAGATGGAGTAGGCCAGAGCCTTCGACGAAGTCGGTAAGCTGTTGGTTTACTACCTTTTCGCAGACTTTTGCCACACCGGGTAGGAGAGAGATGGGACGATAACTCACTGGGTTCAACAGATCCAGTGGTTTTTTTTTGTGGTTTTTTTTTGTGGTTTTTTAGAGTGGCAAGATCTTGGCCTGTTTCCAAGCTGCAGGGACTAAAGCCTCCTGGAGGGACAAGTTGATGAGCCCGTTGACCTCTGGGTTGACTGTCTCAGTGACTGATGCCAGCAGACTAGCTACACAGGGGTCAGACGGAGAGCCTGATTTCAAGGCCTTGAGGACCATCAGTGAGTCAGGAGGGTCAATAGGTGTAAAGGCCACCAAAGAAGGAGATGTAAATGAGGTGACAGGCGGCACCTCCAGAGGCAAGATCCCTGCCGCAGAATGGTTGCAGATATTAAGACGCCTGGAGAGCACGAATCTTGTCAGCCAAGAAATTCGAGAGTTTCTCACACCAGGCAGCAGAGGAAGGAAGCGTGATAGACTCTGCTCTAGGAGCCAGAAAGCTCTGCACAATGGAAAAGATTTCCTTGGAGTTATTTCTTGACAGAGCAATGCGATCCGCATAATACAGGCTTTTAGCCTGGGATATAGAGGTATAGTAGATTTTCTGGGCTTTCCCAAGGGCCAACTTAGCCAATGGGCAGTAGTCCCGACGCCAGCAGCGTTGCAATTTATTTGCATTGTTGCTTTTGAGCTTTGAGCTCAGACGAGAACCAAGGTTTCGAGGGAGAATCCCTGGAACGCCTATGGAGTGAAGCAGGAGAGAGGAGCTGCACCACCCGCGTGATCCAGCTGGAAAAGCTAGTAAGAGCCCCCTCCAGGTTCTTCGGGAGTATTGGCCGTGACCCAGCCAGAGCATGGCTAAAAGTCATAGGGTCAATTTTGGCAGAGGCACGCCTTTGACCAGACTGGCCCGGTAGACAGTTGCTGTCCGTGGCCCAGGAAAAATAAGTCAGGAAATGATCGGACCAAGGCACGGGAAGAGGATCATCAACAATAATGGGAAAGTTGGAGCAAATTGGATCAAGGATATGACCACCATGGTGCGTGGGCGAACTGACCAATCGCGTGAGCTGGGCAATGCTCAGCGAGTCCAAAAATTCCCGGGTATCCCCAGCATCTTCCCGGTCCAGATGAAACTTAAGATCCCCAAAGAAAAGATAGTGAGTGAAGCGTAATGCACGGGGAATGAAGACATCCTCCAAGGTTTTAAGAAAACAATCTGCCGGCCCGGGGGTCTATAGACCAATGAGCCACCCAGCGAGAAATGGTGATGCAAAAGTCCAAAGCTTCACCCTCTCCCAGCAACAGAGACTCACCACGATGGAAGGCCCACTTATCCCTATATACCACCGCAACACCACCGCCTCTACCAACTTAGCGGTCGGCGCGGGAAATCTTATATCCTTCAGGAATGGCCATCTCGATTACAGGGTTAGAAAATTCGTATAAATAAGAGATCGAGCAGCTTATCAGAAAGAAGGTCAAAAATGTCATGATGGGGTTTCCCTAGCGAGTGGGTATTAATCATTGCTGCTCTAATTAAAGGCCCCCTCGGTCTACTACTAAAAGAGGTACTGGGACGCGGGGGGGGACATCCAGGCCTGTAGACCGGCAGTAATCACAACTCTTGCAGACGGTGAAGGGGTGATCTAAAACCTCCCAACGGCTTGAGTAGTTACAAAGACGAGGACGGAGCAAGAGCAGCTCGTTGCGGCTGTAGACCCAGGAAACCTTATGGGGGGTGGGAGAAACGGGAAGCATGGCTAGCCGCATCCGGGACTCAGACGGGCTTGCCTTAGGCGCACCCGCTGCACACGTCCGCTGCGTGTCCGCGCAGCGCGCATTCTTATGGGGAAGCCCTTCTGACAACTAGAGCGCGCACTGAGCAAAATGGCGTCTCTAGCTGTCGGCCGGGGGAGAACAGGAAGTAGCAGCCGGCCCGGACTCCCCCCTGTCTCAGGTAAGTGATAGCGTCGTACACAAGACCCCAGAGAATAGTCTGATCAGTAGGTACAGCAAATTCATATAGTACCAGTGATACTGAGCAAAGATAAAATAATGTGGGTGGCTTCACGGATTGTGAAGCTATAGTACTTTGCAGCATCCAGCTCATTGCATCAGCCAAAGCAGGGGGACTTCAGTATCACAAGGTCATCCAGGTTCTAGTTTTCTCCTATTTTCTTTCCTGTCAGCGAATGGATCTTTTACTGGCAGCAAGTTCTTTAGAGTACCAGGTTGCTGAAGGCTTCAGTTTGCATGTTTAATATTGGGCATGAACATTCATACAGCTTTCCAAAAAACTGCTTAAGTCGGTTAGAAGTGTGCAGGCTTCGGATGTGGAGTTGATAGTTCGAGAGGAGTTCAAGCATTAGGTGGTCTATGGAGTCGGAGGAATCTTAAAGTTTGGTCTGCTCTCCTGTTTTGAACTGGAATTGCATGTAGGAGGCTGGGCAAGGAGACCGGAATGACAAAGCGGTCAGGCCAGGGGAATGCGTGGTTTGCATTCAATTGCTGATGTTGCGTGATGGAAATGTTGGAAAATAAGGTTAAGGAAGAGCCTTTGAAGTGTCTCGTGCTGTACAACAATGAGTGACTTTAGGAGTTTGTAGAGTTTTGTTTTTTGGAGCTTCTGTTGTCCGGAAGGTTGGAGTTTCCCCAAGAGGTGGTGAGCGCATGTCAGATGGACGAGGTGGTGAAGAGATCTGAAAATTCATCAATGAAGTCCTTGTTCTGCCCAGGAGGCCTGCAGATGAGTTTGAAGGTGGCAGTGTCGTGTAGTTCCTATATTACCCATACAAGACCTGCGCGTTCGGATAACAAACTGTGGGCTTGATGGCAGACTGACTGAGCACCCCCACCGAAAATGTTATCCTGTTTGCATAAGCTAGCTCACAGTGCCACTAGTGTCTCCTCATCGAGGAGAGAATAGTTTCTGGCAACCTCCGAACATGACAACCCGGATCCCTCAGGATCATGGAAACAATATACTACTTTTCGCTCAGTCACTCATGCTTACTTATCTTGTCTCAGAGATACACAGAATAAACAGCCTGGGCGTTTCAATAAGGGTTTATTGAACAGTCGTTATTCTGGTGTAGAATATATGAGCTGCAACAACCATTAGACAGTAGCAGAGATATACGATTAGCAGTACAGTGAATATAAATGGATAGTACAGTTCTACCATCTTGCACTAAGCATGAATAAGTACATGAATATAAAATGCATTGATAAAAGAAAGCGCGTACTCCTACGATGCCCATCTAGATGTACCCAAGTGTACCTAGCATGCGAGTAGGTGTGAAGCCAAGAATCCCTCTAGGATTTAGTCGAACCCCCATTACCTGAAGTGTGAGAATGTAGGAGCCCTTCTTGGTCTCGAGCTGGACACCCCGCGAGGGTTGTTCAGACCACTGTCAGCTGGAGAGTCTGCATGCAGGAGCCTCCGCGTCTCTGGTTAGTGTGTCGGCCTGGAAGTCTCGGTTCCCTCTAACACTAGCAAGGTGTGCTGTAATTATACAGAAAGTATCCAGGGTTCCTTTGTCCCTTGTATTAGCCATTGTTGGGTGTGAGGATGACGTATGGGATGAACCGTGTACGTAGATAGGGGGAGGAAGGTGGTGTAGCCCCATCCTGGTTTCTAAGAACCCTTATGAATATTCATTCATACTGTGTGAGTCTATTGATGGAGTTATAGGACTCTATTGTTTAGGAGAAACCCTCCTTCTGCACCCAGGACTAGAACTAGGTAAAGGTTCAATCCTAAAAGGCCCGTTACAGTGTAGTGGAGGTAATGTAGGTGAAGGGGTATGATGTTACCCGGGCCTATATTAGGGTACCTATATGGAACATAACACCCACTCCTCTTCCGAACAGTCAGTCAATGATAAACAAATGCTGGCGAACCATTTCCACTATTAGGTAGTAGCACCTTAAAACTATCACAAAGTGTTGTAAAAACATTTAATAACAGTTTTAAGAGGTGGAGAAAAAAAAAAAAAAAAAAAAAAAGAGAAAAAAAATGTTACTTCGAAAATCCGTTTTTTGGGATGGATACTTAAGCCAAAGTCATAATTGAGTTTGTTTACATTAGTCGAACCACTACAAACGTCAGAAGGCCATGCATTTATCAGCAAAAGTGTCAATTTAAAGGAAATGTTCCAAATTTAGTCGAGTTTTGAAGAAAAAGAAAAACTGAATTTTCCCAGCACACGATGAGCCAATTATAGATTAAGTGTCCTGGCTGGGAGACGCAACATAGTCGTTGCTTGCTGCTGCAGGGGACGGTCCTTGTAACACCTCGCAAAGTACGTCAATGGAGCACAGATGATATTCAGTAGTGCCAATAGCTGGTGTAGAGGCAGCCGGTGCTGTAGTCGATACCTCGGTGCTAGCGGTGGAGCGGATGCTCAACCCAGTTGTAAAAGGCACCTGCGGATTCTCGAGGAATGCAGCCATCAAGATGGGAATACGCTGGGGGACATTGCAGAGCATGGGCCCTCAGGGGTTCCAGCCGGATATTCAAGTCCACAGGCGTGTCCGTTGCAAGTGTCAGACAGAGGTCCAACACGCATTCTTCACCGCAAAACAGGCATCAAAGAACAGGCAAGATGCAGTCCATCCAGACTAGTCTAAATGATAGGAACCAAGAGGCGCTTATTCCCTTAGGCGAGGTGTGCGCAGATGTAGTACCATGCGTTCACGATATTTGCGCTCCAGGAGCGCTTTTGCCATCTCGTTGGTAATTGGGCCAACCATTGTGGAGCAGAAAAATGACAATCAGGATTCCTGCGATAGAAAGCAGGATCAGCGGAAGACCTCCAAAAACGCTTCCCAATACGGAGTGGATAAAATTTGGAATAACTCCGAGGATGGTTTGAAAGGTGCTTAGAAATCCGGACCCTATGGTCTTAAATAGGTGTACAATACCACTCGTATCAGACATGTTAAAGATACGACCCACCATTTCTGCGAAATGAAAGGGGCAGTTTGTACGTATAAGTGTCTGTATCTCAGTCGAGGTCCTTGCGATTTGAAGATCAAAGGTCTCTCGAGCGGAGATTAAGGGTACGGTTGCTGCAAAAGCATGGCTTTCAGTCTGCTCAAAGTATCAAATTGTATATAGGAAACATTCAATGAAGGCCATAACGGCGCCTCCCTGACTGTACTTGTTGGGGGAAACAATACTTGCATACAGCAAGTAACCCTGGAGTTCACAGTGACCAGATAGGCAATGTCCAGAATCATCCCACAGCAACCTTGATCGTTCAGCATCAAGCAACTCCCATTCGAGAGCAGCTCGAATACTGGTTTAATCACGGCCGCTGGAGTCCCTTTCATGTGGTAGGACAAGTTTGCTACCTACCCATTACAAGCTCCGTGCAATGAAATGTCCTGGCACATGAGAGAACCGCTTAGAGCGTTCTTACAGTTTGTACTGCTTAGAAACACTTCCCGATCCCCACTCCGGCATCGAAATCTGTATGGTAACTCCCAAGATTCCGTAATGTATTCCTTACCCATCTTTTCATATTTGCCCGCCCGCCTGCCTTTGCTCAAGGCAATACTGAAACTGAAAAGTAGTGACCAGTAGAGTGATGTGGCCATGGATAAGCCATTCCGTAGATGGAAATTCCGCTACCATGAATGGTAACCTGTCCAGTTTTTCAATACGCAGCATTGTATATTTTGCTCCCCTTTGTGCCATTTCCATCCGTTTATCTGTTAGATTGCATTCAGAAAACAGAGACGTACTGTTGATATAACGCCAAGGCACATAGCCTGCACGCAAAGATTGCAGCGTCCAGTTGAATAACATAACGTAACTGAGATTGCCCGTGTTGTAATATGGCTAAATCTTGTTCCAGTATGTCTATCGCAGAAGATACAATGTTGCCCAAGGAATATATCCTGGAGGTCAAAATTGTTAAACCGTTGTCTACCACTGCCAGAGATTTCTCCAAGTTAATACGGTCCATTTCCCGTATTCTCTCTGTAGCCTCTTGTTGGGATATTTTCCAGTTTTCATTATAGGCAGCATAAATGCCAGCAAATATGAAACGTTTCCGAAGAGGTTTCCTGGGACCTAGTAAAAAAATCCCTAAGATCCAGGTCTTGTGAGTAAGGCCAAGTGTGGTTTCACTTCTGTGAGTGTTGAGGTTTCTAGCCAATCAAGGCACAACTTCCCAACACTATAGGATGTCACTACCCTTTGATGTTCTCTGTACATAACGTGGGTCTGGCCTGTGGATATTGAACCCTTCGGTTATAGCCCAGAATCTTTTCTGACATGTGTTCGTGTCTAAGGGCCAAACCACCCATTTTTTCCAATCAGGGTCCGTTCTATTGTACTGTAAAATGTCATCTATTGTTGCCCCTTCTTTTGAAGTCGAATTTTGCCACCCCTCCATCTGAGATGGTGTTGGAAATCGAGGTGTGTTCAGGTCCTTGGTTTTGGCTAATCCAATACAGGATGTCTGTTGCAGTGTCGTTTAGAAATATCTGCTGTGGAATGAGGCATGCTCTAAATAGCGCTTCTGTTCCCTGGACTTGCCAGTCCCTAGAACCCCAGACTGATTTTAAGTCTATTGTGTCCTTCCATAGGTCAAAACCTTGTTCAGACAATTGGGCAATAAAGGAAGCAGAGTATATCCGTTTGGTGTTAGTCAACATAATTCAGTGCTGATGTCGGTGTAACCTTATAATAATATGAGGTCGGGTCAGTGCTGTTAAAACCTGAAAAATATGCAAATTTATGTGCAAATGTATGCAAACTACCTTTTGGTGGTGTAGGGCAATGTTCCCACTGGTGGTACTCAAACATTTCTAGGCGAAATAGATTTGTGTAGGAAATGACCATAATGTTGAATTACCTTCTAACATTTCAGTGTTCGGAAATGCAGCAGTTTTTTCTAGATCAGACAACATGTTAACAGTTTGAGTCCCAATCATCAGAAAATTTACTGAAGGTAATGATATCACTTAATGAAATTGTAAATGCATGTGAAAGTTTTAAAAGTTCAGTCCGACCGAATATATCAAAATCAACTTTGTCCCAGATTATACCGTCCGGTATACGAACCGCTGTGATGTTCACTGTTGACAAGTCTTTGTTCACAATGTGAAGATTGATGTGGTTTTAAAATCAAATTAACTTTCTGGGCTGTGGAGCTTTGTTGAAGGTAACGTCCATTAATAAGCATG
The DNA here is from genome assembly GCA_963921515.1 of Calotriton arnoldi. Taxonomy (NCBI): domain Eukaryota; kingdom Metazoa; phylum Chordata; class Amphibia; order Caudata; family Salamandridae; genus Calotriton; species Calotriton arnoldi. Next base: position 904,967 of record CAWUFW010001370.1, read on the forward strand.
CTAAGAGTTATAACTAAGCCTAGCCAGAAAAGAAAAAATAGAATCCCAGTAATTACCCAGAGTTCTAACAAAGGCGATACCAGGCAAGTCTTTAAGAAAGTTTAGAAAGTCTTTAACTTGCTGCTTGCGTGAATTTTGGGCTTGCGTTTCCGGTTCACTTGGATCCAAGGAAAACGTATCAAAGTTCATAAAGTAGCCAGAAGCAGTTCGATCAATTGTAGGAATTGCATCGGGATGTGTTGAAATCTCATTTCGCTCTCGTCTAGGCATGTTGACGTAGACGTCTGTATTTGGTCTAATTGCAACTTGTGTGTTGTTTTGAGTTTGATTTTGAAGTTGAACTTCTGGTTCAAGGGGAACGAGTTCCATAGCATGGTTGCTTAGTCCTTCATTCCGCACAGGAGGCTCTTCAAACGTGATGAGTCTGTTTGAACTTCTTGGAAGGAAGCTAGAGGAGGGCGTCTGCTACTGTGGAGTCCACGAGGCCTACTGTTCAGTATCAGCCACATAGTGTGGTTTGATTAAGTCAATTGAGACAAATCTTTTCTCCTTTTTCCCGGCAAGAGGCGGCAAAAGAACAGTTAGTGTTCCTTGAATTGCTAAGACAGGTACAGGCTCTCGGTATGATGGTCCAAATTCTTTTTTGTCTGCTATTTTCGCTCTGACCAGATCCCTGATTTTTGGGATCCAGACAGGTCTTGACTTCCCCAGTGGCAGTCTGTTTCTGGAGCACGTTACTTTGTTGTGTCCTGGATTCATTTATATCTTGTAAAACAGCCAAACGATCATAGATATGAAATGGTTTCTCATCCGCCACTGGGCCTTCATAATCAAGATCAGGTACCCACATTCTCGTCCCAAATAGTACCTCATCTGGAGTGACACCCCCTAGAGAGCTTCTTGGCTGATTATGGAGTGCCCGTTGTACCCCCATATAGGTGATTGACCCAACTACCGCCCTTGCCTAATACCCTAGCTGTTAAAGATTGCTTTAAGTCCTGGTTTTTCCTCTCCACAACCGAATTTCCCTCAGGATGGTACGGAGAGGAATACCGCAGTGCAACGCCCATACTTTTCATGGCCTCTTTGTAAGCTCGAGAGCTAAACGCCAGGCCACGGTCAGAATGTAACGTGCCAACTGCGTATGTCCCGATAAAGACTCGCAAATCTTTAACAGTTAGAGCTTCAAGGCCATACCCATAGGAATCTTGAGCAGGAATCCACTGCAACCATGATATAAATGTAAGCCCCATCAGATTGTAAGGGCCGCAGTGGTCCAGATACACACATGCGAGAGGTTTTTCTGATTTTAGTAATGGTGTCTGCGCCGGGCGTGTTATGGTGGAGCCTTTCATCTGTTGGCAGATGTCACATTTCAAGACAGTCTTTAGTTTGTTTTGTTAGACCTGGCCACCAATAGCGCTGTTTCAGCAATTAAATAGTTGCTGTAACGCCTGTATGTGCAGAGCCCAAACCCTCGTGTGCTGCTAGTATTAAACCTTGCCTACGATCCATATTTGGCATTACTCTGTCCCCCACTCGAGGAACGGGAGCATATGGAATGTTGTTCGCATCCAACATGTAGGAGTACTTGAGTGCAAATTTCTTTGATACTGCACCGCTGTTTTTGCTTGAAGCAATAACAGCCACCATAATCTCACCGTCTATACTAGTTTTTGAACGAGTGATTGCAGCTACGGAAGCCGTACGTACAGCCCCCTTTGCGGCTTCATCAGCCAATGAAATCCCTTCAACGTGAACGCCATCACGCTGATGACTGTGTAGGAATCAGGTGAGCCCTCGGTAGTTCGTTCTTTAACTCAACTACCTGTTCCCAAAGCATTTTATGCTTAATTGTGCCACCTTTTGCGTCTTTAAACCCGTTCTGTTTCCAATGATATAAATATTCATTGTAGGACTATACACAGTAAAAGGAATCGCACACAATTAGTGTGGGGAATTCTCGATCCGTATTCACTAGTGCCAGGATCAAGGCTTTTAACTCTGCCAACTGTGCCGTGCAGTCTCCTAGAGATTGCGTTTTGGTGCAACTCGGATGGAACTTTCCATCCCGCATGCGACCTTTAACGATAGCACATGCTGCGCTGTATTGTTGCTTACTCCCTATGGCCGGTTGAGCTGATCCGTCAGTGTAAATAATATATTCATACAGCTCGAGAGGCAATATTTCATTTGGTAGAGGATATTCTTGTTCGTATTGCAGAAATGCTTGAGTTTTTAGATTTGGATCAAATCTGTATTCAACGTCCGTTGCAGTAAGAGAATTAGCCCATTGTATCCATCTTGGATGTAAGGCTTTTGCGTTTGGAATGCTTGCCTTTGTAACAGCTTCTTAAGCTGGTACTGGGGTTACGACAATTATACGTTTCCCCTGAGCCAGTGGTCTCTTTTGCTACAGCGGTCTCAACTGCTGTCAGGATTTTTTTCTGTTGACGTACACAAGCGCAGAAATGCGTTTCACAGGTGTGATTTGTAAGCGATTGGTACGGTTTCGCCTTCATTGAAGGTTAAGTATGTGTACCCGCATTGACCCGCTATTATTCGGATCACTAAGTTGCGTACGTTTACGCGTGTCTAAGTGTTTGGACGCTATCATGTCTTCTTGTAGTGAACGTAGGACGTGTGTGTTCCTGTGCCCAATGTCTGACTGAAAAGTGAGGTTTGATTAAGTCGCAGAAAGGTTTTACTTTTTCTGCGTAATGTAAAATGTATGTTCTGCCGAAATTTAGGAATACAAGTATGGATTGTAGATTTTTTTTTATGATTTGGGAGGTTGAAGCAGCGGACACTTTTCTAAAAACGTTAGCTGCCAGGCTTTTCCCTTCACTTGAAAGCTCATATCCTAAAAATAGGGCATTGAGGTGGGCTATTTTTGATTTCTTAAAGTTAAATTTGTAGCCCTCAGAGGCGGATCCCATAATAATGGTGCTCACCCTGGTCAAGTGTTTTTTTAAGTCTGTAAGATAAATATCATCCACATAGGACAATGCTTATTCATCAAAATTTTGGAGTAACTGTTACTCTTACTGAGAATACCCCCGGGCTGTTTTTATACCCCTGGGGAGACAAAATTGCCGCTGGGACCCAAACACTGAGAATGCGTTCAAATACCTGCTTTCAGGCTCTATATTGTGCCTGAAAAATCCATTTGAGATAACCAGTGTGGTTTTTTTTTTTTTTTCCGCACAATGTTAGTCATTAATGCGGCACGGTGTGCGTTTGACAGCGAATGTCTTTGTGCATGAGTTTAAATGTCTGTAATCTAAAACTAGACGATAAGAGTTATCCGGTTTGGATACTGTAAACCAAAAAGTTGCAGTTTCTCCCCTTGGGCACTCCATAACGAATGCTGGCAGCCAATCTTGTTCTGCTAATAGGATGTCATAACCAGATGACAGATTTTCCCAAAAGAGACCTTTAACTTTCCTGGGCTTGTCCCCCTCCATTTGGAGTGTTATTTCGTGCAACTTATGTGGGACGCTCACCCTTGTGTCTAGTGTTTCCCCCGTGATGTAATCATTCAAGTCCGCTGTCACCAGAAATTCCATCAGGTTCTGGTGAACTATTGTTACTTCTGCCGCACTGCTTAGCATCGTCAGAGCCCATTCAGAAGTTGCGTCCTCAGAATTCTGGGCATGTCTGATCTTTATGCCTGCAACTTTCTTCTTCTTAAACTGAGGTTTTGATTTTGGCTGGTCTTTTTTGGAAGTATTCTCTCTCTCCCTCTCTCTCCGAGCCCTGAAAGGAACGTGTATCAGTATCCAGATACCAGTCAGGTTTCCTAAGATTATCCCTAAGGTTGTACCTCTTTTCAGAGGGCTCCTGTGGAGGAGATCTGCCTCAGGATTGAGATCAGTTTTTAAAGTTTTGTTGTTTATTATCCCACTTCTTTTTAGAAGAAGCAGGGGTCCGCTTCGTAGTGTCCTTTTCAGGACTGCCCATCAGTTGTGGTTTTAATGCTTTCCCACCCAAACTGTCTCTGCTTAATTCTGCATATGCAGTTTCTATTATTTTGGGTAGTTCGTGTTGTTCTAACGGGCTGAACTCCCTTAGGCATTGGCGGATTGCCACTGAAACTCCTTCCCCTTTAATATTAGCTAGTATTATGGCCGATACCTGGTCATAGTTATTTAGTAACTTCATCCCCAAGTTCAGGGCAGGTTCTGCTTCGTACTCGTTTTGTATTTGTCTCAATACGTCTGGTACTACTGCGAATGAAGGAATACCATGTGTCCTGGTATATATGGCAGCAAAGACTGTACCCCAAGAGGTGCAGTCCTCTACTTGTGGTGTTATCCCCATGGGCAAGCACATTGTTAGCATTCTGTGTTTTTCAAACGGGGTAGTATTCGGGAATACTGACTCGAGCCAAGTTATTTTCTGAGCTACCCAAAATGGCATATTATTCACGCTTCGTGGGCATTTTGCCCATTTCCGCGTGTAGTGTTTGTGGTGTGATTTTAGTTGCTGTACTCTGATATTGAGTTCCATTTCTTGCAACTGTTGTTGGTTGGACTGTGAAAGTCCTCATGACAAACTGTCAGGTTTCTGTAGATTTTAATTAAATCCTTGTGTTGCAAGAGTAAGTCTGCCTGTGGCATTGTGTCAGTCAGGATGTGGTGTGTAGGCAGCTAATATTGGCCATGTTGCCCAGTCTCCTCCGAGCGGCCCTAATTTTACTCTGTTTCTTATATGGGGTAGGGCGCCTTTAAACCAGTATTGGTGTTCCTGGTACATGAGTGGAACTTCTATGTCCTCGAACGGACCATATTCCTGTGGTGCATCTCCTTCTACATAGTAGTGGAATGTCTGTGTTCTTGCATCTGCTGCTGGGAATGTAACCCACGAATAAAATACCTCCGTTTCATTAGATTCGTGTGCCTCAATCACGAAAGCAACTATGCCACCCCTAGCTTGTAAACCATTTTATAATAGTTTCAGGGTGATAGTACGTCTAAATTTAGGTGCAATGAGAATTCCTTCCACTGCTTCTTCTCCTATTACGAGGCGCCTCGCCACCACCGGGTTATCTTAGCCCTCAGTCATTATGTAAAAGGAGAAGTTTGTTCAAGGGAACCAAGATAAGGTGTTCTGCACAATTTTAGGAATAAAATGTCCTTCAAGCTTGATTAACCAACAGCTAATACATAGGATATTTCGCCTACTTGGCTGTGGCGGAATTTGTTCCCACCCACTCCAGACGTCACTGGCGTTTTGTGAGTAGGGGTCTCTGAGATTTAGCACGACTGAACTACTCAGATTCTACTGTTAAAGAACCCCAACCATCAGTGGTGGCGCCATGTTGTGTAGTTCCTATATTACCCATACAGGACCTGCGCGTTCGGATAACAAACTGTGGGCTTGATGGCAGACTGACTGAGCACCCCCACCGAAAATGTTAGCCTGTTTGCATAAGCTAGCTCAGTGCCACTAGCGTCTCCTCTTATCGGGGAGAGAATAGTTTCTGGCAACCTCAGAACATGACAACCTTGATCCCTCAGGATCGTGGAAACAATATACTACTTTTCGCTCAGTCGCTCATGCTTACTTATCTTGTCTCAGAGATACACAGAATAAACAGCCTGGGCGTTTCAATAAGGGTTTATTGAACAGTCGTTATTCTGGTGTAGAATATATGTGCTGCAACAACCATTAGACAGTAGCAGAGATATAGGATTAGCAGTACAGTGAATATAAATGGATAGTACAGTTCTACCATCTTGCACTAAGCATGAATAAGTACATGAATATAAAATGCATTGATAAAAGAAAGCGCGTACTCCTACGATGCCCATCTAGATGTACCCAAGTGTACCTAGCATGGGAGTAGGTGTGAAGCCAAGAATCCCTCTAGGATTTAGTCGAACCCCATTACCTGAAGTGTGAGAATGTAGGAGCCCTTCTTGGTCTCGAGCTGGACACCCCGTGAGGGATGTTCAGATCACTGTCAGCTGGAGCATCTGCATGCAGGAGCCTCAGCGTCTCTGGTCAGTGTGTCGGTCTGGAAGTCTCGGTTCCCACTAACACAAGCAAGATGTGCTGTATTTATACAGAAAGTATCTAGGGTTCCTTTGTCCCTTGTATTAGCCATTGTTGGGTGAGGATGATGTATGGGATGAACTGTGTACGTAGATATGGGGAGGAAGGTGGTGTAGCCCCATCCTGGTTTCTTAAAACCCTAATGAATATTCATTCATACTGTGCGAGTCTATTGATGGAGTTATAGGACTATTGTTTAGGAGAAACCCTCCTTCTGCACCCACGACTAGAACTAGGTAAAGGTTCAACCCTAAAAGGCCAGTTACAGTGTAGTGTAGGGGAGGTAATGTAGGTGAAGGGGTATGATGTTACCCGGGCCTATATTAGGGTACGTATATGGAACATAACAGCAGTCTCACTTGCAGAGAGTGGGAAATGTCAGTAGCGCCATGGAGCGGTGTTGCTTACCTATGGTGCAGGACCAGGAGGTCTTATGGATGACTGGAAGGCCTCCTCCCTTACTTTGGGTGTAGTCCACAAAATGGATGCTGCAGCCTGTGGGGAGAAGGAGGTCTATAATGTTGGAAGTGGCAGAAGAACCATGTTTTTATGAGGAAGAGCGAAATCAAGCTGTGAAAGGTGATTAGGTCTGTGATATCTGGATCGTGGTGTACTGCACAGTGAGCGTTAATCAGCATGAATGTCTATTCAATAGTTTGAGGATGTGTGGTAGTTAGCGGGATGTGCAAGATGTTGGATCTGCAGGTTGTAGAAATACTAGAAGTGTTTGGGTTTGAGAGGATGTGGCTTAGTGGCTAGAGCGGCCAACCTTGAAGCTGGGGAACCAGGCTCAAGCAAGGCCAGGCAAATCACTTAATCTCCCTGTGCCTAAAAATGAATGTGTCCATGTCTATTTGCAACTGGTGCTCATGTAAAGCACTCAGATACCTTTGGGTCAAGTTTGCACTATATAAAACTGTAAAAAAATATAAAATATGTAGTTCTGAGTGAATATGGTGATTGTCAGTATGTTATACTGGGTGAGGCACACACTTCTATTTTACCTAGTAAGTTTTCATTGAATAAGGGCTTTGGCCCAAGACCCTTCCTGGCCCTTAGCGGGCCAAAATAGATGATACCCTCATCTGTGTGTACCCTTTGCTGGGAAGATCTACATGATTGAAGGCTCCACAGCGTTGATTGAAGCAGGTAGAAGGCAGGAAGAGGTGTCACGTTCTGTGCAGATGGATGGTGGGAAATTCATTCAAAATCTAAACTACAGCTTAGCAGACCAATGGCTTAAGACTGGTGCAAAAATCATTCTATTGTTTATTTTTCAGTTATGTTTTTGATTGTACAATGCTAGCTAAATAGAGAGATATCTTTAGGCCAAACCTAAAAATGGATAGGCTCAAAGAAGTCAAACGAAACAGAAGGTGGGATGGTCAAGTACATTACGTAGTTATGACCTGAATTAAGGAACCTTGATCAGTAGGTATGCAAAAGGAAGGACTCCTAGACGCGGTGTAAAACTGTGCATGCCAAAAAAGAAAAGAATTTAAAAACATTGGAAAGGAGGAATCAGGGGGGATATATCGGAGAACACAAACAACGGTACGGAAAAGAAAAGGGTGCCCGAGAAGGCTAAGACATGTGTCGAGACCATGTGAAGAAAAACAAGCATTGGCATAGCCAATAGGTCTCGCTTTTGGGACCTTATAAGTATTTAGTTATGCAGCACAATATCCTTGGTGCAACAACATCAACTGTTGCATGGGTAAACACTTATAAGGTCCCAAAAGCGAGACCTATTGGCTATGCCAATGCTTGTTAGTCTTTGTTAAGGGCGTGCATTAGTGTTCATGGTGGGGGTAAGATTTAATAACTTTGGAATTTAGGATGAAGGCATTGTGAGCTTCCTATTGTGCCCGCCAGTGGGACAGAAAGCTGCACATTTAATCCTTGGCCTCTCCGCAGAGTGCACAGAGCAATAGTTCCATATTTGCCATTTTAAATCAGAACTACACAGGAAAGTGTGCACACATTATGCTGACGTATGGAGTTTAGGCACCAGGAGTGCAGTGAGAGAGCCCAGTTCAGGACAGATAATCTTTTTCAGTTTTTAAAATGGCACCATCCACCTTTAATACCCTCTGTGGCTTCATTGTTGTAGAACGGAAGTTTGCAGAGGCTGAAAATTATAGTATGCCATAGTGCATGACAGCAACAATCGCCTGCTAACTATGAAATTTTAGTAAAACAAAACATACATGTGTGCGCACCACAACAAACCGAATCATAAAGAAACACAAATAGATATGCGAAATATAAAGTAAGAAAACACATGGATCCTGCCACTTAGAGCAGCAGCAATTAGTCTGTTTCTAGTAGAAATAAGAAAATAGACCAGTTACACAGCATTCCTGGCGGGGAGATAGGTTTTTTAGAGTTCTCCTCCAGAGAAAGTCCTGGCACTGAATGCGGCAAGGAACTGGGGAGTAAGCAGGCTTATTGTTGTATTGGGACAGAGTTTGGCGATGATTATGGATGCGTGGGTGGGAGGGAGCTTGAGCCCATAGGCTGCCAGCCCCGGATCTCATCTGCCTTCCACTTCATTTCCTGGAGCTCCCAGCACGGTGATAAAGTAAAATGCAATACCAGTTCGGGTTCCAGTATTGCATTTTAAAACATACAAGTTTGACAAAAAAAAGAAAAGAAAAAAAAAGAAAGTGAGTTGGGCAGCAGCACAAGAGTAAAGAAACGGTTGCAACAGACATTGTGGAAACGGTTCGGGTATTTTATAAAGAGCCAGACAGAGTGGACAGGTAGAGTGGACCTGGCACCAGCGAGGCATCAAAATGCAGAGGGCGACCTAAGCAGAGTGGACAGGTAGAGTGGAAGCAGAGAGGACCTGGCACCAACGAGACATCAAAATGCAGAGGGCGGCGGAAGCCCCGTTTCAGAATGTGATGAATATCTGGACTATCGTTTCATTTATTAACTTTGAGGGTTCACCCTATCAATGGTTGTGATTATTCCTTGAGGTGGGTAGTCACCCACACCAATTAATAATTCAATGTCTCACAAATACATATAAAAAACTGTGATGGCCTACGTCATTTCCAACTGTGAGTAGTTCTAATATAGCCATGTTTATTTTTTCATAATCGTGTTCTAATAGTTTATCGCACTAGGAACCATTGTTTCTTACTGAGACAATAATTAACAGCAAACCTCAAGGTAAACACCCCTTTCAGCACACATAGAAAGTGGATTTACAAAGAAGCATTGTGGGGTCCGATGGGAGGGAATGTGGGGCAACACGCCAAAACCTTTTACAAGTATCCCGCAAAACAGGAAGCACATGAACAAAAGTATCCGAGGTATTTTACACCTGCGCATTTTCACCAGGGTCAGACAGGTGCTGGAAATGTGGTGTAGAAAGGGAAACATTTGCACACATTTGGTGGTCCTGTGAGATCATACGGATCTTTTGGAAGGTTCTCTGAGAAAGATCTGTTAAGATAGATACTTTTCATTTGGTTTTATGTCACAAACCGCTTAATTTCGCAGCACAAGCATTAGGTTCAAGAGCAGGTTCAACATCAAATATTTAACTCGTCCTTATGCATACCTGTTCTGTCGCACGAGCTGTAACGTTGTTAAAAATTAAAACGATTTGAAAGTAAAAAAGCCCATTGAAGCACGAAGCTTTTAGAGAAACACTCATTGGCTCAGCCAATTTAAACGTTCACATAGGAAAATACACAAAATTAACTTGCCTTGAATTCTTCGGATTTACCATTCTGCGTTTCTTTCTACCGAAGTCAAAAACTCATTTTGTCCTTACCCGTTATTCTTAATTACATACATCATTTCAACTTAATAAGTGCATTTTGAGGCTAAAAGTCGCAGCGGAGTGGACAACTACTTGAGAATTTCATACCATAACCTAATATTCACAAAACGACAAATAATGAACTTTAAAAAAAAAAAAAAAAAAATTCCATGTCATCCTTAAAATAAACAGCCATCGTAATTTTAGAAGGTGTGTAAATCCGCCATTCCTATTGTTGCTATAGACCGAGATAAAACGGGAATTTAACCTGATGACATACCACAGGACTGTACCATGGAGAGCTTGCTACAACTCAGAAAGGGCATTTTTGAAATTGTTGAGGCATGGACAGAATAGAAGGGCTCATCCATTACTCGTGGACAAAAGGTGGAAACAGAACAGAATCTTGAGAGAACAAGCATTTGAAGGCACGAGCGGGGAGGAGGGGGGGGGGGGGGGGAGACGCGAGTGGTGCGCGCGCGCCACAGCGAGCGATCTGTTTCCAATTATCTCGCCCGCGTCTGGGCACGATAATTGCAAACAGATGGCGCCCGTGCGGGTAACCGCAGGGAAAAGGCCATGACGCACGAGCGTCTGGTCAGCTTTTTGAAACCCCTAACTTAACCCCTTCAATGCTCGTGACGAGCTCAGCTCGTCATGCTGCGCGGTCGCGCTGTGCGCATAACGAGCTGAGCTCGTCATGACCACACCCGCGATCGGACTGTCCAGCACACGAGCGGAATTCCGATCGCGATCTTTCCAGAGCAGCACTTGCGCGCTACTCGAGGCTCGACCTAAAAAAACAATTTAAAGGGCTGCAGCCAGGCAAAGAATTCACCAGGAGTCTAGCAATCATTGATATACATCAAGTGGAATATACCTTGCCTGCCAATATAGAAATAAAACAAGCCATTTATTGCCAGATAAGCAAAAAAAAAAAAAAGAAAAAAAAAGAAAATAATCAGTACATTGGGATAGTGCTGCTTAACCTCAATAAAACACTTGCAGCGAAATAAATTTCAAATACCAGTCTATATGCACATTAAAATAGGCACTCACCACAATGAGTCATGCCAGTTAACAATAAACTGAAAAGAACAGTCAATGTCCAGCTGAATATTTTGTTTTGTGTATGGTAAAATAGCATCCAAGTGAAAGAAAAAGGAAAACACTTCAAAAAGGCTAAAGCATTCGCAACAGAGAAACGGAGAGAATCAGACAGCAATGATTAAAAAACAAGCTTTTGCAAAGCCAATAGATGTCGCTTATATAATAGGAGCGCAGAGCTGTTGGTTTTTCCCCAAGGTATGTCTGTATAGTATTTCTTTAAAAAAACATATGTATAAAAAATGCATATCAAAATGGGGGAAAGGGAACACATCTTATGGCAATTCAAAACTGTACAATGAATCATGCTTTCAATCTTTATAAATGGCAAGGTTGATTTTCAAATTCTTATCCTTCCAAAACGGACGCTTGTTCTTTTTAACTTCTGTTCAGAGCGTAAAAGGAAACTCTCGCCAAGGCCCAATTTACTTTCCACAGTGATCAGACACTAAGCCCTTGTAGTAGCCCTGGGAACAGATTTATGGGACTCCACATCAAGTGTAATGCCATGTACACTTTCTGCTTCCGATGCTAGAAGGGAGTGCAGCAGATGCACTTTCACCCACAGGCATAAAAGCCTGTGTGCGCAAAGCCTGTGATTTCGTGGAGTATGTACAACAAAAACCACCCTCAAAGTCTGCTCCTCAGCCATACCCCATGAAAAAGATCCCGGTTGCGCTGCAGAGCTGGGGTGGTGGAGGTAATCAGGTATTTATTTGATGGGGAAGCAGGACAGTGGCACTCGGGAGGGTTAAATGGAAAAAAAATAGTTCCCTAAATGCAAGTAGTGCAAATATCCATGTCACGCAATAAAACCACACGTAAGGACGTTACACTCCATGGAGAGGGGATAAGCACAAGAGAGCAAGTCAAGCAAACAAATAAGCAGTAAGCAAATGAGTGACGATAAAGTCAAACAATGGTAAGCAATGTGCGGGCTCTGTAGGCTCACAGTGGGTCTTCCCCAACCAGACATTTGAAGGCTTGCCTGCCAGACAGTGCAACCACAGGCTCCTCCCACCCACCTCAGCAGACCAAGAACTCCAATTAAATAGAACTGACCATGACCTTTCAGGTCAAATGTCAGCACATCACCACCACCACCACCACCACCAGACAGACAACTGCTTCTCATTGTCATGGTCTGACTTGACAGAGAAGCTGTTGCCAGACAATTATTGTGAACATCACTAGAGAGGAGGCTTTAATCTGCCCACACGTTGGGAGCCAGGAGTGCATGCTTTGATTGGGCAGAAGCCTAGTGCTTCCACAAGAAAGTGCTAGTCATCTTCACAGCAGTGATCATTTTGTTTACCCAGCTGCCTGAGCTTGAACTTTCAGGAGCAAAAGTATGACATAGTAATGCTGTTAAAGGATCTTAAATACGTAGATTTATGGTGTTTTGTTTTTATCTGCAGCACAGATAGGATAAGGGCAGTCATTAACCTACATGGATTGTTCAGCCTGGCTTGAAAGAGCAACTGTCATCTGACCTTCTATCCTACACACATTTTACGCTTCTTTGCTTCCACACACAAGCATACACACATACATATCTAGTCCCATGCCATTTACTGCTGTTTCACATTAGCGTACAACATTCCTTTAAACCCAGAACGATTGGTATTGCCAATGCTTGTTTTTGTTGTACCCATCTCCTTTCAAATCAATACAGGTTAACGTAGAAAATCTATACTGTGACAATACTTTATCAAATGCGGCCCTCCCCAGCGCTCCCTCTTTCACCCAGAAGAGCAACCACAGTGCAGATGGTTACAATATATTCTATTTTGGAAGCCGCATGCTTGCCTTGATAATCCTATCCAGTCCTGCCAAGTATCACGCACCACGTGCGACACTCACGCATTTCAGTGTGGTGTTCCGCATCACCGCACTGAAATGCTTTGTAGCGCATTTTAATGTCACTGAATTGGGTGCTAGCGCGTCGGCTCTGCTGTGCTGCTCCCAGCAGACTTGCCGCCAGCAGGCAGCTCTGGCTCATAACAGTTAAGGATCATGTAATACTCAGCTCTGGCTGAGTCAGAGTGCTCTGCTGCAGTGCTACAATGTAACAATTTGCGGCCTTACTGCGCCGCGGGACGTGGCAGGCTGTCACTCACTGACTGACAGCCCACACTCTGCCGATTACACCAGGGCGCCGGGGCGTGTCCATTAAATCCCGGATGTGACCTCACGTGGCCACCGTAATGATTAAATCCGTGACTGAAACAGCCGGGCCCAGGCAGTGCTGCAGTACATTGCAGCGGCTGAAACACACTGCTCCCTGCGGCAGCCAGCATAGAGCTAGTTAATTCCTCGTGGCTCAGGACTGTGGGCGGCAAGTTAAAAGAATAAGTTTGAAAGAATAACGTTTTCGGCTGCCCCGCGGTAATGAATCCTGAGACTGGATCTCTGTGATCCCCCGGAGGCGGAGTGAACCAGGAACGGCATCGACGGGCGCTGAAATGGTTCCTCACTCGCCAGTCCCCAGAGAACACCCCACTGTGCAGCCTAATTAGCTCAGCCTCAATCATGCCCAGCTGGTGTTCGCCGCAGGCCGGTAGTCTGAGCAGACGTTGCGGCAGCCAGCTCCAGGTAGGCCCGTACCGTTCCGAACTGCAAAAATAAAGTAAGTGGCTAGCCTGGAGTGATGTAGCATTCCTAAATTGCTGATTCTAATGTGTTGTAGAATTAGGGCGCAGCGCGGACATGATCGCCTCAGATTCTGAGCTGCCACACACTGCAGGGAGTCTGTCGCTCACTATACTTGTTCAGTGTTTGTCAGTCACACTCTAAGATCCAACATCGACTTTACTTTCAGCGTGCCACCGAGCCGGAGTGTTACTAAGTCACAGCCTGGTTCTGTGACACAGATAGGATGCTGGGGCTGTGCAGGTAGCGGCGTGCCAACCCGGGCTGCCCGCACAGATCGGGGTAATGTGTTTTTTTATTATGGTTTACGCTGCTAAACTAGTCTTTTTGAAACCAATGCAGGGTGCCTGGTGAGTGTTCAGTAGGAGGTAGATTTCTTTCTGCATGCAACCCCTTCGCATTTTGTTATCATGGAAAGGCTGAGTGCTCTGCCGACTCAGTGTTGTTTTCAGAGGTGCTCAACTCGTGTTCTTGTGATTCTATTGCCCTGAAGTGTTTCCTCTGTGGCTAGTCACGTTACTGGGTTTTGAGAAGACTCAATCCAAATTAGGCAGATGACATACCTTTAACATGACGGTCACCTATACACAATACTGTATTTGTCAAAGATCACTCCTGCTCTGTGAGCAGACGTGCACACACCTTTCACTAAAGAACACTCCGGGTTCACATAGCGCATTAGATACGTCTCGGATCAGTTTTACTTTGCATCTGAGTGGCATGTATGTTATGCGTCAGTGTCTTTCTAGATGACAACTAAGTTGCCAAGGTGCTCGTCGTGATTGTGAGATAACAGCATCTTAGTGCACATCTAATGCTGCCGAGTATGAATGAGAAGGAAGCACTTCCTGCAAGTGCCAGTTCAGTGAGTCACTAGCACTACCTTCAGACGGCAAGAACACAGTGGCACAATAGCCCTTCTTCCAGCATTCACGTGCTCTAGATGACTAGAGTAGCCCTGTCGCTCCCACCTAATTGCTAGCAAGTGGGAACCAGTACCAAGTGACTATTTCAGGTTGTCTGGTCTGCCCTAAAAGAGCCGAAAAAAGCGACAGGCCTAGGGCGCTGGGGTGAATTCATTAGCCACACTAAATACATTTTGGAATCAAGGGGTTAAAGGGTAGCATTCAAAAATCATACCGATGATCGAAACGGAATGTACACTTCCTGAAGTTCACAGAATAGTGGACATTTCTGGAATGGAGTTTTGTTTCGCTTTCAGCCATGCAATCCGTCGTAAAGGGACTAAGCACAGATGTAAATAAAACATAACTAATGTGGGAGGGTGCAGCACTGATAAAGGGTTCAAACTGCCCTTCATGAAGACAAAGGATTCCAAAGCGTGCACGAGGGGAAACAGAAGATGTGCACGCGGGGATTGGATGCTTTACTGGCGGCGTGACACTCTGGGGACTTTTTTTTTCCGCCGCTGTTAGTAGTCGCTCGCACTAACTCGTTTTGGGTCAGGTGACTGGGAGCCACTGTGGTGCTTGCCAACGTAACTTCTCAGCACGCCAAGCATCACTGAGTCAGAAGAGCCTGTCGTGTAGCTCTGTGTGACAGGCTGCTACTGGTGTGATGGTGGCACCAGCAGGGCTTGGCAGGTAGTGGGCAGCATGCAGGACCGGGGCCCCGCACAGCTCAGTAATACAGGTTGTGGCTTATGATGTGACTCGAATTAGAGTTCCTTGTTGCTCACATGGGTTTAATTTCTGATATTTATATGTTTCCCTCGTCTTCATTGCTTGAGTTTGCTTGCGAGAAAGTGTCACTCATAGTCCTTGAAATGTCACTCATAATTACACTGAAATTAAGAAGATGTCACACATAGCAATCCGAAACCTTGGCAGCTATGCCTATCTTGTAAAGCAACACAGCAGTTTTACCGTCTGGTTGTTGCCACAAAGTGAGGCACAGCCTGGGAGACGCAGAAAGCTTTGCGGTCTCCATAAAAATTCTCCAAGGCACCAGTAGGACCCGTGCAATAAACCAAACATAGAAACGAATACAAGAGTCCTCGAGCTAGGCTCAGCATCACGTTAAAAAGCTAGTAACAAATCTGGCTGAACAAGAAAACAAACGTTCCACCAACTGGTGATAAATCTGCCAAACTCATCTACACTCTGCCAAGGATCCCACAACTGCTAATGAAAGCTATTGCCGGAATTGGGGCTCCGAATTTCACTATTTCTGGTATATGGTGATGTACACTGCGTTTTGGCATCAGCCATAGCGTCTCAAATTGCAAAATTTGACGCAAGTCGATTCATAAACTGAATAAACATTATACAAAACAGACACCGAAAAACTATTAAACATGCAAAAATGCATAGATTCTGGCTGGCCTAAAATATGCAAAATACAGCACTGAATTGTAACCTTTGAACAGAAGACTGCAGCCAACCAACAGCGAGGCAATCCACCATACGATGCCTACCCTATTGAGGAAACTGCCTCTTCCTCCTCTTAGATGCACATTAATGAATAATGTGTCTCCTCCTGTTGCGCGATTAAGCAAATAAGAATACATACAAATGCGTCACAATCACCCACAACATACTGCAAAGGACTGCCAAACTGTTTTCAACTTTTAAAAAAAGAACCACCAAAAACTGGACAACTCATGGGCACTGGGACAGTAGTTTAGCTGGGAGAACCGATTCGTCTCACTGGGGAGACAGAACAAGCCTACACACAAACTGGTAGCATTACTTCCATTAACATGCAAGAACTTCAATATATGGAACAGCCTTTCTGCAATTAAGACTCCATGCCTTTCTTCTTGAAGCCTTGTTTATTTAATAAGGATTACAGAAAGTGTAGGGAATGTACTGTGATGGAGCGTAATTATCTTAGTATGATTTGCCTCAATCAATTCCTGCTCATTGGATAGTGTGATACTAATACATACTAACAGTGTGACTCGTAAAACACGCGAGAGTTCAACCTGCATCGTAAGAGCATGCAGTACTGTCGCAAACCAGATAGAGATGAAAATTATTCATGAGAGAGAAACGAATAATGTTAATGAATTCACAATCAATAACGTGCTATGAAAACCTATAAATGCCATAATGTGTGACGTAGTGATGTAGCCTTTAACAAATAGGATTATGAAAATGCTAAAGTAAGTGCTCATTTGGTAGATAAAATGGATTAACTCAAGTCGAAGATGAACATTTCTGCTCACGTAGTAGCACGATCATGAAAATCTGCAATTTCAAAGTGTCGAGAGAAAATGTCATTTATAAAAGATTTGCAAATGAGTTAATGCTTAATTAGAAGATAAAATGGTGTCTGCATGTTAGTTTCTATGAACAGTATAATAGCAAGAGAAATAGAATCATCTTTATTCAATTAAATGTTTGATGCCTTTCAGTAAATAGTGAAAGAGTAATGTTTTAGCAGGCTTTCACGAAGGCCTTAAAATGCATTTGTCATCATTACCTTCAAATAAGACTAGAATATGCTGACATGACTTCACTGCATGCTATGAGAACTTCAGCTGAAGTTTCTCTAGTTTTCGAATAAAGGACACCCTCTCTGCTAGTACAAAATTGTGTTGACTTTGTTGCAAGCTCAGAAGAGAGCGCTTGGGAACGGACATAAAACACAAATGAACTTCCTAATTCCGAGGAGGAATGAAATTGAACTTTAGGTAGAATAATGAAAATTGGACAATGGCATTACGTATAATTTCCATCAATCTTAAATGTGACGCAACCTGCACTAACGGGCACACCACTGTCCTTGTACATCCTATAGGCAGATTCTCACCTCTAGTTTGATGGGAACTGGAGTAAGAATGAGTCTGCCTAGTTCGTTTGAAGTATAAGGCACAACGATGCATGAGAAAAACAGCACTGCGAGATAGCATGTAGGGCTGAAGTCGTGAGATCAGATGCTCCGGAAAAGTTCCAGCAAGTGCTTTGTGCACCATGGAAGGCATCTTAAAACAAGACCAGTTTGTCCACTGGTAACCTACATAGGAGGTCCTACTGAGATTTTAACAGAAACAGGCAGAGGTAAATTAAGAACAGATGTAGCAGCATTTTGCACCACTTGAAGGCAACAGACTTGGGTATGCCATGAAAAACTGCATTTCTTTAATCCAAAGAGGATATTGCTGCCTGGATCACCAACCTTCTCCCTTCAACTCGGAGGCAAGAAAGAAAGCTTCTTGGGCTCTTTAAAGGGGAGTAAAATGTACCAGTGATCTTGATGACATGCAGGGAGAAGGTAAGATCAAGACTGAATGTGACACAAACATTTGTGTGTGTAGAAAGGGCTGGGAGCGGGCCAAGAGCCGCTGACTCAAGAGGAGATCAATCTATAAGGATGCTCTGGAGGTTGGGGGGGGGGGGGCGGGGGAAGGCTGGGGTCGTGGCCAAGAGGCTCTGTAAACAAGCTGCGAGCCAGCTTATTAGATATTGTGGTTTATCCTCCTGATCGCTGCTGTGGCCGAGCCAATTGCCTGTCCTGGGCTGCCAAACAGGAGCTGCGCTTTGGGGCGGTAAGGGCCGGATTACTTGCAGTTGTGGGGCAGGAATCTCTGGGCTCGTGCGTGGAGCCAGGTCTTTGGCCCCAGGGTATGGGTTGCAGCTGGCGGCAGATCACCACTAGGCAAGCCTGCTGGTGTGGTGCCTCCAATGGAGCAGCGAGAGACTGCTAGCAGTGGGACTGTGCAGGTCCCCGACTTAAAAATCGACAGGAGCTGTGAAACAGATCCACGACCTCCAGCGGGCACCTGAAAGCCGCGATGGGGGGAGGGGGTGAGGGGGCCCACACCGGACAGCTTACAGACCGGGAAGAGGCCAGGAGGAAACCTGGCGCTGCGCAGAGTGAAGCGGTTGGTGGAGAAACTGTGCAAGGGCTCAGACTTTGGAGCCAGGAATAAAGGCCTGCGACCTCCACAGCAGTGCCATGTGGCACCCGAGGGCCGCTGCGGGGGAATGTTGCCCATGTCCTGGCACAACAGCCCTGGAGCAGATACACCGTGGTGCGGCCAGGAAGAAACCAGATGCTGGGTGGCCCAGGAGGTGGCAGGGGCATCCTGGGAGGCCTAGACCGCGCTTGTAATGGGAATGCGAGGGCCATGATTGGGCCCTCCAACTCTGACAACACTTTGGCTACCAGACCCTCCAGATGCAGCAGAGGCCAGCCTGGGTCACGAGTGGCGAGTGCTGGATGCTGCGGGGGCCAGTATTGACCCGAGAGGGAAGGTGTGGAGTGTCCTGCCCCCTGAGGTGTGGTAGGGGAAGGGCCACTGCAGTGGACTGGAGTGGTTCCCCCAGGTTAGAGACTCCTGCAGATGTGGAGTTGTCGTCTCAAGACCTGGTGAGGTGTGGAGGGACTCTGTGTTGGACTGGTCGCTGGTGGCAGGGGTGGCCCCTCCCCTTCCCCCCTCTCCTCCTATCCCCTCCC
This sequence comes from Calotriton arnoldi, assembly GCA_963921515.1. Lineage (NCBI taxonomy): Eukaryota > Metazoa > Chordata > Amphibia > Caudata > Salamandridae > Calotriton > Calotriton arnoldi. The sequence continues at coordinate 923,988 of CAWUFW010001370.1, forward strand.
ACTGGCCTAGGATGATTGCCTGTACCCTGGGTGGCGAGACCCAGGAGCGGGTGCTGGCCGGAGCACCGGGCTATAAGGTCAGTCATACATACTCCTACTACAGTCCAGCAGTGCATAGTTAACACCCCCCCCCCCCGGGGAATGACTGGACTACTCCCATGGTGAAAGACAAAAGGGGAGGATAGATTGATAGTCCAAAAGTGGTGACCCACCCCTCAGCCCATGCCTGACAAAGCAGACCTTATCCTGGCAATACAGTCTTCCAGGGAAGCTCTGGAGGTAAGAGTAGGCGAGGTGGGGTCAGAGGTCTCCCTGCTGCACCAAGACCTTTGAAATGTGGTGGAGAGGGTCTCTTCTGTGGAATCTGGGATCTCTGAACTTGAGGATGCCGTCTCAAACCTCAGTAAAGTGGCAACAGGCTTGGACCTCCAAAGACGTGTTGTGGAGACTGGAGGATGCCAAAAATAAAGCCCTGAGAAACAACCTGCACATTGTGGGCTTTCCCGAAGGCATTTAGGGCCCCCACATGGTGCCCTTCTTGAACAAATGGCTGCAAGCTACCTTCCCAAGATAAGTTCTTTCTTGCTTCATTTTAGAACAGGTGCACTGGGTTTTGGGGGGGCTGGGGGGCAGACCCCATTTGCGGTCTCACCTAGAACTGGGATAGCATGCTTACGGAATTTTCTAGACCAGGACAGGATTCTCATGGAGGTGAGCAGACTGGGAGAGGTGCAACGCGAGAATTAAAAAATAAATACTTATATTTTCTGATTACACCAGGGAAGTCCAGAGACAGGTGTACATTCAACTCCGTGAAGGCCAAGCCAAGGTGTCTTCAGTTGGAATATAGGTTGCTTTTCCCAGCCAAACTGAAAGTTCTGTTTTTTCAGGGGGGTAGGTAGGGGAGAGTCCTTTTTTTTTCACAATCGCCTGGGCCTGAGGAGCATCCTAGATTATCAGGGAAGGGAGGGAGGTGAAGGATCAAATGACAGATGACTACTTCGGAGAGGTCCGTGGCTTTCATGGAGAAGGTGGAGGGCTCCTCTGATTCAGTTGAGGGCCGATCAGAGGATACCAAAACAAAAAGCAGGGTCCTCACACCCATCGTCTCCACCCCCACCCGAACATCTGTTTGCCCGCACCATAGAATCCCTGGCCAGCACAGTGCCTGATCGTGGGATCCACGTTTCCAGATTGCAAGGGACGTTGAGGGGGTGACCCTGCTTTATGTGGACAATATCCTCCTTTATATTACAGAACCATCCCTGTCCCTCCCTCGACCTTCCAACCGATTATAGGAAATACTCTGGTTATATAATCAATTGGGGAATCTTGCTTCATCTTCCACTGGGTGGACTGGCCGTTCCCTCCCTCACCAACTGATGCATACCACACAGGGATATATATCTATATATCTATACATCTATACATCTATCTATATCTATCTATATCTATCTATATATACACACACACATATATATATATACACCGTGGCTTCCCCCTTTGGAAAAAGGTCAATGGTGACCGAAATGCATCAGGAAACGCCAGCGCTGCAAAACGAAATAAAATCCTTTAAATTTACCGAAATGTATGCGGCTCATTCCTTTCTCCAGCAGAGAGGGTTTTTGTGATATATATATATATATATATCTCACAAAAACCCTCTCTGCTGGAGAAAGGAATGAGCCGCACACATTTCGGTAAATTTAAAGGATTTTATTTCGTTTTGCAGCGCTGGCGTTTCCTGATGCATTTCGGTCACCATTGACCTTTTTCCAAAGGGGGAAGCCACGGTGTGTGTGTGTGTGTGTGTGTGTGTGTGTGTGTGTGTGTGTGTGTGTGTGTGTGTGTGTGTGTGTGTGTGTGTGTGTGTGTATATATATATATATATATATATATATATATATATATATGATACTGGAGAGGGATGCGTGCTTTGAACACAATCTAGGGAGGGTGATGAGATCTTGACGGGAAGAGATGGAGCCATTGCGAGGGCTGGCAATCTCTGGAAGGGTGGCCATGTATAAGATTTTTTTTACCCAAATTACTCTAAGCTCTCCAAAACACAATCTGATCCCTCCTATGACCTTTGTGGCCGTTGAGGGCGATATGCAGACTTTGTGGGATGGTAAGCACCCCAGAATTGGTCTTAAAACCCTACAATACAATCAATACAACAACGGGATGGCCTGATGTAGTTGCCTATTACTGGGCGGCCCACCTACTCAAAGATTGGTTGTTTGCCCCCTTGGACCATTCCACTTTCCAGCGGGAGCAATGGGGAACATGGTCCTGCTTGCAATATATATGGGTTCAGGGGGGTGGACTAGACATTTCCTTCCCGTCCCTCAGATCACACTGGTAGCATAAAATATGGCCATGAAGACTAACGAGGCATGGCACACCCACGAGGGAGACCTTTAGGGGAGGCACAGTGGCTTCCTGAAATACAGAAACTGAGGGGATTCCAGGCCTGGGACTTAATCAGGATATCCAGGGTGAAGTACTTGGAGTGGCAATACCATACCATACTCCTCGCGCCACAAAATTATGGGATGGCAGTAAATCAATTTTTAAAATATGTCCGAGTGAGACATGCATGAAGGGTAGAGGGACTTCCCAGGGATGGTATTCCAGACTTTGCGATATTAGACGCTCTGCTTACACAGGATAAACTAGGGAAGGGTGTGATCCCAGACATATAAAACACTTAATAATAACATGCCAGATACCCTACTTGAGCTGCGGGTGAAATTGGCGGAGGAAGTGGGGGACATGGAAGACAGATTGGGAAGTGGCCCTAATGCACCCAAAGGAGGTAGCAATCAAATCACAGCTACGTCTTGTGCAGTACAAAATATAACAGAGTGTACTATGACAGACGTCTGCTACACCTTATGGGGAGAGTCCCAACCCCAAACTGTTTGAGATATAGTGAGGATGGTTCCTTCTTTTATTCGCTCCGAGGTTGCCCCCCAATACAAGATTACTTGGTTTCTGTCCTTGTGGGAACTCCTGTGTTTTTTCGGTGCAGGTCCCATTGGACCCCATCCATGTTGGTCATACTGGGGATGCCAAATTATATTGACTTGCCAGGGACCCAGTTCTTGCTCTGCAGCCTTGGCTTCGTAGTCGCTAAAAAAGACCTAGCTAGATATTAAGAGAGCAAGAGAGTGACCCACTCTAGAAGAATAGAAACGGGGAATGGATACGTACATGGTGACAGGGGCTGCCCATGGAAATTTTGTAAGGTGTGGGGGAAATGGATACAGTTCTCTTCTTTGGAAATGTAGGAGGATTCTGGGACAGTCAGGAGATGACCTGATGGGAGAACATATGGGGTGCACTGAGGTTTATATCTTGGAGTTTTTTTATGTGGCGGACTGATTGGGCTGAAAGGCATCTGGGGGTGGGAAGGTTTGGGGTGGGGGGGGTTCATGCGTATTTTTATTATTTGGCAGTCAGGGGAGTTGAACTCCAGTGTTACTGTATGGTGCCCTTTGCTCCGGCTGTGATGTTTTGATAATAAAATTAAATACATTTAAACAAACATTTGCAATCGGTCTCACCTTTGGGACCTTATAATGTATTTAGCTATGCAGCACATTAGCCTGGGTGCTGAAACCTCTACTGTTCTTTAACATGGAGGGAAAGCAAGCACCAAACTGTGCGACATGCCAGGTATGGGAACACATGGAGAGAAATATTCCCTTTTAGCCGGAAAGGGTATAGTCCAAAGCTTGGTTTTTAATATAAAATCGGGGCCTTCGGAGGTCATATCACTGAAAATACAAGATTTGAAAGAAAGTAAAAAAATAAATTTAAAAAAATGTGTCTACGGGTGCTTGTGGAAGACAATTTCTATGGACTGGAATCTAGAGAATGCTACAGTGATTCTGGTATTTTACTGACCTCAGCTGGTTGTTTTCTATCAAGACAGTTAAATAGAGGCAGTTGCCAGAAAAATTAAAACAAGAAAGTCCCTCAGCAGAAAGCAATTCTGGTATTTTACTGACCTCTACTGGTCGTTTTCTATCAAGACAGTTAAATAGCGGCAGTTGAACAGAAAAAAAAGTACCGAAGCTGACAAGTCCTAGGGCTGATCTTCAGAGCCCACAAAGTACATACACATAAGTATATAAGTATACACAAGAGGTCTCGAATGCTCGACCTAAAAAAGGATGCTTTCCAGGAACCAACATCTGTTTGACTAGCATTCAAATTGAAGATTATTGGTCAAACATTTGACTAAGGCAAGACATAGCCAAACAATAATGGGGAATGCCAGTTACTGCCACTTTGTCCGAACAGGAAAGAGGAATATCACCAGCATAGTTTAGAAAGGTAAAGACAAAAGTGAATGAAAGCATAAAATGTTTATGGACTGCATAAAGTTTACAATCATTTCCAAATGTTCAGTGTTTATTTATGGAAAGAAAAAAAGTAGCTGAATTTCCCCGCAACTAATTACTAAAACATAAAATTACAAATTTGCACAATGAAATAGTGACCCGAGATCTCTGCAAGAAGCGAAGCATTGTGGTCAAGAAACTCTGAACTGATCAACAGTTTAATTAAAAAGGAAAAGAAATACCCACAGGGGCATCTAACCCTGAAAATGTAGGCTGCTCCACTTATTGGTGATGTAACATGTGCAAAAGCAAGATTTAATCCTGCCTTACTTTTTAATTAAAAAAAACAAAAAAAAAAAAAAAAAACCCTTCTTTACAACTTGGGTATTCCTTTGCTTTCCCACCTGCTCTTTAGCCCCTTTAGCCTCCACATGTGTTAAAAGCAAAACGACAATCTTGAACATTACCTGCGCCATCTTGTCTGGTGGAATTCTATGTGCACATAAGTTGCAGTCATTTTAATCCATCACAGCCATTTTGTACTCTGTTGGTCACCTTTGTTTCACCCTGCCCTTACTAGCATCCCTCTGACCAACCTGGTACGTGTGCTGGGGGCTATAAACTATTTGCCGCAACAAACCTCAGCGCCACTTGCTACCACAAACTCGTTTTTCCTCATCTTTGTTTTCAGGCAAACCTTTGGACACTCTACCCCTCACTGCACCTAGTTACACAAACAGGTTCCAAACACAAAAAAGACTCTTGCAACATGATTTATTGCACTGCAAACAGCAAGACTTGTTGTTACCAACAATGGGACCTGATTTTATCAACAGAACGGACTCTTAGATCTGACCGGTCTCACATGTTTTAGACCCTGAAGCAAGGTCCAGCTGCAAGATAAGATTGTCACACAAGCCCAACAGTAATTCTCTTCCCACCCAGGTCAAACAGACAACCTGCCCGGGGCGGGGACCCCAAGCTTGTGTAACCATGTTGATGAAACCAATGCATTGTGTCAAACCTGTATAAAAGGAAGAGCCAAAGGAGTTATCAGCAGTACACCTCCCTCAGACATCCCGGTGTCTGCAGTTGACGTGATCTCCTCATGAGAAATAAACCTTTTTCTTGTCTTCCAGTTTCCAGCGCTTGCCTCATTATTTTGATAGCGAACCCAAAGTGAATTAGAGGTGGAACCCTGCACCGGGCAGCATTGAGGGTCTTAGAAGACTCGCTGCCTTTCACAAATTGGCGCCCAAAAGTGGGGGCCCATCAGCGACGCATGGGTCCGGTAGAGAGGTCCTAACGACGGAGTGAACAACTAAACGATTGGGGTATACCTGCCTGAGAAGACCCTTGTCTGGCTGCCGATCGACTGAACTTCACCGGTTCCGAACGGACCTCTCGAGTGACCTGCGGTCCTGACTGGGACCGTAGAGGAAAGCCGCATTGATTGTTGGAGTGAGAGGACAACGAGGCGCTGGAAGGGGAAGACGAAGAACCGTCCATACGGTCCGGGTAAGGTCGTGAAAAAAACGACTTAAATTGATTGATATACTAGTATTTCTTTTTTGATATTGAGTTATTTGCGACATTTCCCTGCTTGCAAACAACGAAGAATAGGAATATTCTCTTTGCAGGCAGCGAAGGATAGGTAGTGCAGACTTTGTCTAAATTGATTGAGATATTCATTTTTGACCGATAAATACGTCATGCCTGTTTTCTCTAGATTGTTTGATTGTAATTGTTTTGGACCAGACCATTCGTTAGAGGTCAGTCAGCCGGCACCGCTGGAAGGCACCCCTAACAAGGACATGTACGTAAAGTATGGATTAGCCACCGTAGTTTATAGCAAACTATGGCATAAATACACTAGGAAGGACCGGGTAAATCAGTGGCCACTGACGGGATCTTTCGATCCCGCTAAAATAGAAACGTTAGAATTAGCTCTCCACAAAAAGAAAACTAGACCAGCCATGTTTGACAGTTTTAGCTTATGGCGAAAAGAGGCAGCTCAAAGAAAGAAAAGGGACGAAGCTAGACAAGATAAAGAAACGCGAAAATCAGCTTACCAAGCCTGTAAAAGATTAGAAGAAAAACTACAAGGAAAAATCGATAAAAAGGAACAGGAATCAAAAATATCAGGTCAATGCCCTGTTAGAACGCCCTCGACTCTTTACCCCAAGTTACCAGCAAAACAAAGGGTAGATGATGATTTATTGTTAGGTCCCCCAATCATATACATGCCACCCCCTTACGCCCCTACTCATCCCGTAGTACAACGCCAGGACCACCAAAGTATAGCCGGAGATGGCACGATCGCCTCAGTCTCCACCGCCTCTGCTCCCGAGTCACCCACACCAAATGCCTCATCAAAGGATACAGTAGTAGAGGTAGGATCAAAAGAAAAAGGAGCGCCCAGGGTCCCACGATTAAGTAAAAATGAGCGAGCAGGCATTGATAAAATAGTTAAATCCCTCAAAGATAGGAAGGAGACAGAAGAGTATGTAACTGACATATGTAACTCATATGTTGAAAACCGCAAACGATACTTTATTGTACGTCTGTTACCACACTCTTACTGCATATGAAGAGAAGTACCAAGCTGTAGGGCCCGAGCGACTAGTGGCTCTCTATAGGAAGGTAGACACCGGAGATGAAGGCGACAACGATGTTACAGAACTCTTTTCATCCACACTGGAGGTATTCCGTCACCTCGTGGAACAAGGACGGATAGATAAGGACAGGACATCTAAGATAGCAGGACCCCGGTGGAAAAACCAGATAGCATGATGCCGATAAAAGAAGCTGCCCCTTTTGGGTACCTCCTAGAGGACAAGGGACTCATGACGATATGAACCATCAAGATGCTAGAGGAAGGGTGGTCTACAATTGGGTGTATCAACCATGGGACAGACAGGACATTTTGACGTTCCGTAAATCTTTACCGGATTTGCGAAAGAACCCCACCGCCTTTTACACCGAGCTAGGTACCGCTCTGGGATCAACAATAATGACACTTGCCGACATAGACTTGTTCTTCGGGTTATGTTTGCCAGCAGATGTGTGGAAACAGATTAGGAAAATAGACCATACCGAACTGCTTGGTCATACCTGGGAACAACTCACACTAGATAAACAGTGGAACCCTGGTCAAAAACCGGTTAAAGCAATATTGGACCTCCCTGACAAAATAGTGCAGAAAGTGAAAACGCTGATCCCAGAGAAAAAGATAGACTGGTCCATAGTAACCGCGTGCCGCCAGAAACCACAAGAGGATGTCTCAGAGTATTTCTCCAGATTTGAAACGGTGTTCTCCGATTACAGAGGACAAGACATGTCCACCGCAACCGGACACCACTTATTTGTGCAGAACTATGTCAAAGGACTACTGCCAGATGTATCCCAGAAATTACAAGCCAGCGAAAGTAGTTGGGCAGCATCTAAACCGGCGGCCATTCTCCAAATGGCCCAGTACTATGAGCATCAGAGAAACGAAAATGACAGGGCTACAGAAAGGAAAAAGAAGGACTTGAAGGAAAGGGTAATGGTAGCACAACTCCAGGGGGCGAATACAGGAAGGGAGCAATATAGGGGAGGATACCAGCAGAATACAGCCACCTAGAAACAATTCATCGACATCATATGTAGGACGCCAAGACCTAGGACAGGATCAATGTGAATTTTGCAAAGAATATGGACACTGGAAAACCCAATGCCCGGCTTTGTTAGGAGCTGGTAGGGGCAGAGGGGCAGAGGGGCGAGGGAAATAGCAAGTGGACAGAGAGAAAGAGGACGTGGGAGAGGGTACGCGAGTGAAGCAAGCGAGGAAAGGCCAGGAAGAGTGAACACATTTGACCATCCCAAACAGAATCAGTACCAACGGACAGATTATGACAATACGTACGACTTTGCATAGGACAGCCAGGGGTAAGGGAGGAATCCAGTCGAGCTCTATGTTGATCAGCAAGGCCCTTATGTTACCGCTGAGGTCCTGGGCACAAAGTCGCCATTTCTGGTAGGCACGGGAGCAACACGTAGTGCACTATCCAAACGACTGATTCCAAGGGCACCCTTGTCAGGCTCACATGTGACCTCAATAGGATTTGACGGTACGCCCTCCACCAACCCTTTGTCCCGACCGATCCCCTTTAACCTTGACAACACCCCAGACGCCATTATGGGTCTCGACCTTTTGAAACACTTCCATGCGACTATCAGATGCTCACCAGACGGAGTGCGTGTCGTCCTGTATGACAACCCCCAGCACCATAGAGAGAACCCTTCTCAGCACATGTTTCCCATCTCCGAGACTGACGCATCCCTACTGGACACTTTGCCATCACACTTATGGGCTAGGGCTGATTCAGACGTAGGACGAATGATGATTGACCCAGTACACGTAACAATACGACAGGACGCAACCCTACCGAAAGTACCGCAGTACAAAATATCGCCAGAGGGTGAGAAGGCACTGACAGAGATCATACACTCTTTGGTAGAGGCAGGGGTGGTAGAGGACGTAGTGAGCAACGTTTGTAACAGTCCCATACTACCGATTGTAAAGAGACAGGGAGAGGGAGACTGAAAAGCCTACCGCTTCATCATTGACCTGCGGGAGATAAACAAAATTGTAGTGCCACAATACCCAGTAGTTTCCGACATCACGACAATTTTGACTTTAATCCCCTCCACTGCCACCACCTTCACTGTAATTGACCTCAAAAACGCATTCTTTTCCATACCTATACACAAAGACAGCTGCTATCTATTTGGATTCACCCTAAACTCCTGTTCGTACAGATTTTGCAGAGCACCTCAGGGGTACACTGAGAGCCCAAGCATCTATAGCCAGGCGCTTAAAAGACAGTTGGACGCCATACAATTGCCAGATGGAGTGGCACTAATACAATAGGTAGACGACATCCTTCTAGCAGCGGACACCATACCAATAGCCGTCACAGCCACCATCAAACGACTCCATTTTCTTGCTGAGAATGGTCACAAGGTCTCGCGAAAGAAATTGCAGTTCTGTAAATCACAAGTGACCTATTTGGGTCACCTTTTATCCAAAGAAGGGAGGAAACTCACGCCTGACAGGATCCAGACAATTCTAGACACCCCTGTCCTCAAAGATCAGAAACAAGTCCGCACTTTGATAGGTCTCACTTCATTTTGCCGACAGTGGTTACCGAACTTTAGCCTCATTGTCAAACCCCTTCTCTCCCTCCTAGCTAAAGACATCCCCTCACCTCTCCCCTGGACCCCCGAATGCCAGTCAGCCTTTAAAGAACTACGCAATGCCCTTTGTTCAGCGCCTGTCCTACGAACCCCGGATTACTCCAAACCATTCTTCCTCTACACGCACGAGAGGGAAGGATGTGCATTGTCTGTCCTAACACAATCAATTGGTCACAAACAACGCCCTTGTGCATATTTCTCTGCCACCCTCGATCCAGTAGCCAGAGCGCTGCCAGCGTGCCTGCGCGCTGTGGCAGCTGCATCGATACGCCAGAGCGAAGGAATAGTACTCTCCAATCCAGTCACTGTTTTAGTACCCCATGCAGTCAACACTACTAAACCAGACCAAAACCCAACACTTGACTAGCGCCCGACTGACAGGATATGAGTTGACCCTGCTAGCACCGCACATTACCCTAAAGCGATGCACCACCCTCAATCCAGCCACACTGTTACCCCCTACCCGAAAATGATCCTAGCGTGACTCCATTACACGACTGTGTGACACTAACCGATGAACAAACAAAGAGTAGAATAGATCTCAGAGACACCGCCTTTCTAGAACCAGATGGAGAACTATGGGTGGATGGTTTGTGCATCAAACTCCCCGACGGCACCACCTCAGCTGCATACGCTGTCACCACAGCCCGAACCGTTCTGGAAACAGCCCGTATTCCCCAACGTTCAGCCCAGGCTGCAGAACTCCTTGCCCTCACACGAGCATGTATCTTAGCGACTGACATGACAGTTAACATACACCGACAGCCAATATGCCTTCGGGGTGGTTCACAATTTTGGGATCTTATGGAAAGAAAGAGGGTTCCTGACTTCACACGGTACACCCATCCTGCATAGAGATTTAGTCTCCGCCTTGGCGCAAGCAGTCCTCCTCCCCAAGAAGTTAGCAGTGATAAAATGCCAAGCACATAGGAAAGTGACTGATCTCATTGGACAGGAAATGCACTAGCAGACGTTACTGCCCGAGCCACGGCAGGAGACAGAACTACGACACGAATGTATGTGACCAGGTCACAAGCTGAACGATGGACTGACGCTAGGACCACTGTAAGGGACATACAGACTACAGGCACACAAGACGAATTGACCGAGTGGGAAAAGGTGGGACTAAAAGACGAGGAAGATTGCTGGAGAACTAAAGACGGAAATAAATGGCTGTTACCCAATGCCTACCTCATCCCCATATTGACCATGGCACATTTACCAGCACACACAGGCTCCACCCCCATGATTGAACTAATCACCAGAGTATGGCATAACGTCAAGATAGCAGAATCTGCAAAACGCCTAGTACAACAATGTATAGTCTGCCTACACACAACCCAGGGAAGGGGACAGTAGTACCACGGGGAGGGTTTGGAGTCCCTGACCACCCCTTTGAAATCCTTCAAATGGATTACATTCAACTAGAGAGATGCCTTGGTCTAAAATATGTCCTGGTGGTTGTGTGCGCTTTTAGCAAATGGGTGGAGGCATATCCCACCCGCGACAATACCGCCTTAGCCACTGCAAAAGTATTGCTGAAAGAATTCTTCCCCCGATACGGCCTTTGCAGAATTTTATGGAGCGACAACGGCCCCCACTTCGTAGCCGAGGTGATACAGAACATACTGAGAGGGTTGGGGGTAAAACAAAAGTTCCATGCCGTCTTCCACCCCCAATCAGCGGGCCTGGTAGAGAGACAATGCAACGTTGAAACTAAAACTAGCCAAAATAGTTGCCACGACCGGGTTGAAATGGCCCGACGCCCTCCCATTGTCATCGATGCGCTCCACCCCAACCAAACACCGACTGACCCCGTATGAGGTGGTCTTCGGCAGGCCTATGAGCATTTGGGCAGCACCAAGACCCACCTCCATTAACGATGTCCCGAACATATTAATGTCAGATTACTTGCATAAATTGACAAACGAGCTAACAATTATCCACCAACAGGTGCAGCAAGCCTTGCCTGACGTATCCAGGGGCCCGGAACATGAAATAAAGCCAGGCGACCATGTATTGATTCGCAACTTCCAAAGAACGAATCTGGAGCCTAGGTGGACGGGCCCCTGGCAAGTCCTGATCACCACCCGAACTGCCCTCCGAGTGGAAGGAAAACGAATCTGGCTGCACGCTCATCATTGCAAACGAGTCCCTCCAACCCTGGCAACCTGTGAAGGTGCAAGAGGAAGTACTCGTGAGAGACCGACCAGCTCTGAGTTGCTACCCACAAGAAGACACCCTCGAACTATCAGAATTTCCCGACCCCACGGTGCCATCCAGGAAAGGGTACAACCTAAGATTGACGAAAGGAGGGAGCTCCAACGACCAGGCCACTAACTAAGTCAAGGTCTCAGATCAGTAGCACAGTCAAACAACGCTACCAGGAAAGCGCCAGACAAAAGTCTGTGGTCCTAACAGTTGTTGAGCTCCTCGAAGATGATGGAAGAAACTGAACACCTGCAAAACCACCGCAAAGACACCAAGACTGCTAACCTGCACAGCACAAAGACAATTGCACTTGTAGCCGCATTTCTCACCTGTCTCCTGCTAAAGGTCGCACTCTGGATCATTGAAGAGAATGCACCTGCATACAGAACATTGTCACCCACCATGCAACCAACCACCAAGAAAGAACACTACCTGGTATCACTACCGCCACATCTCCGAGAACGACGCAAAGAATTCTGGAATAATTCTTTCGTGCAGATGTTGCACCAGCACAATCTTGCCACCAATGCTACCAACTGTTGGGTCTGTGGGCTGTTACCACATGCCACTGAACATTCCATCCCTTTCATCCCTTCGCCCTTTTCTATTCACGGATCTTGCCTTGCCTGGATGATGCTCCTACAAGAAAGTTACAAAGACAATGCCACTTCCGACGGAACAATCGCCCAGTTCTACAACGAGTTCTGGCGAAACAAAACAGGAAGGACAGCCGCCCCCTTCTGCCCTCACACCTTCAATGCGACATTCCAGATTAATGTCCCCTCCAAAGAACGAGTGGAAATGCAAGTGTTCAATAATCCTGTCAGAGCCACATTTTCCTACCTGAAGAAAAGAACTGCTGCAACACTGACTGTGGCCCCATCTGTGGTGAACGTCTCTGGCCTTGTATGCATTGAAGGCCGTGGGATTAAGAATGTGGGTCACAGCACCTGTAGCATTGTAAGGACTTTGAACACTGCCAACCCCCAGCGCTTGTTGCATCACCCAATATGTACTTTGTTTGTGGAACCAAAGCCTACACCTGGCTCCCAAGAAACGGGGGGGCACGTGCTACATCGCCTTTGTTTTGCCACCAACCTACACAGCCCCTGCAGAGCATCATCGAGAAAAGCGTTCTAAAGACATTGATCAAGCAGACTCTGCCTCATCACAGTTACTCGACGCAGCAAAAGGGCTCGTTCCGCTATGGGGTCCGATGGCAAACAGCCGAGCCATCAGACATCTGTCCCAAGCGGTAGAGACCACCCTGAACGTCACTGCTGGCATCCTCACCAACAACACTGCTGAGCTCCAAGCGATCCAGTCTGGTTACCCTGCAAAATCGCATGGTCCTGGACGTGGTACTAGCGGACCGTGGAGGAGCATGCCGCATCATCGGTGCCAGCTGCTGTGTATACATTCCTGATAATTCACCTTCTGTCTATGAAGCAATCGAACATCTCCATAGACTATCTTCAGAAATTCATCAAGGATCAGAGACTTGGACAATTGGAAGTTGGCTTTGGGGCATCTTGAAGGAGTGGGGTTGGAAAATATCAATGATTCTCTTGGTCCCAGTATTGACAATATGTGGTTGTTGTTTGGGTATGCACTGTATACCACCTTTGTGTTCTCTTTGCATAACTACCTTGCACCCTAAGACTTTGGACACTCAGCTAACAAAAATGAGAGTAATGTATGATCAAGAGATACAGGACATTATGGAGATCGAAATAGACTGACAAGCTGGCTAGTTATGTTCAAAGGGGCCACTGTTAAAAGCAAAACGACAATCGTGAACATTACCTGCGCCATCTTGTCTGGTGGAATTCTATGTGCACATAAGTTGCAGTCATTTTAATCTATCACAGCCATTTTGTACTCTGTTGGTCACCTTTGTTTCACCCTGCCCTTACTAGCATCCCTCTGACCGACCTGGTACGTGTGCTGGGGGCTATAAACTCTATTTACCGCAACAAACCTCAGCGCCACTTGCTGCCACAAACTCGTTTTTCCTCTCATCTGTTTTCAGGCAAACCTTTGGACACTCTACCCCTCACTGCACCTAGTTACACAAACAGGTTCCAAACACCAAAAAGACTCTTGCTGTTTGCAGTGCAATAAATCATGTTGCAAGACTTGTTGTTACCAACAATGGGACCTGTTTTTATCAACAGAACGGACTCTTAGATCTGGCCGGTCTCACATGTTTTAGACCCTGAAGCAAGGTCCAGCTGCAAGATAAGATTGTCTGTTTGACCTGGGTGGGAAGAGAATTACTGTTGGGCTTGTGTGACAACCTGCCCGGGGCGGGGACCCCAAGCTTCTGTAACCATGTTGATGAAACCAATGCATTGTGTCAAACCTGTATAAAAGGAAGAGCCAAAGGAGTTATCAGCAGAACACCTCCCTCAGACATCCCGGTGTCTGCAGTTGACGTGATCTCCTCATGAGAAATAAACCTTTCTTCTCTTCCAGTTTCCAGCACTTGCCTCACACATGCAAGGCCCTGCTGGCTCCCAGAGTCCGCCTTTTCAGCGCAATTGCTCTGTACTCCTTGTATAGAGCCATAGTTTGGCGTTTTTGGTGTTAAACTGTGCTTGTTTATTCCCAAAAGTGATATTGTAAAAGTTTTTGATCTTTGTGCAGCTCTGCCAACCAATAACAAAACTTTACTGCTTGAAAAGGCCAGCTTTTCCCGCCTCCACCCTCTCCAGTTCCCCTTTTCCTTCCTGCTCTCCAGAGACAACTTGTGGATTAGATTAGAGTTGACCACAACCCTCCCTCAAGGTGCAGTGATTGGACTGTTACTGGGTAACCACTTGGCTGGGCCTTACGTTGAGCCTAAGAGGCTTAGGAGGGGGGTCAATGACCTCCCCAGCAGCCTTTACAAGCCCTCCCCAGAGTGTCTCAATTAAAGGCAGACAGGAAAAGTGAGTCGCCTTTTGGGGGTAAGGGCCAGAGATGCAGTCCGTTCCACATTCTACAAGCACCAACCACAAACGCACCCATGCACACTAGCTAAAAAACACCACTCTACGAACAAACCAGGTTATTCCACCACTCATGCACTAAACTCTACCCAGATGTATAACTCACTCCTGCATACCCTTGTACCTCTAAAACCACACTCCTACAGAAACCACAACTCTGTACTACAAAAGCAAATCCACATTTGTCTTACATACAAATAAGACAGAAGCATAATTAATCTCACAAACGTCCACCCTTTCCAAACAAAAACTTTCAATACCCGGTCTGCTCTTCGCATTCACCTTGACACCCGTCTAAACCTTTTGTTTAACCATCTTTACCATCCAGCCATCCTTTTTCTCATACACAACAAATGACTCTTACAGCACCCTCTTTTACCAATAAGGCACATCCCTCTCCCCAGCCTACAACCATATCTCAAATATTCTCACACTACACAGGCACGCTACTCTCAAATACAATCCTATCCTCTTCGACATACTCAATTCACCAATCTCTCACACTCAAACCCTACACCTCATGTCACTAGCAACATACCAGATACCATAAAATAGACCCATACAAAATGTACTAACTCAAACCCGTTTACAAACTCCAACATACCTACACGCATCTACAGGTCTCCAAACAGCAAAAATAACACTTTTAAACCCATCTCTACCTCACACTACCCATGTAACAAATACACCAATCATTCAATTCACAAAAACTCACATGTCCATCTCTCAATGCCAATTCAGAGCCATACCACATGACACTCCACAACCCCCTCACCCATATACCTTCAGAATACACAAAAGAAAAGAATTCCACAACACTCTTCATAACCTCTTCCCAGTTTATCACAAAACAAACCTACCTTTCGTCACTCCCACACACGTTACAGCCCAACCCCTCAATTTCAAGCACACTCCATTACACACAGACCTCAAAAAAATGCGTAAGCCTTTTGGATGAGAAAAAAAAATTATAAACACTTGCTCTGTTTTCTAACAGTTACCACCACCCACAGCTTCAAATGATATTACTCACCTTACTGTAGCACAAAAAAAACAAAAAAAAAAAAAAAAAAAAAACACCCCACAAGACCCCGACAACTACAGACCCACAGCAAATGACCATTCCTGTGCAAACTTACAGAAAGAGCAGCTTTCGCCCATGTGTCACAAGTCATTGAAGAGAATGCCATACTTTGACTTCTAAACAGGTTTCCATCCAGGAAGAGGCACTGAATCAACCCTTATCTCCATCTGGGATGACCTTAAAAACACAGCAGACCAGAACAAAGATGCTGCCCTTCTTCTCTTGGACCTTTCAGCAGCATTGGACACAGTGGATCATGACACGAGTCCAAAGACTTGAGGAAGAGGGCACAGCTCTCGCTTTGATCACATAGTACCTACACAATAGAACAAATTATACGTACTCCTATCTTCTCAAAACCATAGAGTATTAAAGCAGGAGTCCCACTAGACGCCATCATCTCACCCATGCTTTTCAACATATATATGAAATAATTATCAGATCTGATCAATGGTTTTGACTTGACCCGTTATTACTAGCAGATCCTTCAAAAGGACACTGGATCATCCAAAAAATCTTCAATTGCCTCCAGGCAGTTCGACAATCAATGACAAGGAGCCACCTCAAATGTAATGCCTCCAAAACTGAAACTCACTTGTGGTGACGGGCAAACCTATAACCCCCAACTCTGCGCCTGGCCTGATCTAGGACACCACAAATATTTAAGGTAAATAACTTTGGGAATACCATGGACATAAGTGGACAAGGTAACCACATCAAGCTTTCTCACAATGAAAAGACTTAAACGCACATTTCCCACACCTAAGATTCCCTCACAAAGTTCAAACTACCATCTTACTTGTCCAATTTAAACTAGATTAAGCGAAGTGTGCATCACGGCTCACCTCTGTCAACTATAAGATTACAGAATATTCAGAACTCTGCTGTCGGACTACTACTTCACAAAAAACCAAAAGCACATCTCACCTGCCTTGAGGGCCCTATACTGGCTACCAGTTGCCAGATGATCCTTAAGCTGCTTTGAATAACACACAAAGCAATACATGGCAAAGGACCACTCTTCATCAGTGGGTCTACTACAAACAGTCGACAATTTAAAACCCATGCCTAATGTATTTGTCAAACAATTGACAATGTAAATCACCTGCTTGTGTTTTCTGGCAAGCAACTCACTGTACAACATTTGTATCATACAGATTTCACAATGTTAACCCCGTCCCAACCCCCTCTTGGTCATGTCCTTACACTCACCATGTACAATGTCTTCCTACTGTACTTTCCCTGGGGTCTACATAGTGTACAAGACTTAGCACAGTGTAACAATCCACCCATAAATAATCACTGGCTTTAACATATGCTTATCCCAAGTACTTCAGGTTTCCTGTACTTGTCAAAAATGTTTAAGAGTAAACAGATCAGACCTTCACCACCGGACTGAACTTCCAAAGAACCAGTCAGGACTATAGCCTTGATTATTTGCTTGGTGTAATAACCAGCTTAGACCTACCATGTTGAGCATAATCTGTGCAGCACAAGTATGCTTTTTTAGCAGAAGCACACAACCTCTTCCCAACTAAATCCAATACAAGAAGATAAATGTGGGCGGGCCATAGCGATACTCGCAGTGGTGCTTCATAAAGCACTTTGTTGATCAGTTTAGAAAACAGAGTTACGGTCAAGCCAGATCCAACAAGCATTGGCAAAACCAACCAATCTTGCTTATGCGAGATCCATTGGTTTTGCCAATGTTTTTCAGCCATGCTGTAGAGCAGCACAGTTGCGGCGCAGCATGGCTAAGAGTAAGCAAAAAGCGCTGGGATGCGACCAGCGCTAGCTGCATCACAGCGCCATTTTTTTCGGCAACATGAACAACAGAAGGAAGGATGGGAGGGAAATGGTTAAGAAAAAAGTACTATGACGTCACCAGCACTGGCTGGGTGATAGCGCTTGATTTTCTTAATGTGGGGGGTGCGGGGGCAAGGGGAGGGTGGGAGGTAAAGAAGCAACAGACAATGGGTGGTTGGCAGGGGAAGAAGCAACAGACAAGGACAGCAGGGGGAAATGAAATAGTACCTCAATCATAGTACAAGCATCCCTGGACATCTGGATGAGGGATAAGCGTGTGTGGTCCTTGGCTGAGGAGATTCACATGAAGGGCTTGAAGAGGACCTCAGGTCCTGGAGGGAGTTGTGTCATGGGTTTCTGAACCCTGTGGGACGCTTGAGTGATCAGCCTGGTTCGGACTCCAGTGGTTGTACTTCTGAGGAGGAGGAGGAGGATGCCTGTTGAGGCATCAATATTCTTATGGCCTGGCTAATACCGTCTAAATATCTGGTAAAGTGGATTACAATCATGTACTATGTTTTGACCCCGCTTCTTGCCCGCGATCTCTCCCTGCTGTTATTACTGACAATCTCTGCCTCTACTGGTTGTGCCGTTATGTAAAAACTAAATTAAAGGTTTAAAAAAAAAAAAAATCATAGCACAAGCAGGAGGACAATCAAGATGAAGCAATCAGTACTTGGTTTATGCTCCACATGAAAGAAAAGGAAGTGAAGCTGGAATGAGCTGACAAATTAGGAGGCAGCAAATAGGAAGGCCAATAAATAGCAAGCAATGGGTGGACTCCAAGCACCTTGTAGTATGCAATATCTCTTGCAAGTCCCAGCACATGTGTGCAGTCTTAAACTGGATCTGATAAGGAAGTGAACAAAACAGAAAAATTGCACAAATGTTGCTTGTATTTAAACAGGAAGTTCAACAATATATGGGTCTAGGGAGGGAAGCAGTAAAGGCTTTTCTAAGCTAATGGTACAACCACGTTAACTGGAGAGGAGTGCTGCACAGCCAAGCCCTCCTTACCCAAGATGCAAAATTTACATTAGCCCCACAACATTGTCTTCCGTGTCCCTGTGCTCGACTTAAAGGCTTGGCCCCGTAAAGAAAGACACCTTAATGTGGTGAATCATATTTTAACAATTTCTCAATAAATGGAACATTAGTTACCTTCAAGCAAGTCTTGATATAACTTTTCTGAACAAAGTGGGACACACCAGTGCCAGAAGCTGCTGCTGCAGGAAAGAGGTTGGTGATGAGCAAACAGCTTCTCATGTTCTCACCAAACGCGGCCTTAAAAAGTACAGCACCAATGGCATCACTTGCCACATTGCAAATTCCTTAACTCATACTGTGGAGGACGTCAGAATGTATTGAGGTAGCAGTGCATACTACATATTTAGCCGGGTGCCACCGTGAAGCAAGGTAAAAGGACGTCCTGCTATTGAGCTTATGTGAAAAAGTCCCTGTGCACCCTACGATACCTTCTCTTCTGAGTGAGCACAAACAAATAAGCAATTATTTTACAAGTAAAAATCCTCAGCAGAGAGGACACCTCCACCCCCACATTGGTGAAAAAGCCACCTAGCAGGCACTTGAGCAGCCCACAAACCATGGAAATAGCATCAACTCTGAGCCTCTTAACTTGCCTTAGCCTGCCACAACACACTCAAACATTTCACGTTTAAGAGGGTCCTCCCCATCAACATTAAAATGCTGGCCTACTTTAACTCTTCACTGGAATGCATTGTACCAAACATATTTGAAGGACCACAGCAAGACATTTTTAAAATTAGAAACTAGGGGCCTAATTTAGATCTTGGCGGTACACCCGCCATCCCTCCGAGGCGGCGATTTCAAGTACTTAGTCGAGTTGACGTTATTCCACCCGCTATATTTAGAGATCTGCTGGCTGAACAATACTGCATCGCTGCCATACCGGTGGCATTGCGCCAAGCCTATTTAGATGTTCATGTTGTGTCGGCGGTGTCCTAGTGGCAGCTTGCTGACGGAGTGAGTCCCTGGTGGAGTGGAGACTGGTAAGCACTACTTATTAATGTGTCAATACACGTCATGTTTGCATCCAAAACATATGTAGGCAATGTATTATGGCCCTTTGTGTTACAAATTACATACCACACACACACACACACACACACACACACTACTGAATGCACACCCACAGGCACCAAAAGCACAACACCCACAAAAATCTTTTTTTTGTGGGTCAATACAGTTGTGTTCAATTTACCTTGACAAGTAGGAAGATGAACACTACTGTTACCCCTAGGAAAAATATTGCATGCAAGAGCACTGCAAAAATACGCAAGGCTTCAGCAATTGTCACACGATTCATAGTAGGACGAATGTACAAGTAGCTTACCATAGATCCCGGCTACAACTGAGTAGTTTGGAATCGTGGTGGAGCCGGAGCAGGAAAGGAGGGACCTGGACAATATGGTTCAAGACTGAAACGTACGTTTTCCCCTCATTTCCTTCAACTCAAAGTAGGAGGAAATCCCACCACAGTTGCCTTGAAGGAAAGCACATCATGATCAGCTCAGCGAGACTCGTTGCTGGAGTCGCACCGACAGCTGCTTCTGCCTAGGACACAGTCAACACGAGTGAAGATTTCTGGCGAAGGTGGCGGGACTCTGGTGGTCTTTCTCCCATGGACCAGTCAACATCTAAATAGGGTGGGTGAACCACTAAGTTGGCAGGCAGTAAGTCAGTCTAAAGAGTGATGGTGGGGCCTTTACCGCCAAGAACTAAATCAGGCTCCAAGTGTAAAATGCTGATATTAGTCAGCATCTTAATTGAAGTGACAATACAACAACAAATATTGAACACTTTTATAACTGCAACGCATTCATGAAGAGAACAATCCTGAAAGAGATTGTTTCCCCAAGTCTAGATACTCGTATCCTAAACACAAGTTAAACTTTTCAATTTGATATCAGTGATGCAGTCAAAACAAAACACTGGCAATGGCAATAGGGCTTGCATTTGACAATGTGGTCCAGCAGGTTGGGGGTGGAGCAACAAAAGCATTTGCAATGCAATAGGTCTCGCATTTGTGAAAGTTGAGCTATAGGCATTGAAAAGGACAAATTTTTTTAAATTTTTTTATTAACCGAGCTGAATAGTCCACCTGGGAAATGAGTGAGCGGGGCTGTGAGGAGGAGGGGGGGGGGGGGGAATAGAGAAAGGTGCTTTGGAGAGCAGTGCTTTAAGTGAGACAAGAAAAGCTGGGGTGGGCTCTAAAACAAATCCTTTGAAAAAGACATGTCTAGGTGATTAAAGGGTATGTCTTAAAATGTGTACACCAAGCGCACATGCTTTGAACAGTGCGATATGACCAGTAATTGGATTATGTCAATGCATTCAGCCACGTTACGTGCCATACAAATAGATGCATGAAATTAATTTAAAAAAAAAAAAAAAAATTTAATTATGTAGAACTTAAAGTGGTTAAATGAGTGTCTTTGACACTGCTGTTCTCCCATTCACATCACTTTCTTTAAACTGTCACTGTTGCTGGCAGCTCGAAGCCGGTGCGGTATGTGCTGTGGGTGGTCTTTGCAGCAGGACATCAATCAAGATTTAAAGGCACAGGCACTGGCCAATTGGAAGAGCGGGCCGGGATGACAGCACGCATGTTAAAGGGGTGGTTCGCTGCTGACAATAAGTGCACGACTGCCACTGTTAAAGTTGAAGCGTGGCATGGCATGCTGTAGAAAAATAACTAAGAAGGTTTTAAAAGTTAAGTTAGGCAAGACGCGCAGCCACCATGTTAAAGCTGAAGCACTGTGTGGCACATTCTAAAATATATATATTTTTTTTAAAGTTAAAATGAGATGTCGCGGTGTGCGCTTTTTGGAAATATAAAGTGGATGCACAAGCACCCACATAAAGTGCCCATCCATAGTAAATTGTGTAAAAGAAAAAAAAAAAAAAAAGGAAAAGCGCTGCCACTATATTTCAAGATGAAGCGCGATGCCCAAAGCATCTGTAGCCGAGGGGGAGAGAGCATTAGCAAATGTGAACAGCAGCTGTTCAGAATAACAAGCAGAGGGAGCAAGGTTGAGCGCAAGAGTTCCGGAGCCTAAAAAAAAAGCAAAAAAAAAATAATAATAATTGCTCGGACAGTATTAAATAACATGACGAGTGACACTATATGCAAGAGGGACAGTCCTCATGGGAGGTTACAAAAGTAACAAGCATTTGCAATACAATAGGTCTCGCATTCACGCGAGTTTGAGCTATTGGCATTGTAAATGATGATGCCTTTTATTTAGGTTTTGGGTTTTAAAACATAAATAAAAGGTGCAGCACCTCAAGCTGTTCCTAGAGGTCCCTAGTGAGCATCATAAACTTTGAAGATATGGTAAATCCACCCTACCCATAATGCATTGCATGCAAGACAGTACCACAGTACATTCAATATATACAATTAGTAGCTTTCAAATGTGACAAACTAATTTTTACATTAATTCCGGATTAGGTTGTACTCTATGTGGAGCTGATGAATGGAAATTTATAGAAGGTCTAATATAAATGTGAGATGTGCTAGTTAGTGAAGTAATCACTGCCAACCATGTTTAGGACCAAGAGAGTGTCCTGTCTGAAGGCCTTTAAGAAAATAGTGCCTTGAGGCTGTAATTAAAACCTAGGGCGTAACACCACATGTAATAGGGGGTGTCCTCATGGGAGGTTACAAAAAGACAGGGCGGTACCAAGGAGGGACTACAAAGCCTAATGACCAGTGAAAAGCCAACATTTACAAAGGACAGGGACAAGAGCCAATTAAAAAGATGGGTGGGAAGTAGGCAGAGCTTTATGCACATATCCTGAATACAGCAGGTCTCAAAGAGACAGCGCAAGAGCTGCCTAGGCGAGACCTAATAAAAGGAGGGACTAGTGACCAAATTAGCCAATGAAAAGCAGACATTTACAAAAGGACAGTAAAAGGAGCCAATTAGAAAGATGGGTTTTGCTTAATGCCAATATCCTGAATACAGCAAGCACTACCTAGTCGAGACCTTAAAAATAAAATTGAAAAGTAGGTCAGTGAATGTAAGCAGTGGCAGGATACAAGTCACCCAATCAAAAAGGATGGCGGAGAAGCTATGCTCCAGGCAAGGGCCAAAAATAATAAGGTCAAGGACATCAAATAAGCAAGCCAATGCGACTGGAAGAAAGCCAAACAGCAAAAGGCTCAGCCAAAGGTCTCAAAAATGAGGTATAAAATACACGTTGTGTATTTTGACATCAGCAAAAATCAGTCTTTAGGCAAGACCTAAAAATGTTTCGTTTTTATAAAGTGGTCCGAACCACCATCCACACTACAAAAGACTAAAAAGCACATTTGTTTTTACCCAAAGAAATTCAGGGGAAAAAAACAAAAAAAACACAATTCAACGTCACATGCATTTCCATTACAGATATACGACCAATCAAGCTTAGAAGTTAGACAAAACAGAAGTTGCCTTAGTTAGCTAATTTAAAAGTGCACTTTCCACAGACCCTGAGAAAACAAATCATGTTTGAATCTGGTTAAAGGGGTTGTTGTTTAGTTTTGATAATCTGGTAGGAATAAAGCCCAACTGACCATAGTGCGCTTCTGCAGGGATGGCCATTTCCCCCCCCATCATGAAAGGATTTGGTCACTGGGACTCCTGCTGAACCAACCAAATATCTGAATGAGACTTAAGTGTGAGCACTCGGTACAAACATACAAATTTGTAGAATTTAGTTGGATGATGGAACAGGGCGAGAATCTGCTTTCTATATTTTGAGCTCCATACAGTACTGCACAGGGAAAAACATTCAGTTACGTTCAGCAAAGCAAGGATGAATATTTCAAAAAGGGGAAGATTCTCTTTTAAAAACAAACCGTGTTTGAAAGGAGAAGCACAAAGTCATAGATGGGGATTTCATGGCAGATTTAGGATTGTGTGCGAATCAATCACACTCCTAATATTCTTGGTGAAGGACCACATACCCTAGCCAGATACAAGCCACCAAAGGGGTCTATGACTTACTCAACTGAAAGTTACACATAGCTACAGTTCGGGAGACAGCAATCCTGGGTGAGGCAAGGCAATATGCTGTAAAGGGCAGGAGATCATTTTGAGGTGCCCTTTAGGTTTTTTCTAGTACAACACGCATGAAGGAGTTCGAAGATAGATCACTGTGGTATGAACAAATGAGAAGGCTGACGACTAGAGATCAGCAGGCTGGTTAAGTTAATTTGCACTTGGGTTCCAATTCAGAAATTGAAGACAGACGCAAGGGGTGATCAAGATTATAAAACCCAGTTTAGTACAATGGACCTGCAAGATACCTACAAACGTGTGCAAAGATGTATTTGTATTCATAAAACATGTTGAGCAGTTTACGTGAGCGTCTGGCCATCTCACGAACAAAGAAATCCCTTTTGGTGAAAGAACCAGAAGGATTTATTTTTCAAGCTATTGCTGGGCTGAAAAGGAAGAGCTTCCCTTGTGGCCAACTATAAAAATAAAAATTAATTTAAAAAAACACTAAAACACAAAGTGAAACCATTCAGCACCACTAGGAAAAGACTGGTTTTACTCTGATCTATACATAGGGGAAATAACTTTGGACCTACCACCAGTCATGGGACATTATCCCTGTGGGTCTTCCGGAGTGTGCTCACTCACTCGTCCAAAAAGTTCAAGTTGGGTCCTCAATTCACCTGGACACAAAAGTTGCACTAATTGCAATACAAGAAACTGCATCTACATGATCACTAGCCCATGTGGCCTCCATTATGTGGGAATGACCACGAAGGCTGCAAAAACAAGTACGGAGCACCATCCGCTGCGGACACACCACCACCAAGATGTGCAATCACTTCTATGACTCCCAGCCCTCTCCGGGCGACCTCAGATGGACTATTTTGTAAGCAAACTCAGTATGGAAGAGTACCAACCTGTTCAAAAGGGAGCAACGGTGGATCTTCCGTCCGTCCACCCACAGCAAGTGCCTGAATAATGAGCTCCCATGGTGTGAATTGTAATATCCCTAAAGAACCACTGCTACATCAGACCGGCCCCCATTAATGGGTGGGACGCACCACGATGAGTGCGGATGTACACTACAAAAAAAAAAAAAAAAAATGGTGCTCCGATCCAGCACTGAAGGGTAAACCTGGACTGAATTTGCATTATTTTTTATTTTATTTTTTTTAATTTTTTTAAACAACTGACTTTTAGAACTCCTTGAAGAACCACCATGATAACCAATATGGATGATTAGTTATTCATGATGGGGAACAGGGTCTCTTTAATTACTTAGTTTTAATGGGCCTTTACGGTTGCCTGTGCTGTCACTTTGGGGACTCTGACACGGTCTTCAGCTATACTCTGGACAAGCAACACATCCAGCACTATACCATCATGGACCCGGCATTTAGCTGGTGGCTTCACACCCCCGGTGCGTTTCTCTTAATTGAAAGGACTCATACCCATCAGTCTGTGGCACATGCATTGTGCCTGTCCAATACAGTGACCTATACTACACTGTCCCGCATTTGTGGTAACAAAACACATTTTACAACAGCCCACCTTGAGGGTTCCAGGGCATTTTATATCAGCATGCATTTCCAATGAACTTCCCCTGCATTAACCCCACAAAGTCAATACCCCGCTCCAGACACGTGCGGACACTACCATCTTGCTTATCATGGTTCTTACGCACCCCCCCCCCCTATTTAACTCTGCCTCATTGACTCAACTGTGGCAAGATTGACCTCATTTTATTTTAATTCACACCACCACCCCTCAGTAATTAGTGGACTCAAGTTGTACTATCAGTCTTGCACCGACTCTTCAAGTTTACACACAGCGGCCCATGACACAGTAAGATAGCAGTCACCTTCAGGCCGCTATACAAGAGGGGTTCTCCACCACCAGCATGCACACGCCCCATCTTCTCTAATTGGCTGCACGGCCACAAAGCTAGCCAGGGAGTGGTATGCACCACACTTCAAAACGATTCCCCAAATTTCCGGTACTTTAAAAACCAGCTGCCTCCTCTGCTCGGTCCAGGCGAGCAAAGGATGGTAGGTCTGTTGCACTCTCCACGCCAAGGCCACATGAGTACAGTTGCCTTTCCAGAACGTTACCTTTTCATATCATTGTCAATCTTTGTCCCCTTGTTATATTGCCCTTTAACTTTGTTTTCCATCACCTTGATTTACAGCTAGCAGCTGTGCACCAACCTCTGCTTTTTGACTGATGAAGCATTTCCGACTGATTCATGGTGCAAGACCCTCCACTTACACCTGTGGATATACCATCAATTATGATGTGCTATACTGAGTGACATCAACACAGATTGATTTTATGTTGTGTGTCCCACGTATGTCCACTTATCTGCCATGTCGTTGGGTGCCCTATTATGTTTATTTCACTTTACTCATGTTGTGGCGACTGATTAGTGCCATTACGAGTATGCTCATGTCTACCTTGGGAGACACCACCATTGAGTACGTTGGACAAGCAATCAGTGATGCATTGATCCATACGTCCAAGTAACTGTTTGTTTTACATGGTTTACTTGGTATTCTTTTTGATTTTTCCCTTTTAGGTTGGTCAGTTTTTTAAATTCTCTATGAACCAGGTATCCTTTTAGGAGATGACATACTTTGCACATCAAGTGTTAGGAGTGGGGAAGGGCTACATACACCTATTTTAGGTCCTGAAGATACACCTCAGATCCTTTTTGGGCCATCAGACGTGAAACATGTTGACCTGACCACACTCACTGTTTCAGGCTACTGGAGTGCATTATCCTTAACAGGAGAACCACCATATTAAATTCAAATTCGGTATATAAGACAGTTTTAACCTCCTTCACTTGACTAGTCACTTCCTCACATAGGAACAGTAACCCCCACGATTTGTTGCATTAGTGATTTAGGAGTCTGGGTACTGGACCTTTATTGGCTGCCAGTCCGCCCCCACCCCTCATCTTTTTTGGTTATATTATCAATGTCATAAAAGAGGTAATGAGTGATGTAATATATATTAGCTAATTAGCAGTGAATGGCGAGGGCACGCGTTATAGTTACTTGAGAGAACTAGAAATGCTGAATTTATGGTTTTGTGTGTGTAAAATCTGAACCCAACTATAAACGTCCCTGTAACCTTTTTTTCATATAAATTTGTACTAAGAATTGACCCATAAGTTCAATTTACTAATATGCATTTGCACAAGTTTAGAAATACATTTTATTCATTCTTATATATTTTAAACAAAAATTTTTTAAATTAAGGCAAGGTAACTTATGTATCCTTTCTGTACATGCAATGCACCAAGTCTTATTTATTTTTAATTCATTATATGGATCTGCAGATTGGTCGCAAATCCTCGGACAAATAAGGGCTCTGCCAGTTATATTGCACACATTCAATACTAAAACACATTTAATACAAACAGGGTATTGCCAATTTCTAGAAGTAGATCACTGCGTGGGTGGGTGTGTTTTTATGTTTATTTAATTAGGGTCTGGATCCCAAAACAAAAAAACAACGTTTGAGGAATTTCTTGCCCATGCGGGGTCTCACAGAGCCCTTCATCAGTTCCATGGGGTCAAGGTACCTCTACTCTGACCCCTTTCATCACTTTTACATTTCATTTTCTCCCCTGGGAACAGTTTCCGATGCACAAAATGGCAGCCACAACTTTCCTCTCAGGTTGCAGCCAGCCAATCACAGCATTGCTGTTGGCACGTGGATCTGAGAACGTATTCAGATCCTGAAGAGGGTCCGCGGCAGCTCCGCGTCTCTAGATTATACATTCATTTTTCTTTAATAACTCCAACTACTGAACAGATCTATACAAGATTACAAAACGCACTGCTTCTGAACCAAGATCTAGCTTTCTGCCAAATTTGGTTTAATTCTGTTCAGCGGTTCAGGCTGTAGTCGTGCCTCAAACCCTATGGGGTAATTGCATGGAGAAAGCACGCTTTGGGCAACACGCGCCCCCCCCCCACTTGACGGATCACCCCGAAGCTTTCCATAAAAGAATTGAACTGGCAGGCAAACTGGTTTTGAAAATTGTGAAGCTTCATAAAAAAAAAAAAAAAAATTAAAAAAACTGCGCCCAAGTCATTAGCAAAACAAAAAATGCTTTCCCTTTGGAAGATATGTCCCAACTATACCTACTGGTGACTGGTAGTAGATCTAGTATATCTATACAAACACAAACACACACACACCCTTGCATTGGTGCAGATAAAAACTTTCTATATTGCACAGTAGTTTACAGACGTAGACCTGGAAATCATACTCTTGGCAAACTTTGGTGAATTCCTTGAAAAGGTTCTACTCCGGCCATTCATTGCCAGTAGTAAATTTCCAACCTTTTCTAGGTGGAAAAAGATTGGAGAAGGTGGTGAATTGCCTTAAACCTATTAGTTTGTATGTGTACAGACTACTAGCGTTCCAACCCTGGAACTACGGCTTCCCACTTTCAAGAATCTAAACATAACGAGCCCAAAAGTAACTAGTGAGGCCATTATTAGAACTCCGATATTATTAGAATGTGTCATAATTTGAAGCCGCACAGCACCAAAAAGGGACAAGTGCATTTGTTTTTTTTGTTTTTTTATTTGTTTTTTTAACAGGACAAATAGAATTCTGAAGCATCCCATGCAAAAAATCATATTTAATTAAATCAAACCCATGTGACTTTATATACTGGACAATTTCAGATATTCCTCAACTCTTTCTGGTTCAAAATATAAAATCTGCTTAGACCAGGGGTCTTAAAGCTTTAATGCCACGCACACCTAATGTTTAAATAAAAAAATAAAGTGGGCCACTCCAGAATTTCAAAATTATTCTATTAAATTGGCAATGTTTAAATCGGTCTAAACTTATTTAACACATTGCAGTTTAAATTCTGTTACCCCCTTTATAAATGCAACCAAATACATGATTGCCAAACATACTATTCTGGTCTGCCAGTCCTCACAAAAGTTTAAACGTAATTAGTGTGTGATGATCAGACACAGGGGAGAGGAGGTTTGAGAACATTAGTAGTCCCCTTCGCCACATACTCCCAGCCAGGATATGAATGACAAAAGATATTTTGATGGCCATTACAAATTGGCTTACTGACGCTCTTTTTTTTTTTTGGCTTAAAACAAAACACTGTCATCAGCATGAGGCTTCTTATGGGCACAGCCTGTGCCTCCCCCCGGATCACTGAAGGCCTCCCCCATGGGAGCCCGTCCCCCAGTTTGAAGACCTATGGCTGACACATTCAGGATCATTGTGTAATGGATCCTACGGAGACTCGTGAATGAATCGGTTTATATTTCTCATTTTGCTGGACTTCGTGAAATACATTACAAGACATCCTTCAGCAACTTTAAACACATTAAGTTAGATTGTGCTTAATCTGCAGCACATGTATCCACATTGATGAATTAAAAATTAAAGGCAGAGCACATGGTGAAAGCAGAAAGTCTTCTAGGATAAAGAAAAAAACATTTGTAGTAAAGAGACAAAACACCGATATAAAATGGACAGAGTCCAGATAACTATGTCCAGCATATTACAGGTGCACACTCCGAGGAAAGACAAGCTTCTGAACGGTATTCACAGTGCGTGTTATGGCAGCAAGACAAGCAGACCAATAGAATAGGACTGAAAGCCAGACCTGTGCCAAGTACTGGCTGGGTTCTTGCCAATGGTTAACTTTTCCCAAGAAAATAATCAATCTTGCATTAGGCAGGAGTGGTCATCTACTGATGCAGGGCACATGGGATATTGAACCCGACAGATGAGACGGTCAAGAAAGCAGTTAAGGGCATTGTTAAGGGAAAAGCAAATTAATACATTTCAGAATTCTCTTAACACATTTAACAAAATGAAACTACAGCATGGTAAGTGCCTGCACCTTCACTTTTAAAATGAGGGTAGGTGCTTGCAAGGGTGACATTATACATGTCAATACCTAGTGATAAAAACCATGCTCAAAGCCAGTCAGTCAACAGCATAGGTTACGAAGGACACTGTACCCCCCCCCGCCCCCAACAAACAGCCACACACACTGTCCCACCCACCCCATTGTCCTGCACCAAAAAAGTCCAATTTAGGTAGTCGCAGTCAAGGAAGGAATAGCCAACTTTTTCCATGTCTCAGCTATAACTACACTCTAAAATCTGAAGGCCGGGCAGTGGTTGACTTCGAATAAGTTTGATGAGGAATTTTCATACGGTTGGTTCTCATGCCAGTTGATTTTTTGTTTTTTTATGGCTCACTATGGTCGCGTGTTATAGATCCGCACACAAATGTGAATTTTAGGACCCTAGAATGCAGACGCCCCTTGTGGATACCATCACCCTATTCTTTCCTGAAAACAGGCGATCCGTCGATTCTGTGGGTACCTTGTGAAAGGCCTACAAAGATCTCCATCAGAGATCAGCTAGGACTAGAGTGAAAACCAAGACTAGTAGAGACCCAAAGGGTAAAACATTTGGAAGCTGCACTAATCAGACTTAAAATGGAACATATGAGTGAAACAAAAGGAAACGGAGAGTCAAAAAAGGAAGTCAACCTGACTTTGCTCTCGTGGTTACAAGTACTTGTTATCTGGGTGTTGTTCTCTTTGTGTACTACTGAGGCACAAGCTCAGAAAGTCCCTGCCATGGGCAAGTAGACTGTATGATAAGTGCAGCTGATAAAAAGGTCTAGACGGACTACAAGATTACAATTTCCTTCGCCGACTAGCAGGCAAGGCTGGAATTCAGGACTGAGAGACAGGGAAATTATTAAAGTTTAATGAGACTGGCTCAGTTCTTGGGTTAAGCAGACAGTTGCTCAGAAGGGAGATTATGGGAGGGGGAAGAAACGGGACAGACTAGGATCACAGCTCTGATGCTTCGATCTGCAAACACATGCACTTCACAACAGCAACCAAGTGTTCACACTTGCAAAATAAAGGGGTCACATTTGCTACTCATTTAATGCTATACGCTTGCGAGACAGCGGGTAACAAATTCCACCCCCCAAAAGTTGTTAGTTAATGCTGAAGAGGCTGTGGGCAAACAGGAAGCATACTGCAAATTGTGGCATCTCCCTAAAGTGACAATATTCTAGAAGTGACTGACAAGGAGCTTGGCTAGCTTCAGGAGCAGATGGTCCAGTGGTACATCCCTAAAGGAATGCTTGCATACAAATGCCCTTAGAAGCTAGGTTGCTCATTGCCTCGCTGTGAAGGATTCAGAACAAACATTTAGTGTAGACTTCCAGGGACGCTAGCAAGGGTACACAATCTACCTTGCATACGCCAAAAGCTCCGTCTTTTGCACACTCTGTACAAGAGGCAGAAGTTGCTGCACTTCTGCAAAGGGAAATAAGGACAACGTTGAAGATGTGATCAGGGAATTTTAAAAGGTTACAGCAATGGTTATGAAACTGAAAGAAAAGTACCTACCTACTGAAGCAGAGAGACTTGAATTCAGGGGCTAGATAACCGACCAATCGCACGTATTTGGAATGTGCAGTGGTATGCGAGCTAATATGTCTTAATGTACAAAAAGTAGAATCATGGTGAAGGATTGATGAGGAGTTGTGGCATGCCTATAAAGTAGTTTGGAAGAAAAAAAAAAAAAAAATTACAGAACTCACAAGATAAACAGTATAATTTCCTATTTTATGAAGATAGGATAATCTTGCCTCATAGGCAATGTTTCAAACCTATGCCAGACTACCAACTTTAAAAGCATTGCTCACATTTCAACTTTTAACGCAAATAATTATAACCTACTTTTTCCAGGTTGGCATTCCTAAAGCCAAGAGTTTGCAATAATCTGGTAAAGACTGTACCGGACCCATTCTAATCTCCCAGACTAGCATGCAACCTAAACAGGTTTTTGTGAAGATTGGTCTACAATGAGGGGGATAAGGACATTGGCTATCATAGCAACCGGGCCTCTAAAAATCAGTCAAAAACTACTAGACTTGCAGGTCTAGTGACTTGAATAATCTTCTAGACCCAACTGTAATGTACTGGACTCAATCTGGTCTGAAATTGTGTGACCCTAGCAAAATTATTATTTGAGCCACCCTTCATCCATATCACATATAACATAACGTGTATTTGTAAAGCGCACGTTCAACCAGAGTCATCTTGGCGCTGAACAGATGTTTGTTACCCAACGGTACTCATTTTATCGACCTCAGAAGGATGAACGGCTGAGTGGACCCACCGGGATTTGAACCTGTGACCATGAGGTCGAACACAGGCCCCTGCAGTGGACGCATTAGTCCACTGAGCCACCAGACCCGGCTTGATGAGCACCTTCAAACATGCAGGTTAAGCATTTCTGCTGTACAAAACTATTATTTGTTTAAAAGACTAAACTTTTGCTGCATGTTTAATAAGACTCTAGTCCGCATATAGGGTACACACGACCCTTTACTTGCCTTAAGTTCACCAATAGCATTGCCATCAGGACGGGAGCAGGAATGTTTCTCAGTTCATGTTTAAATACTCACTTTTAATAAATGTATTACTAAAGCATGATTTGGTAACACATTCGCATTTACAAACAGAATATTTTCAATTTAAATGGCCATAAACATTCCGACTAACATGCAGTCTTTACTGATAAAATAGCGTATAAATCTGAGGAAATTGGTTTTCAGCAAAAAGGTTTAGCATTTGCAGATCACCAAGTAAAGTATTCCGATTTATTATCATATATCTCTCAACAGAGCAAATGTGACAAGATAACACTATTAAAAAGGCATCTTTATTGCTTATTTGCTCTCTGAGATAAGAGAACACCTGTTCTTTATCAGCTCAGAATGGGCAGAGTAGATTTTGAGGCCTGAAGGTACTCAAACAACTTATACCTACCCAATGAGCTTTTTTGGTGTACATACCAATGAGCCTTTCTGTGCTTGAGTTTTAATTCTCAAACTCAATGCTGTGTCAGGACCAGGGCACACAAAGTGCAATCCCACCTCTTTCACGAGTTCCCTCGAATAGTCTATAAATAGGCTTTCCCGTTATCAATTTCTATTTTTGGTACATTCTGGTGTTTTTTCCCCAGTGATTACAATACCTTAAAAAAAAAAAAAAAAAAAAAGTGGTCAGTGGTTACACATTTCTGGCCATTAAAACAGAAACAGTGATTTCCGGCGTTTATGGAGTGTTTTGCTTTTATCATTGCTTGCTTTCTGCAGATAGTGCATGGCATATAGACCGTGTATATGAGGTTCAAATACATTTTTACAAATCAAACTTATTGTACTACACCCTACAATACTTTTTCAGTGATTCTTTGGTCATGCGCGATCGCTCTTCACTTCCCATGTCAACTTTTATCTTTGGAAAGGCCTTCTCAATATTGCCACTTGAGAAGGGCAACGCCAAAGCAGCCACTACACAATTTGCCAACTCCGGCCACCTACATAGCTTTCCATGGCAATATTGTTTGTTACACCTTAAGACTGATTCTCTGGGACAGGTTCTGAAACAAATGCACTGAACTGGGAGCATACGCCCTCAAGTTATTGAAAAGGTCAAAAATGAATCCGTACTTTAAGACTGCAGTAGAGTAAACTTTTTTCACATTACCATCACTATGCGACCAAAGATTTCTTGCCTTTGGCGTCATCACTAAGCAAAAATTCTGTAAACGTTCGCCACATGGATAAAATAGCATTCACAACCTCTAGGTCTGAGAACCACTGGCTAAATGACTTAGTTGGGATGAATTTTTGATGCCACACAAAGCACAAAATGAGAAATATTTGCGTTTTAGTTCCTGCGCATAACGAACTTGTGCACCAGAATGGACTACAAAGTCAATAGCATTCTTAATTAACTCTGGAGATTGTAAATATGCTTTCTGCATACCATAAAACAAGTGGCAAGGATCTCTTTCCGGGAAGCACTTCAGCTCGGGTATCCATTTTGACAGATATATATATATATATATATATATATATATATATATATATATATATATATATATATATATATCCCCGACAAACAAACAAACAAACAAACAAAAAAACAAAAAAAACGAACAAACCACTCACCTGCACACTAAAGCCCTGGTTCCTTCCCAGGCTTGCTCATGCAGCAATTCCAGCCAAGGATTTACAGGCCCGTGTCCAGTCCTTCCAAGTACCATGCATCAGGGGTTTGACTAAAGCATTATAGTGCCTTCACCACACTAAAATGCATTAGGTAAGCATTATAGCGCCGAGACCCCTCCCCCCAACCAACCACGAGGCACCCTTAACGAGGCTTCATCTAGGCAGCCAGCACGCTAAACTGGCTTCTGCCCCTGCCCAGAGCCTGCCTCTAGTTTTAGAAACTAGAAATAGTCTGTACACACAATCAATGCACTGGTGCGTCCTTGTGGTTTAAACTGGAACTGCCCGACAAGGCGCGAGGCCGGGCTTCAATAAAGGCCCCGTCCAGCTTCGGAGTGTCTGAGCAGACCACGTAGGTGGTTATTCTCAAAGCAGGTGACATGGGTGAAAGGATCAACAAATGTGAGGGCACCGTCTATGCCCTCATAACTGAAGGAGAACTTCCACAGTCGGTGTATTTGTCACTTTAATTCTATTTAAAGGGAATCTGGTGCAAAACATACAAACGATAAAGAGAAGGCCGTAAAACAGTTGCAGAGATGCCAAACCAACAAGTGCCGCCTCTCTGAAAGTGAAGGAACTAGTGAGGCAGGTTTGTAGCACCAGACGTTAAAAGCATTTACTGTTTTCGGACTGGGACGCTTTCTGTCGTTGTTGACAAAACTTAAGCGGTCCACCCACCACCTGAGAATGAGACGACCTACCAGTGCGAGCCCAGCAGGAGCAGCAGCACGATGAATGAGGTGATTTAGCAGAGCTATTTGGAGGCCTGTGTAATTTTCTCATTTTGGTAATGGCTTGTGACAAATTCTTAAGAGTCTGGAGTTTACTTTTCCTTCTCAAGCTGAAAAGAAGATTTTCTAGAGTGAACTAACTGTACAATAATTGTGCTGGGTGCAGAGAGTGGGAAATGCTTTTAAATGCCATTGTGCCCCAACACGTGTGTAAATTGACTACTATTTTTTCACAATATCAGCAATTAGAAAAGCACAAATGAAGCAAACTTTTTTGGGGATTCTGAAGAGCGACGTAAACACTTCAACAGGATCAAAACAAATAAAACACTTCTTGAAACAAATCAATTATTCGGTGAAACCAGATTTCCACCCACACATTATGGTTTGTGCACTATGTATGTTTATCAGTAAGACGGCTTGTGTAAATTTAGTGGTCTGTAACTGACAGCGCGGTACCACACCATGCTTTAGTAATATTTTTATGCCTTTGCCTTCTTGGCTTTGTTTTTACACGTGAGACAGTAGCTCTAAGAGTCAAACATTTGGTAGTAGAAGTCACTCAGTTCCTTTAAAATCGAGGAAAAGTCACACATAAGCACCCTAAACTTGGCAGCTATGCGTGTCCACTAGCCACAATTCCCACGCCTACAACACACCAAACCTTTTGCGCAATACCTTAAACCTCATTTAAAAACAGCAGCCATGAGGCCTGAACAACCTTTCAAATGCAAGCCCTTAATGAAGGGCTACAAAAGAGTAGAGCTGCAAGCACTCCAGTGGAATTAGAGCAGTGGTCTCAAAGCACTGGCAAAGCATATAGATCTGGCTGTTAGGAGCGTGTTTTTCCCCCCCCTCAGCTTTCCTCATAATGAAACCAACATCTTGGGCTTAAATAGGGAAAGTGGAAGTAGGCCCCCTTTGCTGCATTTGCAAAGCTAAACTCTGTCCTCAATGAAAAGCGTATGAAAAAGGAGTCAGATGTTTGTATTTTAGGTGGAGAACAAGGACAGTCAAAACAAAATAGACATTTATCAAAGAGCCAGTAATTGTGACCCAACATGTTAGGACTGCAAGTTTTTATTTTTTTTTATTTTTTTTTTTTAAACACAGCAAGGCTAATTAATTAATAGCAAGGTCTAAGGCATTCAAGCAGCAAAATAGTTATAACAAAAATAAAAAACAAACAAGCAATGAAAGTGTCAGACGCTTAGAGTAAATACGAAAACATAAATTGGCTTTTAATCACAAGCTTTACATTCCGATTAATTTCCAGGATAAACTACTTGACACATCAAACACCAATGGAACAATGTAACTCATTTAAATGTCATGGACAACCTATCCAACCAATAGCAAACCATGAAAAACAAAAGCCAATACCAGAAGAGAGCGAACATAAAGCCCACTCCCTCTGCATTTTTGAGGAATTGACGACATGCGGTATTACAGAAAGCTAAAGCAGTCTGTAGCTAAACAAAAAACATGAGGGGGGGACCGCATAATCTTTATGGCTTATAAGAACAGAAGACCCAACATGAAAAATGATATACCAAGACCAATTAATTAGAAACTGAACGAATGAAAAAAAAAAAAAAAAAAAAGGGATAAGGGTTTCAATTTTCATTATGCAGAAAAACTGATAAGCCAAGCTAAATAACTTTAGTACAGGCAGCCGTCAGTCACATGACCACTTCAGATCGAAGACATTCCCTTTCTACTTCCAGACTAAGCTCCAATTGGATGGGTGAAAACAATTGACGCAGATTAACACTTATTGTCGCCATCTGTAACAACCATAAAGGGCTCAGTCAGGTTGCTTATTGTTAATGCGCTACGCAACGAAAAGCTACTTCAGCAATAAGATAAAGGGCTGCCAAGGACAACTAAATCAATAAGAAAAACACATTTTCTATGTTCAGCAATCTGATCAGATACTCGGATATATGATGCAGCAAGTCCAATGCAGACAATCATGCCTGGAAGGCAAATATACATCCTGGTCAGGCCAGTTCTCTCTCAACTGGTTCTAAACGCAAGATTACAACCAAGACAGGATGAAACATGCCAAGGAACCAAACAGAAATTCACAGTAGACAAACATATGTAGGTGCTTCACGTCTTCCAATATAAGTTGAATGTCTCTGATCTCAAGACAGGTGTACCCCCAAGTCCGTTTTTACGAGGGTGGAGTTTAGACTTTAAATGGCCCATGTAGTAGTAATGCATACATACTGGAAAGGACTGTACCCAAAATAAATAAAAAAATATATATATATATATTGTACGGCCGAAACGCGTAATGGCAGAAGACTGACAAAATAAAATATACTGCACTACTGGAGGTCTGCACTCGTTTGTTTCGCTGGCAGCAGATGCATTTCGAGCAACAGTGATATATATATATATACACACAAGAAACTGCCACAATGCCGTACGCCTGCCCTTTAGTCCACGAGTGATTTATTCAGTGCAAACAACGAGTTTCAGCCGAAACGGCCTTTGTCAAGTTTACAAGCCCAACTCCAAACGCCATTACATATATGTGACATCATATTAGACATATATTTATTCCAATTTTTTTTTCTATCAATCGATACTGAACTTTAAGTGCAGAAGCCAACACATAAAATTCCATATGCAGTAATACATAATATAAAATCAATTTCCGAAATATTTTCTTGAATATAATCAGTTTCATGGTTATGTACAACCATGAACTCAAACACTGACTACGCCACATTTCGAACGTCATAGTAGAGATAGAAGAAATATTCTGAACATTTGTTCCGTAAATAGGTCCATCTGAGTTAGAATATATCCGGTGGGAATATATATTGGCATTGTTAAATAGCAAACTTCCTCGGAACAATTGCTCCTTCAATGTAATACAATATCATGAATAAATTCATAAAAACGGAACATGTAAACAATATCTTCGATTAATTTAAATACCCTTCGATATGATATATAGTCATACTCATTATCTAAATATAAGTTTTAAAAAAGCTGGCTGTGCAATAATGATGTTAAATGAAAATGGCTCAGGAATGGGTAAAAAAAAAAAAAATTGATTTGTAAGTGTATCATAATTGAGAATTAATGTAACATGTAAAACACGGGTGTATACCATGCATAGATGATATGAGATGCTCCTGTATGGGTAATATTGGTCCCCATCTGGAATATAAGCATAGGCCATTCCATCTATCATATTTATGGACAGTCAGACCCTGGTGTGGAGTCAGGACAGAATGACCAGAATGACCTGGTGTGATCCATATAAAATATAGATTTGGATCGGAAGACCGAATCATTGGCAAGTGCCCCAATTCTTCTAATAATTCTATAAATGGCAATAGCATCTAAGAAAACAGGT
This sequence comes from Calotriton arnoldi, assembly GCA_963921515.1. Taxonomy (NCBI): domain Eukaryota; kingdom Metazoa; phylum Chordata; class Amphibia; order Caudata; family Salamandridae; genus Calotriton; species Calotriton arnoldi. Next base: position 961,939 of record CAWUFW010001370.1, read on the forward strand.
CCAGAGTCTAAGAGCATGGCTAACCGTGGTGTTTCCTATGTGCACCCAATTTTAGAAATGTGGTAAGAAATCTCATCACTAAAAATATTAAAAAATAAATAAATGAGAAATGAGGGGAGGGTGTTCCAGAAGGAAAAAAAAAAAATTTGAAAAAAAATGTATATATTCAAATACTGAACAGTGCAGAAAAACATACAGAACAGAGGGAAAGGCTGGGGGGCTAAATTCATGTGTCGACAGTTCCTCCTCCCCGTTCAAACCAAAGGGCATTCTGGTATTGAGATCAATGATATAACGGGATTCGAGGATGCGTAGACGTTTCTCCCTATCGCCACCTCATATGTTTCATTACTTTGTCAATGCCACAGATCTTCAAAAGCTTGTGGTTACTGTTATGTGTATTGTAAAAGTGCCTGGCCACTGGGTAATTGAAGTCAAGATTGGTTATCGCTCTTTGATGTTCTAAGATGCGTTTTTTTCAGTTGTAAGTTAGTGCTCCCTATATATTTGAGGCCACAGGGGCATTCCAAAACGTAAATCACATATTAAGTGGTGCAAGTAATTAATTTGGAAGTTGGTTTCTCCTTGCCACTATATGTTTGGAAATTTTTGCAGTTCTGACTGTTTACAGGTTTTGCATTCGTTGCATTTATGGAATCCTTTCCTTGTTTGTAACCAATTGGCAGAGGGTTCGGTTTGTAGGAAGCTTTGGACAACTTTGTCCTTAAGGGATCTTGGCCTCCTATAGGTAACTATGGGGCAATCCCCTACACTGTGGCCTATTACAGGGTCTGCTTTAATGAGACCCCAATGTCTCATGATTTTTTTTGAGACTGAGATCTAGCATTGTATCCAGTAATCATTCTGGGAATGTTGGTAGGTTGTTCAATGGAGGTTTTAGTTTTTCTATTGCTGAACAAAACCTCAGTCTGCTTCACATTCTGTAGTTTCGTACTAGCCTGAGAAAAGATCCTGTCAGAATAACCCCGCCTTTTGAACCTTTCTAACATAGTGTCCCTTTCATATACGGCATCTGTGCTGCAATTTCTGTGAGCACGTAGTAGTTCTCCATATGGTATGCTATTTAAGAGGGAGGCAGGATGGTGGCTACGTGCATGCAAAGTACTGTTGCCTGCAGTCTCTTTTCTAAAAAGATTGGTCACCAACTTGTTGTTCAGTACTGTAATCTGGATATCCAGAAATTCACAGGCTGTTTCACTCATACTGTGTGTAAAGCTTAAATTCAAACTGTTGCAGGCTAGGGACTTGAATTCTAGAGCTAGTTCCCTCCCTCCATCCCAAATGACGAAAAGATCGATGTACCTTATCCATAGAGGTACATGTTCATTTGTGTCTGTCCATACCACCTGCTCCTCCCACCAGCCCAGGAACAAATTCGCTGGGCGGGGGGCGAAGCAGGTGCCCATGGCAGTACCAGATTTCTGTCGATCCAGTGTTTGATCAAATAAAAAAATATTTTCCTTCAAACAGTAGAACATCATTTGTTTTAGCATAAGAGTATGATCCAACATCTCAATTGGTCGCCTCTGGAGATAGTACATGCATCTACACCTTTTTCATGATCAATACAAGTATAGAGTGAACAGACATCCAAGGAGATTAAAAAACCTTTTTCCCATTTAATGTTATGGATTCCCTTGAGAAAGTCTGTGCTGTCCTTATAATATGACCTTAGGTCAGTCACAAAGGGTGCTAGAAAATGATCTAAGAACATAGATGTATTTTCCAAAAGACCTCGGTTCGAGGAGACAATCGGTCTCCCCGGTGGTTTGGTGGGATGCTTATGAACCTTGGGTAACAGATATAGACATGGAAATCGTGGGCTGTATTTTTAAAATGTGTTCATCATCATCTATCAGACCCAGTTTCCATCAATTATTCAGCATCTCATGATATTTCACAATTGTATTTTCATAGGTTACCCAGTTAATGATTTCATAGCAGGTAAGATCGCCGAGCTGTCTGTTTGATTCTGCCTTATAATCAGTTATGTCCATCAAAACAACATTTCCCCCTTTGGCAGAGGTTTGATCATTGTTTTTGGATCTTGTAGTAAGTTGGTTAATGCATCTTTGACCTTTTGCACTGAATAAATCACTCGTGGACTAAAGTGGCGTGCCGCTTCCTTCCATTTAGGTTTGGATTTTTTTATATATATATATATATATATATATATATATATATATATATATATATATATATATATATATATATATATATATATATATATATATATGCTGCATGATATGGTCACCGTAGGTTATGAGGGCCAATACCTCCACCACACACACTATGCAGACCTGCCAACTTACAAGACTATTTCATTGTTAAAAGGGGACATGGACTAGGAGGGGCAGGGGACGTACTGCCAAGAGCTACCCAAGAGGCACTCTGTCCCACCCACCACCCAACCAACCCACTTTCCAAAAAACACTTGCCGAGGGCTGCTGCCGATGTCCTGGAGTGTTTTCACACCCCTTAAGACATTTGCAGCCCAGAGCATCCAAAAACTAGTTGGAACTCCACTCTGTGTATTGGTTTTCAGTTCATCTTTCCTACCGCCATTAATATCGGCTCCTCAACTGGTGACTGTATGAAGGCAGCGGATATCGTGTGACACACTGTGGCAACAGGAGAGTTGGCAGGTCTGACTATACCACCACCTCCCAAAGCACCAGTTTGAATACAAACTCGAGAAAGGGTCATTTAACTGCAATCTTATTTGACAAGCAGAGATTCTACTGCAGCTTGGCATAGAAACTCCCATTCATAAGGGGAGCAGCAAATCCCCAAACAGAGGTGACTCCACCGCAATGACGGAGTGTCGCCCCACTGCCTGGCGCACAGCCAACAAACATAAAATAAAACAATGCTCTAGCATAGTTTTATTTTTTGTTTGCCAGCTTGTGCATGGAGGGGCAGGGCATGGGAGGGTGGAGGTGAAGTGCTTGTGCACTCCCAAAGTGCTGATGTGTGTTTGGCCAGCTTTCTCAGGCCGACCAACACACATGCACACTTGGGTTCTCCAGCCCGGCTGCATTCAGCAGCCGGGCTGGAGAAACCACCCCAGACTCCCTGGTCTGAGCAGGGAGTCTTTTCAGCCCGCTCAGTCCAACACCCACGCAGCTCTGCAGCACAGGGATTGACGGAGTCTGCCCCAGGGGCTGCTGGGACCCAGGAAGAGGCCAGCAGGAGCGACGAGGGTGGCGTCAAGTACGCTTTTTAAATTATTAACCTGTAGTACCCCCGCGCTCGCTCTCCCGAGCTCCCACCACCCTTTGTTAGTGGCAGCCGCCCCTGTCCCCAAATGAATGCCAGAGACGCGGAGGAGCCGAGTCTAAAGCAAAGAGTGGACTAAAAGCCAAACATCTGTCAGACAACAGAACTGAATGCAGGTAATTCATACAGTTCCTGTGTACGCTTAAGGAGAAAAGTTTAGTTAGTGAATGAGATGGGATTAATAGGAAGGGTACAGAAATGGATGCACTAGCATCCCTGGAAGCAGGCAAGAATTAAAGGGGGTTGGGAATCTATATTCGGAATCGCACTGACGAAAAGCTGGCACGATGGAGGAATCGCCCTCCCGGCAATCCAATATTACTATTGGGCAGCACAACTTACTGTTACAAATCACTGGGTACACTGGCCACAAGTAGAAACAGCTTATAGGATGGACAGACAATATGGTACCTGGGAACTATCATAGAGCGATCTATGGTGGGAAAAAGAGTGCACCACGACACACACCAACATCGATGACAATCACGTTATGACACTGCATCAGCGGCTTTCGGGTGGAAAGATAAGATGACTATGGCTACTCCACTCTGGGAGATGGCGCACCTGGGTCTGTTAGCAATACAAACCCGGGTTCGACAAATGGGACCTTATTGGTCTCTCTAGGGTTAGAGGCTTATGGGGGAGAGGGATGGTATACCCTTTAGCGACCTTCAGAGAGACTATGAACTCGATGCAGGAGAAAGGTTTCGGTACCTCCAGGTACGGAGCACATTGCAAAGGGCAATTTCTAAGGGCGCGGAGCTCCCGGCCTCCTTACCCCTAGAAGATAGGCTCTTGGATGATTATTTACAAGAGACAGCAATATCACTAACATACAGGAAGATATTAAACAATTCACCGGATAACCTGGTGAAAATACGGGCCAAATGGGTGAAAGATATAGGGGACACGAGTGATGAGGAGTGGCAGGAGGCGCTGGCATCCCCTCAGGAGGTGGCCATACGTTCCCAATTTAGTTTAAAGATCTTACACAGAGCATACTATACGAGTACTACACTAGTGGAAATGGGCGCCTCCAGCTCACTACTGTGCCCCAGGAAGTGTGGTCAGGTGGGAACTTTTATACATCAATGGTGGGACTGCCCAACTATCCAGAAATACTGGGATAAAATAACATCTAGAATGCTAACAGTGTGGGAAGGAAGTAATAGCCTCGCCCCGATGGGGCCTCCTAAATGTCTGGGGAAAACAGACCTTACAGCGAGTGAAAGAACCTGGGTCGCCCTAGGATGTCTGGTTGCAAAACGCAACACTGCGAGGACATGGGAGGGAGTGACTGGGCCTAGATATCGAGACTGGGAGGCAGATATGGATTGGTGTATGCAGGCGGAAAGGGTGGTTTATGAAGAAAGAGGCTGCCTGCAAAAGTGGTCAAAGATCTGGGGGGGAGGGGGTGGGGGTAATGGAACAAAAGCAGGGGGGGATTATATGCATGCCGCTCGATGGATTTTACCCGCAAGGGGAGTAGAGGGGGCAGAGAAATATCAGATACGCAATCTATAACGGTGGTGATATTAAAACTGATGCTTGTCTTGCTATGTGTAAGAATCGAAACTGTGAACATGTACTGAATCAAAGGTTAATTGTATTCGCTTGGAGACCAATGTTCAATAAAAAGAATTAAAAAAAAATTAAAAGGGGGGGTTAGAGACTTCCCCTTTAGACCTCCGAGTGCTCCACAGGGGAAACTTAAGATGTTGAAGGGCTTAATACAGTCCATATGCATGGTTCTCTTGGGCTCTGCATGAACTAAAGGGCTGTGGTGCCAAACTCTTCCCAAAAGAACCAAATCCAATTTAGAGAGCAGTCTCAACTGACAACCAATGTGAGGTTTAGGTATAGAAGAATTTCAGGAAAGCATGCGGCTTATAGTGAAAAGGTATGCCTCACAGCTGGGGCCATCTGAAGAAAATGAAGCTATGCGACACGTGGTCCTCAAACAAACAAAAAAAAGTGTCTGTGGTGGGAAGAGAAAGCCCTGCTGCAAAGAGATCACTCCAAATTGCTTAATTAGAACAGCAAAGCTTATGAGGGTACAACACTGCATTCATATTGTAAGCACGAACCGCCAACTCAAAGTATTTGGTATAACTAGAATTTTGAAAGCAGCACACCAAAAATTATAAACATTACCTGGCATAACTTAATTTTGCTCCAAAGTATAAATCAAACACTGTAGTAGGTTTTGTAATCATTTGTTGTTGCTTCTTTTGTACATCTTTAAGGCCATACAACGTGTGTTTCGACCCTCGGTTGGCCTGCATGCCCGAAGTTCAAGGCTGAAATGGCGAGTCAAAAACGAATAGCAGAAAACAAAACTCTAAATAAAAACAAAACTAAAACAAAAACAAAAAACATTAAGTAACGTTTATAAATTATGGTTTCTCTAGGAGCACACTAGTGTCCACCTCTTACACCGAGTACATAATACATGGCTTTGTCTTTATTTCAGGTTAGCAATGCACTGTACAGATAGTTCTCTCAAGGGCTGGAAAAGCACTTCTGTCCTCTCCACACATTTCGAACACCACCACCCCACATAGAGTTCTATAATGGTGTTACAAATATAATTTACTTCACAGTTAACCACAACAGATAGCATTTATTTGTCAAGGCTCGCGCACAGACACACAACACCAGCACACAGATAGCAAGAAACTGCATACATTCAAGAAACTCACTTAAAACTGTACGTTGTATTCCACTAAGATTAGTAAAAAAAAAAATAATAATAAATAAATAAAAAGAGAGAAGCTTTGTTCAAGGGCTTTGGCTGTACAACATGAAGCACGAGGGCGAAGGCCAATATTTACTCTGTGTAATATTGCACCAGCCTTCCATTAATAGATCCAAGAAACTGATGCAATACTCCTGCCAAGAAACCAGATACACAGACCTATCCAACACAGCAAATATAGAAACTGGACACAATGAAGCGGAGAGCATGGCAAAACATTAAAGTGCAGCAGAATGCAACTTGAATCAGTATGGCAGGACTGGCTTAGAAAAGACGGACTCTGAAGTTCCACTCCATTAGTGCACGTGCACCAATTAATGCACGTGCAGTCAATATTCTAGAATACCAAACATCACATCAGACGTCTGTTTCATCTGATTGTACAAACACAAAAGGTAGGGAGATATTAATAAAAAATGTGTGCTGTGTTCAATGCGGACACAATCACTTGTAGGCACTTATGTCAGTCATACAACTTTACTCGGGTCAAAGGAACCATAAAAGTGAACAGTATAAATATTAAAAAAACACAATAAAATACAGGTCACAAGCATAAAATTAAGTACGTTTTACAGCATTTCATTATAATAAAATAGCATTTGACTAAGACAAACCCGAGAAAACTAAAACCTCTAAATAGTCACAAAAAAAAAAAAAAAAAAAAAAAAAAAAATCCACCAAGTTACTCGGGATATCAGTCTGTAAAAGATTTTACTTGGCCCAGCCTGTATGCTGGAGCCTCTTTAATGGAACCGGTACACTGTAGGGGCGTCGCGGGTGGGCACGGATGGGATTGACCCAACAAGGAGCAATTATACCTGCATGAGCGCGCCCATAATTGCAAACCAAATCAAGACAGTCGCAGCGCATAACCCACCTTTATATACGCAAGTATAACACCCTACTTCCCACAGAAACCATGGAAAATATGAGTAGAGCCTGAAAGTATTACATGCCATGTGCGGCACTGTACACGCCGCCTGCATTCATGCTACAAGACTATGTAATCCTAAGGGGGTGGGGGGGGTCAGAAAATTAGAGATGCATCATACAATGTAGAGCTGCGCAATTATATTACCATACTCAGAAGTTCCCGCTACTCATGTTTTAATCTGTTGTACAATTACTTGAGTCGGCCACAGCTGCGGCAGGGATTGTGAAAAATTGGACAATGTACTAGTTAGCCCTGGCATAACAAAGCATTACATGGTTAGTTGTAAAATTGTGTAGACAAGCTTATTGTAAAATGTGTGACTTAAATGTGATCAACATTATCACCAGGAAAACTTCGCATATGCTATTTTTTGTACCATGTATGCAGCTGTACATAAAATACAAAAAAAATAAAAAATAATAAACAGATGGTTCCAAAAACCAAACAAAAGTAGATTTTACTTGGGGCTACGTAAAACCGTAATGGCAAAAAATATACCACTCGAGCAAAACCTATTATAATAAGCTGCGCACATAAAACCTGTAAAAGGAATCAATTATAAAGGATACATGATAAAGTGAAGTTAGTATACCGTCGGGGGAATATAATGTTCTTAGTTCTACGGCAAATGGAGCATAATGTGTCTGTTAGGATATCTAGGTAGGACCTTGACCTCTGGTCTGGGTCAACTCTCTCCCCAGCAGCTCCGCTGTGCCGTCGCCGCGCCGCAGTCCATTCCCCCTCCTCCTGGTGAGGTTCGCGCCTGGTGCCTGCTCTGCTGCCGATCCTGCCTGCCGTCCTCAGCCCACATCCTGCCCCTCGCTGCAGCCCTCAGCCGTCGCCTGCTGTCCCGCGCATTTATTTATTCCGTCCTTGTTTTTCTCCCGCTTCATGTAATATTTTAATTTAATCCTTAACTTTTATTCTTTTCCTGTGCCCGCCGCTGCTGCTTCTGCGGCCCCCCCCCCCCGGACAGCCCCGCTCCCGCCTCCCAGCCGCTCGTCCCTCCACCCCTCCCCTATTTAATGGCGGCTGCTGTGCGGTCGCGCAGCAGGCGCACCAAAGGCAAGCCAGTTTGCGACCAGCACCAGGGACCCTGGATCTCCCACCACACACACCACTACGACCCTACCACCCTCCTCGCACTCCACCCCGGAAGAAGCAACAACTGCCAACAAGCCGCACCGAATACGACCCACGGCCAGTTCTCCCGCCGCCACTGCCACCAGACCTTCACCACCACCCCAGCAGCCAACACTGCCGATGCCCTAAGATGCATCCTCCTCAACGTGCGCTCCATGCACAGACACGCCGTGGAGATCTGGAACCTCCTGGACTCACCCGACGTCGCCTTCATGGAAACCTGGACCAACGCCTCCTCCACCCCAGACATCGCCATCCCGGACGGATACAAGATCCAGAGGAAGGACCGCCCCAACCACCCGGGAGGAGGCATTGCCATCGCACACAAAAACTCCCTCCGCCTCACCACCTCCAGCGAAACCTTCCCCGCTGACAAACACCTGCACTTCCACGTCCAAACCAGCCCCAACTCCACACTCCGCGGCACCCTCGCCAACAGACCTTCCGGCCCCTCTTCACCGACACCATCACTGATCGCACCCCACGCCATCGCCACCAAGGACTACATACTCATTGGAGACCTAAACTTCCACCTCGACAACCCCAACGACCCAAACTCCACCGCCCTCCTCGTCAATCTCGCCAACATCGGACTAAAACAACTCGTCACCACACCGACCCACAAGGCAGGACACTCTTGACCCCATCTTTGCCGGTGGAAACAGCGCAACCCCCATGGACGGACCACCACTGCTTACACTTCCTAGTCGACAAACCCAAGCTACCCAAACCTGCTCCTCGCCCCCGCGAAGGAACTGGCGCCAAGTCACCGAGGAGCAACTCACCTCCACCCTCAACCTCAATACCCCCACCGCAGCAACCAACGCCAACCGCGCAGCCAGAGAATTCCACACCTGGGTCTCCAACTGCGCAGACAAGCTCACCCCGCAACCCCGACAAACAGCGCCCTAGAAAATCCGCCTGGTTCACCACCGACCTCCAAGAAGCTAGGCGCACCTGCAGACACCTGGAGAAGAGCTGGTGAAACAACAAGACACCAGAAAACTACACCACCTACAAGAACACAATGACGGACTACCACCAACGCATCAGAACCACCAAAAGGACTTTCATCCACAACAAAATCCTCGTACACTCCAGCAACTCCAAGGAACTCTTCAGCGTCATCCGGGAATTCACTAAGCCCCGCAGCGAAGCCACGGACATCACCCCCTCCCAGGACCTCGACAAGCTTGGATCCTACTTCCACCTGAAGATCAAAAACCTCTACGACAACTTAAACAACCTCACACCTGACTCCGCAGCCACCCCACCGGCATCACCAGCCAGCCCACCATCTCCTCCTGGACCCCAGTCATGACCAAAGAGACTGCGTCAACCATGTAAAGCATCCACTCAGGGGCACCCACCGACTCCTACCCACCGACTCCTGCCCACCACACATCTACCACAGAGCCGCCACCGCCCCTGAACTACAACGCACCATCAACACCACATTCGAGACCGGCACCTTCCCCGACGACTGGAAACGTGCAGAAGTCAGGCCCCTGCTCAAGAAGCCTTCAGCAGACCCTACGGACCCAAAGACCTACCGGCCCATCTCGCTCCTCCCCTTCGTAGCGAAAGACGCTGAGAAAACAGTCAACGCAGAACTAAAAAGGTTGATCGATGACAACGCCATCCTCGACCCTTTTCAATCCGGATTCCACAGAAACCACAGCACCGAGACCGCCCACCTCGCCGCCACAGACTACATCCGCACCCTCCTCGACCAAGGCCACACCGCAGCCCTGATTCTACTCGACCTGTCAGCAGCATTCGACATAGTCTCACACTGCACACTTGCAGCCAGACTACACAATGCCGGCATACAAGGAACCACCCTCGACTGGATCCGTTCGTTCCTCCACGGCAGAAGCCAAAGGGTCAGACTTCCTCCCTTCCTCTCCGAACCCGCAGAAATCAACTGCGGAGTCCCACAAGGATCATCGCTCAGCCCAACCCTCTTCAACATCTACATGGCCCCCCTCGCCTCCATTGTCCGACAGCACGACCTCAGCATAGTATCCTACGCTGACACCCAGCTCATCCTCTCCCTCACGAAGGACCCCACCAGACTCAACTTCCAGAAAGGAATGCAAGACGTTGCAGCCTGGATGAGCAACAGCTGCTTAAAGCTCAACTCTGAGAAGACTGAAGTCCTCGTCACCACCCCATCGGCATGGAACACCTGGTGGCCCACCGCCCTCAGCAGCCCCCCCCCCCCCGACCCCCACAGGCCACACCAGAAACCTCGGCATCGTACTAGACTCCTCCCTCTCCATGAACCGACATGTCAACGCTGTCGCCTCCAGCTGTTTCAACACCCTCTGCATCCTCCGTAAGACTTTCAAATTGATTCCTCCCCCCCCACCCCCCTCGAGTCAAGGAAGACAGTCACCCACACACTCATCACCAGCAGACTGAACTAAGGAAACGCCCTCTACGCCGGCATAAACCAGTCCCTTCTCCGCAAGCTCCAGACGATACAGAACTCCGCCGCCAGACTCATCCTCGACATCCCCTGACACGAGCACATCAGCCAACACCTACGGAAGCTCCACTGGCTCCCCATCGAGGAGAAAGTCACTTTCAAGATACTCACCCACGCCTACAAAACACCGGACCCCAATACCTCAACGATAGAATCACCCTCCACGTACCCTATAGAAACCTCCGATCCGCCAACCTAGTCCTCGCCGAAACCCCACGCATCCACAGAGCCAAAGCACGGGGAAGATCCTTCTCCTACATCGCGGCCAAGACCTGAAACGAGCTCCTGATGGACATCCGGCGCGCCCCCTCCCTGAACACCTTCAGGAAGGCTCTCAAGACCTGGCTCTTCGGATGAACGGAACTGCTGCCCCCCCCCCCCCCCCAGCGCCTTGAGATCATTTCGGGTGAGTAGCGCACTTACAATTCCCTGATTGATTTCTATGGGCACTGTCACCCCTACACCTGCACAATACAAACTTTGAAGATGGAGTAAGTGGACCTACTTGCAGCTATAATTGAACCTTTAAAAAAAAAAAAAAAAAAAAATATTAAAGTGCCGTTATGTTTCTTTATTAAAAGAAGAATGAAATTTGCAAGTTATGGTTAGCACCACAATCCATAACTCGCACAGCAGACATGGAAACCATAATTCAAACCAAACGCAAAGCTCATGACCTCCCCCAACGAAACAGATGCAATTAAAAATATTATAAATAATCTTACAGATCACATTAATACTTTGATAGACAATTTGAATGTAGCACAATTTATTAGTTTTCAGTAGCTTCTGTTTAATTACAAGTTAATTTTTATTGATAAATATTGGGAAGTCATAAGTACTGCATGAGCAACGGTTAGGGCTCCCAACTTGCACATTTCAGTTGCTTTTAATTCAGAACCTTAACTGCTTTATATTTCCCAGTGAATCATGTTTTAATTTGTTACATTTAACCATAACTCCACTTTAAGCTTTTAAATAATAAAAAAAAAAAAAAAAAAAATGGGCTTTTGATCATATACCACATGGAACAGTTCCCAGTCTATAGCCAACCTTCCATTACTGTGCACAATGGGGTTGACCACATGTACTTCCCTGCAGCCAGGCCTAATGCCCAACTAAATTCCCATTGTGCATAGCTGCAGTGGGCCGCAATACTTGGCCTTGGCTAGACCTGGTGCACAATCCTACATAGTAGGCCAACCCCCTCTGCATACAGACTTCAGTTATGCACGGAAGGGGTTGGCCATAGGGCCCCATGGCACTGCAAGCTTTGCCAGTAGGGACCAGAATACTGCCAGGCACTGCTTCCAAGCAGCCATGCGTGGCCCACGTGTGGTAGTTGGCCAAGCACAGTAATAGTGCACTGAAAAAAGTTGGATTTAAAAAAAGGAATAGGTGCGATATTCGCCATAGATTTTTGTTTAGTTTATTGTAAGGGGTCCTTTCGGACACCTACCCACTTGGACCCATAATATCCTTTTTATTTTACCCCCAATACTGTGCTGGGAAACTGCGGCCCCAAAATAATTTTTTCTGTGACAGCCAGTCAACAAGAGCACAACAGAGCTGCAAATCTACCATGGACAACAAAAAAGCATATATATATATATATATATATATATATATATATATATATATATATATACACACACATATACATACACACATACATACATACATACACACACACACACACACACTTTAATTGGAGTTACAAATACTCCATGGATTTGCAAATTCATTGAGAATTAGCAAATTAACAGTCCAGATGCATCTAAAATGTAAATTCTTTATGCACCGATGGAATATTTTAACATCCAATTTCTCAAATACTACGAATAGATTTACACAACACCACACAAAGGCACTTCTGAGTAAAGATCCATTTTCATGTCAAGGGTCAGTGTTCTGTTAATCTACTGGTTTCAGTATTGTGGATCAAAGAATTCCATGGAGTTAATATGAAATATTCCACTCGTGAGTGCGACCTGATTCTTTAAGAATGTAAAGTTTGGAAGAGTGTGTGTGTATGTGTATATATATATATATACATATATATATATATACACACACACACACACACACACACACACATACATACACAGGGCTTTAAGTGGGATGAAAAAACTGGGGGGGGGGGGTCTCTCAAAGGGGCATGGCCAAATTAAGGGCGTGGCTTAAAAACATGCAAGCTAAAAATCTGTGCTTAGCATAGTGTGCCGCCCGACTTGTATTTTGCTGTTTCTGTCATCATTACATCCAGATATGATACAACAAGTAACATCATACCTACAACAAGTCATGACTATTGGCTTTGTCAATGGTTGTTAGTTGCATAAGATAAATAAGCAGCAACTATGGCTTGTATAGAATATTGAAAAAGGTTCCACTTATAGCCCTGGTGACACCACAACAATGTTGCTGCTCCCGAGTTTCAAAAAGAGATGGGAAATCCAAAGAGAAAATGGCTCTCTTTAAAGGATTCCCCTACAACGCTCGCCTGGCATGACGTCATGCCGTAACTTCTCCACTAGTGAGAAGTGTGCAGTGTGAGCACACGCACATGCCCGCTGTCACTACATTCTGGGAAAAAACAGACCGCTTGTGCTAGGGCACAAAATAGAGCCCGATAGAGACCCGTTTCGAGGCCCCCTTTAAAAAACTGCCGGTGCTCAGCACCGGTGAGACCCGGCCCACTTAAAGCCATGTGTGTGTGTGTATATATATATATATATATATATATATATATATATATATATATATATACACACATACACACACACACACACACACATATATATATATATATATATATATATATATTTTACACAACTCCTCCTTATCTTGCCAAGGAAAAACGGAACGGACACCACTTTCTTTGTGCAGCGTTATTTTATTTTTCGTGCGTTGGCCGCCATGACGCGTTTCGGGCTTCACAGAGCCCTTGATGACATGCCACAGTTTCTCCCATTTTTAAAGTGATAGTGTGCTTAATTGTTATAATGAACATAAAAAAACACTTTCGACATCAAGTACTGCATTGCTTATAAGTTATGTTGCCACATGTATTGTTTCATTAATTTAATTCATTAAGAAAAATAAATCAATAATTCAATTTATAAGCAGATAAGAATGCTAAAAATAGCAAAAGGGGTTTTTGGCTGTTATATCTGTAAAATACAATTATTAGGACACAGTAAAAATGTGATAAAACAATTCTCATCCAATGACATCTGAAATACTAATAACGTATTTATCAGTATACCCTATTTTATATATGTAAATACGGGTATTTAGGAAACCAACGCATTGTGCAACTATGCAAAATAAATAACTGTATAAATACCAATTAAAAAAACATGCCATGATCACCTTAAAAGACATTAGTTTTATATATATATATATATATATATATATATATATATATATATATATATATATATATATATATATATATTTATTAGCTGGTTTCCTTAATATACATGTCGGTTATCGAGTTAAAACTGATTTACCTATTACTGTGTCAGTAGATGGTTGAATATTTGGCCGAACCCTAATTTAGTTATGTAACTAATCATTATGTCATTCTATACAGTACATTGATAAAGTACAAAATGGTGCAGATAAAGTGAAAAGTGTTATTGTGCAAACCAGCATAAGAGATTACAATATATAAAGTGTCACCCTGCGCGAGTACAATGTCATTGTGCCATGAGCCCATGAACACTAATGACAGAGAAACTGCTATGAGAGGGAGGCGGTGTAAAGTAAAAACCATAAATATGTAAACATCTTATGTAAAATCCAATGATATGTTAAATATTAAAAACCTGTTCACTGCCTGGCTTACAACCATGTATATAAATCTTCCGTAGTATTTAATCCATGCGGATTTTTGCTGTCCAATTCTAAAATCAGTTTAGTTTCTAATCGTCTGAGTATGGCTTCTCTGTTCCCTCCTCTACGTAGAGGGGGAACATGGTCAATTATGTAATACTTCAACTCTGTCAAATTTTTGTTATGTATCTCGTTGAAGTGGCGGGCAACCGGATATGAACTATTATTGGATATAGCCTTTAGATGTTGTAAGATCCTCTTGTGTACTGGGAGACGGGTACTTCCCACATATTTAAGTCCACTCTAATAAGTATACTACATATTCTGATTTGCATGTTAGAAACTTATTGATTTTGATGGGTTTATCTTTAAAGCCTGTATTGTAAGATGTTTTATTCTCCCCATATTTACAGGCTTTACATGTAGTGCATCTGATAAAACCCTTACGATTGTTAAGCCAACTAGTATTTTTGGACAGCTCAGGACTACTACTGACTAAGTAGTCACTTGTACTACATGCTTTTCTGAAAGTGAATATAGGTGATGAAGGCATTTTATCCCCAATTATGGGGTCATTTTGAATCATGTACCAGTTCTTTTTGATGATTTGTCTGATATTATCTCTTTGTTTACTGTATGTGAGGATTAGCCTTGGACTGCTAAACTTATCTTCAGTCCTGGCAGCTAGTTTCAATTTACTCTTAGAAGGTTTAAAAAGTAGGTCCTCACGTGATTTGGAATTTGTACGTTCTATGGCTTGATCTATGCGCCGAATAGCCTCTAGCAAGAAATCGTTGTTTACAGCTTTGTTGTGCTCGGTGTAAGTCGCTATCAGTGCTACAGATCCTACGTATTCTTAAGAGTTCTCCGTAAGGGATACTGCTTATGGTATGTTTCGGATGGAAGCTGCTGGAATGTAATATGGTATTGCCAGCTGTGGGTTTTCGATGGAGACGTGTTTGTATGGCATTATCTTGAATATATGTCTCTACATCCAAAAACAAATACTATTGGCACTTATTTCATGTGTAAAATGCAAATTTAAATCATTCACATTTAATCTGCTTATTAGATTTTCAGCGCTTTGTTTATCCCCTCCACACAATAAACAAGTCATCAATATATCTAATCCACTTGACGATATTTTTGGACCATTCATTTTTATACATTATTTTTACAATGTTCTCCTCCCACCATCCCATGTGGAGACAGGCGTAGCTGGGCGAAAAACTTGCGCCCATAGCTAGGCCTCTCTCCTGGTGGTACACTTGTTGGAACATAAAATAATTGTTGTATAAACAAAACTTAGTCAGGTCCACAAGCCTCCTGTTATGTGTATGGAATTCTATAGATCTTGTATTCAGATAGTATTCTAGTGCTCTCATTCCGTCTCTATGGTGGATTGATGTATATAGATTTGAAACATCCATAGATATTAATAGATAGTCCTCTTGCCAATCAATTTCTTGTATTTTCCTTAGGAAATCTGTGGTATCCTGTATATATGATGGAAGTGTTAGTACATGATGTTGAAGGAAAGAATCTATATAAATTGATACATTTTCCAACAAGCTCTGGTTAGCCGCAATAATTGCTCTTCCCGGAGGTCTAAATCTGTCTTTGTGAATCTTAGGGATGAAATAAATGACAGGCATTGTAGGATGATCATTTTTCATAAATTTAAATTCATCTTGATTGATCAAATCGAGACTTTCCCATGCCACTAATTTTTTGCAGAGCTCTTCCTGACTGGTTTTGATAATCCCTCTGGAACTTATCTTGTAACAATCCCTATCACCCAATTGTCGTAGCGCCTCCTCCAGATATTTGCTCTTAGGCCAGATGACAACATTTCCACCTTTATCAGAGTTACGGATTACGATAGAATCGTTGTCCTGTAATTTTTCATGAGTAAATGATATTTTTGTAGTCTTGAATTATGCCTGTATTTTTGTTTATTTTGACATTCAGTTTTCTTATTTCAGTAGTTATAGTCTCATTAAATGTATCAATTGAGTCACGTGTCATTACGGGCACAAACTTAGATTGGTTTGAAGTTGGTGACTGGGGCAGCATTAGTACTGATGCCTAATCTTCCCATTAGCTGTTGGGTGGAGTTTCCCCGGTCATTTTCCGACTCTTCGTTTTCATTCTGTAAAGCGTTTAAATCAGATAATAGATTGAAGTCTCCAGCAGTTAATGCTGCCTCTCCGCTTAAGCCCACTGTTGTTGTTGTAGGTGCTTGTGTTTTATGTGCATTTATAAGATGGAACTTTTGAAGTTTGATTTTTCTAATATATTTGTAAATATCAGCCCGCGTTTATGGGTAGTTGAAATTGCTTTCCGCACAATATGTCAATCCTAAGGACAAAAGCTGTTTCTCCGCTAGGTCAAGATTTATATTAGCCAGATTAACAATTGAGTTTGGCATGTCATTACTTATTTGTTGTTGCGCCAACCCTTCTTGTGGTTTGTTTTTTGGTGTATTCCCGCTGCTTTTTTCTTCTGTCGCGGCGCTTGGCATTTCTCCTTTGTTTTGATAGGAGTTTTGCTTCCTGGGACGAAGAGTTTGGCGCCGCTCCTCTTAAAAAATTAAGCTCTTCTACCAGAGTGTGCTTCCTTTTTGTAAATTTTATACCTCCTGATGCCGAAGGAATTGTTTCTGATTCTGACTCGGTTTCCACAGCTGAGCTTAGATCCGATATGGAGGATGCAGATTGAATTTCTTTACTTGTTCCAGCTGTTACAATGGTGTCACTGCGATATTTACTCGATTTGTTCGCCGCTTTAGCTGCATCATATTTTCTTGAAAACGTGAATATTTGTCCTTGCTCAATCATTTGTCACGCTGAAATTTAAACGCCTTTCGTTGTTTGATGACGTTTTCTTCCTTCAAGCGCGACATTTCCGCTCTCATTTTATGCCCTGCATCTTCTCCTTCAATTGTCCCGATTTGTACCTCAATTGCATCTATTTTTCTGTATTTCGATTCTGTCGACTTCCGCATATCTTACTAATATTTCCACTAATTTCCTGGATGATTCAAGATTGCATTCCCCCCAGTCTTTTAACATGTTTGGGTTCGGGTTATCATAACTCGGGGCTAGCATGATTCGAAGACCCCTGGGAATCCGACCCACCTCTAGGTATCTCGTCAGGGATCTATGTTCCCACCATTTTTGTTGTTCAGTTTATTAGTTTTTCTAATTTCTTGTACAAGTCCTTTAAGTTATTGCTGTTGCCTCCATTATCCACTCGTCTGTTGTAATTCGTGATTGGCACATTCGTAGTGTCAGAAAACATTTCATCAGCTGCCTCTTCCCTCCCTCGTAGCATGTCTGCGGCCATAGTATAGCACTGCTTGTAACGAGCGTTTAAACTGTTGTGTATTTGCCCAGATTATCGCTCGCATGCACACCTCTCACCGGACTGATTGTCGGATATCTCCTACCTTTCCGGCGTCCGCTGTGCTCCCTGCGTCTTCCGACACAGATTTCACTTCTTTTGCCGTAAGCCGTAGGTTTGCTCCGTCGTCCGGGGGCTTGCAACTGTTCTCCTCCTGGAGATTTCGTATAATCCAGTTCCGACCGGATTTGGCTTCTTGTCGCGTTGCCCAGGTTTGAGAGGGGGTCCGTATATATATATATATATATATATATATATATATTTATCCCATGTTTGACTATGCTTTTGTAACAAATGTAACTTGTAACCTGCAACTCATGATCCTCATGTAAAGCGCTCTGATACCTCCGGGTCTAGCCAGCGCTATATAAAACTCATTAAAATATATATATATATATATATATATATATATATATATATATATATATATATATATATATATATATATATATATATATATATATATATACACATACACATACACATACACGCATATACCTTGGATTCCGTCACACTCGCAGATTCCTTCCACAAAGATGGGCACGGACCACGGTATTAATGCATATATTTTTGTTTATTTTAGACAGCCATTACGCGTTTCGGCTCAATCGAGCCTTGTTCACATGACATACGCTACGGCGTTGACTGATACTTTTAAAGTGAGTGGTGCAAAACACACGTGCAAATTACGCAATCATAGACCTAGATAACCACTGTTGCATAGCGTCCTGTGCAGTCTGTCTTCATATGTCACTACCTCTCATCACATATTTATAGGACATTTCTCCATATAATCTCTTTATAAGAAGATTTCCTTGTGGGTACTGGCGATATCTGTTTTGTTTCTCATTTACATTTGATTTATATCTTCATCAAATCAATACGACACAGTGACAGAATAATACTTGCCGTTGGTATAATGATAGGATAAATATAGTATAAATAGCAGAACATTTCATATATAAATAAATCATACATTTAGGTACTATATATAAAATTGATATAAATACAATCTTAAAATTCATGTAAAATGCAATTGTTCCGCTAAAGAGAATTTTTTTCGTCATCTCTAAAAACCCTGGCTGCTGGGGTGATTATATTTTGAAGCGCCTTAATAAAACACAAGTGCAGGTGATAAAATTACTTGTAAATCAATCATTTATGGTTGCTTATTTTTATTTATATTTTTAATTTGTGTTTGGATTCTCCCGGGTTGCTGCAACCGCCTGTGTTATCCCTCATAAAGAACAAAGTGCTAATAATAACAAAATCAATAATATCAGTTTAAATTAGTGTACCAAATTTGTATCGTCACCATATCCACTATTAGTGTTGATAACCTAGTTTTGGCGGCTAAATTTTATAATTGCATGGTATAAATACCATAGTGCACACCATCATTATCGATGGCTTTTGGATTGGGCATAGCTGGATAAATCTGTTCAAAATCCCGATGGCAGATTTGATAAATCAATTGTTTATATGCATTGTTTAGGTATATCATATGCTGTACTACCACCAATTAATTAAATTCACTGCAGGCACGTGTAGAGGTCTTCAGATGCATTCAGGCCTCCTGGGTATTTGGAATCTAATTCTAAGATATAGCGAGTCTCTAATTTCCTTAGTTTAGACTCCCTATTACCCCCTCTCCTGCTCGGTGGCACTGCATCTATGAGAAAGTATTTTAACCCCTCTATCTTAGACTCATGTTTATCTTTAAAGTGCTGTGCAACTGGGTAAGTGTTGTCTTGATTTAGGATGTGTTGGAGCACTCGTTTATGTGCCTGGAGTTTCGTACTTCCAATATATTGCAAATTGCAGGGACATTGAAGGACATAGATGGCATGGTCTGTTTTGCATGTCATGGTCGTGCTGATCTTATGTTAATCTCCAAATGGGGTTCGATATGTACTCTTATTGACAGGCCTTGCAAGTTTTACATTGATGGAATCCTTTATGGGTAGTTAGCCAATTGGTACCTTCCATTATCTCAGGGCTTGTTTTAATCAAACTGTCTCTCATAGAGGGTCGCCTACTATGAGTAAACTAAACTTTGTGTGGTAAAAGATGTCCTATCACCAGATCATTAAGTACTAATGGCCAATTTTGTTTGATTATTGACCTAATGCTCGGTTCTGGTTTACTAAATCCGATGAGGACTCTAAACTCACTGGGCCCCAAGGTTTCAGTTACTGGGCTAGCATCGTTGTTTGCCTGATTAAATTCCGTTGAAGGACAGATTCGTTTATCTCCAAGCAACTCTGCACAGTCCATCTTCATGGATTTCAAGATAGCTTTATTAAATGTTTTTTTTAAGTGTATACCCACGTTCTAAGAATCTCTGCTTGCTATCCATCTGTGCCATCTTGAGGTCCTCCTCCTTGCTGATGATCCTCCCTAACCTCAACATCTCCCCATATGGTATGCTTTCTACCAGATGCCTGGGATGAGCACTGCTGGCATGGAGAATGGAATTGCCAGCAGTCTCTTTACGATAGTTTGGTTTCTAGTTTACCGTTGGACACATAGATCTGGGTATCAAGGAAGTTTACAGATTCATGACTTATAGTAACTGTAAAATGCAGGTTGATATCATTAATATTAATTGCATTGACAAATTCAACCGCTGTTTCACTTGTACCATGCCAGATTACAAATAAATCGTCAATGAATCGGAGCCATATAACTTGACATTATTCTTTACATATTCCCCCATGTATAGTACCCAGAACCAGCTCCTCCCACCAGCCCATGTGAAGACCGGCATAGCTGGGGGAGAAGCTGGCTCCCATGGCTACTCCTCGTGTTTGCTGGAACAGGGTATTATTGAACATTAACACATTGTTTAAACAAAATTTGACCATCTCAATCAATATTTTGTGCTGGTTTTCTATTCAGATAATGTTCCCGTGCTTTTACCCCATCTCTATGATTGATGCTCGTATAGAGAGAGCTCGCATCAAGCGCCATGAGAATATACGTGTCCTTCCACTCAAATTTGCCCAGTTTTCTCAGAAAGTCTCCCGTGTCATATGACGGCAGTGCCTGAACATGCTCCTGCAGGAAATAATCCACATATTGTGACGCATGTTCTAGCAAGCAGTCTCTGGCAGATATGATGGGTCTTCCCGGTGATTTCAGGGGATTCTTATGTACTTGTGGGTTGAAATATATTGTGGGTACAGTTGGAGTCTCGTTTTTCAAAAATTTATGTTCCTGCACATTAAGACCCAAGCTTTTCCAGGCCAGCAATTTCTTGTAAAAGTCATTGTACATGATTTTTAAATTCAGTGCTGGCTTTAGCTATAGCACTCTTTATCATTGAGTTGTAGATATGCCTCCTTCATATATTATTCCTTAGACCAAATCACGATGTTGCCCCCTTTGTCAGAGTTGCCTATCACAATCTTTATTTCTCTGCAGTTTTTGCATTAATAAAAAGTATTGATGATTTCTCCTGTTGTATCCGTTTAGTATTGTGTACTCTGTGATTGAGCTTTTTGATTTGGGATGTTACTTGTTCACTAAAAATATCGATTGCATCCCTTGGGGAAAAATCGGATTAAAAGTTGACTTTGGTCTGAAGGGTGTGTGTCCTATATTGGTATTACTAAACCTTCTATCTTGGATATTATTCATATGGTCTCTCCCAGATTGTTGAGAATCAGAGCCTGATGTACATCTCGGTTGTTCTTCATGCATTAGTTCTTGTAAATCTCGCAACAGGGGCATATCAGACAGATTAATTGCTGATGATTGATCCACTGATGTATCTTTTTCATTCGTTTTAGCTTCTTTGTTTGTGAGTAGATGGTATTTTTTTTAACTTCCTCACACTTTTGTAAATATCTATTCTGGTAGTTGCATAGTTGAAATAGTTCTCAGGGCAAAAGGATAAGCCTAGACTCAAGTGTTCTTCGGCTTTTGATAGATCGATTTTGGCAAGATTCATGATGGTTTTAGTTTTAAATCGTGTCTAATTCTGTTTCCATCTGCCGGTTGATCCCTTTTCGTTTGTGGCGCCTCTTCCTCGCTTTCCTCCTCTCCAGACATTTGATCCGGTTTGTTTCTCTGTATTCACGGGCGGAAGGTTTGCCTCCTGTCCTTGCATAAAAAAATCCAGTTCCTCAGCCAGTGATAATTTCTGCGGCAGTTGTCCTTCATGGGGACCTCTCAGGTCTGATTCCGTCTCACTCTCCACTGCAGAACTGAGGTCCGAGGTGGATGTATTGTCGTGCCTCTCTCGGTTAACTGAGGTACTGTTTGTTCTTCTCTGGGTTTAAATTTAGATATTTTCAAGGGGTCATTTTTTAGCAAACGTGAAAACTTGCCCCGACTCATAATCTAGCTTGTCTCTATGGAATTTGAAGGTCTTCCTCTCTTTGATTTTCTCTTCTTCCTTTCGTAGTCTTGTCGACATTTCCTGTCGCAATTTCGCAACTTCCTCCGTTTGTCCCATGGCTTCGATTTCATCATTGATTTTATCTATTTCCTTCAGAAGTTCGGCATGATCAATGTCCGCATATTTAATTAAAATTAGTACCAGTCTTTGGATGAGTCCCAGTTGCTTCCTGCCCATTCGCGCATCATGTTCGGATTAGGGTTCTCATAGCTAGGGGCTATAAGTAGTCTAAGCCCCCGTGGTATTCTCCCCACGTCGATGTAGCACTGGAGTGATCTAGATTCCCACCACTTACTTTGTTCTTGGCGCATAGCTTTTTCATTTTGTCCTTTAAGTTGGTGGTATGGCTACTTGGTCCGGTTATATTTCCTCGCCCCGACGTATATGCCATCGGTGCATCACTAAACATTTCCGAGGCAGCCGCCTCACGTTCGCGTCGGCTGTCATTGTTACTTGAAACGAATAAATCAGTCTGAACATTTTGTACCGATAAATGCGGTTTTCTATGTTCAGCTGTAGCACACCTTTCCACCCCTGCAGTTATACAATTCCTACCTTTCCTCGTAGCCTGCGTCTCCCAGTGTCCTCCGACTCAGAGTCCGCCAGCCGCGTGTACGGGTATCGAAATGTTTGTTGCTGCCAAGGGGGGTCCCACGCAGTATTTCCTTCCGGAAACCATCCAAGTCCAGGATAACTCCCAGAACGCTCGACTGTTGTCTCTGCGTCGCCCAAATCCAGAAAGGGGGTTCATGTACAGCCAGAAGAAGCCTGCCCGGCTCGTATATACCTTGGATTCCGTCACACTCGCAGATTCCTTCCACAAAGACTGGCACGGACCACGGTATTAGTGCATAGATTTTCGTTTATTTTAGACAGCCATTACGCGTTTCGGCTCAATTGAGCCTTGTTCACATGACATACGCTACGGTGTTGACTGATACTTTTAAAGTGACTGGTGCAACACACACATGCAAATTACGCAATCAGACATAGATAACCACTGTTGCATAGCGTCCTGTGCAGTCTGTCTTCATATGTCACTACCTCTCATCACATATTTATAGGACATTTCTCCATATATCTTTACAATCAGATTTCCTTGTGGGTACTGGCGATGCCTGTTTTGTCTATCATTTACATTTGATTTAGATCTTCATCAAATTAATATGACACAGTGACTGACAGAATACACACACACACACACACTACTACATACATAAAAACGGTGAGTATACATCTTTGTATGCATCTAGAAAACACCATCTGGCTCCCTTGGGCTATGTGTTAGGCTTTTCGCAAATATCTGTTATTTGACACCAGCATTTGCATATAAATCTTGATCGAAGCCTAACAGAAAATGTTATGTTACTATTTAACTGCTGCCATGTAAAGGAAATAAAATTAAGCAAAGAACTACGACATTTGCAATTTGTATTATTTATTGTGTAGTCATACCCTCGTGTGAGCTCTAAAAAAGAAAAAAAAAACACGCCGCACCAAAGGAGTGATTGGGAGGGTAGGGAGTGACCGTACAGGGATTCACCATTAGCACGCCAGCTCATGGAACAAAAATACAGCCTTGGTGGTGACATTTTGATACTGAAAAGGGGACCAACTTGCACACGTTGACGATAGTAAACAGAAATTGCATCAAAGAGGTAGATTGAAACTATGTTCAGGGACCACAAGGTGGGGGGAGGTAAATTAATGTATGTATTTGTACTGCCTTCTACGATAATGGACTCAATATATAATGTACTATTCAACACTACATTTTGATTCGGTTACATTGCTTTCCCAGAATTCTGTATTTGATTGCTAGTCATTTAGTTCATGACCTCCTTAAGAACATTTGCAAAGTCTATTCCTTGAACTATTGTAGGCATATAAAGGTTGGTATTCCCTAGTGAACCCAGGAAAGACTGTAGATCAGCAATAAAGAGGACATATCAAATGGTCATAAAATCATGAGGCAATGGGCAATCGAAAGGGAAGTAAGCAAAGATTTCCCTATACTAAATCCACAAACATACCTTGTGAATTTATACTCTTCGAGGTACGCAGATGCTGAGTTAATAGAAAATCCACTTACCTCCTCTATATTTTGTTTCTCAATAGTCTGGTTGTGATATTGCTACCATTCCCTATTGTGTGCTCGCTACTCACTACCACAATTGGCAAAATCAAATGTGACCACAAGAGAAACCAGCACTAGATATTTTTTCTATAAATTCTATAATGTATATTGATTATAGTGAATTAAGAAGCAAGGTAATATTACGGAGCCTCCAAGTCCAGTAAACGTAATGCCTGAAACAAGTAGATTTAAAGTGGATAGACATTATATGGTGTAAATAAAAAACTCTTTCTAAAGAACAAGTGGGGTGGGGGGGTAATCCAGACCTTGTCCTTACTAACTGCTCTTATACAGCCAAGAGCTAACGAGTTAAAATCAATACAGAATAGCATCAGGTCAGATTTGATTATCATTAGAATACTTTGTTGAGAAAGTCAACTTTTGTGGGTATGACTAAACTTCTCTTCAGAGACAAACAAAAAAATAACTTTGCATGAAACAAATGACAGTGGCACATTTGATCAATAAACAGTACGCATTTTAAACAGAGTGGGACCAGCATCTGCATAACATCCCTATAAACACAAATGGCACTAAATTGTTCAGTATGATTTTGGCAGCAATTAAAACAGCCAGGATAGAGAAACTGTCATTACTAATGACAGTATTTGAGAGGTAAAGCACAGAATCCAGTCCGAAACAATTTTTAAAAACGTTGAGCAATAGCTTCTGCAGAGCTCATTACAACAGTGTTTGTTATGTAGCTCCATTGTTAGAAATTACTCAATTTGAGGGCAGTCAACAACTGAATTAGAGTTCCGCCAGAGTTCCCCCTTACGACCTACATGTCCAACAGACCTTAGAGGCAGGCACTCAAGCCATGAACATATTACTGACTACACAGTACAAATTCTACCAGGATATAGTGGATCTTGCACCATGATGTCAGGACCACTTTAAAAAAGTAACAAATGTAACCCTTGGCAGCAATAAATATTTCGGTTGCAAGCCCAACTCATTTTTTGGGTTCATTCTTTGAGGTACAAGATATCTTGTGAACACACTGACCTCAAAATGTCACATCAGTTCTTTGGCAGCTATGACTGCTTTTGACCAAGTCCATACACAACTGGCAAACTTTAGATATTACATATCCAGTTTGCCCAACCACTGTGGTTTAACCACCAATAGCAGCAGACCAGTCTGTTAAAGTCAACAATTTAAAAAAAAAAAAAAAAAAAAAATTGATTGGGGGAAAGAGACCATTCTGGTTATTCTATAGATATATGATTGATGAGGTTCAGGTCTCTGCATCAATTGTGGCAGCTTTAGGAGGAGTAACTTGAGAAGCATTACAAGCAAGAAGGGTCAAAATCAATTTTGAAATTAATCTATTTGAAGGAGTAATTCTACAAAGAGCAAAAAAAAAAAAAAACACTGGAGGAATGTTCTCGCAGCGACTGATCATGCATATGTCTGCAGCTGGTGGCCACTGGGTGCAATAAGTGTTATGTACTGTGACACCTGCATACCATCAGCAGTGGGCGGGATTCCATTACAAATGCTTACGGCCTGCTGAGGGGGTGTGTATGAACCGTAAAGGTGATGCTGGAGGACCTTAGCCAGATAAAAATATCCTACAAATGGAAGGGCTGCAGCTCCAGACGGACTAGCCTCAGATACCTTTCGACCAATACAGACAGGATTCTCTACAAACTCCCCTTATGAAAGTACTTAGAACGGGCAAACGAATACCAGAAACCCAGCCCTTCGTGACAATTGTGGCGATCCCCAATAGCACTTTTCTGATATTTTAAAGATTGATAACTGCAATGAACCTACGTGTGCCTGGCCCAAACTGCTTGATTGCTCTGATAAAGCCTGTTCTAGGTAGCCTCCATCATAATTTAAGGACTGGACAACTGAATGGAATTACAATGCTGCAGGAAAAACAGCTTTCAATTAAAAGCACTGTATGGTTGGCCTCTATACAAGCCCCGAATGTGTTGGTTGAAAAAAGAAAAGAAAAAAAACCAAAAAACAGTTGGGTCAGTAAAGCCAGTGACGCGATTCCTTTGGTCTGGCTCAAGAATTTGACTCCACTGAAAAGGGCTGTGCTATGGTCGACCTTGCCTGCCTGGGAATATTTGTCCATTAATGATCGGAGTTGGTTAAAATTCTTTTAGTGGAAAGACAGTTTCTATTTGGAGTTATAGGACTGAAGCAATAAGAAAATCCTTAAGTTATGTATCAAATTGCCCCACCCATCTTTCTATTGTTGCTTGATGGGCAACATTAGTGGGTCCGATGCCGGTAGTCTACACATGTTAAAGCACATCTGTATAACTTACATGCTGGTGCAGTAGTAACCAATTCAACACAGAGGACTCTGAACCAACTAAGACCAACAGACCAGGGCATATCAAGTGCAAGAAACCACCTCTGAAACCCTAAAAAAGCGAAGAAAAACATCTAGGGAGGAGTAAATCAAAGTGTCTTTTTTCTTAAGGTTAAGGGAGAGCCCTGGAGGTGTATGTAGCAAGATGGGCCACCCCCAGGTGTGAACTGATGGTGGATTCTGCCCTAGCTCTGGTGTGGGTGGCTTTACCGTGGGAGTACTGGAGCGGTCGGTGCAGAGTTGGACTCTCACGGGCTGCCCTGTAGCCACGGTATGGTAAGTGCCTATCCTGCCCAGCATGCCCCTACCCACCTTCCTGGGTCTGTGTGCAAAGGTAGGGGCTGACCTGGATGGGCACTGCAAACTATACTGGAGGATGCCCACATTCTGCACACATGGCACCAGCCATGTGGGGCCATGGCCAGGCGTTGCTCCAGTGAACACAAGCAAATCAGGGCCATGGCTGTGGAGTGGCTCCAACCCTTGATGGGGCTGCAGCATGCCTGGTGGGCTCTTGGAGGTGCTCATACCTTTAAGGAACCCCTGAAGGGGAAGTAGAACTCTCCTTATCGTGATGCTGGTAGGTGCCACATCGCCGGGCCAGTTGGTTACTTGCTGGGGCAGAGATGGAGGAGCGGCTGTAGCATCAGGTGGACAATGGGCAAAAGTGACCACAAGCAGACCAGGCTGCACTTTGACACTAAAAGCATGAAGAGCTCCGCGGTGGGGGGGCTTGGCAACTTGAAGAGTGGAGGATGCTGGGGGTGAGGACCCGGACATTAAAACACTCTTACTGCACATGAAGATTAACCTCACCTCCACTGATAGAAAGATTGACACGCTTACGGCCAGAATAGACAAGATATTCACCAAACTGGATGGATGAACACCGCATTTCTGATGCGCAGGCCTGGATCTCAGCCCTGGAGGATGATCATTGGGACATGGTGCTAAACTTCTGATATGGCGAAAATCCTGAAAGTCCTACATGCCAAGAATGAAGACCTGGAGACTAGGTCTCAATTAAGTAACCTCCGACTTGTTGGCCTGCCTACGTCTACCAACTCTCGTAACATGGTGGAGTATGTCGAATCTCTCCTCAAATCCCTCTTTGGCAAGGACAATTTTTCACCTCTATTTGAGAGCGTGCACCACGCCATGGGCGCAAGGCTCCCTTGGGAGCACCACCAAGACCCATCATAGCAAAGATCCTAAAAACTTCAGGATTCGTGATACCATCCTCCAATTGGCAAGGGAGAGGCAAAACCTTGTTCATGAGGGTAATGCCATACCCATTTTTCTGGACTTCACACAAGCGTCCACGGTGGCGAGACAAAAGTATCTCTCACTGAAGCATAAACTCCAGCGAGCTGGCATTCCTTACATCATGCTAGACCGCGGTGGCTGAAGATCATGCACTACAACAAGCCACACATATTCCAAGACCCAAACAATGCAGTCCCCTTTATGAAGCACTTATCAGAGGCTGGTGCAGATACTTCGAGGAATGCATCCGGAATGGTCGCTACTCGAAATGACCAGACAGGGATGACATCCAGAGTGGAGATGAATAAAGCCCCCCCCCCCGAGAAACAGTACAACTATGCTCATAGCGGTTTAAGGTGCAGCGTTTCCTTTTGCTGCGATGGCACCGGTAACAGAGTTTACCCCACACTGCTATGGGTCACTCAGACAGCATGAGGCCCAGTTGTGATTAATACACTGCCTGTTGGACTGCTAACTTCATAAAGGTATCCCCTGGTGAGTCTCCCAGAGCCAGGACTCTGTTACGCCAGCACTCTGACTCCACGTCCATCATGTCTGCTGGAATGCTGGCTGACATATGGGGGCTGCACCACCTGGGGGGAGGGGGGTGGGTGGAAGACATCTCCACTGCACACGCCTCATGGGCAAGGTTAGGCTATTGGCCAGGTATGGCAGAAGCATGCACTTGGATGAAGGAGCGTGGCTATTTGCACCGAACACTGTTGGACCATGTCCCAGTTAAACTTACATGGTGTTGCCGCCCAGAGGGCCTTTACATGGCACCCGTCAGTTGTCCCTTCTTGATGACACATTCAGGGAGAAGTGTGGAAAAAGAGCCTGAATTCTGATACAAATGAAGGCTCAATTGATTCCACAGGCACTGCCTGGGAGGCCCTTAAGCATTCCTAAGTGGTATCTGCATTGAAAAGCAACATGGCATTCGAAGAGCCTTGCATACTCAGACACGCTGGAGACGGTACTCAAGACCGTAGAAAACCAGATTTCACATAGGCAGGATAGACAGGGACCGGCGTAACTCTGCACTGCCCTGGACGAATTTACAGCTACTGCGGATTTAGAGACTAAGCACTCCCAAATGCATACAGGCCAAAGCGTATGGTGAGGCAGAGTGGCCCAGTAGGACTGATGGCAATGCTGAGGGGCCACCCTTCGTCAACTGCGATAGATTAGCTACAAAGTGACTCATGGCAGGCACTCCATGAGGCGGAAGACGTGCGAAGAATTTATAAAGCACTTTACTGCGCTATACACATAAACAAGTGCTCCTGCTAGTTATTACATAGCGTACTTTGATCATATCAATATAGCTTGGGTGGATGGCCCCAGAAGACAGTTTTTGGCTGTGCCTCTGACCCTAGAATCTCACAAGTGTTCTCTAGACTCCCTACATACAGAACCCCGGGGAGCGATGGCTTTCCCGCAGAGTTTTACCAGGCCTACTTCCCACAGCTTGCACACTTCACTAAGTGTCTATAATGAGTCACTGGATAGAGGCACGCTACGCGCCCCCCCCTTACAGAGAGGCCATACTCATCACACCTCTAAAGCCAGGCAAACCGGCTGAGCACCAATTCGTGCCACCCACTATAACTCATAAACATCAACATGAAGATCCTTGCCATGACCTTGGCTAACAGATTACTCCTACTGCCAGACTTCAATCTTCTGGACCAGGCGGGTTTTGTCCCCTGGCCAGTCTACCTCTCATAACCTCCGAAACCATAGACACGACGGACAGTGGTCTAGCTTGCACGTTTGAAGACAGTGTGCAACCTGCCCCGAATATTTACTAACACCACTAAACTGGACTATGTTTTGTACAAGTTAACCAGTCTATGCAATGAAGTATAGAAATACAACTACCTCATAAGATGCTCAAGGCAATGATACTTAGCTCACGGGCAACAACAACATATCAATTCTGCAGATGCCAGTCGTAGAAATAGTGTCGTGGACATAGACTAATTAGACTCCTATTGGTGGAAATTTTTGCCCCCCCAAAAAAATAACTACTTTGCCCACTAAGTGTAGGACTGTTTTACGCAGCACTGACAAAGCCAGAAGGTCTGGATTACATCAGAGTCCTGAATAAAACATTAAAAAACAGTCTTCTGTGGTGAAAGAGGGGTGGCTACTTTCCATATACAATTCATCAAAGACAAGGAATAATTAACATAATGCAGAGTACTTTTGAAATGTAAAATAATCACTCTTACACTGCAATGTAAGCACTCCAAGAATCTGAGTGATAATCCACCAGTGGCATAATTTGAGAAAGTCTTGCGGATGAAACCAAAGCCCACTTTATGTATATATTTCACAGATCTGGTGTCAATTGGTCTAGAACCTGCGCTTACAAATCAGCCCTGTAAGCCAAGCACAAATTAAAAGAGCTCAGTCCTTCTATTCCTATGACACCAACCTTCTGTCCCATTAAATTCCCATGCTGCTGTCTTACAAACCCCAAGTTTAGTTTATGCATATGTTAGTGCCTCACTTGCATCAAGCAACCACAACAATCACCAGCACCTCAGCTTGCCTAAACAAATGAAGCCTGGAAGCCAATTGAAGTCCACGCAAACTGTAGTCGGATGGCTACAATCAAACAAATTTAGTGGGCGTATTGTGGTAAATCATGCTACAGACCTCGCATTACAACCGTTAAGGTATGTCTTGAGGTACTCCCATTTCAATTAACTTCAGTTTTCTTAAGGGACCACCACTAGTGGTCAGAAAAACCATACATAAGGAAGTGTTCTGAAGGCACAGGCGCAAAGTATGCACTGGTTTTGCTGTACAATAAAGAATCTAGAACCAAAAGGTTAACTCTACTGAAAATTAGGTTTAGAATTAACAAAGATCAGTGTATTAACTGCCTTCTTCAAACTGCACATGTGCAGGGATACAACAGGCATGCAATCTTGGAATGGGTTTTACACACACACACACACACACACACACACACACACACACACACACACACCCCCCCCCCCCCCTCTCGGTAGATGCAGACATGCTCGAGCATTGCTCCAGCCCACCTAGGGTCGCCAGTGGGAATCAGCCGGGGCAGAGGACGAGGAAATGCCCACTTAAACCAACAAGACGAGGCAAGCGGAACATCAAAAACAAATTCAAATTTAAAACGAGTGGGAACGACCACGAGAAGTATGAGGCAGAAATGGAGTTAGACGTGCCTTCTACAAATCCGACACAAGAACTTGAAGTTATAAATCTTTCAAAAAAAGTACTGACCGAAATGGAAATGCGACTATTGAAACGTGGTCTAAATTTTTGCCCTACCAATAATATTGACCTAGCGGAAATAAGGATAGACCTGTACAAATACATTCGAAAAGTCAAACTAGCCAAACTCTTTACGGAGAATCCAAAGATGTCACAATACAGTAAAAAGATCACAGTACCCAACATGGAACTTACAGCAAAGGATGCAGAAAGCTTTGTTACTCTTATGGAATTGGATCAAAACCTGGAATATGAAAGGAGCGGGCTGCAGTCGAAAAACCCTCAATCCAAATTTTATCCGCAGCTTGCGCAGGGTAACAAAATTGATATATTTCATGACTGTTATAAAAGACCTTTACCATTTGAATTATACAAACAAAACAGATAATCTCTCCCAAAATGAGCGCATCTCACTACAAAACTTGAAAAATGATGATACAATCGAAATAAAAATGGCAGACAAGGGAGGAAATGTCATTATCCTGGAGAAAGAAATGTATGTGCGGGAAGCATACTCGCAACTGAGAAACAGAGAATATTATGAGAAACTCAAAGAAAATCCGACAATGAAGTGGAAACAGGAACTGGATGTTAAAATTAGTTCCTGGATGCAGAAAAATCTATTCGATGAGGATGAAGTAAAATATCTGAGTAGGGAGTATCCGAAAATGGCAACGATATACTTCCTCCCTAAAATTCACAAAAATCCCACTAGACCACCAGGAAGGCCGATAATATCGGCAAAAGGAGCATTACTGGAACCAATGGCCAAAGGTTTGACGTCATATCTGCAAGATACAGGAGACCTACTGAGACATCTGCAGGAAACCCCCTGGTCAGCCACATACAAACTGATAACAATGGATGTGATATCATTATATTCTAACATAAGAAATGACATTGGTTTAAGAGCATGTGAACATTTTTTACAGGAGAGAAACATCCAGTTTGAAGATCACAATAAAATGTTATTGGAAATGATTCAGATGTGTTTGGAACAAAACACATTCATGTTTGGAGAAGAAATCTATCGCCAAGTAAAAGGTACGGCGATGGGTTTTTCATTTAGCCCTAGTTATGCCTGCCTTACCATGGGATGGTGGGAGAAGATCTGGGCCTGGAAAAATGAAAATGACCATCATGCGAGTAAAACTATAGCATGGTTAAGGTACATCGACGACCTGCTAATTATTTGGGATGGAGCCAATGAAGAATTCGCTGACTTCAAAATATTGAACAACTCTGAATTTGGTTTGAAATTCACATATGACCGTGACAAACGGGTTGTTTTTCTGGATACTGAAATTTACATCCTAAATAACGAAATACAGACCACCCTGCATCGAAAAAGTACAGCAACGAATGCAGTGTTACATGCGGAAAGTTTCCACCAAAGTAGTTTGATTAAAAACATCCCCTACGGGGAATTTCTCCGAATTAAAAGAATATGCTCCCAGGAAGAAGAGTGGGAAAGACACCAACGTTTGGCAACACAAAGATTTAAAACACGAAAATACAACTCAAAAGCCATTAACACATCATTACAACGAACAATGACAGTAACTAGAACTGATCTGTTAAAAGAGACATACCCAGGAAAATAAGGATGAAGAAAAAATACGTCTGATAACATATTCCACGGAAAATCAACTAATGAAAATCATGCGAAAGAACTGGCATATATTGCATATGGACCCAACAATCTCCAAATTAGTGGGGGACCATCCAAACATCACCTTCAGACGGGCAAAAAATCTTCGGGATCAACTGGTTCACAGTCATGTTCAAAATAAAAAGAAGCAAGAGATGTGGCTGAAACCCAGGGGTTTCTTCAAGTGTACTAATTGCAAGGTTTGCGCGATGGCCAAAAACACCAAAGAGGTAATGATGGCCAACAAACGTGTCTGGAAAATTCAACAATTGATCAACTGCAAAAGCCAATTTGTCATATACATAATTGAGTGCCCGTGTTCTTTAAAATACGTGGGCAGCACGATATGTGAATTGAAAAAACGTATTTTGGAACACGTACGTGCAACGGTCAACTTGGATAGGAGCAATGCAGTTGCCAAACACATGGAAAAAGAACATGGGGGCAAATGGAAAGACCTGAAATTTTATGCTGTGGAATCAGTAGGAATACATCCAAGAGGCGGAGACAGAGAAAAAATTCTAAGGCAGAGAGAATCACGACATCTTGAACTTTCGAACTCTCACTCCTAATGGATTGAATCAAGACGAAGAGCTTCATTATCATCTGTGAATTGATCTGAAATAGCTCCCTGTTAAATGAGATTACAGTATTAACTAGATAGTGGCCTCAGATTTTTTTCAGATTCTTTTAATCACACTATAATTTTAGAATTTAGGGGTCATCACACACAGTTTAATATTTTTAACTTTTCACCACTCACATTTTCACACGTATTAAGAATTTTAATTGGAATTTAGTAATGTAAAGTAGTTTGTTGCAGAGATAGGATAATAGGCAAATCAGGTGATGAAATGAATAAGTGGGAATTACTCCAGTAAGGGACATGTGTTTCGAACTAGTACCCCACAATTTCAATCAATATGTTGGGGCCGCCAGACACTATATATAATCCAAGGCCCACTTTAGGGCAAGAGTTCAAGTGTGCAAATTGGCCCACTGGAGGGCGAGATTAAACTATTACTGTAGGCGTAACTGGTTTGGAATTAGTAGTGACACAAGTGGTTAAAATGTAATCCACTGTGATCACACAACGAGCAGTTTAGCACTTTACCACTGTCCACTTGTATAGATCGTGGAGTATATGTAGCCCTTATAAATTCAACAGCATTACTCTGCAACATATATATACAATATATATATATATACATACATACATATATATATATATATATATATATATCCGCCAAACGGTGCTTGCGCACCGTAATCGCCTTACCCCTTCCTCTCCTCAGCGGCGGTCCACAGTCAGGGGGCGAGCCTCATAACATCAAAACAGACGCGTTTGGAAACACTCCCTTGCTCACGAGTACTCGTGAGCAAGGGAGTGTTTCCAAACGCGTCGAGCTGGTGATTGATTCATTAAAACTGCTTTCTAAAGGAAACTGTGTCCACAGTAGCTGTTCTTTATCGGAAACGGCGTTTGTTTTGATATATATATATATATATATATATACATACACATTTTTTTAAAAAAATTGTAAAAAATATTATTCACATATGTTGCACTTTTTTCACTGTCCATTATGGATTGGGGTGAGGGGCTGAACTACATGACCCAGAATGCTTAGCTGGCGGCGGCAGGAAGTGATGTAATTATTGGTCTTGTATGTTTTAAAAAAAGAAAAAAAGCACAGCAATTGTTGAATTGTTATTCTCGTGAGCACCTTATCTCTGAAGAGACCAAAACGCGTAGAGATGTTTCTGGCATGCTGAAATAAAATAGCATTGTGACAATTGCATCTTGGATGGTTTCCTTATCGTGAGTGCGAGCGGAATCCCCTTGGGGGAAAGTGGAGAGATTTGTTGACGGCTTGGCTCTGCCATACCGCAATCGCACCGCCTTTGAGCGCCCAGGAGTCAAAAAGTGGGCCGTTTTGGAAGGGATATATATATATATATATATATATATATATATATATATATATATATATATATATATATATATATATATATATATATATATATACACACACACACACACACACACACACACACACACACACACCTCAGGGTAGATGTGTTAAAAGCAAAACAATAATCATGAACATTACCTGCGCCATCTTGTCTGGTGGAATTCTATGTGCACATAAGTTGCAGTCATTTTAATCTATCACAGCCATTTTGTACTCTGTTGGTCACCTTTGTTTCACCCTGCCCTTACTAGCATCCCTCTGACCGACCTGGTATGTGTGCTGGGGGCTATAAACTCTATTGCCACAACAAACATCAGCGCCACTTGCTGCCACAAACTCGTTTTTCCTCTCATCCCTGTTTTCAGACAAGCCTTTGGACGCTCTACCCTTCACTACACCTAGTTACACAAACAGGTTCCAAACACCAAAAGACTCTTGCAAAATGATTTATTGCACTGCAAACAGCAAGACTTGTTGTTACCAACAGTGGGACCTGTTTTTATCAACAGAACGGACTCTTAGATCTGACCGGTCTCACATGTTTTAGACCCTGAAGCAAGGTCCAGCTGCAAGATAAGATGGTCTGTTTGCCCTGGGTGGGAAGAGAATTACTGTTGGGCTTGTGTGACAACCTGCCCGGGCGGGGACCCCAAGCTTTTGTAACCATGTTGATCAAACAAATGCATTGTGTCAAACCTGTATAAAAGGAAGAGCCAAGGGAGTTGTCAGCAGAACACTTCCCTCAGACATCCCGGTGTCTCAGTTGACGTGATCTCCTCATGAGAAATAAACCATTTTCTTCTCTTCCAGTTTCCAGCGCTTGCCTCATTATTTTGCTAGCGAACCCAAAGTGAATTAGAGGTGGAACCCTGCACCGGGCAGCATTGAGGGTCTTAGAAGACTCGCTGCCTTTCACAAATTGGCGCCCAAGCGTAGGGGCCAATCAGCGACGCGTGGGTCCGGTAGAGAGGTCCTAACGACGGAGTGAACAACTAAACGATTGGGGTATACCTGCCTGAGAAGACCCTTGTCTGGCTGCCGATCGACTGAACTTCACCGGTTCCGAACGGATCCCTCTCGAGTGACCTGCGGTCCTGACTGGGACCTTAGAGGCACGCCGCATTGATTGTTGGAGTGAGAGGACAACCAGGCGCTGGAAGGGGAAGACGAAGAACTGTCCATACGGTCCGGGTAAGGTCGTGAAAAAACGACTTAAATTGATTGAATAGTTTGATTGAAATACTAGTATTCCTTTTTTGATATGGAGTTATTTGCGACATTTCCCTGCTTGCAAACAACAAAGAATAGGAATATTCTCTCTTTGCAGGCAGCGAAGGACAGGTAGTGCAGACTTTGTCTAAATTGATTGATTGAGATATTCATTTTGACCGATAAATAAGTCATGCCGGTTTTCTCTAGATTGTTTGATTGTAATTGTTTTGGACCAGACCGTTCGTTAGAGGTCAGTCAGCCGGCACCCCTAACAAGGACATGTACGTAAAGTATGGATTAGCCAGCGTAGCTTATAGCAAACTATGGCATAAATACACTAGGAAGGACCGGGTAAATCAGTGGCCACTGACGGGATCTTTCGATCCCGCTAAAATAGAAACATTAGAATTAGCTCTCCACAAAAAGAAAACTAGACCAGCCATGTTTGACAGTTTTGGCTTATGGCGAAAAGAGGCAGCTCAAAGAAAGAAAAGGGACGAAGCTAGACAAGATAAAGAAACGCGAAAATCAGCTTACCAAGCCTGTAAAAGATTAGAAGAAAAACTAAAAGAAAAGGAAATCGATAAAAAGGAACAGGAATCAAAAATATCAGATCAATGCCCTGTTAGAACGCCCTCGACTCTTTACCCCAAGTTACCAGCAAAACAAAGGGTAGATGATGATTTATTGTTAGGTCCCCCAATCATATACATGCCACCCCCTTACGTCCCTACTCATCCCGTAGTACAATGACAGGACCACCAAAGTATAGCCGGAGATGGCACGATCGCCTCAGTCTCCACCGCCTCTGCTCCCACCGAGTCACCCACACCAAATGCCTCATCAAAGGATACAGTAGTAGAGGTAGGATCAAAAGAAAAAGGAGCGCCCAGGGTCCCGCGATTAAGTAAAAATGAGTGAGCAGGCACTGATAAATTAGTTAAATCCCCTCATAGATAGGAAGGAGACAGAAGAGCATGTAACTGACATATGCAACTCCTATGTTGAAAACCGCAAACAATACTTTATTGTACGTCTCGTTACCACCTCTTACTGCATATGAAGAGAAGTACCAAGCTGTAGGGCCCGGCGACTAGTGGCTCTCTATAGGAAGGTAGACACCGGAGATGAAGGCGACAACGATGTTACAGAACTCTTTTCATCCACACTGGAGGTATTCCGTCACCTCGTGGAACAAGGACGGATAGATAAGGACAGGACATCTAAGATAGCAGGACCCCCGGTGGAAAAACCAGATAGCATGATGCCGATAAAATAAGCTGCCCTTTTGGGTACCTCCTAGAGGACAAGGGACTCATGACGATATGAACCATCAAGATGCTAGAGGAAGGGTGGTCTACAATTGGGTGTATCAACCATGGGACAGACAGGACATTTTGACGTTCCGTAAATCTTTACCGGATTTGCGAAAGAACCCCACCGCCTTTACACCGAGCTAGGTACCGCTCTGGGATCAACAATAATGACACTTGCCGACATAGACTTGTTCTTCAGGTTATGTTTGCCAGCAGATGTGTGGAAACAGATTAGGAAAATAGACCATACCGAACTGCTTGGTCATACCTGGGAACAACTCACACTAGATAAACAGTGGAACCCTGGTCAAAAACCGGTTAAAGCAATATTGGACCTCCCTGACAAAATAGTGCAGAAAGTGAAAACGCTGATCCCAGAGAAAAAGATAGACTGGTCCATAGTAACCGCGTGCCGCCAGAAACCACAAGAGGATGTCTGAGTATTTCTCCAGATTTGAAACGGTGTTCTCCGATTACAGTGGACAAGACATGTCCACCGCAACCGGACACCACTTATTTGTGCAGAACTATGTCAAAGGACTACTGCCAGATGTATCCCAGAAATTACAAGCCAGCGAAAGTAGTTGGGCAGCATCTAAACCGGCGGCCATTCTCCAAATGGCCCAGTACTATGAGCATCAGAGAAACGAAAATGACAGGGCTACAGAAAGGAAAAAGAAGGACTTGAAGGAAAGGGTAATGGTAGCACAACTCCAGGGGGCGAATACAGGAAGGGAGCAATATAGGGGAGGATACCAGCAGAATACCCCTAGAGTACAGCCACCTAGAAACAATTCATCGACATCATATGTCGGACGCCAAGACCTAGGACAGGATCAATGTGCATTTTGCAAAGAATATGGACACTGGAAAACCCAATGCCCGGCTTTGCTAGGAGCTGGTAGGGGCAGAGGGGCGAGGGAAATAGCAAGTGGACAGAGAGGAAGAGGACGTGGGAGAGGGTGCGCGAGTGAAGCAAGTGAGGAAAGGCCAGGAAGAGTGAACACATTTGACCATCCCAAACAGAATCAGTACCAACAGACAGATTATGACAATGCGTACGACTTTGCATAGGACAGCCAGAGGCAAGGGAGGGATCCAGTCAAGCTCTATGTTGATCAGCAAGGCCCTTATGTTACCGCTGAGGTCCTGGGCACAAAGTCGCCATTTCTGGTAGACATGGGAGCAACACGTAGTGCACTATCCAAACGACTGATTCCAAGGGCACCCTTGTCAGGCTCACATGTGACCTCAATAGGATTTGACAGTACACCCTCCACCAACCCTTTGTCCCGACCGATCTTAGCGCCTGACACGACAGTTAACATATACACCGACAGCCAATATGCCTTCGGGGTGGTTCACCATTTTGGGATCTTATGGAAAGAAAGAGGGTTCCTGACTTCACACGGAACACCCATCCTGCATGGAGATTTAGTCTCCGCCTTGACGCAAGCAGTCCTCCTCCCCAAGAAGTTAGCAGTGATAAAATGCCAAGCACATAGGAAAGTGACTGATCTCATTGGACAGGGAAAATGCACTAGCAGACGTTACTGCCCAAGCCACGGCAGGAGACAGAACTACGACACGAATGTATGTGACCAGGTCACAAGCTGAACGATGGACTGACGCTAGGACCACTGTAAGGGACATACAGACTACAGGCACACAAGACGAATTGACCGAGTGGGAAAAGGTGGGACTAAAAGACGAAGAAGATTGCTGGAGAACTAAGGACGGAAATAAATGGCTGTTACCCAATGCCTACCTCATCCCCATATTGTCCATGGCACATTTACCAGCACACAGACTCCACCCCCATGATTGAACTAATCACCAGAGTATGGCATAACGTCAAGATAGCAGAATCTGCAAAACGCCTAGTACAACGATGTATAGTCTGCCTACAACACAACCCAGGGAAGGGGACAGTAGTACCACGGGAGGGTTTGGAGTCCCTGACCACCCCTTTGAAATCCTTCAAATGGATTACATTCAACTAGAGAGATGCCTTGGTCTAAAATATGTCCTGGTGGTTGTGTGCGCTTTTAGCAAATGGGTGGAGGCCTATCCCACCCGCGACAATACCGCCTTAGCCACTGCAGAAGTATTGCTGAAAGAATTCTTCCCCGATACGGCCTTTGCAGAATTTTATGGAGCGACAACGGCCCCCACTTCGTAGCCGAGGTGATACAGAACATACTGAGAGGGTTGGGGGTAAAACAAAAGTTCCATGCAGTCTTCCACCCCCAATCAGCGGGCCTGGTAGAGAGACAATGCAACGTTGAAACTAAAACTAGCCAAAATAGTTGCCACGACCGGGTTGAAATGGCCCGACGCCCTCCCATTGGCATTGTTATCGATGCGCTCCACCCCAACCAAACACCGACTGACCCCGTATGAGGTGGTCTTCGGCAGGCCTATGAGCATTTGGGCGGCACCAAGACCCACCTCCATTAACGATGTCCGAACATATTAATGTTGGATTACTTGCATAAATTGACAAACGAGCTAACAATTATCCACCAACAGGTGCAGCAAGCCTTGCCTGACGTATCCAGGGGCCCGGGACATGAAATAAAGCCAGGCGACCATGTATTGATTCGCAACTTCCAAAGAACGAATAATCTGGAGCCTAGGTGGACGGGCCCCTGGCAAGTCCTGATCACCACCCGAACTGCCCTCCGAGTGCAGGGAAAACGAAACTGGCTGCATGTCCATCACTGTAAACGAGTCCCTCCAACCCTGGCAACCTGTGAAGGGGTGGAGGTGCAAGAGGAAGTACTCGCGAGAGACCGACCAGCTCTGAGTTGCTACCCACAAGAAGACACCCTCGAACTATCAGAATTTCCCGACCCCACGGTGCCATCCAGGAAAGGGTACAACCTAAGCGACGAAAGGAGGGAGCTCCAACGACCAGGCCACTAACTAAGTCAAGGTCTCAGATCGGTAGCACAGTCAAACAACGCTACCAGGAAAGCGCCAGACAAAAGTCTGTGGTCCTAACAGTTGTTGAGCTCCTCGAAGATGATGGAAGAAACTGAACACCTGCAAAACCACCGCAAAGACACCAAGACTGCTAACCTGCACAGCACAAAGACAATTGCACTTGTAGCCGCATTTCTCACCAGTCTCCTGCTAATGGTCGCACTCTGGATCATTGAAGAGAATGCACCTGCATACAGAACATTGTCACCCACCATGCAACCAACCACCAAGAAAGAACACTACCTGGTATCACTAACGCCACATCTCCGAGAACGACGCAAAGAATTCTGGAATAATTCTTTTGTGCAGATGTTGCACCAACACAATCTTGCCACCAATGCTACCAACTGTTGGGTCTGTGGGCTGTTACCACATGCCACTGAACATTCCATCCCTTCGCCCTTTTCTATTCACGGATCTTGCCTTGCCTGGATGATGCTCCTACAAGAAAGTTACAAAGACAATGCCACTTCCGACGGAACAATCGCCCAGTTCTACAACGAGTTCTGGCGAAACAAAACAGGAAGGACAGCCGCCCCCCTTCTGCCCTCACACCTTCAATGCGACATTCCAGATTAATGTCCCCGCCAAAGAACGAGTGGAAATGCAAGTGTTCAATAATCCTAACAGAGCCACATTTTCCTACCTGAAGAAAAGAACTGCTGCAACACTGACTGTGGCCCTATCTGTGGTGAACGTCTCTGGCCTTATATGCATTGAAGGCCGTGGGACTAAGAATGTGGGTCAAAGCACCTGTAGCATTGTAAGGACTTTGAACACTGCCCAGCGCTTGTTGCATCACCCAATATGTACTTTGTTTGTGGAACCAAAGCCTACACCTGGCTCCCAAGAAACTGGGGGGGGCACATGCTACATCGCCTTTGTTTTGCCACCAACCTACACAGCCCCTGCAGAGCATCATCGAGAAAAGCGTTCTAAAGACATTGATCAAGCAGACTCTGCCTCATCACAGTTCCTCGACGCAGCAAAAGGGCTCGTCCCGCTATGAGGTCCGATGGCAAACAGCCGAGCCATCAGACATCTGTCCCAAGCGGTAGAGACCGCCCTGAACGTCACTGCTGGCATCCTCACCAACAACACTGCTGAGCTCCAAGCGGTCCGTCTGGTTACCCTGCAAAATCGCATGGTCCTGGACGTGGTACTAGCGGACCGTGGAGGAGCATGCCGCATCATCGGTGCCAGCTGCTGTGTATACATTCCTGATAATTCACCTTCTGTCTATGAAGCAATCGAACATCTCCATAGACTATCTTCAGAAATTCATCAAGGATCAGAGACTTGGACAGTTGGAAGTTGGCTTTGGGGCATCTTGAAGGAGTGGGGTTGGAAAATATCAATGATTCTCTTGGTCCCAGTATTGACAATATGTGGTTGTTGTTTGGGTATACACTGTATACCACCTTTGTGTTCTCTTTGCATAACTACCTTGCACCCTAAGACTATGGACACTCAGCTAACAAAAATGAGAGTAATGTATGATCAAGAGATACGGGACA
Source organism: Calotriton arnoldi (assembly GCA_963921515.1). NCBI lineage: Eukaryota > Metazoa > Chordata > Amphibia > Caudata > Salamandridae > Calotriton > Calotriton arnoldi. Next base: position 1,003,883 of record CAWUFW010001370.1, read on the forward strand.
TTATGGAGATCGAAATAGACTGACAAGCTGGCTAGTTATGTTCAAAGGGGCCACTGTTAAAAGCAAAACAATAATCATGAACATTACCTGCGCCATCTTGTCTGGTGGAATTCTATGTGCACATAAGTTGCAGTCATTTTAATCTATCACAGCCATTTTGTACTCTGTTGGTCACCTTTGTTTCACCCTGCCCTTACTAGCATCCCTCTGACCGACCTGGTATGTTTGCTGGGGGCTATAAACTATTGCCACAACAAACCTCAGCGCCACTTGCTGCCACAAACTCGTTTTTCCTCTCATCCCCGTTTTCAGACAAGCCTTTGGACGCTCTACCCTTCACTACACCTAGTTACACAAACAGGTTCCAAACACCAAAAAGACTCTTGCAAAATGATTTATTGCACTGCAAACAGCAAGACTTGTTGTTACCAACAATGGGACACGTTTTTATCAACAGAACGGACTCTTAGATCTGACCGGTCTCACATGTTTTAGACCCTGAAGCAAGGTCCAGCTGCAAGATAAGATTGTCTGTTTGACCTGGGTGGGAAGAGAATTACTGTTGGGCTTGTGTGACAACCTGACCGGGGAGGGGACCCCAAGCTTTTGTAACCATGTTGATCAAACAAATGCATTGTGTCAAACCTGTATAAAAGGAAGAGCCAAGGGAGTTGTCAGCAGAACACTTCCCTCAGACATCCCAGTGTCTCAGTTGACGTGATCTCCTCATGAGAAATAAACCATTTTCTTCTCTTCGTTTCCAGCGCTTGCCTCATTATTTTGATAGCGAACCCAAAGTGAATTAGAGGTGGAACCCTGCACCGGGCAGCATTGAGGGTCTTAGAAGACTCGCTGCCTTTCACAGATGCAGACCTGCTCCATTCTAATATGACGGATGGTCATGCTACAATGTTGCATGCACGATAAAGGTAGCCAAAGCCCCAGCAGCACTTACCAGTTACCAGGCAATGGGAAAAGAAAAAAAACACTGACACTGGGTAAGGAGCAGTGGGGTGGGTGAATGCAGAGACGTAATTCCACTTCCGTACAAATAGTTTTTTTTAGTCATAACCCTGTGTCCTTCTAGAAAGATATGCCTATGGGGCAAAGATTATTAATTTGCCGTCTGTGATGGCTGTTACTTTACAAGTGCATGTAGTCTATTTTAACACCAAGACCCTATTAAGAGTTAGGTGGGGGAAAAAAATATAACAGACTTGCATGTAGGGTAAATAACGATTACACAAGGTTCGAGAAATAATATGTGTTAAACATCCTTGATTATGAGTTTGCCATGTACCACAGAATCGTTATTTACTGCATGTGTTAAATACAAAAATGTGTGTTATGCAGCATAAGTGGTAAATACCACACTCAATAAGTACCACATGCACAAAACCATCAAGTGCCTGTGTTCCAGCATTGGAAGTACCTGGAGTGAGCAAATTAATACCTAGAGAACAGAAAGAGTAACACACAAGTAGCTTGGGACACCCCGAAAGTACACTAACAATTCCCTGAAACAAGACACAAGGAATCCACTGCTATCCTCTGATATCACTCAGTCATCACAAGTAGAAACAAGTCAGACTCTCCCATCATGGACCCAGGCAGGGAAAGGAAGTACAAGTTTATGGATCCGGACCTGGAGGTCCTGGCCAAGGAGGTGGTAAGACACCCTCCTCATCTAATGTGCCATCTCATGCTGAAGATCCCACCAAAAAACAAACAAAAACATGGCTGTAGAAGGATATAAAAAAGGACCAAATCAACGCTAACAAATCCAAATGAGGATGAAAAATATTTTTTAAAGTTCCAAACCTTGAAATTCTAGGTTCTTAAGTGAGTTGACAAGCTCAAGCCCTAAAGCATGGCTACCTCAAGCTGTGGGAAGAAAAAATTAGGACCATCCTCAACAGGTCTCCCACTCAAGACATGAAAGAAGGTCTCATGGTTGGAGGAATCCAAGGTAAGAGACATGAGTTGTAATCTAAGAACATGTGAATGTTAAAATGTGGACTTGGCTGAGAATCATCATTGTGAAGAGCGATGCAATGTTAAAAATTCACATTGATCCATGTATGTGGTATCATAGTGGTCAACAACTCTTTAATGGTACTACTGACTTGAGATTGGACTACAAAAACCATAATGCATTGTAATCTTGATGAAGTGATTTGTCTGCCCAGTACCTCAAGTGTGTTGCGTTACCACACACTGTCTAATCTTGCTTCTCGTCATGATAAGGACATTGTGGTTTCACCCAGAGTACCCAACAGCAGTTCATTATGCACAGGTCTGCATCACACAGCATTAGCACATTAATAGTGTACTTTGATGGCTGTAGCACACCTGTTTCCATCTACACGAGTCCATCTAGTGTATATAAGTGCAGACAGATCACCCTAGGATGTCAGGAAATCCTGTTGTACATAGAAGTTTGATTTGCTGGTATTGGCTGTGTCCAATGGGAACTGTATAGGTTTCTCATACTCCCTCTGCAATGCATATGTCACTTAGATTATTTTGCCAAAGTGACTGAGAAATACCATGCACCAATCCTACCGTCTGCTGTGTGGTGCGTGTTATAAAGAATTCTAGCGCTGCTAGCACTTCCAGGAAGGGGGTTGCAGTTGGTCACTGTTGGGCTCCAGAGTATCCGTATCAATGAAAATACGTTGTGTGGTGCCCATATCGAGCCCGTGGAGCCTCTGGATCTCAAGATGACCCATGTTTATGGGTTCCAGCCTCATTAAGCCAATCCTGGCCCTCATCCACTGTTGCCGCCATTTGAAGTCATTAAGGCTTCCACTCAAATGCTACATGGTTTGTTGTAGCAGAACACGGGTCTGCCGTAGCAGAATATAGCAGCCTAGCAGACCCAAAGCAACTGTGGTGTACTTAAGAATGGAAGTGTGAGCTGCTTCAATCAACGTGTTCGAGCTTCACCGGTCCACGGCTATTTATGTAGGTCTGGCCCTGTGTGCGAGGTTTTTCCCCCCAGCTCAAGCAGTGCATGTATTGTTTTGGTATTATCGTGTTACCCTTCGTTTTTTGTAGTGTGCTTTACACTTTATTCCTACACTTTCAGGAATGCATAAGATCTCAGCAATGCCCTCCAGTCAGACCGCTCACCTACCAAAATCAAACACCCACAGTTCAATCAGTAAAACTGCCAGCTTACATAGAGACTCACCAGAAAACTGTATCCATAACATCAGAATGTGCTGGATCAGAATATATTCTCTGGTTGAAACCTTGTAGCTGTGTAATGTCAATTCTGGACTGAGCAAGCCTTGCAGACTGCGCACTTAACAGAGTCAAATAACATTTTATCCACCCGTTGCATTCGGTCACTGAAAGCTGCATTTATCACCAACTGGCTGCCGCAAGCCTCGCTGCTTTGGTCATGAGTTTATCAAAGGAGAGCTAACCCTTTGTATTCGGTTATCTGGAACAGTCCAGTTTTGTGAAGGGCTCGTCAGAAAAGAAAGCCCAGTTCAGTGGGGCAAGATGCACAGACACCCTTAACTAAATGAATCCAATCATGACTTTGAAGATGCTCCACTCAAAAGAAATCCTGCCTACCCCACGTAGCCTCAATGTGCAGCTAGGCATTATCGTGTTCACATGGTAGTAGAAAGGTGAAACAACTGCACGGTGCAATAAAACTCTTCTCGGGCGTTCGAGGTCCTAGAGCAAGGCTGAACGTGGTGAGGTCATCCCGGCAACTCCTCCCTCCTCCCCCTTTCTAATCGTGGGGAGGGCGAGCGAGGCGCCTGGTCAGCCTTAGTCACCGGCCCTTTGACGTACACACAGGCACATGCTTCCACCCCGAGGAAGCACAACAGAGCAGGTAAATCCGTCTTCCAGAGATGCCGAATCAGCGTTTACCAGAACATACGATTTACTGGGGCCGCTGAAACTCACCCTTGAGCAAGACTTGTGTGTGCGGGACCCGGTGCAGCCTGCCACCGGAGCTCCCCGAGGGAAGAACACCCAGCTTCCAAGCCCTACAGAGCCCCTCTATAAGAAATAAAATAAACATTTCATAGAGTAAGATCACGAGGCCATTGCGTTAAACGGGAGGGGGGCTCGTCCCAGCAATGAAGCAATAATGGTTTACACACCCTCCGCGTGTGCAGGGCTGGGCAGCACACGAAGTTTTTGTATCGGTCTGCAAACCCCACCTCCACAACCATTTCGCAACGCACTTATGGGGGGAGGGGCGGAGAGGAAATAGTACAGCCGCGAGTCGTGGCTACTGAGGTCAACAAACAAGCGGAAATTCCGCACATGCACCTTTCCTGTACAGGTCAGTGCAAGTTTGTGGGTGGCGCATGGTTTCAGTTCCCCTCTCATACCCGCTGGGACAAGTATTACGAAGAAAATAAACCGATGTTAGTAAATATGCCAAATAAAACTACAGTTCAAAATAAACGTTTCCATCTAAACAGTATTAAAAATAACCGGTCCCCAGCCTCCGTTTTTAAAATAATGTTGCCCCTGCCGACATCATTCTAGAGCAAATTAATAAGTGAATTATTTCGGGAGCTGGAAATTTCTTTCCGCCCAAAATACCTTTCAGCCCGAAGTGGTCAACGGCATGTGCAAATCGGTTGCACTTTTTTTTAATTTTTTTTAATAGAAAACGCAGAGGAGCGCCGCGCCCGAGGCTTGTTTCTGAGCCGGCCGCCTTCACGTGTGGACAACAAGCTGTGAACTTGGCTAATCCGGGCGGGCCAGCCCCGTCCCTCGGCTGCACAGCCAGGCTTGCGTGCCCTGGAGGAGGGCGGAGACAAGCGCTTTCAAGGAGCGAGGCGAAGGCAGAGACAAGCTGCCGTTCGAGGAGACAGGCTGGGCTGCAGCCGCGGCCCTGCCCATGGTGCCTTCGAGATCCTAGGCCGGCTGCCACACGGGGCATGTGCGGGCTTTGGAGGGGCGGGCGAGAGCACAGACAAGGGCTCGCTTCTCCGCAGACGACTGACAAGTTCATAACCTTTGCAGTCTCCAGCCCAGAGCGCTGCTGCTAAGGAGGGGAGAGGGCAGAGTCAGGATGTTGCTCGCTGACGCCTCACCAAGTTCTCTTAAGAAGAGTGAGGGCATTGAGGCGCTAGACACCAGCGAATGCATGGCAGAGGGGGGGGGGGTCTGTCCACGCGGGAGGGCATGTACAGCACCCCCGGGAAAGCATGGCGCAAAGGTGTTGCTCACATCAGAGGTCATGCCATCACCATATGAAGAGCATGGCACTGAAAACCAACGAGGACACGGTATTTGGCGGGTGGCTCTGCCCACGCTGGGGGGAGGGGGCAACATAGACTGCTGTCAGAGTTGGCTGTGCTTATTTGGGAATTCTCTCAGACACTACACCCCCCCCCAAAAAACAAAAAAAAAAACAACTTTCACAATAGTCACTAATGGAAGGAGGGTATAGGGGCCTTAAAAAAAAAAAAAAAAATTACTCAATGGATCCGCTAAATCCAGAATAGGAGAAAAGCGCCTGTAAGACTTTTCGCTAGATGGGAAGAGAACATATCGATTACAAACGAGGCAAGCACGCAATACACGTGACTCATTTAACATTAAAGGACCTGAAGAAGGCACATGTCAAACTCCAACCCCCACCCCGGGCTGCCGCAGGCTCTGCGACACTTCCAAGCACATTCCCTCCATGCCCCCGCCCTGCTAGGTACATGGGGGGGGGGGGGGAGGAATTAACACGAAGCAGTCGCTCACCACCCCTAAAAAAAGAGTAACACTCAACACCTGGGCATGCCCGCTTACCTGTCGTTCTGGGCGCAGAACCCACGCGCAGAGGCCGCCTCTTCTTGCAATCCCTACTTCCCAGGACTTTTCTACCACTCCTTGGGCAGTTCCTCCGAGCAGTAAACACGCCTCCTCTCCCCTCAAGAAAACAAATCAGTTAAAAAAAAATCGGATTAAAACACGGCTTTGCCAGTCTTGAGTATCCCACGCTGCTCCATTAAAAAAAAATAAAAAAAATCAAGGATTTAAAAGCAGAAAAGTAAAATCTAGGAGGCTTGCAGCCCGTCTGCACGCTGCGACGCCTCAGCTGGTCTCTCTCCTTCACAGGCGACTCCGCCTCCCCCAGCTGTAGTAGGGCCTTTTAAACACTCCTCCTCCTCCGAGTCGTGCACGCCCAGCTCGGCCGGGGACGAGCCGAGACGCGCCCCCGGCTGCTGAGCGCGGCCTCTGGGCTAAAAGGAAGTGGGAAGCCCCCTTTTCTGGGAGAGGAGGTTTTTAGGCTGATGGAGAAGGGGCTCCCCATGTCTACTGTGAACTTGAAGCTGGTGCTCCGGAAAGATTTGGGTCCTCGAATCTGTCAAACTTGTAAGGGGAGGGAGGGGGGTCAATGGTTTAATGCAAAATAATCCCCCCCACCCACTCCCTGCAGAATGTGATGAGGGGGTCCCTGAGTCGCCCATATCTGACAGTTATTCATTAGCCTTGGGGTGAAAGGGGACCCCCCTGAAAGGCTGGGGGCCCCTGAAGGGTCGTGCACCGCCCCGCAGGGGTCCGCATTACACCACTGAGTGGGGTCCTCTGGACATGGGAATGTTGCTCCATTCTGAACTTTGCATTGCCACGCACTGGGCAAGTGACTTGCGGCTACGAGTTTCAGTCGCAAGGGGCCCAACTCAGCGTTCCATCCTTCTATTGACGATACGCGGATCAGCATAAAAATGGATAATACTTTAGTATCAGTTCTTTACAGCGAAAGCCTCGTTCTGAAGCGATATGAAAACAATACTGCCACTAAACAACATGCTTTATTTATTTATTCAATAATAATTAATTTTTAGAACAAGCCGACTCTCCACATTAAGCTAATAATTTTCTGCGGAATGACCCCCGAACATTTCTGCGAACTGAAAAAACAATTTGCAGGCTTTCCTCTACTTCATTCCACACGGTCAATATCTTGCTAGAAACCTAAATCCCCTAGTTAAATGCTGCCGTCTGTGCTCATATTCACCTCAAATATCTCTTGTCAGGCTTGACTTGTCTAAGCAGGGTCGGCTTTAGCGCTGGTGGCGCCCTGTGCAGCAACCTTTTTTTGGCGCCTCCCGCGCCACGTTGTCCTCTTCCTCCGTGGATTCCCTTACTACCCCCTCCTCTCTCCATTGCCCCTCTCACACATACATTTCATTTGTTTTATAGCGCTACTCATACTGGTGTAGGCTGTAAGAGCACTTTACATCCTACACATATTCAGTGAGTCATAGGTGTGTACATCAGTCTATAGGAAATGTTTAATAAAGCAATGAGGATTACAAGGTGTAGGAATCAATAGTAGGCAGTATATTTTAAGAGTGTTTGATACGGAGAAGTACAAACTCAGGATTTTCAAACTTATCGCAGTGGTTGCGGTTGACGTTACTAATAAGAATGTACTTCTACCCAAACAAACTCTTTTTAGCAACATTAGGACAATGAAAGTCCATATAGTTTAAATGGCCTGTGTTTAAGGGTCCTTTTACCCAGTGCTTAATTTGAGCCGGTGGTTTCCGGTGCTCAGCACCAGCACTTAATCGACAACACCAACACTTGTGACAGTCTGCCACAAGGTGGCGCTGTCTGGCTAATTTAGAGGTGAAAACAACAACAGTTAATTCTTTTTCAATATACATTAAAAAGGACTATAACCTGCCACCCAAGACATTCTTCTGGATTGGGGGCCGGGAATAGTCCGAATTGTCACACCTATAGGATTGTGATGGTTAGTAGTTGTGTTGTTACTATCACTGGCAGCGCTGGGAAGGGCAATGTGTGGTGAAAGCTGCAGTGACCGCCTGACGAGAGCACTGGCACTTATGTTTTTTTTTTACAAATTAAGCACTACTTTTACTGTTACTTTTAGTAAAAGTCAGACTTTCCTTCAGTGACCCTAAAATATTCATCCACCCAAAGCATTTTACTGGAAAGTGTAAATCACTGGATGGTCACTGTTCCTAAAGATTGCCAGCCCAATCGGCCGCTAGAAGTATAGGTGAAGAGGTACTTATCTACATGAGTAGTTAAAGGTTGGATACGGAAAGGGAATACTTCCTATTTGGAGAGTTGCCCTCACACACCCTTAAGGGTGTCATGTTTCATCATTGGGCGTTTTGCTTCTCGTGGGGGTGGCCCTGCAGTCCCCCATGGACCCCGCGAGAGGGCTCTTTGTTGGAGATCTTTTCAGAGGAACGCCGCAGTGATGAGTGTGAGTGTGTGGGGATTGGTGCAAGTGGGTTAAAAATACCATGCTGGTACCTTCCAATGTATTTATTCTTGGGTCCGTACGGTATAGTTAAAAACAGGTAAAAAGGATCAGTACCCTGCTGTCAATGAGGAGTGTGTGATCCTTTTTTGGCAATTTCCGAGTGAGAAATCGAGGTGATAGGTGGTGGGTTAGGTCTAATCAGGTCGACATGTTTCATGCCTAGATGGTCCCTAGTGGATCCTATGGCGTTTCGTCAGGGCAGCGTGTATTTTTTATCGTGAAGAAATCATAATTATACAGGGGTTTGAAAGGGAAGCACACAATACACCCTGTAATATTACCCTGATTCAGGTATGTGGTCCGGGCGGCTCTGCACCCACTTGTTATCGACCACCTTAATGTGTGAATCCAACCCCAAGTATTATTCGGGGCGGCCCACGCGGCGGTGGAAGCGGCTCAAGAGGTTACATTGACCTCCTCGGATACCGCATGGATACTTGCCCGCAGTCCCTTCGTCACCAATAGGTACCTATACCTCTAGCGGCCGATTGGGCTGGCAATCTTTAGGAACAGTGACCCTGCAGTGATTTACACGTTATGTCTTGGGAGCACGGGTACTGGACCTCCTTTTTTGGTCTCGCCTGAGCCAGCGCGCATGCACTGCTCTGGCGAGACTTTTAGTAAGCGGGTTTTGGAAGTGCAAACAGTGGCTTTTGCTGGGGACTAGCCTGCGTTCACGCGAGCGTGCACGTGCGATCAGACGCCATATGGCTTCCCTCGCCATCTGGACGCTCGCGTGAACGCAAGCTGGTCGCCAGCAAAAGCCACTGTTTGCACTTACAAAACCCGCGATTACTTTCACTTTCACGGCCGCGCGGCCGTGTCAGTTTCACGGCCGCGCGGCCAATGCTTGTTGCTCGCTCTTCTTGTTATATTTGTATTGTATTGCATTACAAGGATACAGATAGCAATTTGGGCGCATACAGCAGTTTAAATGTTGCAATTAGCCATCCCTGGTTTCAGAGAAGGCAGGGTCACAGCTAAACGGTCTCCGTGTACATTTTCCTTTTCGTAAAGCAACACAAAACAAAGTTATAACCGTCCTACGATAATCACAACCTTGCCGCCCCCCATCCCCTCCCCGTCTAAGTTATCGGGGTAACTATCCGGTTGCCTTCAATCCCAGTATGTAACAAAATAAGGTACATGTTTCCTACAGTATTGACTAGAGACCAGACAATGCAGTGCCGTGCCCCAGCGCGTCGTGATTCGCTCCAGTATCAAATCCCATGCCTGTTCTTTTTTTTTCTTCTCAACACTTTTAGTAAGCTTTTGCATGGAAAAACAGGTGATATGCATGGGAATTACAGTGTCATTAATCGGTTCAGGTATTACATATACAATGTCCTAATAGAGAGGTATATGGTTGCGGTGACATCCATGGGGAACATATGTTCATTCTAAAGGCTAACTGCAACAATCGACATGATCAACGGTAGAAACAAGCAGGGCAGTAGCAGTTACAAAGCTGATATCCGTATCTAGCCCGTGCCTGTGCTATGAAATACTCCTGCGGGCCCGCGCGCTCCGCCCTACGCAGTAGCGTGCTCCTCCCTACGCAGCAGCGTGCTCTCTGCCAGCGCCAGCTGATCACCGACCGTGCCCGGGTCCTGCTGGTTACTTCCGGAGTATCCTAATATCACGCTTAGCCAAGAAGAGGGACCGCTCCAGGAGCCTGAGTGGGGGTTATCCCTGACTGGAGAAAAAGTCCCAGGCCCACTATCCATCTTGGTAATGTTGAGATGTGCCGGGCCCTCCATGTGGCACCTTTTCAATACAGAGAAAGCATTAAAGTCTCCACAAATGTACAGAGCATGATTGTGAAGCCCTGTTTGCATTTTTGTTGTTGACGAATCTTGAAGTTTCCGCAACCTTTCTTTCTATGACGTCTGCTCTGCACAATAAAAAGCATTTAAAATACTTGTCATTGTCAGTTCTACCAGCAGAGGACGCGGTCTTCCGTTACTGGGCTACCATTTCCTATGTGCCTTCTGGGAGTTATAGTTGTGGTTCACCTGAACCTATTGGACTAATACGCCAGATTTCAGTCAAATGCAACAATTAACAAGCATTGGCATAGCCAATAGGTCTCGCTTTTGGGACCTTATAAGTATTTAGTTATGCAGCACAATATCCTTGGTGCAACAACATCAACTGTTGCATGGCTAAACACTTATAAGGTCCCAACGGCGAGACCTATTGGCTATGCCAATGCTTGTTCCATTAGCTCCCCGTCCCCCCTTTGTGCTTTAGATTTTACTGGAAAGTCCAAGTTAGACTGGCATTTCAATGTCAGAGAGTCTTGCAGCATTTCTGTCACAGTAAATAGCTGGAGGCCACCGTCAGTGTTACAATAGTGTGCTGCATCTCTGTATCTTTTACCACCCAAAACGTTCTTAGTTTTTGAAAGTGCAGGGAAGGAATATATTAGTCTTACTTCTCTTTTTAGTCATGTAAAGCTGGACTGTCAGACTTCTCATTAGGCAGTTGTCATTATATGCCATACTATTGAGCTCTTTATGTGGGCCGGGTCCCGCCGGGTCTCATACCTAGTAGTAATGAAAAACAGACGCTGAAACGGGTCCCTATCGGGCCCTATAGTCATGTCTTTCACTTTACAGGCAAAAATACTGATCGATTGCTGAACAATGAATGCAAAATAAGTTAAGGTAATCCATGACAGCGATTTAGTTCCTGTTTATATTTCACGTTTCACTTAATCCTGCATTCCCAAAGAGTGTTAGCTATTTCCAGGAAGTTGTGCTTCTATATTTTTTTTAGGTCTCTCCTGAGAAGCCACGCATGCGCTGTTGTTTGCGAAAATCTATTATTTTTTTAAAAAGCCTCTAAAAAGGGGCATTGAGCCTGCCCATTACTTACCATTGGTTGGCTTCATTGGCACTTTTAATTTCTTCCTTTTCATTGGTGAGCGCGTCTGCACATGCCAGCTTCATTTCGTCTGTGTTCATGATTTCTTCCCTGGAGCATGGATCAAATACCGATTGATCACTTGATTAGTGTTCTTCAGAGCAGCTTGCACTCGGATTACGATGCTTTTTTTGTGAGTGTATATTGTCGGTTTGTATGTTATTTTTACATGCTCCTATGCAGCTCTATCTCGTTTTTTAGCTGCTTTTATGTCTCTTCATTTTTGCTATTTCGTTTGGGCCCGCAACTCCCCTCCCTCGTTTTTAGGTCTCGGCCTGCACCAGCGCTTGCGCTGGTCTGGCCGAGAGTTTTAGTAAGTGGGTTTTGGAAGTGCAAACACTGGCTTTCGGCTGGCGACCAGCTTGCGTTCACGATGGGCGTGCACGCGCGCAGCTGCCATCTGGGTTTCCTATCTCTTCCTCATTTCCTCGTCATGGCTCATTAACTCTCTGGACTCTGATGTTTCAATCGCAGCAGCAGCTCACATTACCAACTGAGGGCCCTGGACTACAGTCACATGAAAAACAACAGCGATTAGCATTGAAATGCAAGCTTTTTTTGTCTAGTTAGAAATATTAGCTTCGGTGGGTTGATTTCACCTTATATCGCTATTTGTTTTATATTGGGAGTCACAGCCTAATTACCAGTATTTTTGTCTCACTCTGTTTTTTTAAAAATATTTATTCGCGCAAAGCACAAAGCTATATTTAAGGTTACTTTTTCCGCGTCACTTCTTCACTCTATTTAAACTCCACACCCCCACTCTTATTGTCTCTCTCCTTCTCTCTCTCTCCCCTCTCTAATTCTCTCTCTACTTAATTAACTCTCCCCTCTCTATCTTTTTAGCCTTTCATTCTCTCTCACCCCTTTATCTGTTTCTCTTTCAAACTCCTTCATTCACTCTCTCTCCCCTTCTTTCTCTCTCTCTATACCGCTCCACTCTTTATTCTATGTACACCCTTTCTCTCTCTTTCTCTCTCACCACCCTCTCTAATTGGGCATTATATCTTCACTCTATCTCTCACTCGGCAACACCACAGCATCACTCAGCATCACCACAGCATCACTCAGCGCAACCACAGCATCAATCAGAGCCATCACAGCATCAATCAGAGCCAGCACAGCATCACTCAGCACCAACACATCTCTCAACGCCATCACAGCATCACTCAACGCCATCACAGCATCACTCAACGCCATCACAGCATCACTCAACGCCACCACAGCATCACTCAACGCCACCACAGCATCACTCAACGCCACCACAGCATCACTCAGTGCAACCACAGCATCACTCAGTGCAACCACAGCATCACTCAGCGCCACCACAGCATCACTCAGGGCCAACACTGCATCACTCAGCACCACCACAGGATGACTCCGCACCACCACAGGATGACTCAGCACCACCATAGCATCGCTCAGCACCACCACAGCATCGCTCAGCACTACCACAGCATCGCTCAGCACCACCACAGCATCGCACAGCGCCACCACAGCATCACTCAGCACCAACACATCTCTCAACGCCATCACAGCATCACTCAACGCCATCACAGCATCACTCAACGCCATCACAGCATCACTCAACGCCATCACAGCATCACTCAACGCCACCACAGCATCACTCAACGCCACCACAGCATCATCAACGCCACCACAGCATCACTCAGTGCAACCACAGCATCACTCAGTGCAACCACAGCATCACTCAGTGCAACCACAGCATTACTCAGCACAACCACAGCATCACTTAGCGCCACAACAGCATCACTCAGCGCCACCACAGCATTACTCAGCAGCACCACAACATCACTCCGCGCCACCACAGCATCACTCAGCACCACCATAGCTTCACTCAGCGACACCACATCATCACTCAGGGCCAACACTGCATCACTCAGCACCACCACAGGATCACTCAGCACCACCACAGGATGACTCCGCACCACCACAGGATGACTCCGCACCACCACAGGATGACTCCGCACCACCACAGGATGACTCCGCACCACCACAGGATGACTCAGCACCACCACAGCATCGCTCAGCAACACCACAGCATCGCTCAGCACCACCACAGCATCGCTCAGCACTACCACAGCATCGCTCAGCGCCACCACAGCATCGCTCAGCGCCACCACAGCATCGCTCAGCGCCACCACAGCATCACTCAGCGCCACCACAGCATCTCTCAGCGCCACCACAGCATCACTCAGCACTACCACAGCATCACTCAGCGCCACCACAGCATCACTCTCGGGGCCACCACAGCATCGCTCAGGGGCACCACAGCATCGCTCAGGGCCACCACAGCATCGCTCAGCACCACCACAGCATCATTCAGCACCACCACAGCATCGCTCAGCACAACCACAGCATCGCTCAGGGCCACCACAGCATCACTCAGGGCCACCACAGCATCACTCAGGGCCACCACAGCATCACTCAGGGCCACCACAGCATCACTCAGGGCCACCACAGCATCACTCAGCACCACCACAATATCACTCAGCACCACCACAGCATCACTCAGCGCCAAGACAATATCACTCAGCACCACCACAGCATCACTCAGCACCACAGCAGTATCACTCAGCAAGACCTGAGTATCATTCAGCATCACCTCAGCATCGTCTCCGCAACAGTCACCACCACCACCACTACCACCTCAGCATCACTCAGCACCACCTCAGCCTGCTCTCGGAATCTGGCATCTGTTGATTCTCCCCTAGCGTCTGGCCGCTGCTGGTGTTATAATACAGGTACTAGTTCCCAACCTTCACCCTCCGATTGTTTATGCCCCCTCAAAAAAAAAGCTTTAACAAACAACCATTGCAATAGGCAGAAACAAGTTGCCAGCATTGCAAGAACAAAAGAAAACTGAGGACATTTTTTATTGTAAATACTTTTTTTAATATGGTCGTTCAGTTTTACATAATGCCTTCTTGGTCATATATAAAGTAACAAAAATGCTTCTGACACTTTTTTATTATAACTTTTCAGCATGCTGCACAGCAGCCACACTTCTCTACAGCACAGCTTGAAGACATTGGCAAAGTCAATAGCTCTGGCTAAACACTTATAAGGCCCCAAAGGCGAGACCTATTGGCTATGCCAATGCTTGTGTTATCCAGCCACTACTAAACTGATGGCAGGTGATGCAGGAAGATGAGGCCCAAGTATCATGGGCTACCATTTTATGATACCTTTTGCAGCTGCCCTCTGTCCCTCAGTTGGTGAGTTCAGCTATTATTTACAGTCATTTTTTAACTTTAGGTATCTGCCTTCTCCCTGTTCCAGTCCACTTATGAGCGGATTTAGACGTGGTTCAGAGCGAAATGTAAAATGAGTTTATTGCAGCTGCTATAAGTTGTGAGATATGTAAATAGAAATCGACCATTCCATAGAAAGCCCACCCCAAAGGCAGTGCATATTGCCTTTGGGAGAAGATGAAATGGCTTTATCAAAGGCCGTGGGAGAAAAACTGTTCAAGGCAGGTCATTTAATATATCACATGGACCTCATGTGCAGCATCGAGGTGGGGTTAGGTGGTGATAACAGAGCAAGAGAACCTAAAGTCACCAAATGATATCACATCATACGCAAAGACCCGGGTGCAGCAGGACCTACTTGGAAGTGGTTTTGGGGTTCTGCATGTCTGCATCTTTTCTATAGCTCTCAATGCTAGAGGTAAGGCTGCAACTGAGGGCTCCAAATTTGATGAAGGTGTGGAGAGATGAAGTGATTTGCCCAAGATCTAACAAGTTTAGCAAGTAGAGAAGCAAGGAGTGTAAACCAGGTCTTCTGGTTTCCATAGTTGACAATTTGCTTCTAGGTCATTCTTAACCAAGATGGCGGCTGGAAATAGCTCTGATCAACACCAGCAGAGAGCCAGCTGTCACATCGGACCTTACCCTGGCCCTTTACCATCGAAGCGAACTGACTTTACATGCAAACTAATAAATACTACAGAAGGAAAGGTCCTTCCCAAGTACTGTTAATGTTCAGTATTCCACACTCTTCTCTCTGTCGCATAAACCATTGTAATTGCGTACAAATTACCGCAAGCTTGTTGCAACTGGGCATCTTTCAATCTGTTTTCTTATGTGCTTTCAAATCAGAAATTATGTTTTAGAAGTCAAAAGGAAAACAAGCATTGGCATAGCCAATAGGTCTCGCCTTTAGGACCTTATAAGTGTTTAGCCATGCAACAATTGATGTTGTTGCACCAAGGATATTGTGCTGCATAACTAAATACTTATAAGGTCCCAAAGGCGAGACCTATTGGCTATGCCAATGCTTGTTTGCTTTCCAGACTTATTTCAAAACTTCACTTTCCAGTAAGGCGCTTCCTCAGCCAGACTTGTCCGAGCCTTAGAAGAAAATAACAACACAATTTATTATGAAGTTCCATGCTGCAGCATTCACTAAGGGTGCCTTTGATTCTGACTCGTCCTTAGTTTGTTTGCATTCTGTGTAATGCCACCTTCCTTCCCAATTTGGGAAAATCAATGTAAACTGTACCAACTGGTGATATCCGCGCTTGCCTAAATGCATGTCTATGCATGCTATTAGCAGTTCATAGGTTGTACGCATCAATAATAGACCGTACCATTCTCATACCATTATATTCTAAATATACTATACAATAACAAGCTATGACATACCACACCATACCATAATATGCATTGACAGATCATAACATTCCACATTATATAATAGCAAGCCATTCCATAACACACCATATCATACAATACAATGACAGGCCATGCCATATCATACCATATGAACCCATTCTATACAATAACAGGCCATAGCATAACATAACATACAATAACAGTCCATACCATGCTATAAAATGACAGGCCATACCATATCATACCTTACCGTATCGTACCATACTGTAAAATGACAGTCTGTACCATATCATACTATCCACTCAAGTCACCCTCACCTCCTTTTACATCTACTCACCCCTGAACTCTCAAATCACCCTGGCCTCCCCTTACCTCTACCTACCGCAAGCCCTCAATTTACCCTCACCTCCCTTACCTCTACCCACTCCTGTGTCCTCAAGTCATCCTTACCTCCCTTTACCTCTACACATCCTTAAGCACTCAAGCCTCAATTCACTCTCACCTCTCCTCACCTCACCTCCCCATACCTCTACCCACCCCTGAGCCCTCAAGCCACCCTGACACCCCTTTACCTTTACTCACCCCATAGCCTTAAATTCATCTCCCTCTCCCTTTACCTCAGCCCACCCCTGAACACTCGTCACCCTCATCTCCCTTTACCTTTATCCACCCATGAGCCCTCAAGTCACCCTCACCTGCCCTTATCTCTACCCACTCCTGAACCCTCAAGTCACCCTCACCTCCCTTTACTTCTACCCACTCCTGAGTCCCCAAGTCACCCTCACACAGGCGCGCAACGCCCATTGGGCTCAAAGGGCTTCACCACCCCCCCCCCCGTCGTGTGTGGCAGCCCGGGCTGAGACAGCTTCCCGGGCACACACACAGCCGCACCGAGTACTTCACAGGTCTTTAAAAGACCATTTGCTTGTAAATGAGGCTCTGTTGTTTTTCACCCCTTTTTAGAGTCCCTGCATCCCCACTCAGCCTATTGCTGGAAGAGTTAGCCCCCCCCCCCCGAAATTTGGCTCTAGTTGCGCCTCTGCCCTCACATGCCCTTATCTCTACCCACTCCTGAACCCTCAAGTCACCCTCACATCCCTTTACCTCTACCCACAAGCCCTCAAGTCACCCTCAACCACCCTTTACTTCTACCCACCCCTGAACCACAAGTAACCCTCATTTCCCTTTACCATCAACCCACCCTGCACCCTCAAGTCTCACCTCCCTTTACTTCTAGCCACCCCTGAACCCTCAAGTCACCTTCACCTCCCTTTACCTTCACTCACCCCTGAGCCCTCAAGTCACCCTCACCTCACAACCCCTTACCTCTACCCACCCCTGAGCCCCCAAGTCACCCTCACCAGCCGTTACCTCAACCCACCCCTGAGCCCTCAAGTCACCCTCACCCCTTTACCTCTACCCACTCACAAGCCCTCAAATCACCCTCACCCCCTTTACTTCTACCCACCCCTGAACCACAAGTAACCCCCAACTCTCTATACCTCTACCCACCCCTGAGCCCTCAAGTCACCCTCATCCCTTTACCTCTACCCACTCACGAGCCCTCTAGTCACCCTCACCTCCTGTTACCTCTACCCACCCCTGAGCCTTCGGTCACCGCCACCTTCCATTACCTCTTCCCACTCCAGAGCCCCCAAGTCGCCCTCACCTCCCTTTATCTCTACCCACCCCTGAACCTTCAAGTCACCCTCTTCTCCCTTTACCTCTGTACATCCATCCCTGAACACTCGTCACCCTCACTCCCTTTACCTCAACCCACCCCAAACCCTGAAGTCACCCTTACCTCCCTTAACCTCTACCCACTTCTGAACACTCAAGTCTCCCTCTCCTTCCTTTACCGTTACCCACCTCAGAACCTTCAGTATGTTTGGCGGGTACCTTCGCCTCTTTGATAGTGTGCCCCTTCCCCGCCACACTCTATATTTGAGGTCTTGCCTGAGACAGCACATGTGCAGACACTTGCAAGACATTTTGTTTACTTAGGGTGCTTAGAGCCCACCCCTTGCTTACCACAGTTTGGCTTCATAGTCACTCTTATTTCCTTGCTTCTGTTTGGTCAACAAGAACCGGCTTTACTTCCTCTTCATGTGTTTGTCCCTACCCTGGAGCATGACACAAGTACAGCTTCCCTTACCCAGTGTCCTTGCACTGCTCAGCACTTTCAGAGGTACTTTTTTTTCCTTTTTACTCGTACCCCATTCCTCCCTCCCCCATCCCACATTGTTACTTGCCCTGCCCCCCCCGTCCTCCTGTGTTACTGCTTCTTCGGTCTGCCCCATTTCCGTTGTTGCTTGCCCCATCCACTCCCATCACCTCCTTGTTTGTTGCTTGCCCCCTCCTGTCCCACCAGAGAAAAGGCACCCAAAAGTCACGCCAGTGGTTGTCAAGATGCTACAAAGATGCAAATACCACTGCATTCCCCGCTCTGCATGGCCTTTATGTTGCGGGGCCGACAATGCAAACTTCAGGTCAGATATAAGATAATTAAATGCTTTTTTTGTGTGAAGGCAGAGAATATTCCCATACTAAGAAATCAGATCCCAGCCCCTCGCTGTCAGCGCTGGACAAGTAATATCGCTTCTTTTTTCTTAACTTTCTGCCGTGCTGCACAGCAGCTGCTTTGCTGTACAACATGGCTAAAAGAAATTGACAAAGGCAATAGCTCTCATAGGGGAGAACTATGGGCTTTTCCAAAGCTTGTTTTCTTATAGCATATTACTCTTGTATAGTGCCTACTTGAGTCACCTCTAGGTGTTTTTAACCCCTTCGCTGCTAGGCTTTTCCCCCTCCCTCTGTGCTAAGCATTTTTTGGCTATTTGGGGTAGCTCGCGCTTAGGCCCCTGTAACTTTTTGACCACATAAGGTATCCACGCCAAATTTGCGTCCTTTTCTTCCAACATCACGAGGATTCTAAAGGTACCCAGGGTTTGTGGATTCCCCTGGAGGGGACCCAGAAATTAGCCAAAATACAGCTAAAGTTTTTTTTTTTTTTGAAAAATGGGATAAAAGTGCTGCAAATGCAAGCGTCTGGTTTTTTCCCTGCAAATGGTATCAACAAAGGGTTTGTAGGGCAGAAATTACCATTTTCCCAGCTTTCAGGGACTGACAGACTTTTGTCACAAAACCAACATTTTTTACACAATTTTGGCATTTAACTGGGACATAGTCTATTTTTGCTATTTTTTGTGCTTTCAACCTTCTTCCAGTTAATGATAGAAATGGGTATGAAAGCAATAATGGATCCTGGAAAGCTAAACATTTTAGAAAAGTAGACGAAATTCTGAGTTCAGCAAGAGGACATTTGTGTAGATCCTTCAAGGTTTCTTTATTGAAACTAACAGTTGAAAATAGTAAAAGTTGAAAATGAGTTGAAAAAAACAGCCATTTGTCCCAACGTTTTCACCTGTAACTTCTTCTAATTATGACAGATGTTTGAAAGCAATATACCGTTACATCTGCTGGTCCTTTCTGCTTGTGGGGCTATATAGGATTTGTAGGTTCCCCACGAACCAGACGAACCCAGAGCCAATAACTGAGCAGCGTCTTGCAATGGTTTTTTATTATGTACCGGGTACATAGCAATTCATTTGGGAAAATATATACAGTGAAAAATCTGGATGAAAGACACCGATGTATTCCTGAAAATGGAACAAAATATAGAGTTTAGAAACAGTAGCTATTTGCACATTTCCGAAATTGTGAGTACCCATACTAGCATGAGAATTATAGGACATTTTTCAAAGTGACTTCTTTTTTACACATTGTCTTTCATTTCGAAGGCAGAAATGCATCGCAAGTCAATAGGTAATAACAGTTGCTCTACAAGTCTGTGATACAAATGGTACCTCACTTGTGTGGGAAGGCCTAGTGCCCGCGACAGGAAACGGCCCAAAACGCAACGTGGACACACCACATCTTCACCGTGAAAACGGACCCTTTTTTTGCAAAGTGCCTAGCTGTAGATTTTGAACCCTAGCTCTGCCGGCACCTAAGGAAACCTAGCAAACCTATCCATTTTTGAAAACTAGACACCAAGGGGAATCCAGGATGGGGTGACTTGTCTGGCTCTCACCAGGTTCTGTTACCCAGAATCCCTTGCAATCCTCAAACTTTGTAAAAAACTAAAACAAAAAAAAAATGTTCCTCACATTTCTGTGGTGGAAAGTTCTGGAATCTGCATGAATCCACAAATTCCACCCACCCTGCATTCCCCAAAGTCTTCCGAGAAAAATGGTATCTCACTTGTGTGGGTAGGCCTAGTGCCCGCGACAGGAAACGGCCCAAAACGCAACGTGGACACACCACATTTTCACAGTGAAAACGGACCCTTTTTTTGCAAAGTGCCTAGCTGTAGATTTTGAACCCTAGCTCTGCCGGCACCTAGGGAAACCTAGCAAACCTATCCATTTTTGAAAACTAAACACCCAGGGGAATACAGGATGGGGTGCCTTGTATGGCTCTCACCAGGTTCTGTTACCCAGAATCCCTTGCAAACCTCAAACTTTGTAAAAAAAAAAACACATTTTCCTCACATTTCTGTGGTGGAAAGTTCTGGAATCTGTGTGGGACCACAAACTTCCACCCACCCTGCATTCTCCAAAGTCTCCCGATAGAAATGGTACCTCACTTGTGTGGGTGGGTCAAGTACCCGCGACAGGCAGGGGCCCAAAACGTATTGTGGAGACATCAAAATTACCTATCACAAAATGACCTGGTTTTGCAAGGGGGGGCACCTGGGTTTTTGGCCCCGGCCTCAGGAGCCATCTAGGGAAACCTACTAAACCCACACATTTCTGAAAACTAGACACCCTGGGGAGTCCAGTGAGGTATGGCTTGCGTAGATCCACCAACGATTACCTACCCAGAATCCCCTGGGGGCAGAAAGACTGTGGCTATTCTTTTTTGGGGGGGGGCATTGGGATGCCCATTCTGGGCAGCCCCCACCCCTACATATAAAAAAGCCAGCATAATCGCTGGTGCATTGTGGGCTCTCTGCCCCCCCGGGGGGGCAGATCAGGGGCTAATGCCCCCATCAGCCTCCTGGGGGGGGCAGAAAGACTGTGGCATTTTTTGGGGGGGTGGGGGCATTGACATGCCCATTCTGGGCAGCCCCTACCTATATAAAAAAAAAATCCTGGCGCTTAGTGGGCTTTCGGGCTATTGCCCCCATCTGCCTCCTGGGGGAAGAAATTCTTTTGTTTTCTTTGGGGGGTAGGGTGGGGGCATTTGCATGCCCATTCTGGGCGGCCCCCACCTCGGGCCTATAAAAAAAATAATCCCTGGCTTCTAGGGTGCTTTCTGCCCTCCTGGGGGGGCAGAAAGACTAGAATTTTGTGGGGGGAAGGGGTGGGGGCATTGACATGCCCATCTTGGGCAACCCGCACCCCTAAATTCATCAGGAGTAAAAACCCTGGTGTCTAGTGGGCTTTCCGCCCCTGGGGGGCAGATTGGGGGCTACTTCCCCCATCTGTCCCCCAGGGGGGAGCAGAAACACTGGAATTTTGCAGGGGGTGGGGCATTGGCATGCCCATATTGGGCAGCGCCCACCTCTAATTCAAATTAGAAAAAAAATCCCTGGTATCTAGTGCGCTTTCCCCCGCCCCAGGGGGCAGATTGGGGGCTCTTGCCCCCATCTGCTCCGCAGGGGGGCAGAAATACTGTCATTTTGCAGCGGGGGTGGGGGCATTGGCATGCCCATATTGGGCAGCCCCCACCCCTAATTCAAATTAGGAAAAAATCCCTGGTATCTAGTGGGCTTTCTGCCCCCCTGGGGGGGGCAGCTTGGGGGCTACTTCCCCCATTTCCCCCCAGGGGGGGCAGAAAGGCTGAATTTGCCAAAATGCATATGGGGGAGCAAAGGCCCTTGCCCAAGGGGCCGCTCCCCCCTCCCTGGTGCCTAGTGGGTGGATCCCTGCTTGGGGATTGCCCTCCTGGGGCGATCCCCAAGCAGGGATCCACTAGTGAGGGGTACCATTGGAAAGGGGAGATTCTCCCCTTTCCAACGATACCTCTCCTGACTTACTACGTGCTCAGGGGGCTGAGATAGCCCCCAGAGCACGTAGAAAGCGAAACTGAAATGAGCCTCTTAGCTCATTTCAGTTTCGGTTTCACTGAAATGACATCAGTGCGACATGCGCGCTGATCGTCATTTCAGGGAAACAGAGCAGACAGCCTCGGGAGCTGGGGAAGCTCTTCCCCAGCTCCTGAGCCTGTTGGGGGGTAAAGGGAATCCCTCTGGTACCCGCACCAGAGGGATTCCCTGTGCCATGTGCGAGGACAGCCGGGGGCCGTCCTACGCACATGAGCACTGATGTGTCGGACGGCCCCCGGCCGTCCGACGCACCGAAGGAGTTAATGGGCCACAAGTGAGAACTCTGGAGCTGAGGCTAAAGGCAGGGCAAGTTTCTCACAGTTGCTGTCAGTGTTTCTGAAAGGTGTTCAGAAGAGATGATCATCCAATCATTGCGATCTAAGCAGAGCACACAGAGCAATGGTCATGAATTCCAGTTGCAATTGTGATCCAGAGCAAATGTGTGTGAAGGAGGTACACAGTTGTCAAAATATTGACAAGGTGAAAGCAAAAGAAAATGCAGTGCTTATAGGTGAGTGGGTACGTTGTGCGTTTGGTGGGGATGGATTAAAGGAGATGCGAGCAAGTGCATTCAGGAGAGAGTGAAAGAGGGTACTGAAGAGGAAGGTGATGAGGTTTATGATTTGCATACGGAGAAGATGTGAAGAGAAAAATGGCATACTTGTGGAACAAAGAGTAAACATAACTGGAGTGATTGAGACAAATTGAAGACCACTCCCCCTTCCACAGGCCTCAGTGATGTTTAATTCACAGTTTCAAATTATCAGAAGTAAAACAATTTCAATATTAATTATTTACAACAAAATCATTTTTGTTACACACTTAGCTTAAACAGCTCACAACCATTGACAAACCCAATAGTCCTGGTGGGTGGTGGGTTTTAGGTGTTTGTTAGTTGTTGTGTTATATATCTGGATGACATAACAAAGCCCAGAGAAGCTCCAAAATACCAGTTGGGTGGCAAACTATGAGAATCACAGAAATGTACTTTAAGTGTTTATCCACACACTTAATTACATAGGCCACACCCTTTTTAAAGACCTCCCCTACTTTTTTCATCCCACTTAAAGCCCTGATGTTATCATCGCTTGTACGGCGCTCTGGTACTCAGCAACTTCCAGGGGAAACAGCCTTTAAAACAATTTCCTTACCACGCATGTATTTGTGCCTTTACCATGCATGGTAAGTAGTGGTAATATATATATATATATATATATATATATATATATATATTCACTGAAAAAACCATAGGTTTCAGGCACGTTATAGTTAGAAATTAGCATTTAAAAAAACCTTAGAAATTCACTGAAAAAACCATAGGTTTCAGGGACGTTATAGTTAGTTGGACCTTCCACTCGTACAAAACCATAGAAATTCCGCCGTTATAGTTAGTTCAGCTAACTATAACTTGCGCCCCCGCAATGCACTGCTGATGACGTCACATATTACATCATTCATGACATGGTCAGTGACATCACTGATGACCTCTCAAATGACATCACTGATGACATCATCCACGTGAAAATCTGATGCACCTCCTCACACTCTAATATAACCTTTGATACACCCACTGTAAAATACAGACTACCATTTTTGAAACCATCGACACACCAATACCAGTTACTACATACGCACTCCCTGATTCCTAGGTCTACACACACATCCACTCATTCACCCATACAATCACTCATACATGCAGTCACTCATCAATACAACACTATCATATGCACTCATACACCTATACAGACACTCACACACCGCCACTCATCCATGGAGTTACTCACACACCTAGTCAGTCATGCAAAGATTCAATAACACTCCCATTTACTCACCTATACAGTTATACACACACCACCTCACTTATTCATACAGATACTAATGCATACTTACTCTCTTATATAATCACTGATACAAGTACACACTCATCCATACAGTCACTCTCACAATCACTGACTCTCACGTATAGTCATTTATATACTCCAACTCTCACATACACTGCCTTTTACAAATGTAGTTACTTGGACATGTACCACTGAGACATCCATTCACTCACCAACACACCCATACACACACTCACCCACCCATACAGCTGTATCCACATGCACTCTTGAACCCATACACCCAGTGAATCAACCACTCACACATCTTTGCACAGAGTCACACACCTCCCACCCACCCACACACACACTCAGTCTCCCATACAAATACTCAGGCAACCAATCAATAACCCATATAGACACTCATGTAGCTACTGACCAACCCATGCAGCAGCTTATACAACAACAGACAGACTGATACAGACATTCACACAGTTTAGTCACTAACCCATGCATTCAGTAAAACACATGTAATCACTCACTTAAACAGTCAGTCACGCACCTATTAAATCCTCCATCCAGACACTTATACACCCACTCATTCTTCAATACACCTTGGCATATATATAATACATATTTAAACTTTAAAGAAACTCACAGTCACTGGATGATGTCATCAGTGATGTCATTTGAGATGTCATCAGTGATGTCATCAGTGATGTCACTGACCATGTCATGAATGATGTAATATGTGACGTCATCAGCAGTGCATTGTGGGGGCGCGAATTATAGTTAGCTGAACTAACTATAACGGCGGAATTTCTCTGGTTTTGTACGAGTGAAAGGTCCAACTAACTATAACGTCCCTGAAACCTATGGTTTTTTCAGTGAATTTCGAAGGTTTTTAAATGCTAATTTCTAACTATAACGTGCCTGAAACCTATGGTTTTTTCAGTGAATTTCAATGGTTTTTTAAATGCTAATTTCTAACTATAACGTCCCTGAAACCTATGGTTTTTTCAGTGAATTTCAAAGGTTTTTTAAATGCTAATTTCTAACTATAACATACCAGTCGCGTTTCCAGAGTGGTGGAGAAAGGTGGGCGTGGCCTCCGAAACACCTCTTAGCAATGTGGGATTTACTGGAGGTAACAGGTGGAGTAGTTAGCCCCCAACGTCAACCTTGGGGGCCAACTATCCCTTTTATTACCACCAGTAAGTCCCACACAGCAGGATTGCTAACTTCTTATATCAGGTCCCGCCCCCTCCCTGCACCACTGTGCAAACGTGCCCCCTAGCACGTTGTAAGTTGGGGATTAAGTCCCCTTGAATCCTGAGGGTCCCTGGGGGCCAACTAGCCCACCAGGTACCTCCAGGAAGCGGAACAGAGCTGCTTTGCAGAGAGGTGGTCCAAGGCCACGCCCCTTTTTACACCTGTCTGCAACGCAGCTCTGTGGCGCTTACTGGAGGTAGCTGGTGGGCTAGTTGGACCCAAGGGACCCTCAGGATTCAAGGGGACTTAATCCCCCAACTTACAACGTGCCAGAGGGCCCGTTTGCACAGTGGTGAAGGGAGGGGGTGGGGCCTGATGTGACAAGTGTGCAAATGCGCCCCGTGGCGCGTTTTAAGTTGGGGGATTAAGTCCCCTTGAATCCTGAGGGTCCCTGGGGTCCAACTAGCCCACCAGGTATCTCCAGTAAGCACCACAGAGCTGCGTTGCAGAGAGGTGTAAAAAGGGGCGTGGCCTCGGACCACCTGTCTGCAACGCAGCCCTGTGGCGCTTACTGGAGGTACCTGGTGGGCTAGTTGGCCCCCTGGGACCCTCAGGATTGAAGGGAATTAATCCCCCAACTTAAAATGCGCCACGGGGCGCGTTTGCACAGCGATGCAGGGAGGGGGCGGGGCCTGATGTGACAAGTGTGCAAACGCACCCTGTGGCGCGTTTTAATTTGGGGGATTAAGTCCCCTTGAATCCTGAGGGTCCCTGGAGGCCAACTAGCCCACCAGGAACCTCCAGTAAGCGCCACAGGGCTGCGTTGGAGAGAGGTGGTCCGAGGCCACGCCCCTTTTTACACCTCTCTGCAGTGCAACTCTGTGGCGCTTACTGGAGGTACCTGGTGGGCTAGTTGGCACCCAGGGACCCTCAGGATTCAAGGGGACTTAATCCCCCAACTTAAAACACGCCACAGGACGTGTTTGCACACATGTCACATCAGGCCCCACCCCCTCCCTTCACCACTGTGCAAATGCGCCCCGTGGCACGTTTTAAGTTGGGGGATTAAGTCCCCTTGAATCCTGAGGGTCCCTGGGGTCCAACTAGCCCACCAGCTACCTCCAGTAAGCGCCACAGAGCTGCATTGCAGAGAGGTGTAAAAAGGGGCGGGGCCTCGGACCATCTCTCTGCAACGCAGCCCTGTGGCGCTTACTGGAGGTACCTGGTGGGCTAGTTGGCCCCCAGGGACCCCCAGTATTCAAGGGAAATTAATTCCCAAACTTACAACGTGCCACGGGGCGCGCTTGCAGAGTGATGCACTGAGGGGGCGGGGCCTCCGGCGCGATGCCGTTTTTTTGGTTTTTTTTAGAAGGGGGGCTGTGGGGCCCCCCTTTTTTTTCCTATTTTTTGGGCCCTGGGGACCCCATCCCCCAGGGCCTGACCCTATTTTGTTTATAAAATACGGGAAGGGTGCCGTGTGGCCCCCTCCCGGGCCGCTTCTAGCCCCGGGGACCCCATCCCCGGGGCCTGGCCACTCCGTTGGGGACCGTGGGGGAGCCCCAATGCCCCCACGGTCCCGCCGGCTCCCCGCCTCCTGCGGGAGCCGGCATTGCTTCCACAAGGGGAGCTGCTGACATGCAGCTCCCTTGTGGAAAAGCAATCTGCTTTGGATTTTGGAGCGAGAGCAGAAGCCTGCTCTCGCTTCCAAAATCCACACCAGTGTTTGCTATGAAAGGGTGGGAGCTGCACGGCTCCCGCCCTGCCATAGCAAACAGCAGTGTCCCGTGGGTGGGCACCCCGGGACACTGCAGGAGCCGGCCCTGGGGGGTGGCGGTCCCCAGGGCCATCAAGGGCTCCAGGAGGGGGGCCGCGCGGCCCCCCTCCCTACCAGTGCAAAGCCCCGGGGAGGTGGTGGTCCCCGGGGCTCCGTAACGGACCCCCGCATTTCCATATTTAGTGCCCCGGGGAGGTGGCGGTCCCCGGGGCATGTGGAGGGGCTCGAGCCCCCCCACACAGGTTTAAAAAAAAAGAAATAGAGCCCCGGGAAGGTGGTGGTCCCTGGGGCAGCGTGGGGGGGATTGGGACCCCCCATGCATTTCTTTTCACAGCCCCGGGGAGGTGGCGGGCCCCGGGGCTGCGGGGGGGCAGCGTGCCCCCTGCAGTTGTTTCTGAAAGCCCTGGGGAGGTGGCAGTCCCCGGGGCAGCGGGGGCCCCCACGGGCCCCGCTAATTATTTGGCAGTGCCCCCGGGACCTGGCCCACCCGGGGGCTTTTTGAAAACGAAGCGCGGGAGCCCGCGCTTCGTTTTGTTTTTATAATTTCGGCGGGATTCACGACCCCAATGCGATTTCCGCCGAAATTATTAAAAATAAAATGCTTTTGTTGGCCCTGGGGGTCCTTGTGGGACCCCCTGAGCAGGCCTAGGGGCTCAGGGTGTTTCTACCCTGCCCCCTTTAATTGTTTTTTAACCTTTTGTTTCTGTTTTTTCTTGTGACTCGGTTCTACTTTCAAAGGGAACCTCAAGTACCAGCATGCCAGTTAATATACGCCCACAAGGGCGGGGCTTGGAACATGTATTAATGGCTCCTTTTGACTGCCGCTTTGTTTGCCTGCACACCGCCCGTGACCAAGAGCACAGGAGTGCTCAAAACGCGTTGGGCTTTGGATTTGCGAAGGTGTAACTGTCCTTTTTCCGAAATATGGTTCCTCAAATTAAAGGCGATAACCTGCTGTTGTGTGGCGTCTCCTCATTAGGCTATTTACGTTGGTGGATGTTTAAGCGGCCTGGCCTAGGTCGCGGAGACGCCCTGCCGCGAGTGTTGCGGATCTGGTGTTGTGAAGTGTCCAACACCGAGAAACAGATGGGCCATTTTGAGTGAAGTACTACGCACAGCTTGGCGAGAGGTGTAGTTTTCACCTAACCCACCAGGGAAATACTTTGCATTTATTTTGGGACATGACGGCATCCACTTGGAAGTAATTGTTTTCAAAGGGAACCTCAAGTACCAGCATGCCAGTTAATATACGCCCACAAGGGCGGGGCTTAGAACATGTATTAATGGCTCCTTTTGACTGCCGCTTTGTTTGCCTGCACACCGCCCGTGACCAAGAGCACAGGAGTGCTCGAAACGCGTTGGGCTTTGGATTTGCGAAGGTGTAACTGTCGTTTTTCTGAACTGTGGTTCCTCAAATTAAAGGCGATAACCTGCTGTTGTGTGGCGCCTCCTCATTAGGCTATTTTCGTTGGTGGATATATATATATATATATATATAACTCCACCCTCCACCTCCTGTCACTCCAAGAACCCAGCAAGGACCAGGCGCAGACACCAGCTTATCTCTGCAAATCTATATTGTTCGGGAAAATCAACCATAATGCGTTTCGGTCAAACAAGTGACCTTGTTCACATACGCGCAGTGCCATCTTAGTCACAGTCTTATAGTGCCCATGTGACAATACTCCATGACGAAAGACTAGCCTACATCATCTTTCTTCTTTTTGTTATCCCAATGGAGACACACAATTTACAAACCACACATCATATTATCGAACTGTCGATAATATCGCTTAATGAAGTATTAAATTAATGTACAGAGCAAAAGGGCCAAATTAAGTATGTGTACAATATGTATCACTTTAGCACTTGAAATCATCACTCGGGGTGGGTCAAACACATATCACAGATGTCAGCCATAACATCATCATGAATTCGATTAGAAAATGATGTCAATTGATGAAAGTTATTCTCACAGCTTCAATCATTACTTCATTAATGTACCACAGTTCAACTCAAGTGAGCAAACATAGTCCATTACTATATTAAACTCATGAATTCATTCATTATATTTGGATGGACAATCACATATCAATAATGGTCACTTAAATAGTGCATCTCACCAAACACTGAAATTGCGTAGTAGCTAAAAATAGTCACAATTGAGCCCAAGTGGGCAAACATAATCCATATTATATAAGACCTCGTGGAGTCATGTAAAATCATTTCTCTCCTCATAATGCATAACTAAAGTTTAACAATTGCATATTTGGCTCACATTTATGATGATCAAATCAAATGTGCTTCCCACAAAATTATAATTCATTTAACATCATGCCTAACAATATCTCTATGTCTCATTGGATCACACTTTCCCCAGTGGTATTGAAGTTTATCGTAAGTACTGTTAAAAATCATTTATTCAGCACATGTAACCTCTATAAAAATGAATATAGCTCCTCTTCAGTATTTAAACAATCAGTAGACTTAGTGTCTAAATTAACAATTTACCTACTCTCCACTTGTCTTAACATTCACTCCCGGTTGCCACCCTTGGGATGCCTCGGGACTCCATCGATCACATAGTATGATAGGCACCTAGTATCATTCATGTGAAAATCATCCACATGCCGGCGACTGGGTATGATCACTGTTTATTCTTTACTGCCTTCAGGTGCTGAAGGATTTGCTTGTGTACCTGCAGAATCATGCTGCCTTCATACTGCAGCCCACAGTCACATGACAGTACATATACTGCGAATTCCGTCCTACAATTAAATGAGCCCCTGATCTTGGATGGTTTGTTGGTGAAAGGTGTACTGTATTAGACCGTGTTGATCCCATGGACACATGCCTTACACTTATGACATTTGTGGAAGCCATTGGCCCGCTGAATCCAATTTCCTTGCCTGATGATTTCTGGACTACTTCTTACCAGGTACCAGGGCGTCCCTCATGGAGAACGCTCTCTGGAATGTTATAAGGGGGGTTTTGGGAATAGTCGGTCCCAAAATCAGATCCCCTCCAAATATATATATGATCGTGAGCAAGGTCTTGTGACAAGACCAAAACGTGTTGATCTGTAGCTTTCATTGCAAATAATGAGCTGAATATTTAAAGAAAGTAAAAGAAGAATTGTTTTGCAATTACGGAGTGCGACCCTGTTCCTTGATGAGAGGAGTTTTGTGTGATATACATATATATATCGACAAATGGGCATGTACAAAATAGTGAGTATTGAATTATGCATCATGCACTTTATGACTAATTGCAGTTTTTGCACATATGCCATATTTGCACTATTGCTAAAAAAATGTTAACATTTTATTGTTCTGTTTTCTTGCTGCTTTATTCCAAAATATTACAAATATTGTTTTATTCTCACGATCAGTCACTTTAATGTATACATGCAGTATTGGTTTACATATGCATTATTTTGCACATACAAGCTTTATGAATTGAAGTCCTTGAACTTAATAACAACACTTGCCAAAACTAGAATCTGTTTGCAACTGTTAGTCTGTTGTCAGCATGAATGCTAACCTTCTTAGAGTCTGTTTTTCATTGTCGGTGTTCAAATATCATGTGTGCACTATAAAAAGTAATGTTAGTTTTGTAGCGCATATTGTGAACAAGGCCAGGCTTGGCCGAAACGCGTTTTGGCGAACTGCTTGCAATAAAGAAAATTAGTACTTACATGTTGGAGTCCGTGTCCCGGGTCTTTGATGCAAACATCTACGTAACGGGATATATATATATGAGAAATCCACACTCCTATATGCCAGCAGGACAAACAGGTACGTGTTCAGGTTTCGAAAGCAGTGCTTTATTGCATGTATAATTAAGTCAGCATCACAGGAATGCGAAGACTAGTGTCCAGCCTGACGCGTTTCGACTGCGTTTCCGCGGTCTTGTTCACATGACGCGCTGGACCAATCAAAACATATTTATAGAGTGCACATTGACAAATCACCTCCCCTGGAGCTATCACAATGAAAAAAAGACTTAGCAATTCATGAATCTGCCCGATAATTTCTAAGCATATATCACATATATAACCGAATGTCAAACGACATAAAATACAGGTTAAAAGTGAAATAATACTAATAGATATATGACTGATAAAAGGAGTATAAAACTAGGTATTACAAACTGTTATAAATACAGGATAAAAACATGAATAAAATGCTAAATGCATAATTAATTAAAATCAAGTGGTTAATCATGTCATCTTCTGTATAGAAATATGGTTCCATCAGTCCTGGAGTATATATTGGGCTGTCACTTCCTAACAAAGTCATAAACTAACAAAGTGATCCAAGCTCCCCATAAAGTGCATAAATATAAAGTGCAAGTGCAAAATAGTGCAAAAAAGGCTAAACATGTGCAAAATATTCATTTAATAAATTTTAGGCCAGTATAACGGCATCTGTTAGAAACTCTGAATACTAAAGTGCGAGTGCACAATGTACACATCGGTTGAATACAAAGAGGCAGAAATCTGACATGTTTTGCTTAATGGGCAACGTCTAAGACAGCATGGTAAATCTTAGCAAAGAAGCTTCAGAATAAATAGTCAGAGTAAAAATCAGAGTAAAAACCACGGACAGATCAAGAAATGCCATCTAAGTAAATACATTAGTGCCAAATACCGTACCATATTAGGAAAACAGGGACGGAATGAAATAACCAAGAATACTGGAAAGAGACTACGCAAGTGAACCTAGACAGATCTATCATAGTTCAATCACAAAAAGTTGTGAAGGTCTTCACCAGTGTTGAGACCGTTGGGCATGCAAGTGTCTAATAGGACAATAAAATATGATTCCAACTGGCGCAACTCTTTCTCCCTATTTCCACCACGAAGGGACTTGGGTACAGAACCAATCACATAATATCTGAGGTCATTAAGATTGTTGTTATGAACATGTTTCAAGTGTCTGGCTACTGGGTAATTTGGATCCGAGTTAACCGCAGCACGGAGGTGTTGCAGAATGCGGTTAAACACCTGGAGTTTAGTACTCCGTAAGTACTTCAGTTGGCAAGTGCATTCCAAAATATACACTGCGAACTCTGTACGGCATGTGAGATGCCCTTGGATTTTGATAGGTCTGTCATCAAATGCTGTGGTGTACTCGGTGGTGTTTTTACCAAACTTACACGCTCTGCACGTGTTGCACTTAAAAAATCCTGACCTAGGAGACAACCAATTGTTGGAAACAATTAACTCAGGGCTGCTCTTGACAAGTGCATCCCTCATCGAGGGTGCACGTCTAAATGTGAGAGTAGGAAGTTTGGGCACAATACGTGATAGTGTTAGATCTGATAGCACTATCGGCCAGTGTTTGCAAATAATTTTCCTGATTTCTCTCTCCTGGCAGCTATAAGCAGTTATCAGTCTGACTGTATCAGGAATATCTGGCAATTGGTTAGGAGTTATTGGAGACACAATAGTGGTGGCCTTTTGACCCTGCAGAAATTCCTCTCTGTCTTGTTCATTAGCCCTGTTCAACGCCTGTATGAGCTCAGAGTGCTTGTAACCCCTGGCTAGGAATCTCTGGAGAGCTTCAGCTTGACACCTGGCAAGATCCGTGTCTGAACTGCAAATCTTTTTAATGCGCAAGAAGTCCCCATAGGGGATACTGCGGATTAGGTGAGGTGGGTGAGCACTACTGGCGTGCAGCACAGAATTGCCAGCAGTGCTTTTCCTGTGAAGTCGCGTCTGGATACTATTCTCCTCTACATAAAGCTCCACATCAAGGAACTGCGCACACCTGCTACTAATATGCGCCGTAAACTTTAAATTAAGGTTGTTGACATTAATGTTTCGAACAAATTGGTGTGCAGACTTCAGATCCTCTCCATATGATACATACATCGTCAATAAACCTCCACCAATGGAGGACATGTGCATCATAAGCCTCCCTGTGGTTGACCTTGAGGACATGTTCCTCCCACCAGCCAACGTGAAGACACGCATAGCGGGGGAGAAACATGCCCCCATGGCAACTCCCCGTAACTGTTGAAACAACATTTTGTTAAAGAGGAAAAAATTGTTTCTGAGACACATTTCTATCATGGTTACAATCATCAGATTATGCTCATATAGATGAATACTTCTACTGTCCAAATAATATTTGACTGCGTTAATACCATCTACATGGTGTATGCTGGTATATAGTGAACAAATGTCCATTACGATGAATATGCAGTCATCATCCCAATTAACAGATTGCAGTTTGGACAGGAAGTGGCCAGTGTCATTTATGAACGATGGGAGGCCCTCTACGAATTCATGTAGCTAGTAATCCACGTACTTCGACATTGGCTCAAGGAGACTCCGTTGAGCCGAAAGGATCGGTCTCCCTGGCACCGGTGTAACTTGTTTATGTACCTTCGGGATGAAGTACAACACTGGAGTGATCGGGTGTTCGTTCTTAAGGAAACTGAATTCATGTTTGGTTATGAGGCCCTTACGCTTCCATTGAGCCAGCTCTTTGTGCACAGTGTCTCTTAATCGTACCAGTCCAGTGGGCAAAACTTTCCTGTAACAATCGATGTCATTAAGGTGGCAGTCAGCCTCCTGTAAATATAGATCCCTAGGCCACAGGACAATATTGCCCCCCTTGTCCGCCTGATTTACTTTCAAGTTCTTGTTAGTCCTGAGTTTTTGCACAAGTTTGGAGTATTGTATATCTTGATATTTCCTGCGTGTTTTCTTGCACATGATCTTTCTGTTTAACTGTTTGAGATCCTCAGTGACAACATCATTGAAAACATCTATGGCGTCTTTGGGCATCATAGGCACGAAACTGGACGTTGGACGGAAGGACTCACTGGAGCAGAATTACTGCTGATGCCGATGTCTGCCATGTCCCATTGAGATGACTCCAGTGTTACTTCTTCCTCATTAGATAGAGACTGTAGAGTTCTTAATATGTTGAGTGTCATAGACTTGTAGTGTGGAGAGGGTATTAGGAGGTTGTTTGGGACCTGTGACACTGTCCGAAGTGCTCTTGAGCCTGTAAAATTTAAGCAATTTGAGCTTTCTTATAAATTTGAACAGGTCCACCCTCGATTGAACATATTTGAAGCTGGTAGGAGGGCAGTATGATAAACCTAGAGATAGCAACTGTATTTCAGCAGCAGATAGAACCGTTTCAGAGAGGTTGATCACTGTGTTGTCTGCGCCAGTTACCGTTGAGACCATTTCTTCTTGTTGTAGCCTCCACTGCCACGATTGCTGTTTTCGGAGTTTGCGCCTTTGTTTTCTGCGCCAGTTCCTCCGTCTCCTTGTTTCTTGGGGGGATTGCGTGGTCGTAGCGTTTGGCGCCGGGCCCATTGTAAAAAAGTGAGCTCCTCTCCAGGTGTAAAGTTTGAGGCACGATGTCTTGGCCACTGGCACCCCTGCTGGTGTCAGAATCACTACTGCTGAGTTCTGAACTCAAGTCGGAAGTAGATGGTCCTTGGCCTGAGATTGCAGTAGATACTGTACCAGGTGGCTTGATGGCTAATGCTTGAATTTTCAGTGTCGAATTTTTTCGAAAACGTAAAAATCCTCCCAGATTCATAATCGTGCTTATCTCTGGTGAATTTGTAGATTTTACGTGCTTTAATGGTGTCCTCCAATTTCTTTAAACAGACATCTATTTCCTCTCTGCCTTTCTTGATCTGCTCTTTGTTCTCCTGAATATCAAGTAGGCTGTTGATTTGTTCTATTTCCTTGAGGATTTCAATCCTGTCAATTTCAGCGTATTTGATTAGGATGGACACCATGTTCATCGAGGCTTCTAGGTTATTTGTTGCCCACTCTTTCATCATCAAAGGGTTAGAGTTTTCAAAAGTTGGTGCAATCATTATTCTTAACCCCCTAGGGATTCTGTTTACTTCACGGTATTTTTCTAGGGATTTTTTCTCCCACCATTTATTGAGTTCCGTACGTAAAAGTTTCTCTAAGCTTTTTAATAGTGATTTCACGTCATTGTTAACATTAGTGACCACCTTTCTGCCACTTTGCTCTTGTCCGATGTCGGGTAGATTAAAAAACAGAGCGTCGGCCACGGCCTCTCGGTCCCGTAGCGCGTCAGCTGACGCCATGATGCTGTAGTGTGGCTGCAACAAAGAAGAAAAATGCAGGTTGGTGCTCTTAATATCAAGTGAATGAGAGCACTATGGAACACAATCCCTCACCCGCCCGTGTCATAAGATGTGTCGATGCAGCACGCAGGCTCCCCGGTGTCCTCGGACTCCTCGGTGTCAGCAGGGACTCCGACAGTTACTCCAGCATTGCAGCAGCTTGATTCCACAACGGCGGGGGGCTGGCTTGAGGCTTTACTCCTTCCGGGTCAAAGGACGGTTCGCATCCGCGAAATCGACTGAATGTCCGCCAGCCAACAGCTTAAGGGAGGGTCCGCAGGATCAAAGACAGCCGTACTTCGATCGAATTAGAATGAGAAATCCACACTCCTGATATGCCAGCAGGACAAACAGGTACGGACCGCAGAGTGTTCAGGTTTCGAAAGCAGTGCTTTATTGCATGTATAATTAAGTCAGCATCACAGGAATGCGAAGACTAGTTCCAGCCTGACGCGCTTCGACCGCGTTTCCGCGGTCTTGTTCACATTACGCGCTGGACCAATCTAAACATATTTATAGAGTGCACATTGACAAATCACCTCCCCTGGAGCTATCACAATGAAAAACAGACTTAGCAATTCATGAATCTGCCCGATAATTTCTAAGCATATATCACATATATAACCGAATGTCAAACGACATAAAATACAGGTTAAAAGTGAAATAATACTAATAGATATATGACTGATAAAAGGAGTATAAAACTAGGTATTACAAACTGTTATGTGATCAAGGTCCGGGAGGACCGAAAAC
Source organism: Calotriton arnoldi (assembly GCA_963921515.1). Classification (NCBI taxonomy): domain Eukaryota; kingdom Metazoa; phylum Chordata; class Amphibia; order Caudata; family Salamandridae; genus Calotriton; species Calotriton arnoldi. The sequence continues at coordinate 1,039,542 of CAWUFW010001370.1, forward strand.
GCGTAATGGCCGACAGAAAATAAATTAAACAATAAGCACTGAACTGTGGTCCGTGCCTGCTTACTGTATCGAGAATGGTGATCATCTGCGAGCAGCGTACTTGGATATATATATATATATATATTCTCCTTTTCTCGATTCCACCACAGTTGCAGCATCCTCTCACAACGGATGCCAAATGTCCGTGAGGGTGGGACTTACAGCACAATATTTGTAAATCCCCGAACAGGAAAGGGGACAGGCACTCACAGGATTTGGGGATTTACAAATATATATATTCACTGAAAATAGAATAAAAATAAAAATTCAAAATTCAAAATACCTGAGCTAATGATAATGTATGCCCCTGCAATACACTGCTTATGACCTCACATATTACAACACTTATGACATGGTCAGTGACATCACTCATGATATCTCACTGATGCCATCACCCAGCGCGTGTTAGTGTTTTGTAAAAGTTTCTGAGACTTAAAGATACATACTAAGCTACCACAAAGTTAAATTATTATACTTTGTTTACTACTACTGAGTGATACTACTTCTAACATATATTATGTGAGTGGCTGTGTGACTGTGTATCCATGTGTGAGTGGGTGTCTGAGTGGTTGTATGGCTGTGTGAGTGTGTGCGTGAGTGGTTTGTTGGTGTGTGAATGGGTGTATACGTGATTGTGTGGGCGGTATGGGTCTATGGGTCTGTAACTGGGTTTGTGAGTGGTTGCATGGGTGAATGAGTGGCTGTATGTGTGGGGGAGTGTGTGTGTGAGTGACTGTATGGGTGCCTGAGTGGCTGTTTGAGTGATTGACTGGGTGTGTAAGTGGCTATATAGGTGAGTGATTGGCTGTTTGGTTAAGTGAGTTAATGTGTGAGTGGCTGTATTGGAGAGTGAGTATTTGAGTAAGTGGCTGTATGGGTGAGTGAGCGAGTGTGTGAGTGGTTGTATGGATGTGTGAATGCGTATGTAAGTGGTTGTGTGGGTGTGTGAGTGGTTGTATGAGTGAGTGAGTGGCTGTGTTGAGAGGCTGTATGGGTGAGCGTGTGGCTGTGTGAGTGGCTGTATGGGTGAGCGAGTGGTTGTGTGAGTAGCTGTATGGGTGAGTGAGTGGTTGTGTGAGTGGTTGTATGAGTAAGTGGGTGTGAGTGGCTCTATGGATGAGTGAGTGGGTGTGTGAGTAGTTGTATGGGTCTGTGAATGGGTATGTGAGTGGTTGTGTGAGTGGGTGGACAAGAGGCTATATGGGGTGTGAGTAGGTGTGTGAGTGGTTCGGTTATGTCATTTGAGATGTCATGAGTGATGTCACTGACTGTCATGAGTGATGTAATATGTGAGGTCATAAGCAGTGGATTGCAGGGGCGTGAGTTATAGTTATCACATATAGTTGCCTAATTTCTATGGTTTTGTACAAGTGAAATCTGAGCCAAACTATAAAGTCCCTGTAGCCTTTGTTTTTGTAGTGAATTTCTAAGGTTTTTTAAATTCTATTTCCTAACTATAACACCCCTGTAACCTTTGTTTTTTTCAGTGAAATAACTGTAAGCTGTCACCTTTGAGAGTGGGTTTGTGAGTGGCTGTATAGGTCAGTGAAGATTGTGAGTGTCTGTATGGGTCTACGACTGAGTGGGTGTTTTGGTTGGTGTGTGAGTGGCTGTATGCATCGGTGAGTGGGTATGTGAGTGGCTGTATGGGGGTTGTGGCTAGCAGCCCAAGATGGTGGTTGCATAAGCGACATGCTCCGGGCCCGGGATATGAATCCTTTAATTTCCTCCTGATACCTGCCATCCCCGAAATGTGACTGAGAGCTGGGTTGCTGTAACTGTTGGACTGAGTGTGGGAGTGCGGCGAGCGGCTGAATTGAGTGTGGCGGTGAGCACGGAGCTCTACTGGCGAGTATCGGGCCTGCCGCTGCTGGTGAAGCCTGAAGCTCCGCAAGGTTTATTTCTATCCTGAGCCGTGGCTGGTGCCGCCCCCTGGGCACGGAGGATTGCAGGAGTGTCCTGGACGTCGGCCCGGCGGGGCGACACCAGGCTGCAGATGGTGGAGTGGATGCCGAGGCCCCGAACGGCCCCTTTGCTGTGGGCTGAGACAGTGGCAAGGTGAGGAGGAACCAGCTGCACGGGGAATCACGTACGGATCTGCGAGGCCCTGCTCCACACCATCATCGTGTAATTCCGGCTGAAACCCCCCAGGAGCACCATGTTGCAGCGAGGCAGTACCGCAGTTCTGGGCTCGTGGGCCCCTACAGTGAGTGCCGCTGCCCCCCCTGAGAGCCAGCCAGTGACTGCGGGGAGCTGCAGAGACCTGGCGAGTGCCTGCTGGGGCCGTTTTACATAATCCTAGAGCCCCATTGAGTCTTTTTCTTTCCCTCTCCCCCTCGAGATGGAGGCTGGCAGGTAGACAAGGGGAAAAGATTGGACCTTACCCGGGCTGCCATAGTTGGAATACTTGCAGGCAATCGAGTGTCTGGAAATCTTGCATCCACCCCCACTCCCCCGGTGGTGTGCCCATTGTCGGGAGCGAGCAGGTGGACAGTGCCCACTACTGTAACTCCCTGTTGCTGGCAGAAGGACTGTGGATCCACAATAAGGCTGCAAGTCCCGGGTGTATAACGGGGTGAATTCACGGCTTGTCACATAACCCGATTACCTGGCCAACAATAATGAGACATGTGAAAGCAAAACCTGCTGCGGCGTCAGAGAGGGCTGGATCCCGATCACCGCCCTCCAAGGCCTCCTCCATGCACTCTCTGCTGGGAGAGGATGGGGCCCACCAGACAAGCTGGACATGATATTACAGGAAATTAGGGAGTCCAGATCAGCAACAGCGCAGCAGCTGGGTATTATCTCTGCAGAGCTTACTTTGCTGAAGGATGATCACAGAAAATTGTCTGATAAGGTCAAGGCCTCTGAGCAGACACTGGACTCTGTGGTACCAAAGATGAGAGAGCATGATGAGCAAATCCGGCAAATGCGCCAGCAGATAGAGACCCTTCAGGCCTGCGCGGACGATGCAGAAGGGAGGACCTACCGAAACAATCTCAGAATAGTGGGCCTTCCTGAGGTATCGGAGGGTCCGCAGCCAACAAAGTTTATTGAGGATTGACTCAAAACCTAAGTTGCTCCCACGGGCCTGTGGGTGCTTTTTACGGTGGAGCATGCCTATCGGGTTCCCACTAGAAAACCCATTCCTGGAGCAAATCCCCCACCAATTCTTGCCAAGATACTGAACTATAGAGACCGAGACCACCTGCTACAGGCAGCTCGCGACAATGGCCCGATACAGTTCAACAACACAAAAGTTTCAATATTCCCAGACTACACTTTAACGGTCCAACGCAAGCGCTCCTCATTTATGTAGGTCAAGCTCGTATCCGGGCGGCTGGCCTTGGGTTCGCTCTTCTTCTTTGACACGCCTGAGGGTGCATGGAATTGGCTTGACAGGAACTTCCCAGAAACCTTGGGCACTGGGCGCCATGAAAGATCTCAATAGAAATCACAGACTGCCACGCAGACACAGAAAAGGACTAACTACACAAAGCACCGTGACTGGTGCCCCCTCTCTTCGGATGGTCTTGGAGAGCTGTCAGGAGGCCCTCCGATCTGCATCTGCTTTAAAGTCTACGCACCCGCCTATCAGCTCCAGTCCTTCGAAGGAGGTGACTTCGGACTCAGACTCGGGGGGGAGTATTGCCCTGTTTCCCTCGGTATCCACGCAGATAAGTAATGACCCGCTGGGCTGAGAATGTTCTGTGACGGCTAAGTGGGGTACACTAATTTCAGCTAATGTATACTGGCCCAGTGAATGTATTACCCCAACCAGTGGGGCTACGACCTGGCTCCTGTAGACCACACTGCTATTGTGATACTTGCCAAGGGACACAGCGGCAAGTCAAGCTGTCAATTCCCGAGGCCCGGCTCGTCCTGGGCTGAACCACCTACTGCATATGGCCTAACACGTTTTCCACATCAGTAGCCTACCCCACAAGCGAAAGCACTTGTTATTGTACAGTTCACTATGTTACTGTTTAGTATACAGTTTGGTCGACCGAAGTTGTCTCGTTTGACCGAGTATTGGGATCATGTTTATTTGTTTAACATGCTGGTGGTCTGCTCGCTACTACTTTGGGGGGGGATTGAGGGGTGGGGTGGCAATGGTACCCATGTCTTTCATAAATGGCATCTGTAGTTAAACCATACACTATTACCACCTGAAACATACGGGGTATGAGCTCGCTCCGCAAGCGGCACAGGATATTGGCCCAATTGCACCGACGATGTGCTCAAATAGTATAACTGCAAGAAACGCATTTAATGCCCCCGAAACCTGTAAATTACAAAGAAGATGGAGAGGTCAACTGTATTCAACTGCCTATTCCGCTTTCTCACATGGGGCAGCGATATGGGTGCATGCTGGGGTCCCATTCTCTCTGACTGATAGTAAAATAGATGACCAAGGTAGATATGTGTTATTACAGGACACTCTGGATGGTAGGTGAGAGGTCTTGGGGCCCATATATCCACCTAACATAGATCAGGAAGCTTTTCTGTCCCGCATGTCAAAAGCCCTCTCGGAATGGACGCAATATCCATGGTTGCTGGGCAGAGATTTTAATGCAATCCTCGATGTAGGGTTGGATCGTTCTCACCCACCACTACCGGGAACAGTAACGATATTGCAGGCTAAGATCCTGTCTCGATGAGTGGACGGGTGGAACTTATTAGATGTATAGAGACTTCAGCACAACAACATGCGTGAATATTCCTTTTTTTCACACCCACATAGCCTACATACTCGCCTAGATCGATTTCTCTGCACACCGGACCTACTCCCTTCTATATCACATAGCACTTATTTAAGGAAGACCATCTCAGACCATAACCCGCTTGAATTAACAAATAACTGGGGCCGGGTTCCCACTCCAATTCCGACATGGCGCTTGCAGCCCATATTATTAGAAGACCCAGTATTTAGAGACACCTTAGCTACGTCCATCACCTCGTACTTTTCTGACAACAAGGGCACAGCTGCAACGAGGTCTGTAGAGGGGGAGGCCTTTAAGGTGACAATTCAGGGAGTCTCGATGGGGGCAGTGGTGAGTGCCAGACGTGAGATTATTTGTGATGTTACGGACTTAGAGGCAACTTTGCAATCACTAGAAATATCGGCCCAGACAGACGCAGATGACGAACAGAAACTGCAGGAGGCTAGAGTGAAATATGCAGAATTGTTGGAGCACCTGAGACTAATTGATCTAAATGCATATACCTTGCGTTCACATGCAGAGGCGAGCAGATCCAGCACATTGCTAGCTCGCTTAATAAGACCACAACCTTCACCTACACCTATACTGGCAGTATATGATAGACATCACACGTTAGTTACCACACTGGTGGAGATCAATGGGGCTTTTCAGGACTATTATACGCATCTATATGAGGCTCCTCCCAGCACGCATCTCAAGCTACTGATGAGTTCCTTTTGTCCATCTCACTTCCTGTTGCCCCACGTGCAGGTGTTGAAGACTTGGCAGCTCCTCTTACTTCCGCCGAGATTCGTGGAGTGATAAAGGAACTCGCCCGTAACAAAACGGAGGGCTCGGATGCGTTCCCCATTGAGTTCTACTCCACATTCGTGTCTCGATTGGTCCCCAGGCTATTGCAGCTATATAACACTTCACTTGAAGAGGGAGTCCTACCGCCGACAACTAGGGAGGCGATAGTAACTTCCTTATTAAAACCTGACAAGCCCCCGACTGACCTCTCTTCCTATAGACCTTAATCTATTCTGAACACAGAGTACAAAATCCTCAGTAAAATCTTTGCGTCACGACTACTTCCCCTTCTTCCTGGCTAATACATACTGACCAGTGTGGCTTCATACCCAAACGAAGTACCTCCCTAAGTATTTGTCGCTTCTTTGCTTTAATGCATGCAGCTCGGGATCACTTTCCACGTGCAGGCTGTCTTTCTTTAGATATTCGGCAAGCTTTCGATACCCTTAGCTGGTCCTATATGCTTGCAACACTTACTAAGTTTGGGATACGCCCCAACTTTTGTCGATGGGTGAAGCTACTTTACACCAGGCCAACAGCGCGAGCAAAAACAGGTTCCAACATCTCCTCCGCATATCATATATTTTGTGGGACGCACCAAGGCTGCCCCCTCTCACCACTATTGTTTGTATTGGCATTGGAGCCCCTTGTTCAACTTTTATGCCAAGCAATGAGGGCATATGGTATACCTATTACCACGGCTATCCACTCGGTGTCACTTTATGCCGATGACGTTATATTTCAAAGACATGCAATTAGATTTACGTCCTATAGCTACCCTGCTGACTCAATTTGGGTCCATATCCGGTCTACACCTAAATGCTTCGAAATCTATAGCATATTCCTTTTATAATAATTGTAATTTGCCCTATTTACAGTTTGGTCCACTACAACTTCAGGTGGAACCGGTCACATTTAAATACCTTGGTATCCAAGTATATAGAACTACTGCCGATGCGTTAGAGGGAAATCTGGTCCGTACAATCACCTTATTAAAGTCGCAGGTGGCTTTTTGGACTAACCTGCCGCTAACTACAGCAGGCCGGTTAGCAGTGGCCAAGATGGTCATGTTGCCTAGGCTCCTGTATCATTTTGTGAATCTTCAGTGGTGATTCCAGCATGGATCTTCAAGGCCTTAGACTCTTTATTGACAAATTTGATATGGGGTCCGGGGCGTCATAGGATAGCCCTCGCTAAACTGCAGTTGCTAGTACTAAAGGTGGTATGGGGGCCCCAGACTTCAAGGTATATTGTATAGTCGGACAGTTGCAGTGGCTGGCTTATTGGCTAGCAGGACATAATTTGTTTGAAATTGGATACTCTACTGCACGGCTAAGGCTCGATCGTTGTAGTCTTTACTTTGCCCCGAATCCAGAAAAATGAGGGATGCCCCCTTCCTTCTCCAGACGGCGCTCCACTATTCGAAACTAGCGCTGAAATATACTCAAATATCTACTCTATATGCCCCAAATGTTCCCCTCTGTGGCTTGCCAACCCAGCGGGGAGTTCTATCGGCCAATAGGTTGAAGCAGTGGGAGGAAGCTGGAGTTAAGACGGTGGGCTCCCTGTTCACGGATGGAGTCTTGATGCCCCACGCCGAGTTTGCGCGAACTCATGCAGTACCTACTACGCTGTTTTTGACCCATGCTGCAATAACGCATTTTATACGCCGGCATTGACTGGTGGAGCAACGAGAGCCCCCCACCTTTCAATTATTACAAGCACTCCACATAATGGGTCATGGAAGCCACTTGGTCAGGTGGTTGCACCGGGGATTGAGGGAACATTTAGACGTCCCACTGGTATCTCTTCGCCAGCAGTGGGAGAGCGACATAGCCAGGGAGCTCACGGACAGGGAGTGAGCGGTGGTTCTAGAATATCCCAAACGAGTCTCTCGTAATGTCCGATTTAAATTCATTCAACTTTTAATATTGCACAGGTCATACTTAACGCCAAATAAAATGCAGACAATGTACCCGACTGCTTCCTCAGACTGCCCTCGATGTCATTTATCTGATGCCGATTTCATTCATATGTTCTGGGCAGGTCCCTCTCTGCAAGGGTATTGGAGTGAAATTACAACGGGCCTAACCCAAATATCTGATCGGTCTTCTTGGTCCACTATCGAAGCATGCCTCTTGGGATTATCCCTGCTTCCGAAAAAAGCGATGGTATTGCGCCGCTTTACAGATCTTTCCCTAATATTGGCCAAGAGATTGCTCACACAACGCTGGAAATCCCACTCAGCGCCGCAAAGGGGAGCATGGGGGGAGGAAGTCATCCGGTGGGCCACTGCAGAGAGAGAGGCGCTGCAGTGTGAGGAATACAGGGGTCTTAGGAAAAAAACAATCTCAATGGAATGGGCCCAACTATTGGAACAAGTCAAAATGTCTACCATAGCTGACTAGAGGGAGTGAACACGGGGGCCCACCCTAATATATCTTACCTCATCGATTGGAATGGTTCTCAGTGGATTCATTACCACTGACTTATTGATCAGATGTCCTTCCCTTCCCGCCCCCCCTTCCCTCCTCTATTACACCACACAGATATAACACATGAATAAGAGGGCCGGACCATGATAGCAAAGTTTTTTATTTGCTTTGTAAGGGGGAGGATGGCAGGAGTTGAGCATGGTGTTTGTTTAAAACGCTAATCCAAGTGCGTGTATGTAATAATTTTATTACGCTGTAAATGCGCAAAGGCATGTTTCTTTTCAAGATCTCGCTGTGTAATTTATAGGAATGAATATAATGTATTAGATGCTCGAACACTTACAATTGTATGCATAAATGCAAATAACCTAACGCATGTATACACAATGTTAAAATGAATAAAATATGTGTGAAAAAAAATGTGAGTGGCTGTGTGGGTGTGTCAGTGGCTGTATGGGTCTATGAGTGGATGTGTGAGTGGCTGTATGGGTCTGTGAGTGGGTGTGTGAGTATCTGTGTGGGTCAGTGACTGGGTGTATGAGTGGGTGTGTGGGGGCCTGTACAGGTCTGTGAGAAGATGTGTGAGTGCCTGTGTGGATCTGTAAGTGGGTCTGTGAGTGCCTGTGTGGGTCTGTGATTGGGTCTGCAAGTGCCTGTGTGAGTGGGTGTATGAGTGCCTATGAGGGTATGTGAGTGAGTCTTTAAGTGCCTGTGTGAGTTTGTGAGTGGGTGTGTGAGTGTCTGTGTGGGTCTGAGTGGATCTGTGAGTGCCTGTATGGGTCTGTGAGGTGGACTACTTGTTGATGGCTGCGGCGCGGACATGCCAGAACCCATCTGAGTGCTCATATCACTCGGACTGGAGTGTTTTAAACTGTTTTAGTTTCCTTGTAGCAACTAATGCGAGGAGGTACCTGGCTCCCTTTTTAGTATTTCTTTCCTTGTAGCACCTAAGTGCAGGAGTGCCTGGCTCCATTTGTTTTTGCTCTCGATCTGCTGCTGTATTGCATTTGAGCACCTTACCTGGTTCACCTGTTTCAGCTCACGGGTTCAGGGCTTGGTGAGAGCTTCCACTCCCCGCCCTACTCACACCAGATTGGTGGGGATTGGGCCAAGCCCCTGGAGACGGACTACTTGTTGATGGCCGATGTGCGAATGCGCACAGCTGGCGCGCCAAAGGAGTGCCAAAGGCAAGTCCAACTGCGTCCGTCCACTTCCGACCAGGGCCAGGCCAGCCCCTAAAACCGCCGCAGCTTGTTTGCACAAGCTTACGGCGGACCCACCAAAATCGAAATGTGCTCATTGTGATTTCAGCCTTGAATACTACAAGTCACCCTTGCCTAATAATTATTACTCACAGTTTTTGCTGATCAACTGTCGCTCTATGATTAAACATAAGAATTATATTTTTGAACTCATTATGGAAAAGCAACCTGAGGCCATGTTTCTGACAGAAACATGGCTTAATGAATCTGCAGCACCAGATATTTTAGATGCGATCTCGCTAAGTTGTGGCATTGTAAGACAAGATAAACCAATAAAAAGAGGCGGAGGGATAGCCATAATCCACAAGCTAGCCCTGAAATGTACCATTAAGGCTACTAACATTGAGAACTGTGAATCCATCTTTTTTCTCTCCTTCTAGCAGGAAATTTTGCCTTAATGGGTTTTCTGATCTATCGTCCACCTGGACCCCCAACTCAATTTATTTCTAGTTTGGCAGAGAATATGATCCAACTGGCACTGCACCACAAAAACTTGATAATTCTAGGCAATCTTAATCTACACTTTGACAATAACTCAAATTTTGAAGCACAAACTTTACGTAGGGAACTTGAAGCCATGAATCTAACTCAAAGAGTGCTTGCCCCTACCCACCTATTAGGCCCCACCCTAGATCCTATATTCACCAACTATCATATGATTAAAGTTGTGACATCACTAATAGTTCCATGGTCTGATTACTAAGTGGTTCCTTTCTCTGTACCACTTCTTAGGGCCTCTCCTAATAATACACCTAATCAGATGATTATAAGAAGAAAGTGGAATAAGTTGAATCCTGAAATATTTGCCAAATCTCTCTCATGTAGTGTCCCTCAGCTAGGGGAGGATATCAATCTAGCCAACTCTCAAATTGAAAAATCGATATCGGGAGCTTTGGATGAAGTGGCACCTCGGACAGTGGAAAATAAAAATCCCAGAGTGCAAAACTCTGCTCCTTGGTTTAATGAAGATCTTATCCTAGCCAAAAAAGCATGCAAATGTTTGGGACGAATCTGGAGGAAAGAGTACTGCCCTATCCAAAGAGACAATTACAAAGCTGAACTTAAAAAGTATCATGCATTTATTAGAAAAAACGAATGCAATTTTTACACGGAAAAAATAGAGAATGCCAATAACTCATCTAAAGAACTCTTCTCTATTTTGAAATCATTGTCTTCTTTGGCTCGTATAACAGCGCCCGCACTATCATCTGCTGAGAATTGTAATAAGATTGCACACTATTTTGCGTCTAAAGTAGCAATAATCTATGATACCTTCCCCTAGAAGCACGTAGTTCCTCAATGTAGACATCCTCTTGGAAGGACCTGTCAGAGAGAATGGCCTTAATGAATTTGTGGACCCAAACTTGGATGAGCCGAAGAACATAGCTTTAGGTATCAAGTCAGGCTCCCCTTCGGATCCGGCCCCACCGAAGATGCTGATGCAAGGGAAGGAAATTATCCTCCCATATATTCAACAGCTCATATCACTCTCATTTCGCCTAGGCGAGGTGCCTCCGAAATGGAAGCAGGCGACAGTACTCCCACTTCAGAAAAAACCTTCTGCTGACCACATGGCACTAGAAAATCTACCCCCCTTTTCCCTGCTACCACTATTTGCCAAAATCACAGCGAAAGTGGTGAATAAACAATTCACCACTTATATTACTGCGAATGACCTTTACCATCTGACTCAGTCAGGTTTTAGAGGCTCTCATTCTACGGAATCTGCTCTTCTCCTGGCCTCAGAAACCTTGAGAAGATGTGCGGTTGCGGGACAAACAGTTGCATTAGTACTACTGGACTTAAGTGCAGCTTTCGACTCCGTATCGCACAAATTACTTCTCCAAAGGCTAAACCAATGCGGTGTGGAGGGTCCAGCTTTGCGTTGGCTACAGTCCTTTCTTCATGAGCGGAGCTTTCAGGTTGCTCAGAATTCCTTCCTGTCAGAAAGTTTGCCTCTCAGGCAAGGGGTTCCACAGGGCTCTACATTGAGTCCCACCTTGTTTAATCTTTACATTGGTCCCCTTGCTGAAAGTGTGGAACAACATAATGTGACAATTGTGTCCTATGCGGATGACACGCAACCTATTGTCACTTTGTCGCAGGACAACAAAGCCACAGACTCCAGTTTTTCACTATGTTTAGAGGAACTAGCATCTTGGATGTCTAATAATTACCTAAAACTCATTGGCAATAAAACCGAGGTACTGATAGTTTGGAAAGCTCCCTCTATCTGGTCCTCAGCTTGGTGGCCTGAGACTTCGGGGCAAACCCCCACCCCCAAAGACGAAACTAAAAACTTGGGGATATGGTTTGATTCAAAACTCTCTTTTGATAATAAAATTAGGAAAGTTGTCGGCAAGTGCTTCGGAATTCTGAAGGAAACCTATTATTCTTTTACCTATGGCAGCTAGGAAAACAATTGTACACGCCTTGGTCACATCTCATTTAGACTATGGCAACATCCTATATTTAGGAGCATCTAAATGCAGCCTAACAAAACTTCAGCGCATTCAGAATGCAGCTGCGCGTCTTGTTCTCAATCTCCCCAGAAGAACCTCTGCCTCGAAGGCTTTGACCTCTCTTCATTGGTTGCCTGTGGAGAAGAAGATCATCTACAAGGCCATGTACTATTGTCACAGAATTTGGTGGACCAAAAGCCCAAGCTATCTTTAATTCTTGATCACTCCCTGTACTCCTATACGGAATCTAAGATCAAGAGGGACTTATCTGGCCAAGGTTTCAAAAATTCAAAGAGCCAGAATGGGAGCCCGATCATTTAGCTACCTTGCAGCTAAAAATTGAAACACTTTGCCTCTGAGCACTGAATCCGTGCAACAAACATTTCACAAACAATTAAAAACCTGGCTATGTGCTTCCTAACTCCCATCGATCTTTTTCTATTTCTAGTCTGTACCGGTGATGTTTTTTGACCGCTCTCCTCCATGGCCCCCCTTCAAATACATTTATAAAGCCCCAGGGAGGTGGTGGTCCCCGGGGGCCCTATGCACCCCCCTCCAATTAAAATAAGAATCGGCCAACCCTGGGGAGGTGGCCGTCCCCGTGGCCAGATTGGCCATGGGACCCCCAGGACATTGCTGATGAGTTTGGGAACCACTTTAAACAAATTTACAAATCCCAAATGACCTCCACGGAGGAAGAGGCGGAATCCCTGTTATCAGATATGCCCCTCCCCGCCCTATCAGCAGAAGACCGCCTGACGCTGGACAGCAAACTCGAAAGCTCAAAGGTTGAGCGAGCCATTAGAGATTTACAAGTTGGGAAGGCAATGGGACCCAACAGACTACCCATCGAGATGTACAGACTAGCACCCAGCATGATTGCACCACATCTCACCAAGATGTTTTTAGAAAGCCAGAAACAGGGACCTCTTCCAGCACACTAAAGAATGGCCACAATTGTTGTTATTCACAAAAGTGGCAAACCTAAAGATAACTGCTCCTCATACCAGCCGATATTCTTGCTCAATGTCGAAGCCAAGATCTTGGCAAAAATACTGGCTACTCGCCTACTTAAGGTAATTTCGAAGCTTGTTAACCCCGATCAGTCGGGATTTATGCCCGCGAGAAACACCTCCCTCAACTTGCGTCGTCTGCACGGTGTGATGGGCAGACTTGACACACTACAGGAAGACGCAGTGGTGGTGTCCCTGGACGCCACAATGGCATTTGACACGATCGAATGGCCATACATGTTCACAGTCCTCAAGAAGATGGGTTTCAGTCCCAATTACCTGAGCTGGATTCAACTTCTCTATAAAGATCCATTGGCACAGGTTGTAGTCAATAACCGCAAATCCCCATTGTTGCCTCTCGGGAGGGGAACCAAGCAGGGTTGTCCCCTGTCTCCGCTGCACTTCGGCCTAATGTTGGAGCCCTTAGCAATGTGGATACGGAAGGATCCCATCATAAGGGGACTCAAGTGGGCAGAGGGCTGGGAGGATCGTATCTCCCTTTACGCCGATGATATTCTACTATACCTGGCGTCGCCCAGGACCTCAATAAACTTCATATCTTCACAAATTTTGGGAAGTATTCGGGTTACAGCATAAACTGGTCCAAATCGGTCATCTATATGTTGAGAGGCAGGTTCTCTCCCTCCCCAGGGGCTATACGATCATGGAGGCAACTGAGGGATTTAAATACCTAGGCATCTATGTCACCAAGGACCCTACACTGTTTTATGAGCGTAATCTCTTGCCCCCTCTGCAGCGGCTCCGGTGTGATGTGAAGCACTGGAAGACACTCCCACTATCCCTTCTTGGACGTGCCGCGTTATTTAAAATGATGTCCTTACCTCGCTTTTTATATATTCTACATAACACACAGGGCCCAGTGTGAGTGGAGTACTTTAAAGCCATAAAGGCAGAACAGCGTGAGCTCCTCTGGGAGGGGAAGCCACCCCGCATTTCGACTAACAAACTAACACAAGGATGGTATGACGGAGAAATAGGTCTCCTGGATGTCAAAAAATACTATTGGGCAGCACAACTAGCTGCCATCAACCAATGCATATATCGGCCACAAGATGAACTGGAATACCAGATGGATAGGTGGCTTCTCCCAAGTGGAAACTTTGCAAGAATACTCTATTCTAACCCTAATAAAGTGCAATTAACAGGCCCCACAGCACATGCAGTCCAAATATGGCATGCAGTCAATAAAAGTATGGGATGGACAGGGAAGATCACACTGGCCAACCCTCTCTGGGATTCGGAACGATTAGGCACCCTACCCAATACCAAGGGCTTTGATCATTTGGATTTGATAGGCATTTCCCGGGTGGGGGGCTTGTGGAAAAAGGGGGATGTCATCCCCTTCGCACAGTTGCAAATAGAACTTGAATTGGCAGAAAAAGAGAAATTTAGATATTTACAGATTAGACACGCCCTGCGGGCGGCTATCCTGAGAGGAACGGCGCTCCCTGAATTCTCCCCACTCGAAGACAGAATCCTTGACGAGCATATGCCAAACAGAGCCATCTCCCTCACATACCAGAAACAAATAAACAATATGCTCTACCCCCTCCTACAGCTCCGCGCGCGCTGGGAACAAGATGTTGCAGATCTGGAGTACGAGGAATGGCAGGAAGCCTTGGCATCCTCCAGAGAAGTTGCGATTTCCCCCAGGCTCAGATCGGTGCAACTAAAAGTACTGCACAGCAAAATACCTATCTGGCCCAGCGCTAGTGAAAATGGGGTACAGAGATGACCCGGGGTGCGGTAGACAGTGCGGACAAGAGGGCACATTCATCCATATCATCTGGGAATGTCCACACATTAGTAGATACTGGTCAGCATTAACTCAATGCATGGAGGAAGTTATGGGGTCGAAAATAGAACTCGGGCCGGGGTCGTGCCTGTTGAATGTATGGGGACTCATGGACCTAAATAGCAAGGAAAGAATATAGGTGACGTTGGGAATGTGTATCGCAAAACGTAACATCGCCAGACTGTGGGGGGCGCAGGAGGCACCAACAATCACTCCATGGAAGAGGGACATGGACTGGTGCATGCTAATGGAACGGTCAATATATGAATCACGTGGCTGTCCCAGAAAGTGGTCACAAATATGGGGAAAATGGAACGATTATAGAGGGGATATTTGTGAGCCTCCGAGGGGGGAACAAGGCCATGTCACTTCACAAAATGAGTAAACCGGGCTGGAGTTGTATTAACAAATATAAAATGTTAGATCTGAATAGGATGATGCATGTCTCATGTAATAACAACACGTAATGTACTAACTTGCTGTATGTTTGTAAAGTGCTGAAGTTGTCATCAATAAAAAGAATTATATAAAAAAAAAAGATTGGCCATGGGGAGGGGGACCGTGTGCGCCCCCTTCCCTTATTATATATAATAATAAGCCCCCGGGACCTGGCGTACCCAGGGGCTCAACTAGAATCAAGCGTGGGAGACATAATCTCCTGTATGTTGTCAGTAGGTGATCAGTCAAAACTTCACTCCAGCAGTTTTCATTTTGAAGAATCTGCCTGTTTCTTGCCAGAATCTGTTTTACTTCTCTTGATTTGTTATAAAATGTCTTATTGAACCTGATATCACCCTTGCTAGTAGTGTTCTCTATGGTTCTCCTAGGGATGAGTTGTTATTGTCTAGGTACTTCCCTCTCTTTCTTTAACACCTTGAGTAGTATTGGGTCTGTGTACCCTCTTTCCCTGAACCTTTTCAGCATGATCTTGCTCTCTAACTCAAAACCCTCTTCTGTGCTGCGTTTGCGGTGAGCACGCAGACGTTCGCCATATGGGATGCTGGGATGCTCTGAATTGAGGGTATTGGGTGGCTGCTCTGGGCGTGAAGTAACATGTTTAACATGTTCCCCGCTTTGCTTTTCTGTGAAGACTTGTGGTCATTTTGCCATCTGTCACCCTTACACTGATGTCAAGGAAATCAATCAATGTGCGGCTCGTTTCACTCGTGAACTTGAGGTTCAAATTATTGTCATTCAACATATTGACAAAAACTTTTGCTTCATCCATCTCTCCACTCCAAATGACAAAGAGGTAATCTATGAAGCAAATCCAGAGGAAAATGTGGAAATTGAACATCTCATAGGCGCTCACCAACTATTCCTCCCACCATCCAAGGAACAGGTTAGCAAAGCATGTTCCCATTGCTGTCTCCTGTTTCAGTTTGAAATACTTATCATGAAATACAAAATAGTTATCCCTAAAGCAGAACTCTATCATTTCTACTATTATTTCTGTGTGGAACATATGGAATAAACATCTAGATTTCAAAAAGTGTCTGCTTCATGAGCTATGCTGGTAAACAGACTCCCTACGTAAAGGGTAATCAGAAGAAAGTCTGATTCCCAGTGGATCCTATCTATACGAGTTAAGAAATCTTTGGCGTCCTGAGTGTATGATGGTAGCATCAGGACAAATGGGCGCAGAAAGAAATCTACGTACTGTGAAGTATTCTGAAGCAAAGAATCAATAGACAACACAATGGGTCTGCCCGGGGGATTGGTTTCACTTCTGTGGACATTTTGGAGTAGATTGAGGATAGGAATCTTGGGATGCTTGCGCTCTAAGAACTTGTATTCCTCCCACTCAATAAGGCCTCTTTAACGCCACTCAATCAGTTTCTCTCCATAGATTTGATTAGCTCTCAAGACCTCACATTTTTGTACACGTTCGTAGCAGTCACCATCATTTAGTTGCCTGTACCTCTCATTGAGGTACATTTCCTTGGAGAGGATGACAACGTTCCCTCCCTTATCCTATTGTCTGATAACAATGTTACTCTCAGATTGTAAACACTTTAGTGCAGTTCTTTCATTGAAGTTCAGGTGGTCATTCTTCCATTTGTTTTTCTTCTTGTTGATTTTAGTTAACCAGTTGAGTTGCTGGATAGTCACTGCTTCGAAAGTGTCAGTAGTAAAGTAGGCATGAAGGTTAACTTAACCTTGATGCCACAGGGGCAGCTCAAATCCAAATCTATGTCTACATCAGCTAGATCTAGATATTTGTCCCCTACCATCTCCATGTCCATATCAAGTTCCAGAGTATGAAGTGTATCAATGTTACTGATCGTAAATTTACTCGGCTTACTTCCTAGCACCCTGGGCCTGGGGTTGGGAAGTTGTTTTTTGAGGAGTACCACTCATGAAGTTTGAGCTTCCTGGTGAATGTATATAAATCTACTTGGCATTGGGCAGAATGAGAGACCTAATATATATGTGTGTGTGTGTGTATGTGCGTGCGCACGTGTGTGTGTGTATATATATATATATATATTCACTGAAAAAACCATAGGTTTCAGGGGCGTTATAGTTAGTTGGACATTTCATTCGTACAAAACCATAGAAATTCCCCCGTTATAGTTAGTTCAGCTAACTATAACTCGCGCGCCCGCAATACACTGCTGATGACGTCACATATTACATCACTCATGACATGGTCAGTGACATCACTCATGACATCACTGATGACATCTCAAATGACATCACTGATGACATCATCCTTGTGATAGAGTGGCAGACCTCCTCTCACCCTAATATAACCTTTGATACACACACTCAAAAATACAAACTAACATTTTCAAAACAATGGACATACCAATACCAGTTACAACACACCTATTCAGTAATTCCAAGATCTACACACACATCCACTCATTCACCAACAGTCCCTATACAGTCACTCATACATGTACTCACTCATCATATGTACTCATACACCTATACATCCTGTTACACACCGCCACTCATCCATAGAGTTACTCACACACATAGTCACACATGCAAACAAAGTATCAAACATCCATTTACTTGCATATACAGTTATACACACACTACCACACTTACTTCTACAGAAACTTACACATACTTACTCTCTTAAACAATCACTTATAGAAACACCTACTTATTTGTACAGGAACTCTTCCAATCTCTCACTCTCACATATACTCACTTATATACACCAATACTCACATATACTAGTTTAAAACATATGTAGTTACTCATAAAGACACTATTGAGACAGTCATTCACTCACTAACACACCCATACACATACTCATCCACCTATACAGTCCTGCACACATGCTGTCTTCAACACATACAAACAGCGAGTCACTCATTCATGCATCTATGCACTAAGTAATACCCCCACCGAACCATACAGACACTCAGACACTCATACTGATACTCAAAAACCAACTAATAACCCATATAGACACTCATGTAGCTACTCACCAACCCATGCAGCCACTTATACACAAAGTGAGAGACGGATACAGATATTTTCATATTTAAACATTACTCACTAACCCATGTATTCACTAAGATACACTTAGTCAGTTATACAATCAATTTTACAAAAACAAATCATCCATTTATACACTTATATACCCATTTATTCTTCCATCGACCTTGAGATATACATATATAAAACATTTAATTTTCAGAAAAACACACATTCACTGGATGATGTCATCAGTGATGTCATCAGTGATGTCACTGACCATGTCATGAGTGATGTAATATGTGACGTCATCAGCAGTGCATTGCGGGCGCGCGAGTTATAGTTAGCTGAACTAACTATAACGGGGGAATTTCTATGGTTTTGTACGAGTGAAATTTCCAACTAACTATAACGCCCCTGAAACCTATGGTTTTTTCAGTGAATTTCTAAGGTTTTTTAAATGCTAATTTCTAACTATAACGTGCCTGAAACCTATGGTTTTTTCAGTGAATTTCTAAGGTTTTTTAAATGCTAATTTCTAACTATAACGTGCCTGAAACCTATGGTTTTTTCAGTGAATGTATATATATTTATTATACTATGTATACATGTGAAAATGTCTCGGTCCCCTGTTGGCCTCGGTGGCACGGAAAAAATGGGTGGAACTGACGTCAGCACGCCGACGAGGTCCTCTTATGGCTCCGATGACGTCATACGGTGTCGCGAGCGGAGCCGTGCTCGTTGACGTGGGAGAGCTAGGAAAGAATTTCCGTGGAATGCTGGTGCAGGGTATATTCACCTAAGTGTTCAGGCTAGTCCTTTGGGAGCAACTGTTTATGTTGCCACTCCAGAAACCAAAACCAGTGATCCGAGGGCAGAGGCCCTGCAGATGGCACACGAGGTGGGGTGCCCAGTCGTGTGCACCGGTGGGGCAGCGAAGTGACAAGCACCACAACCCACAAAAAAGGTAACAAGGGCACTGAATAACACAGGATCTTCTCTTTGTATCTGGCAGGATCAAATCAGTTAAAATGCCCTAGTACCAAAATGTAGAATTAGTGCTACAACGGTCTTCAAGAGGACCTGCGATGCCGCTTCTGCCTCCCGTACCCTGGAGGCGGCACATGGGTCACGCGGTACGGTCATACTGCGGTTGGACGCACATTCGTTGACCTCTCATGGCACTGCTCCACACTTCAGGGAGGACGCTTTCCATTAGCTATGTTTTCTGATGACATGTCGCGCCGTCCAACAACAGAACTCCTTTAGATCCAAACAGACTCTTCCACTCTGTGGTGTTTGTGTAGTGTGGGAGGTCATGCTGGGGGTATATTTAGGGTTTAGTGTAGTGCAGTGGTGTTTGGGTAGTGTAGGGAGTCGTGCTGGGGGTAGTGTTTTAGGGTTTAGGGTAGTGCAGTGGTGTTTGGGTAGTGTAGGGAGTCGTGCTGGTGGTAGTGTTTTAGGGTTTAGGGTAGTGCAGTTATGTTTGGGTAGTGTAGGGTGTCGTGCTGGGGGTAGTGTTTTAGGGTTTAGGGTAGTGCAGTGGTGTTTGGGTAGTGGAGGGGGTAGTGTTTTAGGGTTTAGGGTAGTGCGCCCAACCAGCCCCAATATCCGTGGACAAAGGGGATCCTGACTCTTTGGAATGCTCCGTCTATTGAATAATTTGGGTCAAGGGCCCTACCACGTCCAAGACCTATCAATTCCTTTCTTGGGATCCCTCATATACTTGGAGAAAAAGGTACATAGTTTCTCATCAATTTCAGGCGTGTGTGCCACCTTCCCCTTCAGTGAGGGCCTGGGGCATTCTCCCCTCATCCTATTCCTGACCTCCCTTTCAAGGGGTTGATGGATTTTCCCCACCACATACTCTGCCACTTTGGCGTCAGGTGTCCACTTTGCCGACCTAGGATGGTAAATTTGGGTAGGCTCGAACATGTCCGAGTGGACCCCGTCCCCAACCGGGGACTGAGAGGAGTGGGACTCTGGACGCCAGGGACGCCCGAGTCCTTATCCTCATCGGAGGAGAAATCGTCCTCCGATACACCCTCTCCCTCTAAGGGAAACCCGCTGTCGGGGTCTACAATAGTGGTGACAGTGTCGCAATTTTCTCCGGGCACCTCCTCCTCCCGGCAGGGTGCATGTTTTAGCGTTCGCGCACTCTTGAGGAAGGTCTCCGTAAGTTTATCAAATCCTTCCAATTGCCCCGCGTTATGCTTAACGGCCCTTTTATTCCCCATCTGGTAGCTACTTGGACCCGCCACCACCAGATCTGGGTCACCCCAGGGATGCTTTTCGCCAGCTTATCAACCTGATCCCTAAGAGGAGCCAGCGCCCTAGAAATAGCCAGAGAGAGGGCTTGGTCCACTGCTGGAGGGAGAAGTTGGGGGGCCATTCCTCCTCCACTTCCTGGTAGGAGGAGTAAAAATGGTCTTCTGGAGAAGACATGATAGGAGAGGGTGTGAGCACAGAACAAATGCCCTTAAAATCCTTAAGACAGCCCCCTCGCCGGTGCTCCAACAGCTGGGCTTTCCCCGAAGCTGTTATAAGAATAGACTGAGGCGCAATACCAATTACCACCACCAGGTGGTGCTGGTCACTAACGTGGCTGTGTGGGGAAATCACCGCGTAGCAGTGTCAAATTTAGGCGAGGGTTGGTCGGGAATCAAGCGGACACTAAAGGAGTGACCGGATTCCCAAACGCGCGTAAAGACCAGCGGGAGCGCATGACGCAGCTGCCTCGTTCGGACCAGACGCGCCTGACAGGATCTCACCGCGCGCAGAGCACACAGCGGGAGAAACTGCGAGGGGGACAACGCGCTCGGGCAAGAGCCTGCTGCGCAGGGAATATGAAACAATACCAAGGCAATAATTCTAATAACGTGCACAAGAAACCGCTATACAAACAGCAACAACGTCAGATTAAGCCAAGAATGTAAGGAATGCACTTAACTGACGGGCAGTGAAGAAAGAGGAAGCGGAAGGGACGTCATGATATTATATACGATGGACTGTGATATGATTGGACTATAGTTGCCTTGGAGACTACCCCTAATGGTTCATGGGTTGTGTAGTCTTTTGTTTAATGATTGTTGTGTTACGTTTTCTTTGAACTGCTATGCAAATAAAGTGAGGAAAGATATGCATAATCCTCGCCTCCGTCCTGCCATAGAATTCATTAAACTTTATTTGATCTGATTTAGAAACATAGATCATAAAAGTGTACATAAAAACAGTAAATCCTCTTTCCTAATACAATACAGTGAGAATTAATTAAAACCAGTAGGTAAAAACGGGTGTTACAAAGCCCGGTTCAGAGCAACTTCAGGTTAACAGAATCGTAAAGTTCAATGTTTCGCAAGATCAATCTCATGTACTTCGTGCAAAATACGCAATAAGGGGTCCAAGTAAGATGTAATGTTCCAATACCTGACCAGTTTGCACTATATAAAACTGCAGAAAACTAAAAATAAAAAGTGTTTTGCACACTTCTGTCATTGGGCTATATGTGGGCTACATCTGGGTGATATTTGTGCTACATTTGGGCTCTTTTTTCTCTGGTGGCCATCTTGGGAGACTTATTTGTTATGAAGTTTCCTAATTTCGTCATTTACTGCAGTCTCCTCAGTAGGAAATGCTTTCAGTTTTTTACTTTGATTCCATCAAGAAGGCATTCAGATGTGTCACACATTTGCCATAAATTCAGAATGTTAGCACTCTAGTTGTTCATTAGATCACTGTAGTAAAGCTACTGCTCACCAGGGAGTTAACTTGAAGTCTACTGCTGGTATTGAAAGTGATTGTTTCAGTCTGCATGTCAGAATTTTCTAATGAAATAGAAGAGGATTTGAGATCTCACTTAAAACATGCCCTACATTTTCTTTCTGCAGCACTAACCATAATTTCTATGGCAAAATGAACCCCCTCATTTTGTTCCTTTTTAAATTAAATGTTTTAAGTGTTACCAGTTTATTCCAATCAAGATGGCTTCAGGTGTGCCATACTTTTGTCATAAGTAAGACTGTTAGCGCTCTAGTTGTTCTTTAGAACACTCTGGCAAGCTGCAGTAGAACACAAAGGCATCAACTGACAGGCTGCTCCTGTTGAAATATAACAGGAAGATATTTGAGATCTCACTTAAAACATGTCCTAATTTTTCTTTCTATAGCACTAACCATAATTTCTATGACAAAATGAACCCCCTCATTTTGTTCATTTTAAATTAAATGTTTTAAGAGTTACCAGTTTATTCCAATCAAGATGGCTTCAGGTGTGCCATAATTTTGTCATAAGTAAGACTGTTAGCGCTCTAGTTGTTCTTTAGAACACTCTGGGAAGCTGCAGTAGAACACAAAGGCATCAACTGACAGGCTGCTCCTGTTGAAATATAACAGGAAGATATTTGAGATCACACTTGAAACATGTCCTAATTTTTCTTTCTACAGCACTAACCATAATTTCTATGACAAAATGAACCCCATCATTTTGTTCCTTTTAAAATTAAATGTTTTAAGTGTTACCAGTTTATTCCAATCAAGATGGCTTCAGGTGTGCCATACTTTTGTCATAAGTAAGGCTGTTAGCACTCTAGTTGTTCTTTAGAACACTCTGGGAAGCTGCAGTAGAACACAAAGGCATCAACTGACAGGCTGCTCCTGTTGAAATATAACAGGAAGATATTTGAGATCTCACTTAAAACATGTCCTAATTTTTCTTTCTACAGCACTAACCATAATTTCTATGGCAAAATGAACCCCCTCATTTTGTTCCTTTTTAAATTAAATGTTTTAAGTGTTACCAGTTTATTCCAATCAAGATGGCTTCAGGGGTGCCATACTTTTGTCATAAGTAAGACTGTTAGCTCTCTAGTTGTTCTTTAGAACACTCTGGGAAGCTGCAGTAGAACACAAAGGCATCAACTGACAGGCTGCTCCTGTTGAAATATAACAGGAAGATATTTGAGATCTCACTTAAAACATGTCCTAATTTTTCTTTCTACAGCACTAACCATAATTTCAATGACAAAATAAACCCCCTCATTTTGTTCCTTTTTAAATTAAATGTTTTAAGAGTTACCAGTTTATTCCAATCAAGATGGCTTCAGGTGTGCCATAATTTTGTCATAAGTAAGACTGTTAGCGCTCTAGTTGTTCTTTAGAACACTCTGGGAAGCTGCAGTAAAACACAAAGGCATCAACTGACAGGCTGCTCCTGTTCAAATATAACAGGAAGATATTTGAGATCACACTTGAAACATGTCCTAATTTTTCTTTCTACAGCACTAACCATAATTTCTCTGACAAAATGAACCCCATGATTTTGTTCCTTTTTAAATTAAATGTTTTAAGTGTTATCAGTTTATTCCAATCAAGATGGCTTCAGGTGTGCCATACTTTTGTCATAAGTAAGGCTGTTAGCACTCTAGTTGTTCTTTAGAACACTCTGGGAAGCTGCAGTAAAACACAAAGGAATCAACTGACAGTCTCTGCCCTTGTAGGATGTACATGTTTTACTGAGAATGTCAGACTTCATTCTCACATGACTGAGAAAGATAATGTGAATTT
The DNA here is from genome assembly GCA_963921515.1 of Calotriton arnoldi. Lineage (NCBI taxonomy): Eukaryota > Metazoa > Chordata > Amphibia > Caudata > Salamandridae > Calotriton > Calotriton arnoldi. The sequence goes on from CAWUFW010001370.1 coordinate 1,063,081, forward strand.
ACAGAAAATATGCTCTCATTTTAGCTTCTGGAGCACCTTCCAAAACTGTATGGGACAAGCATGTGAAAATAGTTTTCTCTCAAACATGATTCATGATATCCCAGCAGAAGGTTTTTCACAGGGTAAAATCACCTTAGAACACACCACAATTCCTGAAATTAGTAGGGTACCATCAACAAATGAATTCTAATGTAACTAAAGTCTGTTATCACCCTTTATAGTTCTCCTTTTGGTAACCCTCAAAATCTTCGATTCACTACAATGCATTTCAATGGGGTACTATCATTTATATTGGTCCCAAGATGGCTGCCAGCAATTCCAGGATGAAGTGCTGACAGCCAATCAGATCTCACGATGACATGTGTGGTTAGGCTCTGCCCAGATATATATGTGTTTTCTTTTTCAAATTTCTCAGGAACTACTGAACGGATTTACACCATTTAACCAAAAGGCACGACTCTGAACCAAGGGCTACCTTTTTGCCAAATTTGGTGTAATTCCGTTCAGCAGTTCGGGCTGTAGCTGCGACTAAAGGTTCCTATGGAAAATTGCATGGGGAAAACACGTTTTGGGACCCCCCTTTTTTCTTGGCCCCCACTTGATGAATCACCCCGAGACTTTCAGGATAGGAGCGGACTGGAGCGCCCCACGAGTTTTGAAAAGTTCGCGAAGATTCATCAACCGGCGCCAAAGTTATTGGAAATAGAATGTTGTGAATTTCCTATGGAAAATAGGTCCTAACTATAACCTACTGGTGACCGCCAGTAGGTAATATATATATATATATATGGTTTAGGGGAGGATAGTGGCAAAGGGAGGTAAGGGTAAATTTAGGATTTAGGGCTGAGTAGTGGTAAAGGGTAGTAAGGGTAATTATAGGATATAGGGTAGGTAAGGGTAATTTTAGAGTTTGGGGTGGGTAGTTGTACAGGACAGTAAGGGTACTTTTAAGGTTATTGGCAAAGGGAGGTTAGATGAAAATAAAAAAAGTGAGGGTTTGGGGAAAAACGTATTTAATAATACATATATATATATATATATATATTATCTACTGGCGGTCGCCAGTAGATAGTTATAGTTAGGACCACGTTTCTATAGGAAAAGCGTTTTTTGATTTGCTTATAACTTTGGCGTCGTTTGACAAATGTTTACGAAATTTTCCCAAAAACTTCTCTTTTTAGATCAGCTCCTATGTTGAAAGTTTGGGGGTGATTCGTCAAGGGGGGGCTGAGAAAAAAGAGGGGTCCCAAAACGTGTTTACTCCATGCAATTTCCATAGGAAACTTTAGACAAGGCTACAGGTCAATCAGTATCAAACCATCTTTATTCGATCAAAGTTTATAATGATCATAAAAGAATAAAATAAAATACATAAAAATCCCAAGTTCATAGTATTCCATTAAAAATCATTCGGTTGATACTCACAGTTAAATTACAATAATTAAAATTGCTAAACAGTTAAAACAGTGATTTACAATTAAAATCGCAGCTCAGGATCTTATTGCCCCGCCCCCTTTCCTTCTCTTCAAACATGCCAATAGGTAAGAGGCCATTGAAAAACAAACATGCGAATCCGGTAATGATTTTAAAAAGTATAGGGCCACTCGACACTGCGTAAACCTTGCTTTCTTTAAAATCGGCAGTAAATATTCTTTCCTTTCCTTCTTATATAATGAACAGAACAGGATTAAATGCAACTCGGATTGAGTTGATGCGTTGTCACATGGGCAAACGCTCAAGTCCTTGGTCCTAAAAGTGTTCTCCGGATAGCCTAACATGCACGTTATCAAATTCGTTCTAAACCTTAATAAAATATACCTGTGTTGTGGAATATTAGCTATTGTTAGATACGAGAACCCTCCCTTTAATAACGGAGGGGTTCCTTGATATAACCGCATGGCTTGTTTTCCCTTCTCATCTTCCTCCCTCTTATATTCCGCCAACCGGGAGAACCTGTTAGTTATATACTGTTTGGAGCACCTCTTGCACGTTTGAGGAGTCTTAAAAAGTTCCAGGAACCCAATTTCTCTAAAGGTCTGCTCCACGTAGGTCAGCCACTTGGAACTCTTCCATTGATCCATATCGAGGCAATTCTTAAGTATTAACTGTGTGAGAGGGCTAGATTCCCTCCTCCATATTGAGTGCCACAAAAGCAACGGAGCCAATTTAATCTGCTCAGTAATGTAAGGGGTATCTAACTCCTTGTGTAATATGGAGTTTGTAAAAGAAGGGGGGAGACCAACTACAGATTTAAAATATTTATTCTCAACTGTCTGGAGTATTGAGGTGTTTGCCATACCCCACACCCCTGCTCCATAAGTTACAGCAGCTTTTACCCGAGCTTGGTAAATATTCTTAATAGTGGGCAGAGGCTTCGCCCCCAATTTTTGGGAAAATAATTTCAGGGCGCTAATACCCCTCTCCATAACCCTCCTCCTTCCTTCCACTAATTTGTTCCATGTGAGGTCTTTATCAAAAAGCAACCCTAAATAAGGGAAGGATTCTACTACCTCAATTTTATGACCTTCCGCACGAAAACTAGGGATTTTGTCTCTCTTAGCAGCCCCAGCCACAATTACAAATGATTTAGTGTGATTTACTTTCATCCGTAGCATGCCCATGAAGGAGACATACGTCACAATCAATTTCTGCAGGCCCAGCCCCGTCCTTGCAATCAATACAGCGTCATCTGCATACGCCAATATTGGGGTCCTTAAGTTACCAAATCTCGGGATGTCCTCAGTGGCCGCTAGAAGTTCTTCTTCTACACCATTAGTGTACAAAGAAAACAGAAACGGGGCTAAAACGCATCCTTGGCGTACTCCCCTTCCAATTTTAAATTGGCGCGTGCAATCACCCGATTTTGTATAGCGTACTGTAGCAGATGCGTTAGAGTATGACTGACGGATGAAATTTAAAATAGCCGGGTCTACCCCCATCCTCTGCATTATGCCCCACAGCTTCTCATGGACCACGCAGTCAAAGGCTGCGCTCAGGTCCATGAACCCCAAATATAATTTGCCTTTCATTATCATTGTATATTTCTCTGTTATCAAGGCTAAGTTTAGGGCTTGGTCTACAGTGCCCCTCCCCTTCTGAAAACCATATTGGGCTTGGATGAGAATATTATTATTCCTAGCCCAATCTTCCAGCCTGGACAGTAGGAGTCGACCCATTAACTTTGAGGTTGTATCTAACAGGGAAATTGGTCTGTAGTTATTCGGATTCGACCTATCTCCCTTTTTGTGTATCGGAACGATCACTCCCGAAGACCATGATAAAGGGGGACCGACCCGAGCAATACTATTCATAACATTTGTCAACAGTGGTACCCATAAATCTAGACTTTCTTGAAAGATATCGATTGGAACACTGTCTGGCCCGGGCGCTTTCCCCAAGCTACACGCCTCTAGCCCCTTCCTGAGCTCACGGCAAGAGAAACTTATGGGTTCGCTTACCATGTCCAATAGTGGCCCTACATGAATCCTTTCGGTATCTGTGCCATGGAAAATCTCCTCAAAATGGAGAACCCAGGCATCCTCTCCCACGTTTACATCCAGAGAGGGGTTGGTTGGTGATTTAAAGTATGGGGCATTAATCAGACCCCAAAACTCGCTACTATTCCCTGTTTGGGCTGCTTTTTCTAGGTCTGCCCACAATTCCTCCTTGATCTCCCTCTCTCTCTTTTTCCTTACCTCTTTGTACTCAGCCCGCAAGGTTTTTATAAGGGCCGGGTCTCGCGGTTTCACCTTAAGTTCTCTATGCAAAGCTGCCTTAGCCTTTGTGCAAGCACTGTCAAACCATCCCTCCTTGCCTTCTTGGGGGCTAGTTTTTCCCCTGGTCTTTAAAGCCGTTTTGATGTTTCCCAGAATTCCACTAAAGGCCTCAACTACAGCTAAAGGAGGGCCTTCTGGGTTCAGACATACATCGATTTCAACCTGTGAGTGGGAGACTATCTCCTGGATAGTCTTACTTTTATCTATCTTTCCCCACTTCAGCTGAACCCCTTTTCTTCTTGCAACTACTGGCGTCCCCACATTTCCCATGCCCTGTCTCAATTGGAGCACACACTTCAGCTCCAGAGATACCATGGCGTGATCACTATAGATATTAAAATCGTAGCTTATCTTACACACCCTACGGGTTAATGCTGGAGTTAAAATGATATAGTCAAGCGTTGTCTCTTCCCCATTCCTCCTAAATGTTTTTGCTATATGGCCCGTATCTGGGGTGACTTGACATACCATTTCCAAATTTAAATCTGTTAACATCTCATTTAATCTGTCCCCATACTCATTGTGGGGAAAATGGTAAGTTGCATTCCCTCCTAAATCATCTACACCACATATCGCAAATGCACCATTTTTACAGGGATGTATGTTAAAATCCCCCATCCATAGCATATCGATGATTGCCCTTTTATTTTTATGTAATATTGTAGTGATCTCTTTCTTGATCTCGCCCACCAGCTGGTACATCAATGCCCCAAATCTATTATTATAATAGTTAACCACCAGCCATACTCCACCCTGTGATATTTCTAACATTAAGATATGAAAGTTTGGATTGTCGTTGCTCTGCATTGTTATCTTGACTGGTAGATCATTCTGGACCAAAGTTAGTATCCCTCCTTTAGCCCTACCTGCGGGAGAAGGTACCGCTTTAGTTTGAAATGATCTATAATTGTTCACAAATACCAGATCCGTAGCCCAGGTTTCTTGAAAACATACTACCTGATAATCCTGCCACTCTCTCAGCCAATCGTTTTTGTTCAATTTTGCAGTTACACCTGCAACATTCCAAGAAGCAATCTTCAAGTTGCCCCTCTCTCTCCTCAAGCCCGCTAATGGTTGGAGCGGATTTCTGTGGTCATTATTATTATTATTGTTCCGAGACACCTGCTCCTCCTCTGCCATTCCCATACCTTGGGGGCCAGCATGGAGTCAATCGCACTCCTCCAAATCAGATAGAGGTGCGAAACGGTTCTGGTTTGCCAATTCTAGTGAATCCCTAAAACTGTGCCTCTCCTGCCACTTCATACCCTGATCACAATTCTTCGTCCCCTGAGGGTATATTCTATGTGGATTGGACGGTCTACAAAAATAACCTAAAGGTAAGGGCACAATACTAGGAGTACCAAGGGGAATATGGCCTAATTGTACAAGAATGAAACCTACTACGTGTCTACTATTAAAATTGACAACCACACAATCCCCCTCCATTTGTTTCGTTGTTGGGCCCACCCATGCAACCCTTCTCGCCATGAGTATCTGAATTACTTCAATTTCCCCCCGCACTCCAGTTTTCCTCAGATTTTGGTTCAGCCAATGGAGAGCCTTAGAGATCAGCTGAGGAGAAGACTCAGTTTGGTCTCTCCTTAACAGGGGAACATTTCCTAATACCAAGGCCAGGGGTGCTGCTGCGGGCGGAAGATGGAGAACTTGATCCGCCGCCCTTTCCCTGCCATTGGTCAGACATACATCCCAGCCTAAAATTCCCCCTTCTGCGCTCCTTCCCTTAACCGTTCTAAGTAGACTAGGTAGGCTACTGTCATTGTTTTCTTTATCCTTCTCCCTCTGGGCCCCTTTCGACTCCTTATTGTTTATACGGGTGCCCAATAAAATGTTTTCCACATATGGGGGCGTTAGTTTGGGGATATTAGACACTTCGTCATGCTCTTCAGTGGCTGAGTTGGGAACTCCTGCCCTGTTCGTGCTTAGACTGGGGTCCACTTGTTTCATTTCAGGGGCCACATTTAACCTTGGTAGGCTCTGAATGTTTATTCCTATTGCCTCAATTTTATTAGAAAAATCTAAAACATGGGCTCCGAGGTTACTTATTTTTTGCTCCATCTGGTTCAACCTTTCCGTAATGGGATTAAGGAGTGAGGAAATCAAGGACTCAAATCTAAGCCAAGTTGCTTCGTCGAGACCATCTTTAGATGCCAGCATTACATTATTTACACTGTTTATGGGGTCTAGCGCATCGTGGTCTCTCCCCACTGCCACGTCTTCCCCACCCTCCCCCCCACAATTGTTTTTATTAGATCTTGGCACCTTTTCTGCATTCACCCTTTGTGGCCCACCACCCCGTTTTCTTTTAGTCCCTGTCTCCTGCTTTGATTCCTGGGGTTTCTTCCTCGTTGTGGCCCTTGTATTAGTCCTTTGAGGGTTTGTCCTTTGAGGGGTCTCTTCAGGGACCACCACTTCCATAGAGTGTTCTATTACATCCCCCGAGACCAAATCCTCAGATGGTATCTCCACCGGCCCCTCATCTATTCCACCACGTACGCCCGGACAAACGCTGTATGCAAAAGCCCCAAGAGATGACCTTTTTTGCGATGAAAATTCCGCTGAAATGCGATGCTCAGTTAACGTTATCTTGTTCTCCAGAATGTTTGTAGCCCTTATCAGAAAAGAGTCCATGGTTCCTGGTATCCTGCCGGACATTTGAGTGTTTGCAGATTTTGACGTGCTTTTATTACTCATTCTGGGCTTCAAACTCTCACACCCTCCGTTGGCCAAAACCTTCGGTGAAATTGAGTCCTCTCTTATAGGCCTATACGTCCCCTGAGACTTCAGATAGTGGCCGTCTTTAGAGGTGCATAAGTGAACAGCTCACTTTAATTCTTGTTATGCCAGTTATTAGATTATTAAGTACACCGTGAAGCGAAGTAGCCAAATAAAGGCCTCTGTTTGTAGCCAATTCCCTTACCTTACTGGAGGGGTTAGAGAGTGGGCCCAGCCCAGCGTCGTCCAGGCTCCGACGGGCGTGGACGGGCCCGCCCTTGTCCCGGGCTTTGCCCGGGCGCGTCCCGCGCCGCGGGATGCGAGTCGCTCTGATGAAGGCTCAGCTGACACCTCCCTCTCAGCTGACCAGTGAGGCGGTGGAGGCGGGAAACTCACGTTGCACTCTGGGACTAGTAGTCCCACCAGAGTGTGGAAGTTGCGGTCGAGCACTCGCGGTGGCCTCGGAGTGATGCTGGCCAAGTTCAACAAGGGTCAGAGCCTCTGTTACGGAGTCCTGGATCAAGGAATTTGCCCCCTGTAATTGCCAGGTCAAACTGCTGAACGGAATTACGTCAAATTTGGCAGGGAGAAAGGTCTTGGTCCAGAAAGCACGCGTTTGTTTAAATGGGGTAAGTCCGTTCAGTAGTTTTAGAAAAATATAAAAAATTTACAGATATCGATATTTGAGAATTCTGACATCTGATTGGCTGAGGCGTTGCGAGCACGAGCGTGCGGCTCATTGGCTGCGAACTGTTGAAACTAGGAAGTGTTGGCAGCCATTTTGTGACTGAGTTGAAAGGCGTAGGGGGAAAAATAAGAGAATAATTGTATAAGAGGGTATAGTAGGTATAGTAGGAACACTGTGGTCTTAGTTTAAGCAGTCTGTATGGTGCAGAGGCAGGGAGTTTGAATGTTGCGTAGGCCGTGCAAATCACGTCCGCAGAACAACGGTGCGTGGTATTGTGGCAAGGTTGCGTAGGCTCTGGAAATCCCATCGGGAAAACAATGCGCCGTATTGCGGCAATGTTCAGTAGGCTGTGGAAATCATATCGGGAAAATAACAATGCGCCGTATTGCAGCCTTCCTTTACCTTCCTTTAATATAATGCGCAGTAATGTTTACTTATAATGCGGTGTTCACTTTTATCACGGACAGTGAACAAAATTAACGTTTAATTGGCTGAGGTGTTCCAACAACGAGCTCAATGTTCATTGGCTGCGAACCATTCAAAGTAAAAGTGTTGCCAGCCATTCCCTCCCCCTGCGCGGAGTAGCAAGGACATCTGATTGGTTCACATGTTCCAAGCAGGACCTTCCAGAGGTTAATGTTCATTGGCTACGAACCATTGAAAGTAGAAGTGTTGCCAGCCATTTCCTCCCCGTCCGCGGAGTAGGAGGGACATCTGATTGGTTGACGTGTTCCAAGCAGGACGTTCCCAAGCTTAATGTTCATTGGCTGTAAACCATTGAAAGTAGAAGTGTTGCCAGCCATTCCCTCCCCTCCGCGGAGCATCAGGGACATCTGATTGGGTAATGTGTTCCAAGCAGGACCTTCCCAAACTTAATGTTCATTGGCTGTGAAGCATTAAAAGTAGAAGTGTTGGCAGCGATTCCCTCCCCTCTGCGGAACACCATGGACATTTTATTGGCTAAAGTGTTCCGAGTACAACTTTGCTCATTATTGGCTGGGAACGTTTCACTGTTGTGAAGCGTTTTGTGACGCACTTCAATGGAGTACGGGAAAACAAAGTAGTAGCGGGGAGGGTAGGAACACTATTAACTCTGTAAAGTGGTCACAAGGGGGTGAACAGGGATTGTGAAGGTAAAAATTGTTTTTTATATATTTTAAGGGCCATTTATATAATTGGCGTGGGGTGTACAAATCACAGCGGGAAAATAACAAAGTGTGTTGCGGTCTTCTTTTTATTAAGTTTGCGGGTGGGATACTTCCCAGGAGCACTGTTTAGTTATAATGTGGTGTTTACTTTTCTGACGGGGAGCTGTGGTAGCGCAGCAAAAATTTCAGTCTAGGTTTGAAATAGTTTTTATTAAGCAATTACAAAGATACTTTCTTCGGAAACTGAAGCTGTATATATCAAAGGGGTGACAAATAAAAACGCAATTCATAAAATATCCCTTAAGCGTGGGCACACCCTCCCTTTTGTTTTCTGCTATAGTTTGTAAAAGTGTTGCGCCATATTCTTGATAATATAAGAGGGCATGAGTTACTTTTAGATAAACTAGAAAAGAAGTGCTACAAGAAACACGCCCGCACTTCATCATCTCAGGTCACAAGAACAATAACAAGTAAAAAACAGTTAAAAACAAATCACTTTATATTACATAGAAATGTACGCTTTATCATTTTTTATAATTTCTATTCTGTAGAATTCGGGAAAGTTCGGTCGTAGTGCTTAGAGGTCGCTCACTGCTCTGCTAACAAATCACGTACTCCTTTGAGAATATATAGGATAGTAGTATAATAATATACACTACTGGTAGTATATATTCTATAGGGAGAACGAGAATAGGAACCACAACAGAGAAAAAGAGAAATACCAAAAAATCATTCAAAAATTTAGTGTTTATCAAAGGCATTCAGTAAGAAAGTGTCTATGCAAACAATCTTTTTTAAACTGCAATTTCGAAAAATATTCTCACTGTAAAAATATCTGATCAAGTAAGTTATAAAGGTCAGTAAGCTGTATTTCAGATGGTTTACTCCTGGCGGCGACAAATCTCCAATTCCTGTTGTGTGAAAATATGACACTCTAATACAATATACAGAGTGACACTGATTGCACACAAAAAGGAAAAGGAAAATAAAGTCATGAACACAAAACAAGATCAATAACGAAATACTTTCCAGCAGTGAATATGTTCAGAGCTTCTTTTATCCGGGACTTCGAAATCTTTCAACTTCGCGCCGACGGGTCATAAACTCCTCTGAGATCATAATGACTGTGAATATTACAATATACATACTCACACTATATGATCCCAAGGGGGAAACAGAGTAAGAAGCAGAAGCTGCTGATGTTACAAATACATCTTTAGTCTTTGCGCCAACGGGTCATAAACTCCTCTGAGATCACAATGACTGTTAATATTTTAATATACATATTCACAGTATATGATCCCAAGGAGGAAACAGAGTAAGAACCAGAAGCTGCTGACGTTACATATAAATCTTTAGTCTTCGCACCGACGGGTCACAAACTCCTCTGAGATCATAATATGTGGTTATTATAATATACATACTCACACTATATGATCTCAAGGGGGAAATAGACTACAAACTAGAAGCTGCTGACGTTACATATAAATCTTTAATCTTCGCGCCTACGGGTCACCAACACCTCTGAGGTCAAGTACAGTGTCAATATTATAATATACAAAGTCACATTATATGATCTCAAAGGAGCCAGAAAAGGAACAATGTTTGCTGTATTCTGTCTGTTTCTGAAAACAAGCTGCTGACGTTATATATAAATGGCAGAAACAACCAATAACACTTTTTTCTAAATACAAATGTTTAAATATTGACAAATAGCTACGTATCATAAATATCTACTATGCCATAATCAAACAACTTACAACTCTGGAATATGTTCAAAAATCCGACGCTAGAAAAGGGAACGTGCATCACAGAATGGACACGCGTAAATAACTCGCATAAACGAAACTAATCAAGGAACGGGTGTGGTTTATATACTTTTTGGTTATTGAGTAGTCTATGGAAGGAAGATGCGGCTCCGCCCATTTAGATGTCACGTTTTACAGTTAACACGTGCTCACGTTTTAACTGTTTAACTTGTGCACGTGTTGGGAAAAGTTACAAAATGTGAAGCGGTAAAGGTTTCGATTTCGATCCTAACACGTATAAGGTCCTTAATATGTACATACGTTGGAGAGCTTAAAAACTGTTACCCGGCAAACCGTGTCATTTCCATTCTCATGACTACAAACATCTATTAATTGCCGTAATTCTAAATAGAAGACATAAAAAAAAATATCGTTCAGAATAGAAAAAAAAAATACGTGCTAATATTTCTCATCACTATGATTTTAAATTTAAAAAATGCCAGCATTTGTAAAGCGTACAGCTTCCCCGGAAAGGTGTACCGGCGCTCGGGGCGTCGGGAAGATTAAGCAAGGTGTTGCCCACAGTGACATAGTGGTGGGCTAACGTGCCGCTGGAGCCGGGAATCGAACTGTGAACACTGTTGTTCAAAGTCAGGTATCATAGCTGCTGCGTCACACATTTTCCACACTTAAATGTTAATTAGTGCTAATTAAGTTTTAAATATTGTTAAATTATAACTTATAACAGACTACAGTTACAGTTAGTTTTTCACTACAAAAACTATGCACGTCTTTTTAAAATTTACTTAAAAACAATATAGGTTTCAGGGACATTGTAGTTAGAAATTAACATTTATAAAGCCTTTGAAATTCACAGAAAAAACCATAGGTTTTACAGACGTTATAGTTAGAAATTAGCATTTAAAAAACTTTAGAAATTCACTGAGAAAAACCATAGGTTTTAGGGACGTTATAGTTAGTTGGACATTTCACTCATATAAAACCATAGAAATTCCACCGTTATAGTTAGTTCAGCTAACTATAACTCGCGCACCCGCAATGCCTTGCTCATGACGTCACATATTACATCATTCATGACATGGTCAGTGACATCACTCATGACATCACTGATGACATCTCAAATGACATCACTGATGACATCATCCCGTGACTGTGTGTTTCTGTAATTTTTAAATATGTTTTATATATATTCCTAGGTGTATTGAAGAATGAGTGGGTGTATAAGTGTCTGGATAGAGGATTTAGTAGGAGGGTGACTGGCTGTATAAGTGAGTGATTAAATGTGTCTTACTGAATGCATGGGTTAGTGACTAAACTGTGTGAATGTCTGTATCAGTCTGTCTGTTGTTGTGCAAGCTGCTGCATGGGTTGGTCAGTAGCTATATGAGTGTCTATATAGGTTATTGATTGGTTGTTTGAGTATTGTTTGGGGGAGATTGAGTGTGTGTGTGGGTGGGTCTGAGGTGTGTGACTCTCTGCATAGATGTGTGAGTGGTTGATTCACTGGATGTATGGGTTCAACAGTGCATGTGGAAACACGTGTATGGGTGCGTGAGTGTGTGTATCGGTGTGTTGGTGAGTGAATGGATGTCTTAGTGGTACATGTCCAAGTAACTACATATGTAAAAGGCAGTGTATGTGAGAGTTGAAGTATATAAAGGACTCTACATGATAGTTGGTGATTTTGAGACTGGCTGTATAGATGAGTCTGTACTTGGATCACTGATTATATAATAGAGTAAGTATGCGTTAGTATCTGTATGAATAAGTGAGGTGGTATGTGTATAATTGTATAGGTGAGTAAATGGGACTGTGATAGATTCTTTGCATGACTAAGTAGGTGTGTGAGTAACTGCATGGATGAGTGGCGGTGTAATTGTCTGTATAGGTGTATGAGTGCATATCGTAGTGTTGTATTTATGAGTGACTGCATGTATCAGTGATTGTATGGATGAATGAGTAGATGTGTGTGTAGACCTAGCAATCAGTGAGTGCGTATGTAGTAACTGGTATTGGTGTGTTAACTATTTTGAAAATGGTTGTCTGTATTTTACAGTGGGTGTATTAAAGGTTATATTAGAGTGTGAGGAGATGCATCAGTTTTTCACGTGGATGATGTCATCAGTGATGTCATCAGTGATGTCATTTGAGATGTCATCAGTGATGTCATGAGTGATGTCACTGACCATGTCATGAATGATGTAATATGTGACGTCATGAGCAGTGCATTGCGGGTGCGCGAGTTATAACGGTGGAATTTCTATGGTTTTATATGAGTGAAATGTCCAACTAACTATAACATCCCTAAAACCTATGGTTTTTTTCAGTGAATTTCTAAAGTTTTTTAAATGCTAATTTCTAACTATAACGTCTGTAAAACCTATGGTTTTTTCTGTGAATATATATATATATATATAACCTACTGGCGGTCGCCAGTAGGTAGTTATAGTTAGGACCTTGTTTCTATTCAAAAAGCGTTTTTTCTTTTCCCAATATCTTTGGCGCCGTTTGACAAATCTTCGTGAAATTTTCAAAACTAATGGCCCGCTCAGGTCAGCTCCTGTCTTGAAAGTTTCGGGGTGATTCGTCAAGCGGGGGTCGAGAAAAAAGGGGGGTCCCAAAACACGTTTTCCCCATGTTAATTTCCATAGGAAACTTTAGACAAGGCTACAGCCCGAACTGCTGAACGGAATTACACCAAATTTGTCAAAAAAGGTAGCTCTTGGTTCAGAAAGCGCCCTTTTTTTAAATGGTGCAAATCCATTCAGTAATTTTTGTAATATTAAAGGGAAAAGAAATTTATATATCTGGGCGGAGCCTAACCACACATCTCATCGTGAGATCTGATTGGCTGTCAGCACTTCATCCAAGAAGTGTTGGCAGCCATCTTGGGACCAATATACATGATAGCACCCCATTAAAATGCATTGTAGTGAATGGAAGGTTTTGAGGTTCACCAAAAGGAGAACGTATAAAGGGTGATAAGACTTTAGTTACATTATAAATCATTTGTTGATGGTACCATACTAATTTTAGGAATTGTGGTGTGTTCTAAGGTGATTTTTCCCTTGTGAAAAAACCTTCTGCTGGGATATCATGAATCATGTTTGAGAGAAAACTATTTTCTCATACTTTTCCCATAGAAGTTTGGAAGGTGATCTAGAAGCTAAAATGAGAGCATATTTTCTGTAAATTCAAATTATCTTTCTCAGTCATGTGAGAATGAAGTCTGACATTCTCAGTAAAACATGTACATCCAACAAGGGCAGAGACTGTCAGTTGATTCCTTTGTGTTCTACTGCAGCTTCCCAGAGTGTTTTAAAGAACAACTAGAGCGCTAACAGTCTTACTTATGACAAAGTTATGGCACACCTGAAGCCATCTTGATTGGAATAAACTGGAAACACTTAAAACATTTAATTTAAAAAGGAACAAAATGAGGGGGTTCATTTTGCCATAGAAATTATGATTAGTGCTGCAGAAAGAAAAATTAGGGCACATTTTGAGTGACTTCTCAAATCCTCTTCTATTTCATTAAACAATTCTGACATGCAGCCTGAAACATGCACTTTCAATACCAGCAGCAGACTTCCCTGGTGAGCAGTAGCTTTACTACAGTGATCTAATGAGCAACTAGAGGGCTAACATTCTGAATTTATGACAAATGTGTGACACATCTGAATGCCTTCTTAATGGAATCAAAGTAAAACACTGAAAGTATTTCCTACTGAGGAGACTGTAGTAAATGAGGAAATTAGGAAACTTCATAACAAATAAGTCTCCCAAGATGGCCACCAGAGACAAAAGAGCCCAAATGTAGCACAAATATCACCCAGATGTAGCCCACGTATAGCCCAATGACAGAATATCCCAGAGTGTTCTAAAGAACAACTAGAGCGCTAATAGTCTTACTTATGACAAAAGTATGGCACACCTGAAGCCATCTTGATTGGAATAAAGTGGTAACAGTTAAAACATTTAATTTAAAAAGAAACAACATGAGGGGGTTCATTTTGCCATAGAAATTATGATGAGTGCTGCAGAAAGAAAAATTAGGGCACATTTTGAGTGACTTCTCAAATCCTCTTCTATTTCATAAAAAAATTCTGACATGCAGACTGAAACATGCACTTTCAATACCAGCAGCAGACTTCCCTGGTGAGCAGTAGTTTTACTACAGTGATCTAATGAGCAACTAGAGTGCTAACATTCAGAATTTATGGCAAATGTGTGACACATCTGAATGCCTTCTTGATGGAATCAAAGTAAAAAACTGAAAGCATTTCCTACTGAGGAGACTGCAGTAAATGAGGAAATTAGGAAACTTCATAACAAATAAATCTCCCAAGATGGCCACCAGAGACAAAAGAGCCCAAGTGTAGCACAAATATCACCCAGATGTAGCCCATGTGTAGCCCAATGACAGAAGTGTGCAAAACACTTTTTATTTTTTGTTTTTTGCAGTTTTATATAGTGCAGACTGGTCAGGTATTGGAGTGCTTTTCATGAGCATTGGTTACATCACACAAGGACAAATTAATTTTGGTTGTAGACATGGGGAGATTAAGTGATTTGACCAGAATCACAGAATGTCGAGCTGAAGCAGAAACTCCAACCTGGTTCCCCAGTTGCAAAGTCTGCAGCTCTGGAAGTAACACCACATCCTCTCCCTAAGTGCAACATTTAATCAAGTGGTCAACTGGATAAAAAACATAAAGATAACAAATAATTTAAAAGTGCTTTGTCGCTATTTGAAAACTCAGAAAATATGTCCTCATTTTAGTTTTTTAGAGCACTAACCATAATTTCGATGCAAATAAGACCCTCTCATTTCTGTAATTTCTAAAGGAAATGCTCTAGACATTACAGTTTTGATTACATCAAGATGACGTCAGGCGTGCCACACCTTTGTAATAAGTATAGAATGTTAGCAATCTAGTTGTTCATTAGGATACTGTTGAGAGGCAGAGGCCAGGGGCACTGACTCAAAAAATTGAAGGCAGGTAGGAGGGTGCAGAGGCAACAATTTGACCACACTGGGCAGGCAGGAAGGGCAGTGGCAGCACAACAGACTATGGAGGGCAGTGGAAAGGGGGGCAGGGGCAACAAACCAACAATGCAGGACAGGCAAGAGAGGCTGTGGCAATATAATAGACCATTGTGGGGAGAAGGAAGAGGCATTGGTAGTACAACCATACATGCCAACAGACCCGATTCAGCCAGGAAACGCCCAATGTTTTTAAGCCATGGGCTTTATTTGATCTGTCTCCTGTCTACAATCTCCTCTTTTTCAATGTAAGTCAATGGGGAAAATCAATACCCCAGTTTTTTTTTCAAAATCTCCCTCTTACCAAGTTCAAAATGTTAGCAAGTATAGTACATTGGATCATGGAAGGCAGGAGGAATTGGGGTAGGGACATGGACTTGGATAACAGAGGACAGGAGGGACATGGACAGGTGCACCAAACTGACCTTACAGGGCAGGCATCAGGGTTTGCAGCTGCACAATACACCACACAGGGCATGCGGGACGGGAGTGCAGCACAACAATCTATGGAAAGCAATAGGGAGGGGACAGGACCATGCACATGGACAACAGAGGGGAAAGAGGCAATGGCAGCTAGCTGACCATAATGGACAGACAGGAGAGAAAGCTGCAGCATAACGGACCATAAAGGGCAGGAGGGAGGGATCAGGGGCATTACAATGGAACAGACAAGCCAGGAGGGAGGGAATAGTGGTCTGCACATGTAAAACAGAGGGCAGGGTGCAGGGCAGGAGCAGCAAGCTGACCATAGAGGTCAGGCAGGATGGGCACCAGAAGCAAGACACACCATGGAGAGCAACAGTGAGACGATAATGGCATACACACAGACCATGGAGGGAAGGTGGGAGGGGGTCAGGGGCAGCTAGCTGACCACACAGGGAAGGTGGGAAGGGCTGTTGCAGCACAGAAGACCATGCATGACAAGTGGGAGGGTTAGTGGCAGCACAATGGCCATGATGGGCAAGAATGAGGTGGCAGGGGCATGCACAAAGGACCATGGAGGATGGAAGGGAGGGGTAGGAGCTGGGCACAGACAAGAGAGTTCAGGGGAAGGGGCCTCACAACAGACCACGGGGGCAGGCAGGAGGAGCAGTTGCAGCACAACAGACCAGGGAGGGCAGAAGGGTGTGGCAGTAAAATGGACCATGGAGGACAGGAGGAAGGGGATAGGGGCATGGAACGTGGACAGGCAGGGTGGAGGAGGCAGGGACAGGTTACAGTCATCTTACAATGCTAGGCAGGTAAGAGGGGCGTGGCAGCTCAACAGAACACTCAGAGTAGATAGGAGGGGCAGGTCCATGGAACATGGTGGGCAAAAAGGATGGAGCAGGGGCATGCACACAGACATCGGAGGGCAGGGGGAAGTAGAGTAGGGGCAGCAAGCTAAGCACAGAGGCTAAGCAGGAGGCCAATGATGGGGCATAGAATTGGGCAATGGAGGGCAGGAGGAGTGGACTGGGATATCATGCTAAATGGAGGGCAGTGCCAGCACATCTGACCATGCATGGCAGGAGGAAGGAGGCTAGTGCATGGATTCAGACAACAGAGAATAGGGAGGAGGTGGATGGGGCAGCAGGCTAACTGTTCAGAGTAGGCGAGAAGGCCAGTGGCAGAACAACGGCCACACAGGGCTGTAATGAGGGAGCAGGGGCATGGACTTGGACAATGGATGGCAAGGAGACGGGGGGCACAAGCAGCAAGCTTGGGTGGGGGCAGCACAATGCCAGGCCAGGCCCTGCTTCCAACCCCCCACCATCCATTGTGATAGGCATCTTACTTAACGTTAAAACAAACCTAGAAATTCGCTGAAAAAAACAAAGATTACAGAGACGTTATAGTTAGACTCAGATTTTACTCGTACAAAACCAGTGAAATTCAGCAGTTATAGTTACCTGAGCTAACTATAACTTACGTCCCCACAATGCTCTGCTTATGACCTCAGACATTACATCATTCATGACAAGGTCGGTGACATCACTCATGACATCACTCATGACATCTCAAATGAGCTGTGAATAGAATGGAACTATAATCGCTAGAACTTTATTTAGGGATAGTGTGTGTATATTAACACCCCTTTTTTTTGTTTTCTTTCGTGTAAGAACCCCTATAATAAGCAACGTGCCCAGATCAATATGGCCGATAGCCTTTCACTTTAAAGTAATGTGTAGTCCATTGTTTATGTTGATGTTTGCAATCCTAAGTATGTTTATTATGAACAAGTCCCGTTGACGAACATACAGGTACGGAGGTCACGGGGCAAGATATGCTGAAAAGACATTATGTGCATATTAACAATTGTTTTCTTTTCTTTATTGTATCAATTCCTGTATTTTCACATCGTGACCAGGCCAATATGGCCGCCAGCTTTTTGGATTAAAGTAATATGTAGTCCTTTGTTAATGTTGGCAACTGGATGCATTTGTACATTTAAATAAGGAAGCTACAATGACGTCTTGTATCGTTATCAAGGTTCGGACGAGACGAAACGCGTGGATCGCGTCCTTTGCAGATTAAATACTTCCAAACTACAACCTGAGTGCTGAGTCCTTCCTTGTAAGAGTGAGAGGAGATTGAATACATATATATAAAATTCACTGAAAAAAACACAGGTTTCAGGGATGTTATAGTTAGAAATTAGCATTTAAAAAACCATAGATAATCACTGAAAAAACCACAGGTTTCAGGGACGTTATAGTTAGTCTGACATTTCACTCGTACAAAACCAGAGAAATTCAGCTATAGCTCACGCCCCCGCAATGCACTGCTGATGACATCACATATTACATCACTCATGACTTGGTCTGGGGCGTGAGTTATATATATATATATATCACTGCTCCAAGGTTGTCCACCTGTAAGTAGCACTCGAGCAACAGCTTGATTCATGTGTAGGTAAGGACGGGGAACCGCCCGTAGGAGCCGCTCCATAGTGGTATTGCCTGACGCGTTTCGAATCACCATATGATTCTCTTCAGAGGCTTTAATGGAACGGTGTGCGCAACCGCTGACCCACTTCTGACACACTCCCCAATGGGAGGCTCAAATGAAACTGTGCCTTCTGGGAAGTGTAGTGCGGGTAGCACATAATCAAGTCCTGTATGGACCCCACAGGTGGGCCCGTCCACGATCCTATATACAGCTGCTGTTCCACTTTCGTGGCCCCCAATCTTACGGGGTGGTGCACACTCCGCGGCTGGACTGCCGCGTAATAATCACTGCTCCAAGGTTGTCCACCTGTAAGTAGCACTCGAGCAACAGCTTGATTCATGTGTAGGTAAGGACAGGTGGACAACCATGGAGCAGTAATATATATATATATATATTACCTACTGGCGGTCGCCAGTAGGTAGTTATAGTTAGGACCTATTATCCATAGGAAAAGCATTTTTTGATTTGCCAATATCTTTGGCACTGTTTTACAAATCTTCCCGAAATTTTCTAAACAAATGGGGCGTTCCGGTCAGCTCCTGTCTTAAAAGTTTCGGGATGATTCGTCAAGCGGGGGCCGAGAAAAAGGGGGGTCCCAAAACGCGTTTTCCCAATGTTAATTTCCATAGGAAATTTTGGAACAGGCTACAGCCCGACCTGATGAACGGAATTACACCAAATTTGGCAAAAGGGTAGCTCTTGGTTCAGAAAGCGCCCTTTTTTTAAATGGTGTAAATCCGTTCAGTAGTTCCTGAGAAATTAAAAAAAGAAAAATATCGATAACTGAGCACAGAGGAGGAGTCACAACTCATCCCGAGCACCAGCTGACTTCTGATTGGCTGCCAACACTCCAAACCAGGAAGTGTTGGCAGCCATCTTGTGACTCGGTAACCGTGGCACAAGAAAAAGGGGGAAAAAAAGTGAAAAATGAAGAAAAGGGGGCAGGGTAGAAACACCCTGACCTCCTAGGCCTGCTCAGGACCCCCAGGGCCAAAAAAAGCATTTATTTGTTTTTTAAACGGCCAAATTCGCGCTGGGTGCCCGAATCCGGCCAAATTCTTTTTTAAAAAACAAAGCGCGGGCTCCCGCGCTTTGTTTCTTAAAGCCCCTGGGTGGGCCAGGTCCCAGGGGCAATGCCAAATTAATTCATGGGGGCCCGCGGGGGTCCCCGCAGCCCCGGGGATCCGCCACATCCCCGGGGCTTTATTATTTATGCGTGGGGGGCATGCAGCCCCCGCAGCCCTGGGGACCACCACCTACCCGGGGCTTTATGACAATAATGACGGGGGGCCTTGTGGGCCCCTCCAAGCCCCAGGGACCACCACCTCCCCGGGGCTTATTAAAATAGGGTGGGGGCCTCGCAGGCCCCCCCAAACCTCGGCGACCGCCACCTCCCCAGGGCTGAGATAAATAATTTGTGTGGGGGGCTCAAGCCCCCCACACTGCCCCGGGGACCACCACCTCCCCGGGGCATTGACTATTTAAATACAGGGGTCCGTTGCGGACCCCTGGCCCTGGGGACCACCACATCCCCGGGGCTATGCAAATGGAGGGGGCCCCCCTCCTGGAGCCCTTAATGGCCCTGGGGACTGCCACCCCCCCAGGGCCGGCTCCTGCAATGTCCCGGGGTGCCCACCCCCGGGACATTGCTGTTTGCTATGGCAGGGCTCCCACCCTTCCATAGCAAACTCTGCTTTGCTTCGTTGAATTGAGAGCAGGACAACCTGCTCTCGCTTCAACAAAGCAAAGCAGGATTGCTTTTGAGCAAGGGGGGCTGCATGTCAGCAGCTCCCCTTGCTCAAAAGCAATGCCGGCTCCTGCAGGAGGCGGGGAGCCAGCAGGACCGTGGGGGCATTGGGACTCCCCCCACGGTCACCAACGCAAAGAGCCGGCCCCGGGGGATGGGGTCCCTGGGGCCAAGTGTGGCCCGGGAGGGGGCCACGCGGCCCCCCTCCCTTTTCTTAAAAAAATAATAATGACCGGGCCACGGGGGATGGGGTCCCCGGGGCCGAAATCGGCCTGGGCAGGGGGGCTGCGCGGCACCCTCCTCAAATTAAAATATTGAAAAGAATGGCCAAGCCCCGGGGGATGGGGTCCCCCTTCCCTGTAAATATTTTAAAAAGAAGAGGCCATGCCCCGGGGGATGGGGTCCCCGGGGCCAAAAGTGGCCCAGGGAAGGGGGGCACGTGGCCCCCCTTCCCTATAAATATATTTATAAAAAGGAGGCCATGCCCCGGGGATGGGGTCCCCGGGGCCGAAATCAGCCTCGGGAGGAGGGCCGCGCGGCCCCCATCCCGTTTTTTGTATTTGTTTTTTTTTTTTTAAAAAGGTCAGGCCCTGGGGGATGGGGTCCCCAGGACCGCAAAAATACTAAAAGAAGGGGGGCCACACAGCCCCCCTTCTAAAAATATATAATTAAAAAAAAGCCGGCATCTCGCCGGAGGCCCCGCCCCCTTCCTCCAGCACTCTGCAAACGCACCCCCTGGCGCGTTCTGAGTTGGGGAATTAAGTCCCTTTGAATACTGAGGGTCCCTGGGGGCCAACTAGCCCACCAGGTAACTCTAGTATGCGCCACACAGCTGGATTGCAGAGAGGTGGTCCGAGGCCACGCCCCTTTTTACACCACTCTGCAAACGCGCCTCTTGGCGCACTGCTGGTGGGGTGATGAGGTCCTCTTTTGTCCTGAGGACCACAGGCCACAAGTGGAGTTCATCCCTTGAGCAGCAGTGCGTCTGGAGCCGCGGTTACAGAGTGGTGTAAAAAGGGGGCGTGGCCTCGGACCACTCTCAGCAATCCAGGTGTGTGGCGCTTACTGGAGGTACCTGGTGGGCTAGTTGGCCCCCAGGGACCCTCAGGAATGAAGGGGACTTAATACCCCAACTTAGAACGCTCCAGGAGGTGTGTTTGCAGAGTGGTGGGGAAAGGGGGCATGGCCTTTGTCCACCTCTCAGCAATCGCACTGTGTGGGGCTTACTGGAGGTAAGAGGTAGGCTAGTTGGCCCCTAAAGGACTTCAATCCCTATCTAAGAGCGCGCCAGGGAGCGCGTTTGCAGAGTGGTGGGTGAAGGGGGCGTGGCCTGCTATGAGAACTTAGCAATCCTGCTGTGTGGGACTTACTGGAGGTAATAGGAGGGGTAGTTGGCCCCCAAGGATGTCCTTGGGGGCCTCCAGTAAGTCCCACACAGTGGGATTGCTAAGACGTCTTTGGAGGCCATGCCCCCCTTTCTCCACCACTCTGCAAACTTGCCTCCTGGCAGACTAGGGGATGGGGGGTGAAGTCCACTTTACTCCTGAGGGACTTTGGAGGCCAAGAAGCTCTCCTGGTACATCCTGTAAGTCCTACGCAGCGGAATTCCTGAGCGCTGGTCGGAGGCCGAGCACCCTTTCTCTACCACTCTGCAAATGTGACTACTACTTAAAGAAGCATCTTTCTGCACCTCTGACTTAGAGGTAATTTTAATCCCCCTGCCCTATTATGTTTTAGGGCCTTACAGAGGAGGTCACGCCAATCACAGGGGTACCCCAACGCATAGTGTTCCCTAGTGTATGTAGGTGTTTTCACTGTAGTGTCTTTTAGCATAGCACTGGCTCTAGGCCAGGTTAGTCAGAGTCAGTTACCACCAGTACCCGTCAGCAAAAAGTTGGGTGCACAGGATGACTTTGCAACAAGGCCTCTTTCTGCCCCTCTGTTGGTTCTCTGTGCACATGTCTTGATTCTTTCTGCACCTTTTTTCGTCTTTCTGGACTTCTGTTGCCTCTTTCTGCATTTCTCTTGCTTCTTTCTGTGCTTTTCTTCCTCTTTCTGCACGTCCTACCTCTGTAGGCATAGTTAGAAATAGTTAGAAATTAGCATTTAAAAAACCTTTGAAATTCACTGAAAAAACCATAGGTTTTAGGGACGTTATAGTTAGAAATTAGCATTTAAAAAACCTTTAAATTCACTGAAAAAACCACAGGTTTCAGGGACATTATAGTTAGTTGGACATTTCACTCATACAAAACCAGAGAAATTCGGCCGTTATAGTTAGTTCAGCTAAGTATAACTCGGTCCCCCGCAATGCATTGCTGATGGCGTCACATATTACATCATTCATGACATGGTCAGTGACATCACTGATGACATCACTGATGACATCTCAAATGACATCACTGATGACATCATCCACGTGATAATCTGATGCACCTACTCACACCTTAATATAACCTTTGATACACCTACTCTAAAATACAGACTACCATTTTAGAAACCATAGACACACCAATACCAGTTACTACATACCCACTCACTGATTCCTAGGTCTACACACACATCCACTCATTCACCCATACAGACACTCATACATTCGGTCACTCATCAGTACAGCACTATCATATGCACTCATACACCTATACAGACACTCACACACCGCCACTCATCCTTAGCGTTACTCACACACCTAGTCAGTCATGCAAAAAATCAATCATGCTTCCATTTACTCAACTATACAGTTATACAAACACCACCTCACTTATTCATACAGATAATAACACATACTTACTCTCTTATTCTATCAATGATACAACCACACACTCATTCTTACAGCCACTCTCACAATCACTCGCTCTCACATATAGTTCATTTATATACTCCGACACTCACATATACTGCCTTTCCCATATGTAGTTACTCACACATGTACCACTGAGACATCCATTCACTCACCAACACACCCATACACACACTCACCCACCCATACGGCCCTTCAGAGATGCACTCTTGAACACATACACCCAGTGAATCACCCACTCACACATCCATGCACGGAGTCACACACCCCCCACCCACCCACACAGACACTCAGGCACCCATACAGATACTCAGACAACCAATCAATAACCCATATAGACACTCATTTAGCTACTCACCAACCCATGCAACCGCTTACACACCAACTGACAGACTGATACAGACATTTACACAGTTTAGTCACTAACCCATGCATTCACTAAGACACATTTAATCACTCACTTATACAGACAGTCACGCACTTACTAAATCATCCATTCAAACACTTATACACCCACTTACTCTTCAATACACCTTGGCATATATATATATATAAAACATACTTAAACTTTTCAGAAACACATAGTCACTGGATGATGTAATCAGTGATGTAATTTGAGTTGTCATCAGTGATGTCATCAGTGATGTCACTGACCATGTCATGAATGATGTAATATGTGACGTCATCAGCAGTGCATTGCGGAGGCGCGGAGTTATAGTTAGCTGAACTAACTATAACGGCCGAATTTCTCTGGTTTTGTACGAGTGAAATGTCCAACTAACTATAACGTCCCTGAAACCTGTGTTTTTTTCAGTGAATATATATATATATATATATATATATAGTCCATCAAAAGTGGGCGGAACAGTCAGCGGGTTAAAAATGAAATTTATTAGCCCAAACAGACGCGTTTTGGCATCATCACCATTATCAATGTTTATATGGCTTAATGGTGTCACATTCCAACTTTTAAAGCAGATTGGCTTCCTCCTACTGGATGAGGTGTGATTATCTACAAAGAAAGGACAATTAGTTCTCTGTAAATAGTTCACATACTCCGCCGCAATCTTTACGTGTGGTTGTTCAGTTGATTTTAAATGTCACATTGCCCCAGATATTATCAATCCATTTAGGAGGTGTTTCTCCACAATGGTTTGGGGCATACATTAATCAGTTCTTTAACACTCCTGTTGGTAGTTGTTGCCGCACAATTGACATCATTTTATAACCTTTGTTCTGCCATATTTTCTCTTTCATTTGACAGCTACCCGCAGACGCTTGCCTTAGTGAAGGCAGCGTCTGTACATTTAGTAATGTCCCAATCCAGTTGGCATGGGTGATATGCTAGGGTGCCGGCGGTTCTGACAGTCTGCAAAATCCACTTCACCAACTTGCCACTGACTGCTGTCGAACTCAATACGAGCGGATGCCTCCGTTGCACGTGTGGCAGCGCGTATTTAAATTGTCCAGCAAAAGCAGAGCACTCAGAGGGTTACATTTTTTATTTATTAGCCCAAAGAGACGAGTTATCAATGTTTATATGGCTTAATGGTGTCACATTCCAACTTTTAAAGTGGCTTGGCTTCCTCCTATTGGATGAGGCGAGTTTATCTACAATTCTGTAAATAGTACACATACTCCGCTGCCATCTTTAAGTGTGGTTGTAACATTAATTTTAAATGTCACATTGTCCCAGATATTATCATTCCATTTAGTAGGTAGTTCTCTATAATGATCTGGGGCATACATTAATCAGTTCTTCAACACTCCTGATGGCAGTCGGTTGCCGCACAATTGATATCATTTTATAACCCTCATTCTGCCGCATATTCCCTTTCATTTGTCACCTACCCGCAGACCCTTGTCTTAGTGATGCCAGCATCGGTACATTTAGTAATGTCCCAATCCAGTTAGCATGGGTGACATGCTAGGGTACCAGCGGTTCTGACAGTCTACAATATCCACTTCACCAACTTGCCACTGACTGCTGTCAAACTCTTTACGAGGAGGTGGAGATGGTAAGGGTAATTTTAAGGTTATTGGCAAAGGGAGGTTAGATGCAAATTAAAAAAGTGAGGGTTTGTGGAAAACGTATTTAATAATACATTTATACATATATTTATATTATACAAATGTGTGTGTGTATGTATGTATATATATATGTTTATTAAGGTATATTAAGCCTTGGGGACCACCACCTTCCCGAGGCTTAATTAACATTGGAGGGGGCCAGCGTGGCCCCCCTCGTGGAGCCTTAGATGGCCCTGGGGACCGCCAAGGCTGGCTCCAGCAATGTCCCGGGGCTCCCACCCCAGGACATTGCAGTTTACTATGGCTTGGTGGGAGCACGGCTCAAGCCAAGCCATAGCAAACAAGTGCTCTGCTTTCAGCAAGCGAAAGCAGAAAATGATCTCGCTTGCTGAAAGCAAAGCATGTCTGTTTCCCTGCCCACTGTCAAGCAACCAGGGAAACCGACATTGCTTTGGGATCCAGGGAGCTGCATGTTAGCAGCTCCCTAGATCTCAAAGCAATGCTGGCTCCCCCTGGGGGAAGGCCGGGAGCCGGCTCCCCCGCGGTCCCCAACATTGAACATGTGGGTGCCCTGGGTAGAACCAGTATACATAGTATATGTATACAAGTAATGTCCCTATGGGATAATAGAAAATACATTCGATATAACGTGAGCAAAGATGAGAAACCAGCACTTGATTCTTTGAAAATAAACACTGCAATCGTAATCAAGGCCGCCGACAAAGGAGGGGCTGTCGTAGTCCAAAACACAGAAGACTACATTGCTGAGATCCAACTTCAACTGAACTGCCAAGACAGCTATACGAAACTGAACAAGGATCCCACATCTGATGTGCTAGAACTGATTCAACAGCTTACACAAAGAGGATTAGACGAAGGCTACTTGAGTGAACCGCAATACAACTTCCTCAACAAGAAACATCCTAGAACGCCGACTATTTACTCTCCCAAAGATCCACAAAAACCTTACACACCCACGGGAAGACCCATTGTGTCGGGATGTGGGTCCATCTTGGAACCTCTCAATTAGTTCATAGATAGTTTCCTACAACCCTGGGTATCTCAAACCAAATCCTATATACGAGACACGATGCACATCATTCAGATAGTGGAAAATCAGCCATTTGACATGACAACACAATTCCTAGTTACACTGGAAGTGGCTTCATTATATACAAGCATCCCACAAGATCAAGGAATGGAATGCATACGCGAAGTACTGAACAGGAGACCAACTCCACACTGGATCCCCACTGAGTTTCTCGTCGAACTATTGGAGATTGCCATGACCAAAAACGACTTCGTATTCCAAAAGGACTACTACTTCCAGTGATAGGGAGTAGCTATGGGAGCCAGATTTGCCCCCAGCTTGGTGAATCTGTACATGGATAAATACGAAGACACCAACATATACAGTACAGACAATCCCTTTATTGACAACATTATGCTGTGGAAGCGTTATATTGATGATGTCCTTATGATATGGACGGGGTCAGAGCTCAATTTAATTGATTTCCGTATGTGGCTAAATGGAAGATCGTCCGACATCCAATTCACTATGAACTATGACAAGGAATCGATCTGTTTCTTGGATCTCTCATTGAGGATTGAGGATGCATTGATTTATACCACTCTGTTTAGGAAACCTACGGAGCGCAACACCCTGTTGAAATATTCTTCACATCACCCGAGAAGCCTCCGGGGCAACTTGCCCTTTGGACAATTCTTAAGGTTGCGCAGGAATTGCACACGAAGATCAGATTTCTTCAAAGAAACAGATACCCTGATCGCCAGACTCAAGGAAAGAGGTTATCCTAAAGGATTACTCAACAGAGCACAGAAGAGGGCCTGGTACTATCCCAGAGAGACCTTGTTAGAAGTTCATACAAGGACAAACACTGAAGAGAAGTTGGTATGTGTCACAACATTCAACCCCAGAAGCCAGGAAATCAAGAAAATTGTTAAATAATACTGGAACCTGGTCTCCTCAGAAATCAATTCAGTGACTGACCCGATTTTTGCCTTCAAAAGGGCAAAGAATGTGAGCGGCTATGTAGTGAATTCCTACCTGGCGCCACCTAGACCATCTGACATTAGGACTCAACTGCACCTACCACCACTCATTGATCATTTAAAGTGTAAGAGTTGCAAGGCTTGTAAACTAACGATTGAGGGCTCCACCTTTACACACCAGGGTCGTGATTTCCAACTACCACACCACACTAATTGTAATAGTTCAAACGTCATCTATGCCATTAAATGTCCTTGTAATTAGATATACATTGGACAAACAACACAGAAGGTCAAGAATAGAATTCTACAGCATTGCAGCAGGTTGCGCTGCAAAGTCCAAGGGGCCCCCTTAGTTGCAAATGTTTCCGAGATGAGGCAATGTTTGGAAAGCCTGAGGTGGTGGGTCGTGGAAAGGATTTTCCAACACTCAAGAGGTGACGACATTACATCGTCCCTCAATTACAAGGAATGTAAATGGATACATACTTTGAACACGGTTAATCAGGGCCTTAACGAACTAGAGGAGACTAGTAGACAACTAGGACTTCTATCTAGGATATGAAGGAATTTCATACCTTTATGATCCACTCCTGTTCAGTCTTGTATTTACCACCACCAGACGTGCACAATATGAGTGTATAAATGTTAATTTTTATTAATACTATATCGTCTTTGGCTACTGTGTAATACCACCACACCATCCAGACATTACTTCTATGTCTTTTGTCACGCTGTATATAATACTATAATCTGGAGGCAGCTACACAAACATGTTAAATCTCAATGAACTCTTTGCCGATACTTTTATAAGTCTTTATCCCAACAGGGACCTGCCTATAGCATATGTGATTTCATAGGCTAACTATTTGTATGTACTTTGTTGAAGTCCATTTTTAATATTGTCTTAAATTGTACAATTCGCCACTTCATGTACTGGACCCTGGCCCTTTTATTAATAATAATTTTTCAAGATTAATGCCAAATAGGATGATGACTATTTTTCTCCATGTGTTATCCCTGATCAGCAACTCATACATGTTTTTGATTTTCGTGATTACTGTAATGGATTACTACGACGATGTCCTTCCTTGGGTTAGGCGTGACATGAGGGCACTTTCATAAATTAAATTCTAGCATGCCGACATTATATTTGTGTTCGCATTCGGCGCACGGTTGATCAACTGTTACACACTTGTATTGCCTATCTGACTTGCACCAGACTATATACTTATACTTACTAAATCACCTTTTAGTGACTCACACTTATAGTGCGAGTTCCCCGGGCTCCATCACAAGTTGCCTCCAACCGGTAAATGGGTTGCTTTCTTATCCCCTGTACTAATTGCTGCTTTGTATATTAAATTACACCATACATGTAAGTTCCTCTCCATGATTGACAAGCTGTAGCCTCAAGCTACTTCCAATCAGCACGTCATCATGCATACGCCTGGACTCAGCTCTTCCTTCAAATTCCTTCACGGCTGCTTCAGGCACCAGCTTCCCGATCAATCAGTGGACTGCCGAACTAAAGGTAAGACACGCTAGCTTCACGCTGCGTGTTTTTCACCTGATTGTTGGGATTTGTGATTCACACAATCCAAACCCCGTCTAGTTACGCGCCCCCCCAGCCTTTTGTCATCCTCTGATCAATCCCACTTTGGAACGAAACCATTTTGGCCAAAATGTGCACGCGTTTATGATCGGCATAATTATTAACGCTTTCACCGCCGGCCTTTTTGCACACGCAGACTGTGCTACGTGTGATTATCAGTACGATACTAAATTGTGGGCAGCGTACTTTTCACCCGCTTGTTGTGATGTTTGGACAGGGCTGGATTGTGAGAATCACAAATCCACGCGTCATTTTAGTTACGTGCCCCCCTGCCTTTTGTCATCTTCTGATTAATCCCGCTTTGGAATGAAACTATTTTGGCCGAAATGTGCACGTGTTTATGATCGGCATAATTTATTAACGCTTACACCACCTGCCTTTTACATACGCACACTGTGCTACGTGTAATTATTAGTACGAAAGTTATTACTGTTTGAATAATCGTCTGTCCCTCCTGGACATGCGATAGCTTAATTCGCAACTATTGTCCCCCTGGCAGGTTTGATCTACGGATTAAGATTCCGCCCTGAGCAGCGTGACTTACTCCCATTTCTGCTCCCTAAAGGTAACTTCTTTTCCACTACAGCATGATCTCCTGAGCTAGTATCCTCCTAGCCTCCTTAACCTCCCCCTTTTTCTTGTTTCAGAATCCAACCGGTTGGTGGATTATAATCAAATATGACTCCAAGTGGTACCCCTTACCAATTCTACTGGTAGGTCTATTGGACCATCAGTTTCTTTGTCTATTATGTAAAACATACCTCACTCATTGCTAATTCATTTTGTCCAGATAGGCTGTCCTCCCTTTGTCCTGAAGAAGACCCACTGTGACTCCGTCGCAATCACGCGCTACCCTGGGTTGAAACGTTGACGTATCCTGATAATCCATACCCTACGTTCTCCATCCCACGCATAATAACAGGATGTATAGGAGGCTTATTGGAGATTCATATGTCTAGGGACTGATGTCCATTTGATCTCAACATTTTATATATTGTTTTGTATAGCACTGTACATATTATCTTCACTCAAAGCACCTTGTCACTTTTAGATCACTTATCACTTGTAAGTCACCTTTTCGCCTTTTTCAATTATGAGTATTTTCTCTTGAAAGCCATACAATTTTGTGACAAACACCGTAAAAACAAAAAGAAAAAAGATTACAATATACTAACTTTGATGAACTTCATCCATGTGTGTTTCCTTTTTATTTTTATTTCTGTACATTTATTGATGGAACTGTAAAGAAATTGTTCACCCGACAGAACCAGTTGTAGTATATTTTCTGGGTAGAACCACAGCACCCAAACTACAGGCCGGGTGGGCCCGAAATCGGCCTCCCTTGTTTAAAAAAAAAACAATAAAACATAAGGGGCAGGCCCCGGGGTATGGGGTCCCCGGGGCCGAAAATGCCCCGGGAGGGGGGTTGCTCAGCCTCCCTCCCTTTCAATTAAAATTTCTTTTTTTTTAAAAGGGGCAGGCCTGGGGGATAGGGTTGCCGGGGCAGAAGTCGGCCTGGGAGGAGGACCACTCGGCCCCCCTTCCCTTGTTTTTATTTTTTTTAAAAGGGGGCAGGCCCAGCGGATAGGGTCCCCGGGGCCCAAAACGGTCCAGGGAAGGGGGGCCACACAGCCCCCCTCCCCAAAAATAGAGCAAAGAAATGGGGAAAAAAAAGCCGGCAACTCGCCCCAAGGACCCACAAGAGCCAAGGGGACTTAATCCACCAACTAGTAGTGCACCAGGAGGCACGTTTGCAGAGTGGTGGAGAAAGGGGGCATGGCCACCAAAAACCTCTCAGCAAACCCACTGTGTGGGACTTGCTGGAGGTAACAGGAGGGGTAGTTGGCCCCCAAAGACCCTCAACAGCCAAGGGGACTTCATCCCCCTACTAGTAGTGCGCCAAGAGGCATGTTTGCAGACTGATGGAGAAAGAGGGCATGTCCTCCTACCAGGTCTCAGCAATCCTGCTGTGTGGGACTTACTGGAGGTAACAGGAGGGTTAGTTGGCCCCCAAGGACGTCCTTGGGGCCAACTACCCCTCCTGTTATCTCCAATATGTCCCACACAGCGGGATTGCTAAGAGGTATTCTGAGGCCACGCACCCCTTCTCCACCACTCTGCAAACTCGGCTCGTGGTGCACTACTGGTTGGGAGTCCACTTTACTCCTGAGGGACCTTGGGGGCCAAGAAGCCCTCCAGGTACCTCCTGTAAGTCCTACACAGTGGGATTCCGGAGAGCTGGTTGGAGGCCCAGCCCCCTTTCTCCACCACTCTGCAAACGTGACTACTAGCTTAAAAGAACATAGAAATTCTCTGAAAAAAACAAAGTTTACAGGGACGTTATAGTTAGGAATTAGCATTTAAAAAACCTTAGAAATTCACAGAAAAAACCAATGGTTACAGAGACGTTATAGTTAGGTTCAGGTTTCACTCGTACAAAACCAGAGAAATTCATATGTTATAGTTAGTGAGCTAACAATAACTCGCGCCCCGCAATGCACTGCTTAGGACCTCACATATTACATCACTCATGACATGGTCAGTGACATCTCAAATGACATCACTCATGACATCACCCACAGAATCTCTGATGAACCCACTCACACCCCATATAATCTTTTATACACCCACTTCAACTTCCACACTACCATTCTCAAAACCATTCACACACCCATACCAGTATTTACACAGCCACTCACTGATTCATAGATCAACACACACATCTACTCACTCACCCATACAGCCACTCATACACTCACTCACTCTATAATACAGCCATTGACATATCCACTCATACACCTGTACAGCCACTTACACACTGAGCCAGTCGCCCATAGAGCTACTCAAACATCTACTCACTCACCCATATAGTCAATCACACAGCCAGTTACTCACCCATAAAGTTACACACACACACTGTTGGAAATGGCCCTTTTTGCAGGGTTAGCCCCAAACTTTTTTGCCTCTTCCTCCTTTGTTTTTCCTGACCTGTGGTTGTTGGCTTTAGGACTCTGGGCATTTTACCACTGCTGATCAGTGCTAAAGTGCATATGCTCTCTGTGTAAATTGTTATTGTGATTGGTTATCCATGATTGGTATATTTGTTTTACCAGTAGGTCCCTAGTAAAGGGCACTGAGTGTGCCAGGGCTGGTAATTCAAATGCTACTAGTGGGCTTGCAGCACTGATTGTGCCACCCACATGAGTAGCCCTAAAAGGGTGTCTCAGGCCTGCCACTGCAGTGCCTGTGTGCAGTTTGTTAACCGCCATGTTGACCTGGCCAGAGTACCTACTTGCCAGGCCTGACCCTTCCCTTTTCTTACACATTGGACACCCCTATGGTAGGCCCAAGATACCCCCCTGGGCAGGGTGTAGTGTATGTGAAAGGTAGGACATGTACTAGTGTGGGTAACATGTCCTGATAGTGAAATACTGCCAATTTCGTTTTTCACTATTGAAAGGCTATCTTGCCCATAGGACAGAATGGGGAATGCTGTGTAACATGTTTACCTGCATAACTTCCCATAGGAGCAAGATAGAAATTTGGAATCTGGTATCCCTGAACTCAGAATTTAATAACACATCTTTTAGGGTGGATGGTTTTTAAATTCAGTGTTTGAAAATAGCACTTTTAGAAAGTGGCTATTTTCTTGTTCAACCTTTCTGTGTGCCTCTGCCTGTTTGTGTATTGACTGTCTGGTTTGAGAGTGACAGGGGCTGGGGGTGGCTTCAGGAGACTGGGTGAGTCAGCACTAGGCTGAAAAGACCTATCTGCATTTCGAGTGGTGGGAGGAGTAGCACCTGGGCCTGAATAGGGCTGTGCCTGCCTTCCACAATGCTGGCTCCACCTCCTGCGGTGTGTCTGATGACCCTGGCCCACACTCACAAAGGAAGGAGAGGTGCACTGGCAGAATGCACCCAGAACTGGTTTGGACTGGGTCCATGACCCCTCACACATAGAGAACAAAGACTTTTGGGGTATAAATATGAGAGCTAAAACCCCTGAAAGTCAGACTACTTCATGATCAAGAGGAATCCCTGCCAAAGAAGATCAGCTGAAGAGACTGAGGAGAAGTACTGCCCTTGCTGTGTGTCTGGGGTTGGCCTGCAGTTTGCTGTTTCTACTGAGGAGAGGACTAAGGGACTTTGCTGTGTGCTGTGTCCCCTGCTTGAAGAAGGACTTTGCTGTGTGCTGTGTCCATCTGAAGAAAAGTCTCCAAGGGCCTCAGAAGAGATGGCCTCCTGTTTCTGAAGTCCCAGGCACAAAAGGACTTCACCCCCAGCTTCCCTGAACTTCCTTGTTGGGAGTTCCAGTCTGCCAGGTAACTGTGTGTGAGGCCTCTTTGCTGTGGGGAGCTGGAAGCGTGACACAATGAGAGAGAAGTGTGACGCCGCCGCAGCAGCCGCTGTCGCATCATCGAGGAAGCGTGTCGCCGCTGCTGCTGTTCGCCGTTGCATCACCAGAGAAGCGTGTCGCAGTGCCGTCGCTTCACCGGAGAAGCGACACGCAGGGCCGTCGCATCGCTGAGGAGGCGCGCCACCGCTGATCGCCGTCGCAACACCGGAGAAGCGTGTCGCCATCACCGAGGGTGTCGTCGCATCCCCGAAGAAGCATGTTGCAGGGCCTGTCGCTGCTCAGAAACCCACCGAGTTTGCCGCACGGCCGTCGGGCGTGCACGCATCGCCTCTACGTTGTCGCATCGCAACAAAGACGCCCTTTTGTCGCATCGCACCGGATCGTCGCAACGCATCAAGGCGCCAGCTTGTCGCATCGGAACCGGAGCACAGGAAGAACCGACGCATCGCCTACTCTGCGCCCCTTTTGGTTGTTTTGCGTTACGCATCCCAGGTACTTTGAGACTGAGTGTCGCATTTGATCATCTACAAGTTTATTTTTTTTGCAACAACCTTTTTAAAGACATTCTACTGAGTTCCTGTATGTTGGATTTTTGTCGTTTTGGTCTTGT
The DNA here is from genome assembly GCA_963921515.1 of Calotriton arnoldi. NCBI lineage: Eukaryota > Metazoa > Chordata > Amphibia > Caudata > Salamandridae > Calotriton > Calotriton arnoldi. The sequence continues at coordinate 1,096,342 of CAWUFW010001370.1, forward strand.
TTAGTTTAGATAAAGATATTTTATTTTTCTAAACTGGTGTGGTGTCCATTTGTGGTGTTTTCACTGTGTTACTGTGAGTGTTGGTACAAATACTTTATACATTGCCTTTGGAATAAGCCTGTCTGCTCGTGTCAAGCTACCAAGGGGGTGAGCAGGGGTTATCTAAAGTGTGTATCCCCCTTACCCTGACTAGAAGCAAGGGTCCCTATTTGGTCAAAGGTACCTACCTCTAGCAACTAGAGACCCCCATTTCTAACATTGGTGGTCAGCGGTGAGGATTTGAACTTGTATTTGTACTTGACCCACAGTGATTGGTGTACATCACTAGATTAGTGCAGACCACTACGCAACCACATACTGTGTTTTGTTTTTGGTTCTATTTTTGATCTGATCCTTGAGTCATCCACGCATCATGTCTCAGAAGGGTATCTGGCAGACGGAAATGATCAGATGGGGCACTGCAGAGAGCGCTATCCTTCGACAGGAGGAGTTCCGAGGCCACCGCAAGACTCCTATTTCAATGGATTGGGACCAAATGTTAGAAACACTTAAAGCCCTTGACTCACTCACCCCCCGATGTCCCCAACTGAGCCCTCATCGCCCGCAGCCCCTCTTTCTCCTATAGCTGACCCGCTTGAAATTGAGTAACAACATGTTATATTCTATTGTTAATGCCCAGGGATGCATGTAACTGTTTGCTCCACCTTGTGGAGTTTAATTTCTTTGTACAGTTAAATCAGTGTATACAACTTTTTCCTAAGTTCTAACGCACAGTGTGGATCAATGGACCAGGGAGGGGAGGGGGGTAACTTTGTGTGGATTTTCCTTTTTGTTCTTGGTTTATTTTTTCTTTTAGCGATGTAACGGTTCGTTTAAAGAGAAAACTTGGGTTTCACTCACTGTTCAGGTGGCCACGTGCGCGCAGCGCTAGGCGCATCTCCACGCCCCACTGACTTGAGATGTTAATATGCCACGGATTGTATCATTTGTTGCATGTATATATAATCTTGCAAACCGAAACTCAATAAAAACTATGTTTAAAAAAATGTCTCAGAAGGGTAAACCAGCAAGTGATGTTGCAGAACTGGAGTTTGATATTGAAATGTTAAGTGGTTACAAAGTAGGTCAACTCAAGCAGTTCTGCAGGAGCTTTGGGTGTCCCATGAAGAGCAGCTCCAAGAAGGAGGAGCTACAGAAGGCCTTAAGGGCCTGGTGGGAGGCCAAAGAGGCTGGGGAGACAGATGGTGCAGAGGTGGATGAGGATGCACAAGGGGATGGTTTCAGGTCACAGGATCTGCCTGTGTCCAGGGCAGCCTCCAGGGCTGGCAGCAACCATTCCACTAGAAGTTTTTCCCCAGATGAGTTGGAGGAAAACCAAAGGGTTAGGGATCATGAGTTAGAAGTCATGAGGCTCAAGATGAAGCAATTGGAAATTGAGAAAGAAATCCAGAACAAGGCAGAGGAGAGCAAGAGTGCATATTCCTTGGAAGAATTGAAATTGACCTTGGCACATGAATTAAGAATGAGGGAGCTTGATATGGAGCTCGAGAGGCTTGAGGCCATGAGTGTCTCAGCTGAAAAGGAAAAGTGTGTAGCTCAGGAAGTGAGCTTTGCTGAGTTGGAGGTGGAGTTCAGTTCAGATGGTGGCAGCAAGATTGTGTTATCTAGTGCTGAGGGAGAAGTACACACACCCAGAGATGTGGCGCCTGACTTGAGGGAGGGGGTTGACATACACCAGGAGGTTCAAGGTTATGAGGTAGCTCCAGTGGTGTGCAGTGTCCCTGAAGTAGATTGGGGAACTGACACAGGGGATCATATTCTAGTCTACTGACTCTAGATGAGAGGTGCAGGGAGAGGGGTTCCCCCATGGTAGAAGTCCTGCTGTGTGAGTGTGGAGATCGCCCAGAAGAGTGTGGGTTGAGTGACAGAGACAGTCAGACACTGTCTTGCCAATCTCAGGAGAGTGGTGTGGGGTACTTGTGTGAGGCACTGGATGGTGAGGCAAAGGGTAGCTTGGTTAACAACTGTGGGGGGCTATGTGATTCATTTGTTGGAGAGCATATTTTAAGTCCCTGTTTTCCAGAGCTATGCCAACACCCGGTGGAGAGTGAGTTCTCTGAGTCCAGGGAACTTGTGCAGGAGGTAGACCTTTTGGTGGATTCCAGAGGGTCTGAAGAGGCGTTTGGGAGTGATCCTGAAGGGGGCGGCTCAGGTTTTCCCCGACCAAGTGAGGTAGGGGAGGTTTGTGGTAGCCCAGATAGGTCCCAGTGTAGTGGGAGGGGTGTAGGGTCCCACGTCCTGTCTCAGAGGAGTGGGAGTGGGCTGTGTCCCAAGGTGCCCAAAACCCAGTCCCAGGACCTGGTTGGTTCCATAAGGGAACACCAGGAGGGGGGCCTAGTCTGTACCGGGAGGCCATTTCCTGAGGGGGATCTGCTAGGGTCAGGAGAACCTGGAGCGTCTGTAAACAGAGCTCCAGTGGCTCTGGTGTCTGGCGGTGCCGCTCCAGTTGGGAGGGTGCAGAAGTCCAGATTGAGGGGTGAGAGGGGGATGTGTTCCCCAGTGGGAGAACCAGTGGGTCAGGGGCCAGCCAGAAGGGCTGAGCCTCCCAGGAGTGACCATGGTGACACCACTTCTGGCCTGGGGGATCTTCGCGCACTGTCAGATGGACAGGGGTCGGAAGATCTGCGCCAGGCAGACTGTCACACAACACATGAGTCATGTGTTACCCTCGGGGGGATGCTGTGTGCACCCCCAGAAGTCCTGGCGTGCCAGGCAAGTGCTCATCCGTGGGGTTTAGCCCCTAGGTTGGGAGGGCAGTTTCAGGTTCTGCCTGACCTGGAGGGAAGGACATCTGTAAGCAGTGTCCTGACCGGTTTGGCTTCCAGGGGAACCACTCCAGGTGGGAGGGTGCAGAACTCTGGAAGGGGGTGCAGAGGGAGGGAGTCCTCGCCTCTGACCCCGGTTCAACCTGAGGGTTTAGATCCTAGGTTGGGAGACCAGTTGCAGGAGAGAGGTCCTGAACTGGTGGGAGAGTTGCGTCCTGAGAATGCGGTCCCTGGGCTGGTGGGCCAGTGTCAGGTTGCCATACCTGACTTGGCAGGAGGGAAAGTGGAGAAAAGGTGCCAGGCACCTGGGGCTACTGCCCCCCACTTTCTGACGCCACAGAGGTTAGAGAGGCCTGACAGGCATGAGGCCTGGCTCTCATCACTGACAGCTGTCAGCGGCCCCTGTGGCTGGTTGTCCTGGTGGACAGAATTGCCCCTGGGAGGGGGGCTGGAGTCACACCCTGGGGGTGGACTGGGCCACACCGCTGTGTTGGCCAGGTGGGTACTGTCTACCAGTGCGGACACATCTGTGAGCAAAGTAAGCTTAGGCGCTGCACAGATGGGGTCCCCAGGTGAGGAGAAGGGTCCCCCATGGTTTAGCTTAGTGGGCCCTGAGAGTATAGATAGAGGGATCCAACTGGGTTCAGGAAGGCGTAGAACAGGAATAGACCCCTGCTGTTCGGGCCAGGTTCCGTGTTCTATCGCCCCAAGCAGGGAATCCCATCGAGGTATCGTTTGGTCTACCCTGGCTTTAGGCTGGAAGGGGGTTGTGTTGGAAATGGCCCTTTTTGCAGGGTTAGCCCCAAACATTTTTGCCTCTTCCTCTTTTGTTTTTCCTGACCTGTGGTTGTTGGCTTTAGGACTCTGGGCATTTTACCACTGCTGATCAGTGCTAAAGTGCATATGCTCTCTGTGTAAATTGTTATTGTGATTGGTTATCCATGATTGGTATATTTGTTTTACCAGTAGGTCCCTAGTAAAGGGCACTGAGTGTGCCAGGGCTGGTAATTCAAATGCTACTAGTGGGCTTGCAGCACTGATTGTGCCACCCACATGAGTAGCCCTAAAATGGTGTCTCAGGCCTGCCACTGCAGTGCCTGTGTGCAGTTTGTTAACCGCCATGTTGACCTGGCCAGTGTACCTACTTGCCAGGCCTGACCCTTCCCTTTTCTTACACATTGGACACCCCTATGGTAGGCCCAAGGTACCCCCTGGGCAGGGTGCAGTGTATGTGAAAGGTAGGACATGTACTAGTGTGGGTAACATGTCCTGATAGTGAAATACTGCCAATTTCGTTTTTCACTATTGAAAGGCTATCTTGCCCATAGGACAGAATGGGGAATGCTGTGTAACATGTTTACCTGCATAACTTCCCATAGGAGCAAGATAGAAATTTGGAATCTGGTATCCCTGAACTCAGAATTTAATAACACATCTTTTAGGGTGGATGGTTTTTAAATTCAGTGTTTGAAAATAGCACTTTTAGAAAGTGGCTATTTTCTTGTTCAACCTTTCTGTGTGCCTCTGCCTGTTTGTGTATTGACTGTCTGGTTTGAGAGTGACAGGGGCTGGGGGTGGCTTCAGGAGACTGGGTGAGTCAGCACTAGGCTGAAAAGACCTATCTGCATTTCGAGTGGTGGGAGGAGTAGCACCTGGGCCTGAATAGGGCTGTGCCTGCCTTCCACAATGCTGGCTCCACCTCCTGCGGTGTGTCTGATGACCCTGGCCCACACTCACAAAGGAAGGAGAGGTGCACTGGCAGAATGCACCCAGAACTGGTTTGGACTGGGTCCATGACCCCTCACACATAGAGAACAAAGACTTTTGGGGTATAAATATGAGAGCTGAAACCCCTGAAAGTCAGACTACTTCGTGATCAAGAGGAATCCCTGCCAAAGAAGATCAGCTGAAGAGACTGAGGAGAAGTACTTCCCTTGCTGTGTGTCTGGGGTTGGCCTGCAGTTTGCTGTTTCTACTGAGGAGAGGACTAAGGGACTTTGCTGTGTGCTGTGTCCCCTGCTTGAAGAAGGACTTTGCTGTGTGCTGTGTCCATCTGAAGAAAAGTCTCCAAGGGCCTGAGAAGAGCTGGCCTCCTGTTTCTGAAGTCCCAGGCACAAAAGGACTTCACCCCCAGCTTCCCTGAACTTCCTTGTTGGGAGTTCCAGTCTGCCAGGAGGGCCTGTAACTGTGTGTGAGGCCTCTTTGCTGTGGGGAGCTGGAAGCGTGACACAGTGAGAGAGAAGTGTGACGCCGCCGCAGCAGTTGGTGTCGCATCATCGAGGAAGCGTGTCGCCGCTGCTGCTGTTCGCCGTTGCATCACCAGAGAAGCGTGTCGCAGTGCCGTCGCATCACCGGAGAAGCGACACGCAGGGCCGTCGCATCGCTGAGGAGCCGCGCCACCGCTGATCGCCATCGCAACACCGGAGAAGCGTGTCGCCGTCACCGAGGGTGTCGTCGCATCCCCGGAGAAGCGTGTTGCAGGGCCTGTCGCGGCTCAGAAACCCACCGAGTTTGCCGCACGGCCGTCGGGCGTGCACGCATCGCCTCTACGTTGTCGCATTGCAACAAAGACGCCCTTTTGTCGCATCGCACCGGATCGTCGCAACACATCAAGGCGCCAGCTTGTCGCATCGGAACCGGAGCGCAGGAAGAACCGACGCATCGCCTACTCTGCGCCCCTTTTGGTTGTTTTGCGTTACGCATCCCAGGTACTTTGAGACTGAGTGTCGCATTTGATCATCTACAAGTTTATTTTTTTGCAACAACCTTTTTAAAGACATTCTACTGAGTTCCTGTGTGTTGGATTTTTGTCGTTTTGGTCTTGTTTAGTTTAGATAAAGATATTTTATTTTTCTAAACTGGTGTGGTGCCATTTGTGGTGTTTTCACTGTGTTACTGTGAGTGTTGGTACAAATACTTTACACATTGCCTTTGGAATAAGCCTGTCTGCTCGTGTCAAGCTACCAAGGGGGTGAGCAGGGGTTATCTAAAGTGTGTATCCCCCTTACCCTGACTAGAAGCAAGGGTCCCTATTTGGTCAAAGGTACCTACCTCTGCCAACTAGAGACCCCCATTTCTAACATTGGTGGTCAGCGGTGAGGATTTGAACTTGTATTTGTACTTGACCCACAGTGATTGGTGTACATCACTAGATTAGTGCAGACCACTACGCAACCACATACTGTGTTTTGTTTTTGGTTCTATTTTTGATCTGATCCTTGAGTCACACACGCATCATGTCTCAGAAGGGTATCTGGCAGACGGAAATGATCAGATGGGGCACTGCAGAGAGCGCTATCCTTCGACAGGAGGAGTTCCGAGGCCACCGCAAGACTCCTATTTCAATGGATTGGGACCAAATGTTAGAAACACTTAAAGCCCTTGACTCACTCACCCCCCCCCGATGTCCCCAACTGAGCCCTCATCGCCCGCAGCCCCCCTTTCTCCTATAGCTGACCCGCTTGAAATTGAGTAACAACATGTTATATTCTATTGTTAATGCCCATGGATGCATGTAACTGTTTGCTCCACCTTGTGGAGTTTAATTTCTTTGTACAGTTAAATCAGTGTATACAACGTTTTCCTAAGTTCTAACGCACAGTGTGGATCAACGGACCAGGGAGGGGAGGGGGGTAACTTTGTGTGGATTTTCCTTTTTGTTCTTGGTTTATTTTTTCTTTTAGCGATGTAACGGTTCGTTTAAAGAGAAAACTTGGGTTTTACTCACTGTTCAGGTGGCCACGTGCGCGCAGCGCTTGGCGCATCTCCACGCCCCACTGACTTGAGATGTTAATATGCCACGGATTGTATCATTTGTTGCATGTATATATAATCTTGCAAACCGAAACTCAATAAAAACTATGTTTAAAAAAAATGTCTCAGAAGGGTAAACCAGCAAGTGATGTTGCAGAACTGGAGTTTGATATTGAAATGTTAAGTGGTTACAAAGTAGGTCAACTCAAGCAATTCTGCAGGAGCTTTGGGTGTCCCATGAAGAGCAGCTCCAAGAAGGAGGAGCTACAGAAGGCCTTAAGGGCCTGGTGGGAGGCCAAAGAGGCTGGGGAGACAGATGGTGCAGAGGTGGATGAGGATGCACAAGGGGATGGTTTCAGGTCACAGGATCTGCCTGTGTCCAGGGCAGCCTCCAGGGCTGGCAGCAACCATTCCACTAGAAGTTTTTCCCCAGAGGAGTTGGAGGAAAACCAAAGGGTTAGGGATCATGAGTTAGAAGTCATGAGGCTCAAGATGAAGCAATTGGAAATGGAGAAAGAAATCCAGAACAAGGCAGAGGAGAGCAAGAGTGCATATTCCTTGGAAGAATTGAAATTGACCTTGGTACATGAATTAAGAATGAGGGAGCTTGATATGGAGCTCGAGAGGCTTGAGGCCATGAGTGTCTCAGCTGAAAAGGAAAAGTGTGTAACTCAGGAAGTGAGCTTTGCTGAGTTGGAGGTGGAGTCCAGTTCAGATGGTGGCAGCAAGATTGTGTTATCTAGTGCTGAGGGAGAAGTACACACACCCAGAGATGTGGCGCCTGACTTGAGGGAGGGGGTTGACATACACCAGTAGGTTCAAGGTTATGAGGTAGCTCCAGTGGTGTGCAGTGTCCCTGAAGTAGATTGGGGAACTGACACAGGGGATCATATTCCTAGTGGTGGGAGGGACGCTCTACTGACTCTAGATGAGAGGTGCAGGGAGAGGGGTTCCCCCATGGTAAAAGTCCTGGTGTGTGAGTGTGGAGACCGCCCAGAAGAGTGTGGGTTGAGTGACAGAGACAGTCAGACACTGTCTTGCCAATCTCAGGAGAGTGGTTGGGGTACTTGTGTGAGGCACTGGATGGTGAGGCAAAGGGTAGCTTGGTTAACAACTGTGGGGGGCTATGTGATTCATTTGTTGGAGAGCATATTTTAAGTCCCAGTTTTCCAGAGCTATGCCAACACCCGGTGGAGAGTGAGTTCTCTGAGTCCAGGGAACTTGCGCAGGAGGTAGACCTTTTGGTGGATTCCAGAGGGTCTGAAGAGGCGTTTGGGAGTGATCCTGAAGGGGGCGGCTCAGGTTTTCCCCGACCAAGTGAGGTAGTGGAGGTTTGTGGTAGCCCAGATAGGTCCCAGTGTAGTGGGAGGGGTGTAGGGTCCCACGTCCTGTCTCAGAGGAGAGGGAGTGGGAGTGGGCTGTGTCCCAAGGTGCCCAAAACCCAGTCCCAGGACCTGGTTGGTTCCATAAGGGAACACCAGGAGGGGGGCCTAGTCTGTACCGGGAGGCCATTTCCTGAGGGGGATCTGCTAGTGTCAGGAGAACCTGGAGCGTCTGTAAACAGAGCTCCAGTGGTTCTGGTGTCTGGCGGTGCCGCTCCAGTTGGGAGGGTGCAGAAGTCCAGATTGAGGGGTGAGAGGGGGATGTGTTCCCCAGTGGGAGAACCAGTGGGTCAGGGGCCAGCCAGAAGGGCTGAGCCTCCCAGGAGTGACCATGGTGACACCACTTCTGGCCTGGGGGATCTTCGCGCACTGTCAGATGGACAGGGGTCGGAAGATCTGCGCCAGGCAGACTGTCACACAACACATGAGTCATGTGTTACCCTCGGGGGATGCTGTGTGCACCCCCAGAAGTCCTGGCGTGCCAGGCAAGTGCTCATCCGTGGGGTTTAGCCCCTAGGTTGGGAGGGCAGGTTCAGGTTCTGCCTGACCTGGAGGGAAGGACATCTGTAAGCAGTGTCCTGACCGGTTTGGCTTCCAGGGGAACCACTCCAGGTGGGAGGATGCAGAACTCTGGAAGGGGGTGCAGAGGGAGGGAGTCCTCGCCTCTGACCCCGGTTCAACCTGAGGGTTTAGATCCTAGGTTGGGAGACCAGTTGCAGGAGAGAGGTCCTGAACTGGTGGGAGAGTTGCGTCCTGAGAGTGCGGTCCCTGGGCTGGTGGGCCAGTGTCTGGTTGCCATACCTGACTTGGCAGGAGGGAAAGTGGAGAAAAGGTGCCAGGCACCTGGGGCTACTGCCCCCCACTTTCTGACGCCACAGAGGTTAGAGAGGCCTGACAGGCATGAGGCCTGGCTCTCATCACTGACAGCTGTCAGCAGCCCCTGTGGCTGGTTGTCCTGGTGGACAGAATTGCCCCTGGGAGGGGGGCTGGAGTCACACCCTGGGGGTGGACTGGGCCACACCGCTGTGTTGGCCAGGTGGGTACTGTCTACCAGTGCGGACACATCTGTGAGCAAAGTAAGCTTAGTCGCTGCACAGATGGGGTCCCCAGGTGAGGAGAAGGGTCCCCCATGGTTTAGCTTAGTGGGCCCTGAGAGTATAGATAGAGGGATCCAACTGGGTTCAGGAAGGCGTAGAACAGGAATAGACCCCTGCTGTTCGGGCCAGGTTCCGTGTTCTATCGCCCCAAGCAGGGAATCCCATCGAGGTATCGTTTGGTCTACCCTGGCTTTAGGCTGGAAGGGGTTGTGTTGGAAATGGCCCTTTTTGCAGGGTTAGCCCAAAACATTTTTGCCTCTTCCTCTTTTGTTTTTCCTGACCTGTGGTTGTTGGCTTTAGGACTCTGGGCATTTTACCACTGCTGATCAGTGCTAAAGTGCATATGCTCTCTGTGTAAATTGTTATTGTGATTGGTTATCCATGATTGGTATATTTGTTTTACCAGTAGGTCCCTAGTAAAGGGCACTGAGTGTGCCAGGGCTGGTAATTCAAATGCTACTAGTGGGCTTGCAGCACTGATTGTGCCACCCACATGAGTAGCCCTAAAATGGTGTCTCAGGCCTGCCACTGCAGTGCCTGTGTGCAGTTTGTTAACCGCCATGTTGACCTGGCCAGTGTACCTACTTGCCAGGCCTGACCCTTCCCTTTTCTTACACATTGGACACCCCTATGGTAGGCCCAAGGTACCCCCTGGGCAGGGTGCAGTGTATGTGAAAGGTAGGACATGTACTAGTGTGGGTAACATGTCCTGATAGTGAAATACTGCCAATTTCGTTTTTCACTATTGAAAGGCTATCTTGCCCATAGGACAGAATGGGGAATGCTGTGTAACATGTTTACCTGCATAACTTCCCATAGGAGCAAGATAGAAATTTGGAATCTGGTATCCCTGAACTCAGAATTTAATAACACATCTTTTAGGGTGGATGGTTTTTAAATTCAGTGTTTGAAAATAGCACTTTTAGAAAGTGGCTATTTTCTTGTTCAACCTTTCTGTGTGCCTCTGCCTGTTTGTGTATTGACTGTCTGGTTTGAGAGTGACAGGGGCTGGGGGTGGCTTCAGGAGACTGGGTGAGTCAGCACTAGGCTGAAAAGACCTATCTGCATTTCGAGTGGTGGGAGGAGTAGCACCTGGGCCTGAATAGGGCTGTGCCTGCCTTCCACAATGCTGGCTCCACCTCCTGCGGTGTGTCTGATGACCCTGGCCCACACTCACAAAGGAAGGAGAGGTGCACTGGCAGAATGCACCCAGAACTGGTTTGGACTGGGTCCATGACCCCTCACACATAGAGAACAAAGACTTTTGGGGTATAAATATGAGAGCTGAAACCCCTGAAAGTCAGACTACTTCGTGATCAAGAGGAATCCCTGCCAAAGAAGATCAGCTGAAGAGACTGAGGAGAAGTACTTCCCTTGCTGTGTGTCTGGGGTTGGCCTGCAGTTTGCTGTTTCTACTGAGGAGAGGACTAAGGGACTTTGCTGTGTGCTGTGTCCCCTGCTTGAAGAAGGACTTTGCTGTGTGCTGTGTCCATCTGAAGAAAAGTCTCCAAGGGCCTGAGAAGAGCTGGCCTCCTGTTTCTGAAGTCCCAGGCACAAAGGACTTCACCCCCAGCTTCCCTGAACTTCCTTGTTGGGAGTTCCAGTCTGCCAGGAGGGCCTGTAACTGTGTGTGAGGCCTCTTTGCTGTGGGGAGCTGGAAGCGTGACACAATGAGAGAGAAGTGTGACGCCGCCGCAGCAGTTGCTGTCGCATCATCAAGGAAGCGTGTCGCCGCTGCTGCTGTTCACCGTTGCATCACCAGAGAAGCGTGTCGCAGTGCCGTCGCATCACCGGAGAAGCGACACGCAGAACCGTCGCATCGCTGAGGAGGCGCGCCACCGCTGATCGCCGTCGCAACACCGGAGAAGCGTGTCGCCGTCACCGAGGGTGTCGTCGCATCCCCGGAGAAGCGTGTTGCAGGGCCTGTCGCGGCTCAGAAACCCACCGAGTTTGCCGCACGGCCGTCGGGCGTGCACGCATCGCCTCTACGTTGTCGCATCGCAACAAAGACGCCCTTTTGTCGCATCGCACCGGATCGTCGCAACACATCAAGGCGCCAGCTTGTCGCATCGGAACCGGAGCGCAGGAAGAACCGACGCATCGCCTACTCTGCGCCCCTTTTGGTTGTTTTGCGTTACGCATCCCAGGTACTTTGAGACTGAGTGTCGCATTTGATCATCTACAAGTTTATTTTTTTTGCAACAACCTTTTTAAAGACATTCTACTGAGTTCCTGTATGTTGGATTTTTGTCGTTTTGGTCTTGTTTAGTTTAGATAAAGATATTTTATTTTTCTAAACTGGTGTGGTGTCCATTTGGGGTGTTTTCACTGTGTTACTGTGAGTGTTGGTACAAATACTTTACACATTGCCTTTGGAATAAGCCTGTCTGCTCGTGTCAAGCTACCAAGGGGGTGAGCAGGGGTTATCTAAAGTGTGTATCCCCCTTACCCTGACTAGAAGCAAGGGTCCCTATTTGGTCAAAGGTACCTACCTCTGCCAACTAGAGACCCCCATTTCTAACATTGGTGGTCAGCGGTGAGGATTTGAACTTGTATTTGTACTTGACCCACAGTGATTGGTGTACATCACTAGATTAGTGCAGACCACTACGCAACCACATACTGTGTTTTGTTTTTGGTTCTATTTTTGATCTGATCCTTGAGTCATCCACGCATCATGTCTCAGAAGGGTATCTGGCAGACGGAAATGATCAGATGGGGCACTGCAGAGAGCGCTATCCTTCGACAGGAGGAGTTCCGAGGCCACCGCAAGACTCCTATTTCAATGGATTGGGACCAAATGTTAGAAACACTTAAAGCCCTTGACTCACTCACCCCCCCCCGATGTCCCCAACGGAGCCCTCATCGCCCGCAACCCCCCTTTCTCCTATAGCTGACCCGCTTGAAATTGAGTAACAACATGTTATATTCTATTGTTAATGCCCAGGGATGCATGTAACTGTTTGCTCCACCTTGTGGAGTTTAATTTCTTTGTACAGTTAAATCAGTGTATACAACTTTTTCCTAAGTTCTAACGCACAGTATGGATCAACGGACCAGGGAGGGGAGGGGGGTAACTTTGTGTGGATTTTCCTTTTTGTTCTTGGTTTATTTTTTCTTTTAGCGATGTAACGGTTCGTTTAAAGAGAAAACTTGGGTTTCACTCACTGTTCAGGTGGCCACGTGCGCGCAGCGCTTGGCGCATCTCCACGCCCCACTGACTTGAGATGTTAATATGCCACGGATTGTATCATTTGTTGCATGTATATATAATCTTGCAAACCGAAACTCAATAAAAACTATGTTTAAAAAAAATGTCTCAGAAGGGTAAACCAGCAAGTGATGTTGCAGAACTGGAGTTTGATATTGAAATGTTAAGTGGTTACAAAGTAGGTCAACTCAAGCAGTTCTGCAGGAGCTTTGGGTGTCCCATGAAGAGCAGCTCCAAGAAGGAGGAGCTACAGAAGGCCTTAAGGGCCTGGTGGGCCAAAGAGGCTGGGGAGACAGATGGTGCAGAGGTGGATGAGGATGCACAAGGGGATGGTTTCAGGTCACAGGATCTGCCTGTGTCCAGGGCAGCCTCCAGGGCTGGCAGCAACCATTCCACTAGAAGTTTTCCCCAGAGGAGTTGGAGGAAAACCAAAGGGTTAGGGATCATGAGTTAGAAGTCATGAGGCTCAAGATGAAGCAATTGGAAATGGAGAAAGAAATCCAGAACAAGGCAGAGGAGAGCAAGAGTGCATATTCCTTGGAAGAATTGAAATTGACCTTGGCACATGAATTAAGAATGAGGGAGCTTGATATGGAGCTCGAGAGGCTTGAGGCCATGAGTGTCTCAGCTGAAAAGGAAAAGTGTGTAGCTCAGGAAGTGAGCTTTGCTGAGTTGGAGGTGGAGTCCAGTTCAGATGGTGGCAGCAAGATTGTGTTATCTAGTGCTGAGGGAGAAGTACACACACCCAGAGATGTGGCGCCTGACTTGAGGGAGGGGGTTGACATACACCAGGAGGTTCAAGGTTATGAGGTAGCTCCAGTGGTGTGCAGTGTCCCTGAAGTAGATTGGGGAACTGACACAGGGGATCATATTCCTAGTGGTGGGAGGGACGCTCTACTGACTCTAGATGAGAGGTGCAGGGAGAGGGGTTCCCCCATGGTAGAAGTCCTGGTGTGTGAGTGTGGAGACCGCCCAGAAGAGTGTGGGTTGAGTGACAGAGACAGTCAGACACTGTCTTGCCAATTTCAGGAGAGTGGTGTGGGGTACTTGTGTGAGGCACTGGATGGTGAGGCAAAGGGTAGCTTGGTTAACAACTGTGGGGGGCTATGTGATTCATTTGTTGGAGAGCATATTTTAAGTCCCTGTTTTCCAGAGCTATGCCAACACCCGGTGGAGAGTGAGTTCTCTGAGTCCAGGGAACTTGCGCAGGAGGTAGACCTTTTGGTGGATTCCAGAGGGTCTGAAGAGGCGTTTGGGAGTGATCCTGAAGGGGGCGGCTCAGGTTTTCCCCGACCAAGTGAGGTAGGGAGGTTTGTGGTAGCCCAGATAGGTCCCAGTGTAGTGGGAGGGGTGTAGGGTCCCACGTCCTGTCTCAGAGGAGAGGGAGTGGGAGTGGGCTGTGTCCCAAGGTGCCCAAAACCCAGTCCCAGGACCTGGTTGGTTCCATAAGGGAACACCAGGAGGGGGGCCTAGTCTGTACCGGGAGGCCATTTCCTGAGGGGGATCTGCTAGTTATAAATAACAAGGATAGGGAGTGAAGAGGTGCACCTCGTGGGTGCTAGAGGTGGATACGTCCTCCTCAGGTAAACATATGAAACAAAAGAGAGATCCACCTCAAAAGAGGTTGTAATAAGGAAATGTGTTTCCAAACTTGGTAGGAAACACACAATGTTTGCTTTGATACCCCTCACACAGCAAAAGGACCCTTGGTGTCATGCTTCATCATAGGGGTCTTCCCGCCCCAGCTGCGGGACGGGGCATGCTGCGACCAGCGACTACGCGGGAGCACTAATATTTGTAGTGCTATGTGTGGTGTAGGGGTAGTGAGAGGAAGGGTCGGGGGTGAATGCGAAAAGTGAGTTTAAAAAGAACCTGGCCTCATGGACTTAAGGAATTTAATAGGTCATAGAGGCTGGTACTATTAAAAGGGTGGTTCGGAGATGTCCTGCGTGTAATGTGCGGATACTCCTGGGTGTGTCAACATGTTTCGAAGCCACAAGGCTTCTTCATCAGGACTGAAAAATGATCCCTTCAGTTCTCACTATGTTGCTATCAATAAATGTGTGATATATACAAAAAATGTTAAAAAGGGAATGCATAATATACAGTACCCAATCAAATAATGGTAAAGAGTGAGCCCACTCAGTATTTCTGAAGTGTAAGCCTGAAAAGAGAGCACAGTTAATTTATGCAAGTGCGCCTCCCAATGCGCAGACACGGTTAACCTAAGAAGAAACAAAACATTAACTGTGACTGTAGTGTCCATTAGCCTTAGTTTGTCATTTAACCAAGTGCCGTGACCTGTTAGGAAAAAGGGACAAATAACGAGACATACATACAAAAAACAGAAAACACACTCTCTATATTCAATATTCAAAGTCATTGTGATTGATGCTTCAAGTTACGTTCATATAATGAAGATACATACTAGAGAAAGCAGGAGTTAATGCTCCATGAGCCTTTATAACGGTTGGGAAGGGTGTTGCCACGTCTGCTATTTGAGAAGACGAGATAGAAAAATGAGAAGAAACTGTTTGTTCACGGAGGATTTTGTATAATGAACACCAGGTTGGCGTTAACTTTTGAACGACTCCAGCATTACTGGTACCCTACACGGCTATGCCGTACTCACGTTCTGGTCAACAGCTCCTCGCTTTTGATAACGCCATCCCGCGGCTCCATTGTGTGAGTGAGACCGCGGGGAGGCTCTTTTTAAAGGCAGGCAATTAGTTTACAACAGGGCGCACCTGTGCGAGATCCCGCAAATTAGAGTTCGAAAGCGGAAGTGACTAACGCTAGTACGCTAACCCATTTCATCAGGATGTAACCGGAAATGGTTGAAACAAGTTCTTGCCGAACATCGTAAGTATTCTAAATGAAATGAATAGTCTTTCGAGTTCATTCAAAAGGAGTGGTACAGACAGACCTAGAGGCATGAGTAATAAATATAAATATCAACAGCGCTATAACAGGCGGGCACAACCCCAATAGGAGAGCGCTGACTCTGTATACTGCTGTAGGGATTGTAACCGCATGTTCGAAAGCGGAAGTGACTAACGCTAGTACACTAACCCATTACATCAGGATGTGGTTGAAACAAGTTCTTGCCGAACATCGTAAGTATTCTAAATGAAATGAATAGTCTTTCGAGTTCATTAAAAAAGGAGTGGTACAGACAGACCTAGAGGCATGAGTAATAAATATAAATATAAACAGCGCTATAACAGACGGGCACAATCCCAATAGGAGAGCACTGACTCTGTATACTGCTGTGGGGATTGTAACCGCTTGTGGGAGCATGGAAACTAAGACTAAACACCAGTTTGGGTGCCCAGAAGATCGGAAAGTGAATGAATGGCACTAGATGGAAGAAACCAGATCCGGAATGACTGATATAATGATTGATCCATAGCAGTATACCAGGAGAAATGTACAGTCTAGGTCAGTTGAGCCCAGGGAATATCATCGTTCAGACCTGTCAGATGAGTGCCCAAACGAAACACCCAACGTTGTTCCTTTTCTAGCAGGTTGCTCTCGTTGTGGAGTTGTTCAATCACAGTCCATTTCAAATCATCCACGTTGTGTGGCATAATGAGATAGTGATTTGCCATCTTCGTGGTGCTTTTTTGCAGCGCACGTTGCTCTTGTGCTCGCCGATGCGGATCTTAATTGGCCTTGAAGTCATGCCAATATATTCTTTTCTGCACGGACATGTGATCATATAAATCACGTTCCTGCTATTGCAGTTTGTAAAGCCTCTTTGTTCCCAAGTTGTTCCATTCATAAAGGTTATACTTTTACTTCTCTTGGTAAGATTACACGTGCTACAGTTACCACACGGGTAATGACCCTGTAGTGGTGGGAGGGTAGTGGTAGCCAGACTCCTCTCGAATATAACCCTTGGTCTGGTATGGACCAAAACGTCCTTCAGGTTTCTGCCTCTCTTATGGGAGAACATGGGTTTGGGAAGGTTGAGACTGCCGCAATTGAGTATTCTC
The DNA here is from genome assembly GCA_963921515.1 of Calotriton arnoldi. Taxonomy (NCBI): domain Eukaryota; kingdom Metazoa; phylum Chordata; class Amphibia; order Caudata; family Salamandridae; genus Calotriton; species Calotriton arnoldi. The sequence goes on from CAWUFW010001370.1 coordinate 1,112,608, forward strand.
CAGTGCTTATTTATCAGTTTAGACACTTCATTTGAGTGAGTATTGAAAGTGGTAACACATATAGGCCTGATTTCCTGTTCCTTAGGTGCGTGGTTTTCTAACAGGGCTTCTCTGTTGTTATTTCTGGCCCGCTTATAGCCTTTCTTTACAATCCGTTCCGGATAGTTGCGTTTAAGTAGTTTGTTTTCCAAATCGGAGGCTTGTTTTTTGAAATCCGTGAGCTTGGAACAGTTCCTCCGGAGGCGGAGGAACTGTCCGTAGGGGAGGTTGTCCCGTAGATGCCTGGGGTGGAAACTGTTGTATGATAATAGGCAGTTTTTGGCTGTAGGCTTGAAATGGGTGGTAGTTTTAAGCTTACCCTGGTCAGATGTCTGGACGTGTTTCTGGGTCTCTGTCAAAGTGTACTCCGTTAAGTTAACCACTAAGGTAGAGCAATTAGTGGTTAACTTAACGGAGTACACTTTGACAGAGACCCAGAAACACGTCCTGCAAAAGGGCCTGGGCTTTGTCCCCACAAACAAGTTGGACAAATTTAAACTATGCCTAGAAATGAAGGAGTTTATGCGCAAGCTTAAATTACGAGCTTTCTTTGCAAACCAAAATGAAACAGAGACAACAGTGGAACAGACATCTGACACTGGATTGCGAAACAAATCTACTTTCACACCTTTGGACTCCACGGTACCAGTCGAGTTACTTGCTTTCGAGAAAGCAGTAATGGATGAATTGATGAACCTACCAAGTGAGGGAAAAAGAACATTCCAGAACACCACACGATTGGAAAAAGAAGCATTACATCAATTGGCTGATAACACTGACCTGGTTATCAAGCCAGCAGATAAAGGAGGTGCCATTGTTATCCAAACGAAACACAATTATGACGTTGAATGTATGAAGCTCCTTGATGACCGCAGGAACTACGAAGTCCTCCGCGATGATCCAACAGAAGAGACTCGGGTACGGATTATGGTGATGGTGGAGGAAGCCATAGCTCATGACTGGGTGTCAAGAAAGGAGGCAGAATTCCTTATACAGAAATGTCCTAAAACACCCTATTTCTACACCATCCCGAAGATCCATAAGAATTTGGCATATCCCCCCGGCCGTCCTATTGTATCCTATTGTATCGGGGATTGGCTCTATACTGGAACCCCTTTCCAAGTTTGCTGTCGCATTTTTACGGCCTCTAGTTCAGAAAACCCTAACCTACCTAAAAGATACCAAGGCCGTTCTTCAACTTATCGAGGACCTCCCTTTTGATCCAACATAACACCTCCTCTTGGGACTTGATGTCGAAAGCCTATATACGAGCTTACCCCATGAGCTTACCCCATGACGAAACATTAGACATCATAGAGGAAGTACTATTTACCACAACATGGGATTATCATACACCCCGCAATGTGGTTATGGAATGTATCTCTCTGGCACTAAAAAACAACTTCTTTTTGTACGAAGGGGTACATTACCTACAAAGACACGGGACCAGCATGGGGAGCACCTTTGCCCCTAGTCTGGCTGGCCTCTATGTCCACCACCTAGAAACCAACAAGATATTACATCATGACAACCCTTTCAAAGACAACATCGTTGTCTGGAAACGGTACATTGACGATATTCTTGTTATATGGAGAGGTGACGCTGAATCCATTGGAGCCTTCATGCTTTGGCTTAATGAACAAAATACATTCTTAAAATTCACCCATACATTTTCTAATATGAATCTGGTGTTCCTTGACCTGAACATCTACTCTGACCAGGGTAAGCTTAAAACTACCACCCATTTCAAGCCTACAGCCAAAAACTGCCTATTATCATACAACAGTTTCCACCCCAGGCATCTACGGGACAACCTCCCCTACGGACAGTTCCTCCGCCTCCGGAGGAACTGTTCCAAGCTCACGGATTTCAAAAAACAAGCCTCCGATTTGGAAAACAAACTACTTAAACGCAACTATCCGGAACGGATTGTAAAGAAAGGCTATAAGCGGGCCAGAAATAACAACAGAGAAGCCCTGTTAGAAAACCACGCACCTAAGGAACAGGAAATCAGGCCTATATGTGTTACCACTTTCAATACTCACTCAAATGAAGTGTCTAAACTGATAAATAAGCACTGGAGAATACTCAATTGCGGCAGTCTCAACCTTCCCAAACCCATGTTCTCCCATAAGAGAGGCAGAAACCTGAAGGACGTTTTGGTCCATACCAGACCAAGGGTTATATTCGAGAGGAGTCTGGCTACCACTACCCTCCCACCACTACAGGGTCATTACCCGTGTGGTAACTGTAGCACGTGTAATCTTACCAAGAGAAGTAAAAGTATAACCTTTATGAATGGAACAACTTGGGAACAAAGAGGCTTTACAAACTGCAATAGCAGGAACGTGATTTATATGATCACATGTCCGTGCAGAAAAGAATATATTGGCATGACTTCAAGGCCAATTAAGATCCGCATCGGCGAGCACAAGAGCAACGTGCGCTGCAAAAAAGCACCACGAAGATGGCAAATCACTATCTCATTATGCCACACAACGTGGATGATTTGAAATGGACTGTGATTGAACAACTCCACAACGAGAGCAACCTGCTAGAAAAGGAACAACGTTGGGTGTTTCGTTTGGGCACTCATCTGACAGGTCTGAACGATGATATTCCCTGGGCTCAACTGACCTAGACTGTACATTTCTCCTGGTATACTGCTATGGATCAATCATTATATCAGTCATTCCGGATCTGGTTTCTTCCATCTAGTGCCATTCATTCACTTTCCGATCTTCTGGGCACCCAAACTGGTGTTTAGTCTTAGTTTCCATGCTCCCACAAGCGGTTACAATCCCCACAGCAGTATACAGAGTCAGTGCTCTCCTATTGGGATTGTGCCCGTCTGTTATAGCGCTGTTTATATTTATATTTATTACTCATGCCTCTAGGTCTGTCTGTACCACTCCTTTTTTTAATGAACTCGAAAGACTATTCATTTCATTTAGAATACTTACGATGTTCGGCAAGAACTTGTTTCAACCACATCCTGATGTAATGGGTTAGTGTACAAGCGTTAGTCACTTCCGCTTTCGAACATGCGGTTACAATCCCTACAGCAGTATACAGAGTCAGCGCTCTCCTATTGGGGTTGTGCCCGCCTGTTATAGCGCTGTTGATATTTATATTTATTACTCATGCCTCTAGGTCTGTCTGTACCACTCCTTTTTGAATGAACTCGAAAGACTATTCATTTCATTTAGAATACTTACGATGTTCGGCAAGAACTTGTTTCAACCATTTCCGGTTACATCCTGATGAAATGGGTTAGCGTACTAGCGTTAGTCACTTCCGCTTTCGAACTCTAATTTGCGGGATCTCGCACAGGTGCGCCCTGTTGTAAACTAATTGCCTGCCTTTAAAAAGAGCCTCCCCCGCGGTCTCACTCACACAATGGAGCCGCGGGATGGCGTTATCAAAAGCGAGGAGCTGTTGACCAGAACGTGAGTACGGCATAGCCGTGTAGGGTACCAGTAATGCTGGAGTCGTTCAAAAGTTAACGCCAACCTGGTGTTCATTATACAAAATCCTCCGTGAACAAACAGTTTCTTCTCATTTTTCTATCTCGTCTTCTCAAATAGCAGACGTGGCAACACCCTTCCCAACCGTTATAAAGGCTCATTGAGCATTAACTCCTGCTTTCTCTAGTATGTATCTTCATTATATGAACGTAACTTGAAGCATCAATCACAATGACTTTGAATATTGAATATAGAGAGTGTGCTCTCCTATTGGGATTGTGCCCGTCTGTTATAGCGCTGTTTATATTTATATTTATTACTCATGCCTCTAGGTCTGTCTGTACCACTCCTTTTTTTAATGAACTCGAAAGACTATTCATTTCATTTAGAATACTTACGATGTTCGGCAAGAACTTGTTTCAACCACATCCTGATGTAATGGGTTTGTGTACTAGCGTTAGTCACTTCCGCTTTCGAACATGCGGTTACAATCCCTACAGCAGTATACAGAGTCAGCGCTCTCCTATTGGAGTTGTGCCCGCCTGTTATAGCGCTGTTGATATTTATATTTATTACTCATGCCTCTAGGTCTGTCTGTACCACTCCTTTTGAATGAACTCGAAAGACTATTCATTTCATTTAGAATACTTACGATGTTCGGCAAGAACTTGTTTCAACCATTTCCGGTTACATCCTGATGAAATGGGTTAGCGTACTAGCGTTAGTCACTTCCGCTTTCGAACTCTAATTTGCGGGATCTCGCACAGGTGCGCCCTGTTGTAAACTAATTGCCTACCTTTAAAAAGAGCCTCCCCCGCGGTCTCACTCACACAACGGAGACGCGGGATGGCGTTATCAAAAGCGAGGAGCTGTTGACCAGAACGTGAGTACGGCATAGCCGTGTAGGGTACCAGTAACGCTGGAGTCGTTCAAAGTTAACGCCAACCTGGTGTTCATTATACAAAATCCTCCGTGAACAAACAGTTTCTTCTCATTTTTCTATCTCGTCTTCTCAAATAGCAGACGTGGCAACACCCTTCCCAACCGTTATAAAGGCTCATGGAGCATTAACTCCTGCTTTCTCTAGTATGTATCTTCATTATATGAACGTAACTTGAAGCATCAATCACAATGACTTTGAATATTGAATATAGAGAGTGTGTTTTCTGTTTTTGTATGTATGTCTCGTTATTTGTCCCTTTTTTCCTAACAGGTCATGGCACTTGGTTAAATTACAAACTAAGGCTAATGGACACTACAGTCACAGTTAATGTTTTGTTTCTTCTTAGGTTAACCGTGTCTGCGCATTGGGAGGCGCACTTGCATAAATTAACTGTGCTCTCTTTTTCAGGCTTACACTTCAGAAATACTGAGTGGGCTCACTCTTTACCATTATTTGATTGGGTACTGTATATTATGCATTCCCTTTTTTAACATTTTTTGTATATATCACACATTTATTGATAGCAACATAGTGAGAACTGAAGGGATCATTTTTCAGTCCTGATGAAGAAGCCTTGTGGCTTCGAAACATGTTGACACACCCAGGAGTATCCGCACATTACACGCAGGACATCTCCGAACCACCCTTTTAATAGTACCAGCCTCTATGACCTATTAAATTCCTTAAGTCCATGAGGCCAGGTTCTTTTTAAACTCACTTTTCGCATTCATCCCCGACCCTTCCTCTCACTACCCCTACACCACACATAGCACTACAAATATTAGTGCTCCCGCGTAGTCGCTGGTCGCAGCACGCCCCGTCCCGCAGCTGGGGCGGGAAGACCCCTATGATGAAGCATGACACCAAGGGTCCTTTTGGTGTGTGAGGGGTATCAAACCAAACATTGTGTGTTTCCTACCAAGTTTGGAAACACATTTCCTTATTACAACCTCTTTTGACGGGGATCTGCTAGTGTCAGGAGAACCTGGAGCGTCTGTAAACAGAGCTCCAGTGGTTCTGGTGTCTGGCGGTGCCGCTCCAGTTGGGAGGGTGCAGAAGTCCAGATTGAGGGGTGAGAGGGGGATGTGTTCCCCAGTGGGAGAACCAGTGGGTCAGGGGCCAGCCAGAAGGGCTGAGCCTCCCAGGAGTGACCATGGTGACACCACTTCTGGCCTGGGGGATCTTCACGCACTGTCAGATGGACAGGGGTCGGAAGATCTGCGCCAGGCAGACTGTCACACAACACATGAGTCATGTGTTACCCTCGGGGGATGCTGTGTGCACCCCCAGAAGGCCTGGCGTGCCAGGCAAGTGCTCATCCGTGGGGTTTAGCCCCTAGGTTGGGAGGGCAGGTTCAGGTTCTGCCTGACCTGGAGGGAAGGACATAGGTAAGCAGTGTCCTGACCGGTTTGGCTTCCAGGGGAACCACTCCAGGTGGGAGGGTGCAGAACTCTGGAAGGGGGTACAGAGGGAGGGAGTCCTCGCCTCTGACCCCGGTTCAACCTGAGGGTTTAGATCCTAGGTTGGGAGACCAGTTGCAGGAGAGAGGTCCTGAACTGGTGGGAGAGTTGCGTCCTGAGAGTGCGGTCCCTGGGCTGGTGGGCCAGTGTCAGGTTGCCATACCTGACTTGGCAGGAGGGAAAGTGGAGAAAAGGTGCCAGGCACCTGGGGCTACTGCCCCCCACTTTCTGACGCCACAGAGGTTAGAGAGGCCTGACAGGCATGAGGCCTGGCTCTCATCACTGACAGCTGTCAGCGGCCCCTGTGGCTGGTTGTCCTGGTGGACAGAATTGCCCCTGGGAGGGGGGCTGGAGTCACACCCTGGGGGTGGACTGGGCCACACCGCTGTGGGGTGGACTGGGCCACACCGCTGTGTTGGCCAGGTGGGTACTGTCTACCAGTGCGGACACATCTGTGAGCAAAGTAAGCTTAGGCGCTGCACAGATGGGGTCCCCAGATGAGGAGAAGGGTCCCCCATGGTTTAGCTAAGTGGGCCCTGAGAGTATAGATAGAGGGATCCAACTGGGTTCAGGAAGGCGTAGAACAGGAATAGACCCCTGCTGTTCGGGCCAGGTTCCGTGTTCTATCGCCCCAAGCAGGGAATCCCATCGAGGTATCGTTTGGTCTACCCTGGCTTTAGGCTGGAAGGGGTTGTGTTGGAAATGGCCCTTTTTGCAGGGTTAGCCCAAAACATTTTTGCCTCTTCCTCTTTTGTTTTTCCTGACCTGTGGTTGTTGGCTTTAGGACTCTGGGCATTTTACCACTGCTGATCAGTGCTAAAGTGCATTTGCTCTCTGTGTAAATTGTTATTGTGATTGGTTATCCATGATTGGTATATTTGTTTTACCAGTAGGTCCCTAGTAAAGGGCACTGAGTGTGCCAGGGCTGGTAATTCAAATGCTACTAGTGGGCTTGCAGCACTGATTGTGCCACCCACATGAGTAGCCCTAAAATGGTGTCTCAGGCCTGCCACTGCAGTGCCTGTGTGCAGTTTGTTAACCGCCATGTTGACCTGGCCAGTGTACCTACTTGCCAGGCCTGACCCTTCCCTTTTCTTACACATTGGACACCCCTATGGTAGGCCCAAGGTACCCCCCTGGGCAGGGTGCAGTGTATGTGAAAGGTAGGACATGTACTAGTGTGGGTAACATGTCCTGATAGTGAAATACTGCCAATTTCGTTTTTCACTATTGAAAGGCTATCTTGCCCATAGGACAGAATGGGGAATGCTGTGTAACATGTTTACCTGCATAACTTCCCATAGGAGCAAGATAGAAATTTGGAATCTGGTATCCCTGAACTCAGAATTTAATAACACATCTTTTAGGGTGGATGGTTTTTAAATTCAGTGTTTGAAAATAGCACTTTTAGAAAGTGGCTATTTTCTTGTTCAACCTTTCTGTGTGCCTCTGCCTGTTTGTGTATTGACTGTCTGGTTTGAGAGTGACAGGGGCTGGGGGTGGCTTCAGGAGACTGGGTGAGTCAGCACTAGGCTGAAAAGACCTATCTGCATTTCGAGTGGTGGGAGGAGTAGCACCTGGGCCTGAATAGGGCTGTGCCTGCCTTCCACAATGCTGGCTCCACCTCCTGCGGTGTGTCTGATGACCCTGGCCCACACTCACAAAGGAAGGAGAGGTGCACTGGCAGAATGCACCCAGAACTGGTTTGGACTGGGTCCATGACCCCTCACACATAGAGAACAAAGACTTTTGGGGTATAAATATGAGAGCTGAAACCCCTGAAAGTCAGACTACTTCGTGATCAAGAGGAATCCCTGCCAAAGAAGATCAGCTGAAGAGACTGAGGAGAAGTACTGCCCTTGCTGTGTGTCTGGGGTTGGCCTGCAGTTTGCTGTTTCTACTGAGGAGAGGACTAAGGGACTTTGCTGTGTGCTGTGTCCCCTGCTTGAAGGAGGACTTTGCTGTGTGCTGTGTCCATCTGAAGAAAAGTCTCCAAGGGCCTGAGAAGAGCTGGCCTCCTGTTTCTGAAGTCCCAGGCACAAAGGACTTCACCCCCAGCTTCCCTGAACTTCCTTGTTGGGAGTTCCAGTCTGCCAGGAGGGCCTGTAACTGTGTGTGAGGCCTCTTTGCTGTGGGGAGCTGGAAGCGTGACACAATGAGAGAGAAGTGTGACGCCGCCGCAGCAGTTGCTGTCGCATCATTGAGGAAGCGTGTCGCCGCTGCTGCTGTTCGCCGTTGCATCACCAGAGAAGCGTGTCGCAGTGCCGTCGCATTACCGGAGAAGCGACACGCAGGGCCGTCGCATCGCTGAGGAGGCGCGCCACCGCTGATCGCCGTCGCAACACCGGAGAAGCGTGTCGCCGTCACCGAGGGTGTCGTCGCATCCCCGGAGAAGCGTGTTGCAGGGCCTGTCGCGGCTCAGAAACCCACCGAGTTTGCCGCACGGCCGTCGGGCGTGCACGCATCGCCTCTACGTTGTCGCATCGCAACAAAGACGCCCTTTGTCGCATCGCACCGGATCGTCGCAACACATCAAGGCGCCAGCTTGTCGCATCAGAACCGGAGCGCAGGAAGAACCGACGCATCGCCTACTCTGCGCCCCTTTTGGTTGTTTTGCGTTACGCATCCCAGGTACTTTGAGACTGAGTGTCGCATTTGATCATCTACAAGTTTATTTTTTGTGCAACAACTTTTTAAAGACATTCTACTGAGTTCCTGTATGTTGGATTTTTGTCGTTTTGGTCTTGTTTAGTTTAGATAAAGATATTTTATTTTTCTAAACTGGTGTGGTGTCCATTTGTGGTGTTTTCACTGTGTTACTGTGAGTGTTGGTACAAATACTTTACACATTGCCTTTGGAATAAGCCTGTCTGCTCGTGTCAAGCTACCAAGGGGGTGAGCAGGGGTTATCTAAAGTGTGTATCCCCCTTACCCTGACTAGAAGCAAGGGTCCCTATTTGGTCAAAGGTACCTACCTCTAGCAACTAGAGACCCCCATTTCTAACATTGGTGGTCAGCGGTGAGGATTTGAACTTGTATTTGTACTTGACCCACAGTGATTGGTGTACATCACTAGATTAGTGCAGACCACTACGCAACCACATACTGTGTTTTGTTTTTGGTTCTATTTTTGATCTGATCCTTGAGTCATCCACGCATCATGTCTCAGAAGGGTATCTGGCAGACGGAAATGATCAGATGGGGCACTGCAGAGAGCGCTATCCTTCGACAGGAGGAGTTCCGAGGCCACCGCAAGACTCCTATTTCAATGGATTGGGACCAAATGTTAGAAACACTTAAAGCCCTTGACTCACTCACCCCCCGATGTCCCCAACTGAGCCCTCATCGCCCGCAGCCCCCTTTCTCCTATAGCTGACCCACTTGAAATTGAGTAACAACATGTTATATTCTATTGTTAATGCCCAGGGATGCATGTAACTGTTTGCTCGACCTAGTGGAGTTTAATTTCTTTGTACAGTTAAATCAGTGTATACAACTTTTTCCTAAGTTCTAACGCACAGTATGGATCAACGGACCAGGGAGGGGAGGGGGGTAACTTTGTGTGGATTTTCCTTTTTGTTCTTGGTTTATTTTTTCTTTTAGCGATGTAACGGTTCGTTTAAAGAGAAAACTTGGGTTTCACTCACTGTTCAGGTGGCCACGTGCGCGCAGCGCTTGGCGCATCTCCACGCCCCACTGACTTGAGATGTTAATTTGCCACGGATTGTATCATTTGTTGCATGTATATATAATCTTGCAAACCGAAACTCAATAAAAACTATGTTTAAAAAAATGTCTCAGAAGGGTAAACCAGCAAGTGATGTTGCAGAACTGGAGTTTGATATTGAAATGTTAAGTGGTTACAAAGTAGGTCAACTCAAGCAGTTCTGCAGGAGCTTTGGGTGTCCCATGAAGAGCAGCTCCAAGAAGGAGGAGCTACAGAAGGCCTTAAGGGCCTGGTGGGAGGCCAAAGAGGCTGGGGAGACAGATGGTGCAGAGGTGGATGAGGATGCACAAGGGGATGGTTTCAGGTCACAGGATCTGCCTGTGTCCAGGGCAGCCTCCAGGGCTGGCAGCAACCATTCCACTAGAAGTTTTCCCCAGAGGAGTTGGAGGAAAACCAAAGGGTTAGGGATCATGAGTTAGAAATCATGAGGCTCAAGATGAAGCAATTGGAAATGGAGAAAGAAATCCAGAACAAGGCAGAGGAGAGCAAGAGTGCATATTCCTTGGAAGAATTGAAATTGACCTTGGTACATGAATTAAGAATGAGGGAGCTTGATATGGAGCTCGAGAGGCTTGAGGCCATGAGTGTCTCAGCTGAAAAGGAAAAGTGTGTAGCTCAGGAAGTGAGATTTGCTGAGTTGGAGGTGGAGTCCAGTTCAGATGGTGGCAGCAAGATTGTGTTATCTAGTGCTGAGGGAGAAGTACACAAACCCAGAGATGTGGCGCCTGACTTGAGGGAGGGGGTTGACATACACCAGGAGATTCAAGGTTATGAGGTAGCTCCAGTGGTGTGCAGTGTCCCTGAAGTAGATTGGGGAACTGACACAGGGGATCATATTCCTAGTGGTGGGAGGGACGCTCTACTGACTCTAGATGAGAGGTGCAGGGAGAGGGGTTCCCCCATGGTAGAAGTCCTGGTGTGTGAGTGTGGAGACCGTCCAGAAGAGTGTGGGTTGAGTGACAGAGACAGTCAGACACTGTCTTGCCAATTTCAGGAGAGTGGTGTGGGGTACTTGTGTGAGGCACTGGATGGTGAGGCAAAGGGTAGCTTGGTTAACAACTGTGGGGGGCTATGTGATTCATTTGTTGGAGAGCATATTTTAAGTCCCTGTTTTCCAGAGCTATGCCAACACCCGGTGGAGAGTGAGTTCTCTGAGTCCAGGGAACTTGCGCAGGAGGTAGACCTTTTGGTGGATTCCAGAGGGTCTGAAGAGGCGTTTGGGAGTGATCCTGAAGGGGGCGGCTCAGGTTTTCCCCGACCAAGTGAGGTAGGGGAGGTTTGTGGTAGCCCAGATAGGTCCCAGTGTAGTGGGAGGGGTGTAGGGTCCCTGGTTCTGTCTCAGAGGAGAGGGAGTGGGAGTGGGCTGTGTCCCAAGGTGCCCAAAACCCAGTCCCAGGACCTGGTTGGTTCCATAAGGGAACACCAGGAGGGGGGCCTAGTCTGTACCGGGAGGCCATTTCCTGAGGGGGATCTGCTAGTGTCAGGAGAACCTGGAGCGTCTGTAAACAGAGCTCCAGTGGTTCTGGTGTCTGGCGGTGCCGCTCCGGTTGGGAGGGTGCAGAAGTCCAGATTGAGGGGTGAGAGGGGGATGTGTTCCCCAGTGGGAGAACCAGTGGGTCAGGGGCCAGCCAGAAGGGCTGAGCCTCCCAGGAGTGACCATGGTGACACCACTTCTGGCCTGGGGGATCTTCGCGCACTGTCAGATGGACAGGGGTCGGAAGATCTGCGCCAGGCAGACTGTCACACAACACATGAGTCATGTGTTACCCTCGGGGGGATGCTGTGTGCACCCCCAGAAGTCCTGCGTGCCAGGCAAGTGCTCATCCGTGGGGTTTAGCCCCTAGGTTGGGAGGGCAGGTTCAGGTTCTGCCTGACCTGGAGGGAAGGACATCTGTAAGCAGTGTCCTGACCGGTTTGGCTTCTAGGGGAACCACTCCAGGTGGGAGGGTGCAGAACTCTGGAAGGGGGTGCAGAGGGAGGGAGTCCTCGCCTCTGACCCCGGTTCAACCTGAGGGTTTAGATCCTAGGTTGGGAGACCAGTTGCAGGAGAGAGGTCCTGAACTGGTGGGAGAGTTGCGTCCTGAGAGTGCGGTCCCTGGGCTGGTGGGCCAGTGTCAGGTTGCCATACCTGACTTGGCAGGAGGGAAAGTGGAGAAAAGGTGCCAGGCACCTGGGGCTACTGCCCCCACTTTCTGACGCCACAGAGGTTAGAGAGGCCTGACAGGCATGAGGCCTGGCTCTCATCACTGACAGCTGTCAGCGGCCCCTGTGACTGGTTGTCCTGGTGGACAGAATTGCCCCTGGGAGGGGGCTGGAGTCACACCCTGGGGGTGGACTGGGCCACACCGCTGTGTTGGCCAGGTGGGTACTGTCTACCAGTGCGGACACATCTGTGAGCAAAGTAAGCTTAGGCGCTGCACAGATGGGGTCCCCAGGTGAGGAGAAGGGTCCCCCATGGTTTAGCTTAGTGGGCCCTGAGAGTATAGATAGAGGGATCCAACTGGGTTCAGGAAGGCGTAGAACAGGAATAGACCCCTGCTGTTCGGGACAGGTTCCGTGTTCTATCGCCCCAAGCAGGGAATCCCATCGAGGTATCGTTTGGTCTACCCTGGCTTTAGGCTGGAAGGGGGTTGTGTTGTAAATGGCCCTTTTTGCAGGGTTAGCCCCAAACATTTTTGCCTCTTCCTCTTTTGTTTTTCCTGACCTGTGGTTGTTGGCTTTAGGACTCTGGGCATTTTACCACTGCTGATCAGTGCTAAAGTGCATTTGCTCTCTGTGTAAATTGTTATTGTGATTGGTTATCCATGATTGGTATATTTGTTTTACCAGTAGGTCCCTAGTAAAGGGCACTGAGTGTGCCAGGGCTGGTAATTCAAATGCTACTAGTGGGCTTGCAGCACTGATTGTGCCACCCACATGAGTAGCCCTAAAATGGTGTCTCAGGCCTGCCACTGCAGTGCCTGTGTGCAGTTTGTTAACCGCCATGTTGACCTGGCCAGTGTACCTACTTGCCAGGCCTGACCCTTCCCTTTTCTTACACATTGGACACCCCTATGGTAGGCCCAAGGTACCCCCTGGGCAGGGTGCAGTGTATGTGAAAGGTAGGACATGTACTAGTGTGGGTAACATGTCCTGATAGTGAAATACTGCCAATTTCGTTTTTCACTATTGAAAGGCTATCTTGCCCATAGGACAGAATGGGGAATGCTGTGTAACATGTTTACCTGCATAACTTCCCATAGGAGCAAGATAGAAATTTAGAATCCGGTATCTCTGAACTCAGAATTTAATAACACATCTTTAAGGGTGGATGGTTTTTAAATTCAGTGTTTGAAAATAGCACTTTTAGAAAGTGGCTATTTTCTTGTTCAACCTTTCTGTGTGCCTCTGCCTGTTTGTGTATTGACTGTCTGGTTTGAGAGTGACAGGGGCTGGGGGTGGCTTCAGGAGACTGGGTGAGTCAGCACTAGGCTGAAAAGACCTATCTGCATTTCGAGTGGTGGGAGGAGTAGCACCTGGGCCTGAATAGGGCTGTGCCTGCCTTCCACAATGCTGGCTCCACCTCCTGCGGTGTGTCTGATGACCCTGGCCCACACTCACAAAGGAAGGAGAGGTGCACTGGCAGAATGCACCCAGAACTGGTTTGGACTGGGTCCATGACCCCTCACACATAGAGAACAAAGACTTTTGGGGTATAAATATGAGAGCTGAAACCCCTGAAAGTCAGACTACTTCGTGATCAAGAGGAATCCCTGCCAAAGAAGATCAGCTGAAGAGACTGAGGAGAAGTACTGCCCTTGCTGTGTGTCTGGGGTTGGCCTGCAGTTTGCTGTTTCTACTGAGGAGAGGACTAAGGGACTTTGCTGTGTGCTGTGTCCCCTGCTTGAAGGAGGACTTTGCTGTGTGCTGTGTCCATCTGAAGAAAAGTCTCCAAGGGCCTGAGAAGAGCTGGCCTCCTGTTTCTGAAGTCCCAGGCACAAAGGACTTCACCCCCAGCTTCCCTGAACTTCCTTGTTGGGAGTTCCAGTCTGCCAGGAGGGCCTGTAACTGTGTGTGAGGCCTCTTTGCTGTGGGGAGCTGGAAGCGTGACACAATGAGAGAGAAGTGTGACGCCGCCGCAGCAGTTGCTGTCGCATCATTGAGGAAGCGTGTCGCCGCTGCTGCTGTTCGCCGTTGCATCACCAGAGAAGCGTGTCGCAGTGCCGTCGCATTACCGGAGAAGCGACACGCAGGGCCGTCGCATCGCTGAGGAGGCGCGCCACCGCTGATCGCCGTCGCAACACCGGAGAAGCGTGTCGCCGTCACCGAGGGTGTCGTCGCATCCCCGGAGAAGCGTGTTGCAGGGCCTGTCGCGGCTCAGAAACCCACCGAGTTTGCCGCACGGCCGTCGGGCGTGCACGCATCGCCTCTACGTTGTCGCATCGCAACAAAGACGCCCTTTTGTCGCATCGCACCGGATCGTCGCAACACATCAAGGCGCCAGCTTGTCGCATCAGAACCGGAGCGCAGGAAGAACCGACGCATCGCCTACTCTGCGCCCCTTTTGGTTGTTTTGCGTTACGCATCCCAGGTACTTTGAGACTGAGTGTCGCATTTGATCATCTACAAGTTTATTTTTTGTGCAACAACTTTTTAAAGACATTCTACTGAGTTCCTGTATGTTGGATTTTTGTCGTTTTGGTCTTGTTTAGTTTAGATAAAGATATTTTATTTTTCTAAACTGGTGTGGTGTCCATTTGTGGTGTTTTCACTGTGTTACTGTGAGTGTTGGTACAAATACTTTACACATTGCCTTTGGAATAAGCCTGTCTGCTCGTGTCAAGCTACCAAGGGGGTGAGCAGGGGTTATCTAAAGTGTGTATCCCCCTTACCCTGACTAGAAGCAAGGGTCCCTATTTGGTCAAAGGTACCTACCTCTAGCAACTAGAGACCCCCATTTCTAACATTGGTGGTCAGCGGTGAGGATTTGAACTTGTATTTGTACTTGACCCACAGTGATTGGTGTACATCACTAGATTAGTGCAGACCACTACGCAACCACATACTGTGTTTTGTTTTTGGTTCTATTTTTGATCTGATCCTTGAGTCATCCACGCATCATGTCTCAGAAGGGTATCTGGCAGACGGAAATGATCAGATGGGGCACTGCAGAGAGCGCTATCCTTCGACAGGAGGAGTTCCGAGGCCACCGCAAGACTCCTATTTCAATGGATTGGGACCAAATGTTAGAAACACTTAAAGCCCTTGACTCACTCACCCCCCCGATGTCCCCAACTGAGCCCTCATCGCCCGCAGCCCCCCTTTCTCCTATAGCTGACCCACTTGAAATTGAGTAACAACATGTTATATTCTATTGTTAATGCCCAGGGATGCATGTAACTGTTTGCTCGACCTAGTGGAGTTTAATTTCTTTGTACAGTTAAATCAGTGTATACAACTTTTTCCTAAGTTCTAACGCACAGTATGGATCAACGGACCAGGGAGGGGAGGGGGTAACTTTGTGTGGATTTTCCTTTTTGTTCTTGGTTTATTTTTTTCTTTTAGCGATGTAACGGTTCGTTTAAAGAGAAAACTTGGGTTTCACTCACTGTTCAGGTGGCCACGTGCGCGCAGCGCTGGCGCATCTCCACGCCCCACTGACTTGAGATGTTAATTTGCCACGGATTGTATCATTTGTTGCATGTATATATAATCTTGCAAACCGAAACTCAATAAAAACTATGTTTAAAAAAAATGTCTCAGAAGGGTAAACCAGCAAGTGATGTTGCAGAACTGGAGTTTGATATTGAAATGTTAAGTGGTTACAAAGTAGGTCAACTCAAGCAGTTCTGCAGGAGCTTTGGGTGTCCCATGAAGAGCAGCTCCAAGAAGGAGGAGCTACAGAAGGCCTTAAGGGCCTGGTGGGAGGCCAAAGAGGCTGGGGAGACAGATGGTGCAGAGGTGGATGAGGATGCACAAGGGGATGGTTTCAGGTCACAGGATCTGCCTGTGTCCAGGGCAGCCTCCAGGGCTGGCAGCAACCATTCCACTAGAAGTTTTCCCCAGAGGAGTTGGAGGAAAACCAAAGGGTTAGGGATCATGAGTTAGAAATCATGAGGCTCAAGATGAAGCAATTGGAAATGGAGAAAGAAATCCAGAACAAGGCAGAGGAGAGCAAGAGTGCATATTCCTTGGAAGAATTGAAATTGACCTTGGTACATGAATTAAGAATGAGGGAGCTTGATATGGAGCTCGAGAGGCTTGAGGCCATGAGTGTCTCAGCTGAAAAGGAAAAGTGTGTAGCTCAGGAAGTGAGATTTGCTGAGTTGGAGGTGGAGTCCAGTTCAGATGGTGGCAGCAAGATTGTGTTATCTAGTGCTGAGGGAGAAGTACACAAACCCAGAGATGTGGCGCCTGACTTGAGGGAGGGGTTGACATACACCAGGAGATTCAAGGTTATGAGGTAGCTCCAGTGGTGTGCAGTGTCCCTGAAGTAGATTGGGGAACTGACACAGGGGATCATATTCCTAGTGGTGGGAGGGACGCTCTACTGACTCTAGATGAGAGGTGCAGGGAGAGGGGTTCCCCCATGGTAGAAGTCCTGGTGTGTGAGTGTGGAGACCGTCCAGAAGAGTGTGGGTTGAGTGACAGAGACAGTCAGACACTGTCTTGCCAATCTCAGGAGAGTGGTGTGGGGTACTTGTGTGAGGCACTGGATGGTGAGGCAAAGGGTAGCTTGGTTAACAACTGTGGGGGGCTATGTGATTCATTTGTTGGAGAGCATATTTTAAGTCCCTGTTATCCAGAGCTATGCCAACACCCGGTGGAGAGTGAGTTCTCTGAGTCCAGGGAACTTGCGCAGGAGGTAGACCTTTTGGTGGATTCCAGAGGGTCTGAAGAGGCGTTTGGGAGTGATCCTGAAGGGGCGGCTCAGGTTTTCCCCGACCAAGTGAGGTAGGGGAGGTTTGTGGTAGCCCAGATAGGTCCCAGTGTAGTGGGAGGGGTGTAGGGTCCCAGGTTCTGTCTCAGAGGAGAGGGAGTGGGAGTGGGCTGTGTCCCAAGGTGCCCAAAACCCAGTCCCAGGACCTGGTTGGTTCCATAAGGGAACACCAGGAGGGGGCCTAGTCTGTACCGGGAGGCCATTTCCTGAGGGGGATCTGCTAGTGTCAGGAGAACCTGGAGCGTCTGTAAACAGAGCTCCAGTGGTTCTGGTGTCTGGCGGTGCCGCTCCGGTTGGGAGGGTGCAGAAGTCCAGATTGAGGGGTGAGAGGGGATGTGTTCCCCAGTGGGAGAACCAGTGGGTCAGGGGCCAGCCAGAAGGGCTGAGCCTCCCAGGAGTGACCATGGTGACACCACTTCTGGCCTGGGGGATCTTCGCGCACTGTCAGATGGACAGGGGTCGGAAGATCTGCGCCAGGCAGACTGTCACACAACACATGAGTCATGTGTTACCCTCGGGGGATGCTGTGTGCACCCCCAGAAGTCCTGCGTGCCAGGCAAGTGCTCATCCGTGGGGTTTAGCCCCTAGGTTGGGAGGGCAGGTTCAGGTTCTGCCTGACCTGGAGGGAAGGACATCTGTAAGCAGTGTCCTGACCGGTTTGGCTTCTAGGGGAACCACTCCAGGTGGGAGGGTGCAGAACTCTGGAAGGGGGTGCAGAGGGAGGGAGTCCTCGCCTCTGACCCCGGTTCAACCTGAGGGTTTAGATCCTAGGTTGGGAGACCAGTTGCAGGAGAGAGGTCCTGAACTGGTGGGAGAGTTGCGTCCTGAGAGTGCGGTCCCTGGGCTGGTGGGCCAGTGTCAGGTTGCCATACCTGACTTGGCAGGAGGGAAAGTGGAGAAAAGGTGCCAGGCACCTGGGGCTACTGCCCCCACTTTCTGACGCCACAGAGGTTAGAGAGGCCTGACAGGCATGAGGCCTGGCTCTCATCACTGACAGCTGTCAGCGGCCCCTGTGACTGGTTGTCCTGGTGGACAGAATTGCCCCTGGGAGGGGGCTGGAGTCACACCCTGGGGGTGGACTGGGCCACACCGCTGTGTTGGCCAGGTGGGTACTGTCTACCAGTGCGGACACATCTGTGAGCAAAGTAAGCTTAGGCGCTGCACAGATGGGGTCCCCAGGTGAGGAGAAGGGTCCCCCATGGTTTAGCTTAGTGGGCCCTGAGAGTATAGATAGAGGGATCCAACTGGGTTCAGGAAGGCGTAGAACAGGAATAGACCCCTGCTGTTCGGGACAGGTTCCGTGTTCTATCGCCCCAAGCAGGGAATCCCATCGAGGTATCGTTTGGTCTACCCTGGCTTTAGGCTGGAAGGGGGTTGTGTTGTAAATGGCCCTTTTTGCAGGGTTAGCCCCAAACATTTTTGCCTCTTCCTCTTTTGTTTTTCCTGACCTGTGGTTGTTGGCTTTAGGACTCTGGGCATTTTACCACTGCTGATCAGTGCTAAAGTGCATTTGCTCTCTGTGTAAATTGTTATTGTGATTGGTTATCCATGATTGGTATATTTGTTTTACCAGTAGGTCCCTAGTAAAGGGCACTGAGTGTGCCAGGGCTGGTAATTCAAATGCTACTAGTGGGCTTGCAGCACTGATTGTGCCACCCACATGAGTAGCCCTAAAATGGTGTCTCAGGCCTGCCACTGCAGTGCCTGTGTGCAGTTTGTTAACCGCCATGTTGACCTGGCCAGTGTACCTACTTGCCAGGCCTGACCCTTCCCTTTTCTTACACATTGGACACCCCTATGGTAGGCCCAAGGTACCCCCTGGGCAGGGTGCAGTGTATGTGAAAGGTAGGACATGTACTAGTGTGGGTAACATGTCCTGATAGTGAAATACTGCCAATTTCGTTTTTCACTATTGAAAGGCTATCTTGCCCATAGGACAGAATGGGGAATGCTGTGTAACATGTTTACCTGCATAACTTCCCATAGGAGCAAGATAGAAATTTAGAATCCGGTATCTCTGAACTCAGAATTTAATAACACATCTTTAAGGGTGGATGGTTTTTAAATTCAGTGTTTGAAAATAGCACTTTTAGAAAGTGGCTATTTTCTTGTTCAACCTTTCTGTGTGCCTCTGCCTGTTTGTGTATTGACTGTCTGGTTTGAGAGTGACAGGGGCTGGGGGTGGCTTCAGGAGACTGGGTGAGTCAGCACTAGGCTGAAAAGACCTATCTGCATTTCGAGTGGTGGGAGGAGTAGCACCTGGGCCTGAATAGGGCTGTGCCTGCCTTCCACAATGCTGGCTCCACCTCCTGCGGTGTGTCTGATGACCCTGGCCCACACTCACAAAGGAAGGAGAGGTGCACTGGCAGAATGCACCCAGAACTGGTTTGGACTGGGTCCATGACCCCTCACACATAGAGAACAAAGACTTTTGGGGTATAAATATGAGAGCTGAAACCCCTGAAAGTCAGACTACTTCGTGATCAAGAGGAATCCCTGCCAAAGAAGATCAGCTGAAGAGACTGAGGAGAAGTACTGCCCTTGCTGTGTGTCTGGGGTTGGCCTGCAGTTTGCTGTTTCTACTGAGGAGAGGACTAAGGGACTTTGCTGTGTGCTGTGTCCCCTGCTTGAAGAAGGACTTTGCTGTGTGCTGTGTCCATCTGAAGGAAAGTCTCCAAGGGCCTGAGAAGAGCTGGCCTCCTGTTTCTGAAGTCCCAGGCACAAAAGGACTTCACCCCCAGCTTCCCTGAACTTCCTTGTTGGGAGTTCCAGTCTGCCAGGAGGGCCTGTAACTGTGTGTGAGGCCTCTTTGCTGTGGGGAGCTGGAAGCGTGACACAATGAGAGAGAAGTGTGACGCCGCCGCAGCAGTTGCTGTCGCATCATCGAGGAAGCGTGTCGCCGCTGCTGCTGTTCGCCGTTGCATCACCAGAGAAGCGTGTCGCAGTGCCGTCGCATCACCGGAGAAGCGACACGCAGGGCCGTCGCATCGCTGAGGAGGCGCGCCACCGCTGATCGTCGTCGCAACACCAGAGAAGCGTGTCGCCGTCACCGAGGGTGTCGTCGCATCCCCGGAGAAGCGTGTTGCAGGGCCTGTCGCGGCTCAGAAACCCACCGAGTTTGCCGCACGGCCGTCGGGCGTGCACGCATCGCCTCTACGTTGTCGCATCGCAACAAAGACGCCCTTTTGTCGCATCGCACCGGATCGTCGGAACACATCAAGGCGCCAGCTTGTCGCATCGGAACCGGAGCGCAGGAAGAACCGACGCATCGCCTACTCTGCACCCCTTTTGGTTGTTTTGCGTTACGCATCCCAGGTACTTTGAGACTGAGTGTCGCATTTGATCATCTACAAGTTTATTTTTTTTGCAACAACCTTTTTAAAGACATTCTACTGAGTTCCTGTATGTTGGATTTTTGTCGTTTTGGTCTTGTTTAGTTTAGATAAAGATATTTTATTTTTCTAAACTGGTGTGGTGTCCATTTGTGGTGTTTTCACTGTGTTACTGTGAGTGTTGGTACAAATACTTTACACATTGCCTTTGGAATAAGCCTGCCTGCTCGTGTCAAGCTACCAAGGGGGTGAGCAGGGGTTATCTAAAGTGTGTATCCCCCTTACCCTGACTAGAAGCAAGGGTCCCTATTTGGTCAAAGGTACCTACCTCTGCCAACTAGAGACCCCCATTTCTATCATTGGTGGTCAGCGGTGAGGATTTGAACTTGTATTTGTACTTGACCCACAGTGATTGGTGTACATCACTAGATTAGTGCAGACCACTACGCAACCACATACTGTGTTTTGTTTTTGGTTCTATTTTTGATCTGATCCTTGAGTCATCCACGCATCATGTCTCAGAAGGGTATCTGGCAGACGGAAATGATCAGATGGGGCACTGCAGAGAGCGCTATCCTTCAACAGGAGGAGTTCCGAGGCCACCGCAAGACTCCTATTTCAATGGATTGGGACCAAATGTTAGAAACACTTAAAGCCCTTGACTCACTCACCCCCCCCGATGTCCCCAACTGAGCCCTCATCGCCCGCAGCCCCCCTTTCCTCCTATAGCTGACCCGCTTGAAATTGAGTAACAACATGTTATATTCTATTGTTAATGCCCAGGGATGCATGTAACTGTTTGCTCCACCTTGTGGAGTTTAATTTCTTTGTACAGTTAAATCAGTGTATACAACTTTTTCCTAAGTTCTAACGCACAGTGTGGATCAACGGACGAGGGAGGGGAGGGGGTAACTTTGTGTGGATTTTCCTTTTTGTTCTTGGTTTATTTTTTTCTTTTAGCGATGTAACGGTTCGTTTAAAGAGAAAACTTGGGTTTCACTCACTGTTCAGGTGGCCACGTGCGCGCAGCGCTTGGCGCATCTCCACGCCCCACTGACTTGAGATGTTAATATGCCACGGATTGTATCATTTGTTGCATGTATATATAATCTTGCAAACCAAAACACAATAAAAACTATGTTTAAAAAAATGTCTCAGAAGGGTAAACCAGCAAGTGATGTTGCAGAACTGGAGTTTGATATTGAAATGTTAAGTGGTTACAAAGTAGGTCAACTCAAG
Organism: Calotriton arnoldi; assembly: GCA_963921515.1. Lineage (NCBI taxonomy): Eukaryota > Metazoa > Chordata > Amphibia > Caudata > Salamandridae > Calotriton > Calotriton arnoldi. Next base: position 1,133,734 of record CAWUFW010001370.1, read on the forward strand.
CAGTTCTGCAGGAGCTTTGGGTGTCCCATGAAGAGCAGCTCCAAGAAGGAGGAGCTACAGAAGGCCTTAAGGGCCTGGTGGGAGGCCAAAGAGGCTGGGGAGACAGATGGTGCAGAGGTGGATGAGGATGCACAAGGGGATGGTTTCAGGTCACAGGATCTGCCTGTGTCCAGGGCAGCCTCCAGGGCTGGCAGCAACCATTCCACTAGAAGTTTTCCCCAGAGGAGTTGGAGGAAAACCAAAGGGTTAGGGATCATGAGTTAGAAGTCATGAGGCTCAAGATGAAGCAATTGGAAATGGAGAAAGAAATCCAGAACAAGGCAGAGGAGAGCAAGAGTGCATATTCCTTGGAAGAATTGAAATTGACCTTGGCACATGAATTAAGAATGAGGGAGCTTGATATGGAGCTCGAGAGGCTTGAGGCCATGAGTGTCTCAGCTGAAAAGGAAAAGTGTGTAGCTCAGGAAGTGAGCTTTGCTGAGTTGGAGGTGGAGTCCAGTTCAGATGGTGGCAGCAAGATTGTGTTATCTAGTGCTGAGGGAGAAGTACACACACCCAGAGATGTGGCGCCTGACTTGAGGGAGGGGGTTGACATACACCAGGAGGTTCAAGGTTATGAGGTAGCTCCAGTGGTGTGCAGTGTCCCTGAAGTAGATTGGGGAACTGACACAGGGGATCATATTCCTAGTGGTGGGAGGGACGCTCTACTGACTCTAGATGAGAGGTGCAGGGAGAGGGGTTCCCCCATGGTAGAAGTCCTGGTGTGTGAGTGTGGAGACCGCCCAGAAGAGTGTGGGTTGAGTGACAGAGACAGTCAGACACTGTCTTGCCAATCACAGGAGAGTGGTGTGGGGTACTTGTGTGAGGCACTGGATGGTGAGGCAAAGGGTAGCTTGGTTAACAACTGTGGGGGGCTATGTGATTCATTTGTTGGAGAACATATTTTAAGTCCCTGTTTTCCAGAGCTATGCCAACACCCGGTGGAGAGTGAGTTCTCTGAGTCCAGGGAACTTGCGCAGGAGGTAGACCTTTTGGTGGATTCCAGAGGGTCTGAAGAGGCATTTGGGAGTGATCCTGAAGGGGGCGGCTCAGGTTTTCCCTGACCAAGTGAGGTAGGGGAGGTTTGTGGTAGCCCAGATAGGTCCCAGTGTAGTGGGAGGGGTGTAGGGTCCCACGTCCTGTCTCAGAGGAGAGGGAGTGGGAGTGGGCTGTGTCCCAAGGTGCCCAAAACCCAGTCCCAGGACCTGGTTGGTTCCATAAGGGAACACCAGGAGGGGGGCCTAGTCTGTACCGGGAGGCCATTTCCTAAGGGGGATCTGCTAGTGTCAGGAGAACCTGGAGCGTCTGTAAACAGAGGTCCAGTGGTTCTGGTGTCTGGCGGTGCTGCTCCAGTTGGGAGGGTGCAGAAGTCCAGATTGAGGGGTGAGAGGGGGATGTGTTCCCCAGTGGGAGAACCAGTGGGTCAGGGGCCAGCCAGAAGTGCTGAGCCTCCCAGGAGTGACCATGGTGACACCACTTCTGGCCTGGGGGATCTTCGCGCACTGTCAGATGGACAGGGGTCGGAAGATCTGCGCCAGGCAGACTGTCACACAACACATGAGTCATGTGTTACCCTCGGGGGGATGCTGTGTGCACCCCCAGAAGTCCTGGCGTGCCAGGCAAGTGCTCATCCGTGGGGTTTAGCCCCTAGGTTGGGAGGGCAGGTTCAGGTTCTGCCTGACCTGGAGGGAAGGACATCTGTAAGCAGTGTCCTGACCGGTTTGGCTTCCAGGGGAACCACTCCAGGTGGGAGGGTGCAGAACTCTGGAAGGGGGTGCAGAGGGAGGGAGTCCTCGCCTCTGACCCCGGTTCAACCTGAGGGTTTAGATCCTAGGTTGGGAGACCAGTTGCAGGAGAGAGGTCCTGAACTGGTGGGAGAGTTGCGTCCTGAGAGTGCGGTCCCTGGGCTGGTGGGCCAGTGTCAGGTTGCCATACCTGACTTGGCAGGAGGGAAAGTGGAGAAAAGGTGCCAGGCACCTGGGGCTACTGCCCCCCACTTTCTGACGCCACAGAGGTTAGAGAGGCCTGACAGGCATGAGGCCTGGCGCTCATCACTGACAGCTGTCAGCGGCCCCTGTGGCTGGTTGTCCTGGTGGACAGAATTGCCCCTGGGAGGGGGGCTGGAGTCACACCCTGGGGGTGGACTGGGCCACACCGCTGTGTTGGCCAGGTGGGTACTGTCTACCAGTGCGGACACATCTGTGAGCAAAGTAAGCTTAGGCGCTGCACAGATGGGGTCCCCAGGTGAGGAGAAGGGTCCCCCATGGTTTAGCTTAGTGGGCCCTGAGAGTATAGATAGAGGGATCCAACTGGGTTCAGGAAGGCGTAGAACAGGAATAGACCCCTGCTGTTCGGGCCAGGTTCCGTGTTCTATCGCCCCAAGCAGGGAATCCCATCGAGGTATCGTTTGGTCTACCCTGGCTTTAGGCTGGAAGGGGGTTGTGTTGGAAATGGCCCTTTTTGCAGGGTTAGCCCCAAACTTTTTTGCCTCTTCCTCTTTTGTTTTTCCTGACCTGTGGTTGTTGGCTTTAGGACTCTGGGCATTTTACCACTGCTGATCAGTGCTAAAGTGCATTTGCTCTCTGTGTAAATTGTTATTGTGATTGGTTATCCATGATTGGTATATTTGTTTTACCAGTAGGTCCCTAGTAAAGGGCACTGAGTGTGCCAGGGCTGGTAATTCAAATGCTACTAGTGGGCTTGCAGCACTTATTGTGCCACCCATATGAGTAGCCCTAAAATGGTGTCTCAGGCCTGCCACTGCAGTGCCTGTGTGCAGTTTGTTAACCGCCATGTTGACCTGGCCAGTGTACCTACTTGCCAGGCCTGACCCTTCCCTTTTCTTACACATTGGACACCCCTATGGTAGGCCCAAGGTACCCCCTGGGCAGGGTGCAGTGTATGTGAAAGGTAGGACATGTACTAGTGTGGGTAACATGTCCTGATAGTGAAATACTGCCAATTTCGTTTTTCACTATTGAAAGGCTATCTTGCCCATAGGACAGAATGGGGAATGCTGTGTAACATGTTTACCTGCATAACTTCCCATAGGAGCAAGATAGAAATTTGGAATCTGGTATCCCTGAACTCAGAATTTAATAACACATCTTTTAGGGTGGATGGTTTTAAATTCAGTGTTTGAAAATAGCACTTTTAGAAAGTGGCTATTTTCTTGTTCAACCTTTCTGTGTGCCTCTGCCTGTTTGTGTATTGACTGTCTGGTTTGAGAGTGACAGGGGCTGGGGGTGGCTTCAGGAGACTGGGTGAGTCAGCACTAGGCTGAAAAGACCTATCTGCATTTCGAGTGGTGGGAGGAGTAGCACCTGGGCCTGAATAGGGCTGTGCCTGCCTTCCACAATGCTGGCTCCACCTCCTGCGGTGTGTCTGATGACCCTGGCCCACACTCACAAAGCAAGGAGAGGTGCACTGGCAGAATGCACCCAGAACTGGTTTGGACTGGGTCCATGACCCCTCACACATAGAGAACAAAGACTTTTGGGGTATAAATATGAGAGCTGAAACCCCTGAAAGTCAGACTACTTCGTGATCAAGAGGAATCCCTGCCAAAGAAGATCAGCTGAAGAGACTTAGGAGAAGTACTGCCCTTGCTGTGTGTCTGGGGTTGGCCTGCAGTTTGCTGTTTCTACTGAGGAGAGGACTAAGGGACTTTGCTGTGTGCTGTGTCCCCTGCTTGAAGAAGGACTTTGCTGTGTGCTGTGTCCATCTGAAGAAAAGTCTCCAAGGGCCTGAGAAGAGCTGGCCTCCTGTTTCTGAAGTCCCAGGCACAAAGGACTTCACCCCCAGCTTCCCTGAACTTCCTTGTTGGGAGTTCCAGTCTGCCAGGAGGGCCTGTAACTGTGTGTGAGGCCTCTTTGCTGTGGGGAGCTGGAAGCGTGACACAATGAGAGAGAAGTGTGACGCCGCCGCAGCAGTTGCTGTCGCATCATCGAGGAAGCGTGTCGCCGCTGCTGCTGTTCGCCGTTGCATCACCAGAGAAGCGTGTCGCAGTGCCGTCGCATCACCGGAGAAGCGACACGCAGGGCCGTCGCATCGCTGAGGAGGCGCGCCACCGCTGATTGCCGTCGCAACACCGGAGAAGCGTGTCGCCGTCACCGAGGGTGTCGTCGCATCCCCGGAGAAGCGTGTTGCAGGGCCTGTCGCGGCTCAGAAACCCACCGAGTTTGCCGCACGGCCATCGGGCGTGCACGCATCGCCTCTACGTTGTCGCATCGCAACAAAGACGCCCTTTTGTCGCATCGCACCGGATCGTCGCAACACATCAAGGCGCCAGCTTGTCGCATCAGAACCGGAGCGCAGGAAGAACCGACGCATCGCCTACTCTGCGCCCCTTTTGGTTGTTTTGCGTTACGCATCCCAGGTACTTTGAGACTGAGTGTCGCATTTGATCATCTACAAGTTTATTTTTTTGCAACAACCTTTTTAAAGACATTCTACTGAGTTCCTGTATGTTGGATTTTTGTCGTTTTGGTCTTGTTTAGTTTAGATAAAGATATTTTATTTTTCTAAACTGGTGTGGTGTCCATTTGTGGTGTTTTCACTGTGTTACTGTGAGTGTTGGTACAAATACTTTACACATTGCCTTTGGAATAAGCCTGTCTGCTCGTGTCAAGCTACCAAGGGGGTGAGCAGGGGTTATCTAAAGTGTGTATCCCCCTTACCCTGACTAGAAGCAAGGGTCCCTATTTGGTCAAAGGTACCTACCTCTGCCAACTAGAGACCCCCATTTCTAACATTGGTGGTCAGCGGTGAGGATTTGAACTTGTATTTGTGCTTGACCCACAGTGATTGGTGTACATCACTAGATTAGTGCAGACCACTACGCAACCACATACTGTGTTTTGTTTTTGGTTCTATTTTTGATCTGATCCTTGAGTCATCCACGCATCATGTCTCAGAAGGGTATCTGCCAGACGGAAATGATCAGATGGGGCACTGCAGAGAGCGCTATCCTTCGACAGGAGGAGTTCCGAGGCCACCGCAAGACTCCTATTTCAATGGATTGGGACCAAATGTTAGAAACACTTAAAGCCCTTGACTCACTCACCCCCCCCCGATGTCCCCAACTGAGCCCTCATCGCCCGCAGGCCCTCTTTCTCCTATAGCTGACCCGCTTGAAATTGAGTAACAACATGTTATATTCTATTGTTAATGCCCAGGGATGCATGTAACTGTTTGCTCCACCTTGTGGAGTTTAATTTCTTTGTACAGTTAAATCAGTGTATACAACTTTTTCCTAAGTTCTAACGCACAGTGTGGATCAACGGACCAGGGAGGGGAGGGGGTAACTTTGTGTGGATTTTCCTTTTTGTTCTTCGTTTATTTTTTCTTTTAGCGATGTAACGGTTCGTTTAAAGAGAAAACTTGGGTTTCACTCACTGTTCAGGTGGCCACGTGCGCGCAGCGCTAGGCGCATCTCCACGCCCCACTGACTTGAGATGTTAATATGCCACGGATTGTATCATTTGTTGCATGTATATATAATCTTGCAAACCGAAACTCAATAAAAACTATGTTTAAAAAAAATGTCTCAGAAGGGTAAACCAGCAAGTGATGTTGCAGAACTGGAGTTTGATATTGAAATTTTAAGTGGTTACAAAGTAGGTCAACTCAAGCAGTTCTGCAGGAGCTTTGGGTGTCCCATGAAGAGCAGCTCCAAGAAGGAGGAGCTACAGAAGGCCTTAAGGGCCTGGTGGGAGGCCAAAGAGGCTGGGGAGACAGATGGTGCAGAGGTGGATGAGGATGCACAAGGGGATGGTTTCAGGTCACAGGATCTGCCTGTGTCCAGGGCAGCCTCCAGGGCTGGCAGCAACCATTCCACTAGAAGTTTTCCCCCAGAGGAGTTGGAGGAAAACCAAAGGGTTAGGGATCATGAGCTAGAAGTCATGAGGCTCAAGATGAAGCAATTGGAAATGGAGAAAGAAATCCAGAACAAGGCAGAGGAGAGCAAGAGTGCATATTCCTTGGAAGAATTGAAATTGACCTTGGCACATGAATTAAGAATGAGGGAGCTTGATATGGAGCTCGAGAGGCTTGAGGCCATGAGTGTCTCAGCTGAAAAGGAAAAGTGTGTAGCTCAGGAAGTGAGCTTTGCTGAGTTGGAGGTGGAGTCCAGTTCAGATGGTGGCAGCAAGATTGTGTTATCTAGTGCTGAGGGAGAAGTACACACACCCAGAGATGTGGCGCCTGACTTGAGGGAGGGGGTTGACATACACCAGGAGGTTCAAGGTTATGAGGTAGCTCCAGTGGTGTGCAGTGTCCCTGAAGTAGATTGGGGAACTGACACAGGGGATCATATTCCTAGTGGTGGGAGGGATGCTCTACTGACTCTAGATGAGATGTGCAGGGAGAGGGGTTTCCCCATGGTAGAAGTCCTGGTGTGTGAGTGTGGAGACCGCCCAGAAGAGTGTGGGTTGAGTGACAGAGACAGTCAGACACTGTCTTCCCAATCTCAGGAGAGTGGTGTGGGGTACTTGTGTGAGGCACTGGATGGTGAGGCAAAGGGTAGCTTGGTTAACAACTGTGGGGGGCTATGTGATTCATTTGTTGGAGAGCATATTTTAAGTCCCTGTTTTCCAGAGCTATGCCATCACCCGGTGGAGAGTGAGTTCTCTGAGTCCAGGGAACTTGCGCAGGAGGTAGACCTTTTGGTGGATTCCAGAGGGTCTGAAGAGGCGTTTGGGAGTGATCCTGAAGGGGGCGGCTCAGGTTTTCCCCGACCAAGTGAGGTAGGGGAGGTTTGTGGTAGCCCAGATAGGTCCCAGTGTAGTGGGAAGGGTGTAGGGTCCCACGTCCTGTCTCAGAGGAGAGGGAGTGGGAGTGGGCTGTGTCCCAAGGTGCCCAAAACCGAGTCCCAGGACCTGGTTGGTTCCATAAGGGAACACCAGGAGGGGGGCCTAGTCTGTACCGGGAGGCCATTTCCTGAGGGGGATCTCCTAGTGTCAGGAGAACCTGGAGCGTCTGTAAACAGAGCTCCAGTGGTTCTGGTGTCTGGCGGTGCCGCTCCAGTTGGGAGGGTGCAGAAGTCCAGATTGAGGGGTGAGAGGGGGATGTGTTCCCCAGTGGGAGAACCAGTGGGTCAGGGGCCAGCCAGAAGGGCTGAGCCTCCCAGGAGTGACCGTGGTGACACCACTTCTGGCCTGGGGGATCTTCGCGCACTGTCAGATGGACAGGGGTCGGAAGATCTGCGCCAGGCAGACTGTCACACAACACATGAGTCATGTGTTACCCTCGGGGGGATGCTGTGTGCACCCCCAGAAGTCCTGGCGTGCCAGGCAAGTGCTCATCCACGGGGTTTAGCCCCTAGGTTGGGAGGGCAGGTTCAGGTTCTGCCTGACCTGGAGGGAAGGACATCTGTAAGCAGTGTCCTGACCGGTTTGGCTTCCAGGGGAACCACTCCAGGTGGGAGGGTGCAGAACTCTGGAAGGGGGTGCAGAGGGAGGGAGTCCTTGCCTCTGACCCCGGTTCAACCTGAGGGTTTAGATCCTAGGTTGGGAGACCAGTTGCAGGAGAGAGGTCCTGAACTGGTGGGAGAGTTGCGTCCTGAGAGTGCGGTCCCTGGGCTGGTGGGCCAGTGTCAGGTTGCCATACCTGACTTGGCAGGAGGGAAAGTGGAGAAAAGGTGCCAGGCACCTGGGGCTACTGCCCCCACTTTCTGACGCCACAGAGGTTAGAGAGGCCTGACAGGCATGAGGCCTGGCTCTCATCACTGACAGCTGTCAGCGGCCCCTGTGGCTGGTTGTCCTGGTGGACAGAATTGCCCCTGGGAGGGGGCTGGAGTCACACCCTGGGGGTGGACTGGGCCACACCGCTGTGTTGGCCAGGTGGGTACTGTCTACCAGTGCGGACACATCTGTGAGCAAAGTAAGCTTAGGCGCTGCACAGATGGGGTCCCCAGTTGAGGAGAAGGGTCCCCCATGGTTTAGCTTAGTGGACCCTGAGAGTATAGATAGAGGGATCCAACTGGGTTCAGGAAGGCGTAGAACAGGAATAGACCCCTGCTGTTCGGGACAGGTTCCGTGTTCTATCGCCCCAAGCAGGGAATCCCATCGAGGTATCGTTTGGTCTACCCTGGCTTTAGGCTGGAAGGGGGTTGTGTTGGAAATGGCCCTTTTTGCAGGGTTAGCCCCAAACTTTTTTGCCTCTTCCTCTTTTGTTTTTCCTGACCTGTGGTTGTTGGCTTTAGGACTCTGGGCATTTTACCACTGCTGATCAGTGCTAAAGTGCATTTGCTCTCTGTGTAAATTGTTATTGTGATTGGTTATCCATGATTGGTATATTTGTTTTACCAGTAGGTCCCTAGTAAAGGGCACTGAGTGTGCCAGGGCTGGTAATTGAAATGCTACTAGTGGGCTTGCAGCACTGATTGTGCCACCCACATGGGTAGCCCTAAAATGGTGTCTCAGGCCTGCCACTGCAGTGCCTGTGCGCAGTTTGTTAACCGCCATGTTGACCTGGCCAGTGTACCCACTTGCCAGGCCTGACCCTTCCCCTTTCTTACACATTGGACACCCCTATGGTAGGCCCAAGGTACCCCCCTGGGCAGGGTGCAGTGTATGTGAAAGGTAGGACATATACTAGTGTGGGTAACATGTCCTGATAGTGAAATACTGCCAATTTCGTTTTTCACTATTGAAAGGCTATCTTGCCCATAGGACAGAATGGGGAATGCTGTGTAACATGTTTACCTGCATAACTTCCCATAGGAGCAAGATAGAAATTTGGAATCTGGTGTCCCTGAACTCAGAATTTAATAACACATCTTTTAGGGTGGATGGTTTTTAAATTCAGTGTTTGAAAATAGCACTTTTAGAAAGTGGCTATTTTCTTGTTCATCCTTTCTGTGTGCCTCTGCCTGTTTGTGTATTGACTGTCTGGTTTGAGAGTGACAGGGGCTGGGGGTGGCTTCAGGAGACTAGGTTAGTCAGCACTAGTCTGAATAGACCTATCTGCATTTCGAGTGGTGGGAGGAGTAGCACCTGGGCCTGAATAGGGCTGTGCCTGCCTTCCACAATACTGGCTCCACCTCCTGCGGTGTGTCTGATGACCCTGGCCCACACTCACAAAGGAAGGAGAGGTGCACTGGCAGAATGCACCCAGAACTGGTTTGGACTGGGTCCATGACCCCTCACACATAGAGAACAAAGACTTTTGGGGTACAAATAGGAGAGCTGAAACCCCTGAAAGTCAGACTACTTCGTGATCAAGAGGAATCCCTGCCAAAGAAGATCAGCTGAAGATACTGAGGAGAAGTACTGCCCTTGCTGTGTGTCTGGGGTTGGCCTGTAGTTTGCTGTGTGCTGAGGAGAGGACTAAGGGACTTTGCTGTGTGCTGTGTCCCCTGCTTGAAGAAGGACTTTGCTGTGTGCTGTGTCCATCTGAAGAAAAGTCTCCAAGGGCCTGAGAAGCGCTGGCCTCCTGTTTCTGAAGTCCCAGGCACAAAAGGACTTCACCCCCAGCTTCCCTAAACTTCCTTGCTGGGAGTTCCAGTCTGCCAGGAGGGCCTGTAAGTGTGTGTGAGGCCTCTTTGCTGTGGGGAGCTGGAAGCGCAACGCAACAAGAGAGAAGCGTGACGCCGCCGCAGCAGCCGCTGTCGCATCATCGAGGAAGCGTGTCGCCGCTGCTGCAGTTCGCCGTCGCATCACCAGAGAAGCGTGTCGCAGTGCCGTCGCATCACCGGAGATGCGTGTCGCAGGGCCGTCGCATCGCTGAGGAGGCGAGCCGTCGCTGATCGCCGTCGCAACACCGGAGAAGCGTGTCGCCGTCACCGAGGGTGTCATCGCATCACCGGAGAAGCGTGTCGCAGGGCCTGTCGCGGCTCAGAAACCCACCGAGTTCGCTGCATGGTCATCAGGTGTGCACGCATCGCTTCTACGTTGTCGCATCACAACAAAGACGCCCTTTTGTCGCATCGCACCGAATCGTTGCAACGCATCAAGGCGCCATCTTGTCGCATCGGAACCGGAGCGCAGGAAGAACCGACGCATCGCCTTCTCTGCGCCCCTTTTGGTTGTTTTGCGTTACGCATCCCAGGTACTTTGAGACTGAGTGTCGCATTTGATCATCTACAAGTTTATTTTTTTTGCAACAACTTTTTTAAAGACATTCTACTGAGTTCCTGTATGTTGGATTTTTGTTGTTTTGGTCTTGTTTAGTTTAGATAAAGATATTTTATTTTTCTAAACTGATGTGGTGTCCATTTGTGGTGTTTTCACTGTGTTACTGTGAGTGTTGGTACAAATACTTTGCACATTGCCTTTGGGATAAGCCTGTCTGCTCGTGCCAAGCTACCAAGGGGGTGAGCAGGGGTTATCTAAAGTGTGTATCCCCCTTACCCTGACTAGAAGCAAGGGTCCCTATTTGGTCAAAGGTACCTACCTCTGCCAACTAGAGACCCCCATTTCTAACACACACTCACTTACTCATACAGATACTAAAACGTACTCACTCACCTATACAGTCACTGACACAAGCACATACTCACCCATACAGACACTCTCACATTCACTCACTCATCCATACAGTCACTCACATAGCCCATCACTCACTATACTGCCTTTCACATACCCAGTTACTCACCCATATACCACTGACACATGCACTCACTCACCGACACAGCCATGCACACACGTACCCATACAGCCCCTCACAAATGCACTCACTAACTCATACAGCCACTGACTCACCCACTCACACACTCAGACACCCATGGAGGTACTCAGACAACAAATCCCTCACCCATACAGAAACTCACATACCCACTCACACACCCATACAGCCACTTAGACACCAACTGGCAGACAGATACAGACATTCACACAACCAGTCACTCACCCAAACATTCACTGAGACACCAAATTACTCACTTATACAGTTAGTCATGCACCCACTGAGTCATCCAATCAGGCACTCATACACCCACTGATTCACCAATACACCTTGGTATACAATTTAGCACTCACACTTTTTTAAAACACTCACAGTCACTGGATATGTCATCAGTGATGTCATTTAAGATGCCATCAGTGATGTCATCAGTGATGTCACTGACCATGTCATGAGTGATGTAATATGTGAGTTCATAAGCAGTGCATTATGGGGGCACGAGTTATAGTTAGCTCACTAACTATAAGGGTTGAATTTCTCTGGTTTTATACGAATGAAACTTGAGGCTAACTATAACGTCTCTGTAACCTTTGGGTTTCTTCACTGAATTTCTAAGGTTTTTTGATACCATTTCCTAACTATAACGTCTCTGTAACCTTTAGTTTGTTCTGTGAATATATATATATATATATCCAACTAAGAGACACGAAATGCTACCAGCGAGTTCCACACAGCAATATTCTAGAGGTAAAAATTAAATACCACAAGGAATTAGCCAGATGGAGGGGTATGGGACTTATATCGGAAGCCGAACATCAGTACCTGAAAGTGAACAACCCAGTGATTCCCATATTATATTTAATACCAAAAGTCCACAAAGATGTGTTATCCCCTCCTGGTAGGCCAATAATATCGGCCATTGGAAGCCTTTTCGAAACTTCATCAAGATATTTGGACCACTTCCTACAGGACTTTGTAAAAGCCCTGCCGTCTTATATCCAAGACACTGGGGACTTTCTGAGAAAATTGCATGATGTACAGTGGGAAGAAGAGGATCTACTAATAACCCTTGATGTAGCCTCGCTTTATATGAGCATTGCACACAAAGATGGACTAAGGGCCCTTAGACACTTTCTAGGCAGCAGATCGCTACAAGTATATCAACACTCAAAAATTTTGCTGCAAATGCCAAAACTGTGTTTGGAAAATATTTTTTTCCTATTTGGCAGCGACACCTACAGACAACTCAGAGGGACAGCCATGGGCACCTGCTTCGCCCCCAGCTATGCAAATCTTCACATGGGCTGGTGGGAGGAGCAGGTGCTTAGGGTCACATATGAGAAAGAGTGGAAAGAAAACATCAAAGTCTGGTTCAGATTCATTGATGACCTATTCATCATATGGAAGGGGTCATTAGAAAGTGCCAATATGTTTATATCAGCCCTCAATGTTAACACGCTTAATCTGATGTTTACATGTACGATCAGTGACTCATTAGTACATTTTCTAGATCTGGAAGTCTTTATTAGCAATGGCAGTTTACATACTCGAACCTTTAGGAAAACCACTGCGGGAAATTCTGTACTACACTGTAGCAGCTTCCACCCTCAAAAATTGAAACAGAGCATCCCATATGCTGAGCAGCTTCGCATGAAGAGAAATTGTAGCGAAACTAGCTCATTGTTACAAGCACAAATGGATCTGACAGAAAGATTTAAGGAAAGGGGGTACAGTCGGACAGTTCTAAAACAAGCAGTAGATAAGGTAGATGAACTGTCGAGACAAGACATTTTATTTGGCACAAAAAGAGAGAAAAAGAACACAAATGAGGAGATAAGGATGATAACCGGGTACAATGCCTATCATGCAAGGGTGAGAGACTGCATGAATAGGCATTGGTACCTGGTTAGAGGAGATCCTACTCTCAATAGCCTAGTCTCACGTAAACCCCTTGTATCCTACAGGAGAGCAAAATCAATGAGACAAGAATTGGTAAACAGCAGCCCTGAAATAATTGAAACCGAAAGCTGGCTGAAGGCTAACCCTGGTTTTAACAAGTGCCTTAAGTGCAAGGCCTGCAAACATGGTGTGAACAAAAAAGAAATACAGCTGCCCCTAATGAACAAACCATGGAAGATTCCTCGGTTTGTCAATTGCAAAAGTGACTATGTGGTGTACGTGCTTCAATGCACGTGGCCCATGATATATGTGGGCAGCACAATCCACATGGCCCATGTCAGGATTTTACAACACCTCAGGGCAGTGAAGACCAAGGACCAATCTTACCCAGTTGCTCACCACATTAATGAGGTCCATGGAGGCAAAGTTGAGGACTTAACTTACTATGTAGTGGATTCGGTCCCCAAAAAGAGACGAGGGGGGAACAGTGAGGGTAGGTTAAGACAACTGGAGTCTCGGTACATACTAATGTTTGATTCCAAGACTCCCAATGGCCTAAATTCCGATGAAGACCTACATGTCTATCTGGGGTAAAATGATACAACAAAGTACAATAAGCATGACCATATTCCTTACCTCAGAGGCGTATAAGTAAGTAAAAAATAAGGAAGTAATTAAGGAAAGTCTGTCTGTAGTACACTTTTTATGGCTTTTTTAAGATTGTATAGATTGTAAGTAGACATCAGTTTGTACCAATCCAATGGAAGAGCAAGCCCTGCGGTGTCAAACATCCAAGAGTAAATCTTTTATTGATTTTATCAAAGAACCTAGAGTGCCAAGATATCTTAATTAATTTTATCAGAGCCACTGTATTTAACATTGTGATTTTAAGAGAATGAGTTTTAAGTTTTGCACATAGTTAGTGTTAGGAGAACTTGCACGGGAGCACATGCACTTTACTGTACTTTGAAGCTGTAAATGCAACTTTGCACATAAGCAGATGGGGCAATCACCCATGACAACCATAGCTGCTATTTTTGAGGTGACACTTTATAACAGCAAGCTGCACTTTGGCTAGGAGAGCCTGCACTGGAGCACATGCACTTTACTGAACTTGGTAGCTGAAATTTGCAACTGTGCACATATACCGATTAGACAATCTTCTAGGGTAACTTTTGCAGCCAGGCCAAGGGCAGTGTCCAGTAATGCATTAGCACTTTAAACCAGTAATTTGCACGTAAAGCACCAGCATCTTCTGTGGCAAACTTGGAGACATGAAAACAAGCGCTTTCATGGTATTATACAAAGAATGTTTATGTATATCCATCTGTTAGAAAACTCATTATAGTTTTAAAACTTTTTGGACAGATATTAGTGGCAAATGAGAAGGTTATATACAAAACATGAGATTTGTTATCACCAATTTAAGCATATAGGAAACCACACTTGCACTTTACAACATGAATGTGTAAAATGCGCACTTGCACTTTAATGTCGAATTGTCTACATGTCAATATGACCTCTTGTTTTTGTATATAGAAAGTGGAAAAACCAGCACTAGCACTTTCATTACTGAAACACGTAAAGTCCATAACTGTGTTTTTTCATTGATTATTTAACATTGATGAATTGAAAAACGATGCCATACCTAATGGTTATACGCTATGAATTTGCAGCTGGACTCTGACTTAGTGAGATTTGCGCGCAGGAGACACACCGTCATGGGCCCATACTCGTGGTACAATAAAGTTTATTGAAATAGCAAAAAGAATAGCCAATTGTACACAAAGAAAAGGAGAAAGGTAAAAATGTAAAAACACAAAAAACAACTAAAAATGTAAATGTAACAATTCTTTGTTTCGAGCATAGGAAACTTGTAGAAAATGAACGTTTTCGTTATTATGCAGTATGTTGTCTATGTCCAAGTTATCACATGATGGTAACTGTGCATTTAAAAACAAACTTGTATTTTGGCTCTGTATGTGAACAAGGCAGGGGACCCTGCCGAAACGCGTCATAGCCCGGATCGAAATAAATTAAGAAATATATCTGAAGTCTGGGACTGCGGTGTCGTTTTCTGGTGCAGCAAGCTGGTGTGCCGGAGTTGGTTGTGGATATATATATATATATATTCATAGAGTGACGAATAAATTATGCAAAAACAGAAGCAGAGAACTCTGGGTAGTTCTCAAGTTTAGGTGGAAAGCAGCTCCAGTAAGAGCACTCTCAACACCAGCGACACTCTAAATTTGCTCACCTCAAATGTCTGCTTTTCTATCAAAGTTTTTAAGCATAGGATTAGCGCAGTGCTATCCACGCCGAGATAGAAAGGGACAAAGTCTTTTGCCATTTTTACAGCAAAGTCTTTCAGCATAGGATTAGCACAGTGCTATCCCTGCCGAGCTGTAAAATGGCCAAAGCCTTTTACCACTCCAGGAACAGTATTACAGCTTTGGATTGGTAAAATACCATCCAAGCCAACCTGAAATGAATAAAAGCAACCCCTGACACGTGTTTCGCTCTCGTTAGAGCTCTTCAGCGAGGTATAGCTTTGTCCAGACAAAAGGGAGCACCCAGTACAAATCAAAACAAAACCCTTTCAGGCATAGAGTAACGAATAAATTATGCAAAAACAGAAGCAGAGTGGTGCAGAGATATGGATGGGGCCATGATCGCAGAGAAATCAGTCTATATACACAGGGGCTGTCCTAAAAAATGGTCTCGGATTTGGGACAGGTGGAATACCTACCGCGGAAATATATGCGAACCCCCACTCGTAGAATCGTTATCAGAAAGGACTGGCTGATGCGACCTAAAGTAAAAGGCGGGGCATGCGATAAACATTATACCACTGACCCACGTGATGAAGCCTATATGACAACCGCCCACTATGCTGTATCTACTGAGGTCTGCCTTAATGTGTCAACTGTATATACCATTGATCAATGTAAAAATGTGTCCAACAGATTTGTCATCCAAAATGCCAATAAAAATGTTTAAAAAAACCAAAAAAACAATACCCTTTCAGGCATAGAGTGACGCATAAATTATGCAAAAAAAGAAGCAGAGAACTCTGGGTAGTTCTCAAGTTTAGGTGGAAAGCAGCTCCTGTACAGAGCACTCTCAACACCAGCGACACTCTAGATCTGCTCACCTCAAATGTCTGCTTTTCTATCAAAGAGTTATCTGCTTCTTTTTTTGCATATATATATATATATACTAAAAAGAAGCAGAGAACTCTGGGTAGTTCTCAAGTTTAGGTGGAAAGCAACTCCTGTATAGAACACTCGCAACACCAGCGACACTCTAGATCTGCTCACCTCAAATGTCATATATGTATAAATAAATATATTTATATATATATATTCACTGAAAAACCATAGGTTTTAGGGACAGTTATAGTTAGTTGGACATTGCACTCGTAAAAAACCCGTGAAATTCCCCCGTTATAGTTAGTTCAGCTAACTATAACTCGCGCCCCGCAATGCACTGCTGATGACGTCACATATTACATCACTCATGACATGGTCAGTGACATCACTGATGACATCTCAAATGACATCACTGATGACATCATCCAGTGACTGTGTGTTTCTGTAAAGTTTAAATATTTTTAATATATATAGGGAAAGGCGTATTGAAGAATGAGTGGGTGTATAAGTGTCTGTATGGATGATTTAGTAGGTGCGTGACTAACTCTATAAGTGAGTGATTAAACGTATCTTACTGAATGCATGGGTTAGTGACTAAACTGGGTGAATGTCTGTATCCGTCTGTCTGTTGCTGTGTAAGTGGCTGCATGAGTTTGTGAATAGCTACATGAGTGTCTATATGAGTTATTGATTGGTTGTCTGAGTATCTGTATGGGTGCCTGAGTGTTTGTGTGGGTGGGGTGTGTGCGACTCTGTGCATAGATGTGTGAGTGGGTGATTCACTGGGTGGATGGTTTCAAGAGTGCATCTGTGATAGACTGTATGGGTGGGTAAGTGTGTGTAAGAGTGTGTTAGTGAGTGAATGTATGTCCCAGTGGTACATGTGTGAGTAACTACATATGTGAAAGGCAGTATATATGTGTGTTGGAGTATATAAATAGCTATAAGCGAGAGTGTGTGATTGTGAGAGTGACTGTATGGATGAGTGTGTGCTTGCATCAGTGATTGTATAAGAGCGTAAGAATGTGCTAGTATTTGTATGAGTAAGTGAGCTGGTGTGGGTATAACCCTATAGGTGAGTAAATGGCAGTGTGTTTAATTATTTGCATGACTGACTAGGTGTGTGAGTACCTCTATGGATGAGTGGCGGTGTTTGAGTGTCTATATAGGAGTATGAGTGCATATGATAGTCCTGTTCTGAGTGACCGTAAGTATGAGTGACTGTACGGGTGAGTGAGTGGATGTGTGTGTAGACCTAAGAATCAGTGAGTGGGTATGTAGTTATTGGTGTTGGAGTGTCTATTGTTTTGCGAATGGCAGTCTGTAATTTAGAGTGGGTGTATCAAAGGTTATATTAGGGTGTGAGGAGGTGCATCAGATTATCACGTGGATGATGTCATCAGTGATGTCATTTGAGATGTCATCAGTGATGTCATCAGTGATGTCACTGACCATGTCATGAGTGATGTAATATGTGACGTCATCAGCAGTGCATTGCAGGGCGCGAGTTATAGTTAGCTGAACTAACTATAACGGGGAATTTCACGGGTTTTGTACGAGTGCAATGTCCAACTAACTATAACTGTCCCTAAAACCTATGGTTTTTTCAGTGAATTTGTTAGGTTTTTTAAATGCTAACTTCTAACTATAACGTGCCTGAAACCTATGGTTTTTTCAGTGAATTTCAAAGGTTTTTTAAATGCTAATTCCTAACTATAACATGTCTGAAACCTATGGTTTTTTTCAGTGAATTTCAAAGGTTTTGTAAATGACAATTTTTAAATGTATTAATTGTTATATTTATTTTTTTGCTACTGATTTACTACATTTTTTTAAACTATTTATTTTTACATATTTTATTTTTAAATTACATTGTAATTACATTATACATTACATTACAAAATATACTTTCTCAGAATGAATTACTTTAGTTTAAATACTTTGCAAATAGGCAATAGACTTTTAAGTACAGTAGTTACAGTTGTTGCAATGGGCAACACAATTTCAAACACAATGCAACATTGAGCTCAATGTGAATTTCTAGTTAAATGCAATTAGTTACTTTATGGATTACTTTTCTAACCACAGGACTGGATCCTAGATTCAGTCCTGGGACATCTCCTGTAAACAGTTGAGTAAAAGCGTTTTGGTTACAGTAGTGATTTTTAAGGAATATTATTGTATTTTAAAAGTTGACAGAAACTTTTTCACATAGAATCACCAATGTTATCCTATGGGAGGAAATTCACTTACCAGGTAAGTAGTGTTATCGTTACTTTTTCTTACTCAGTGGTGGATTCTGGATCCAGCACTGGTGCATCTCCTGTAAACAGTTGAAAGAATGCGTTTAAGTCATACAGGCGATTTTAAGGAATATTTGTAGTTTGTGAAAATCGACACTGAAACTTTTCTGCTGAAAACCAGACAATGGATTCCTATGGAAGGAAATACAAGTTACTGGTAAGTACGGTTAGAATGACTTTTCAGGGTCAGTGCTGGGCTAAAAGATGCAGCACTGGGTTCTCTCCTGATAACAGGTGAGTAAATCGGAATTCGTAGTTCGGCTGATTTTAGAGGAATATTATAAAGTTCCAAAACTCCACACTTAGAAGAATTTCCAAGTGAAACCAGTCTCTGTTAGCCTATGGAAGGAAATTCAAGTTACTGGTAAGTACGGTTAGGATTACTTTTCAGGATCAGTACTGGGCTCAAAGATGCAGCACTGAGGTCTCTCCTGATAACAGGTGAGTAAATCGGAATTCGTAGTTCGGCTGATTTTAGAGGAATATTATAAAGTTCCAAAACTCCACACTTAGAAGAATTTCCAAGTGAAACCAGTCTCTGTTAGCCTATGGAAGGAAATTCAAGTTACTGGTAAGTACGGTTAGGATTACTTTTCAGGATCAGTACTGGGCTCAAAGATGCAGCACTGAGGTCTCTCCTGATAACAGGTGAGTAAATCGGAATTCGTATTTCTGCTGATTTTAGAGGAATATTTGTATGTTTCAAAAATCGACACTTAGAAACTTTTTCAGCAATTAGCAGGCAATGATATCCTATGGAAGGAAATTCAAGTTACTGGTAAGTACGGTTAAAATTACTTTTCAGGACCAGTACTGGGCTCAAAGATGCAGCACTGAGGTCTCTCCTGATAACAGGTGAGTAAATCGGAATTCGTAGTTCGGCTGATTTTAGAGGAATATTATAAAGTTCCAAAACTCCACACTTAGAAGAATTTCCAAGTGAAACCAGTCTCTGTTAGCCTATGGAAGGAAATTCAAGTTACTGGTAAGTACGGTTAAAATTACTTTTCAGGATCAGTACTGGGCTCAAAGATGCAGCACTGAGGTCTCTCCTGATAACAGGTGAGTAAATCGGAATTCGTAGTTCGGCTGATTTTAGAGGAATATTTGCACAATGGTGAAGGAAGGGGGTGGGGCCTGAGGTGACATGTCTGCAAACACGCCCTGTGGCGCGTTTTAAGTTGGAGAATTAATTCCTCCAGTATGCGCCAGAGAGCTGCGTTGCAGAGAGGTGTTCAGAGGCCAAGCCCCTTTTTGCACCTCTCTGCAACGCAGCTCTGTGGCGCTTTCTGGATGTACCTGGTGGGCTAGTTGGCCCCCAGGGACCCTCAGGATTGAAGGGGATTTAATTCCCCATCTTAAAACGCGCCACGGGGCCTGTTTGCACACATGTCACCTGAAGCCCAGCCCCTCCCTTCACCACTGTGCAAACGCGCCGTGGCGCGTTTTAAGTTGGGGTATTAAGTCCCCTTGAATCATGAGGGTCCCTGGGATCCAACTAGCCCACCCTGTACCTCCAGTATGCGCCAGGGAGCTGCGTTGCAGAGAGGTGTTTAGAGGCCATGCCCCTTTTTACACCTCTCTGCAACGCAGCTCTGTGGCGCTTTCTGGACGTACCTGGTGGGCTAGTTGGCCCCCAGGGACCCTCAGGATTGAAGGGGATTTAATTCCCCATCTTAAAACGCGCCATTGGGCCTGTTTGCACACATGTCACCTTTAGCCCCGCCCCCTCCCTTCACCGCTGTGCAAACGCGCCTCATTGGGGGATTAAGTCCCCTTGAATCCTGAGGGTTCCTGGGGTCCAACTATCCCACCAGGTACCTCCAGTAAGCGCCACAGAGCTGCGTTGCAGAGAGGTGTAAAAAGAGGCGTGGCCTGGACTACCTCTGCAACCCAGCCCTGTGGCGCATACTGGAGGTTCCTGGTGGGCTAGTTGGCCCCCAGGGACCCCCAGTATTCAAGGGGAATTCGTTCCCCCTTTGCAAACGCGCCAGGGGGTGCGTTTGCAGAGTGCTGCCAAGGAGGGGGCGTGGACTCCGGCGCGATGCCGGATTTAAACATTTTTTTTTTTAAAAGGGGCTGTGTTGCCCCCTTCTTTTAATTATTGAGGGCCCTGGGGACCCCATCCCCCAGGGCCTGACCCCCTTTATTTATTTTTTTAGAAAAGCAACGGGAAGGGGACCGCGAGGGCCCCCCTCCCGTGGCCAATTTTGGCCCGGGGACCCCATCCCCCGGGTCATTGCCACTCTTTTAAAAAAAAAAAATTCATGGAGGGGGCTGCGTTGCCCCCCTCCTCAGGCCTCCTTAGGCCCCGGGGACCCCATCCCCTGGGGCCGGCCTTTGTATTTTTTTATTTATTTATTTTTTAATTAAATTTTGGGGAGGGGGGCTGCGTGGCCCCCCTCCCGGGCCACTAATGGCCCCGGGGACCCCATCCCCCGGGGCCTGGCCACTCGTTGCGGACCGTGGGGGGGTCCCCAATCCCCGCACGGTCCCGCCGGCTCCCCGCGTCCTGCGGGAGCCGGCATTGCTTTTCCATAAGGGGAGCTGCTGACATGCAGCTCCCCTTATGGAAAAGCAATTCTGCTTTGCTTCATTGAATGAAGCAAAGCAAGTTTGCAATCACAGGACGGGAGCCGCGAGGCTCCCGTCCTGTGATTGCAAACAGCAGTGTCCCGGGGGTAGGCACCCCGGACACTGCAGGAGCCGGCCCTGGGGGTTGGCAGTCCCCAGGGCCACCACAGGCTCCAGGAGGGGGGCCGCGCGGCCCCCTCCCATCCTGTGCACAGCCCCGGGGAGGTGGTGGTCCCCGGGGCTCGGGGGTCCTAAACGGACCCCCACATTTTATTATTTAGTGCCCCGGGGAGGTGGCGGTCCCCGGGGCGTGTGGGGGGGCTCGAGCCCCCCCACACAGGTAATTAAAAAAATTAAAAAATATGCCCCGGGGGGTGGCGGTCCCCGGGGCTGCGGGGGGCCGTGTGCCCCCCGCCACCATTATTTTTTTATAGCCCTAGGGGGTGGCGGTCCCCGGGGCTTGGGGGGCCTTAAAGGCCCCCCATATTATTATTAAATAAAACCCCGCATGCCCCCGGGACTTGACCCACCCAGGGGCCAATTAACCACGAAGCGCGGGAGCCCATGCTTCGTTTTTTTTTATCGCCAGGATCCGCGCACCCAGCGTGTTTTTTGCCAATTTTTAAAAAAAAAAATTTTTTTTTTTGGTCTTGGGGGTCCTTGTAGGACCCCCTGAGCAGGCCTAGGGGGTCAGGGTGTTTCTACCCTGCCCCCTTTTGCGTTTTGCACAATTGTTTTTACTGTTTTCTTGTGACTCGGTTCTACCGAAGTCACAAGATGGCTGCCAACACTTCCTGGTTTGGAGTGTTGACAGCCAGTTAGCATACAGCTGGTCATCGGGAGGGTGCGCGGACCCTCCGCGGCCATAGATATATATGTGTTTTACTTTTGATTTTCTCAGCAACTACTGAACGGATTTACACCATTTAACAAAAAGGGTTCTTTCTGAACCAAGAACTACCTCTTTGCCAAATTTGGTGTAATTCCGTTCAGCAGTTCGGGCTGTAGCCGTGGCTAAAGTTTCCTATGGGAAAATAAATGGAGAAAACACGTTTTGGGACCCCCCTTTTTTCTCGGCCCCCGCTTGACGAATCACCCCAAGACTTTCAGGATAGGAGCGGACCGGAGCGGGCCACAAAGTTTGAAAATTTCGCGAAGATTCGCCAACCGACGCAAGAGTTATTTCAAATAGAATGTTGCGGATTTCCTATGGAAAATAGGTCCTAACTATAACTATCTACTGGCGACCACCAGTAGATAATATATATATATATATATATATATATCGCCACACTCCGCTTTACACTTCTCCTTGACTGGAATAAAACGGACGACGAACCCAGATCTGGTGCAATTTAGGTGTTTATTTTCAGTGCGCCACCATTGCTGCCATGACGCGTTTTGGCCAAACTCGGCCTTGATCACATGATATATATATATATTAGTTTTAAGAGTACCACCAAAGCTGCCAAACTCTGTTAAAACGGGTGCACCGTTCGTGTGGCGGACTCACATCAACATACGTTTTACTCCTTCCAAAAGAAGACGGGCACTCACAGGGTCAATAAAAAGATGATTTATTTCTGCAAGCAGACTCCTGTTTCTCTAATGAGGCTGCAGTTGGATGTTTTTAATTGCCTTTATTGCAGCAAGCTTTGAGAAAGGCAGTTGTGCTGAAACGGGTCTGCTTGCAGAAATAAATCATCTTTATATTGACCCAGTGAGTGTCTGTCTTCTTTTGGACAGAGTAAAACGTATATATATTTATATATATATATATGTTGTGTGGTAACACAAAGCCTATTTAACAAACTGTAACTCAGCAAGAAGAGACCACCTAGGCTCGAGAATTTGGGAGGCAAAGAACTCTTCTAAGGAGCTCTTTAAAATACTCAAAGAGTTCACAAACCCTAAAGCTAACAGTCCCTCTATACCCCCGACACAAACACTATGTGATAACATAGCAAATCATTTTAGGGACAAGGTAGACAAGATCTACAGCTCTCTAGCTGCAAGAGCAGCACCGAAGGGGTTGGCCCCTCCGAAGAGAGACCCCACACTACCTAGACTCGACGCATTCACAGCCATTACCACAGAGCAAGTGGCAGCAGTATTGGCACAAAAAATCTGGTGCCCCTCAGACCCGGCGGTGCCATTTATAATGGCTGAACTCGCCTAATTTTAGCTCCGTCGTTAGCGGAGGTTTGTAACATCTCCTGGCAACGGCCGTATTTCCCAGGAAATGGAAAAAAGCGCATATAAAACCTTTGCTGAAGAAGGCTCTAGCAGACCCGGCAGACCTTCAAAATTATAGACCAATCTCTCTCCTCCCTTGCAGCTCGAAGGTTATGGAGACATTGGTAAACAAACAACTTACGGGATATCTGGAGCAGTATGGGTTATTGGACCCCTCGCAATCAGGTTTCCGTGCAGCCCATAGTACGGAGGCGGCACTGGTGGAGGTCATGGATACGATCAGGATGTCACTGGACAGAGGGATGCCCACCATGCTAGTGCTCCTTGATCTATCGGCAGCCTTTGACACCATCTCTCATCGTGTCCTGTTGGACAGGCTGCGGGAGATTGGTGTCGAAGGCTTGGCTTGGATGTGGCTGCAGAGCTTTCTTAACAATAGAGCACAATGTGTCCAATTAGACACATTCGTCTCTCAGACCACCGCAGTAGACAAGGGGGTCCCGCAGGGCTCTATCTTAAGCCCCACATTATTCAACATCTATGTGGCACCGCTGGCCTCCATCATAAGATCTTGCGGTTTTGAGACAATCTCGTATGCGGATGACACGCAGGTGATAATCCCCATCGAGACGGACCCAGCAAATGCCAGAGCAAAGTTTAAATCCTGCATGCTGAAAATTGCCGCTTGGATGAGCGAGAATTTTCTGCAGCTCAACTCCAATAAGACGGAGATCCTTCTGTTTGGAAAGGCGACGGAATAATGGTCGTCGGACTGGTGGCCGGAGGAATTGGGGAGGCACCCAATCCAACCACTCAGGCACGGAATTTGGGTATCCTGTTTGATAATAAACTTTCGATGGAGGAACACGTGAAGTCAGTATCGGGCACATGCTTTGGCATCATGCGGATGCTGAGGAAGATTTTTCCTTGGATCCCTTTGGAGGCCAGAAAGACCCTAGTACAGGCACTACTAGTTAGTAGACTGGACTATGGGAACGCACTACTAGTAGGAATTAGGGAGGACCTTGCGTCTAGGCTACAGGTAGTGCAAAATACGGCAGCCCGACTGGTCCTCAACAAACCAGTACGTACCCCCTCCCGTCCTCTTTTGCAACAACTACACTGGCTGCCCATGAGGAAGAGAGCAGTGTTTAAGCTCTTGACGTCGGTGTTTAAAGCACAGCAGGGCATCGGCCCGGTCTACCTAAGGAAGAAGTTGGTTCCCTATATACCTGCCCGTTTATTGAGATCTAGCAATCGTAATCTACTACGTCCCTGTAAAATCAGGAAAGTCAAAATGGGAGGACGCGCTTTTTCACATCTAGCCCCGCTCCATTGGAACCGCCTGCCGGATGAGCTACGCGCCTGCGCAAGCTTGGGGCAGTTCAAGAAGCAGTTAAAAACCTGGCTGTTCTAAATCCGCAATTTTGTCCTAGCCTTTAGCACTGTGTAGCCAAAAGCGGCGAGAGATCCCTGTGGGGATGATTCGTCGCGCGTTATAAATAAAAAATAAATAAATAAATAAATAAAGGCATGTGTGGTAAAGGCATTCATGGTAAAGGTTGCGTGGAAAGTGCATGCTTTGTATCGTCATGCAAACAACTTTCAGCTGCTGACATAGGCTATGAAGAGTAACCAGGAAACAGATCTATGTTTGTATGGAGGATAACCAGGACTTCCAACTTTTTGCCGACCGAGGGCCTGTTGGAGGCAAGCCCCATTGATGTATCTCCAGAGGGGGGAAGGAACACAGTGACAGCCCCTTTTCCACGCTCTATGTCTTTGAACTGAAATATAATCTGAAGGACAAAAGTTTGGAAATGAAGCGTTCTTCACTGTGGTGTTGAGATGGGAATGTCCCCTCCATGGCTCTGGGGAGCATGCACCCATATCCTATTAAGTAAGTCGCAGTAGGTGTTTGGTCTTTTTTCTCCCATTGAAGCCCAATAATTATGCATGCTGACTGAGGGTCCAACATGTTGAATGGCTTGAGACCCAAGAGTGTGGCTATGAGGCGGAAGGGGCAGCCAAAGAGCCCTCCTCTTTGAGAGAGTAGCTACTGCCTTCTCAACTCAGGGTTTGTGCAGTTGGCAGTGGGGATTGGTCTTTTTACCTCTCTTCATAAGGTGGTAATGCTTACAGACCTCACCTTTTTATCTTAATGTACGGGTCTTTGACTGCCATCTGTGTGGATAATGAGTGAAAGGTAAATTTATACTATGTGAGTGGCAGATGATTATGGCGACCAGATGTCCCTGGTTTGATGGGAGAGCCCTGGTTTTTCAACATCTCTCAGAGCAAATTTTAAGCAAACTTAGTGCGTGTACTGGTTTTCTGAGAGGGTTAACTGAAAACTTAGGGAGGAAAGCTTTTCTGAGTTCCTGTGCTTGAGTATTTAGCAGGCTCTACCAGAAATAAATGCTACTTCGTTTAAAAGTTGCATTTAATTTCTGTAGTTACCACAAATCATACTTTGTTTAAAAGTTACTTTTAATTCCCATTAGTGCCATTTTGGCCTTCATTACAAATTTACTGTTACCAATAGTCCCAGGATTTTCAGGGCTGAGCAGGAGAATAATGGAAATTATGATTTTTGGAGAATGAGATGCAGAAACCAGATTTAACTATGCCGATTACCATATGCTCCCGCCTGGTATTCTAACTGGAGACGTCACCTGCTTGCATCAGACTATGGGCCTGATTCACAAAGGTAAACATACACTTTTGTGTAAGTTTACAATGTTTTGCTATTCATCACAGAGCTTCAGTGTTTCTGCAGAATTTATAATTACCCTCATAAGGGGTACCCTTGTCTGTGTTTTCTATGTTGGTGAGGCTGTCAGCTTAGTCATTCTGTGCCCCTCTGTCAATGTCAAATTGTAGTTCTACTTCTACGTTTGGGGATGACCCAAATTTGTGTTTTTAAAATTTAGTCACTATAAACAGGATAAGTGTGCTACCAGTGTACTGTTTCGCTGGGAGCAACGGGGAATACATTTTGGCTTCCCTTTGCATGAATGGTAGTGGAAAATTGAGGAGGTCCTGTGCAAGGATGTCCAAATCAAGAGAAGCCTGGATTTTAGCATTATTTTCCTTCGCTCATTGTTTTGTTGCTGTAGATTGGTAACATGTCCTGTAGATGAAGGATTCCAGCTTTTGCTGTTTTTCCTTAGTGCCAGAGCACTCTGAGCTCTGCCCCTCTTGCTACCTGAATGTATCTCACATAAGTAATAAGCATTTCTACCTGAACTGGTTGGAACCATCTCAGGAAGTGCTTCTATAGTGCATGCTCCTGCCAGGCTCCAATCATGCAGTGGCCATACATGCTTTCATTGGAGGAGCCTCCAAGAGTTGACCAGTGAAAAGGAGATGATTGTGAGCTTTGTGGATAACAAACTGCTCTCCCTGGCCAGTTAGGCGTTCCAAGAATTCTCACTGGCCCAAGATGAAATGCACATCAGTGTAGTTGGGAAGACACTGTGACCCATGAGTACAGTTTGCTTGATTGTTGCCTTCCTGTTATGCTTATTTCTGAGTATGGGCCAAGATTCCTATTGGAAGCACTAGGGCTTCCTGGACTACATGGAGTAAGGAGAAGTGCCCTGTCTGCTGTGAGAGTGGGTTGTTGGATTGCACCCTACAAAGGAGAGTTTTCCAGATTGGAGCTCACTAGCCCGGTTGCTTCAGAACCTTTGGAAGCTGCTGCACCCTCTGCATCATCCTCAGCAGAAGAGGGCATCCAGCTGCTATTCAGGAGAGAAAGCACCATCAACACTGCCCAGGGTTCAGAGGAAGGATACACACCTATAGCAATGAGTTGCGAGCCTCTTTACCTCTGACTTTGCTTGTGTACCCCCATTTGCTTCCATGAGACCTTAAGGATCATCTAGGTGTTATATCATGGCCTTGAGCTGGTCAGATAGGTGGCTAGGCGAGGCTCCGGTGAGTTCAGCGTGAAAATGCTTGCGCGGTTGCAAAGATATAAGCTGCTGAATGTGTAACTTGTGACTGTTTCTTTGTTCCCTGCCCCTGAACCCATGGACACCCCCATCTCCAACTGTTATATTCCATATAGGTACCCTATATAGGCCCTATATAGGCGCAGGTAACATTGCAACCTTTCACCTATATTCTTCCCTACATTACATACATAACGGTTCTTAGGCACTGACCTTTTACCCAGATATGACACTGCATTCAGAACGCGGGTTTTTCCCTGGTTCGATTCTCATACATTATGCATGAGGCTTCTTGGAAGCACAGCAGGTCTAACAGTAGGATTACCATCTCCTGTATAATATCTCTGTATAAAGTTCAGGCCCAACGTCATCCTTTAGGCCGACACAGTAACACAGCAAGGTAGGACCTATGGGTATATATACAGTACATCTTGCTTAGGAAGATAGAGGAGACCGTGACTTCCTGGCTGACACACTGACCAGAGACGCTGAGGTTCCTGCATGCAGATGCACCAGCTAGCAGTGATCTAACATCCCTCGCGGGGTGTCCAACTCGAGACCAG
The DNA here is from genome assembly GCA_963921515.1 of Calotriton arnoldi. Taxonomy (NCBI): domain Eukaryota; kingdom Metazoa; phylum Chordata; class Amphibia; order Caudata; family Salamandridae; genus Calotriton; species Calotriton arnoldi. The sequence continues at coordinate 1,161,042 of CAWUFW010001370.1, forward strand.
GACGGGGTCCCATATTCTCTCATTCTCAGGTAATCGGGTTGACTAGATCCTAGAGGGATTCTTGGCATAACACCTACACAGATGCTAGGTACATTTAGGTACATCTAGTTAGGGAGACATCGTAGGATTACGCACTTTTTATCATGTGTTTTATGTTCTTGTATATATTCATGATTTCTGCAAGATGGTAGAACTATACCATCCCTTTACTTTCATAGTACTGCTAATCATATATCTCTCCTACTGTCTAATGATTGTTGCAGCTCATATACACTAGAATAACAACTGTTCAATAAGTTCTTATTGAAAACGCCCAGCATGTTTATTCTGTGTATCTCTCTGAGACGAACTAAGTGAGCACGAGTGACTAAGCAAAAGGTAGTATATTGTTTCCACGATCCTGGGGGATCAGGGTTGTCATGTTCTGAGGTTGCCAAGAACTATTCTTTCCCTGATAAGAGGAGACTCTAGTGGCACTGTGAGCTTGCTGATACAGATAGGCTAACGTATCCGGTGGGGGTGCACAGAATCAGTCTGCCACCAAACCCACAGTTTATGTTATCCAAACGTGCAGATCCTGTATAGGGTATATAGGAACTACATGACACAACACTCGGAAAAAAGTCCACCATGATCGGGGCTCCCAAGTTAAAACCCCTTTAGATTTTCCTCACCCATGGTGTGAGAAAGCTTTAACTGCCATTAACGGTTACCAAGATATTCTGCTTCTAACTTTAAAGATTGTGCCAAGCATGGAGAGCTCAGTGCACGCACACCAGGATTAACTTGAGTTTCCAGAGATTGGGTACTCCCATGGTACATCATCCAAGGCACCCCACATCTGAACCATACCCAATTTCACCTCTCCTTTGTGTTGGAACTGATGCAAAAGGTCCACAGTGGGCCTTAGAGGCCATTTGAGTGGTAGCCTTCTGTTCAGGATGGAGTGGTGAGACAGCACAGAGTCCCTGTGACGCACAGATGCCCTAGACGTGCTATGCTACCACCGCTCAGTGAAGTGCAGTGATACAGCCTTTTGAAGACAAGCATGGCTCTTTCATATGACCACTAAGCTGTATCTGGAGAGAACTGAGTGTGCTCATGCATATTTGATTGTAGAAGTCCCCGGTTTCAAGCCTGGATTCTCAGTTGCGAAATCTGCACGTATCAGAAAAATGCAACAGGTTTTGAGTTCATTGTGTTACGAGCTAAGTACTTAGGGGCTTATTTCCAAGCCCCTTGCGCCGCCGGGAGTCACGTTTTCCCACATTAAAAGTGACGCACCGGAGGCGCAAGGGGCTTGTAAATAAGCCCCTTAGTGCCTAAGTGCTATTGAGACCTTATTAAACTCACCTCTGGCTAGGAATGTACTAGAGAGGTCTTTTTGTCATTGTACACCGTCATTTTACATTAAGGGGTCGATTCCGATCCCTGACAGAGGCGCACCTAATACCATTCGGCCGGGAAAAAAGCCAGGCGAATGCTTGTTTCCCGACCGATTCGCACATACGTCCGAACGAGCAAGTACGATGCGCACAACTGCCCAAATCCCGACCCAGTCGTACTCACCCAATACAGGTCCTGTTCTCCGACCGATGCGGATCCGGAAACGCAGAATCGAGTCGCACGGAAGCCAAAATGCAGCCCCGTCCGGCCGGACAAGTACGATGCGCTTTCCGTACGCGCCGAACCCGTCGCTACGCACGGCACGTCAAAGCATCCGGGAGAGGCGTACATAAGCTCCGATTCGCGCCACAAGACGATCCACGGCTACGAGACGATCACGCCAGCGACGAGGACGAGGCGAAGCAAAGAGAAAGACGAACGAGACGAACCAACCATGAATCCCATCGCGCAGGTCCTACCAATACTCTACATCTATTACAGGAACAGGCACAGACGCGTACGGCGCAGAAGGTAAGTCAGACACCAACCACAAAAACAAACTACACGTACCCGACATATCACACACACACAGAGGGATGCAGAAATTACTCACACCAGCAACAGCAGCACCATAGGGGCGGGATGGCCATCACCAATGCCACATAAACACATAGGGGCCTGGATGCCAACAACTAACACCACCCCTACCCAGGGGGTGCTAGATGCCTGTCACTCCTGCCACCTCTACCCATGGGGGGCTGGATGCCCACCACCACTACCACCCCTACTCAGGGGGTGCCAGATGCCTACCACTACTACCACCTCTACCCATGGGGGGCTGGATGCCTACCACTACTACCACCTCTACCCATGGGGGGCTGGATGGCTGTCGCTACTACCACCTCTACCCATGGGTGCCAGATGCCTACCACTACTACCACCTCTACCCATGGGGGCTGGATGCCCACCACCACTACCACCCCTACTCAGGGGGCTGGGTGCCTACCACTACTACCACCTCTACCCATGGGGGCTGGATGCCTGTCACTACTACCACCCCTACCCATGGGGGCTGGATGCCTACCACTACTACCACCTCTACCCATGGGGGCTGGATGCCTACCACCACTACCACCTCTACCCATGGGGGCTGGATGCCTACCACTACTACCACCTCTACCCATGGGGGCTGGATGCCTACCACTATTACCACCTCTACCCATGGGGGCTGGATGCCTGTCACTACTACCACCCCTACCCATGGGGGCTGGATGCCTACCACTACTACCACCTTTACCCATGGGGGCTGGATGCCTGTCACTACTACCACCTCTACCCATGGGGGGCTGGATGCCTGTCACTACTACCACCTCTACCCATGGGGTGCAGGATGCCTGTCACTACTACCACCTCTACCCATGGGGGCTGGATGCCTGTCACTACTACCACCTCTACCCATGGGGTGCAGGATGCCTACCACCACTACCACCTCTACCCATGGGGGCTGGATGCCTACCACTACTACCACCTCTACCGATGGGGGGCTGGATGCCTGTCACTACTACCACCTCTACCCATGGGGGGCTGGATGCCTGTCACTACTACCACCCCTACCAATGTGGGGCTGGATGCCTACCACTACTACCACCTCTACCCATGGGGGGCTGGATGCCTGTCACTACTACCACCTCTACCCATGGGGTGCTGGATGCCTGTCACTACTACCACCTCTACCCATGGGGGCTGGATGCCTACCACTACTACCACCTCTACCCATGGGGGCTGGATGCCTGTCACTACTACCACCTCTAGCCATGGGGGCTGGATGCCTACCACTACTACCACCTCTACCCATGGGGGCTGGATGCCTACCACTACTACCACCTCTACCCATGGGGGGCTGGATGCCTGTCACTACTACCACCCCTACCCATGGGGGGCTGGATGCCTACCACTACTACCACCTCTACCCATGGGGGGCTGGATGCCTACCACTACTACCACCTCTACCCTTGGGGGGCTGGATGCCTGTCACTACTACCACCTCTACCCATGGGGGGCTGGATGCCTGTCACTACTACCACCTCTACCCATGGGGGCAGGATGCCTACCACCACTACCACCCCTACTCAGGGCGTGCCAGATGCCTACCACTACTACCACCTCTACCCATGGGTGCCAGATGCCTACCACTACTACCACCTCTACCCATGGGTGCCAGATGCCTACCACTACTACCACCTCTACCCATGGGGGCAGGATGCCTACCACCAACAACACCCCCACTCACAGGATGGCTAATGCATGACACAACAAGCACACACCAACATAAGGAATGCAACAAAAAGACATCCCCCAACACCATGACAAGCGTGTGTAGACTGTGTCAAATGCCTACAACACTGAACATGACTTTGAACATACAATGTGACCCCCTATCACATGTGTCACACATAAATGTGTGTGGCCCCCACAATGCAAGCAGACCATGACCACTGTAGCAATGGGGTCCAACCCCCATCATCACAGTGACCAAAAGGTAAGTGTGGGGTCCATAGCTGAAGCACATTTTGCACATTGTGGCAATGGGGTCTAAACCCCCATCATCACAGTGACCAAAATGTAAGTGTGGGGTCCATAGCTGAAGCACATTTTGAACATTGTGGCAATGGGGTCTAAACCCCCATCATCACAGTGACCAAAAGGTAAGTGTGGGGTCCATAGCTGAAGCACATTTTGAACATTGTGGCAATGGGGTATAAACCCCCATCATCACAGTGACCAAAATGTAAGTGTTGACATTGAAAAAGCTGCAACTGCCAAACTGCATGGATGATTCCTGGTCACAGAACAACAAACACATCAGTGGGAAAGTAGTGCTTGTGTCCCATAGCAACATAGATTGGGGGAGGCAAACAGTGCAGTGCAAATAAGACATACCTTTGGCCATGTGCAGACAAACATCACCCATGGGGGCTGACACTGTCAACATCCATCAATGACACAATGACAGAAGTGACCATCATAATGCAGACCCACATATTTGCACCAATGGGCACACTAATGTAGATACCCTGTGGAGACTGTAGATGTGAGGTGAACAAATAACATACCATGGCAGCAATGGGACACACAAACAATGATCATTGTGCTGACTGATGACCTAGGAGTCCCAGGGACAGCAGGTGAAACCCACCAAACAACATACAGCCAATAGCACACTAAAGATATGCCAATGCAGTGGTGCAGATGCACAAACAGGCAGACCCACACTGCACATCAAACACAACAGGTGAGGGGGTGCCAGTGTCCCCAGGCAACCACACAGCACATGATGAGGCCTCAATACCAATTACACAGATGCACATACAGTGCCACACAAAAGTAACTCATGGATCCAAATCCCCTATGTGGGCAATCAGGCATTGTTAGATGAGAGGGAGCACAAATAACACATGTCACACAAGCTTGTAGGAACAGCAACTAACACAGCAAGAGACAGACCCACCACAGCACTACCCCCAGGGACCCCATATTGTGCTGACACTAGCCTGCATGATAATCCCACTGTGATGACAATTTTAGATGTCGTTCACACTGTGAACCCCAGCCATGTGTCCTGAGCAACTAACTACCATCACACCTACACAAGCTCCAATCAATCAGCACGGCCTGCCAGCCAAGGCCAATATGGAGGTAGGGTTCTGGCCGTGCAACAACTCACTTTTGCACACACTCAACACCACACACCCTGATCTCCACCAATGTGCAGCAGTGAAGCTCACATGGACTGGTGACATTGCACATGCACCCATGACAATACCAGGGGTGGTGGTGGGAACCAAGGTGCAGAAACCCATCACACATGGCCAGTCAACAAGACTTGTCAATGTCTGACACACAGCACAGTATGCTGTACATGGGCATGATGTGAAATCCACCACAATCAATGGGATCCTGGCCATAGTCACACACCAATGAAGAAGCCAAGGTGACACACGAAGAACACACGTACACAACTACCAACATTGCAGCTCTGACCCTGAGGAGTGGCAGCTGTCACACACACAACGTGTCACAATCACTGTAACCTAACACAAACTGTAAATCACATTACTCGTGTAAACAACAAGTGCCAAGGGGAATCCTGAATGTGTCCCATCTGCGTTTGCCCGCATCCCCAGCACTGACAACAAAGACAACCTGGGATGACAACCTCATGAACATTAGTTTGCCATGCACCCACATCACAGAGAAACCAGGTCCAAGATGCTGGATGAACACAGAACAACTCAGCAAGCATCACAAACAGGAACATCCCTAGGGACACAGCCTGTGTAGGAAAAGGGAAGGGAACACGCACAGACATGCTTACACAACACAGGCCCACGCAATGTCACCAGATTACACACTGCCATGAGGGCACACCACTCCTGTGGACGGTCCGCTGTGCCAAACCTTGTCTGTGCACGACCCAAACATGTCAGCAGAACACTCCGTCAGTGAGTCAACAACCACAACACACAGAAGGCTCTGCTCACATCAGCCTGGGTACGGGGGTGTCACGTCAGTCATCTGCACACACACCAAACACGTGTCAAGCAAGTTGCACTGTATACACAGATGAGTCCTTCGACATTGATGTGCAAAACTGCATGTCCAGTGGAGCTGGGCACACAGTCAGGGAAATTGGAACATTGAACAGTGGTAAGCACACCAGATGTGCATCAGTGTAAGACAAAGATGTTCATTTACTAATGCAAAAAGGACATCCCTGTGTCAAATGCTGAACATTACACCCTCAGACTGTAGCAAAGGATGCCATAGATCCAGAATACAACAGGACACATATCCCATGGACCACATGGAGTCCATCACTGCAACACTTCATCGTCCTGATGTGAACACTATTACAACTGCAAATGCAGGATGCTACTCATCCACATCATGTACATCAAAAGAAAACCCAAAAGTAAACACAAAGAGGCTTTATTCAGCAAATGTCAGGGTAAAAACGGAAGTCCACAAGAAACTAAGGCCAATGGCCAGTCCAAAATCACAGTACCAACGGGGTGAGAAGTGACAACTGGTCACACATTGCTTGCCTGCACTGGTACGGTTGGGGGACATCACCCTTGGAGGGGCATACAAGGGGCAGGCCAGGCACCGCAGGGACAGGATCAGGGGATGGCAGAGTGAGGCAGTGAAGGGGTGGTGGGTGCAGGAGTGTCACCAGCAACTGCAGTGGAGGTGTCTGACTCAGGGGGGCCGGCACCACCGTGGTACACAAGTCAGTTGGTGTGGGTGCCGCAACCACTGCAGTGGGCTGGACTGATGTAGTGGACTGGGTACCCACTGCAGTGCCCGAGTTAGACGTGGTGGTTGTGGACTCCACTGCAGTGCATGACTCCAAGGGAGTGGAAGGGTGGGCAGATGAGGTGGGCAGGACAGAGGGGGGACCCGGTCCCCACAACAGTGCCACTAACAGGCAGAGCGTCTGGGTTGGGGGTGGAAGAGCAAGTGGCAGGGGGGGAGGGCCTAAGCAGTCTGGGGATGTGGTATCGGTGTGTGGGGGAACCTGGGGCAGGGTGTGGCAGGGGAACCTGTGCAGTGGTGGCCTGGGGGATGGAGGAGAGAGACTGGGCGCTGGAGCTGCGTGGTGGTGGTGGTGGGGTCTTGCTCTTCCTGCTCCGGGGGGACTTCCGAATGGGCTCCTGTGTCTGCCTGCGCCTGTGGGAGGGTGTCCGGGGGCGAGGGACACTCCTCTCTGTGTGGGTGGACTTCCTCTTCCCCTGGTGTGCTGGGTCAGCAGGAATGGTGGGGAAGAGGCCGAGGTCACACAGGAAGACCTGCTGTGTATGTGGGGTAGCAGGCGAGGCAAGGGAAGGGGTCTTGGAGGGAGAGGATTTGGAGGACTGCAGAGTGAATGTGGATGCCTTTGTGTGTATGTGTTCCCCATCCCCTGTGTCTGTGGTATCAGTTCCCTGAGGATGCTTGTGTGCACATCTTGCCTTACTCTTGGGTGTGTCTGTGCTGCTTGTGTCTGTGTGGATGACTGTGCAGGTGTGCATGTGCTTTGGACAGGTAGGGGGCAGGAAGTGTGGATGGGGCAGAGGTGGGAGGGGTGAGGGACTGTTGGAGGAGGGACACTGCTGCCGTCAGGGAGGAGTCCATGGACCTATTGCTCCTCTGTAGGGCAGACATACCCGTCGAGATGCCCTCCATGAACGACACCAGCTGTGTCAACAGAGTGGTGTGTGCATGGAGGACACTCAGCATTGCTGTCTGCCCTACATGGAGCTGCCGAAGGAGGTACACAGACTCCTCACTCAGGGCAGCAGGGGACACAGGGGCAGGGGCTGTGGTGCCTGGCATGAAGGAGACACGCTCCCGAGCACGGGAGCCTCCACGGACCTCAGGAATGGGAGCCGATGGGAGGGCGGTGGTGGTGGTGGTGCGGGGCCAGACAGACTAGCTGGCCTTTGGTGGCTGCCGAGACCCGCCTCCACAAGGGAGTCATCCGCCGAGCTGCTGTGGTCCCCAGCTGAGGTGGATGGTGCTGAGGACTCCTCGGTGTGGCTCCCCTCGCCCTCTGTGCCACTGGGTCCCTCTGACCACTCGTCCAATGCTGACCCAGTCTGGCTCCGCTGCTCCTCCTGGTCCGTGGAGCTGTCCCCTCCTGTGGCCGTGGATGTATCTGCAAACAATTAGGGAAACAGACAAACATCAGTCACCTGCACTGACCGCACACACCACAGTAAGTACAGCACATTACAGAGCAAGCCCTGGCATCCTTAGTTGAACATTGCCTAAAGTCCTCACACAGAATCGGGGAAGCCAATTGTCAATCTGATGGTCAACCATGGGACTCACACCCCTCCTGCCCTTGCACCCATCTGTCTGGTGCCTGTCTGATGGTAAGACCCCAGTGTGGACACATGCACCACCTACACAGTTGTTGGACATTGCAGGGAACACGGTGAAGCATGTGAACATAAGCACACATCACATCTCTTGCCACTGAGTCAGTGCAGGTGTCCGGATAAAGGGATGGCCAGATTCTAATTAGGAATGCATGTGATGCATACCAGCACCAGACACCATGATGCACCCATGTCCGGATAGTCAATGCCACAATGGGGTGCATGTTGCACATGTCACTCCCCTGCAGGATCAGTCCCAGGAAGTTGAATGCCATGACACAGGAATGCGTGCAAAGTCATACATTACTGTCTCAAGTCACATGGCCATGGCAGCCAGACAACAACAGTCTGCACTGTGTCACAATCCGAGGGCATGGGGAATGCAAGTTATGTGACTGACAAGTGCACATGTCCATCCCCCAAAAACCACATCATCTGTACTACTATTTGTCCACGTCATACCAACTGGACATATGGGGGACATGAAACACAACTCCCTGAACATGAGCACCTCACAGTGTGCTGTGAATGAAAATACAGCTGCTTGAAAGTCACAGTCGCAAACACCTGTGTGCACAGTCAAGTGATCAGACACCCATAAGTCACAGAAGTATCGTCTATCATGGTCACATCTCAGATGGCATGCTGAGCCCCAAACGATGAACATACCAGTAGTCCTGACAATGAAGACACAGCACAATGAGACAGAGGCAGACACCTGAGGGTACATTTCACTGACCACAACATGCCAGATGATACACAGGAGTGGGAGTACAGAGTGTATTGTATGCACTGGAGAAGGCATGACTGTCCAGCTCCACCTGTAAGAGGGATGAGTCCTGGACAGTAGGCAGGTGGCTAAGCATGTGTGACACACTGGATACACATACTCCTGAGGCCCAAATATTGTTCCCACCAGCAGCATGGGTGTGTGCCACATTCCCCAGGGACATGTGGTGAGTCAGAGCAGCAAGCGGACCACATATCAAAGTTACACGCAGATCACATGTCAGAACTTAGGCATTGTGTAAGCAATTGACCCACCCATGAATTGCACAACATAGTCACGGGAACAAATGCTGTCCCCCACCTTGAGCAAAGCAAAATGCAATGACACAGTCCCCAAATTAGACAATTTCCTGACTATAAGGGCCACACATATGCGTATCAGAGGAGAAGTGGGCATGTAACAAATGAGGGACATGGGTCCTGGACCACATGACTGATGTACTGTGGAAGTTTAACCAGGCCAGAGGAGGGCACATAGCATGGCAGAAAAAGTGCACAGTGCAGTCATGGACTCACCCCCTCCTTGCTGCTGTCTGTCCTTCAGCTGCCCATCCAGGTCAGGGAAGACCACCGCCAGGATCCGGAGCATGTGGGGGTCAGGGTCCGGTGTCCGCCCCTCCTGCGAGGAGGCGACAGCTTCAGCTGGACCCCTGCGATCCTCCGGGTCCAGCCACGAAGGTCCTGCCACCTCTTTTGGCAGTTGCGGATCCTGCGCCTGTAGACCCCCACGGATCTTACTTTCCGGGCGATGGTCAGCCAGTATTCCTGCTTCTGGTGGGCATCAACCTGTGAAGATGACAAAGTGAAAAGGCCATTACTACACATGCAACATATACGTGCATCACACAGTTGGATATACATGTCTCAATCACAGGGGCATATGATGTACACAGGCAGTGCAACAATGGCTATGAACAGTTTGCCAGCAGTCACTACATGGTATCATTGCATGGGAAGTAAACCTAGTTGGAATGCACTGTTACTGCACTGTACCAGTTCTGTGCATGTGACTACACACTTTGGGGTGTGACAACTACTCAGTGGGCATGCTAGCCAGTGGTGTGCACACTGAAAGCCCTGCTAGTCAGACAACATGCACAATTAGTGAGGCAGTGGACAGCACACTCACCTGCTCCCCTGGTGTCCCATACAGCTTGCTGTACTGTGGAAGGAGGCTGTCCAGCAGGGCCTGGTTCTCCTCAAGGCTGAAGGCTGGGGCTCTCTCCACAGTACGTGCCATTGCAGGAGCCAGAGGATGCATAAACAGCAGCAGTGTTGGTGGCAGATGTCGTCCTGGAGCATGTAGTGCAGGCAAGTGAGCTCTCAGGGGAACAGCCAGCATTATATGTGTGCTGCAGAGGCAGATACTGTCCCATGTGTGCAAAGTGATAGGTCCAAGTCGTTTGCATCTTCTGAATTTGACCTATCCATGGAATTGCAGCACTAATACACGCCCACAGCATCCTTCAAATCTTCAACTTCATGACACCCATGATTTTGCAACATTGTTGTGGCTGGCCAACTGAATTCACTGCATCAGACTGGTTGGAGCTTCGAAAATGCGTCCGTTGCCATGCCATGCCCCAGCCAATGTGTGCGCACCGTTCGGTCCATTGCTGTACAACGCGTACCAGGCATACTATGCGTACCCGCTCACATTCAATGCAATGGGCCGGCCGGGCACACCGATCGGTCCATTGCTGTACAACGCGTACCAGGCATACAACGCGTACCCGCTCACATTCAATGCAATGGGCCGGCCGGGCACACCGATCGGTCCATTGCTGTACAACGCGTACCAGGCATACAACGCATACCCGCTCACATACGATGCAATGGGCCGGCTGGGCACACCGATCGGTCCATTGCTGTACAACGCGTACCAGGCATACAACGCGTACCCGCTCACATACGATGCAATGGGCCGGCCGGGCACACCGATCGGTCCATTGCTGTGCAACGCGTACCAGGCATACAACGCGTACCCGCTCACATACGATGCAATGGGCCGGCCGGGCACACCGATTGGTCCATTGCTGTGCAACGCGTACCCGCTCACATACAATGCAATGGGCCGGCCGGGCACACCGATCGGTCCATTGCTGTACAACGCGTACCAGGCATACAACGCGTACCCACTCACATACGATGCAATGGGCCGGCCGGGCACACCGATCGGTCCATTGCTGTGCAACGCGTACCAGGCATACAACGCGTACCCGCTCACATACGATGCAATGGGCCGGCCGGGCACACCGATCGGTCCATTGCTGTACAACGCGTACCAGGCATACAACGCGTACCCGCTCACATTCAATGCAATGGGCCGGCCGGGCACACCGATCGGTCCATTGCTCTACAACACGTCCCTGGACAGGTCACACGCATATGTCACCATGCTGGTCACTGGTGAACCTATGCCAGCCACATTTACTTTCCAGGGACTCAGGGGCACACCTACAACACCACACCCAGTCCACACTGTCTATGAGGCATGTGAGGCAGCATAACCTTATCTGTGTATGGGGGTGAACATGTGGATTTTGGGGTGGCACTTGGGGGCAGACACACCCAAGCTGTGCACGTGTTAATGGGGGAGGGTCCTTTGTGTGTTGTGCACCTGACCGCTGTGGTGTGCAACTTTTCATTTCTGAGCATGTGTCATGGTCACATTTCCAGGTCGTGTATGTGTATGACATGTCACATACCCCCAGGCTCACATGTGGGAAGGCATGTACGTCACAGGGTGGCCCATTCCAACAATAGTGATGTCCCTCCACAGTCTGTGTGCATGTTGTGTGTCACATGTCTCTGACTCCATGTGCACAATGGGAGACAGTCTCCACATCCACGTGGTTTGTGCATGAACTTTGATGGTGTGTGTGTGTGTGTCACAGACGTCCATGTCTGTCCTGCAGAGGCTACAGGGGCCACTACCTGTGGGTGTCATGTTTGTTTTTCTGACGTGTACATGATATGCCATGTCATGCCAGTGTCCATGTGGAAAGACAGGCTCCCTGGGAATCTACCTGTCAATGAGCTGTGATGCCTGTGGAGCATCTGTCCAGACATGTCACTGTGGTATGTGTGTGGAACGTGAGAGCAGTTAACGGGTACTGTGACACAGCCTAATGGTGTCCCATAGCACACCCTGGAACCTGTTGTCAACACTTGTTGAACAGAGATGTTAGATGATGTCCATGTAGGTGCCATATATGTCCAAACGGAACGACACACACATCAAGTACTTGTGTATGTTGATGATGTATCATGTGAAATTGAGTATGGTGAACGGCACATAGGTGGGGTGACTGACAATCTTGCTTTCTTCACCTATGCACTGCAGGGCTCCTGCTGTCCATCGACCATTCCCAGACCTGGCAACGATGGTGGAACGTGACAGCATCCGACGGTACCGCTTCACCAGGCAGCTGATTGAGGATTTGGCAGTGCGGTTGGCCCCACATTTGCAGCCTGGCCGGCCGTATCCTACAGCGCTGACCCCCAAGGTGAAGGTGATGGCAGCCCTACACTTCTTTGCCACCGGTACCTTTCAACACACTGTGGCAACTACTGGTGGGATGTCACAGACTATGTTCAGCCGTGTGCTACGCGATGTTTTGGGGGCAATGTTGGGATACCTCAACCAGTACATCTATTTCCCAACACGTCAACGACTCACTGACGTCAAGAGTGACTTCTATGCCCTGGGGAGGATGCCACATGTAATTGGCTCCGTTGATGGGACACATGTGTCTTTGATACCACCACAGGCACATGAGCAGGCATACCGCAACCGTAAACATTACCATTCGATCAATGCTCTGGTGGTATGTCTTGCAGATATGACCATCTCACATGTGTGTGCCCGTTTCCCCGGTTCGGCACACGATGCCTACGTGATGAGGAGTAGTCGCATCCCGAGGATGATGTCACAGATGCCGAACCAGCGTGCCTGGCTTGTTGGTGTGTACTGACTTTGTACCATTGTGTGTGTTCTGCTATGTTGTTTTCCGCACACATTTTCAAATCGGCTAATGTGCAATTGTCTGTCTGTAGGTGATTCGGGTTACCCCAACATGCCGTGGTTGCTGACACCCCTCAGGAACCCTGTGACACCAGCCCAGATGAGTTACAATGAGGCACATGGTCGGACGAGGAGGGTGATTGAGCGGACCTTTGGTCTCCTGAAGAGCCGCTTCCGCTGCTTGGACAAGACAGGAGGGGCCCTCCCTTATGCCCCAGCAAAGGTGTGCAAGATTGTCATCGTCTGCTGCATGCTACACAACCTGGCAGTGCGGAAGGAGTTGCCTCTCATCCTGGATGACGATGACCAACGTCCGCCACCTGTGGAAGATCCTGGCCTGGGTCACGATGCCAGTGAAGATGATGATGATGATGATGGTGATGTCCGCACACAGCTCATCACCAACTTCTTCAGCTGAATGTGAGTCTCCAGAGGGTTGTGATGTCAATGATTTGAGTTTGCATGATATGTGTGTGTGGTGCTCTGGTGCTGTTTGAGTGTGGCCATGTACTACTTGACTGGATGCGTGCAGCGATGTGTCCTTGCAGGTGGTCTGTACTGCCCAACAGTGTTGACATGCTAACTTGGTTTTGTGTAGTTATCTCGTGACATGTATTAGACATGAGTATTGCCGTTCTGTGCTGTTCTTCATTGTTTTTGACTGTGTGTCATGTCTGTCCTTCACAGGGTGCTGCCGGAGTTGTCTGATCAACTTGGATCCCCCGAATCCATGATTCAACTTCCAAGGTGGAAGCAGTCGTTTCCCTATAGGTGATGTGCCACACACCCCTGGACTTTCTACCTTCTGTTTTTTTGACTTTGTGGCCACAGCCAGGTTGGATTAGCTTGCATTTGTAGTGGAAACAACATGTTGCAAATGTGTAATAAACCTGTGCTTCACTTTGGGATGTGCGTTGTATGTAGTCCACCATCTGACTGACATTTGCTTACTGCACCTGTAGTCTAGTTGACAGTGACTGTGAATAGGTGGCGTGTCTGTGCATTCCACTGTATTTAGTTGCAACATCAGTATAGGTGATGAGTCTGATGGCCCTGGTGTGTATGTGTTGTGTGGCCCTAGTGGTGTGTCTCCCTCATATGTGTCACGTCGCCATGACTGACATGACGGGGTTGGACTTGCTGTAGCAGTTAGCATGCACAGTGTCATTTAGCAGATCACCATCTACATGACAAAAACCACGTTGGAATCACAACAGAGGCAGATATGGTGTATTGGTGAGTTTATTTACATACAGGTGTGAGGATGGTGCACAGGATGGTGGGTGCTGTACATATTAATTGGAATCCAAAGTTCCCATGTGTATTGGAAGTCTTGGTAGCTGACATGTCCAGAGTAAAGTTCACAGTCATCTGATGAATTTGGCCATCTAGAGCTCCCCATGTCATGTGGGAGAGTTGGGTTGGCTTCGACAGGGCGTGCAGTTTGCACACAGAGGAAAAGTTCCAGAACAGGTGTTGGCTTCCTGGGGGATGTAGATGGCCATCGGACTTTCAGTTTGGCCTCTTCGGACGGCCCCTCTTCTTGGGGGGACCCTCAGGTGCAGGCTGCGGCGGTGCAGGGGACTCTCTGCCAGAGTCCACCTCCCTCCCTGTGGCATTTGCAGTTGTTTCAGCAGCAGTTGTTGTGGGCACACAGGGAGGTGAGGCCATGTTGGTGCTGATCTGGCGGAGGCATGTGAGTATGTTCCTATGCACCGCTGTCAGTTGTTCCAATGTGTCCCACTTGGACTCCATGCCAGACATGTGTGTCTCGACACGTGACATGTGTGTCTCGACATGTGACATGTGTGTGTCGACACGGGACATGTGGGAGTCCAAGTGGGCATGATGGGCAGCCTGCTGCTGTTGTATGTCCTTGAGGATCCCCACTACCTGGCTGACCTCTCCGGTGCTAGTCTGGTACGCATCCGCGATGCGTGCCAGTTGTGGGTCATCATGCAGTCCAGACCCCTCTGCAAAGAGCGACCTATGTCTACCACCCCTCCCACCACCCCTGGCGACACGTGCAGGACCTGCGGTGGCACGCACAGGTGACCGTGGGCCCACTTGGGTGTTGTTCCTGGGCTCGTTGTCACCAGCTCCAGTTTGGGCCTGGGTCCCTGTGCTGATGTCATCTGTGGTCCTTGGTCTGTCCGTGTTGGCAGGGGTGGCCTGTGTGTTGGCAGTTGTTGGAGGGGTGGGTGCAGGGGGTGCAGATGTTGGTCCTGCTGGTGCTGCATGATGACTCACACCGGAGGTTCCAGCTGGTTCTTCGCCATCCGAGGAGTGCAGTGGCTGATCCACACCAGTGAGCTCAGTGTTCCCCGGAGCCTGGGACAGGGACTCCTCCTCGTCTGCTGCTGTGTCCCCATCATCACCTGTTTTGGGGAGAGACACAGATTGTATGTTATGTTTCTACTGGCATCAATTGTTCATACACCTGACAGTTGTGGCTGTACCTCTGGATGTGGGCCAGGACATTGCATTCTCCTAAATTGTGACAGTCAGAGAGTGATATTGGTGTAGCACATTGTCCTGCCAACCTGTGGCATGTCAATGTGTATGTTGAGGTGTGTGCATGACCAGCATTGGTGGTATTTGGTTGCCATCCAGGCCTCCTTCCCACCCAGCCAGATATCCCACCATGGACCGTGCTTCCATTGCAGGGAGTGCAAGTTGTCTTTCAGGATGTCAGTCAGTGGTGTCCTGCTGTTGGTTGTTGCACAGTTCCCAGCAGGGCCTTGTGCTCCCCCCAGCAGTACCCAGTGTCAGCCATCTTGTGAGTCCTTTTCCACTCCCTGTGATGTGAGCATGGTTGAGAGTGGTGTTGATGGGCCAATTGTGAGGGTGAGCAATATCTGTGCCTACAACTCCCATCATGCTATTGCCTCCACCCCCTTCCCAGCATGCCCATCCTTCCTTCCTTTTGACTCTGCTTCCCTGTGGGGTGGGGTGCCTGTGCTGACAGGATGGCTGGGAGTGTTGTCCTGGCAGTTGTTTGGCTACAAGTCCCAAGAGTGTCCCTGTGCTTCACACAGCATGACCCAGGGTGGTGGTTCTTTGTGGGATCTTCAGTTAGGATGTGAGGCATTGCATTCTCCCAGGTGGGTTATATGGAGTTAGTGTTGAGGGGGTGTGTGAGGGGAGGTCCTTGTAACTATGGTCATAGCTGTCAGTCCTCCTTCCCACCCAGCCAGATGTCCCACCATGGAACGTGCTTCCATTGCAGGGAGTGCAAGTTGTCTTTCAGGATGTCAGTCAGTGGTGTCCTGCTGTTGGTTGTTGCACAGTTCCCAGCAGGGCCCTGTGCTCCCCCAGCAGTACCCAGTGTCAGCCATCTTGTGAGTCCTTTTCCACTCCCTGTGATGTGAGCATGGTTGAGAGTGGTGTTGATTGGCCAATTGTGAGGGTGAGCAATATCTGTGCCTACAACTCCCATCATGCTATTGCCTCCACCCCCCTTCCCAGCATGCCCATCCTTCCTTCCTTTTGACTCTGCTTCCCTGTGGGGTGGGGTGCCTGTGCTGACATAATGGCTGGGAGTGTTGTCCTGGCAGTTGTTTGGCTACAAGTCCCAAGAGTGTCCCTGTGCTTCACACAGCATGACCCAGGGTGGTGGTTCTTTGTGGGATCTTCAGTTAGGATGTGAGGCATAGCATTCTCCCAGGTGGGTTATGTGGAGTTAGTGTTGAGGGGGTGTGTGAGGGGAGGTCCTTGTAACTATGGTCATAGCTGTCAGTCCTCCTTCCCACCCAGCCAGATATCCCACCATGGAGCGTGCTTCCATTGCATGGAGTGCAAGTTGTCTTTCAGGATGTCAGTCAGTGGTGTCCTGCTGTTGGTTGTTGCACAGTTCCCAGCAGGGCCTTGTGCTCCCCCCAGCAGAACCCAGTGTCAGCCATCTTGTGAGTCCTTTTCCACTCCCTGTGATGTGAGCATGGTTGAGAGTGGTGTTGATAGGCCAATTGTGAGGGTGAGCAATATCTGTGCCTACAACTCCCATCATGCTATTGCCTCCACCCCCTTCCCAGCATGCCCATCCTTCCTTCCTTTTGACTCTGCTTCCCTGTGGGGTGGGGTGCCTGTGGTGACAGGATGGCTGGGAGTGTTGTCCTGGCAGTTGTTTGGCTACAAGTCCCAAGAGTGTCCCTGTGCTTCACACAGTATGACCCAGGGTGGTGGTTCTTTGTGGGATCTTCAGTTAGGATGTGAGGCATAGCATTCTCCCAGGTGGGTTATGTGGAGTTAGTGTTGAGGGTGTGTGTGAGGGGAGGTCCTTGTAACTATGGTCATAGCTGTCAGTCCTCCTTCCCACCCAGCCAGATATCCCACCATGGAACGTGCTTCCATTGCAGGGAGTGCAAGTTGTCTTTCAGGATGTCAGTCAGTGGTGTCCTGCTGTTGGTTGTTGCACAGTTCCCAGCAGGGCCTTGTGCTCCCCCCAGCTGAACCCAGTGTCAGCCATCTTGTGAGTCCTTTTCCACTCCCTGTGATGTGAGCATAGTTGAGAGTGGTGTTGATGGGCCAATTGTGAGGGTGAGCAATATCTGTGCCTACAACTCCCATCATGCTATTGCCTCCACCCCCCTTTCCCAGCATGCCCATCCTTCCTTCCTTTTGACTCTGCTTCCCTGTGGGGTGGGGTGCCTGTGCTGACAGGATGGCTGGGAGTGTTGTCCTGGCAGTTGTTTGGCTACAAGTCCCAAGAGTGTCCCTGTGCTTCACACAGCATGACCCAGGGTGGTGGTTCTTTGTGGGATCTTCAGTTAGGATGTGAGGCATTGCATTCTCCCAGGTGGGTTATGTGGAGTTAGTGTTGAGGGGGTGTGTGAGGGGAGGTCCTTGTAACTATGGTCATAGCTGTCAGTCCTCCTTCCCACCCAGCCAGATATCCCACCATGGAACGTGCTTCCATTGCAGGGAGTGCAAGTTGTCTTTCAGGATGTCAGTCAGTGGTGTCCTGCTGTTGGTTGTTGCACAGTTCCCAGCAGGGCCTTGTGCTCCCCACAGCAGTAGCCAGTGTCAGCCATCTTGTCAGTTGTTTTCCACTCCCTGTGATGTAAGCATGGTTCAGGGTGGTGTTGATGGGCCAATTGTGGGTGTGACCAATATCTGTGCCTACAACTCCCATCCTGCTATTGCCTCCACCCCCCTTCCCAGCATGCCCATCCTTCCTTCCTTTTGGATGGACTTCAGTGTGTGTGAGTGTGACAGCAATGACAAGATGGCTGACAGTGTGGTACTGTTGTTTGTTGGTGCCCAGTTCCCAGCAGGGCCTTGTGCTCCCCACAGCTGTGGCCAGTGTCAGACATCTTTGAAGTGGCTTTTGACTCCCTGTTAGGTGTGCATGCTTCAGTGCTAACTTGCTGGGCCATGTGGGTGTGAGATGTTGATCTGTGACTACCACTCCGATCATGCTATTGCCTACACCCCCCTTCCCAGCATGCCCATCCTTCCTTCCTTTTGAGTGGACTTCAGTGTGTGTGAGTGTGACAGCAATGGCAAGATGGCTGACAGTGTGTTCCTGTTGTTTGTTGGTGCCCAGTTCCCAGCAGGGCCTTGTGCTCCCCACAGCAGTAGCCAGTGTCAGCCATCTTGTCAGTTGTTTTCTACTCCCTGTGATGTGAGCATGGTTCAGAGTGGTGTTGATGGGCCAATTGTGGGTGTGACTAATATCTGTGACTACCACTCCCATCATGCTTTTGGCTACACTGACTTGACCAGCATACACAGAATTCCTTCCTTTCAGTGAGCTTCCCTGTGAGGTGGTGTTCTAGTGGTGGGTAAATATCTGGGAGTATTTGTTGGTTCTATTTGTGCCACTGCCTTGCTGTATTTGTTGTTAGGTTTGTAGATGTCATGACACAGTTACATGTCACTATGGGATGGCAGGTATTGTGTTTGTCTGACTAGCATTCACATCTTGGGATGGATATCTTTTGGTTGGTGTGTATTTGCTAAGTGTGCATGGTTTGCCTATCCCCTTGACTGTGATGTGTGTGTGTAGTCACACCATATTGTGTATATTAGTTGTGTACTCACCAGGCTCTGGGATGTCTGTTAGTCCGTATACGCTCACTGGTGGTAGGATGGCCCGCACCTTCTCCTCCCAGGGCCTGAGGTATACTGGTTTTGCAGGAGGGCCACTGCCGGTGTGCTGGCTGAGGAGGTAGTCCTTTTGAGTAGGTCCCTGACCCTCCTGCGCACATCATACCACCTGTTCTGGATGTCTTCCTTTGTGCGCAAACATGGTGATTGTGCGTTGACCCTGTCGACAATCCTCGCCCACATCTTGGTTTTCTGCGACATGGGGGTCTGTTGTACCAATGTACCAAACAACTGTGGCTCTACCCTCAGGATCTCGTCTACCAGGACTTCCAATTCACAATCTAGGAACTTATGGTTCTTCTTTGGGGGCATGGTGATGGGTGGTGGTGGTGATTGATGTGTGTGTGTGTGCAAGTGGGGGTGTGTGAGTGTAGGTTTAGCTGGGTGTGTGTGAGGGTGCTATTTGTAGGTGTGGTAATGGTGTGTGGCTTGTGTGATGTATGAGCTGTGAGTGTGTCTGTGGTTGCTGTGTGATGGTGTTCTGTCTGGCAGGTCAGTGGAATTTGCAAAGGATCATGGTCGGGATTTGTGGCCTTTATGTAGGTGGAGTTGGAGGTGTGTCCTTGTTCCATTTTTTTTTCCTCCCTGTATTTATTGGCTTAGTGGATGCTTGTTTGGCCCTTTTAAAAAAAAAAATTTCCTTGGTGTTTTTGGTGCATGTAGGAGTCGTTCTTGTGTCCGAGTAGGACGCTACATTTGTCTGGTGCGATCTTGTCCGACTCGTTCCCGCTGTGTGTCAGCTAGGTTTCATATGCGGCATACGAGTCGTTCGCGTAGTATTGGGTTGCTTCGGCTGGGTTTTGTATGCGTGTCGGTCGTACGGCTTGTGCTCCGGGCGAGTGGGTCGTGTTTTGCACGCACAGCATCGTACTACGTGGGTCGGAGTTCGCGGGTACGTTTCGTTCGGGTTCAATCCGAGTGCGTGTCGGTCGGTTCGTTTCGCGTGATTTCCCGGCCGGATGCCTTGTTTCCGTCCGGCTCGGTCGGTCGTTTTGTATTCCGTCCGAGTCTGTCGGATTTCACATGCATTTCATCGTACTAGCCGGGTTATGCGGCGCCGGTCCGAGACGGTCGGACTAAATTCCCGTACCGAGTCGGTCGGTACGTTTTCCGGCCCGAATCGGAATCGGCCCCATAGTATGTGATTTTTTTGAATAATAAAACACTTTCCTTTTTTACTAAAAGTAAGGCCCTGGCTGGGTATTTATTTAAATGAGCGCCTTACTGAGTTCTTAGTATCTATCCTGAATATGCTGTGGAGTACTCTGCCTCACCAGAATGAAAGGTTAAAAGAGTTACCTTGGTATTCAGTATGAGGGGCACTAGTAAGGTGACCCAAGGACACGAATGGTAAAGGACTCCAGTTGTTATAATTGGACCAGTGGCGTCATACTAAATGATGGGGGGCCTCTGCAGTATGTGATGAGGGGGCCCTAAGTCTCCCAAATCTGACATGTACATTGGCCTTGGACTGAATTGGGGGCCCTATGAAGGTTTGGGGGCCTCCCTGTGCTGTCTGGGCTGCAGGGGCCTGCGTTACGCTCCTGAATTGGACCCTGGTAACTCCTGATTGCCCTGCAACTGCATGAAAAAGCTCACATAGGTGATACATTACCAGCCCTTGCTTCTGGAAAAGAGGGCTGATGCAATATTTTGCACAATAAGACATACAGATGGCATTAAATTTTCCTATGGTAGGGACTGGCACCCACTGTAGAAAAGCCAGCAGAAGGGATGCATGGTGAAATTTGTGAGTACATAATATCAGGGGTGCAGCAGCATTTTGCACCATCTGAAACGTCACCATAACTTATTTGGGGATAGCCAGCTAAAGCGCATTTGTTGCAATTTCCCGTCATTTAGGAGCATGCGTGTGTATATTTGGCCTGATGGTGCACATGTCTGGCACGTGCGTGCCTTGTTTTATGACTACCCTGCACATAAATCTAAGAGCCACAGAGAAATGGGTCTAAAAACCTGGCTCTTTGCCAGTTCTGACTGATCAGTGATGTGCTTCTGCGTTTATGGGTATAAACATTCGGACACCCTTTGGAGTAGGTGTTCCACCACTTCATCAACCCGACTTCTTCATTGGGTACCAGTAACAAAGCATTTGGCAATTCCACTTACATCAAAGATTGCTCTTGTTTCTACATAATTTGGCCAATTGGCTCTAGGACTAAGATTGGTTTCCTATTTTAAAGACTAATACCAATTTTTAGAGTGAACATTCCATGAAAGTACTACAAGTGGTTAACCTTTTAGAAGCATCAAGGGTGAAAGTGCGATCCACAATGAACAGTTCATCTTGGGCAAAAGACCATTTCTAAATCTGGTAAACCAGACCACTGCCTATTTGACATTGTCTAGTTGGGGCTAAGGGGTTGATTTATAAATGGGCAGATGGAGTAAATTACCCTGCCACATTTATAAATGACCGCCAAGGGATCACTGACAGAATATCGAGGACAAACAAAGCGTGTGGACAGAATATTGTGTCACAAAAATATAGAGAAGTAAGTAAAGAAAGTAAGTGCAAAAGTAAGTATACCTTCAACAAACAGTTTTTTTTATTAAAAATAAATAAATCCCGAAACTGAATTTTCTTTTTGAAAATAAAAAATATAATGCTCCCCTCACCATTTGAGTCTTTCCCCATAGCGAGGGGAGTGTTCTTACCCTTTTACTGTCCCTCACCGCCAGAAGTTTCCTAGTGATGATAGACAGTAAAAAAGTAGCCATATGTCAGCCCATCGTAATTGGGTAGGCTGACACATAGCTATTTCTCCAACAGCCCTTACTCCGTCAGGCCATCAGAGAGGTTTGGCTATGGCGGTGACAGAGTTGTCACTGCTGTAGCCAAACCTATGGTCCAGCCGTATCTAAATCTGGGGGTCAGATCATTATGTTGGCGGTATGTATACTCTGTCACCATAAAAATATAACAATGACTCCCACTCGACCTATATGCTTTCTGATAGGCTTACAAAAGCTCTATGGGCTGCCCATTGCTAGACATGACAGATCAAACAACTGATTGTGTAAATTTTATCATTTTATAATATTGTTAAATTAATTCATATTTTTTAAAGTTTTTTACATTTCTCTGACTACAAAAGTTAAAAACATATTACTGAAGCCACAAAAAATTCATAGGTGGAAATGTCCGATTATTCAGTATAGAAATACATGTCACATTTGTTTTAATACATTGTCATAATTTGTAAAAGGTGCATGTATATTGAAACATATGATATATCCCCTGAATCGACCAGATGACCATCCTCACCTCTCGCACAACACCACACTTACACTGACACAATACATACATAACCAACCCAGCCTAAAATGGCATACACCGATGGAAGTCACGAAGAGAACACTTCATAGGATAACCGTTATTGTGTTGCAAGCGGGATTTCACTACAATCAGGTCAACGCATGTTTTAGTGGAGATTATGAATTATATCCACCTTCATCAGGACCACCCTTTTATGTCTATAAAGGTGAGTGGTAGGGGAATCATAAAAAAATCGCTGATGCTTTGTTGTTGTCCTGTTTTGTTACTATTTTATTGTCATAGTGTGCAGGTTTAGTTATTCTTGAACTGTTCTATTTATAAACGATTCTCTTCTTGTTTCTTCCGATTTGGTTCAGGTCGCTCCTTCTCTACTGTTAGGTCTGCCAATTCCGGGAATGCCGCAAAGAGAAGAGAGACCGGGATAAGAGGTCTTTTCTTTGTCCTCTGTTATGATAAGGGCAAGGGGTGTGAAGGGATGACTACACCTTATAAAACAACCTTCACCAATGTGCCCATGAGGATGTGCCAACGGTTAGTCTCCCTTATTACGACCCTCAGTTTGTTTAGGTCTATTTAGCCAACCACCTCCCAGTCAGGCCCCTCAAGCGGCTCCATACCTGACTGAGCCACGCTCCTCCTGGAACGTGGCTGAACTGCACGTAGGGTCTTTGCCTTTCTCCGTCGCTTCTTCCTCCTCCCGTGGTGAACAGCTGTGTCTCCGCTGGGCTCGGCTCGGGAAGTAGCGGCTCTCGGGTTTCTTCCTCTTCGGTATTGGAACCGTCTCTTCTGTTTCCGTCGCAGATTTCCTCACTGAGACGGTCCTCGGGGTTGGAGTCCTTCGGTCTCGTCTCTGTCCGGTTTTGAGAACGCCACACTTCTGTAGTTCTGGTGTTTAATCTTGACGACCCTTGGTCCAGCTCTCTGATTGGGTCAATACCTTTGGTGACGCAGTCCTGGTGGGAGGAGTTGTATTCCAGGAAGTCTTGGTTCATAAAGGAACTGGTTTGGAACTCGTAAGCCGCGGTTTGTTGATACGGCTGGAAATACAAGAAAGGTACAGTATGAGGGAGGAATGGGTCCTCTTTCGTGTCATTTGGGTCAATATTTTGAGGGAGGTCTGAAGCCTCGTGACACACCCCTCCACCAGATTTATCCAATTCAGGGAAATGAGGAAAACGGGAAAGGAAATCGGCGTTCCCGTTCGTCAAACCCTTCCGATGACGAACAACAAACCTAAAGGGTTGGAGAGAAAGAAACCAGTGGAGTATCCGAGGGTTGTTGCCTTTGTTACGACTCATCCAGAGTAAAGGGGCATGGTCTGTATACAGAGTAAAGGAAGATCCTTCCAGATAATATCGCAACTTCTCAATGGCCCATTTGATTGCGAGGCACTCTTTCTCAATAACGGGATATTTTCGTTCCAGAGGAAGGAGTTTTCGGCTATAAAGAGGATGGGGAACTCAACCCCATCCTTTGGAGAGTTGGGAAAGAACGGCTCCTAGTCCAGTGTCGGAGGCATTCGTCTGTAGGATAAAGGGTTTGGTGAAATTTCGGGAACCCAAAATGGGGCTGGAAGTAATAGCTTTTTTCAATTCCAGGAATTCTTGTTGGGCTTTAGGGGGGGGGTTTCCCAAGATCCTTATTCCTCACTTCCTTTTTTCCGGAGATCAGTCAGGGGTGTTGCTATATCTGAGTATCCTGGTATGAGCCTACGATAATAACCTAATAGTCCTAGAATCAACCTCACTTCTCTTTTACTGGTAGGAAAATGAGTGCTTAGGATGGCTTTGATTTTATCCTTCTGGGGTTGTATAAACCCTTCCCGAGAAGATATACTAGATAATTTACCTTTAGGAAAGCCATTCTGGATTTTTTAGTGTTAATATGAAGGCCTGCCGTCTTGAGGGCTTGGAGAACCTTTTGGCAATGAGTGAGATGCTCCTCCCAAGAGGGGGTGAAAATCACAATATCATCCAAGTATGCTGAGGCATAGGTCTGACGATTAAGAAGAACCTTATTCATGAGTCTCTGGAATGTGGCAGGAGCCTGTGTAACTCAAATGGGAGTACCGTAAATTCATATAGGCCATTGGGTGTAACAAAGACAGTCTTTTCTTGGTCTTCCTTCTTAAGCGGTACTTGCCAATAACCTTTTGTAAGGTCGATGGTTGATATATATTGTGCTTCCTCTAATTTTTCGATCAGTTCATCGACTCGGGGAAGGGGATAAGAATCAAATTTGGAGACGGCATTGACGACCCTGAAGTCAATACAGAAACGGATTGACCCGTCCGGTTTTGGGACGAGTACTATCGGTGAAGACCAATTACTTCGGGAAGGGCGTATGATGGCCATTTTCAACATGCTGTCTGTCTCATCCTCAATAGCCTTCCTTCTGGCAGCAGGTACTCTATAGGGACGTTGCTTAACCACTTAACCTGTGTTACTGACTATCGTGTATTCTACCAGTGTGGTTCTACCTGGGAGGCCTGAAAAGATGTCAGAGAAGTGAAGTAAGACCTTCTGGAGGTGGGATTGTTGTTCTAGCGTTAGGGCATTGTTGATGACCAACTGGTCTATAGTCGAGGGGCCTCTAGGATAAGTGGGTGGGACCAGATTTGTGGCTTTAGGAAGGGGTCCTATCCATTCTTTAGGATGTTTATGTGGTATTTCTGAGTTTTCCTGGGGGTTATTTGAACTAGATAGGTTGTGCGACCAATTTTCCCTACTATTTTATAGGGTCCTTTCCACTCTGTTTTCACCTTTGCTAAGGAAGAGGGAAGGAGTACTAAAACCCAGTCATTGACTTGGAGATGTCTCCACTTCTTCCCTTTGTCGTAAAAGGTTTTTTGTTTCTTTTGGGCTCTCTCTGGATTGGAATAGGCTAGGTCCCTTAACGTCCCTATGCGGGACCTTAGACCCTTAGTATAATCTAAGACATTAAGGGGCCGATTCCGATCTCGGCCGGTAGGGCACCGAATCGGATTCGGCTTAACCGGATCCGATTCGGAGCCCTCTTTCCCGACCGATTCGTACGTGCGTCCGGGCGAGCGAGTACGATGCGAGCGCACGCGAAATCGCCGACCGACTCGTATGCGGGTCCGACCCGCTCTGACCAACTCGCACGGACACGGCTCGCACCGCGCAATGGAGACGTTCCCCGGCTGGGCAAGTACGATGCGCGCCTCGAGCAGTCCGACCGACTCGCGCCGTCCGGCTCCAAAGGGCAGTCGGAGCCGAACTTTGGGGGTCCGCGTCGGACCCCCCTGTACGCGTACCCACACAATTCGCACACAGGGGGGACCCATGGGTCCCCCCTACCTGTGCATGTACGGCGCGATTCGCATCGACGCGTACCCGCTGTAGGGGGCGCCCTTGTTCGCCTCGCGTACGCGTTGTACGACCGGCTCCCATTGACTTCAATGGGAGTCTGACCGAATCGAGTCCGATAGCATGCGTACGCATCGTACTCGTTCGGTCGGGCTGCTAGAGTCCGATTCGGTCGGAAATCTCTCCGGGTCCGGCTCGGTCGGAGTGATTTCCGGCCTGAATCGGAATCGGCCCCTTAGTGTTGCTTCCAGTTTTTCTTGTTCCCACACCTCTATTGTCATTTCCAGTAGCGTTCTAGGCTGTCGACCATACAGTAGTTCAAAGGATGAACAGCCCAGACTACTCTGTACTTGTCCGCAAATGACAGAGGGCTAGGGGAATGAGCAGATCCCATTCTTTCCCTTCGCTGGCTAACATTTTTTTAAGCATTAGCTTAAGGGTCCCATCATAGCTCTCGCACAGACCATCAGTTTGTGGATGGTAGACAGAAGTTTTTATATGCGATATGTTTAGTATTTTACAGACCTGTCCCATAAGGCGTGATACAAAGGGGGTCCCTTGGTCGGTTAAGATTTCCTTGGGAAACCCCGCTCTGGAAAAAACTCTACCAGTTTCTCTGCTATATTCGTCGTGGTAGGAGCTATTAGGGGAAAAGTGTCAGGGTATCTGGTTGCATAATCCACAACAACAAGTGCATATTGGTTCCCTTTTTTTGACCTGGGGAGCGGACCTATGAGATCCATACCGACCCTCTCAAAGGGCTTCCCTATGATAGAGAGGGGCTGCAAGGGGACAGTAGGTGGTTTATATGGATTTTTATTTTGGCACACCTCACATTCTTGGCAATATCTAACTATATCGGCAAAGATGCCTGGCCAGTAGAAGTGTTTTAGTATGTTCTGTCGGGTTTTCTCGGCACCACTATGTCCTGCGAGAAGGTGAGAGGGGGCAAAAAAAAAGGACCTGGTCACGAAAACTCTTAGGAACAACCAGCTGAGGAGGGATATTTCTTTTTCTATACGGTAAAGGAGGTCGTTTTGTATTTGAAAGCAGGGATAATCTTGTAGGGGGATGTTGTCTTTGGCTTGTTGCCAAGCAAACCGGAGCGTAGGATCGGTATGTTGAGCATACCGAAAACTACGGTTGGATGACCAGGGATTTTGGGTCAGGTAGTTCGAGTGAGTATCTTTGGTATTCAGTTTGGGTTATCGGTGCCTATGATGACTTCCTCTGGTAGACTATGCATCACTCCTACTCTAACCAGGGAGATACAGCCATTGGGGGTTTGTATGGGGTCTTCCGCTAGAGGGTACGCTTTTATATCTCCATGGACACACCTTATAGGTACTTCTGCTCCAGTGAGGAGCTGAGAGTCTTCTACTAGATGGGACTGTATGACGGATTGTCGACAGCCGGAATCTAGTAGGGCGTAACTTGTTTCCTGTTTACCCAGAGACTTACGTAAAAACTTGTTCCAAGTTCTTCTGAAAAAAGGATGGTTCTTGGGAGGTAACTGATGTCCATGGGCTCTTCGGTACTCTTCTTTTTGGGGCAAATACGAGCAATGTGTCCCCAATTACCACAATCGAAACATTGTGGTTCCCGGGAGGGAAAGAGATCTGTTTTATGTGTCTGGGGTTTCATTTGTTCCGGTATGGGTTTAGTGGTCTTGTTCTCTGATCTTACTGCTATCGTACTCATTCAATGGGGTCTTTCACCCTCCCAGGGAGAGGACCGAGGTTGAGCTCGAGCAAACGTGGTGGCCATTTCGACAGCTTGTACGATGGGTAAAAGGGTGTGTTGCCGGAGCCATCGTTGGGTAGGGAAAGGCAACGCCTCTAAATACTGTTCCAGATAGATGAGAGCCATTATCTCTTCTTTGGAATTCTCATGTGGCCTTAACCACTTATCTGCGGCTGTTTTCAACTTAAAGAAAAGAGTCTTGGTATTATCTCCTGGAGTCCCTCTTTCCTTCCTAAATTTGACTCGGTATGCTTCAGCATCCATACCTAAATGAACTAGTATCAACTCCTTGATTTCAGAATAAGGGGTATTTCCCCCTGCATTAGCCACTTGATAGGCGGCCTGGGCTTCTCCTGTTAGAAGAGGAGCTAAAAAACATGGCCATTTAGCCACAGGCCAACTACAGGCTCTAGCGGCTCTCTCAAAATTCAGGAGGAAGGCATCCGGATCTTCCCCTGGAACATATTTTTGGAGGGCGATATTCGGAACTTCTGTTGTGGGTTGTGGACCAGGTAACCGGGAGGTCAACTGTGCTTGGTCCTCCGCTACCTTATGAATATACTCAACTTGTTGTGCCATCATTTCCTTGAATAAGTCTCTGTCGGCTTGAGCTGAGGACATCTGAATCTTCAGGGCCCATTCCAGCTTCTCTTGCCCCATTATTAGTTGTTGTATCAGGTTTCCATTATGGCTTTCTAATAGAGGTCTGCCCACATTCTCCACCATATGTAGAGAATTAATGAAAACAACGAGGAGTAACGACTGGTTGTTGTCCTGTTTTGTCACTATTTTATTTTCATAGTGTACAGTTTCAGTTATTTTTTAACTGTTCTGTTTATAAATGATTCTCTTCTTGTCTCTTCTGATTTGGTTCAGGTTGCTCCTTCTCTCCTTTTAGGTCTGCCAATACCGGGAATGCCTCAAAGAGAAGAGAGACTGGGATAAGAGGTCTTTTCCTTGTCCTCTGTTATGATAAGGGGAAGGGGTGTGACGGGATGACTACACCTTACAAAACAACCTTCACCAATGTGCCCATGCGGATGTGCCAGCAGTTAATCTCCCTTATTACGACCCTCGGTTTGTTTAGGTCTATTTAGCTACCCACCTCCCAGTCAGGCCCCCTCAAGCGGCTCCGTACCTGACTGAGCCACACTCCTGCTGGAACGTGGCTGGACTGCATGTAGGGGCTTTGCCTTTTCCTGTCCATTTTTTCTCCTCCCATGGTAAACAGCTGTGTCTCCGCTGTGCTCAGCTCGGGAAGTATCGGTTCTCGGGTTTCTTCCTCTTCAGTATTGGAACCGTCTCTTCTGTTTCCTCTGCAGATTTCCTCCATGACACGATCCTCGGGGTTGGAGTCCTTCGGTCTCCGTCCGGTCTCGAGAACGCCACACTTCTGTGGTTCCGGCGTTTAATCTTGACAACCCTTGATCCTGCACTCTGATTGGGTCAATACCTGTGGTGACGCAGTCCTGGTGGGAGGAGTTGTATTCCAGGAATCTTGGTTCATAAAGGAACTGGTTTGGAACTTGTAAGCTGCGGTTTGTTGATACGGCTGGAAATACAAGAAAGGTACAGTATGAGGGGGGGAATGGGTCCTCTTCCGAATTACTGACAAAATATCGACCTAAAAAATATCAAGGTACAAAAATATCGTGACAAAAATATCGAAGTCAAGAATATCGACATCCTATCTTCACCATGAGAAGTACAAAAATATCGAAAATTGAATATCGATGTCAAAAATATCGTTGTAAAAAATAGTTTTTTTAAATGTTAAAAAAATAATCTAAAATAAAGTAAATAATACATATAATTCAAAGAAACACAGTTAAAATTATTTAAAAATGTTTAAAAATAAAAACTGATACATATGTTAAAATAAATTAAACATATACATATAAAATATAATATATATACTTAATAATATTCATAAATAATTATTTTATTAACTTATAAATTGTTAAAAATATTTTATAAATTATAAATACAGACATACACATACAAAAATAATATTATTAAAAATGTAATAAATATATTTAACAAATTTAAAAATTACAATATTTTTAATTTTTGTAAAATAAATTATACACAACATTAAGTAAAACAATACAGAAAAATATAGGATAGCGGAGGTAAAATAAATACTATTCGCACTCCAAAGAGTGCAACAGTAGGGAAAGTGTTGGATAGCGTAGGGGTAAAAATTACTATTCCCACTCCAAAGAGTGCAACAGTAGGGAAAGTGTTGGATAGATTAGGGGTGAAAATTACTATTCCCACTCCAGTAATTGCAACAGTAGGGAAAGTGTTGGATAGCGTAGGGCTAAAAATTACTATTCCCACTCCAGAGAGTGCAACAGTAGGGAAAGTGTTGGATAGCGAAAGGATTAAAATTACTATTCCCACTCCAGTGAGTGCAACAGTAGGGAAAGTGTTGGATAGCGTAAGGGTAAACATTACTATTCCCACTCCAGTGAGTGCAACAGTAGGGAAAGTGTTGGCTAGCGTAGGGCTAAAAATTACTATTCCCACTCCAGAGAGTGCAACAGTAGGGAAAGTGTTGGATAGCGAAAGGATTAAAATTACTATTCCCACTCCAGTGAGTGCAACAGTAGGGAAAGTGTTGGATAGCGTAAGGGTAAAAATTACTATTCCCACTCCAGTGAGTGCAACAGTAGGGAAAGTGTTGGATAGCGTAGGGGTAAAAATTACTATTCCCACTCCAGAGAGTGCAACAGTAGGGAAAGTGTTCGATAGCGAAAGGGTTAAAATTACTAATCCCACTCCAGTAATTGCAACAGTAGGGAAAGTGTTGGATAGCGTAGGGGTAAAAATTACTATTCCCACTCCAGTGAGTGCAACAGTAGGGAAAGTGTTGGATAGCGTAGAGGTAAAAATTACTATTCCCACTCCAGAGAGTGCAACAGTAGGGAAAATGTTGGATAGCGTAGGGGTTATAATTGCTATTCTAACTCCAGAAAGTGCAACAGTAGAGAAAGTGTTGGATAGAGTAGGGGTAAAAATTACTATTCCAACTCCAGAGAGTGCAACATTAGGGAAAGTGTTGGATAGCGTAGGGGTAAAAATTACTATTCCCACTCCAGAGAGTGCAACAGTAGGGAAAGTGTTGGATAACGTAGGGGTAAAAATTACTGTTCCAACTCCAGAGAGTGCAACAGTAGGGAAAGTGTTGGATAGCGTAGGGGTAAAAATTACTATTCCAACTCCAGAGAGTGCAACAGTAGGGAAAGTGTTGGATAGCGTAGGGGTAAAAATTACTATTCCCACTCCAGAGAGTGCAACAGTAGGGAAAGTGTTGGATAGCGTAGGGGTAAAAATTACTATTCCAAATCCAGAGAGTGCAACAATAGGGAAAGTGTTGGATAGCGTAGGGGTAAAAATTACTATTCCCACTCCAGAGAGTGCAACAGTAGGGAAAGTGTTGGATAGCGTAGGGGTTAAAAATAACATACTTATCAATTAAATAATTGTTTTAATTAAATAATTATTTATTAATAAATTAATACATTATTTATAAATACCAATAAATGAAAATAAATAATTACTTTAATAACATTAAATTTCTTCCCACCCTATTCCCCAATAAACACAAAACCCCTCCACATAAAATTTAACACAATTAATATAATTATCAATTAACCAACTAATAAAAATTAATTAACACGTAATAATTAATTACCAATAAAATAATTATCAATACCAATAAATAATAATTAATAACAATTAATTACCAATTAATAATTAATTAACAATAAATTAATTATCAATACCAATAAATATTAATAAATAATTACTTAATTATAATAAATTACTTCCCACCCTATTCCCCTATAAACACACAACCCACTCCTAAACTAAATTAACACAATTAATATATTTATCAATTAATAAAAATTAATTACCAATTAATAATTAATAAACAATACATTAATTATCAATACCCCAATTTTTTTTATTAATTACTTTATTATAATTAATTTACTTTCCACCCTATTCCCCTATAAACCCACAACCCGCTCCACTAAAAAATGTATACAATTAATATAATTATCAATTAATCAATTAATAACAATTAATTACCAATTAATAATTAATTAACAATAAATTAAATATCAATAACAATAAATAAAAATTAATAATTACTTAATTTCAATTAAATTACTTCCCACACTATTCCCCTATAAACCCACAACCCGCTACAGAACTAAAATGCAAAATTTAATTAAAAATAATTAATAATTTCTAAAAATTAGGAATTAATTTACTATAATTAAATTACTTCCCACCCTATTCCCCTATAAACCCACAACCCGCTACGGTACTAAAACACAAAATTTACTTTAAAAAAAAATTACTAAGGGGGTCATTACGATGGCGAGCGGAAGCACAACCGCCGTGCTGGCGGATGCAAAAACCACCAGTTACCGCCGGCACGCAGCAGTCCACACGCCCGCCCAATTACGATGCGAAAAGTAGGCCAAACACCGCCGGCAAGCCAGCAACACCGTCCGCCATCAAAGTGCGCCCGTACACGTAGCGGCGCAGCCTAACTGACACACACCGTCCGACGAAAACACGTCCCGCCCGGGCGTATAAATTACGATGCCGCAAACAAACGGCTCCCACGGCCAAGAGATACCGTACGACAAACCGAAGCGGTAACACGGACGCCGAGCACGGACAACGAAGAAGCGGCTCCCCGAGCATGAATCCAGCACTGCAGGCCCTCCCCATGGTCTTGCTGATGCACCACCAAGGACGCAACGTACCGCGGAGACGCAGGTAGGCACACACACAACAAGTGCACGCAAACAGCGCACACAGTGCAAGGGCGGAAAAGCGGACAACCCCCCCAGCGCGTGTACACTACACATCCACCATTGCATCCACATATGACACACAGGCCAAATCGTAACATCGCGTAACACATGTGTACACACCACCTGGGACTAGGAACCAACGACCCCGTCACGGCCCCAAAGCGGCGATGACGCCGCCACACATGCGCACAACGCAGAGGCCAACCGCAGCGCCATGCATGCGTCGCACACAGACACAGGGACACAACCAAGCAGCACACACATCAGCCCCACCCCGAACGCACATGACACGTGACAGGCCTGCCACAGACATGTCCCCAACGCCCAATTCACGGACAACACCCAACGCCACACAACCGACGCACACATGTCAGTGAAGTCACGCAACAGCAGGACACACCCCAGTGTAACAAACATGGCGAAGCACACAGCGGCGGCAACACCAACTAGGAGAAGCAGGGCTCCTTCGGGAAGAGGAACGCCAGTACCACACTGAAACACCCATACCACCCTGCACATATGAACAAGACATATAAAACGGAACACCAAAGAGCCCAGGGACCGACAACAGGTGGCCCAAGAATAACATCCACACACAAGGCCCAACGCAGAGCGGAAAGGCAGCCTGCCGCCCACACAAGGGAGAGCAGACAGCACTGAATGACCTTCCATTCCAACTCCGAAACCACAGCCCTACGAAAGAAGCCGGTGAATACAGCCATTGTCCAAGAAAAGACCAACACAGGCATGCCGAGGAGACCGACCACAGGGCAGATAGCGCATATCACAGAAGCACACAACGGACGGGGAAGAAAGAAGAAAACACTCCCCATGTCGGCCACATGCAAGTTAATTGGAAGGAGTCACACATCACTGACCTTGAACTGTCTGAGAAGCATGTGGGATGAGGGCCCGTGTCCTCCAAACAAGCCAACAGAACACAAGTTCTGTCTCCCTACGACTACACAGAGCTCACAGCAACCTCGGAGCGTGCACATTGCAGACTGCACACACAGCCGGAGCACGCCACCACAACGCACCGTTGCGAAATGGCAACCGCAACACACCTACCCAACTACGCCGGACAGCTCAAGCTGTACAAAACCAACCTGATACATATATTGGGATGCGATCTCCTGTCCCTGCTGAACGTAAGTTACCGACTGACTTACCGCATCACATTGTTCAGCTGCGTCATGCCCGTCTTCTACTGTCGGAGGGGTCCCTACCAGCATCCCGTGGAGATATGCCTCTCCAACCCGGCATGTCTAAAGGCGGACCTGCTACCACTACTCCTCCCTCTGGACGCACACGACAGGGCCTGCTCTGCCTATGGGGGCATGGCGTATGTGGCCAACATCGCACCCGCACTGAAATGGGACCACTGTGCCTCCACACGACGGATCATCGAGAACAGCTACATCGAATGTCACCCAGCATGCCCCATCATGGTCCTCCAAGGGACAACTTACGAACAACACCTTGACAGCCACCATCCGCTACATTGGCTGGCAAACATGTACACCACCAATGACATGGAAGCCCTGCTGGACGGCATCGCATACCTGACAACCTGTAAATTCGTCGGACCACAACGCAGGTTCCCCGATTGACCTATGATGTCCAACCCCGCACCCATGCTTAGCTTCCGCACGGACTGGCCAGTCACCACCACAACAGCCATACCAAACGACCGGCAACTGTTACCACACCATCAACGACATCGCCATGACATCGGATATGACCGGGACATGCACACTGTTCCCCATCACATCCAGGAACACCGCATGCATCGTGGGAGGCAGTGGCATGGGGTCTGTGTATCGCACCCACATGGACGGAACTGCACGAACAACCAGGACACGACATGGATCCAGCGCCCATGGACACACACACCGCTCAGTGGACATGAATAGGTCGCCTGGAGTCTGTGGGTGCTGCACCCTCCCACCCCTGCCCCGGGAATCCCATACCAGGACCTTTGCATGGACGACAAGTGCATACAACAACAACACGACCCCAGTGACTGTGACATGTCCAGTAACCACCACATTGCAACAACAAGTGGCACGCCGCTGCATGCACGCAAGCACATGCCCTGATGTCATCTCACATGCACGCGTGCATGAGGAACAACCGCAGCAAACCTGTCACATGGAACTGAGATGGACTGTGCCCATGATGCCAAGCGGTCTGGTAGGCTACATGTATACCGTCTGTGTCAAAGTCCGCAGCTCCGCAGCTATACGTAAATGTACATTAGCACAGCCTTGGCCAAGCAGATGTAACTCTGAAGCCCACATCCCACATGCAACAGCCAATCACATGTAACCCCACACCCTATCCCATTTGCAATCATGCTCAGTATATCCTCAACATGTATTCCGCTGCCAGTAGTGTCCACTATACTGCATCACAGAGGACAGAAGACTCAATATAATGTTTGAAACCAAAACTGTCTCCGCTGACTCATTTCACAAGTACGAATGAGAGAGGATGAGAGTATGTGAAGTACACGGCAGTCGTGACATGACCATGTAGTCCACTGGTATTGGATGTCAACGCAAATGAGTAGCACAACTGTGGAAGACACACATGTGTCGTGTGAAGCCGTATGGACGCAGTGCTCAGGTGGGTGGGTGTGACGGGTAGATGCGCACATGCCAAGTTGGAGCACGCCGTGTCGGGAGGGGTCATGAACAGTACACCACCGCTTCCCTGGGCATTGTGAGAGGACACCTGTCGGGGGGAGTGAACACGTGTGTGCACAGCAGCCGGGCACACGTACAAAGCGGTACCAGGCGCACCTCAGCCCACCCTCTGTGGACAAGCTGGATCCTGTTGTGCGCCCGCCATGCCCCTTGGACAAGGCACACACAGCCCCAGTCGACCAGGTGTAACCCCAACATAGTCAATCCGCACAGGAGATACAGGGCACGGGATGGCAGTGGAGCATGGTGTGTGAGAGGTCTCCTCGCGCTCCTCCTGGTCATATCACGCAGGCAATAGAACCTCAACGTCTAGCATGGCACAAGTCAAATGGAAGTGTAGGGGGACGCACCACAGCATGAGCAGCACTGACGTCACGGGAGGTGGCTCGCACCATCCCATCCATTGCCCATTATACCAACCACGCCACATGCCATTGCGACTAAGTGCAAGCGCGTGCGCCACCACCCCGAGCCCTCCCCAGAGAGGCCAAAGAGTGAATGTGTGGGCCATCAGTCACAGACGGACGCGGCATGGCCGCAAGGGCAGCCACAGCCACTGGGTGTCGCAGGTGGCGGATCCGGAAGGCGAAGACTGTGATGCATAGTCCATGCAGGCCGGGTCTCCATTTGGGGCACCACGCAGGTGGACGGCGTCCCGCAACACATCATACCCTGAGACAGCCCACTCGTGCAACTGGACCCACACATACACTCCTTGCCCTCTCTGGTGCGAGCTTGGGGCTGCCTGTGCAAGCGCTAGCCTCGCAGGTGCACATGCATATTGGGGGAGCGAGGGGAGGACATGAGGGCTGGGGCGAAGATGACTGTATCACTGTCAGTGAGTACAAGGGATGACCCAGATGTGGAAAGGAAGAGACGTGTCCCGTGTGTACTGCAACTAGTCGCCAATCCAACTACCCCCCATGTCCGGAATGTAAGCCCGCACCTAGGCCCGCCCATCCGCCACATCGAATATACCACCAGCACGACAACCTTCCCATTCGAAACACTGACTGGGGGTGGCGACCAGTGAACAATCATGTGTAGCCTACCCACGCGTACATGTGGGCCCTCCATGATCCATGTCACCTGCGGCAAAGTCATGACATGCGCAATGAGGGAAGTGAGGAGAGCTGTCCGCCCCACGCACAGAAGGTGCATCAGCTCCACAGACCCAGCAGCGAGTCCAGCAGGGGTCACATGTGCAGGGGCAGCTGTGCCTGGTGTGAAGGCACATGCATATAGACAGCACATCGACCAATGTGTAGTCTGCCCACATCTACAGTCCATCATCATGCGGACATAGGAATTGAACACAGGGCAACACATCTGAGTGGGTGCACCCACCGTGACCAACAATGTGCAATCATCGACGTACCCGCCCTGTGCATGGCCCCCACCCAACGGAGGCACATCCAGTGCCACCATCCCACACACACAAGCCTTCCACGGAACATGCTGTGTCCAATGCTCAGTACAGAGTCAGCGCCCATCTGGTGGATCCTGAACAGGAGACACATGCACACACATGCCAGCTCCCACTATGTACGTCTGCCACCTGGCACGTGCAATGTAACCTCTCACCTGTGACGTGTGACTGCAAGCACACAGCCGTCTTGGCATGGGGCTGTCAATGTGGACACCTGTCAATGTTTCGGGAGGTGTGATCCGTACAGTGCTGTACATAGGGTGCAGTGCTGACACCTACTACTGTCTCATATCCCCTCGTGCCACAGGTCCCACTTGTTTTGGCCGCTCAGCCTGTGCCCACATCGTCGTCGTTGTGTGCCATACTCATCCAGCCTCGGAAGCAGTTCCATGCTCAGCAGACATTCATGTTGCCGTGGCGTTGCCGCTTGACGAATATGCAGTCAGTCCCCATCAGCACGCCCCGCAAGTCATTGGGGCCTAGATCCCCATGTGCATGCACATGGCAGTGGTTTGTATCACTAGCCATTGCCATTGTTGGGAGACCTGTGTAAGTGTATTGTGGCCGTGCCGTCCCAGCTTGACAGCTGGGCTGTGGCTCATGTGCTTGCTCAGTCATGTCAGTGATGTGTATGCGAAATTGCTATGTGTTGTGTTGCTTTGACATGTGTCCACTGCCATTTTCCCTAGGCGGAGACCGAACATTGACCGCCCATACCAATTGCTGGCGGACATGGACAATACAGAGGTCATTAGGAAGTTTCGGCTGGACAGGCCAACCCTGCATCGACTGTGTGCCATGTTGGAACCCCATCTCCGTCCCCGCAGGGTGTATCCGACAGCTGTCACCCCCACGGCTAAGGTGATGGCCGCCATGCATTTCTTCGCCACTGGGTCATTCCAGCACACAGTGGGCAGTGGAGGAGGGATGTCCCAGCCCATGTTCAGCAAGGTGCTGAGGGATGTACTGGCAGCCATGATGCTGTACCGAAACAGGTACATCCGCTTCCCCAGGGCTCGTGAATTGGCGGCAGTGAAGGGTGCATTCTATGCCCTTGGCAGAATCCCACACGTCGTTGGAGCCATTGACTGCACACATGTTGGCCTTGTTCCACCACAGGCCACTGAGAACCTGTACCGCAACAGGAAGCACACGCACTCCTGAATGTGCAAGTGGTGTGCCTTGCGGACATGGTGATCACCCACGTGTGTGCAAAGTTCCCAGGCTCGGCCCATGACGCACACATAATGCGCAACAGCATCTTGCCACGACTGATGTCCAATCTGCAACAGGATCGTGGCTGTATTGTCGGTAAGTATGTGGAGTGGTGTAGCGTGCTGGTTGTGCGATGCTGTCCCCTGTCCAGTTGGAATAGCAACGGTTCTCTGTGTCCCTCACACCCAGGTGACTCTGCGTACCCGAATGGGGCATGGCTGCTCAGTCCATTGAGGAATCCTCGCACCCCAGCAGACGATCGCTACAATGAGGCACATGAGAGGACCAGACGTGTGGTCGAGCGTACCTTTGGCCTCCTCAAGTCCAGGTTCAGGTGCCTGGACCGCACCGGGGTGCGCTGGCGTACTCCCCACAGAAGGTGTGCCAGATAGTGGTGGCGTGCTGCATGCTGCACAATCTGGCCATTCGGAAGCAGATCCCCCTCATCGTGGATGACGGAGATCAACCAGGGCCCCAGCCCGCAGACCAGGACAGCTCGAGTGAGGAGGACAGCGGAGAGGAGGAAGCTGGTAATGTGCGGCAGCAGCTCATCGCCCACTACTTCACTTGACGGTGAGTGTCCATGTACGACGGCTGATGTGGCTGTGTCTGTGCAGGTGTGTGTGTGCTGTGTCAGGGTGGCCGTTTGTTCACTGCGTGCTGTGTGTCAACGCTCCATGGCCAGGGTAGTATGCCACTGTTGGTGGCTGTGGCATTGTGCCCTATTGCTCTGTGCGATGTGTGTACATTGCTTGTAGTTGTTGACATGTACTGTGTGATGGGTGTGTGACACACTCATTGAATGTGCTCCTGTTCTGTCTCCCACCCCTAGGTCCCTACAGGCCCTCCGGTTCCATTGCCATGCCACGCATCAGGTGCCTTTCCGCCCAAGGTGGCCGTTGTATTCCGTACAAATAAAACACAGGGCACAAACAGCAGTTTGTGTAAGAGGTGCATTTATTTCAAACTGTGACATGTGATTGTGTGTAAGGTGATGACATAAGTGGTGCGTGCAGTGACAATGAGCTGTCGGTCATGGCTGCGTGATGCTCAGGGTGTACCCACTGGTTCTATGTCCATAGTCCAACACACACATGCCATCCAGATGGCTGTGTGGAGTGGGATCGTAGTCCAAGTCAATGCAGTGGGTGGTCAAGGAAGGCTGGCTGGCTGCCTCACTTACGTCTGGAGCGTGCGAAGTCCTCCCGGGAGATCTGTTTCCACTTCGGACGGCCCCTTCCACGTTTGCGAGGGGGTGCCTGCTTGCGACATGCTGGTGGTTGAGGTGTGCTCACTGGCTGTGGACGCAGGGGAACTGGACACTGCTGCTCGACCCTGCGCCCCGGCAGGTGGTGGCGGAGGGGAGCTGCTGTCCCTGGCTGTGACCTCACCGCCACCACCAGCTGGCCCATGAGGTCCACGAGTTGGCCCATACGGGCGTCCATGGACCTCAGCACCCCCAGCACCTCCCGCGTGTCTGAAGCAGACCTGACCCATTGTTCTTGGGCCTCTTCATAGGCCCCAAGGACTCTGGCCATTTGAGGCAGGGCATGGCTCCCAGGGGAGACTTGCGTTTCCCTGACCCTGCTCCTCCTACCAGTACTGCTGCCACCGGCCTGCCCACTAGCCACATTGCTCACCACGGTCCTCGCTGTGGCTCCCAGGGTGGATCCAGTCGGCCGGGCCACCACCTGCGCTGGGGCTGGTGCCAGCGAAGACGTGGTGGTGGTGGCGGCGGTGGTGGTCGGTGCGGCGATGGTGGCGGTTGCGGCAATGGTAGTGGCCGCAATGACCGTGGGTGTGGCCGCAATGACCGTGGGTGTGGCCGCAATGACCGTGGGTGTGGCCGCAACAACAGTGGCAGCAGGGGGCTGGGAATGTTCAGCAGCCCTGGATGATGGGTTGGTGGGTAGGAGGGGTCCTGGGGAGCGGCTGGGCCCTGCCACACCAGATGGGCCTGCTTGGTGGTCCGTGTCCGAAGAGGAGGACAGATCCTCCACATCCGTGTGTCCTCGTTGGGGGCTTGTAGGCTGGCTGTGCTGGCTGCTGTCTCCATCCCCAGCATCCAGCAGTTCGTCACCTGTGGAGAGTATGAGATTTGTTATTGTGTTGCACCTGGCGAAGTATGTATTTGTCGTCTGACATTAACAGTTCGTGCAATCTCGTACATGGGTTTCCCGGAGGCGTGTGTGTGGCTGTAGCATTTGTAGTTGTGTGTGCTTGACAATGGGACTGTGTGCTGTGCACATGTGGCATGGGACGGATTGGCCATGCCGATGGGTGTGTTGCTGTGCCCCTACTTATTGTGACTCTGGTGTATGCGGGCTCCTGGCCCATCCTGGGTCTGGTTTGTACTTTGCTTTTGGTGTTCAGATGGGACGCTTAGGAACGCATATGGCAACATGGGGGCCATGCCCCAGATTCGCATTTGGGATGGAATATGCTTTTGGGGTACATGCTGTGAGCCATGGGTGCCGAACGTGACATGTGTTGTGGCAGCATGACAGTGCATGGTTTGAGGTGTGTGCATGCTTGACATGGCCTGCATATTTGCTGTCTGTTGTAATTAGTGGACATGGCATTGGACGCATCGTTATGAGTGAGTGATGGTTGTGTGCCAGCCAACGTATTGCAGTTGTCCCATCTCCTTGGTGTGCGTGCTGCCCTGTGCCATGTGCATCACTGCAGTGCTCGGGGGGTGTGGCCCATGTTGTGTGTTGTTGCTCACAGTGTGTCGTGCGCTTCATTGACTTCTGGCACATGGTTGGTCATGGGCATGTATCTTAGCGTGACTGCTGTATGTGTGGCAGCTGTGCGGATGACATGCCTTTCATGAGACTGGGGCTGACGGATGGGATGGATGGTATGTTGTATGTGCATGGTGTGTCTGTGTGTTGGATGGGTTCAGTGGTGTTCGTGTGCATTTATGTTGTTCCGCTCTGTTGCGTCTAGTGTTGTTTGTCTTACATAGGCGTAGTTGTGGGGTGTGTGGTTGACAGGCAGTAGGGGCTACATGGACAGGACTTCAATGGTGTTTCGGTTGTGTGTGATGGGTTGCACAGTGGCTGCCGTGTGGTACTATATTCAGTGTGGCTTGTGCATGCAGACGTGGCTCCTTGGGTGTTGCTGTGTTTGTGATGGGTCATGTGGGGTGTGAGTCTGTGGTTCATGTCCGTGTGCACATTGTTCACTTGTTCGTGACGGTGGGCGGTGCTGCGTGTTCGTCTGCTACGTGACATGTCCCATGTGTTGGTCGTGTTACGGTCCTCATGCCTCCAGTAATCCAGCCCTGTCCAGTTTCCCACCTGCAGGTTGTTCGTGCGTGCACTGTACTGGATGCCACATGGTTCTAAGCGGGGGTGCTCCATGTTGCAGGTCTGTGGGGGTGGGGGTGTTGTGGGTCGTGGTGGTGGCTGGACACCCACTGACACCGATTGCTGAGGACCGTGATGTCTACCTTTCGGCTGTCGTTGTGCACTGCGGTGGCTGACACGTGGCTGTGGGGTGTGGGGTATGCTCCTCCTTGCTGTGCTGTGGGACTAGGGGCCTGGTGTGTTTTGTACTTGGGCTGTCCACCCTCCCACCCACTGCACTTTGTGTTCCTGCCACTTACCTGTTACTTGTCGGTTAGTGCAGCTATGGCGGACACATGGGTGTGGTGGGTGCTCGTTGTGGCGCTTCTGGCATATTTGGGGACCTGTTGGTGGTTACGTGGCTGGCTGAGTGTACACATGTCCCCACGCATCTTACAGTTGTTCGGTTTGGGCTGTGTGTGGTGGTGTCTGTTGCATGTGTGTGTGATGTGTTGTGTATTGTGTGCTGGACATGGGGGTGTTTGTCCCTGGGAGCTGTGGCATGGGGGTAGTGCATGTGAGTACATAGCGGTGTGCTGGTATACATTAGTTTGTACTTACCAGCCTCCACTCCCCTGCTAATCCGGCGAGGATCTCGGGATGTATGATGACTCGCACCTTCTCCTCCCACGCTTTGAAGGTCTTGAAGAGCGCGGGATTCCCTCCGCCAGTGACGGCAGCCAGCTCTCTGTTCTTGCTCTCCTTCTTCTTGACCAGGCTCTTGACGTCATTCCACCGTTTGTTTATTTCGACTCTGTTCCTGGGCAAGGTCCCGACTGCATTGACCTGGTCTACGATCCGGTTCCACATTCTCTTTCTGGTGGCTAGTGGTGTGTGCTGGACCAGGTTCCCATAGATTTGTGGGTGCACCTTGATGATCTCGTCGACCATGACCGTCAGCTCCATGGGCGTGAACTTGGGCATTCTTTGTGGTGCCATGGTGTTTGTGGTGCTGGTGCGGTGTGTGTTGTGTAATGTGCAGGGGGTTTGTGGTGCCGGTGTTTGGTGGTGGTGGTGGTGGTGGTGGTTGTGATGTGTGCGTTTCTGTGGTGTGCTGCTGTCCTTGCTGTGTCACTGTGTCCTCTCCTCTCCTCTCTAGTTTGCAATGTTGCAAGGGGTTGTGGTCTGTGGGAGTGCTGCTTTTGTACTTACCTATGTGGGTGTGTCCTCATGGTCTGTTGTTTTCAGGTGTGTTGTGTCTGGGGTTCTGGCCTTTGTAGTTTTTGTTTGTCCAGGGGGTGTTTTCGGGATGTGTACTGTGCTTGTGTATTTGTGCGTGCCTTGCTGTGTGGACTTGTTGGCCATGTTGTGTGCGATTGTTTTTGTCAGCGGATGGTTTCTGTGCAGGGACGTGGGCGCCATGGCTTCTGCCATGTCGATTCTCATCGGCGTTGTTTGCGCTGGCGGGCGGTATATTTGTAGTTTTCCCGCGCTCATGGCGGTGCGATCGTAATCTCACGTGCGGTGTGTCGGCCGTGAGGGCGGGCGGTTTTGTGTTGTCGTGCGTGTTTCCGTCCGTGGCGGGCGGTTTGACTCCGACTCGGACGATGGCGGGCGGTATCTTGTGTGATTTTTCCGCCGATGGCGGTTTTCGGTTTGTGTAATCGTAATGGCGTGGTCGGTGTTCAGACGGTGTGTGCGGGCGGATTTTTGCCGCTTCCATGCCTGGCGGATTTTTTTACGCCGGGTTTCGTAATGGGCCCCTAACTTCTAAACAATTAATACATATATTTAAAAAATAATACAAAACATAACAAAACATGTGGAACACCTACATATAAAATACATACTAAAATACATAACACTAACATAAACATCGATATTATTAACATCGATATTTTTACTATCGATATTAACAACTTCGATATTAACAAAAACGATATTTCTTACCTTCAGGTCGATATTCTGGTCACCGATATTCTTGATGTCGATATTCTGTCCCTACGATATTTAAAACTCAATATTAATGTAGGTTGATATTTAAAAGTCAATATTTTGACTGTGCACCTCCTCTTCCGTGTCATTTGGGTCAATATTTTTAGGGAGGTCTGAAACCTCATGACAGAGTGTTAATGTGGTGTTGTACGAGAGGAGAGGATGGTCGTGTAGTCGATTCAGGGGATATATCATATTTTTCAAAACACATGCACCTTTTACAAATTATTACAATGTATTAAAACAAATGTGACATGTATTTCTATACTGAATAATTGGACATTTGCACCTATGAATTTTTTGTGTCTTCAGTAATATGTTTTTAACTTTTGTACAATCAGAGAAATTTAAAAAAAGTTAAAAAATAAGAATTAATTTAATACTGTAATAAAATGTTAAAATTTACACAAACAGTTGTTTGACCTGTCATGTCAAGAAATGGGCTGCCCATAGAGCTTTTATAAGCCTATCAGAAAGCATATAGGTTGAGTGGGAGTCCTTGTTATATTTTTTTAGTTTGTTCCTTCTTGCTCCCAGACCTACAAACTAATTTCAGGGGGTACCGCTTCATAATTTAAGTACTGTGTCACCATTCCATCATACATACCGCCAACATATAAAGTAGGCCCTTGGTTACCGTAGAAAAATCATTTTTTGGCTTGCTAATACCTTGGCGCCGCTTGGCAAGTCTTCATCAAACCATCCCAAAAAAATCTTCACCCACCTCAACTCCTTCCTTGAAAGTTTCAGGATGATCCGTCAAACAAAGTCAGAGAAAAAAGGTGTGTCCCAAAACGCAATTTACCCTTGCAATTTCCATAGGGATGTTTGAACAGCACTACTGCCTAAATGGCTGAACAGAATGACACCAAATTTGGCAGAAAGCTAGATCTTTATCCGGAAAATGTGATTTGTGTGATTTGGTGCAAATTTGTTCAGTAGGTTTTTTAGAAAGTAACATTCAAAATGTATGTATAAATAACTGTTTGGGTACTCTGGACTCTCACGAGAGTCAAGCAGGCTGACAACTTCAAATAATAGACCATTCTGATTGGCTGAGCTGGCTTTTTTCCATTTGATGTCTTGCTCCCGTGAGTCCTGCGGAGCTTGTGCTGCAATATGAAGAGAAATGGTGAGGCCACCATTTCAGGAGAAAGGGACTTGGTCCTTGTTTCCTGAAACTTTTTAAAAAAAAGATGTGTAAGGGGGTGAAGAAGAGGCACCCTGACCCCCTGGACCTTGTGGG
This sequence comes from Calotriton arnoldi, assembly GCA_963921515.1. NCBI lineage: Eukaryota > Metazoa > Chordata > Amphibia > Caudata > Salamandridae > Calotriton > Calotriton arnoldi. The sequence continues at coordinate 1,205,378 of CAWUFW010001370.1, forward strand.
AGCTTCCAGAGGGAAACCCCGGGGCCAAATGAAAAAATAAAATGGGGGGATTGCTGTGATCCCGCACGAGAGCAGGGGCGAGTCTGACTACAGTGAGCGTCCCATGGGATAGGAAAAAGAAAGTGACTGTCTGTGGTGGTTGGCAGCGTATGGACAGTTGGCCCTTTAGCTAACCCTGCCACGCAGAGCCAAAGGCTGTGCAGATTGGAGGATTGGGTGCAGGTCCTGCCATTGGGCTTTTGGCTGTGCACGGTGGTACGTATGGAAATAAAATATTACTTTACACTAAAAAAAAACATCACTGAGAAAAACAAAGGTTAAAGGGATGTTACAGTGAAAGTATGATAATAATATCTTACTTTGCATTTAAAAAACTCAGAAATTCACTGAAAAAACAAAGGTTAAAGGGACGTTGCAGTTAGGTGAAAATGTCAGGTTAAACGTAACATTTTAAACAAAAAAAAACCTGAAATTCACCAGTTATAGTTATTTCAAGTAACTAACTCATGCCCTCGCCATGCACTGCTAATGACCTCTCATATTACACTCATGACATATTCTATCACATTATTGATAATATCAATGCGACATCTGAAATACCATAATTGACAAAAATACTGTGCATGGCGAAGGCGCTAGTTATAGTTACTAACCTAAATTTTAATACGGATCCTTTGCAAATTTGTGGTAACATTTCAAAGTTAAGATTTTGGCCGGGGGGGGGGGTCCCTCTGGGATCCCCCACTGTGCTTAAGGGGGGCAGGCTATCCAGCCCATATGTTTTTACTTATTTACAGGGCACGGGATTGAGTCCCGAAGTCCTAAAATGTCTGCCAGTCAGATCCTATTTCTAGATATGTCGACTTCATGGATGTTCCACGTCATGAAATATACAAATGTTTTGAACATTGATTTCTCAAAAACCTACTGAACGGATTTACACCATTGCTCTGAGATGTTTTAACATCCCTGTCATTCCAAAGGAGTACATGCCTGGCTGCCCTCTTTGTACTATCTGGTCGATTGCCTTCATAGTTTTGACCTCAGTCAGATAGTTAACCAACCCACTCATAAAGGCAATCATACCTCAGATGGGATTTTCACAAACAATCCAGCACTTACCTTTGATAAAGCTATACCGGTAACTTAGTCGGACCACAGAGCAGTCTATTTTAAACTTGCTGAAACCTTGTTCCAGCCAGTAAACCTTGCCGTTCTAATCCCTTAAGCCTATAAATACTCGCCCATGGCAAAAAATAGATATTCTTGAACTCGACAGAATTCTTGAAAACCATAGTCCTAAATTGGACAACACCACTGAAATTGCTACTGCTAATTTCACTGACTGGATAGACTGCGGTTACAAGATTAGCATCTGGAAAATCTGTGAATAGTTACAGAAAAATTACTTCTGCTCCATGGTACTCTTCTGAGCTAAAAATATGTAAACAAAAGTGCAGGACCCAAGAACAAAGATGGAGAAGGAATTATAATTCTGAAGAAAAAGAGAAATATAAACCAGTTAATAATGAATACAAAGCACTAATTAACTCTCGAACAATTTACGTATTATACAGAAAAAATAAGTGCTGCTAAAGATTCTACGAGAGAACTCATTAAAACAATCACTACTCTTTCAAATTGCAACAATAGCAAAATGTTTATCCCCATTCAAGCTTTCTGCAATAAGTTGGCAGAGTTTATTCAAGTAAAGGTGAAGAGTGTTTATGAGGAATTCGCCTCCATTCAAGACAACAATTGCCCAGTTGCTTCCTCCTGCTCCCCTACATCTGTTTTAGGGTTACAAGATAACGTTGGTCCTGCTTTAAACATTCTGGACAGTTTCCCCCTCTTATCGAAGACAGAGTTATAAGGATTTTGGAGACCACTAAGTCTGACTTTCCTCTAGACACTTGCGCACCTTATGTGTTACAAATGGTCTCTAATACAGTTTTCAAGCATCTCACCAAACTCTTTAATAGTGTTTTGAACTCAGGACAATTTCCAGCTGCTTGGAAGAAGGCATCAGAGTGCTCCATTCTGAAAAAACTCTCCCTTGATCCAGGTGACCAAAAAAATGTCAACCTATATCTTGATTACCGTTGAATGCGAAAATACTTGAAAAGGCCATTAACTACGATCTTATGTCCTTTCTCGATGCCAACATTCTCCTAGATTCTTTGCAATACGACTTTAGCCCACACACTGCATTGAATCAGTCTTAGTAGCTGCTACTGGGGAGATTCGCACACTGGTGGACACAGGAGGTAGGGCTGCACTGATTCTTCTCGATCTCTCTCCTGTGTTTGATACTGTAAATCGTTCCTTGCTCATCAACCGGCTAGAGATAATCAGAATCAGAGGCACAGCCCTTACCATCCTTAGATCTTTCCTTTCCAGTAGGGAACAGATTGTTGCCTTAGGGAATTTCACCTCACATCCTTTCTTTTACCCATGTGGGGTGCCCCAGGGCTCATCTTTAGCTCCCATGCTCTTCAACATCTATGTTAATCCCCTGGCGAAACTGGTTCTATGGTTTTTCTGCAGTCTCCTACGCCGACGACACACAAATAGTTCTGTCTATTTCATCTGATGTTGAGAAGGTTGCCCATAAAATTAAAAACTGTCTGGCACATACTGCAACTTGGATGCAGGAAAACTTTCTCAAATTAATTTCTGAGAGACCTGAGGTGATCCTCTTTGGCAACAACACTTCTTTTTGGAATATATCATGGTGAGCCCCTAATCTTGGCCCCCTTCTATGCCCTGCTCGGAAAGTAAAAAACCTGAGGGTTATATTTGATGAACAGCTCTACTTCTCTGAGAAAATTAATTAGGTCACCTCTTCATGTTTCTATCTAGTCAGAGTATCAAAAAAGGTTTCCTTTATATCCCCCCAGAAATGGTTATTGTTCCTCTTGTCCTATCGAAGATAGATTACAGCAATGCACTATATCTAAGAATCCAGAAACGCCTGCAATTGAAGCTTCATTCACTCCAAAATGCGGCAGCAGTCTGCTTCTAAAAATACCAAAATTCAGTCCCATCTCAAAGAATATCCGTGACCTTCATTGGTTACCTGTTTGTGAGACAGTCAAGTTCAAGACCCTTTACATTGTCCATAAGGCACTGCACAGAACTGGTCCCTCTCATTTTCAGAAGATTTTTTCCTGACATGTTCCCAAGCGCGACTTGAGGTCAGGTCTGGCCAAATTAGTTGTCATTCCAAAAAGAAAGAATGCCAGATGGGAATGCAGAAGCGTTTCCTACCTAGCAAGTAAGCTCTGGAATACTATGCCTTTTTTTCTTTAAAACTCCAATCAAACAGGGTACTTTTTAGAAAATTGCTGAAAACTTGTCACTTTACTTCCTGTTCAAAGTAAATATTTTGGCTGTCTTATAGGACGCTAGCGCCAAGAAGCCTTGGCATTTGAGCGCTGAAGAAAATCTTTACTTACTTGCAAAGTCTGATAATAACCCTGTAAGCATTGACTCTCTTTTCAACTTTTGAATGCTTGAAACATTTCCAGGCAAGGATTCCTTCTGTGGCTGCTCTGGTGGTTTTGAACTTGTGGGCACTTCTATAACTTCTTCCACTGCATCATGCTTCTGGACAGAAGCTCCCTTGCTATCTGTAGAACCTTTTATGTCTAGGCCTTGCTGCCTCTGTTCATCGGACAAGCTTGTTTTCAAAGATGTAGAGCTTCAGTGCTATGAATCTCTTTTACTGTGCAGAGTTGTCTACAAAATAGTGTCTTCACAAGGGCGGGGTCTTGTTTCTTTAGGATTCAAACTTGTTTTTGATGTCAGTTTAATGTGTAACTAATCAGACCTCTCCTTTCTTCTTTTTCTTGAAGCTTTAGGATTCGTGGTTTCCACCAGTACCAATAGACAATACTTCTATTCTGAGTAACATGGCATCAGGAACGAGTACTGTGAACTCTGCAAATTATTTGAAACTTCAAGTTTGATAAGTAATATATATTCTGGGATGCAGTTTGAAAGGAGGCCTAATGTAAGAACAAAACAGAGATACATGTGCTTTTGGTTTTTAATTTCACTACTTTTTATGGCAAAAACGGTTCACAGTGCTATATTTGAATTTGCACTCGCTAATTTGCTGACCTTGGACTTCCTTTCAGAGTACTATAATGCCAGAAATGAGTACTGAGAACCTGTAAATTTTTTTAAGGGGAGTTTGATAGGGAATTCTATAGATTTAACTTGTTTGAAAGTAGGCATGCTGCAAATACAAAACAAAAGTCACAATCCTATACTTTTATTGAATTTGTTAGCAGTTTTTGAGTTCTTCAAGGATCACAGTTTCAGATAAACGTACTGCTAAAGCAAGGCGTGCTGTTCTCTTTTTTCCTGTTTTCAAGAGTTCTCAGAGGATCCACAAATCCTTATGGATCATTGCAGAGGTTTGGTTGGTTCCTCAGCATGTATTCACCCCATTCAAATAGTTCTTGGGTATCTGACACTGACACAGTTCAGTGAACTGTTTGCTATTCCTCAGTCAAGCAGCAAAAGAGCCTCTACCATTTTTTGCAGTGCTTTATTTTTGGGAAAATAATGCATTTTGTTCTTCAAAAGTGGCGTCTAAACAAGAAGATCAGGAAAAAGCTGGAAGTTGATGAGAGTGGGGTCTCCGGATCACCGCCAGATTCTGTTACATGGACATTTCTCCATTTCAACTGGTGAAAAAAATTGAAAACATATGTAACTTGCACTTTATATAGGAAGACGCTGAATGGGGTGACAAGGGAAATACAGCTTAGGAGGCACATCCCTGCACAAGCCTCGTAATGCATGGCATGAACAGCAGGTCATGACTGAGAAAATCAAGAGGACAAGAGACACGTAACTTCTGCAATTTTGCTGGCTGCCATCCCTGTTGCAGATTGAATACTTGAACAAACTCTACAGGAGGAGCAGGAAGCCATTGATCCCTTCTATCAAACTGTGGGATTGCATTGTTTGCGGTGTGGCTGGGTCATCTGCTGTAATGAACAAAACCAAGCTGTTCAGCACAAGACTTTTATTTTCCCAAAAAGTAAATGTCTTTAAAAAGCAAAAAAATAATGTATTTTACAGAATCAACTTTAAGGTATAAAAAGAAAGATACATGTGCATTATTTCGTTTAAGTAGCTGTGAGACACCCAAGCTTCATCAGGCTACCAACCCTGGTGTGCACAGGCTTTCGACAAGGCCCTGCAGTCAACCTGCAGAGGGTTTTGACGGCAGGGACTGGCATAGGGCCAAGCTCTACCTGCCATTGATGGCCAAATACCACTATAAGTGGCTTTTGGTCATGCACTGGGAAATTTTCAACATCTGCTCTTTCACTTTCAACCACCACAGCTCTCATCACTTGTTGGTCTATGCTTTAACTAGGTTGCAAGTCACAGGGAACACTTTCTGGCTGTTGTTCAGTCTGGTTTTTGTGGAAACAGCACTGGATGGCTGTGAAAGACAGACAATATGGTATGGCTGAATTGAGTTGATCAATACTTGCTTTTTCTTGGGACCAGGCAATGGTAATATTACAGTTTTTGTACCTTCTTAGCTATTACTTGTAAATGCTCTACAAAGGCAGTAAAATACATTCTTTTCACACACTCGCTTTATGACCATTTCACCAACTTTTGGTAGCTTACCAATAGCAGCTGATATTGGGGGTGCAGAGGTCTGTGCTTCAAACAAACTTTAGTCTGTTTTAAATCCTGTAACAATTAATGAGTTACTAATCATAAGGATTTTCACCCCCTTTCTGGAAAGTAAATACAGTACTTCTTTGTTCCAAATAATATTTCATAAGTTTTCTAGTAGTAAAGTTACTAGTAGTAACTTACCATTGTCAATACCGAAAAGTAGGAAAGTTAGACTTTTGGTCTAAGTTAGACTTTTTGGTCTAACTTTACCTTTGTGAATCGGGGCTAAGTATAGACCTGAAGTCTAAACTTAGACTTGAAGGGTAAACTTAGACCTCAGGTGTAAACCTAGACCTCAGGTGTAAACCTAGACTTCAGGTGTAAAGTTAGACTTTAGGTCTAAACTTAGACTTTAGGTCTAAACTTAGACTTCAGGTGTAAGTTTACCTTTGTGAATCTGGCCCACAGTTCAGTAATACATATCACAGCAAATTATTTAAAACTCTCTACAGGTTTAGCCTCTTTTACTAAAGATCCTTGTGGCCAAGACTTATTTAATCATGTCATTGCTTCTCCCTACTACATCGCTCAAATTAGACTTGAGTGGGTTAGAGGATCGAAGGTATACTCCCACTTTGGTAAGCGCTTCTGCTCATACTTTAGAAATAAAAGCAGGCTCTTGATCTGAGTTAAAGGTATGCACTCCACTCCACAAGTCAGTTGTCATGCGAGCTGTGACTTGGTGCTGTTGCCATATCCATATGAAACGTTTACAGGAATCTCATACTATTTGTAAGTATTTATATGTATTTGCTAATTGAAATTGAGCAATATGATCAATGCAAATTATTTCAAAAGGTTGAGCTGCTTCCATTCGTTGTACTTGAGAGACTACATTGTTGTAGAAGGTTTATTTAGCTGGCATATTCTAAACTGTAATACATACTGCCTTGTTGCTTTCTGCATTAATAGCCATCAGTAGCAGTCTTGTAAAACCTGCATAATGACTGAAACAGGCATGTGTTGAACCTATTGTCAGGGCTTACCGGAATTTTATAGTGACTTTGATTCTCCCAAAAAAGACTACGAATGCCATTTAGGTTATCACCAATGGTAATGCTAATAAAATAGGTAAAAAAGGTGAAACCCTGTAGGGAGAGGAGCAGACTGGAACCTTTTTGAGGGTCACACTGAGACCGAAATTAGGCCCAGGCATGCAAATAAAAGTGCCTCCCAATAGTATATTAGAAAGATATAAAAGTGGCTCATGTTTCCAAAATTGGGGCAGTTATGAACACTGTTTAAGTTTTTCTCGAGGTATGGAAGACTGCATGATTTTGAGCCTGCTGCAGGCAGTGTTTGTTTTATTTCAAGGAAAATAACAGGAATAACCGGCACAACAGACCATAAAATAGGCCCATGAAAAGCCAAAAACATGACCCACACACTGACCTGTAAGACCAGCCCGTGGGGCACTGCCTGATCGCCCTATAGGCCGGTCCAACTACGACTTCACCTACATCAGGGCATTCTTCAGTAGAATACAGGTACCTGGATAAGAACAAGAAAGAGAAGAATGAACTAATCTTCCCAAATTGTGTTCTGAATACTACACATAAAAAATTGAAAGATATGTAACTGTCTGTAATGTGGCAATGACTTGAGGTGAACTTCAGAAGGTTATGTCGCGCACATTCACTTTTGTAACATCTAGGAAATATTCAGCACATCCAGAAAATATACTCTCACAATACAACAAAATGAGTCTGTTAAGAGAGTACACACCACATTTTCCTGAAGTAACTCTCTTTATTGCATCCACGAAAAAGTAACACAGCTGACACTGAGCCAGCCACAATCCAACTGCTCAGTGGTTGCCTAGCAAAGCACAGAGTTCTATATGATGTCCCCAGGACTTTATAAGGTTAAAGGGGCAGTAGTAGATTACAACTATCTTCCCCAGCAAGAATGCAATATAATCAAGTATAAGTAAGGTAAGGGAAACAAGGATGAAACAGCAGAGACCATTCTCAGTAAAAGGAACATGGAAGAAATACTAAAATAACTAAAGGAAAACAAAAGACATAAACCCCTTATAAAGGAATGGAATAATAATATATAAGAATACAATCGAAAACATACATTCGCAGCATTGCGCACTTGTACAGGGGAACAAGGCGAACCCAAGAACCATATTCCACAATGTAATCTTTGAGATACGCTGGAGGCCTCGTGGGTCTGAGAGTGCCCTATGACCAGCCCGTACCTTCCACCGAAAGTCCATCACCACTTTTTTCCAGACCCATGATTATCATCATGTGCCTGGAAGTCCTGGCTGCCCTTAAAATTGCATTTGGACAATCTTGACATGCTCCACACCTCTCCCCCTTCCAAAACAACTACATTCCTCCTTACTTCAATAATACGCTTAGGCCCAATGAACTTTGTCTCACCTTTGGGAGACCAAACATATTTCTTTAGATACCATTTCACTTACCATCCACCTGTTAGGCTTAACACCATGCTTCCTATCAAAATGCTCCTTGTACTTTTCTTGATAGTCCCTGATCGTACCTGAAAACAGACTCACCATGCCAGTGGTTCCATTCAACCAAACAGGGTTCCATTTTGAGCCTGCAATTCTTTCTTTTAGTCTCTGGAAGGGAGAAATCCCTGTTACACTGTTGGATGTGTTACGGTGTGCCCATAAATTTTCCTGTAGAATCCCTTTCAAAGGCAGCTTACTCTCAACCACAGTTTGCACACATGCTCTAACCAGGCGGTTCATACTTTCCACTAAACCACCGGCTTGGGGAGCATAGAGGGCCATGCGGTGGGGTTTGATGGACATATCCTCCCAAAATCATGTTATTTCCTATGAGATGAACTGGACACCATTGTCCGTTACAATGGTTTTGGGAATCCCTTCGCAAACAAAAACATTCCTCAAGAATTCCAGTATACTTTTGTCATAAAGGAACTTACACAATGTGCCCGATAGCCATTTGGAAATATATTCCACCAAAACCAGTACAAATTTTTCATTTGCTTCAAATGGGCAAACAATATCTTTGTGCCAATTTACTCCATGGTTCTTCAGGGATCTGTACAGGGGATAGGGGAGCTGCTCTGACTGACTTTGATTTGTCTTTACCAGCACACAATATACAATCCATAACTACCCCCTCCACTTGCTTATCTACCCCTGGTCCCTAGTACATCTCCCTTACTCTGGCTTTAGTTAGTTTCCGGCCCAGGTGGTCGTGAGCCAAGTTAATGATTTTGCTATGCAAACCCTCAGGAGGAATCAATCTCTCACCCCAAATAGTTAATCTTTGACAATACTCAATTCCTCCTGCACATTCCAAAAAGCTTTTGCATCTTCAGGCACATTGCTTAAGCCGGGCCAGCCTCCCCCCACAAAATCCTAAATCTGTTTCCTGGTAGTATCACCGGCACTCCAGCTTCCCATTCCAGCTTGTTAAGAGCCAGCTCCTTGACCCAAAGTATCGGCGTTTCTGGTGCAGAAACCAGTTCCTTATCCAATGGCATGCTGGATAAATAATTAGCCAGAATATTCCTTTCACCTAGTAAGTACTCTGCGATAAAATTATACTCCATTACTCATTCCACCCACCTCTTTATCCTAGGAGTGGAGTTCTCTGCATGTCTACATGCAAACATATGAACCAAAGGTCTGTGGTCTGACTTCACTGTGAACAGCAAAACCAACAATTTTTAAAAAAATGGTTAATAGCCCATATGCAGGCCGGTGCCTCATGCTCCATTACAGAGTAGCGTTCCTCAGGCCCTTTGAGCAAACGTGAGGCAAAAACTATCACTCATTCTTCACTATCCACTAGCTGGGAGAGAACAGCACCCAAACCCTTCAAACTGGCATTCGTGGTAAGGATTGTTTTCCTGGTGACATTAAAATATCCTAAGGTTGGCATACGGGCTATTTCCTCCTTTAACTTATTAACAGCCTCAGCACATTGCGGGGACCAAGTGTATTCCACACCCTTCTTGGATAGGAGTCTCAACGGTTGCACCACACTAGCAAAATTGCAAATGAATTTACAGAAGTACTCTGCTAGATCCAAGAATGAACTAACTTGGTCTTTATCGCATGGTGCTGATGCTTGGGATTTAGCTTCTGCCAGCTCCAATTTGGGGCTAATACCATCTCCTGAAATGGTGTGTCCTAAGTAGAAGTCCGTGCCAACCCTAAACCTGCACTTTTCTCTTTTGAGAGTAAGCCCCCTCTCCATCAATCTGGTCAGAACGTTTTTGAGTACCACATCATGACTCGGTCTGTCCTTGGCATATGCTAAAATATCATCTTGAAAGTACAAGACTGATTTGATTCCCGACAAAAACTCTTTCATCAACCTCTGGAAGCATGCAGCTGTCGAGGCTAAACTAAAAAGGCATTCTCAGGAACCTGAATGCTCCCAGAGGAGTGATGAAAGAGGTTAGTGCCCTAGAGTCGTCGTGTAACATTACCTGATGGTAGGCAACTGATAGATCTATTACACTAAACACCTTCGCTCCTCCCAGTGGCGCTAGAGCTTCCCTAATATTGGGTAGAGGTTGGCAATCAACCCATATACACTGGCTTAGGTCCCTCAAGTCAACACACATCGTGATTTTGTTCCCACCATCCTTTGGGGCCAAACAACTGGGGTTAACCATTCAGAAGATTCAATTTCTTCTATTACTCCCTGAGGCTGTAGTCTATCTAGCTCCTCTTGTAGGGGTTTTAGCATGATGTTAGTTACTTCCCTCACCTTGTGTACTATTGACTTTGGTCTTGATTTAATTGTTATTTTGGTGTTTGAATCCCTTCAATGAACCCAATTCGTCTTTAAATATCTCTTGGAACTCTTGTACAATGTCTTTATCCTCACTGATGTGTGATAACAGCATGACGTGCTCTGGTGAATTTGGGTTCAATGTGATGCCAAGGCCTCTTTGATGGTGCCAACCCAGTAGATTAACAACAAAGAAGGTATGCAGTTCCTGAAGTGGGTCGATAGAAAGGAGATGTGTAGGTCGTAAGGCTGTCCTAAGAATGTAAAAGGAGGGGAATTCCTCCTTTCGGAACTCTGTAGGAACCCGGTTCCGACGGCGAGGGGTAGGTCTCTCACCCTGCATCTGAGGATTTCTGGACACAATACTTTATGTGTCTCAGGACCCGTCGGACACTGTCGAGGCGAACCGCTCTAAATTGTTAGGTCGTCCTTTACTTCTGTGGGGAGCTTTCCTACAGAGTACCATGTGGGAGGTAGGTCTTCCACCCCACCACAACGTGTAGACAGTCAATATAAGGTCCTGATGAATTGCCACTGATCCCCCAGACTATTTAGGCAAGAAACATGTCGACCCTTTGAGAGCACAGTTATTCTGAAACATTGCATTCGGATAGCTGCTTCCCTCTCTTTACACTTTTTAACCAGGTGGTTAGCCAACCAGAATAAAGTCGTTCATAGGACTACCCAACCTGTTTTAATCACTCCCCCAACACACCACATCTACACTTTTTTAGGCCCCTTACCCCCACAGCACCTAAACGGCAAGGAACAAAAGATCTCCGCTAAAGAGCCCCTTATTGGGTGCCCATTGGGTATTGCAGCGCCGACCCCGACGAGGAACAAGCCCAATGATGAAGCATGACACCTAGCGGGTTGGGTGTGTGAGGGCCCTAGTTCCGAAAGGAGGAATTCCCCTCCTTTTACATTCTTAGGACAGCCTTACGACCATCACATCTCCTTTCTATCGACCCACTTCAGGAACTGCATACCTTCTTTGTTGTTATTTGCCTGGGCATGTATGCTGGACCTGCAAAAAGCCCCTCGTCCCTCCTTTTTGTCTCATAACCCAGGTTATTGTCACCTCACTTTGCCATGTACACCTTGCCAATAGTTTCTCTGTCCTTTAATTCTATGGTCATCACAGTATAACCCAATAGGTCAATTTTCTGCCCACCATAGCCTATGGGATTTATTTCTGGTTGTTTCAATGTGATAGCCTCCAACCCAAAATCTTTTCCCAATTTTTATCACCTATTAGGGTAAAAGGTGATCCTGGGTCTGCTAAGACTGGTACACTTTTGCCACCGATGGTGACATCACATTTGGGCATGATCACAGTATCATTTTCCACATTCTCCGCACCCTCTGTCACACAAACACAATCAGTTATATGCAGAATTGCATGCTGGTGCAACTCTGGGTCACATGCAATGCTGTTCACTTTCTGATTTTTACAGACACGTGCATAGTGTACCTTTTTCCTACAAATCTTAGAGGTGGCATTCTGAGCATAAAAATTCGGATAATTCGACGAGTGATTGGGACTGCCACATTTAAAGCACTTCAACTTTGAGTCCTTAGATCCACCCAGGCTAGGCTTATGTTTCTCAGTTTTAGCTGTTACTTTTTGTACAGCTCCAGTGTAAAAGTCAGTCTATACTCACGATCATTTTCAATTACCTGAAAAACACTGGGAGTTGTCCTATTTGTGGCACTTGGTGTGTTGCTCCTCTCCCTAACCCAACATGAAGTACATTCCAAAGTTAATCGCTTCCTTCAGAGAAGGATTTTTGGCTAGCAACTTTTCCTGCACTTTGAGATTGTTTGTGCACCGCAAAAGTTGGTCGCGAATAAGGGAATCTGCAAGATCAGCAAAATCATAAGTTTGAGCCAGGGTCTTCAATGCTGCAACATAATTGCCAACTCTTTCTCCTTTGGCCTGAACCCTCATGAAAAACGTATGTTGTTCCATAACTTCATTGATGTGCGTTCCAAAGTGTGCTTGCAACATAAGTGCAGACATTTCATAAAGGTCCCCAGGCTCACCTTCGCCATTACCCATTACAATGGGATCCACACTCTCATAGATATTATGACCCACCACACCCTGGTTGTCAAATAACACACCCTGTCTTTTGGCCAGGGAGAACTTTTCACCTCCTATTGCTACAAGATACGAATCAAGTAGACGTTTTAATTTTTCCAGGACAACAGTGGTTCACCTCTTTCCGATAAAAACTTCAGAGGTTGACTCATGCTGGCTACCATTCCTGCAACTGAAGTCAAATTAACAAACTAATATAACAATTTAAAATAACAAGTCAACACAATAAGCCAACACAATTAATTAAATTAATTAAATGTCTTTCAGCTATAATATTATAACCTGTGGTGGGTGTTGACTGTGTTACTCTGATAATTGTCTGGTTCCTTGGCGGATAAAATATATCCACCTTACCCCAAATACGTCTCAGTGGTGACAAAACAATGGTGTGATGCAGCATTCAGGTAGGCTCATCAGGATTGGGTCAATATTCCTCCCTGATTAAAACATTGCTGCCTTTTTCCTTTTCTTTGTAATTATTTTCCTTTTTACAGCCCCCCGGTCGATGAGGTTGAATGGAGCACTCGTGCCGACAGTGTAGTCACAGTGAGAACAGCTGCGCACGCACCGTGCATCTTCTAGATTCTTCCTCTGCCTGCCTCAGTGCAAGGATGCATGCACTAGCTTCCTACTATGATGTAGGACTCCGTGCATGAGTTCCCGCATGCGTCTGTGTTTGTTGAGGCGAATGCAAGCTCCTCCACATTCGCCGGCTGCAGTCACCACGGCATGAGGTTTCCACACAGAAGAGACGCCAAGATTATGCCAGGAGTACACTCCACGGACGTTTACTGTGTTACATGAAACGCTTATGAAAATTGACCAGAGATTTGCGAATGATCATGGAGCATTTGTGCATATTACTTTGAAGACTGATCATTTATATGAGTTTAATATCTGGATTGCGGCATACAATACTGGATTCGGTTTGGTTTACTTACCCTTAGAACATATTATGCTCTGCGATATTTACTAAGCTTCATACTTAGTTTGCCCTGAAGAAGTCTGTGGATTACTCCACGTAGACAAAACACGTGTTGGCTAGGAGTCAAATTCCTGTTGGATACTTGTACATGATAATAAAGAACAGAAGAAGAATTCTGTGGAGATAAACTTGTGTGGAATGTGCTGATTATTATGGACAATTTTTGCTCAGGATATTAACGTTCTGTTCCACACAGAAACAGTTTCAAGTCCGTCCTCACTCGAGTGCCTCAAGATCACACGCTCCCCAGCCACAAATGTTGCCATGCATCTTTTGAAATCTACACATTGAGAGGCTCGCGGCTCGACAACAGTCATACGGGGTAAGGGCTCTAATTCAGCCTTTTCGCCAATTACACGCACCATAACAAAACACTCACATGTTAAATAACTCACCACTGCTGTACAGTGATTTTGAAGGTCGAGAATGAAATCCTTTCCACAACATAACGCTAACCCAAGTTAACCGTCCAAATCCTCAAAGTTGCACGCAGGGTTGTTTGGTGGATGCACACTATTACTCGTCGCCAGTGTTAAGAGAGTACACACCACACATTTTCTCAAGTAACTCTCTTTCTTGCATCCACCGAAGAGTAACATCCTCCACTGAGCCAGCCACAATCCAACTGCTCAGTGGTTGCCAAGGATAGGACAGAGTTCCATATGATGCCCCCAGAACTCTATAAGGTTAAAGGGCAGGAGTAGATTACGACAGAGTCCTCTTAAGAAACAGTTCAAACACATGATAAGGCTAATAACCAACATAGACCATCATAAAGTTTTCAGAGCCTAACTGCACATACTAACCGAAACTAAGACTAACTGAAGGTAAAATTCTAAAGTCAGAAGAAGCTCCTTCAGATGTTGAAGACTTTCTCAACAGCAATTAGAAATCCTAAACTCAGGAGAAACAAGGTCTCCAGTACACATCAGAAACCCCACAGAGCCAGATTGACCATCAAGGATCCTGTGGTGCAATGCTCCTTTTAACTACTGATACTGCTATCCAACACTTTCCCTACTGTTGCACTCTCTGGAGTGGGAATAGTAATTTTTACCCCTATGCTATCCAACACTTTCCCTACTGTTGCACTCTCTGGAGTGGGAATAGTAATTTTTACCCCTACGCTATCCAACACTTTCCCTACTGTTGCACTCTCTGGAGTTGGAATAGTAATTTTTACCCCTCCGCTATCCAATATTTTTCTGTATTGTTTTACTTAATGTTGTGTATAACTTATTTTACAAAAATTAAAAATATTGTAATTTTTTTAATTTGTTAATTATATTTTAATTTTTTTAAATAATATTATTTTTGTATGTGTATGTCTTTATTTATAATTTATAAGTTATTAAAATAATTGTTTATGAATATTATTAAGTAAGTATATATATTTTATTTTAACTGTATATGTTTAATTTATTTTATCATTATATGTATCAGTTTTTATTTTTAAACATTTTTATTTAATTTTAATTATGTTTCTTTTAATTATATGTATTATTTACTCTATTTTAGCTTATTTTTTTAGCATTTTAAAAAACGATATTTTTACAACGATATTTTTGACATCGATATTTTTTTTCTCGATGTAGATAGGATGTCGATATTCTTGACTTCGATATTTTTGTCACGATATTTTTGTACCTCGATATTTTTGAGGTCGATATTTTGTCAGTGATTCGTGGCGGAGATCTCCGCACATGTAAATGTTCTACTTTGTAGTAAATGTGGGAGGGACCAGGGAGAGTGTTGGGAAAATTGGAACAATTACTCAAAAAAGAGTGGGGTTTATGGAAATTTAAGGAGGGGTTTGGGAAGAACATGCTAATACACCCACAAAAAGTAAGGCCATTGAAATTCACAGAATACACTTCTAAAGTTTCTACAGCCCTAAAAGTGTAAAAACAGGCTCAAATGTACTCCAGTCCAATTGCGGCATTGGTCAAACAGCACACATGGCCAACCACTGGTTCTGAAACATTCTCATAGAAATTGACTTAGGCGTGTAATTAATATATTTAATCATAAGGGGGTAGGGAGGGAGAAGCGATGATCCATTCAGCTTCCAAATAGAGTACAAAGATCAAAAAATGGGGGAATGGACCACTTGTACCTGCGTTACCAGGGTCATGGATGGTTGGTACCTTTCATAAAAAACCCTCATACACGTACGTAGGTGGGAAGGCGGTATATCTTGGTTCTCCGCCTATTCGTAACGTGACAGCATCATCATAGGGTTGTTTTCGGTATGCTGACCTCCACCAGGAGGTAAAACCACTGGTATTACAGTAGTGTCCAGAGACCAAAAATTGGAGGAAGTGAAGTGCTCAATGTGAAGTGAGGTTAAAATTCTTTCTGCATCCTCATATGGGTGAAATCATTTATTGTATGGGGATGTGGAAGAAGTTAAAAACAATGGGTGTGCGTATGTAGATCGTGTTACTTAATCTAGCGCACTAGTGTAGTCCATATGCGAGGTCGACATGTTTCAGCCCCATTATGCCGAGCCCGGTCTAGGGGGCTTTCTTCAGGACCAGTGAAAGTGGGCTGTCGCTATTTGTGCGGCAGTGTAGAGTGGGTTATCGTTTATCCACTCTATTTAGCAGGTCAATAGTACCTGTAGTTTGTAACTGGGAAACAAAATAAAGAGAGAAAACAGAGTATGTGTGAATTCCAAAGGAGTGTACTGTCCGTTTTCATCTACATGATGCTACAAGTTAACCATTATGATGGGTCAAAATTATTGACCTCACGCTTTTGTGTATTCAACAACGATATGTTCATTACTACGTAAACAGAGGCAGTTTCGAAGATAGTGGTGCCAGGGATCAAACAAGCGCGTGTGGTCTCACGTTTAAAATGTTGGGTATAGAATCACCATTAATCTGTGGTGATGTATTAAGGATTTCCATTAATTAGACACTTATCGATTATCGTTTGCAATCGTTGTGGTGTATAGTGCCCATTTTGAAATACAGTGAACAATACTAAACTCATTATGATGCCGAATGAACACATTATTGTATGCGGGCGTGGTTGTGCGGTGCTTGTGAAAGAAAGTCAGGGTGTCAGTGCGCTATTATCTATACATGCTCGCGCCATTGTGATTTCGGGGGTAATGTAGGGGGTGAACAATGATCAGGCTTTTAGTAAAATGACCGCCGCCATTAACGGCGGCGTGGCGGCTTTTCAAGCCGGCGCGTGTGAATTAAGGCGTTCTTTCATATCGCTTTGAATGATGCTCAATTACCTGAGGATCCCTATTATGGGCCTCCACGAGGGACCGGCGAGTTTCTCCCAGCCTTCTGCGGTGAGAAAAGAGTGTTAGTTTGATACTGTGAGGTTTCAGGAAGGAGGAGCGGGAGACAGGGTTGTGGTAGGGAAGGTTTTATTTTTGAGAGGAGGCGTCTGCGCGCAAAGTTCAGTCTGTAAGGGGGATGAGGTACAAGGTCGGTCCTAGGTCTCCCGGTCATCTCTTGTCCCCTTCTTCCGTCTTCCCGGGAGGGGGGGGGTTCTTTCCAGCCGTAGTCCAGGTCTTCCGCTTCCGCTTCCGCTTCCGGAACGCCCGGCCAAGGGATGTTGCTCAGGACACCCAGAAGGAAAGAAGATTGTAACAGGGGGTAAGTGCTCGTGATAATACGTACTTCGTTAGGGAGAGGGAGTGAGGGAACACCCGTCCGCTTCCCAATCGTGACACACACTAGAAGAGGAGGAGTGCAAGTGCGGGGGTCGGGGATTCAGTTTCCTCTTTGATGGCCGGTAAGGAGTCAGCGCCACTAGTCCTCAGACGCCTCCCGCCTCCCTACCCAGCCCGCGAAACGACTCCGTACCTGCTTTAGCCACGCTCCTCCTGGAGCGTGGCTGGGCGACTCGTGAATCCGGTGGCCTCCTGGCTCTCTCGCTGTTTCCCGTTCTCCCTCCGCTCGTCCAGAGTAAGCCGTCTCTCTCCTGGTCCTCCGCTCTCCGTACTCCTCTCTGCTCTCCGCTGCTCCGCTCTCTCCGGTTCCGCCTCCGGTGTCAACGCACCCCGTCTTCCTGCTCCAGCCCTCTCTTATTGGACGGAGGGTTGCGTCGTCATCAGTAGGGGCAGGATCTTCGTCAGTATGGTCCCAGTTAAAGGGGCTACGTCTCCTTTCCGCAGTGTCCGAGGAAGCAGAGCCGGCCCAGTCCTCCTGCGATGAAAAAGCAAACGGGGTGGTGACGTCCTGCACCTCCCACCAGTCTCTATGAGGGTCCGGGTTGTCCCGGTCCGTTCCCGCCCCGTGACACTCCTCCACCCCTGAATTCTCCCGATCGGGGAGAGGGAATACCCTAGACAGGTAGTCGGCATTGCCATTGTCTATCCCTCTCCTATGTCGTACAGTGAACGAATAGGGCTGGAGGGAGAGAAACCAACGGAGAACCCTGGGGTTGTGGGCAATGTTGCGGCTCATCCATTGTAGGGGTGCATGGTCCGTGTACAGAGTGAACTGGTGTCCCTCCAGGTAATACCGTAACTTCTCTATGGCCCATTTCACTGCCAGGCACTCTCGCTCAATGGTGGGGTATCGTACCTCCCTGGGGAATAGTTTCCTGCTTATGTACACTATGGGGTGTTCTATCCCTTCGGGGTTCGTCTGTGAGAGGACCATGCCTATACCCTGATTCGATGCGTCAGTATGCAGGAGAAAGGGCCGGGTGAAGTCCGGGGAGGTCAGGACGGGGCTAGTGGTTATGGCTTTTTTCAAGGTATGGAACGCCTGTCTCATGGATTCGGTGGGATGTAACAGGACCTGTGGTTTCACCTGCTTCTGTAGTATATCAGTCAAAGGGGAGGCCACGTCAGAAAAATGGGGTATAAAACGCCTATAGTATCCAATCAGGCCGAGAAAGGCTCTTAGGTCTCGTTTGGAGGCGGGAAAGGGGGTATCGGAAATGGCTTTGACCTTTTCTATTTGTGGGGCGATCAATCCATGCCCTAGCACGTAGCCGAGGTATTTCACTTTTTGATATCCCACCCGGGACTTTTTTGCGTTCACATGTAACCCGGCTTCTTTTAGGGCCTGTAGGATAGAGTGGAGGTGTTTCAGGTGGGAATTCCAGTCGGGGCTGAAGACCACGATGTCGTCTAGATATGCTGACGAGAAGGAGTGGTGGTGTTGCAGGACCGTGTTCATGATCCGCTGAAAGGTCGCGGGGGCCCCGTGTAGCCCGAATGGGAGGACTGTGAACTCGTAGAGCCCGTCTGGTGTAGAAAAGGCCGTCTTCTTTCTATCCTCCTCCCGTAAGGGCACCTGCCAGTAACCTTTGGTTAGATCTAACGTGGTGATGTATGTGGCCTCTCCCAGTTTTTCTATGAGCTCATCTATTCGAGGTATGGGGTACGCATCGAAGGACGAGATGGAGTTGAGGGCCCGGAAGTCCATACAGAAACGGGTACTGCCGTCTGGTTTTGGTACCATGACAATCGGTGACGACCACTCGCTCCTTGATGGCCTTATCACTCCCATCTGTAACATGTCCTGTACTTCTTTCTTTATGGCTTTCCTTCTGGCCGCAGGGATCCGGTAAGGTTTCTGTTTTATAGTCTTCCCGGTTGGGGTCTCAATCCGGTGTTCTGCCAGATGTGTTTTACCCGGGCGTCGGAAAAGACCGAAAGAAAAGGTTGTAGGGCTTCCTCCAGCTCCCTCTTATCTCTTTGGGTGAGGTCTTCATTGACAACCAGCTCGCCCACGGTGGTATGTTTGTGAGTAAACGTGGGTACCGTGAGGTTCGAGGCCGTGGGAAGGGGTCCCAACCATTTCTTCAGTAAATTTATATGGTACGTCTGGGTGCGGGTCCGGGTGATCTGCAGTCTGTAAGTGGTTTTGCCTATGACTGCTACAACCTTAAACGGGCCTTTCCATTCCGTCTGAAATTTCTTCGTCGAGGTGGGAAGTAACACCAGCACCCAATCGTCTATCCCTAGAGTCCTCCATCTCTTCCCACGGTTATAGTAGTGGGTTTGTTGTTCCTGTTTCTTTGCTAGGTGGGTATACGCTAGGTCTCGTAGCTTTCCTATTTTGGCTTTCAGACCTTGTGTGTATTCCAGCATTTCCCGGTTCTCGATTGTCTCTTCCCTCTCCCAGGCCTCCTTCGTCATCTCAAGAAGGGACCGCGGTTGTCTTCCGTACAGCATCTCGAATTCTGAACAGCCAAGGCTGCTTTGTACTTGGCTTCTTATTACATACAATGCCAAAGGCAACAGCTGGTCCCATTCTTTACCGTTGACCACCAACATTTTCTTGAGCGTGGTCTTCAGTGTCCTGTTGTAACGCTCCACGAGTCCATCCGTCTGTGGGTGGTATACCGAGGTCTTGATCTGTCGTACGTTGAGGGTCCTACAAACCTCGTTCATCAGACGGGAAACGAAGGGTGTTCCTTGGTCTGTTAGTACCTCTTTCGGGAAGCCCACCCTGGAAAACAACTCCAGAAACTTTTCGGCTATGTTGCGGCTCGTGGGGGCGCGGAGTGGAAACGCCTCCGGAAACCTGGTTGCGTAGTCCACTATTACTAATACGTAGGCGTTCCCTCTTTTCGTGCGCAGTAGTGGGCCAATCAAGTCCATCCCCACCCTCTCAAAGGGATTACCTATAATGGGGAGGGATTGTAGGGGTACTGCTGGTGGCCTATGGGTGTTCCTTTTCTGACATATATCACAGGCCTGACAGTGTGTCTTTATGTCCTTATATACCCCTGGCCAAAAGAAATGACGGAGGACGTTCTGTGTGGTCTTTTCCGCCCCTATGTGTCCTGCTGTAAGGTGGGAATGTAAAAAGAAAGTTATTTGGTCCCGGAAGGATAGAGGGACCAGCAGTTGCTGGGGATCACTAGGGGACGCCTGTCGGTATAGCAGCCCTTCCTTAATAATGAACCGGGGATATACAGGGTGGTTGGCGTCTTGTGTGCTATGGGCCTGTTCCCAGGCGTTGTAAAGGCTGGCGTCATTGGCCTGGGCAAACTTGAAACTACGGTCTAGGAGCCACGGCTCCGGGGTAGTGAGAGCCGGTATCGGATTTCTCCGGCTGTCATCACCTTCCTTCTTTTTCCGCTCTGCCCGAAGGACATCCTGGAAAAGATTAAGGAACTCCGGGTTGTCAGTCCCAATGATTAGGTCTTCCGGAAGCCCTTCTAGCACCCCCACCTTGATCTCCCTGTGTACCCCGTCTGTGTGGATGATGGGAATGAGCGCTATGGGATAAGGTTTAACATCCCCATGTACACATCGGATATGTACGGTAGTATCAGGTATCACCCGGTCGGGGTTAACATACCCCCTTTGGATGACTGATTGTTTGCAGCCTGAGTCGAGAAGGGCCTTGAGCTTCTTACCGTTCACCTGTACACTTACATGAAAGGCCGCTCCCATTTCGGCCGTATACATGATGGACCTGGGGAGGTACCCCACCTCCATGGGTTCGTCCGCTGGTTTCCTCCGAGGGCAGACCCTGGCTATGTGGCCCCAGTCCCCGCACTCAAAACACTGGGGTCCTTTGATGTTTGGTATCTCTGTCTTGGCTTGCCGGGGCTTTCCTGGGTCCTGCAGCGGTCGGTATTTTCTTTCCGGGCGTAGGGGAGGTTGGCGGGTCCTTTCTGCCTCGTATACAGTCCCCTTGGGTTGGGCTCGTGCGTACGTCGACGCCATCTCTATGGCCTGTGCGGCTGTCAAACGGGAGTGTTGCCGTAGCCATTTCTGTGTATTGTATGGCAGCGCATCCAAATATTGTTCTAGATATATTTTTTCCATTATCTCATCTTTGTTGCTAAGGCCTGGGGTTAACCACTTGTCGGCCGCTGTTTTTAGTCTGTAAAAGAGGGTCTTGGGGTTCTCCCCGGGTGCTCCTCTCTCTTTGTGGAATCGCACCCTGTATGCCTCCGTATCCAGACCGAGGTGGTCGAGTATGATGCCTTTTATTTCTCCATACGAAGTGTCCCCGGCGGGGTTCGCCACTTGGTAAGCGGCTTGTGCCTCGCCCGTGAGTAGAGGGGCCAGAAAGAACGGCCACTTGTCTACTGGCCATCCGCAGGCTCTTGCCACTCGCTCGAAGTTGGACAGGAAGGCGTCGGGATCTTCCCCTGCAGTGTATTTCTGCAAGGCGATCCCCGACGGGGCATGAGGTGTGCTCCGCACCTCCCGTACCGGGCCCGCCGCCTGGTCCGTTGCCAGCTTGTGCATACCGTCCATTTGGGCAGCTATGGTATCCCGGAATGTCTCGCGGTCCGCCTGAGCCGAGGACATTTGGCGCTCGACGGCCCATTCAAGCTTCTCTTGGCCCTTGATCAGGTGCTGTATTAATGCCTCCATCATATGTATGCTGATGGGCGCTTCTATGCCCGCATTCTCCACCAGTTGTGAGGTTTCAGGAAGGAGGAGCGGGAGACAGGGTTGTGGTAGGGAAGGTTTTATTTTTGAGAGGAGGCGTCTGCGCGCAAAGTTCAGTCTGTAAGGGGGATGAGGTACAAGGTCGGTCCTAGGTCTCCCGGTCGTCTCTTGTCCCCTTCTTCCGGGGAGGGGGGGGGTTCTTTCCAGCCGTAGTCCAGGTCTTCCGCTTCCGATTCCGGAACGCCCGGCCAAGGGATGTTGCTCAGGACACCCAGAAGGAAAGAAGATTGTAACAGGGGGTAAGTGCTCGTGATAATACGTACTTCGTTAGGGAGAGGGAGTGAGGGGACACCCGTCCGCTTCCCAATCGTGACACACACTAGAAGAGGAGGAGTGCAAGTGCGGGGGTCGGGGATTCAGTTTCCTCTTTGATGGCGGGTAAGGAGTCAGCGCCACTAGTCCTCAGACGCCTCCCGCCTCCCTACCCAGCCCGCGAAACGACTCCGTACCTGTTTTAGCCACGCTCCTCCTGGAGCGTGGCTGGGCGACTCGTGAATCCGGTGGCCTCCTGGCTCTCTCGCTGTTTCCCGTTCTCCCTCCGCTCGTCCAGAGTAAGCCGTCTCTCTCCTGGTCCTCCGCTCTCCGTACTCCTCTCTGCTCTCCGCTGCTCCGCTCTCTCTGGTTCCGCCTCCAGTGTCAACGCACCCCGTCTTCCTGCTCCAGCCCTCTCTTATTGGACGGAGGGTTGCGTCGTCATCAGTAGGGGCGGGATCTTCGTCAGTATGGTCCCAGTTAAAGGGGCTACGTCTCCTTTCCGCAGTGTCCAAGGAGGCAGAGCCGGCCCAGTCCTCCTGCGATGAAAAAGCAAACGGGGTGGTGACGTCCTGCACCTCCCACCAGTCTCTATGAGGGTCCGGGTTGTCCCGGTCCGTTCCCGCCCCGTGACAGATACCTTACTTCAATCCGGCGGTGATGATCTCCCGTCGTGTCTCTCACCTGCAGCTGCAAGAGTCCTTGCTTGTGCTCGCTCTAGAATCGGTGCCCTCAGTGACGTGGGCCCATTCCGAGCAGTCATTTATTTCGTCATAGGGATAGACATAATGGAGAGACTTAATTTGAAGTGTAAAACACATGAAAAGTAAATATTTAATGATAATGTATATTATTAAAAGGTGATTATTCGTGAGTCGTGTTTATGGTGATTAGGTGACATGGAATAGTTGTGTT
Source organism: Calotriton arnoldi (assembly GCA_963921515.1). Lineage (NCBI taxonomy): Eukaryota > Metazoa > Chordata > Amphibia > Caudata > Salamandridae > Calotriton > Calotriton arnoldi. Next base: position 1,228,507 of record CAWUFW010001370.1, read on the forward strand.
AAATTCGGTGAGGCCTTTATTTCAGGTTTCACCTCTTGGGGATTAGTTGTGTGAATATTAAAGAGGGTGTAATTCAAATGGTGACATAGTGCTCCTAGAGGGCCAGATTAATAGCCATCAGTGTATTCTAAAGAGTATTCGTGAAAGGTGGTGAGCACTATTCGGAATCATATAGCAGTTCTTATTCTCGTGGAATGAATCACTGTATTGAGGTTCTTGGTTGGCAGAATGTTACAACGTAGGGGGACAGGCCAAGTTAACTGATGCCAAGGGATATCATTGTTCAGTCCTTGGGCATTAGTCTTTAAGCGATGGACCCAGCGTTGTTCCTTCTCGAATAATATTCGTTCAGCATTGTGGTTCTTGGTGGTTAGCATTTCGATGACTGTCCAGTTCAGTTCATCAATTGTGTGATTAGAGTCAATGTAGTGCTTGCTCATTTTTGTTGTCGCCTTCTTGCACTTAATATTGCTCTTATGTTCTCCAATCCCCAGTTTAACTTTACGGCAAGTCATCCCGATGTATTTCAAACCACATGGGCACGTGATCATGTAGACCACATGCGTTGAGTTACAATTAGTATGTTGTCGTTGTGTCCATATCAGGTTCTCGGAGAGGGGCAAGGTTTTTGTTGCAGTGGTCAATCTGCAAACTGCGCAGGAACCGCATGGGTAATGTCCAGTAATGGGATTCATATTCCAGGATGCAGTGATACTTTCTGTTTTGGTACTAGGTGCAGGTCGTGTGTGCACCAAGAAGTCCTTCAGGTTTCTTGTCCTTTTATTCGCAAGTCTTGGTTTGGGCCATTTTAGGCAGCCAGAGGTGACAATTTTCCAGTTTTTATTGATGATCTTCTTCACTGCGTTGGTCGCCGTGCTGTAAGTTGTTACACAAGTGACTATATTTTCAGGGTGTTCTTTCGGTATTGTGTTCAAAAGGCAATCCCTTGGTTGCTGTCTGGCTCCTTTTTGGCACTTACGTATAGTTTTTATTGGGTAATCTCTTCTCACCAATTTTTGGGTTAGATCATCTGCTTGAAGTTTATAGTCACTCAGTTTACTACAGTTGCGTCTGAGGCGTAAGAACTGACTATAAGGCAAATTGTCTCTCAAAGATCTTGGGTGAAAACTTTTGTAGGATAGTAGGCTGTTCTTCGCAGTGGGCTTGTAGTATGTCTTGGTCTGAATGGTGTTATTCTCTATATAGATGGTAATGTCCAGGAAGTCCAGTCTGCTTCTGTCGGATGTAAAGGTAAATTTCAGACATTCGTCTCTGGTATTGATCCAGTTGATGAAGCTTTGTAAATTGTTACCAGTGTCGTTCCAGATAACGATGATATCATCTATATATCGCTTCCAGAACAATATCTTGGAGAAGAATGGGTTTTGGTTGTTCAGTATGTGTTGGTTCTCGAAATTGCTCACATAAAGGCCTGCTACCGATGGCGCAAAGGTGCTGCCCATGGATTTTCCGTGGCATTGCACATATAATGTCCCATTATATTCGAAGACATTTTCGGTTAAGGCTAGTCTGCAGCATTCCAGGACAAAATGCCTTGGTGTGTTATATTCCCATTGTTCAGAGAATAAGATGTTCTCTAGAGTTTCCAGGGTCTTTTGTTGTGGAAGACTCGTGTAGAGACTCTCCACGTCCAAGCCTACAAGATACATCTCGTCTCCGTTGAAAGGCAGTCCTATAAGTTGGTTCAGGAGGTCCCGAGTGTCTTTCAGGTACGTTGGTGTTTTTTGTACCAATGGTCTTAGGAACTGGTCAGCAAATTGAGACAGTGGTTCAAGTACTGAACCTATCCCGGAAACAATAGGTCGGCCAGGAGGTGGACATCTGTTTTTGTGTGTTTTCGGCAACGAGTAGAAATACGGTACCTTGGGGCTCCTTGTAATAAGGAATTCTGCCTCGTTCTTTGTGATCCAGGTGTTTACTTCAGCTTCTTCCACCATCAGTTCTATGGTACGCTGTAACCTGCTCGTGGGGTCTGTCATGATCTTTTTATAGAATTTATCGTCGGAGAGGAGATCTAGGCATTGTTTGTTGTATCCCTCCTAGTCCAGCAGGACGATGCCTCCACCCTTGTCCGCGGGTTTGATTATTATGTTGTCATTCTTTCTGAGTTGGTCCAGTGCTTGTTGTTCACGTTTTGTGATGTTGAAGAAGGGTTTCTTGATGGTCTTATGGACTTCCTCCGCTTCCTTCATAATTGCTTGTTCAAAAGCTTGTATTTCAATGGGTACCATGTGGTTGGGAGGGCAAAAGGTTGACTTCCGTCTGAGGTTAGTGTCACTCTCCGGTGTATGATCTTCCTTTCCTGTGAAGAAAGCTTTCAATTTTAGCTTCCTACAGAATTCAGCTTGTTCACATTGCAGTTTAAAGATGACCAGTTTTGGGGTTGGGACGAATCCCAAACCCTTGTTCAGGATCTGTACTTGGTTTTACGTTAGGATGGTGTCTGTCAGATTGACTATGAGCGATTCGTTGAGCTTGGACCTGGTCTCTCTTTGGACTCCTTTCCTCCTTCCTCTTTGTGGAGTCTGGCCTCTTCCTAAAAAAGGCGGTTGTTGCATGTTCTGCGGTCCCATCAGAGGGCCTAGTGATGGTAGTCCTTGATGGTATGGGTTCATCCAGGCATGGTAGTTGGGTAAGTATGGTTGAAAAAGTGGTTGTTTGGCCTCACTTATTTGGATCTTTACTGTTAGAGCCGCTGATGGTCTTGTTGCAGTTTTTATTATCAGGATTAAAACTGCAACAAGACTATCAGAGGCTCTAACAGGAAAGATCCAAATAAGTGAGGCTAAATTGAAAACAACTGTACACATTTCTGTGTATAAGAAAAGACTGGAAGAAATCAACCGTGAGATAAATGAGACAAAAGACTACATCACCCAGAATAAGATACAGAAACTGGGAAAAGACCTCAAACGCTTCTCACAAGAAAAAATGCATCCTTACTCAAAAGATGACTACGCTATACCAGACCAATCAACGGACAATGATTCGACAGGAGGGAACTCCACTGACAACTCAGATTGGAGTGGAGAAGACACCTCAACCTTCAAACGTAGAGGAAGAAGTCAATTCAGAAACCAATGACGTCGGAGAGCGAATAGATGGCACAGACCGAACTATGGTGATCAACCAATACCACTTTTTCAACCATACTTATTCAACTACCATGCCTGGATGAACCCATACCATGAATGAATGAATGAATGAGAAAGTTTATATAGCGCTCAGCTACTCCAAAAGGAGTGTCCCGGCGCTGCAGAATCACGTGACTGTTGACCTAAAGATGGATTACCTTCCAAAAAGCCATGTTTTTCAACAGTTTCTTGAAACTCGTCAGGTCCTGAGAGAGTCTGAGGGGCACCGGGAGTTTGTTCCATGCCTGTGCCCCCAGTAGGCTGAAGGATTTACCTCCCCTGCATGCCAAACGCACCTTAGGGACACATGCATACGCCCCCGAGCTTGATCTGAGTGCCCTTGTCGGAGTGTACCAGTCAACCCGTCTTCTAAGGTAACGAGGCCCCTTACCATGAAGGGCTTTGAAGAACATTACTAATGCCTTAAACTGTATCCTCTCCCTGATAGGAAGCCAGTGGAGGGCTTTGAGATGAGGGGCCATATGGGACCTCGGTTTAAGGTGAAGAATGGCCCTGGCTGCGGCGTTTTGCGCCACCTGGAGGCGTTGTAGGAGGCACTCCGACAATCCTATATAGAGGATGTTCCTGTAGTCCAGTCTCGATGTAATCAATGCCTGGACCACGGTCCTCCTACAATCCAGTGCAAGGAGTGGAAGAAACTTCCTCACCATCCTAAGTAATCCAATACAGGTCCCAACTAAGGCCTGAACTTGGGCACGCATAGAAAGAGCGGCATCAATCCAAATTCCCAAGTTTCTAACTATAGGCTGGGCCACACTGGGAGGAGAAAATTCCTCTGGCCACCATTGACTCCAATCCTGCACTGTGGGCTGGCCAAAGAGGACTATTTCTGACTTACCAGAATTACACTTTAGCTGGTTTTCCTCCAGCCACCCAAAAACGTCGGTGAGGCAAGATCTAATCATGTCCCCATCAAACTCGTTACCTCTGTTGCAGGAGAAAACCAGCTCCGTGTCGTCGGCGTATGAAATTATCTTTACTCTGTACGACTCCACTAGTGTTGCCAAAGGGGACATATACAAGTTAAAAAGCGTTGGACTAAGGCAGGAAGCCTGAGGGACTCCTACTTGTAAGCATGGCAGAGGGGGATGAGAACGGGGGAGTCCAAATCACCTGATCTCTATCTTTCATCAAGGACTACCATCACTAGGCCCTCTGATGGGACCGCAGAACATGCAACAACCGTCTTTTTTAGGAAGAGGCCAGACTCCACAAAGAGGAAGGAGGAAAGGAGTAACTTGGAACGAACAACAACGCCAAGTACTAACACGGAGTATGTCCAAAGAGAGACCAGGACCAAGCTCAACGAATCGCTCATAGTCAATCTGACAGACACCATCCTAACGGAAAACCAAGTACAGATCCTGAACAAGGGTTTGGGATTCGTCCCAACCTCAAAAATGGACATCTTTAAACTGCGATGTGAACTAGCTGAATTCTGTAGGAAGCTAAAATTGAAGGCTTTCTTCACAGGAAAGGAAGATCATACACCGGAAAGTGACACTAACCTCAGACGGAAGTCAACCTTTTGCCCTCCCAACCACATGGTACCCATTGAAATACAAGCTTTTGAACAAGCAATTATGAAGGAAGCGGAGGAAGTCCATAAGACCATCAAGAAACCCTTCTTCAACATCACAAAACGTGAACAACAAGCACTGGACCAACTCAGAAAGAATGAGAACATAATAATCAAACCCGCGGACAAGGTTGGAGGCATCGTCCTGCTGGACAAGGAGGGATACAACAAACAATGCCTAGATCTCCTCTCCGACGATAAATTCTATAAAAAGATCATGACAGACCCCATGAGCAGGTTACAGCGTACCATAGAACTGATGGTGGAAGAAGCTGAATTAAACTCCTGGATCACAAAGAACGAGGCAGAATTCCTTATTACAAGGAGCCCCAAGGTACCGTATTTCTACTCGTTGCCGAAAACACACAAAAGCAGATCTCCACCTCCTGGCCGACCTATTGTTTCCGGGATAGGTTCAGTACTCGAACCACTGTCTCAATTTGCTGACCAGTTCCTAAGACCATTGGTACAAAAAACACCAATGTACCTGAAAGACACTCGGGACCTCCTGAACCAACTTATAGGACTGCCTTTCAACGGAGACGAGATGTATCTTGTAGGCTTGGACGTGGAGAGTCTCTACACGAGTCTTCCACAACAAAAGACCCTGGAAACTCTAGAGAACATCTTATTCTCTGAACAATGGGAATATAACACACCAAGGCATTTTGTCCTGGAATGCTGCAGACTAGCCTTAACCGAAAATGTCTTCGAATATAATGGGACATTATATGTGCAATGCCACGGAACATCCATGGGCAGCACCTTTGCGCCATCAGTAGCAGGACTTTATGTGAGCAATTTCGAGAACCAACACATACTGAACGACCAAAACCCATTCTTCTCCAAGATATTGTTCTGGAAGCGATATATAGATATCATCGTTATCTGGAACGACACTGGTAACAATTTACAAAGCTTCATCAACTGGATCAATACCAGAGACGAATGTCTGAAATTTACCTTTACATCCGACAGAAGCAGACTGGACTTCCTGTACATTACCGTCTATATAGAGAATAACACCATTCAGACCAAGACATACTACAAGCCCACTGCGAAGAACAGCCTACTATCCTACAAAAGTTTACACCCAAGACCTTTGAGAGACAATTTGCCTTATAGTCAGTTCTTACGCCTCAGACGCAACTGTAGTAAACCCGAGTGACTATAAACTTCAAGCAGATGATCTAACCCAAAAATTGGTGAGAAGAGATTACCCAATAAAAACTATACGTAAGTGCCAAAAAAGAGCCAGACATCAACCAAGGGATTGCCTTTTGAACACAATACCGAAAGAACCCCCTGAAAATATAGTCACTTGTGTAACAACTTACACCATGGCGACCAACGCTGTGAAGATCATCAATAAAAACTGGAAAATTGTCACCTCTGGCTGCCTAAAATAGCCCAAATTAAGATTTGCGAATAAAAGGACAAAAAACCTGAAGGACTTCTTGGTGCACACACGACCTGCACCTAGAACCAAAACAGAAAGTATCACTGCATCCTGGAATATGAATCCCATTACTGGACATTACCCATGCAGTTCCTGCGCAGTTTGCAGATTGACCACTGCAACAAAAACCTTGCCTCTCTCCGAGAACCTGATATGGACACAACGACAATATACTAATTGTAACTCAACACACGTGGTCTACATGATCACGTGCCCATGAGGGTTGAAATACATCGGGATGACTTGCCGTAAAGTTAAACTGCGGATTGGAGAACATAAGAGCAATATTAAGTGCAAGAAGGCGACAACAAAAATGAGCAAGCACTACATTGACTCTAATCACACAATTGATGAACTGAACTGGACAGTCATCGAAATGCTAACCACCAAGAACCACAATGCTGAACGAATATTGTTCGAGAAGGAACAACGCTGGGTCCATTGCTTAAAGACTAATGCCCAAGGACTGAATGATGATATCCCTTGGCATCAGTTAACTTGACCTCTCCCCCTACGTTGTAACATTCTGCCAACCAAGAACCTCCATACAGTGATTCATTCCCACGAGAATAAGAACTGGTATATGATTCCGAATAGTGCTCACCACCTTTCACGAATACTTTTTAGAATACACTGATGGCTATTAATCTGGCCCTCTAGGAGCACTATGTCACCATTTGAATTACACCCCCTTTAATATTCACACAACTAATCCCCAAGAGGTGAAACCTGAAATAAAGGCCTCACCGAATTTAACACAACTATTCCATGTCACCAAACCACCATAAACACGACTCACAAATAATCACCTTTTAATAATATACATTATCATTAAATATTTACTTTTCATGTGTTTTACACTTCAAATTAAGTCTCTCCATTATGTCTATCCCTATGACGAAATAAATGACTGCTCGGAATGGGCCCACGTCACTGAGGGCACCGATTCCAGAGCGAGCACAAGCAAGGACTCCTGCAGCTGCAGGTGAGAGACACGACGGGAGATCATCACCGCCGGATTGAAGTAAGGTATCAAACTAACACTCTTTTCTCACCGCAGAAGGCTGGGAGAAAGTCGCCGGTCCCCCGTGGAGGCCCATAATAGGGATCCTCAGGTAATTGAGCATCATTCAAAGCGATATGAAAGAACGCCTTAATTCACACGCGCCAGCTTGAAAAGCCACCATGCCGCCGTTAATGGCGGCGGTCATTTTACTAAAAGCCTGATCATTGTTCACCCCACTATACCCCCCCGTAATCACAATGGCGCGAGCATGTATAGATAATAGCGCGCTGACACCCCGACTTTCTTTCACCAGCACCGCACAACCACGCCCGCATACAATAATGTGTTCATTCGGCATCATAATGAGTTTACTATTGTTCACTGTATTTCAAAATAGGCACTATACACTACAACGATTGCAAACGGTAATCAATAAGTGTCTAATTAATGGAAATCCTTAATACATCACCACAGATTAATGATGATTCTATACCCAACATTTTAGACGCGAGACCACACACGCTTGTTTGATCTCTGGCACCACTATCTTCGAAACTGCCTCTGTTTACGTAGTAATGAGCATATCACTGTTGAATACACAAAAGCGTGAGGTCAATAATTTTGACCCATCATAATGATTAACTTGCAGCATCATGTAGATAAAAACGGACAGTACACTCCTTTGGAATTCACACGTACTCTGTTTTCTCTCTTTATTTTGTTTCCCATTTACAAACTACAGGTACTATTGACCTGCTAACTAGAGTGGATAAACGATAACCCACTCTACACTGCCGCACAAATAGCGACAGCCCACTTTCACTGGTCCTGAAGAAAGCCCCCTAGACCCGGCTGGGCATAATGGGGCTGAAACATGTCGACCTCGCATATGGACTACACTAGTGCGTTAGATTAAGTAACACGATCTACATACGCACACCCATTGTTTTTAACTTCTTCCACATCCCCATACAATAAATGATTTCACCCAAATGAGGATGCAGAAAGAATTTTAACCTCACTTCACATTGAGCACTTCACTTCCTCCAATTTTTGGTCTCTGGACACTACTGTAATACCAGTGGTTTTACCTCCTGGTGGAGGTCAGCATACCGAAAACAACCCTATGATGATGCTGTCACGTTACGAATAGGCGGAGAACCAAGATATACCACCTTCCCACCTACGTAGGTGTATGAGGGTTTTTTATGAAAGGTACCAACCATCCATGACCCTGGTAACGCAGGTATAAGTGGTCTATTCCCCCATTTTTTAATCTTTGTGTAATTAATATAACCATAGGAATTAATGTTAAATTAATTAAATTATTCTGACATTTAAAATATCTATTATATATATAGTTGCTATGAGGCCATAGAAGTTGGAACATTCAGAAATACCATTGCCACACTCCACGATCACTTATAGGAATGAAAGGAGAAGGGTTTGATTGTCTTTGATGAATAATGTTTTCTCAGGCCATATACCCCAGCCACACCTTGCTTTTAGTTGTTGCCCAAGGTATCTAAACATACTACAAGACCACCTAGACAACCTATTGTACCATCCAAGGGAAGCCTCTTTGAAGACACACATATCTTCATAAACTATTTCATGCTACCCTTTGTGTTAGGGTTATTATCATACTGGAAAGATAGTGGAGATTTCCTAAGGAAAATTGCTGACATTCATTGGGAATCCACATTCCTCCTGATCACCTTGGATGTGAATTCTTCATATATTTGTTTCCAACTCGACCAAGGGTTATATGTTTGTAAATATTTCTTCAGAAGTAGACAAGAGAGAGTATTTGATCATAGAAACAGGCTCATGGACATGATCATATTCCGCCTGGAAAACAATATTTTGATTTTTGAGGGTGGATATTTCCGACTAACATCAGGAGCAGCAATGGGCATCTGCTTTGCTATGTAAATCTATTCATGGGCTTGTGGGAGGAGCCGCTGGTCTGGCTCATAGTGAATGTGGAGTCCATTAAGCACATACTATTATGGGCATGTTACATTTATGACCTGTTCATGAAATATTAAAGTGATATATCGGAGGCTGAGAATTTCATAGCCAAATTGCAGGAGCATAACTTTAATTTGACCTTCACACATGACATGAGTAATAAAGAGATTGACATTCTTGATATTCACATAGAAGTTAGAAATGTGAAGTTAGTCACTAGCCTACACAGAAAAGAAATGGCAGGGAATAATGTACTGTCAGCTTTCGCAACTGTTATCCAGTCAGTTCTGACAACAATCTGCCTCACTCCCCAGAGTGTGTCCCTCTGTGCACCAAGGAGGACTTACTAGCTAGGATCAAACACAGGAGGGGTTAAGGGAATGGGGTTGAGAGAGAGGGAGACAAACAGCATGCCTAGGTCTTCTTTAGCATGTCTCTCGCTGGTGTTACGTCTTTGGTTGCACTGTGGGTATGCACCATAGAAGTTACATGGAGCATTTTAGTATTAATGAAAGGCATGTGATATTCGGAATAAACAAATAATAAACATGTATACTCACCAGCTCCAGAACGTCCACAGTGATCCTAAGTTAAGCAGAAGCGAAGCCGCTACGCCCCAAACTCAGTAAAAGGATAAAGGCTTATCTGAGCAGGGAAATGGGAAAACACAGCAATACGACAAAGCCAAAACAGAGACCAGAGATCAAGGTCATCATTACAGGTAAGATTGTCAAGGAACTGTAAAGAAAAAACACAGTAGTATGCCAAAGTCACAACAGAATCCAAAAAGCTAGGTCAGAGTAACAGGCAAAAGGTCATAATACAGAGGAACCGTAAAGAGGGAAAATTACAAAGGTGAGGGATGGGAACGGTGAATGAATTAGCTACAAGCAAAGAGTTAGTGCAACACAAAAGCTGCCACCCATCTTCCTAATGTCTTCTCGATGTTTAAATACTGCTGCTGCCTGTCGTTACCCAGGAGTCCAACACTTGACACTGACTGGATAGCTACTCATGGTACCCCAGCTGCCTCCAAAGTCTTAAAGGGGTGTTCTTGTAGCCAACGTCCTCAAACCTCAGATGCTCTGCTGATTTCTGACATTTACATCATGCCAGAAGCCAACATCTGATAAACCTGAAGCGGAGCATCCCTTATGGCAAGTTGGTCTGAACTAAAAGGAATTGTGGCAACCAGGAAATATATAAGAAAGAAAAGTTAATGATAACACATTTTTAACAGAGAGGATATGCCATGTAAGGGTTGCATGAAGGAGTTGAATAATTGAGCGCAAACAAATACAGGAACCCACGGTATATGACTAAACCTAGGAGAAAAGACACTGGTAATGAAATCAGGCTCATCACAACTTTTAACAATACATCGAGAGAGACCAGAAACATAATTTCTAGACACTGGGATATCCTCAAAACTGATCCAAGTTTATGGCAAAAGTTATAGAACCACATGCTTCATCAACATTTTGTAAAACAAGATCTCTTGTACAGTTTTCTCTGTCAAGAAAAGGGTCTTGAAACATATGTGATCCTGCAGACCTGAGCCATCCCGAGGCTAACACTTTGCATCATCCCAAGAAAGAAATGTTGAACAAGTGAAGTATTTTGGTATTGACAGCATCTTTCCCAATATCTGTGAAGGAGGACAGAGAAAGCATCCTTAGAAAAGTGGAATCCAGATAAATGATCAAGATCCAGACTAAACATCGTGGAGGACTGAACAAGGACGAAGCGCTACATGGAATGCCTGTCGTCCCTATTCACTGATTAATTCATTTTGAATGTTATCTGCTTGCCGGAAATATTGTGCTTTTTTATTTATGTGATACCACTTGGTTGTGTTGTCTGTACTATCTATTGGTGAATAAGAACAATTGGATAGTTCAACACCCATCGCCCACCTTCAGCCCACTGTGGCAGGACAGTTCATACCTTAGGTACTATTGGTATCTATTGAAAGCTAACATGGGTGCAGGTGATACACACATGGTGCATTTGTATTTTAATTGTGCATATATTCTGTTTGAATTGAATATTTGTTGCACATAATATCAATGTTACCTATAACATTTGTGCCACAAAAAAGATTTCATGAAAAGAATAACTTGGGGTTGGTCTATAAAATAGGTAAGAAGATCATGAATAGATCCAATTGGGCTACAAAACTGACATTGTAACCACAGGGATTCAACTTGTTTTAGTAAACATTGGTTAGTAATTTTTGGAACACAGAGACTATGCATGGACCTGGAGGATGGAAGTGTCAGAAGTACCATAGAAACATTATGGCGGTGGTTGGCCTGAGTACTTATTAATTTTCCAATGAAAGCATTTATCTATGTATGAGTTATATTGTTATTGTGAACATTGGTTGGACTCATCTGAGCAGCAATTGAAGCTGGAATGTATTGTTGTTATAAGATCAAAGAATTTGGGAATGGTACACAAACTTGCCAGCATTGATGATTTAACCGTAGTGTGTGTTGTACTTTTATGAATGAAGTACAGGATTGAGATTGCTGTTCTAACTGCTTTTATAGACTGCATAGATCTCATTTGTAACTGACTGGCATTCAGATATATGAGCCATTGATGTGTGAGTGGAAGTATGTTGGGTGGAAGTATGTTTTCTATTTACAGGAATACGGAATCTGACTATTGCCTTAATTAATTTTATGAATGCTGAGACCCTTACTCATTCCAAATTGCTGATACACAGAGTTATGACATATTATTTGCGGGAAGACTGTGTTCCCATCACACAGAGTTTGTTTTTCATGTTTGTGAACTGACACATTTATTTTGATAGGAAATGGGGGATATTGATGTGTGAAACTTTTCTTGCCGAAAAGCGTCACCTGTCATTCTTCATTTACATTGATCCTTTTGGTAAATACTATATATAAATATCTACATATCCATATAGATATCCTCTCTTGTGGACATATTATATATATATTATGTCCACAAGAGAGGGTATCTATATAGATATATATATTTATATATAGTATTTACCAAAAGGATCAATGAAAATGAAGAATGACAGGTGACGCTTTGATCTTTTGGTACATACTATATATAAATATCTATATATCTATATAGATATCCTCTCTTGTGGACATATTATATATAATATGAAAATGAAGAATGACAGGTGACGCTTATAAAACAAGAGACACATATATATATAAAACTGCAATTTGTTTTTTTGTTTAAAGGCTAAAGATTAGTTATAGTTATGGAAAATATTATTTTATCTTTCTATACAAATCAAACTTAAACTACACAAACATTTCAAAAATTTCAAATTCTAAAGTTATAGCTTTACCTTAACATTTTCCTTTATGCACCACCTTTAAATTACTGTAGCTCGCGCACCTTCGTACACACTGTTCTCAACTCTCTAGCCAGAGTACATTAACTATAACTCATGCCTTTTCCATGCACTGCTTATACACTTTTGTATTGCCTCACTTGTACTATGTGAAATTATAGTATTCATAACAACGCTTATGAGATCTCAAATGACATAATTTGTGAGAACACTGTGCATGGAATAGTGGCGAGTTATAGTTAATGTACACAAGCTAGTGAGTTGAGAATAGTGTGTACGGAGGTGTGCAAGTTATTGTAATTTAAAGGTGTGTGAAATTATAAATTTAAGGTAATGCTATAACTTTATAATTTAAAATGTGTCGTAAAGTGGAGTGGCGTAGAGTGGAGTGGCATAGAGTGGATAGCATAAAGTGGAGTGGCGTAGAGTGGAATAACATAGAGTGGAGTGGCTCAGAGTAGCAAGGACTCGAGTTGTGTAGAATGTAATAGCAGAGTGGCATACAGTGGAGTGGCGTACAGTGAAGTGGCATACTGTACAGTGGTGTAGACTGGAATGGCGTCAAGTCAAATAGCGTAGAGTGGATTGTGGGAGAATGGAATAGCGTAGAGTGGCATAGATTGGAATGGTGTAGAGTGGAATAGCTTAGAGAGAAGTGGCATAGAGTCGAGTACTGTAAAGTGGAGTGTCAGAGTGGAGTGGCACACAGTGTAGTCGCGTACAGTGGAGTGGCATACAGTGGAATAGGGTAGAGTGGAGTGGTGTAGAGTGGAATAGCATAGAGAGGAGTATAAAAGCATTGTGTAATTTAAAAATTAAAGGCATAGCTATAACTTTAGAAGTTGAAATGTTTGTGTAGTTTAAGTTTGGTTTGTATTGCAAGAATAAATAATGTTTCCCTAGTTATAACTAATCTTTAACCTTTGTTTTTTTCGTTGAATTTGAATGGTTTTTATTTTTTAATAGATGTGTTTCAAATCATAAAGTGGAGTGTCGTCAAGTGGACTGTCCTAGAGAACAGTGGAGTAGAGTGTAGTGTCGTACAGTGGAGTGTTTTAGAATGGAATAGAGTGGTGTTGCGTAGAGTGGAGTGGCGTACAGTGGATTAGTGTACAGTGTAGTGTCGTAGAGTGGAGTGGCATAGAGTGAAATACCATAGAGTGGAGTAGAGTTATATATAAGGGATTGGTGTAGAGTGAAATAGTGTAGAGTGAAGTGTCAAACAGTAGAGTGGCCAGCGTGGAGAGGAGTGGCTTACAGTGGAATAGCGTGGGATAGCGTGGCATACAGTGGAGTTGCATAGAGTGAATGGTGTAGAGTGGAGTGGCTTACAGTACAGTGGTGTAGAGTGAAGTAGTGTAGAGTGGAATAGCGTACAGTGGAGTGGCATAGAGCGGAATAGCAAAGAGTGGAGTGGCATGGAGTGATGTAGAGTGGAGTGTCATAGAGTGGAGTGGCGTACAGTGTAGCCGCTTACAGTGGAGTGGCATACAGTGGAATAGAGTAGAGTAGAGTTGCAAAGAATAGCGTAGAGTGGAGTGGTGCAGAGTGGTGTAAAGTGAAGTGGCGTAGAGTGAATTGGCATACAGTAGAAAAGCGTAGAGTAGAGTGGTGTAGAATGTAATAGCGTAGAGTGGAGGGGCATAAATGAGAGTGGCAAAGAGTAGAATACCGTACATTAGAGTGGCATGGAGTGGCATAGAGTAGAGTGCAGTAGAGTGGAATAGCCTAGAGTGGAGTGGTGTAGAGTGGAGTAGTATATAGAGTGGAGTGGCATTGCGTTGAATAGCATAGAGTGGAGTTGAGTAGAATGAAGTGGCTTAGAGTGGAGTGTCAGAGTGGAAAAGCATACTGTGGAGATTCATAGAGTGGAGTGGAATACCGTAGAGTGGAGTGATGTACAGTACAGTGGCATAAAATGGAGTGGAGTGACGTAAATTAGAGTAGCTTACAGTGGAGTGGTGCAGAGTGGAGTGGGGTGTCAAGTTATAGGCCACTTATACAACGCACGTTCACTATAAGGTCTCTTGGTGCGAGGGTAACAAAAGACAACAACTAATATTCAGATTAGACATAAACATGTTGGAACAACCAGGTTTTTAAAAAACTTTCTAAAACTCGCGTAGTTAGGAGATGATCTAATATCGGGGGGAGAGAGTTACAGGTGTGAGGAGCCTGAACGGAGAAGCTGGCCCCTCCGAGCCTTTTCCTCTTGTATCTTGGCAGTGTAGGTAAGTTATGGTAAGCCGATCTTAAATGACGATTGGGAGTGTAATGCTAGATTATGGAGGACACAAAGGCAGTGCTTTTGCCGTGAAGAGCCTTAAAAATAATGCAGGCTGTTTTAAATACAGTCCTGAGCTACTGGAAGCCAATGAAGCCTTTTCATTAAAGGCTTAGGGCCCGATTACGAACTTGGCGGTCCATGGGACCGCCAAACCTGTGGTGGCAGTCCATGGACCGCCAGAGTGACGGTCCACCCACCCTATTACAAGTAGGGCTGTTGGACCGCCACTGGACTGCTGCTACCGCAGGGATCCTTGATCCCATGGTGGTGGTGCAGCGTTCTGAGGCAGCAATATGCTGGTGGTGCTGCTGCTGCACCGCCGAGCATATTACGAGATGCCTCACTGCGACCCTTTTCACGGCGGTGAGCCCCGCCATGGAAAGGATGGCGGTGAGGCATCTCAGGGGCCCATACAGGGCCCCCTGATGCCTCTGTGCATAGGGGTGCATGCAGGGAGGCACATGGTGTGCCCCCCTGTATTTATGCACCCCCTGTTCCTGCATGGAAAGAAATGCACAACATTGTGCATTTCTGTCTGTGCAGGAATGGGCTGCTGCACACCTACAGTGGTGCCTTTCTATGGCTCTCCTATGAGCCTTAGAAAGGCACTGCGGTGGGATCGCCATTTTAGGACCGCCCGCCTGGATTATACTCGTAATCCGGTGGGCGGTCAGACTACGAGTTTGGTTGTCTCGCAGCAGGGCGCTGGGGTGGCGGCCTGTTGTGAGACTGCCAAACTCGTAATCAGGCCCTTAGTATGGCAGTGACTAGGCTGACAAAAGTCCAGCCGAGCTGCCTGATTTTGAACTAGTTGCAGTCTGTTGTGTAGGCCAGTAGGAAGCCCCAGATAAAGTGCGTTGGCATAGTCTATCTGAGAGATCACAAGAGCAATAAGGATTCGGATAACTGCTTCCTCCATAAAGTATCTCCTAATTTTCTTTATTCTCTGAAGATGGAAGTAGCAGGAAGATGACACAGCTCCTATATGAGATTTGAAGGATAAATCCTCATCAATGAGAATTCCAAGGCTTTTCAAAGCTTTCTTGGGCAACGGTGGAAGATCCAATTCAGGGGCCCAGAAAGAGGGATTCCAATGGGTCATTTTGTTGTTAGTAACCACAACTTCGGTTTTATCCAAGTCCAGCTTAAGCTGGTGAAAATTCATCTAGTCCCGGATATGTAGCATGGTATTTTGGAAGAATGCCTTGGATTCCAAAGTGATGTTGATGGTGAAGATCGGCTGCATATCGTCAACATAGTTATATATTTTCACATTCTGCTCCTGAAGGCAATGTATGAGAGGACAAATGTAAAGATTGAACAAGAAGGAAAATAAGGAGAATCCCTGTGGCACACCGCAATCTAAAGGGACTTTAGCAGAACAATACGGGCAGAGGGAAACTGATTGAGCTCGATCTTTAATAAAGGATGCCGACCACTCAAGAGCATTGCCACATACACCAGCAGAGCTGACACGGTCGATCAGTAGACCATTATTGACCGTGTCAAAGGCCACTGAAGGATCAAGAAGAACTAGAGCCTGACTAATCCCTTGATCTGCCTCCTTCCTCATATCATCCTTTACAGCAAGGAAGATTGTCTCAGTTGAATGTAAAGGATGAAAACCGGTCTGATGGGAGTCAAGAAAACCTGATTCCTCCAAAAAAGAACAAAGATGGTGAGCTACATGAGCCTCTAATAACTTAGCAAAGAAGGGAAGCAAAGATATTGGTCTGTAATTCTTTAATATTGTGGGGCCATCCCTAGGTTTTTTAAAGAGGGCGAGCACTACAGCCTCCTTGAAGGAATGAGGGACCTTGCCCTGAGTGAGGGATAAATTTAGAAAAGAGGCAATTATATCCGGAAAGCGTGAGAAAATTGTTTTTTAGATGTGAGGGGGACATATGTCGTTTAGAGAGCCTGTCTTGACTGCGGTCATCAGCTTGAAGAGACGCTCTTTACTGATGGCAAGAAAAGCAGACAGTGTCAGATGATTTCTGGTAGGATTTCAAAAGATTGTGTGCTAGATGGATTTTATTTTTTATGAGTTTTATTTTCTCAATAAAAAGGAATTCAGTTCATCACAGAGAGTTTGAGTGGGGACCACAGGTAGAGATAGTCTATCAGGGTTAGCAAGTTCTCTGACCGTCTCACAAAATGACATCGTTTTATTTTCTGAGTTCAGGATTTTGTTTGAAAAAACATAGGGGCATATTACTAAGGTCCGGCGATAATTATCACTCAGCGCGCTTAGCGCGAGGATAATTATCGCCTGACTAACGCTGAATTTTATCACTGAGATAGCGTGCTATCAGCAACGCTCATCTCAACAGTGATAAAATTTCAAGCGCTCACTGCCAAATGTGCGATTATCGCTGGAAATCCAGCGATAATCACACAACTTTTGGCGATAGCTTGCTGATAGGGCAGGACAGACTTCAGCCATGATATCCACCTTCCATTGGATATCATGGCTAAGTCATACTGAGAGCAGGCGTTAGAAAAGTAGCGCTAACCGCGGTTAGCGCTACTTTTCTAATCGCTCTGCATGTTCGCCTGCAGCTTGATAATAGGAGAAATGTCGGTTAGCGACATTTCTCCCTGTTATCCCTGGGAAGGAACGCCCACTTTGCATCTCATTAGAGATGCAGAGCGAGGCGTGGGGAAAACGGGTGCTAACATGCGTTAATGCATGTTAGCACCCGCCTTGATAATAGGGCGGTAATATTATCTCCGCTTTTTGGCTCTTAAAGCCAAAAAGCGGAGATAATGGCCCTTGCTAATATGCCCCATAGATTTTGCCTGTAGAGTTAGTTTTTTTGTATGTGTTTAGACGTTGTGCGTATGCTACCCGGCCTTTTGGTAGATCAGTGTGGCGCCATTTCCGCTCCGCCTGCCGGAGTCCAGTTTTGCAGCTTTCAACTCGGCTAAAAACTATTTGGATGCTTTGTGACAGCCAAAGAACTTAGTTTTACGAACAGGGGCATGAATATTACTGGTGCCCGTAAGCCGGTCCAATATAGCTTCCTCTGCATCCTCCAGGTTTTCAGTCAGAATCGGAGGAGAAAGAGACAATGTATTGCAGAGTGAGTTTAGGTTTGTGCCTTTCCAATTTGTGGTGAAAGTACCCAGTTGGCTAGGGTTTTTGTGAAGGATACATTTTATAAAGCGAAATTAATGAGGTGATGATCTGACCAAATACAAGGAGAAACAGTGAGGTGAACTATAGTTAGATTGGAAGTCCAGACCTGATCAAGAGAATGACCTTTATTGTGGGTAGGGACAAATAGGTGCTGGTCAAGATTGAGAGTGGTTAGAATATCAGTCAGGTCTGCAGACAGTTGACCACCACTGACTTTGTTGTCCCAAAAGTTAAAATCGAGTAGGAGAAGTATTCTTGCATAGTTGATGGTTAACTCGGAGAGTGACGCAGCCACTAGCTGAGGAAAACTCTGCATATATCCCAGCAGTCTATATATAAGAACAAGTAGCAAAGGGGCGGACGGGGGAGTCAGGTTGAAACATCATATTATCCACCCCAGGAAGCGATAATGGAGAAAGTTTGTCCATTGAAAGGTGTTTTTTAACAATTGCTGCCACCTCCACCTTTTTTTCCCTGTGGACGATTAGTATTAAGTAAATAAAAATTTTCAGGAAGGGCTGCCAGAATATCTGGCACTGAATAACCCGTCAGCCAGGTTTCTGTCAAAAATAGGATATCTGGAGATTCAGAATTAAACTAATGGAAAAATCTCCAGATGATGCTTTGCAAGAGACCACGTGTTGGGATAAATAGCAGTGAGTTGATCATTGTTCCATTTAACTGATACCGGCAGAGCGTTGGTAGTAGGCTCTGAGGAGAGTTTATTTTCGTTGGTTAGATTGGCTATTTCCCTCTGATTTGACGACCGAGCCATAGAATTCTTGTTTAGAATACCTAGCTTATTAAGTTTAAAAAAAAAAAAGGTGGCTCAATTTGGAGGCTCCCAGAAGATAGATTCATGAGCTCACCAGAGGAATAGGTCAGCTTACAGGCAAAGTGACTGGCCCTTGGTCCCAGGTGGCCGCAGACGGGAGCAGACAAGCTTGCCTTTGGCGCGTCCTCGCCACCGGCATGAATTTAAAGGGTAGGCGCTCTGACAGACCACTCTCCTAACTTTCTATTAGTTACCCCCCAGACCAATCACAGAAGCACAAAGCGCGTCCCCAGCCGGTGCAAAGCAGGCAAAATACTGTAGAATATGGCGGGAGAAAGTTTCTCAGTATGAGCAGTTTAAACAATTTAGGGTGAAATAGCGCACAGCAGAGTGGCGTACAGTAGGAGTGATGTAGAGTGTAATACTGTAGAGTGGAGTGGCGTAGAGTGGAGTTACGTTCAGTGGAGTGGCATACACTAGTGTGGCGTAAAGTGCAGAGGCATACAGTTGTATAACGTAGAGTGGAGTGCCGTAGAGTGTAATAGCGTAAAGTGTCATGGCGTACAGTGGAGTGGCATGGAATGAAACAGTGTAGCATGGAGTGGCTGAGAATGGAGTGGCGTAGAGTGGTATAGCATAGAATGGAGTGGCAATGAGCAGCATACCGTTGAGTGACATAGAGTGAAAAGGCATGGAGTGGATTGGAGTGCGGTACAGTGAGTGCTGTACAGTAGAGTGGCGTTGAATGGAGTGGCATAGAGTCAAACAGCATAGAACAGTGTGGGCTACAGTGGAATAGCGTAGAGTGGAGTGGCGTAGAGTGGCTTAGTGTTGAGTGGCTTAGTGTGGAATAGAGTTGAATAGTGTAGAGTGGAGTGGTGTAGAGGAGTGACGTTCAGTGGAATGGCATAGAGTGGAGTGGCATGGAGTGGAGTGGCAGAGAGCGGAATGGGTAGAGTGTAGTTGTGTAGAGTGAGGTGGTATAGAGTAGAGTGGCGTAGGGTGGAGTGGTGTAGAGTGGAGTGGTGTAGAGTGGAATAGTGTATAGCAGTGGTTCCCAAACTGTGATCCGCAGACCCCCATGGGTCCGTGACGCATTCTCAGGTCGTCCGCCGGCAGCAGTTTTAAAAGCACTGCAAAGTTCCTTGTATAATCAGCAGTTTTTGGGCAACCATAAAAGTGTCAAGATAACTCCGGTGATTAATGTACCTGATGGAGGGAGATGGAGTTTTGTCCAGTGGCAGCTTTGATTCATCTAAGGTAAAGCAGAGGGTTAACATGCCTGCTGCAAAGAACATATACCATTCATTTAAAAAAACAGTATTTTATGTACATAGCTCAATGGGTTACTGCTTTTGTCAGAAGATTCTTTTGTTACTGTGTAGTTCATAAGTTAACAATCGTAATCTAGCACAGTGAGCTATGAACTGCCATCAAAGCCCCTGACGCCCTGGTTCGGTCCAGCCGTCGGGCGACCACTGCCTGACTACTATGTAAACTAAATATGTAGGTACCCTTATTCTGATGTAGTGTTTTGTAATTTAAAACTGTTTATAATATGGGGAGATGTTTGTGATTAAGGCTAAAAAAAATTACTGAGTGCCCACCATGGTAGCGAGAATTCATAGTAACAAATGAAACAGCAGAAACATTATCCCCATGTCATTGTAGAGTGAACAAATTCCATCCCAAACTGGCACTTGCCATAAATGCACGGTATCATGGGTACTTGTTAGAAGAATATCCGTAATCTGCACGAGAGGAATTGTAATTTTGAAATTTAATTTACAATTTGAGTTTAATCATGTATTAATGGGAAATGCATTACCATCTAATGAAGTGTGAAAAGAAACTGATTGGCATCAGGATCGCTGTTGTAAACAGTAAAGGAAAGTGTTTCTTCTCTTTTGGCACCTTTGGGCACCTGTTGCCTCTTTGGTTTGCTCTGGCAATCTGCTGTTCTAGTTCTTTTAGTGGGTTTTAGTTGCTCAGCGGGTTTTGTTTTTGGCATCTTTTTATTTTATTTGGCTTAATTGGGGGGTTGGTTCTGCCCCCGCCTGCTGTTTTTCCTGCTCCCACTGTTTCTCCCACTGGTTCCTTGCTCGCCGACCTTCCCCCTCCCTGCCAGCCTCTCCAACTACCCAGGTCTACTAATGGAGGTCGGTGTGTGGCCCCAGTGAGTAACCCTTGACTTCCAGTCTCGTGCACCAGTCCCACAGCTGCAGCTAGTACTTCTGACTATGCCGCATACTATGCTGAGACCCCGGTTCGATCTCGCTGTCGGGCGACGGCTGCCTTACCACTAGGTAAATTAAATTTGTCAATAACCTTATTCTGAAGCAGTGTTTTGTAATTTAAAACTGTTGGTAACCATATTCTGAGGTAGTCTCTTGTATTCTCCTGCTTTTGGCACCTGTTGCCTTGTTGATTTGCTCTGACAATCTGTTGTTCTAATTGGTATAGTGGGTTTTAGGGGCTCAGTTTTCCCCACTCCCGCCATTTTACCCGCTCGTTCCCCACCCTCCTGCCTCTCTGCCAGCCCCACCCGCCCCTCAGGACTTCTTATGGAGCCCGCTGCGCACCCCCAGTGAGTAGCCCTTGACCCCCGGTCTCATGCGCCGCTCCCACCGCTTTCGCTGCATAGTTCACCTGACTCTGGAGCATACTTTGCCCCCGAGGCCCTGGTTCGGACCCGCTGTTGGGAAACTGCTGCATGACCACTAGGTAAATTAAATTTGTAGGTAACCTTATTTTGAGTTAGTGTTTTATAATTTAAAACTGTTAGTTACCTTATTCTGAGGTAGTCTCTTGTGTTCTCCTGCTCTTGGCACCTTTGGGCACCTATTACCTTGTTGGTTTGTTCTGGAAATCTGCTCTTCTAGTTGTTTTAGTGGGTTTTAGTTGCTCAGTGGGTTTTATTTTTGGCATCTTTATTTTATTTGGTTTAATTTGTGGGTTGGTTCTGCTCCTGCCATTTTTCCTGCTTCCTCAGTTTTTCCCGCTCCCGCTGGTTCCCTGCTCCCCTCCCTCCCACCTCTCTGCCAGCATCTCCCACCCCCCCAGGACTACTTATGGAAGCCGCTATGCGGTGCGCAGCAGGCATGCTGCCGGTGCACCAAAGGCAAGCCTGTCCGTGCCTGGACACATGCTCAGCACCAGGGCCCCTGATTCTCCCACCCTACGAAGATACACCACAGCTGACCTCTGATCCCTGGATCCCGGATGCGCTAACAACCACTGCTGCTGCATATTCCCGCATACCACAAGACTCCTTCTCCTTCTGACACTGCTGCCTCACCTTCAGCACTGAAGCAACCAATGGCAACAGTGACACCGCAAATGTGGCCGCATCTCTGATACATCAACCGAGACCACCACAACACAAGTAGAGTGCATCTTACTCAATGCGCGTTCACTCGGTAAGCACACCACGGAGGTCTGGGACATGATCTCCTCCTTCACCCTGGACGTCATCTTCCTCACAGAAACCTGGCTAAACCCCGCCTTGGCACCAGACATTGCCACCGCCATCCTAGAAGGTTACAAGATATCACACTGAGTCCGAACCAACAAGCACAGAGATGGAATTGACATCATCTAAAGGGACTTCATCTGCAGCAAGACACCCCAAGACGACCAACATCAGTAATGGAACAACCCAACTTCCAACTCCACACAGTTGGAAAAAGCACCATCAGAGGCACCCTCACCTACAGACCATCAGAACCATGCCCCAGCTTCTGCAGCGCCATCCCAGAACTCGTCGCCCTGCTTGCAATTTCTGAGCATTACATCTTCCTAAGGGACCTCAACTTCCACCTCGACGACTCTAGTGACACCACTCCACCAACCTCTTGGATAGCATGAGGAACATCGGCCTCAAGCAGCTCATCAGTCATCACTGACCCCACCCACATCACAGGACACACGCTCGATCCCATTTTCTCCTCCAGTGACAGACTTGGGTACATCCACCCCACTCCAATCACCTGGTCCGACCTCCACAGAGTATACTTCACCATCTCAGGACCAAGGTATCCCGGTACTGTCCCCCCCTGCTCCATGCGAAGAGACTAGAAAAATGTATCGGATGACATGTGGAATGACACTCTCTGCTCAGGCCTCCCAGACTGCACACACAACTCTGAACAAGATTCTTCCAGTAGATCACAGAATGCGCAGATGCCATTGCCCCCGCCAAGACAGTCAAGGTCATGGAACAAGACAAAAGAGCAAGCTGGTTCACTGAGGAACTGCACTCCGCCAAATGCAACTGCCGACAACTTGAAAGGAGGTGGCACATCAGCAAAAAAACACAAGACCGCACTGCCTTCAGGACCGCTCCCACCAGTACTACCGCCTCCTGAAAGAAACCAAGAAGAACGCCCTAGCAGAGCGCATCACAGCCAATGCAAATCACAGCAAAGAACTCTTTGCCATCATGAAGGAGTTCACAATTCCACAGCCATCGAAAACGACATCACTCCCTTCCAGGAACTATGCAACAACCTCGTGGACTTCTTCCACGGCAAGATCGCGACCATCTACGAAAGCTTCAAACGCCAACTCTCAGCAGCAGACAGCATCAACCAACTCACACCTACAAATACAAACCCTGAACACCTTCTTACCCACTGGGAACTCCTCACCACTATCTCTATTATGGACTCCGTACACTCGGGAGCACCCATGGACCCATGCTCCCACCACGTCTTCAACCTCGGAAGCAAGACTATCTGCAACGAGCTCAGGAAGGTCCTGAACACCTCCATCAGTGCTGCCTCCTTCTCCAAGGATTGGAAACACACTCCTAAAAAAAAAATCCGCTGACCCAGCCGAATTGAAGAACTACCAGCCCATCTCTCTGCTCCCCTATCCAGCAAAAGTCCTCGAGAAAGCGATCAACCAGCAACTCACCCAACCAAAAACGCAACCTCCTAGGCCCCTCCTAATCCAGATTTTGAGCTAACCACAGCACCAAGACAGCCTTGATCGCAGCCACCGATGACATCAGAGCCCTCCTGGACCACGAGGAAACAGCAGCCCTCATCCTCCTGAACCTGTCCACCGCATTGGACACCATCTCCCACCACATCTTGATCAACAGACTCTACCACATCGGGATTCAAGGAAACACCCTCAAATGGATCACCTCGTACCTCACCGGCAGAACCCAAAGGATCAGCCTCCCAATGTTAACCTCAGAGCCCAAAAAGATAATCTGTAGAGTCCCCCAAGGATCGTCCCTCAGCCTGACCCTCTTCAACACCAACATGACCCCCCTGGCCGTCACCATCAGATCACACAGACTCATCATCATCTCCTTAGCAAACGACACACAGCTCATCCTCTCACTGTCCAAAGACCCCGACCACTAGAGGTAACCTCCACAGATGCCTGATGGACGTTGCGGCCTGGATGAAGAACAACTGTCTCAAACTCAACAATGAAAAAATGGAAGTCCTCATCTTTGGAAACAACACCTCACCATGGAACAACACATGGTGGCCCGCGGAGCTAGGCACACCCCTGCCCCAACAGACCCCGCCCGCAACCTCGCCATCATCCTGGACTACAAGCTATCCATGGAAAAACAAGTCAACGCAGACTCATCTGCCTGCTTCCACACCCTTTGCATGCTCCATAAGATCTTCAGGTGGCTCCCGGTTAACACCAGAATGATCGTCACGCAGGCCCTCATCACCAGGGGACTGGAGTAAGGAAACACGCTCTACGTAGGAATCATTGCAAGCCTCTTGAAGAGACTCCAGACAATACAGAACTCAGCAGCAAGCCTCATACTCGACCTCCCCAGAAGAACCCACATAACACCTCATCTCAATAAACTACAATGGCTCCTGATCCAGAAGGGATTCCAGTTCAAGATGCTTACCCATGCCTACAACGAAGGACCAGCATACATCAACATATGCTTGACCTTCCACCAACCAACCAGACACCTTCGATCAGCGTCCCTCTCCCTCGCAGACACCACACAGATCCGTCGAGCCAACAGCGGAGGTCGCTCCTTCTCGCACCTGGCCCCTGCTCCTCAGGACTGCGCTGTCATTCCAGCAATTCAGAAGAGAACTAAAGACCTGGATGTTTGAATGATCAAAGCTCCACGCAGTAGCAAACAGCTTCAGTGCCGCGAGACCCTCACAGGTGATTTGCTGTGCTCCATAAATGTCTGATTGATTGATTGAACCCACTCCCTCCAGACACCCAAGCCCCCTTAGGTGGGCTTGCCCATGCTATGCAAAGGCTGCGCTCTACGTGTTGCACTTCATGGAGAGCTCACTCCCACCAGACACCCAACACTAATTAGGTGGATGACCTACTACTACAGAAAGGCTGCGGTCACAGTGAGTCCACTCCCTCTACATACTCAAGTCTCCTTGCGTAGCGAAGAACCACTATGTACAGTTAGGTGTGTTAGTAACATTTTTACTTTACATTAAAAAACTGCTAGAAATTCACTGGAAAAAAGAGTAAGGTCACATTATAGTTTGGGATGGTAATAATTTGTTACTGTACAAGTAAAAAAAACTTGAAATCCATTAAAATAAAGGTTAAAGTGATTTTATAATTAGGTCTGGTAATAATATCTTACTTTATATTAAAAAATCCAAAGAAATTCACTGAAAAAAAACAAATGTTAAAGTGACGTTATAGTTATCTCACATATTACATCCCTTATGACATGTTCAATGACATCATTGATTACATCACTGATGACATCTCACATGACATCTCTGATGACATCATCCACTGTACTGCTGTTCTACAAACCAGCACAGCCTTTGAAATATGTAAATAAGGACTAAATGGCACAGAGTCATATAAGCATAAATTATACAAAGTTATGTGCTCATCTAAAATTATTAGACTGTAGTCCACTGCCTCTAGACACACAAGCCCCCTCACTTGGCCAAGCTCCTATGAAGCACATCCTTCACAATGTGCACAAACTTTCACAGAGAGTCCATTACTTCCAGACACCCAAACTATATTAAATACCCAGTCTCCTACTACACACTGCCTTCACCCTTTGCAAAACACTTCACAAATAATCCACTCCCTCCAGACACCCAAACCCCATTCGGTGGTCAAACTACTACACACAGCCTTTGCCTTGTGCACATCTATTCACAGAGAGCTCACTTGCTCCAAACAACCAAGCCCCATTAGGTCACCAAGCCCCTTCTGCACACAACCTTGCCCTGTGCACGACTTTTCATGGCGAGTCTACTACCTACAGACTCTCAAACTCTGTAAGGTGGTGAAGGCTCTAAAACGTACAGCCTTTGCCCTGTGGATAACTCATCGCCACACATCCTGCAGACACACAATCCCCCTTAGGAGGTCAAGTCTTGTGCAAAAGGGTACACTTATTGACAATACAGAAGCTAATGAAAATTTGCTATAGATGTAGCTCAATATATACCTTTCAGTGTCAGAAGCGTATAGCAAACTGGTCACACTCATTTGATATTTTCATCAGTGATGTCATCAATAATGTCTATGAATATGTCATTGAACGTGTTATGAGTGATGTAATATGTGAGGTCATTAGCAGTGCATTGTAGGGGAGCAAGTTATATTTAACTCAGTAAACCATAACTGGTGAATGTCAGTGACTTTTTTGTTAAAACTTTATTTTTAACTGACGTTTTCACCTAACTATAATCTCACTTTAACCTTTGTTTTCTAAGATTGTATTAAACAGATGCTAAGATAACATTATTAGGCCTAACTTATACATCACTTGAACCTTTTATTTTTTTTCTGCGAAAAAAAAATATACATATGAAAATAAAAATAAAAAGCTGTAATACTCTGCCTGGAGTGGTAAAAGGCTTTTGTTATTTTACAGCTTGGCGTGGATGGCACTGTGCTAATCCTATGCTTTAAGACTTTGCTAGAAAAACAGACATTGAGGTGAGCAGATTAAGTGTTGCTGGTGTTGTAGGGTGCTCTATACAGGAGCTGCTCTCCACCTAAATTTGGGAACTAGCCAGAGTTCTCTGCTTCTTTTTTGCAGAATTTATGTAACACTCTAAGCCTGCAAGGGTATTGTTTTGCTACAAATTTAAAGAAATAAAAAATGTTAGAGAAGTTGTGTACATTTTATTTCAATTGTTTAAAAATTCATATATATAAATTAAACCAATATATTTACATTATTTTATCATTCAATGCATAGGTAATTTAAGGAGTTAATGTGATGTAACTTTTTATTTTATAACTTGCAGATTAATGTTAATTGCTTTCAATTACTTGCCATTAAAAAAAAAATATATATATATATTTCTCCACAGCGGCGCAGTGAAAACCACAAAGGATGCACTTGCGGGTCAGTTCCTTACATATTCTTTATTGTGCGGACCCCCCCCGCACACACAGACGCGTTTCGGCGTAAATTGAGAAACGCGTTTTACGCCGAAACGCGTCTGTCGGTGCGGGGTGGTCCGCACAATAAAGAATACGTAAGGAATTGACCCGCGAGTGCGTCCTTTGTGGTTTTCACTGCGCCGCTGTGGAGAAATATATCGCGGCTCACCACCGCGACGACAGCACCCAGGGCAAGTGGTGCGGCGGCGGTGACTTTTGTGTTCCACAAAATATATATATATATATATATATATATATATATTATCTACTGGCGGTCGCCAGTAGATAGTTATAGTTACAACCTATTATCCATAGGAAATCCGCGACATTCTATTTGAAATAACTCTCTTGCCGGTTGACGTATCTTCGCGAAATTTTCAAACTTCCTGGGGCGCTCCGGTCCGCTCCTACCCTGAAAGTCTCGGGGTGATACGTCAAGCGGGGGCCGAGAAAAAGGGGGTCCCAAAGCGCGTTTTCCCCATGCATTTTCCCATAGGAAACTTTAGACACGGCTACAGCCCGAACTGCTGAACGGAATTACACCAAATTTTGCAAGAGGTAGTTCTTGGTTCAGAAAGAACCCTTTTTGTTAAATGGTGTAAATCCGTTCAGTAGTTGCTGAGAAAATCAAAAAGTAAAAGTACATATATATCTATGGGCACGGAGGATTCGCGCACCCTCCCGATCACGAGCTGCATGTTAATTGGCTGTCAGCTGGCTGTCAACATTCCGATTCAGGAAATGTTGGCAGCCATTTGTCCTCGGTAGAACCGAGGGACAGAAACTAAGTGCGCAAAGCGCACAAAGGGGAGGGTAGAAACACCCTGACCCCCTAGGTTTGCTCAAGGGGTCCCACAAGGACCCCTGGGCAAAAAAAAATTTTTTTTAAAAAATCGGCAGGATGCGCTCAGGAGCGCGAACCCTGCCGAAAAAAATCGAAGCGCGGTCTCCCGTGCTTCGATGTTAATTGGCCCCGGGTGGCCCAAGTCCCGGGGGCATGCTGAGGGGGTTAATTTTATGTGTGGGGGGCCTCTAAGGGCCCCAAGCCCGAGGACCACCACCCCCGGGGCTTTATGTACAATGGTGCGGGAGGGCTCTGAGCCCTCCCGCAGCCCCGAGACCACCACCTCCCGGGGCTTCTTTTTTTAATTAAAAACCTGTGTGGGGGGCTCCAGCCCTCCCACACGCCCGAGACCACCACCTCCCGGGGCACTAAGAAAAATTACAATGGGGGTCCGTTTTGGACCCCAGAGCCCAGGGACCACCACCTCCCGGGGCTGTGCACTGAATGGGAGGGGGCCGCGCGGCCCCCTCCTGGAGCCCTTGATGGCCCTGGGGACCACCACCCCCAGGGCCGGCTCCTGCAGTGTCCCGGGGTGCCTACCCCGGGACACTGCTGTTTGCAATGACAGGACGGGAGCCTCGCGGCTCCCGTCCTGTCATTGCAAACTTGCTTTGGATATTGGAAGTTCCAATATCCAAAGCCGATTGCTTTTCCACATGGGGAGCTGCATCTTAGCAGCTCCCCATGTATAAAAGCAATGCCGGCTCCTGTAAGACACGGGGAGCCGGCGGGACTGTGGGGGATTGGGGACCCCCACAGTCCCCAACGAGAGGCCAGCCCGGGGATGGGGTCCCGGGGCAAGTAGTGGCCCGGGAGGGGGCCACGCGGCCCCCTCCCCAAAAAACAAAATTAAAAAAAAAAAAAACGATCGGGCCCGCAGGCCCCGCCCCTTCCTTCACCACTCTGCAAACGCGCCCCCTGGCGCGTTTGCAGAGAGGAACAATTCCCCTTGAATACTGGGGGTCCTGGGAGCCAACTAGCCCACCAGGAACCTCCAGTATGCGCCAGGGGCTGCCTTGCAGAGAGGTGTACAGAGGCCACACCCCTTTTTACACCTCTCTGCAACGCAGCTCTATGGCGCTTTTGGAGGTATATGGTGGGCTAGTTGGACTCCGGGGACCCTCAGGATTCAAGGGGACTTAATCCCCCAACTTAAAACGCGCCACGGGCGCGTTTGCACAGTGGTGAAGGGAGGGCGGGGCTTGAGGTGACATGTGTGCAAACAGGCCCTGTGGCGCGTTTTAAGATGGGGAATTAAATCCCCTTCAATCCTGAGGGTCCCTGGGGGCCAACTAGCCCAACAGGTACATCCAGAAAGCGCCACAGAGCTGCGTTGCAGAGAGGTGTAAAAGGGTGTGGCCTCTCTACACGTCTCTGCAACGCAGCCCCCTGGCGCATATTGGAGGTTCCTGGTGGTCTAGTTGGCCCCTAGGGACCCTCAGGATTCAAGGGAACTTAATCCCCCAACTTAAAACGCGCCACGGGGCGCGTTTGCAAAGATGTCACCTCAGGCCCCGCCCCTCCCTTCACCATTGTGCAAATATTCCTCTAAAATCAGCCGAAATAGGAATTCCGATTTACTCACCTGTTATAAGGAGAGACCTCAGTGCTGTATCTTTCAGCCCAGTACTGGTCCTGAAAAGTAATTTTAACCGTACTTACCGGTAACTTGAATTTCCTTCATAGGCTAACATTGACTGGTTTCACTTGGAAATTCTTCTAAGTGTGGAGTTTTGGAACTTTAAAATATTCCTCTAAAATCAGCCGAAATACGAATTCCGATTTACTCACCTGTTATCAGGAGAGACCTCAGTGCTGCATCTTTCAGCCCAGTACTGATCCTGAAAAGTAATTTTAACTGTACTTACCGGTAACTTGAATTTCCTTCATAGGCTAACATTGACTGGTTTCACTTGGAAATTCTTCTAAGTGTGGATTTTTGAAACATACAAATATTCCTCTAAAATCAGCCGAAATCCGAATTCTGATTTACTCACCTGTTATCAGGAGAGACCTCAGTGCTGCATCTTTCAGCCCAGTACTGGTCCTGAAAAGTAATTTTAACCGTACTTACCAGTAACTTGAATTTCCTTCCATAGGCTAACATTGACTGGTTTCACTTGGAAATTCTTCTAAGTGTGGAGTTTTGGAACTTTAAAATATTCCTCTAAAATCAGCCGAAATACGAATTCCGATTTACTCACCTGTTATCAGGAGAGACCTCAGTGCTGCATCTTTCAGCCCAGTACTGATCCTGAAAAGTACTTTTAACTGTACTTACCGGTAACTTGAATTTCCTTCATAGGCTAACATTGACTGGTTTCACTTGGAAATTCTTCTAAGTGTTGATTTTTGAAACATACAAATATTCCTCTAAAATCAGCCGAAATCCGAATTCTGATTTACTCACCTGTTATCAGGAGAGACCTCAGTGCTGCATCTTTCAGCCCAGTACTGGTCCTGAAAAGTAATTTTAACCGTACTTACCAGTAACTTGAATTTCCTTCCATAGGCTAACATTGACTGGTTTCACTTGGAAATTCTTCTAAGTGTGGAGTTTTGGAACTTTAAAATATTCCTCTAAAATCAGCCGAAATACGAATTCCGATTTACTCACCTGTTATCAGGAGAGACCTCAGTGCTGCATGTTTCAGCCCAGTACTGATCCTCAAAAGTAATTTTAACCGTACTTACCGGTAACTTGAATTTCCTTCATAGGCTAACATTGACTGGTTTTCAGCAAAAAGTTTCAAAGTGTTGATTTTCACAAACTACAAATATTCCTTAAAAATCGCCTGTATGACTTAAACGCATTCTTTCAACTGTTTACAGGAGATGCACCAGTGCTGGATCCAGGATCCAACACTGAGTAAGAAAAAGTAACGATAACAGTTTTTACCTGCTAAGTGAATTTCCTTCCATAGGATAACATTGGTGATTCTATGAGAAAAAGTTTCAAAGTGTCAACTTTTAAAATACAATAATATTCCTTAAAAATCACGACTGTAACCAAAACGCTTTTACTCAACTGTTTACAGGAGATGTACCAGGACTGAATCTAGGATCCAGTCCTGTGGTTACAAAAGTAATCCATAAAGTAACTAATTGCATTTAACTAGAAATTCACATTGAGCTGAATGTTGCATTGTGTTTGAAAATGTGTTGCCCATTGCAACAACTGTAACTACTGTACTTAAAAGTCTATTGCCTATCTGCAAAGTATTTAAACTAAAGTAATTCATTCTGAGAAAGTATTTTTTGTAATGTAATGTATAATGTAATTACAATGTAATTTGACAAATAAAATATGTAAAAAAAATTGTTTCTAAAAATGTAGTAAATCAGTATGAAAAAAATTAATATAACAATTAATACATTTAAAAATTGTCATTTACAAAACCTTTGAAATTCACTGAAAAAACCGTAGGTTTCAGGCACGTTATAGTTAGAAATTAGCATTTAAAAAACCTTTGAAATTCACTGAAAAAACCATAGGTTTCAGACACGTTATAGTTACAAATTAGCATTTAAAAAACCTTTGAAATTCACTGAAAAAACCATAGGTTTCAGACACGTTATAGTTACAAATTAGCATTTAAAAAACCTTTGAAATTCACTGAAAAAACCATAGGTTTTAGGGACAGTTATAGTTACTTGGACATTGCACTCGTACAAAACCCGTGAAATTCCCCGTTATAGTTAGTTCAGCTAACTATAACTCGCGCCCCGCAATGCACTGCTGATGACGTCACATATTACATCACTCATGACATGGTCAGTGACATCACTGATGACATCACTGATGACATCTCAAATGACATCACTGATGACATCATCCACGTGATAATCTGATGCACCTCCTCACACCCTAATATAATCTTTGATACACCCACTCTAAATTACAGACTGCCATTCGCAAAACCATAGACACTCCAACACCAATAACTACATACCCACTCACTGATTCTTAGGTCTACACACACACATCCACTCACTCACCCGTACAGTCACTCATACTTACGGTCACTCAGTACTAGGACTATCATATGCACTCTTACTCCTATATAGACACTCAAACAACGCCACTCATCCATAGAGATACTCACACACCTAGTCAGTCATGCAAATAATTAAACACACTGCCATTTACTCACCTATACAGTTATACACACACCAGCTCACTTACTCATACAAATAGTAGCACATTGTTACGCTCTTATACAATCACTGATACAAGCACACAATCATCCATACAGCCACTATCACAATCACTCACTCTTGCTTATAGCTATTTATATACTCCAACACACATATATACTGCCTTTCACATATGTAGTTACTCACACATGTACCACTGGGACATACATTCACTCACTAACACACTCTTACACACACTTACCCACCCATACAGTCTATCACAGATGCACTCTTGAAACCATCCACCCAGTGAATCACCCACTCACACATCTATGCACAGAGTTGCACACACCCCTCCCACACAAACACTCAGGCACCCATACAGATACTCAGACAAGCATTCAATAACTCATATAGAAAATCATTTAGCTATTCACAAACACATGCAGCCACTTACACAGCAACAGACAGACGGATACAGACATACACCCAGTTTAGTCACTAACCCATGCATTCAGTAAGATACGTTAAATCACTCACTTATAGAGTCAGTCACGCACCTACTAAATCATCCATACAGACACTTAGACACCCACTCATTCTTCAATACGTCTTTTCCTATATATTTTAAAAATATTTAAACTTTACAGAAACACACAGTCACTGGATGATGTCATCAGTGATGTCATTTGAGATGTCATCAGTGATGTCATCAGTGATGTCACTGACCATGTCATGAGTGATGTAATATGTGACGTCATCAGCAGTGCATTGCGGGGCGCGAGTTATAGTTAGCTGAACTAACTATAACGGGGGAATTTCACGGGTTTTGTACGAGTGCAATGTCCAAGTAACTATAACTGTCCCTAAAACCTATGGTTTTTTCAGTGAATATATATATATATATATATATTGTGTGTGTGTGTGTTTTTATAAACAAATAAAGATGAACATATTTCCCTATAATTTCCAGTAGCGAGATCTCCACTCTGGTGGTTAAGAGCTGCAGCAACAGATGAAAAGTTACCTGTAGTGACATTACACTCATAAAATTCTGTTGTAAGAGGGGTTATTCCCTTGTTGGAGATGGTGATGACATCTAAATCTACAATTAGGTGTAAATCTCCACTATTCTATGGTGAACAACAAAAAAGTGGATAGTTACGCCTAGGTGTAGGATTAGATCTACATTTGAGTACATGTACACATATACATCTACCTTGGTGAATCTGGCCCCATACAGGAGAAGTCTGCGTGATCTGGAACTATTCTAATTACCAAGTTGTATATGTTGTGTGTTTGCTAATAAACAAAAGCAAGCAAGTCCCTTTGTAACTCTCTGAGTGTTTTTATTTTCCATCAAGTCCTCTGACTGTGTGAGTTATTAATAGAAACAGTAGTACAGCCCTTTCTGCATAGTGTGGAAGGCAGGTTTGACCAAAGGTTTTTATTGTCTCCATCCAAATGTAAATACAGTCAAGAACTATTACTCAGGGAAATGCTCAGAATAAAAAATCGATCTGCTGCTTCAATTGTACTTTTGAATTGTTCTTATGCAAATTGTGTCATGAAACTAGAGCAGTGAGCATTTTGAACTGCATATGTTTTACAGTGTTGGTTCAGGACAAATCCAGAACTAATCTCCAGGAACTGTTGGGTCTCAAACTTGAAATACTTAGGGAGGTCATAAAACATGGGCAAGAGGCAATTATTCCTTGATAATTCAGCTCATCTATAAAGCGTTTTAAATCTGTCCTTGTCTGCTTTCATGGAATATAACTGTTGAACTTGTGGTTGATCGTTCAGTGGAACTACAAGTCTTGTTCCAACCTACTTGATTTTTATATAGTGCTGGAGACATCTATAATGCCCATTTGTTAGCATGCCAGTCCTTAAGCTACTGGAGTAGCATTGAAGAGAAAGCTTCCATTGCAAGTTCTTCCCTAAATGGAGCATTGGTCACATTCTGTGGTGGCCAATGTTTCTCAGCTGTAGTAATCTGTCAATTGAGCCCAGGAAAGTATTGAGATGGCCCACTTAATGTCCCTTTCAGTTGAAATGTAAGTTTTATAAAATAAATCAGGTTCACTTTAATGCTTATCTAGAGTTTCAAACTGAATAAAGTAATTTCTCTCCTCTGTGTTCTTGATTTTCAGACAGACCATTGTAATTTCCTCCACAATGTCTAATATGGCCAGTTTCAACTCCAAGGTCTTCAGAAGAAGACATTCTGGGGCCGATTCCGATCTGGGTCGGAAAGCTCTCCGACCGATCCGGATCCGGATTGTTTTCCGACCGAGCCGGACCCCTTCAGTCCGACTGAACGAGTACGATGCGGCCGTATGCTGCCGGACTCGGTTCGGTCGGACTCCCATTGAAGTCAATGGGAGCCGGTCGTACAACGTGTACATGGGCTCCCATTGACTCAATGGGTACGTTGCGCACAAGGGGGCCCCAAGTAGTGGGTACGCGTTGGTGCCATCCGCACCATACACGCATGTATAGGGGGGACCCATGGCTCCCCCCTGCGTCCGACTCGTACGGCTACGGGTGAAGGGGGGTCCGGCACGGACCCCCGAAGTCCACGTCCGAGAGCTTTTTCGTGTCGGAGGCTCCGACTCGATCCGGCTGTCCAGATCGTGCATCGTACTGGCTCGGTCGTAAAACGTCTCCATTGCGCGCCACGAATCGAGTGCGAACGAGTCGGACGGAGCAGTTCAGACCCGAAAACAAGTCGGTCGGCGATTTCGCGTTCACTCGCATCGTACTTGCTCGCTCGGACGACTGTACGAATCGGTCGGAAACAAAGCCTCCGACTCGGATCTGGTAAAGCCAAATCCGATTCGGAGCCCGACCGACCGAGATCGGAATTGACCCCTAAGTCTTTTAGCAACAACTACCTTCTTCTTTTGGAAGTGGTGCTTCTGTCCTGATCCTTTTACATCCCCTTTCCTTTTCATATAAGGTTGTGCTTTTGGGATGAACATTGATCAGACCTCCTATCCACCAGCTCATGCGCAGAGTGAGAAAAATGCTGACCAGAGGACTGATCTTTGTAGCTCTAGAATTCCTCCTATCTCAAATTTAACTTTGTTGGTCTTCTTCCCTATTGTAATATTGAAACTTCTTCTGACAGAATCCAACCTGGAATTTTGGCCATTCTCATGAGATCTCTGCATATCCTGTTTCTTTTCCTATGAATTTATGTGATTTTCTGAATTAGATTTTAATTAATGTTTTTGTGGTATTGTTCCCAAAGTGCCCCTTCCTTTACAGACTTGAGAGATTATTTTGACAGCTCTGTTTCTTTTTAATCCAGAAGAGTAGCCATATACCTTTTACCGTAAGCAAATAGTGATTCACCCCACTTTTTATTACCAACAACAACATCAGCAAAGGTGCCAATATTATGGATATCAGTTTTAAGTCAAGCTGGGCAGCTGGAGAGGCACTGTACTGCTCTTTAATCTGTAAAGACTTCTGGTAATATTGCTATTGAAGGAATGATTGATGTTGAGGATTAGGCACCGACCCCAGAGAAAATCACATTAATCATTCTGTATTGAGGTGCTGAATGGAATGCAGTATTTTTCTTGCAAACCAAAAAGAAATCTCATTTTGATTAATAAGTCAACACTCATCATCAGATTGGAATAATGGAAGGCTCATAGAATTTGTTGGTATTTAAGCTGTTCTGGTCACTTCTGTCCCTTGCTCTTGCAAGACATATTTCCTACACTGCCAGTAAATCATTATCACCCCTGTTAACATGTCTCTCGTTACATCTACATTTTGTTGATCACTTGCTGGATGTAGTCTATACTGGCAAATGCTGGCCATGTCTGTCATGGCAATGCTAATTATTCCAGGACTATGGCCTGTATCACATGGTTGTTCACCCTGAAGCAAAGTCATGTGCTCAATGTATGTTAAGGGCACTTCCATGTACCTATAAAGATTGTTTTGTGCTGGGTTTATTGAGTGTTTAGTGAAAAGTCCTCCTGCATTAGCCGGATCTAGTTCATTCCAGGAATAAAACACCTCAGTCAGGTCAATTTCTACCACAAATGTGATTTCACCCTTATTAATGGGCATCCTCTTCCTGTTAGGTATGCAGTATACAGTATCCCAGGAACTTCTTCAACAATGAAAAATGAGAAATCGGTACAAATTATCTGTTTATTATCCATTGTGACTGTTAAATACCTAAGAAACCTCACTTTCGCAGGGAGGATTTTATTATCCCCTGATTAATTTGTGTGTTTCTACATTTTTTTAGGTTCCACACCATTCGGGATCCCTAAGGGTGTGTCCAACATTAGGCACCATGTAATTCCAATAATTTTAGGGGGGAGGAGTCACACTCAAGTAGATTTCCTGAGGTATTTTGACAAAATAGCTATTTTTAAATATTGAGAGACAGAAAATATCAGAAAGAAATATTGTGATACAAAAATATTGTGATGCAGAAATATAGTTGTCAAGAATATTATTTTATTCAGGTAAGTAATATCATTGTTAAGAATGTCATTGATTTTAATATTGCTGTAAAAATATTGTTTTTTAATTATCCTAATGTATTTTTGTTCATACATTCATTTTATGTTATTAGTGTTTGTATATTTGTTAATAATATTTTTAAATATAGTTTGGAATTTTAAGTGATTTATAATTTTTAATTTAATTGCTAATAGTAATTTATAGAGTCGTAGTGGATTGCTAGGTTTGTAGGGGTATAGGGTCGGAAGTTAAGTAATATTTGATTAACAAATAAGAATTAATTTATTATTAATAATTTAATGTATTATTATTATTCTTTTTAATATTTTTTATTGATTTCTTTTTCCTTTGCAAAATTCAGAAAAAATTAATTAATACATGTCATGACATTTTCTTCATACATAATACATAGCACATCAGGTATATGGAGAGAGGAAAGATAAAATACAGAATTCATTCACTATATACAAAATGTAGCAGCTCGGATCGCCTCAGAAGTTAATATTTATAGAGGAAAAGTGCATGTGCAATAAATAGGATAACAAATGTAAACTCCATTAACAAACATATCGACAGGCAATCACCGCAGGT
Source organism: Calotriton arnoldi (assembly GCA_963921515.1). Lineage (NCBI taxonomy): Eukaryota > Metazoa > Chordata > Amphibia > Caudata > Salamandridae > Calotriton > Calotriton arnoldi. Next base: position 1,265,720 of record CAWUFW010001370.1, read on the forward strand.
TAAAAGACTGAGTTACGTAGTCCCTACCTGCCGCCTACCTTGATTATACAAACTACCGACCCCCAAACACTTTGTTCAACTGACCATTATTAGTTAACCAATCTTGCAATTGGGGCCCAGATTCTTTGTCCTAGCTCCTTTTTTCTTCGACCCCTTAACTCGTATACTGAAGATTCTATATTGTAGATAGCCAGTATTCTAGATCGCCAGTTGGAGAGAGTGGGAGGGTCAGTGCTTATCCATTGAGAAGTGATACATAAGCGAGCACTAGCCATCGCAATGAACAAGATGCCTATCTCTGGCCTTACTCTTTTGTTTGTCTCCGAGCTATCTAATAACCCCAAAATTAAAAGAGCTGGGGTAATAGACACAGAGAACCCTAAAACCATAGTTAAGAAAAGCCCCAAGGTCCTGCAAAAGATATCCATTTTGGGGCAAGAATAAAACATGTGTAAGGTGTCAGCAGCATGTAGGCCGCATCTATTGCATTTCCCGCCCCTCCTTCCATCCCATTTAACTACCTTTGCTGGGGTGTAATAGAGAACGAAAACAGACATAAAATGCTGGCTCCTGAGACTCCCAGTTAACAATACCTGGTTCGCCAATTCCAATGAGTCCTCAATATAGATTGCTTCTCTTCCAAGTCTATTTTCCCATTTCGCATTCTGAGCATCAATGTCGTCTGGGGAAGCTTGAATTAAAATTTGGTAGATCTTCCCAATACGGGACTTACTCCTCACTGTCTCCACCAAGGATATCTTTTCTGATATCAAATCTATCCTATTCTCGTTTCACCCAAGAAAGCTCCGTATCTGCAAATATTTAAAAAAAATCTCTTTCATCCACCCAAACTTTTCCTGCAGGTTCATAAATTAATTACAAGAGCTGGCCTTCCCTACACAGATCGCCCAAGGAGCGAATCCCTTTTCTCCCCATCTAAAAGTAACTTGGTCCTGAAAAATTGGTGGAAGTAAACCCGAAGCGGAGAGTGGAGTATAAGCATTTAAGTTTGAAATCTTCAATTTCCGCTGTACCTGTCTCCATACTTTGTAAGCAGCTTTCAGTATTTTGAATTTAGTCTTTTTATAATAGCTGGGTTCAAGTATCCTGACCGGACAACCCTTGGCTCCAGTCCCCAACCATATTTCGTATATAGTCTGTCTGGCCTCCACTGGAATTTCAGCCTTATCCCCGACTAAGAAGATACCCATATGTTGTAGAATAGATGCCCAATAGTGAAAAAGAAAACTGGGAATAGCCCAACCCCCCTGGTGTCTTGGAAGGGTCATCCATTTGACCGCCCTCATTGGTTTACGGTACCCCCATAGGAATCTCTGACAGATCCTATCTATCCTTGCTAGGGAGGACGAGGAAACCGCTCTGAAAACATATAAGAGCTTTGGGAGGACTGACATTTTAATAATATTACTTTGGCCAAATAAAGAGAGATGTAGATGGTCTAGCCTTTCCAGTTTTTTACTCACATTATCCATTATTGGGATGATATTCAGATCAGGAATTTTTTCTACAGCAGCTGTGATCTTAACCCCCAGATAAGTTGCCTCTTGAACGACCGAGAGGCCTGCAGATCGAGCAGTCCCGGAACAGAGAATCTGTGTTTTCTCCATATTTAACTTATATCCTGATAGGATACCAAACTGTTCGGCTAAGATCTTTACTTCTGGAACTGCCGAGACGACATCTGCAGTAAGCACTGTGATGTCGTCCGCATACGCCTGTGCTCTATAGTCGATATCATTGACCTTCACCGCCTTGATATTAATGTCCAACTCTAGTTTTTTAAGAAGGGGTCAATATAGAGAGCGAAGAGCAGAGGAGAACACGGACACCCCTGCCTCGTGCCTCTACTGATACTGAACTCATTTGAATCCTGCCCTGATATGCGGATTACGGCTTTCGGTGAATGGTATAATGCCTTAATCACCTGGATAAATTCTCTGCATATTCCCTTCCACTGCAGGACAGACCACAGATACCACCAGGAGACCCTGTTGAACGCTTTCTCAGCGTCCAACAGGACTACCCCCAGCGGTGATTCCGTGGCCTGAGCCCAATCAAGAAGGGCTATAACCCGGCAGACATGATCTGTCATGTCCCTGCAGGGAATGAACCCGTTTGGACGGAGTGAGACCAGAGGGATGATGACCTTACCCAACCTGGCTGCAAGTATTTTAGAATAGATCTTACTATCACAGTTTATAAGTGATATGGGTCGATATGATGCTAGAGTCCGGTCAGGCTTCCCCTTTTTTTAAAACACAACTATAGTGTGTGGGAAATGGCCGCCGGGTGGTGAGGATCCCAAGAAGGGAGCTCCGTGGCTGAGGATCGCTCGATGAGCATAAATCCTCGTTTAGCCTACAGCCCCACGCAACAACGGACCACTGCTGTAAACCCTACAGGGACGCGGAACACACATCGAAGAATTTTTGAGAAGAACCTCCTACGAGACGACTCACCTCCTACGAGCAAGAAGACGACATCAGGGCTGGACGGTGAGACGGTCTAGTTGACAAACGAATGTCACCTCGCCTGAGAACATCGGAGGGAAAACATGCGGAGGTGAGTGAATCGTAGCCCAGCGACCCAAATGCGATGGGCGCGAGCTCTCCCTGCAACGATCATCAATATGCCCCATCTATGCGGTTAAGGTGCGATGCTGATCACCACAACGACCCTCTCAGTGCCCCTCTTTAAGTTGCAAAGAAGCTGGACCGGGCAAGGCACTACGTGACCCGACAGCGGTGGGTGCGAGTTCGCCCTGCAACGGCCCCTCACGGTTCTCCTCCGTACGCTGCGAAGCTGCAGGGTTGTTCATTGCAATACACGACAGCCTCGGAGCAGGCAGAGAAGAGCTCCGCAGATAGGACGCCAGGCACGATATAAGAGCGGAGCCTTCCACGAGGAAGTAAATCAGTGAACAAGGTGTTAGAGGAGACGTGAAGGGAGGCATCAGGATAAAAAAAAAAAAAAAAAAAAAATGTAATGAAAGAGGAGTAATGAGTGACCACACTAGGGGAAAGCGAAGCTCACATCGAGACTCGACCGGGACGAGACCACAGCTCAAGCGCCCTGATCCTGAATACAGATCGTCCACAGGGGGCATGATGTAAGGCGCGCAAAACATAATAAACGGGAACATTTATTGAGAGGTCTCATGAAAGAAACTATGGTACTTTAAACAGAAAGAGCTTACTGAGGCACAAGGCACACATCAGGAGCTACTGGTATTTTAAGGAAATGTATATGCTGCCCATTTTGGCCTCATCTGGAACACTCGAGTACTACAAAATGGCCGAGCATTAATCGAACCCCTCACACAGACACTGAAAAAGGACTAGGGAGAATGGACAAAGATACCTTAGACATAAAAACTGGACTAGCACCACCAGGATACTGATAAGAAGGTAAACAACGATAGACAAACAAAAAAGAAGACTGGGGGCAAGGATAAGGATGAAACAGGATGCAGAAGGAAAAATAGGACTGTCACCAGCAGGACTATGAAACCATTGTAAATTAATACAATATAAGGAATTAAATAAGTTAGATAGGAGCAACATTACCAGAATAATTAATTATATTAATAACTATTTATATAAATTGTAAATTAATACTAAATAAGGAATGAATCTTAACTACCTCTTAGAGAGACTTTCTTATCACAAATGTGTCTTTACCTGCTGCTAAACAATCTTTATCTTATTCGGAGAGCTCCAAGAGGCTTTCTACTTAATGTGCAATTTGACCCCTTTATTATTTTCCTTATTTCGACGCTTTAATTTTTTATAGGTTTTACCTGCTGCTCGACAACCTGTAATTTTTTCTCCTGAACTGTCACTAGATGTTTTTAACCTTTTGTGATCTGTGCATCCAAATTGACCTACCTCCTCTTGATGCTCTTATACTTCAAATGTTTCTGTACCTGCTGCCAAGTTATCGGTATTTTTTTTGCCTTATGCGCTACATGCACCCAAATTTATCTACCTCATTGATGCGTTATATCTCAAATGTTGCTTTGACTGTTAGTCTATCTGCATTTTATTTGGAATTGTGACTTGATGTTCTTTGTATAATTTTGCTTCATGCTCCCAAACCGAGCTACCTCATCTGGATTTTAATTGCCTTGAAAGTTGCATTGCCGACTCCTTATTTAGCCACTCAATTACACATAGCACTTTGCCTCTTAGTATTATTCTGATCTCCCTCCTACTGCTCTCTTCTTCCTCCCATTTGTCTCTATTGTGCGATCTCCCCAACCGGCAGACCACAATTCCATCCTCTCCTTCTCCTTCATGCTAACTTAGATCACGGTCTTAACTTCCGGATATCCCCCCATTTTCCAACGACTCCCTGTCTCAAGTCACCTCAATACAAGGCCCTTGCCCTAGCTTTGGGTCAAATTTCCCTTTCACAGACTTTTCTCCCACCCCCCCTTCCACCCTCCCCCATCCTTGTGCCTTCCTTCAATCTCCTGCCCGCACAATTGATCATCCAAGCCGAATTACCATGCCTCCCCTCAATCATACCCTTACAGCACCAGATACACTCATTACTAGGTGTGGCCCCAACTCTTGGTCCATCCTTTACCCTCCCAACCTGTCTAAAAATGCTAAGAAGAACTTGAAACACAAACTATTAACACGTCACCAAGAAACCTTATTTGTTGATAATTATCTTAGCTTCACCTCCATTATTAAAACTAACTACATCTTTTACTCCAGACGCCCCTCTAAATGGAAAAGTATCTTCCTACGCTACCTCCCCATAACGAAATCTTGCAAAATCCCATATGGCCTGAAACTGTCCACCACCCCTTCCTCCACTTTTTAGGCGAAATTAACATCTCTATTTTTAAATCCGGAAATTTCCTCATACAAGCCTCTGAAAACCACCTCACCATCTTTGAGCACCACTTCAGCTCCTTATACGATCTACTATCTTCTCCTGTCCATATCACTGCAGCCTCGCAATCACTGGAAGTCCTCCCGGCTTCGCCCCTTTTGACACCAACCCCGCCGCTCCCTGTTTCTGCAACTACCTATGAAGTCTTACAATCCCAGACCTCTGATCCCACCACCCCCTTAGCATCCTCTCGCTCGCTTGACATTTCCACATCACACTTAGCCACTCAAACCCTCTCCCCCCATGCCTCATCTGCCTCTCCACCTTCTCCTGATATTCCGTCATCCCTCTCGGCCACCCAAACCCTCTCCCCTCCGCCTGACGCTCTCCCACTCAACCCTAATCACTCCCCTCTTACTTCTCATTCCTCCCAGCCCCCTCAGACTGATCCCCCTACTCCGATCCCCCTACACACTGCGTCCCCTCGCACCGACCCCCTTTCTGCTCCACTATGGACACCAAGCTCTTCCAATCTAAATGACCCCCACCCCCATAGACAAGATGGCACCCGTCCTCACTCGCCCCATGCCCCCTCATCCTCTCATTGCACCCATCAGGCCCCTGGATATGCGGGCTCTCACACTACAATTCATCCTCAGTCTAGCAGCTGGAACACCCCTCACTTCCCGCCTCCTGGGTTCCTTCCACGTCCACTTCCTATTCCTCTCTCCCTGACCAATGTGGAACATGCCCCTCTCCCCCGACCTCCTTGCCTCCTTACCTTCCACGCTCTTAACCCAATCGCTTCTTAACATTGAACTCCACCTCTCTATCCTGTCGTTGGAACTTTCATCTCTCAGGAAAGACTTTAATGCCCTCTCCGACACTAATCCTGCCAATCATCCCTTTACCATGGGCTCCGTACAAACTAACACTACTCTCCCTCAACAAGGGTGTACTACTCCTTACGGTATTCCAACCGATGGACCTCCCGGTAATTGTCCTCTCATACCATCCCAAGCCCCAATCCATCTCTCCTCCCCGGACCCCTGGGACTTAAATAATACCTACCCCCATAGCTCCATGACTACTGCCCATCCTACACTTCACTCCACAATTCCGGTGACCCTGGGGAGAAGCCGTATCCCTACCTCCCCTGTCTCTCCCAGGCCTCCTCCGCAACTCACCGTGATTACTGACCCTCCTACACTTCACTCTACTATTCCGGTGATCCTGGGGAATAGCCGTATCCCTACCTCCCCTGGCTCGCCCAGACCTCTTCCGCAACTCACCACTATCCATTCCTGCTGTCCCCCCAAAACCAACCCTAAACCCCTCAACTGCATGCTGGTCAACTGTCGATCGGCCGCACGACATGCAACAGAAATCTCGGAAACCATCCTTAGTGAAGCCATTGACATCGCTTTTCTTACTGAAACCTGGCTTAAGGCCCACTCCTCATCTATTCTTGACCTGCTCTCTCCCCCGGGTTACTCCATCCTCAGAAAAGATAGGCTTGACAAAATTGGTGGGGGCCTAGCCATAATCTATAAAGAAGAACTCCAACTCTCCCTTATTCCGAATTTCGATCATGCCACTTTTGAATACATTGGAGCTGAACTTAAAGTTCAGGGTTCCCCTCCTATTCGGCTACATAATATCTACCATCCCCCTGGTGAACCTTTGCCCTTTGTGGAGGAATTGTCTGACCTACTTTCCCAAGCCTCGATTTCCAACTCCAAAAATCTCTTCCTCGGAGACTTTAATATTCACTGGAACAAGAAGGATGATCCCTTGGTTAACATCCTCAATGACCTCCTCGACGTTACTGACTTGAATCAACTCTGCCATTCGCCAACACATTCCAAAGGGGCCACTCTTGACGCTATTATTACTAGCAAAGATCTGGCTTCCCTTTCCCTCATTGTCCCCATTGACTGGTCGGACCATCACCTTATCCTCTTCACGATCAATAGTGCCGTACCTCCCCTTCCCCTAAAAACATCAAAAATAGGAAATTAACCAGAAATCTTCACCTTATTCCCCAGGCGAACTGGAGACTAAGATTAAAGCAAAACTTCAACTTTTATCTCCCTCACACAATGCTAATGACCTTACCGAACACTACAACAAATCCATCATCGAGGTCCTTGACCAAATTGCCCCAGCCAAATTAAAACCACAAAAAAACATTCCCGCCAAATCCTGGTTTAATGCTGATCTCAACAATGAGAGACGCTCGCTTAGGCTGTCCGAACGCACGTGGAGACAACACCCCTCCTCCCCAAATCTTGCCCTCCTCAGAACCGCAAGGGCTAATTACAAAAAACACATCCTAAATGAAAAGGCCTCCTTCTTCCGCGCACAACTCGACCGAGCCAAAAATAGACCCAGGGAACTATTCAGCATTATCAAAAATCAAACTGCTTCTGCCCCCCCCAAATTGATGGCCTCTATCGAAAGATGTGATGAAATTGCGAACTTCTTTTCGGAAAAAATCACCAAGATTGATCTATCCTTTGCCGTTACCCTCCCACCACAGTGCGCTTCACCCCTCTATGACCTCCCATCCAAGTCTCCTTTTACACCTTCGCCCCCCCCTGACTCTGTTCATCTCCCTCCCGCCGTCGCCCCTCCAGAACATTTCCTCACCAGTCCACAGCTAAAAAATAATGCATCTTGGCTTAACTTCAGCCCAGTTTCAGAGCGTGAAGTCCTCAACATCATCACTAAGCTTAAACCCTCCTCTCATACCTTGGACCCTCTCCCCGCTAACCTCGTCCAAGATTTAAAGCATATCATCGCTCCTTATTGGACCACCATCATCAACTCCACCTTGGCCACAGGGTGTGTCCCTGTTTCCCTCCAGCTTGGCCAAATCACTCCCATCCTCAAAAATACTACTGCTGACCCCACCGACCTTAACAATCTGCGTCCTATCTCTAATCTTCCTCTTCTATCCAAGGCCCTCGAAAAATGCGCCTTGCTCCAACTGGACAAGCACATTGACTCTTTCAGCCTTCTCGACACATTACAGTCAGGCTTTAGAAAGGGCTGCAGTACTGAAACTGCTATGCTCAACATTGTCGATGACATCCATCACTCCCTCAACAAGGGGGAGGCCTCCCTTCTCATTCTTCTTGACCTATCTGCTGCTTTCGAAACTGTTAACCACTCCGCCTTACTCAACACCCTCAAAGATCAGTTCGGCTTCAATGGTCCTGTCCTCGAATGGTTCACCTCCTTCTTTCAGCACAGAACCCAACAAATTAAAATCAGCAATTGCCTCTCTAAACCTACTCCTGTCTCCCTGGGTGTTCCCCAGGGTTCTATTCTCTCTCCCTCTCTATTTAACCTCTTCATGGAACCCCTCACCCTCATTCTTAAGCAAGCAGGAATCAACTACCACCTCTATGCTGACGATACCCAGCTTTACTATAAAATCAAATCCCAAGCTGACATCCTGCACCTCAATGATGCCCTGACTAAGATTCAACAATGGTTCCATCACAATCACCTTAAACTCAACCCTAATAAAACAGAAGTCATTCTCTTCGCTCCTAAAAACAACCGGCTCCCCATTCAACACTGGATCTCCGACCTTAAAGCTCTCAACTGCTCTTTGTCCACCTCTAACTCAGTTAAATCTCTCGGAATAAGCATTGACCAGAACCTCAGCCTTTCTCCCCACATAAAAAACGTGGCCAAAGGCGCGCTCTTCTCTCTACATCACCTCAAGAAAATTAAACCCTTCATTCCTGCTGATGACTTTAAGTTAGTTGTTCAATCACTAGTACTTTCTAGATTGGACTATGGTAATGCCATTCTCTCTGGAACACCGAAAGTCCACCTAGCCCCAATCAAATCAGTACTTAACCTCGCGGCCAGGCTTATTTCGGAGAGTAAGCGGTCCGATCACATCTCCCCCATCCTCAAAGATCTCAAATGGCTTCCCATCGAAGGCAGATCCACCTACAAGAATGCTTGCATTACGCATAAAGCCTTGCATCATCATACCCCATTGTATCTCTCAGACAAACTCCACAAAGCGGGCTGCTCTAGAGAAATGAGGAGCACAAATACTCTCATGCTAGTACCTTCCTTGGTAAACAAGAAATCTACCCAGTTACGCTCTTTCTCCGGAAATGCGCCTACTATCTGGAACTCACTCCCCAAAGACCTACGTTGCAACCCCTCCTACCTTAGCTTCAAAAAAGATCTCAAGCGGCACCTTCTCAACAAATACTGGGGTCCTTAATCCTGCCACCTAACAGGGTTTCACAACCTGCCCATGACGGTGCTATGTTCTCACCACATTATACCTGATGTACTACCCCCCTCCTCTCATTCTCACATATATTTCCACCCTCCCCTTACTAGTTCTCTTATAATTCTCTGCCTACTCCTACATGCTATCTCCTCTCCCATCACCCTCCTCATTTTCTCCCTTCCTCCCTACCTTCCTCCCCCCCCATCCCTGACCACCCACGCTAGATCAACTATCCAATTCTGGTTATGGACTAACTGTACTCCTTATTTTCTTGTCCATGTATTTACTGTTCTTTGCATTTTGTTCTTATTATCTTGCACTTTTCTTTTTTGTACAAATGTTATATTGCATTTTGTTCCACTCCCAACCCTTGTTAAGCGCTCTGATACCTTTGGGTCTAGCCAGCGCTATATAAAACCGTTTAAATAAATAAATAAATAAATATAGTTGTCTTCTGCCATGCACTGGGGACATGTCCCCTTTGTGCCAGCTGAAAGATTTGCAGCATTTCTTGCCGCAAAGACTTCGAGAATGCCCTATAAAATTCTAGGGGAATGCCGTCGGGGCCCATAACTTTGCCGAAGGATAAGGAAGTTAAGGCAGTCTCCAGCTCTTCCCAAGTGATCAGGGATGTAAGGATTTCATTTTGTGCATCTGTGACCTCCATCGTTTCTAGATCCTTAAAACAATCTTTCAAAGATTTCCACCCTGGTGGAAACACTCCCTCAGTATACAGCTGTTCATAATAATTTTTAAATACATTTAATCCTTCTATTGGAGAATCTTGAATTTGGTCTAGATGATGTCTAATTTTACCAATTTGATTAGTCACCTCTCGTTGTCACAGACGTTTTGCCAAGAACCGCCCGGTATTTTCCCCCAATTCATATAATTCAGACTTATACTGTACATATTTGGCTGCCACTTCTGATCCAAAATGTTGATGTATTTTAGATTTAATAATTGCAATTGCCTGTGGGCAATCCTCGATGTTATGCCCCTCAATTACTTTCCCTATAAGTTCAAGCTAGGCCGTTCTTAACTGCTCGAACCATTTCCCAATTTCCTTCTGTAGTGCTTTCTGTCGGGAGATGGAGAAGCTCAGGGTCTTTCCTCGAACCCCTGCTTTAAAGGTATCCCAGACTATGATTTCAGAGGCTGACCTCTATTAATATCAAAGAATTTTGCAATCCACTTAGCCATATGATCACGAGATAGTTGATCACCCATATGTTTTCTTTCAAAGGTCCAAGGCCTCTGAACTCTAGTAACACCGGTCAATAAGAATTCAGCTACTAGAGAATTATGATCTAAAATGACCCTCGGACAGCTCTCCATTTTAACTATTTCAGCCAGTTGGTCAGAGATAAAAAAATAGTCCAGCCGGACTAATTTATTATGAGGGGCCGAATCGAAGGTAAATCCTGGATCCGCTGATCTATGCTTGTACCAACTATCGACCAAACCCTGTTCTCTCACCAGACCTTGCAGGGCCTTAAAGACCCTTACCTTCCTGCCCTGGTATGGTAGATCGGCATTTAAATTAAAATCGCCATCTAAGTGGATATTAAAGTCCCCACAGAGGCCATCGGGCAAGTTTATCACTTAAATAATTCAATATATCGGGATCATCTAAATTAGACCCATAGATAGAGCAGATCGTAATAGGGACGTTATTAGCTGTTAATTTATATTCTATTAGGGCCCATCGCCCCAGCTTGTCTTCCTTAACTCGCTTACAAAGCCCTAGACCATGTCTTGTCAGGATTGCAACCTCCCTAGTTGTTGTCCCCTGTCGAGTGCACGCTAGCATATCAAAACCTAAGTCCCTCAGCCACCATCGCTTGCTCCAGGGTATGTGGGTCTCCTGAAGACAGACTAAATCAATCTGCATGTAACGAAGGTGCTTAGCCAGGCTAACTTAAATCCAGTGGCAAAGTGAGCAAGGGACCCACGCCTGGGCATACCCTGCCAACTTAGGGCGAACAAAGCAAACACAAGGAGATGATGGACGAGGCGCTGAAACTTTTCAGACTCTCAACCCAGTCACAGATCTGGGTGGAATCCATCATCGTTCTTTAGCGACTTTGTCCCTTTCTATCTCGGTGTGGATGGCACTGTGCTAATCCTACGCTTAAAGACTTTGAGAGAAAAGCAGACATTTGAGGTGAGCAAATTTAGAGTGTCGCTGGTGTTGAGAGTGCTCTATACTGGAGCTGCTTTCCACCTAAACTTGAGAACTACCCAGAGTTCTCTGCTTCTTTTTAGTATATATATATCATGTCATCAGTGATGTCACTGACCATGTCTTGAGTGATGTAATATGTGATGTCATCAGCAGTGCATTGCGGGGGCGCGAGTTATACTTAGCTCGACTAACTATAATGGCCGAATTTCTCTGGTTTTGTACGAGTGAATTGTCCAACTAACTATAACGTCCCTGAAACCTATAGTTTTTTCAGTGAATTTCTATGGTTTTGTAAATGCTAATTTCTAACTATAACGTCCCTGAAACCTATGGTTTTTTCAGTGAATTTCTATGGTTTTTTAAATGCTAATTTCTAACTATAACGTCCCTGAAACCTATGGTTTTTTCAGTGAATTTCAAAGGTTTTTTAAATGCTAATTTCTAACTATAACGTCCCTGAAACCTATGGTTTTTTCAGTGAATTTCAAAGGTTTTTTAAATGCTAATTTCTAACTATGCCTACAAAGGTAGGACATGTGCAGAAAGAGGAAGAAAAGCACAGAAAGAAGCAAGAGAAATGCAGAAAGAGGCAACAGAATTCCAGAAAGACGAAGAAAAGTGCAGAAAGAAGCAAGAGATATGCAGAAAGAACCAACAGTGGTGCAGAAAGAGGCCTTGTTGCAAAGTCATCCTGTGCCCCCAACTTTTTGCTGACTGGTACTGGTGGTAACTGACTCTGACTAACCAGGCCCGGAGCCAGTGCTATGCTGAAAGACTTGGAAAACAGTGAAAATACCTACATACACTAGGGTACACTATGGGTTGGGGTACCCCTGTGATTGGCATGACCTCCCCTGTAAGGCCCTAGTACATAATAGGGCAGGGGGATTAAAACTACCTCTAACTCAGAGGTGCAGAAAGAGGCAAGAGAAGTGCAGAAAGAAGCAACAGAGGTGCCGAAAGAGGCAAGAGAGGTGCAGAAAGAAGCAAGTGAAGTGCAGAAAGAGGCAAGAGAGGTGCACAAAGAGGCAAGAGAGGTACAGAAAGAGGCAGGAGGGGTGCAGAAAGAAGGAAGAGAAGTACAGAAAGAGGCAAGAGAATTGTTGAAAGAAGCAACAGAGGTGTAGAAAGAAGCAAGAGAAGTGCAGAAAGAGGCAAGTGAGGTGCAGAAAAAGCAAGAGCAGTGCAGAAAGAACCAACAGAGGTGCTGAAAGAGGCGTGAAGGGTGCAGAAAGAGCAAGAGAAGTGCAGAAAAAAGCAACAGAGGTACAGAAAGAGGCAAGAGTGGTGCATGAAGAGGGAAGAGAGGTGCAGAAAGAGGCAAGAGAAGTGCATAAAGAAGCAACAGAGGTGCAGAAGGAGGCAAGAGAACTGCAGAAAGAGGCAATAGAGTTGCAGAAACAGGCAAAAGAGGTACAGAAAGAGGGAACAGAGGTGCAGACAGAGGCAAGAGAGGTGCAGAAACCGGTAAAAGGGGTGCATAAAGAGGCAAGAGGGGTGTAGAAATTTGCAAGAGAGGTGCAGAAAGAAGCAAGAGCAGTGCAAAAGAACCAACAGAGGTGCAAAAAGAAGCTAGTGAGGTGCAGAAGGAGGCAAGAGAACTGCAGAAACAGGCAAAAGGGGTGCAGAAAGAGGGAACAGGTGGGCAGACTGAGGCAAGAGAGAAGCAGAAAGAGGCAAGAGGGATGCAGAAATTTGGAACAGAGGTGCAGAAAGAAGCAAGACCAGTGCATAAAGAACCAACAGAGGTGCACAAAGAGGCAAGAGGGGTACAGAAAAAGGCAAGTGAAGTGCAGAACGAAGCAAAAGAGGTGCAGAAAGAACCAACAGAGGTGGAAAAAGAGGCAAGAGGGGTGCAGAAAGGGGTAGGAGAGGTGCACAAAGAGGCAAGAGGGGTACAGAAAGAGGCAGGAGGGGTGCAGAAAGAGGAAGAGAACTGCAGAAAGAAGCAACAGAGGTGCAGAAAGAGGCAAGTGAGGCGCAGAAAGAAGCAAGATAAGTGCAGAAAAAAGCAACAGAAGTGCAGAAAGAGGGGAGAGGGGTGGAGAGAGAGGCAAGAGGGGTGCAGAAAGAAGCAAGACAGGTGCAGAAAGAAACAAAAGAAGTGCAGAAATAAGGAACAGAGGTGGAGAAAGAGGCAAAAAGTATGCATAAAGACGAAAGAGGGATACAGAAAAAGGCAATAGAGGTGCAGAAAGAGGGAAGAAGGGTGCATAAAGAGGCAAGAGGGGTACAGAAAGAAGCAAATGAGGTGCAGAAAGAGGCAACAGATGTGCAGAAAGAAGCAACAGAGGTGCCGAAAGAGGCAAGAGAGGTGCAGAAAGAAGCAAGTGAAGTGCAGAAAGAGGCAAGAGAGGTGCACAAAGAGGCAAGAGAGGTACAGAAAGAGGCAGGAGGGGTGCAGAAAGAAGGAAGAGAAGTGCAGAAAGAGGCAAGAGAATTGCTGAAAGAAGCAACAGAGGTATAGAAAGAAGCAAGAGAAGTGCAGAAAGAGGCAAGTGAGGTGCAGAAAAAGCAAGAGCAGTGCAGAAAGAACCAACAGAGGTGCTGAAAGAGGCGTGAAGGGTGCAGAAAGAGCAAGAGAAGTGCAGAAAAAAGCAACAGAGGTACAGAAAGAGGCAAGAGTGGTGCATGAAGAGGGAAGAGAGGTGCAGAAAGAGGCAAGAGAAGTGCATAAAGAAGCAACAGAGGTGCAGAAGGAGGCAAGAGAACTGCAGAAAGAAGCAAGAGAGTTGCAGAAACAGGCAAAAGAGGTACAGAAAGAGGGAACAGAGGTGCAGACAGAGGCAAGAGAGGTACAGAAACCGGTAAAAGGGGTGCATAAAGAGGCAAGAGGGGTGTAGAAATTTGCAAGAGAGGTGCAGAAAGAAGCAAGAGCAGTGCAAAAGAACCAACAGAGGTGCAAAAAGAGGCAAGTGAGGTGCAGAAGGAGGCAAGAGAACTGCAGAAACAGGCAAAAGGGGTGCAGAAAGAGGAAACAGGTGGGCAGACTGAGGCAAGAGAGGTGCAAGAAGAAGCCAGAGCAGTGCAGAAAGAACCAACAGAGGTGCAGAAAGAGGCAAGAGGGGTACAGAAAAAGGCAAGTGAAGTGCAGAACGAAGCAAAAGAGGTGCAGAAAGAACCAACAGAGGTGGAAAAAGAGGTAAGAGGGGTGCAGAAAGGGGTAGGAGAGGTGCACAAAGAGGCAAGAGGGGTACAGAAAGAGGCAGGAGGGATGCAGAAAGAGAAAGAGAACTGCAGAAAGAAGCAACAGAGGTACAGAAAGAGGCAAGTGAGGTGCAGAAAGAAGCAAGATAAGTGCAGAAAAAAGCAACAGAAGTGCAGAAAGAGGGAAGAGGGGTGGAGAGAGAGGCAAGAGGGGTGCAGAAAGAAGCAAGACAGGTACAGAAAGAAACAAAAGAAGTGCAGAAAGAAGAAACAGAGGTGGAGAAAGAGGCAAAAAGTGTGCAGAAAGACGTAAGAGGGGTACAGAAAAAGGCAATAGAGGTGCAGAAAGAGGGAAGAAGGGTGCATAAAGAGGCAAGAGGGGTACAGAAAGAAGCAAATGAGGTGCAGAAAGAGGCAACAGACATGCAGAAAGAGGGAAGAGAGGTGCAGAAAGTAGAAGAGATTTGCAGAACGAGGCAAGAGAAGTGCAGAAAAAGAAAGAAATGTGCAGAAAGAAGCAACAGAAATGCAGAAAGAGGCAAGAGAGGCGCAGAAGGAAGCAAGAGTGGCTTGCACACCATTAGTACCAATTTAACACCCACATTTAGCAATAAGTAACAGGTGACCATTCTAGGTTTGCAAAGGGCCTTCCACCACGCTGTAACACTTGTCGCTGCATTTTTGGTAACGTTTGAGCCGTTTGAGATAGAAACAAGGCGTTTTTTGTTCAAATTTGCAGATTAGGGAGCAGATGAGGAATTATGTTGCTAATGCAGAAAATGTATAATTGTGCAAAAGTCGGTGCAGCCAAACAGTCGCATAATTCCAGTGGCCCTGCTCATACCTCTGACTAGGTCCACAAGTGCTCCTCAGTGATTCCTTCTTTTTTTGTCTCACTGAGTTCATAGTTGAGCTTCTATGGAAATGAGGAAGACTAAACCTGAGGTTACCACTCCAAAACACAGACTACCATACCACATAATTACTCTCCATAACACATTATCCCACTCTACATAATTCCTATACACTAAATACCACATACTTTCTATCCACATAATTTCACTGCACAACATACCACATAATTCCACTACACACAAAGTACATCCACTCCACTCCAAAAAACATTAGTAAAAAACTTTTACTTTTACAACGCCGATAGCTCTAACTCTCACAAATGCGAAACCTATTACATTGCAAACACTTCTTTAACTAGTAGTCGCGTTTGCAGAGTCGTGGAGAAAGGGTGCTGGGCCTCTGACCAGCGCTCAGGAATTCCACTGCGTAGGACTTACAGGAGGTACCAGGAGGGCTTCTTGGCCACCAAAGTCCCTCAGGGGTAAATTGGACTTCGTCCCCCATCCCGTAGTCTGCCAGGAGGTGCGTTTGCAGAGTGGTGGAGAAAGGGGGTCATGGCCTCGGAAAACGTCTTAGCAATCCCACTGGGTGGGACTTACTGGAGGTAACAAGAGGGGTAGTTGGCCCCCAAGGACATCCTTGGGGGCCAACTACTCCTCCTATTACCTCCAGTAAGTCCCACACAGCAGGATTGCTAAGTTCTCATAGCAGGCCACTCCCCCTTTGCCCACCACTCTGCAAACGTGCTCCCTGGCGTGCTCTTGGATGGGGATTGAAGTCCCCTTCGCTGCTGGGGGTCCTTGAGGGGACAACTAGCCTACCTCTTACCTCCAGTAAGCCCCACACAGTGAGATTGCTGAGAGGTAGACACAGGCCATGCCCCCTTTCTCCACCACTCTGCAAACGTGCCTCCTGGTGCGCTCTTGGTTGGGGGATGAAGTCCCCTTTCCTCCTGAGGGTCCCTGGGGGCCAACTAGCCCTCCTGTTACCTCCAGTAAGCCCCATACAGCTGGATTGCTGAGAGTGGTCCGAGGCCATGCCCCCTTTTTACACCACTCCGCAAACGCGCCTCCTGGCGCCCTGCTGCTCGGGGGATGAAGTCCACTTGTGTCCTGAGGTCGTCAGGACACAAGAGGACCTCATCACCCCACCAGCAATGCACCAAGAGGTGTGTTTGCAGAGTGGTGTAAAAAGGGGCGCGGCCTCAGACCACCTCTCAGCAATCCCACTGTGTGGGGCTTACTGGAGGTACCTGGTGGGCTAGTTGGCCCCCAGGGACCCTCAGGAATGAAGGGGACTTAATCCCCCAACTTAGAACGCGCCAGGGGGTGCGTTTGCAGAGTCATGCAGGGAGGGGGCGGGGCCTCTGGCAAGTTGCCGCTTTCTTTTTTATTTTATGCGCCCCCCTTCCCTGGGCCACTTCTGGCCCCGGGGACCCCATCCCCTGGGGCCTGGCCAGCCTTGTTGTTTTTTTGTATATTTTTGGAGGGGGGCCGCGCGGCCCCCCTCCAGAGGCCAATTATGGCTCCGGGGACCGCATCCCCCGGGGCTGTGCCTCGATCTTTTTTATAAAATTATTATTTTATTTTATTTTTTTAATTAGGAAGGGGGCCACGTGGCCCCCTTTCCCTTGGCCACTTCTGGCCCCGGGGACCCCATCCCCCGGGGCCTGGCCTCATGCCCCCACGGTCCCAGCTGGCTCCCCGCCTCCTGCGGGAGCCGGCATTGCTTTTGGGCAAGGGGAGCTGCTAACATGCAGCACCCCTTGCCCAAAAGCAATTCTGCTTTGCTTTTTGGAAGCGAGAGCAGGTTTCCTGCTCTCACTTCCAAAAATCAAAGCAGAGTTTGCTATGGCAGGGCGGGAGCTGCATGTTAGCAGCTCCCCTTGCCCAAAAGCAATGCCGGCTCCCGCAGGAGGCGGGGAGCCGGCTGGGACCATGGGGGCATGCGGCCAGGCCCCGGGGGATGGGGTCCCCGGGGCCAGAAGTGGCCAAGGGAAGGGGGGCCCTGCCATAGCAAACAGCAATGTCCCGGGGGTGGGCACCCCAGGACATTGCAGGAGCCGGCCCTGGGGGGTGGCGGTCCCCAGGGCCATCAAGGGCTCCAGGAGGGGGGCTAGGCGGCCCCCTCCCAACATTTAACATAGCCCCGGGGAGGTGGTGGTCCCCGGGGCCGGGGGTCCGTAACGGACCCCCACATTAACATAATTTGTGCCCCGGGGAGGTGGTGGTCCCCGGGGCACTGTGGGGAGGGCAGAAGCCCCTCCCCACACTTCTCTAAATTAAATTGGAGCCCCGGGGAGGTGGCGGTCCCCGGGGCTGCGGGGGGCATGCGACTCCCCCCGCCCCTATTGGAAAAAAGCCCTGGGGAGGTGGTGGTCCCTGGGGCTGCGGGAGGCCGCGTGCCCCCGCACATTATGAGGGAAGCCGGGGAGGTGGCGGTCCCCGGGGCTTGGGGATCCCCATGGGCCCCCACACCATAATTTTAAATTGCCCCCGGGACTTTGCCCACCCAAGGGCTTAAAAAAAACAAAGCGCGGGAGCCCGTGCTTCGTTTTTTAAATTTTTTCGTCCGGATTCGAGAACCCAGCGTGAATTCGGCCGATTTTTTTTTTTTCAAAATGCATTTTTTGGCTCTGGGGGTCCTTGTGGGACCCCCTGAGCAGGCCTAGGGGGTCAGGGTGTTTCTACCCTGCCCCCTTTTCTTCATTTTTCACTTTTTTTCCCCCTTTTTCTTGTTACCGAGTCACAAGATGGCTGTCAACACATTCTGCTTTGGAGTGTTGGCAGCCAATCAGAAGTCAGCTCGTGCTCGGGAGCAGTCGCGACTCCTCCTCAGTGCTCAGATATATACATTTTTATTTTTTGAGTTTCTCAAGAACTACTGAATGGATTTACACCATTTAAAAAAAAGGGCGCCTTCTGAACCAAGAGCTACTTTTTTGCCAAATTTGGTGTAGTTCCGTTTAGCAGTTCGGGCTGTAACCTGTTCCAAAATTTCCTATGGAAATTAGCATGGGGAAAATTCATTTTGGGACTCCCCTTTTTTCTCGGCCCCCGCTTGACGAATCACCCCGAACCTTTTAGAACAGAAGCTGACCTGAGTGAACCATTAGTTTTGAAAATTTCGCGAAGATTCGTCAAACGGCACCAAAGATATTGGCAAAAGAAAAAATGCTTTTTGAATAGAAACAAGGTCCTAACTATAACTATCTACTGGCGACCGCCAGTAGGTAATATACATATATATATATATCAGCAACAAGCTGCAATAGGTTCGCGCGCTCTCAGGAATGAAAACTCCGCACCAATAAAGTTCCACTGCAGTGTTTAATTTCACTCCGCGTTTCGATTCCCTCAGAAATATTGATCACGTGAAACGTGCAACATAAAAAGGTTACTGTTGTAGCCTGGTGGGAATGGTAAAAAACAAAGAAGGACCACCATTGTGGTATTGGCAGACATATTGGAGTGGTTACAAATAACGTTAACATATTGTTAATATATCACGCCTATGAATGTCACAATATATCAAAATTCTTAACATGTGCAGTGCAAGTTCATAAATGCATACTAAATTAATAATAACATTGTAAAAGCACATGAGAGCCTGAGCTCAGGTATGTATATGTAGGCGCATAATCTGCGGTCAAGTTCAAGAAGCAAGGTTCAACAATAATCGAACTATATTGGTGTCCTGGAACCCTGGACAACAGCATGTTGATGCATTCAATGTGACATAATCAGATCACAGTGGTGTGTAATTGAACAGCTGCCCCATACGCAAGTGTTCACGTAGCGTCATCTACTAACATCATGGAGATGCAAATTAAATGGCAAGTGACGATAAACATGCTAACTAATGCAATCCTGCCAATGGCGAAAGACGACTAAGCACATGACGGCACAATGCCCTTAACATGACATGTTGGCGGTGCACCCTTCCAAAAGTGACGATAAACTTCATAAAAATACAATGGTGGGCAAGTGCCTGAGAATAAACTTGTAAACAAAATTCTGCAAAAACATTTTTTGCAAACAAATGATCACCTGGCGGTTAGAATTCTAACAGGGGTGAAAGCGCTGTCAAGCGTTTCTGCCATTGTCCCAAAAATAGGAGGGCGGAGGCCTAAGGTCTAGTGCCTGTGATATAATGTGGCTGAATGTTGAATCTACTGCCATATGCACACTGCAAGTCCCAGAACAGACAATGATGATACTTGGCAAGTGCCAAAGAAACAAACTCAAGCTGAGATCCACGAAGGATGGTGGTACTCCAGGTAGTACAATACTAAGACAGGGCCCCGTCTAAACATATTGCACATCCCACAAACAGGCATAAAGTTACCAACTCAACGATGCGTGATGGTGTACTCAAGGGGAAAAGGGTAGGCAGCCCGTGCAGGTGTATACAGGTGAGTGGGCCCCTTCCTTTCCTCCTGCAAAAAAACAAAAGAACAGAAAAAAAGGTTTTCATTATAAAAATTAAACAAATCGATCCAGTAAGATAAACAACTTTAAAAACTGTAGTTCCAATAAAACAACTACTACATGTTGTCTGCTATTCTAATGCATAGAAAGATGAAAGAGAGAGAGAACATGTATAAAAGAATGCAGAGCCTGCATCACAGGTAATCTACGTCTGAAAACCATTACATCATCTATTGTAGTAGAGAAACAAAAGATGGGAGAACGACAACCTGCACTTAGTATAAGTGTAATAAGTGGAACTATTCCTCCTTAAGGTGTATGGCAAGCTCCTCATCTTGATTCAGTCCCCCGGATTCTTGGTTTGGAAGTCTATAATGTATTTAGACTCCCACTGTCTTAATGTTAGAACCCTATTACCACCTCTAGGATTTCTGTCAACTTGTTCTAAAATACAGAACTCCAGACTGGATAAATTGGAAAAATGTTTGTCTTGAAAATGGCGTGCTACAGGATATTTCGGATCGTTGTTGGTAATGGCTCTGCTGTGCTCTAATATGCGTTTCCTCGCCAAGTGTGTAGTGCTGCCAATATACCAAAGTTTAAACACGATCCTGGGCACACGTGGTGGGGGTATACCAATAGTATGAGAGTCTTGTTCAGATAAATCACAGTTATTAATGTCTGGATAGAGTTCAGTGGTATTTATTAGGAGAAAACAAAATTATAGAATCAAAGTAACCAGCCACAAAATTATAGAATCAAAGTAACCAGCCGACACGTGTTTCGTCACAAGTAAATTCCTGTGACTCTTTAGGGCTGGGGAGGATACAAAAATTAAAATGAGGGAATTTGACAGAAACAAAAGAAAGTGGGCTGTACAAATGATAAAGTAATTCTAAGGGGACGTTGGGAAGGGGAATTAATCCTGAAAATTGCTTGAATAACAGTGGTTCAAAATTCTCCACTAAGGTACCTGTCCCTTTTGGATTCAATGGGTCCTCTCGCTAGAATCCTTCCTTGTTCCATTTACTCTTTGGACGGATCCCTTTCTCTGTCCTCCCACTGTTCGTCATTCTATTTTTGACCCCGGGTCCCATGCACCGCGGCGTGTTCTGATCTTTCGAATCCTTATTTATCCTGTATATTCCATGTTAGTTGGTTCCCTGATCTTTTGCCCACAATTGATCCCTACAGTTATTTTCTCTTTAATTTTCTTTATGTCTCAGTGTATGTTTTAGTAATTCTTTTGTTATTGTTTTCTTTTCTGCTGACCGACATAAGTTATTATCACGTACGAACACTTGAAACCCACAATGTCACTTATTACCTTGTGCCCTGCACATTTTGATTGTCACTCCACCTTGTACTATGCCTTTCCCGCGAACCTATTCATGTGCATCACTTCATGAGAGCGGCACTTTCACGACAGTCACTTACTTCATCATGCAATTTTGAACCACTGTTATTCAAGCAATTTTCAGTGTCAGAACTGTACGTCATGATCATCCTCGTGTTGTCATCATCAATAATAGTCGGCATGGTGTGTTTGTCAGAAATGGTCTGGGCTCTGTTTACCCCATCTGCTCTTTCTCTGGCTTTCTTGGGCACCCAATTAGGGTATCCCCTTTCTTTGAAACGTTCAACTATGACATTGCTTTCTAGATGGTAGGCTTCTTCCGTGTTACAGTTTCTTTTTGCCCTCAGCAGCTCACCATAAGGGATGCTCCATTTGAGATCTTCTTGATGGCTGCTGAGGGCATGGAGAACACTGTTGCCTGCTGTAGACTTCCTGAATAGTGCAGAATGCACTTGGTTGTGTTTGATTTCAAGACTGACGTCTAGGTATTCAGCTTTGTTGTTACTGATGCTACCACTGAGTATGATGTTACGATCATTGTCATTGAGTTTATCGATAAACTCACGAGCCCCCTGTTCAGAACCTCTCCAAATGATGAACAGGTCGTCTATGTACCGAAGCCACATGGACACATGCTCAAAGGCCATTTGGAAATCAGGGTTGGAAAATATGCCTTCCTCCCAGCGCCCCATGAACAGATTGGCAAAACTGGGAGCAAAGCATGATCCCATAGCTGTACCGGTTGTTTGTCTGTACAGGGTACCGTTCAACATAAAGATGTTATTCGTCAGACAGTATTCTGTCATGTCCAAAAGCATCTGACTGTGTTCACGGAATCTCACTGGTCTAGTGTTGAGATAGTACGTGCATGCCTCCAGTCCCTGTTGATGATCAATGATGGTGTATAGGCTATGTACATCAAGAGTGATGAACAAAGAGTCATCTTCCCCCTGTATATCCTGTATTTTATTGAAGAAATCTTTAGTATCCCTGATATAGCTCGGTAACTTTATGACATGGTCCCTGAGGAAATGGTCCACATATTTGGAAATATGTTCTGCTACACTCCCCCTCGAGGAAACAATCGGATGCCCCAGTGGTCTTATGGGGTCCTTGTGTACCTTCGGTAGAAGGTAAAGTACTGGAAGTACGGGGTGATCTTTCTTGAGGTAGCAGAACTCCTCCCATTCCAAAACCCCTGTGTCTTTCCACATTGTTAATTTGTCCCAGATGGTCATGATGCTGGTGTTATATACATCCATGGAAATGGGCACATAGAACTTGGTATCATCAAGTTGTCTTGATGCCTCAGCTATGTATTGTTCTCTGTCTAAAATGACGACATTGCCACCTTTGTCCGCAGGACGGATGACAATGTTTTCATCTTCAGTGAGAGATTTAAGAGCCTGTCTCTGATCTTGAGTGAGATTCCTATCCCTTTTGTTGTTGGCCCCCTTGTTGGATCCATTTGTTTAATTTTTATAATGAAAACCTTTTTTTCTGTTCTTTTGTTTTTTTGCAGGAGGAAAGGAAGGGGCCCACTCACCTGTATACACCTGCACAGGCTGCCTACCCTTTTCCCCTTGAGTACACCATCACGCATCGTTGAGTTGGTAACTTTATGCCTGTTTGTGGGATGTGCAGTATGTTTAGACAGTGCCCTGTCTTAGTATTGTACTACCTGGAGTACCACCATCCTTCGTGGATCTCAGCTTGAGTTTGTTTCTTTGGCACTTGCCAAGTATCATCATTGTCTGTTCTGGGACTTGCAGTGCGCATATGGCAGTAGATTCAACATTCAGCCACATGATATCACAGGCACTAGACCTTAGGCCTTCAGCCACCTATTTTTGGGACAATGGCAGAAACGCTTCACAGCGCTTTCACCCCTGTTAGAATTCTAACCGCCAGGTGATCATTTGTTTGCAAACATTTTTTTTGCTGAATTTTGTTTACAAGTTTATTCTCAGGCACTTGCCCACCATTGTATTTCCATGAAGTTTATCATCACTTTTGGAAGGGTGCACAGCCAACATGTCATGTTAAGGGCATTGTGCCGTCATGTGCTTAGTCGTCTTTCGCCATTGGCAGGATTGCATTAGTTAGCATGTTTATCGTCACTTGCCATTTAATTTGCATTTCCATGATGTTAGTAGATGACGCTACGTGAACACTTGCGTATGGGGCAGCTGTTCAATTACACACCACTGTGATCTGATTATGTCACATTGAATGCATCAACATGCTGTTGTCCAGGGTTCCAGGACACCGATATAGTTCGATTATTGTTGAACCTTGTTTCTTGAACATGACCGCAGATTATGCGCCTACATATACATACCTGAGCTCAGGCTCTCATGTGCTTTTACAATGTTATTATTAACTTAGTATGCATTTATGAACTTGCACTGCACATGTTAGGAATTTTGATATATTGTGACATTCATAGGCGTGATATATTAACAATATGTTAACGTTATTTGTAACCACTCCCATATGTCTGCCAATACCACAATTGTGGTCCTTCTTTGTTTTTTACCATTCCCACTAGGCTATAACAGTAACCTTTTTGTGTTGCACGTTTCACGTGATCAAGATTTCTGAGGGAATCGAAACGCGTAGTGAAATTAAACACTGCAGTGGAACTTTATTGGTGCAGAGTTTTCATTCCTGAGAGCGCACGAACCTATTGCGGCTGGTTGTTGATTGAATTGCCGGTGTGCTCCGCCGGCGTGTGCGCCACTCTACTTGGGTCCCCGAAAGTCCGGAAGGAGCTTTTTCTGTTGATATATATATATATATACATACATATATATATATATATATATATATATATATATTTATATTTATATATATATATATATATATATATGTATATGTATATATATATATATATATATATATATATATATATATATATATGGTTGCCACTAGGCAGTTATAGTTAAGTCTACTTTTCCATAGACGGAGCGTTTTTTGGTTTGCCAATAACTTTGGCCCTAGTTGATGAATCTTCACGAAAAAAAAAAAGTTTATTCACCTCAGCTCCTTTCTGGAAAGATTTGGGGCGATCTGTCAAGCAGGGGCGAAATAAGGGGGGTCCCAAAATGTAAAATCCCCATGCACTCTCCATAGACATCTTTAGGCGGGACTTCACCAAATTCGGGAAGAAGCTAGATGTGGTCCTGTAGTGTAGTTCCTATTTCCCTAATAGGCTCTGCGCATTGGAATAATATAACCTATTGGTTTGACATAGGACTAAGGTCGGTATGTCCCTATCGATTATATTAAACTTAATTACCTGTGCCAGCTAGCTCAGAGGCCACTAGAAACTCCTTGAGAACAAGAAGGGAGTAGTTTCTGGCAACCGAAAAACATGACAACTTTGTTTCCCTTTAGAAGCGGAACATGTCTCAGAATCGTGGAAACAATAGATAACAGTTTCACTCATTCAATCGTGCATGCTTAGTTTCTGCAGAGTTACACAGAAAGGAAAGACGGGCGTTTCAATAAAAAGGGTTTTATTGAACAGTCTTGTTTCTCGTGTAAGAGATATGTGCTGTTATGATCACAAGTCAGTATGCAAGATAAATAATGTACAGCGTAAGCAGTAGAAATAAATAATACTGCGCTAGCATTATCTTTTAGCATATATTCACGTACATAAATAACATGAGCTAAGAATGCGAGTACTCATACGATGCATCTCTAAGCTAGTTCTACCCCAGTGTACCTAACCTAGCCTAGGTGTAGGGAAGAGTAGAAGTAGGTGGAGTATTCTCTAGTATGGTAGACTAAGAGTATGTTAAGCCTAGTATGCCAAGAGTCCCTCTAGGATCTAGTCAGCTCCATACCTTGAGAATGAGAGAGGTGGGAATCTCCTGCCGGATCTTGGAACTCTAACACCCCGCGAAGGGAGTCAGAACACTGGAAGCTGGATTCGTCTGCGTGCAGGAATGACAGCATCTTCTCAGTGCATCAGGCCGGGATACGGGCTCCTCTGAAGTCGAGGTCTCCTCTAACTTTCTTGGGCAAGGGAAGGTATATTTATACCTGGTAGGTGTCGAGGAATGTTAGCATTGACGTGAAGTTGGACAGAAGAAGACGTCAGGAATGAACCCTTAAGGTATAACGGTTCATACATAATAGATGAGTTCTTGGAGAAATCAATAGTCCTGTGCTAGGGGAACTCCCGAAGCTTAAGGGTCTGGTTTCTAAGAAATCGTTGTGACGTTAGGGTGGACGGATGTCGGTGACCATGCCTGTATTTGGAGTGCACGGTTAATGCCTAAATAAGGTCAGGGATTCTATGCCTATATAAGGGCAAGGCGAATTGTGCCTATATAAGGACATGATTCA
The DNA here is from genome assembly GCA_963921515.1 of Calotriton arnoldi. NCBI lineage: Eukaryota > Metazoa > Chordata > Amphibia > Caudata > Salamandridae > Calotriton > Calotriton arnoldi. Next base: position 1,291,192 of record CAWUFW010001370.1, read on the forward strand.
GGAAAACCTATATACGGACCCCTAAAGTGGAATACAACACCCACTCCATCTTCGATTGAACGATAATACTAAATGCTAAACATTTTAAATGCTAAACATAAAATTGAGTACCACATATTACTAAAAACATTTCTAAAAACATTTTAAAAGAAGCTTAAAACTGTTGAAATGCCATAGGTACTGTACATTTAAAGCATTGTTTTCATTCTAAGCATATAATGGAAGTGGAATGCACCGTGAATGAAACAGTAATATATACATATGATGAAATGGTCGATAAGTTCTTACAATCAAAGCCATTGCATATCATGGAAATAAATGAAATTTCTAGACCAGTAAGGTGACAATGTGTTCCTGGAAGTATTCAAAGAAGTCCGTTTTATAAGACTAGTTCTACTGTAAGCAGATTGTTCAAATGCCATGTCATTTCAAAAATTTAAAAAAGAAAAAAGTTCAATTCTGGGAAAAGTTCCAAGTTTGAAAAATATGAAGGCCAAATTTTATTGTTGCCCTGGTACACTGTGAGCCGAATCAAAGTCAGTGTAGGGGTCTGGCGTAAACATTAGATCATCTATTTCCGTAGCCAAAATATCATCCACCGAAGACGGTGACATTTGGAACACCTCGTTCAGAAGGTTAATTGCACAGAGATGAGAAACATCGCCTTCAGCAGAAGATGCAATGTTTGCGTCCGTTGTTACCTGTGTGCCCGTTGATCCATCTCGTACCTCAGCAGCAGCCGGAAGCGTCCGTGAGATCTCAATGAATGCCGCCATCAGGATTGGAAGCCTCTGGGGACAACACACAGCATGGGCCGTTATCGGGTCCAGCAGAGTATCGATATCCGTTGGCATGACTGATGGGAGTGTTAGACAGGTGTCTAGCACGCATTCTTCACCGCAAAACAGGCAGCGTAGAACAGGTAAGATGCAATCTTGCCAGATTGGTCTGAATGACAGGAACCACGTTGTATTAAGTTCCCGTAGACGAGGCATGCCCAAAAGCTGTACTATTCGCTCACGGCATTTCCGTTCAAGGAGGGCTCTCTCCACATCGCTCGGAGTGATGTTGGCGAAGAGGCTTGCCATAGCGTAGTAGGAGGAATAGAAACAGAATTCCTGCAACAAGTGCTAGAATTAATGGCACACCACCAAACACCAAATGTGCAAAGTTTGGGATGATTCCGAGGACAGCCTGGAAAGGTGCTAATAGTCCGGAACAGATGGTCTTAAATACATGTACAATTCCGCTTGTATCTGACATGTTAAAGATACATCCTATCATTTCTACGAAATGTATAGGGCAGTTTGTACGAATTAAAGCCTGTATCTCAGCCGAAGTCCTTGCAACTGTAGATCATAGGTTTCTTTGGCCGAGGTCAAAGGCACTGATTGTTGTATAAGCATGGCTTTCATTCTGCTTAAAGTATCAAATCGAATAAAAGAGACATTCAACGAAGGCCATAGAGGCGACTCCCTGACTGTGTCTATTGGGGCAAACAATATTTGCATACAGCAAGTGACCCTGGAGTTGACCGTTACTAGATATGGGATGCCTGGCAACATGCCACAGCAACTCTGATCATTCAACATGAGGTAACTCCCATTAGAAAGTTGTCCAAACGTTGGATTAATCACAGCAGCTGGTGTACCCTGCTGGTGGCAGGACAAGTTTGCCACAGAACCATTACAAGCCCCGTGTAAAGAAATGTCCTGACAAATCAGTGAACCGCTTAGTGCACTCTCACAGTGTGCACCGCTTAGAAACACTTCACGATCCCCACTCCAACATCTATAGGTGTAAGGTAAATTCCAGGATGTCTTAATGTATTCTTTACCCAACCTTTCATATTTGCCTGCTTGCATCTGTTTAAGGCAATACTGAAACTGGAAAGTAGTCACAGGTAGACTAATTTTTCCATGAATAACCCATTCTGTAGCTGGTTTTTCTGCCACTGTGAATGGTAATTTGTCAAGTTTTTCAATGCTCAGTACTGTATACTTTGCTCCCCTTTGTGCCAGTTCGATCTGTTTATCAGTTAGATTGTATTCTGCAAACAGAGCTGTCGTGTTGATAAAACGCCAAGGCACATAGCCCGCACGCAAAGATTGCAGCGTCCAGCTTAATAACATAATAGAACGTAGCTGAGACTGGCCTTGCTGTAACATGGCTAAATCTTGTTCCAGTATGTCGATAACAGAGGATACAATACTGTCCAATGAATAAATTCTGGAGGACAAAGTTGTTAACCCATTGTCGACCACAGAGAGCGTTTTCTCTAAATTAATACGATCAAGTTCACGTATTCGTTCTGCGGCCTCCATCTGTGACACCTTCCATGCTTCATTATAAGCAGCATAGATGCCGGCATATATGAAACGTTTTTGATGCAGTTTTCTTGGTCCAAGCAAGAATTCCCTAAGGTCTGCGTCTTCTTTAAGTAAAGATAAGTGTTGTTTCACATCCTTAAGTGTAGATTTTTGCAACCAATCGAGGCATAATTTTCCTACACTGTATGTTGTTACTACCCCCGGATGCTGTCTTTGGACGTATTGTGGGTCTGGCCTATGAATAGTAAACCCATGTGTTCTATTCAGGAATCTATCTTGACAGTTGTTTGTGTCTGTGGGCCAGATCAACCATTTTCTCCAATCAGGATTTGTTCTGTTGAGTTGTAGTATGGTGTCAACTGTAACCGCTGCCTGTGTATTGTTATCACTTGCAGGTGTTGGTACAGAAGGATTTTTCATGTCTTTGATCTTGGCTAACCCAAGGCAAGACGTTTGTTGGACCGTATCATTCAAAAACATTATTTGTTGAGGGACAATACAGGCTCTAAATAAAGCTTCTATCCCCTGCACTTGCCAATCTTTAGTACCCCAGACAGATTTTGTGTCTATTGTGTCTTTCCATAAGTCGAAACCCTGTCTAGACAGTTGGGCAATACATTCTGCAGAGTAAATCTGTTTTGTATTTGTTAACATAAATTTCAGTCCTGTTTTGTTTACATTTCTATAGTAAAATGTTTCTGGATCAGATGTATTGTATCCTGAAAAATATGGAAACTTTTTTGCAAATGTTTTTGAACTACCTTTTGGTGGTGTAGGACAATGCTCCCATTGGTTAAACATAAACACATTTCTAGGTGTTGCAGATTAATGCAAAAAATGATGACCATAGTGGTTATAGCAATACAGCTGTTCATAGTCTGATGAACCCTCTAAATATTCATTACTAGAAAATGCAGCAGATTTTTCTAGGTCAAACATTATATTATTTACAGTTTCAAAGTCCCAATCATCAGAAAAGGTACTGGATGAAACAAAATCACTTAGTGAGATCTTAAATAAATGTGGAATGTTCAAATGTTCCGTCGGGCCAAAAATATCAAAATCTGTTTTGTCCCACACTATACCATCCTGTATAGGAACGGCTGTGATGTTCACTGCAGACAAGTCTCTCGTTTCACGATGGGATGATTTGTGAGGTTTCAAAAGTAAGTTCACTTCTTTTCTTTCAATGTCCAAATGGATGTATCTCCCATTTATAAGCACGCTCATAGTCATAACCAAAGCTAGCCAAAGCAGGAAGAAAAATATTCCAGAAATAACCCAAAGTTCAATCCATGGTGAAACTAGATAAGTCTTTTTCAAAAAATGCAAAAAGTCTTGTACTTGCTGTTTAAAAGTTTTTGATGCTGGCGATGTCTCGGGCTCACTCGGATCCTCAGAAAACGTATCAAAGTTAATGAAGTAGCCAGAAGCAGTTCTGTCAATTGTTGGAATTGCATCAGGATTTGTAGAAATCGCTGGGACCAGTTGATCACTTGTTACATTGGTGTAGACAGGTGTATTTGGACGAACTGTTACTTGTGTTTCAAGAGGGATGAGTTCCATAGCATTGTTGCTCAGTCCTTCATCTGTTACTGCTGAATTTTCGATGGTTATCAGTCTTTCAGTCTGAACCTCTTGGATAGTAGCGAGAGGAGTGTGTCTGCTACTAGGTCGGAGTCCACGAGGCCTACTATTTAGTATTGGCCACATACTGTGGTTTGATGAGGTCGATGGACACAAATCTTTTCTCCTTTTTTCCAGCAAGGGGCGACAGAAGTACTGTTCTTGTTCCGTGTATGGCTAGGACAGGTACTGGTTGTCTGTAAGAAGGTCCAAATTCCTTCTTGTCTGCAATTTTCTCTCTGACTAGATCCCCAACTTTTGGAATCCAGACAGGCCTTGCTGGGACCGCCGGTTTTTCCCCAGTGGTGGTTGACTGCAGGAATACGTTGCTTTGTTTCGTTCTTAGTTTGTTTAAGTCCTGTAAAACAGACAAACAATCTTTGATATCAACGGGTTTATTTTCCACCACTGTGCCACTGCATTCCAGATCTGGCACCCACATTCTTGTCCCAAATAGGACCTCATATGGAGTGACCCCCTAGAGAACTTCTTGGCAAGTTGTTTAATGAGCGTTGGACCCCATAAAGATGTTTGACCCACCCATCACCCGAACCTAATACCCTAGCTGTTATAGACTGCTTTATGTCCCGGTTTTCCTTTCCACAACAGAATTTCCCTCAGGATGAAACGGAGAGGAGTACCGCAATGCAACGCCCAGACTGGCCATGGCGTCTTTGTAAGCCCGAGAGCTAAACGCAGGGCCCTGGTCAGAATGTAGCGTGCCTATTGCGTATGTGCCGATAAAGACTCGCAAATCTTTTATAACAGTTCGAGCGTCAGCCGAGCGCTGAGGCCATATCCATAGGAACTTTGACTTAGTATTTGTGGGATTGCAGTTGTCCATGAGGACGCCTGTGCATAGATAGTCTAATGCTGTCTAACAATGGTGTCTGTACTGGGCAGCTACATTCGTAGCATGGTGTCTGGTGGCTTTCTCGCTGTAATTTACAGTCTAAGCCACGGGTACTCATAGTACGGCCCGCGGGCCGCCAGCGGCCCGGCAAGCATTCCTTGGCGGCCCGCGGACCTTGCAGATATCCTACCTGTGTTTTTTTTTTTTTAAAGTGTCAGCAAACAGCGCCGGTTGCAGCAGCGCTCTATGGGGGCCGGGCGATTCTTTTAAAGACCATTCACTTGTTAATGAGGCTTTGTTGTATTTCACCTGTTCTTAGCGCCCCTGCATCTCCACTCTGAGTGGAGATGCAGGGGCGCTAAGAAGAGGTGAAATACAACAAAGCCTCATTAACAAGTGAATGGTCTTTTAAAGACCTGTGAAGTACTCGGGTGCGGCTGTGTGTGTGCCCGGGAAGCTGTCTCAGCCCGGGCTGACACACGCGGGGTGAGGTGACAGAGGGTGACAGAGAGAGGGAGACAGACAGAGGGAGGGAGACAGAGAGGGGGAGACAGAGGGTGACAGAGAGAGGGAGACAGACAGAGGGAGGGAGACAGAGCGAGGGAGACAGAGCGAGGTAGACAGAGGGAAACAGAGAGAGAGGGAAACAGAGGGAGGGAGACAGAGGGAGGCAGAGGGAGTCAGGGGGAGGGAGAGGAAGGGAGAGGGAGACAGACAGAGGGAGACAGACAGAGGGAGACAGAGAGAGGGAGACAGACAGAGGGAGACAGACAGAGAGGGAGACAGACAGAGAGGGAGACGGAGAGAGAGGGAGACAGAGAGAGAGGGAGACACAGAGAGAGGGAGACAGACAGAGGGAGACAGACAGAGGGAGACAGAGAGAGAGAGAGAGAGAGGGAGACAGAGGGAGGGAGACAGAGAGGGAAACAGAGGGAGAGAGAGGGAGACAGAGGGCAACAAACAGAGGGAGGGAGACAGAGAGAGGGAGACAGAGGGAGGGAGACAGAGAGAGGGAGACAGAGGGAGGGAGACAGAGGGAGGGAGACAGAGGGAGGCAGAGGGAGACAGAGGGAGACAGAGGGAGAGGGAGAAAGAGGGAGAGGGAGACAGAGGGAGGGAGTCAGGGGGAGACAGAGGGAGACAGACGGAGGGAGACAGAGGGAGGGAGACAGAGAGGGACACAGAGAGAGGGAGACAGAGAGAGGGAGACAGAGAGAGGGAGACAGAGAGGGAGACAGACAGAGGGAGACAGAGAGAGGGAGGGAGACAGAGAGAGAGGGAGACAGAGAGAGAGGGAGACAGAGAGAGGGAGACAGAGAGAGGGAGACAGACAGAGGGAGGGAGAGAGAGAGGGAGAGAGACAGAGAGAGAGGGAGACATAGGGAGGGAGGAGGGCGACAGACAGAGGGAGACAGACAGAGGGAGGAGGGCGACAGACGGAGGGAGGGAGACAGATAGAGGGAGGAGGGCGACAGACAGAGGGAGACAGACAGAGGGAGGAGGGCGACAGATAGAGGGAGACAGAGGGAGGGAAACAGACAGAGGGAGACAGACGGAGGGAGACAGAGGGAGGGAGACAGAGGGAGGGAGGCAGAGAGAGAGAGGGAGGGAGACAGAGAGAGGGAGGGAGACAGAGAGAGAGAGAGGGAGACAAACAGAGTGAGTGAGACAGAGGGAGACAGAGAGAGAGAGGGAGAGCGGGAGGGAGAGAGAGAGAGAGAGAGAGAGAGAGAGAGGGAGAGAGAGAGAGAGAGGAGGGAGAGAGAGGGAGGGAGACGGAGAGAGAGAGAGGGAGGGAGAGATAGAGAGAGGGAGGGAGAGCTAGAGAGAGGGAGGGAGACAGAGCGAGAGAGAGAGAGAGATAGATAGAGAGAGAGAGATGTGTGTATGCCGGGTCTGGTGGCTCAGTGGACGAAGGCGTCCGCTGCAGGGACTTGTGTTCAACCTCATGGTCATAGTTTTTTTTTTTGCTCTAGCCCCCCCTTTCCCCCACTGACCCCGCCCCCACCAGTGCGGCCCTCGGCCACAAACCACACTGTAAATTTGGCCCCAGAGAGAAAGTTTGTGAGTACCCATGGTCTAAGCAGTTATTGATGAATATGTGTATTTCTGTATTCATTCCAGGCCACCAGTACATCTCTTTTAATGTTAATATTGTTTTAGAGATCCCTTGATGTGACAGACCCTCCCCCAGATGTGTTTCATAAATCAAAGCTGCTCTACGTTCCATGTTTGGAATTACCCTATCCCCCACTCCAGGGATTCGAGCAAAGGAACGTTGTTCGCATCAATTACATAAGAGTACTTGAGTGGAAACTTTTTGGTAACGCTGCACCACTGCCTTTGCTCGTAGCATTGACAGCCAACATTATCTCACTGTCTATTTTAGTTTTTGAACGAATGATCGCAGCTACGGAAGCCGTCTGAACAGCCCCCTTTGCGGCTTCGTCAGCCAATGAATTCCCTGCAACGTGAACGCCATCACGTTGATGACTCAGTGTATGGATCACGGGAGCCTTTGGTAGTTCGCTTTTAACTGAACTACTTGTTCCCAAAGCGTTTTATGCTTTATTGTGCCACCTTTTGCATCTTTGAACCCGTTTTCAAGCCAAGTTTGTATATATTCATTATACGACTGCACACAGTAGAAAGAATCGCACACTATTAGTGTGGGGAATTCTCGATCTGTACTTTCAAGTGCAAGTTTGAATGCTTGTAGTTCAGCTCGCTGAGCTGTGCAATCTCCTAGAGACTGGGTTTTTGTGACCATAGGTCTGAATTTGCCATCGCGCATGCGACATTTAACGATTGCGCACGCTGCACTGTAAGCTTGCTTACTCCCTGTTGCGGGTTGTGCGGATCCGTCAGTGTAAATTATGAATTCGTACTGATCGAGAGGCAGAATCTCAGTAGGCAGAGGACATTCATGTTCATATTGCAGGAACGCTTGTGTTTTTAGATCGGGATCAAAAACATATTCAACATCTGTTGCAGCAAGAGAATTAACCCATTGTATCCATCTTGGATGTAATGCTTTAGCATTTGGAATGCTCGCTTTTGTTACCGCCTCTAAGGCCGGTACTGGGGTTACGACAATAATGCGTTTCCCTTGGGCTAGAGCTCTTTCTTTTGCTACAGCGGTTTTGCAGTCAGAATTTTTCTGTTGAAGTGAAGCGCATTTCTGCTTGTGTATACAAGTGTGATTTGTATGCAATTGGTACTTTTTCACCCTCGTTAAATGTTAAGTAGGTGAATCCGCATTGACCCGAAATTATTCTGATCACTAAATTGCGTTGACTTACGCGTGTTTGTAAGTGATTTGTTGCTAACATGTTAGCTTGGAATGAACGCAAGATTTCTGTGTGTTCTTGTGTCCAATTTTTGATTGAAAAATCAGGTTTGATTAATGCGTAGAGAGGTTTGACCCTTTCTGCGTAATTTAGAATGTAAGTTCTTCCAAAATTTAGGAAACCCAGGATGGATTGTAAATTTTTCAGCGTCTTTGGAGGTTGGAGCAGCGCACACCTTTCTAAAAAGTTGGCTGCCAAGCTCTTGCCTTCACTTGAAAGCTCATATCCTAGAAACAGGACATTGAGATGGGCAATTCTTGACTTTTTGAAGTTGAATTTGTAGACCTCAGAGGCGAAGCCCAGTATAATGGTGCTCATCCTGTTCAAGTGTTTATCCAGGTTATCGTCTGTCAGATAGATGTCATCGACATATGACAATGCCTCATTATCATAAATTTGTAGTAACTCCGTTACTCTCGCTGAGAATAACCCCGGGCTGTTCTTGAACCCTTGTGGGAGTCGACAAAATTAACGCTGGGTCCCCATTATTGAGAAAGCTGTTAAGTACCTGCTTTCAGGTGCTATGTTTTGACAAAAGAAACCATTTGAGATGTCTAATGTGGTTTTATATTTTTTACGCACAATGTTATTCATTAATGCTGTACTATGTGCATTTTGCACTGCAAATGTTTTAGAACAAGTGTTTAAGTGTCTGTAATCCAAAACGAGACGATAGGTATTGTCTGGTTTGGAGACAGGAAACAAAGGATTGTTCATTGAAGAGGTGCATGTTTCAATCACCCCCTGGTATTCAAGTTGATCTAAGATCTCCCTGACCTGTTTTTAGCTTCTTGCTTTATTGGGTACTGCCTTTGTGCAGTAGGTTCATTTTTCAGATGTATTTTATGGTGAGGTGAATCCTCATCCCATCCTACATGATTTTTGTATAATGCTGGGGCCTGGGCAACTGCCCATTTCCTGGCATAAGTATATTTTAGATGAATTGGAATATGGTTAGAGAAGGCAGGCATAATAATGTCCTCGCCATGTGGGCACTCCCTGACAAATTGTGGTGGCCAGTCTTTTTCTGCTAGAAGTATGTCATAGTCCCTTGAAAGTTTTTCCCAAAGAGTGCTTTCACCTGTCTAGGTATGTCTCCCTCCATTCGGAGTGTTATTTCATATAACTTTTTGTGGAGTACTAACCCTGGTGTCTACAGTCTCGACTGTAATGTACTCATTCAAGTCCACTATCTCCAGAAGTTCCTTCAGGTTCTGGCGAGCTATTGTGACTTCTGCTGCACTGTCCAGCATTGTCTGAGCCCATTCTCCGTTCTTGAGTTGTGTTCTCAGTATCCTCGGCATGTCTGACCTTCAGACCTGCTACCTTCTTCTTTGAGAATTGAGGTTTTGATTTATTTTTCGGAACGTGTTTGTCGTCTTTCGATTGCATGCGTTCTTCTCTATGTTCTGACCGTCCTCTTCTTTCCGATGTCTGTGACGAGATCTGAAAGGTACGAGAGGAAAAAGTATCAGTATCTTGATACCTGTCAGGCTTTTTCAAATTATCCCTATTCCTGAGGTTATACCTCCTTTCAGAGGGCTCCTTTTGAGGAGACCTACCTCGGGATTGAGAACGTTTCTCTGAATTATTTTTATTAGTTTCCCACTTCTTTTTAGAAGATGTAGGAGTTTGTTTAATAGAGTCCTTCTCAGGACTTTCAGATAGTTTTGGCTTCACTGGTCTTCCACCCAAACTATCTCTGCCTAATTCTGCATAAGATTGTTTTATTATTCTGGGTAGCTCAGTTTGATGTTCTGTAACATCGAATTCCCTTAATCGTTGGCGGATCGCCACTGCTGCTGCCTCCCCTTTAATATTAGATAATATTATTGTTGAGACCTGGTCGAAATTTTTCAGTAATTTCATACATAAATTTAGAGCAGGCTCTGCCCCGTATTCATTTTGAATTTGTTTCAGGACATCTGGTATTACTGCAATTGATGGAATACCATGTGTTTTAGTATAGATGGCAGCAAAGACTGAGCCCCAAGTGGTGCAGTCTTCCAGTTGTGGTGTGATCCCCATCAACAGATTGTTAGGATTCTGTGTTTCTCATACGGGCTAGTATTTGGAAATACTGCTTCGATTTGAGTAATTTTTTGAGCTATCCAAAATGGAATTTGCTCACGTTTTGTGGGCATTTTTCCCATGACTGCGTATAGAGTCTGTGGTGTCATTTTTAGTGTATTCCCCTGTTGAGGAGTTTGATTTGGAAGTGTCAATGGTGGTTGGACTGTAAAAGTCCGCATGACATATTGGACTAATTGTCTGTAGATTTTTATTAACTCTGTAAGTTGAGTAAGTAGTTCCTCCTATGTCATTATATCCAGTTCAGGATGAGGAGTGTAGCCGGCTAGAATCGGCCATGTTGCTCCTGGTATACCTAGTGGACCGAGCCTGGTAATGTTTCTGTGATGTTTTAGGGTGCCTTTAAACCAGAGCTGATGCTCCTGGTATGTTAGTGGAATTTCAATATCCTCGAAAGGAATGTATTCCTCTGGTGGATCATCTTCTTTGTAGAAGTGAAACAGTTTTGTTACTGAATTTGATTCAGGAAATATGACCCATGAATAGAATACCTCTGTCTGAAAGGATTCGTGTGCCTCTATCACGAAAACTGCTCTACCGCCTCTTGGTGGTAGGCCATGTTTTATAAGTTTTAGAGTGATGGCTCTTCTTAAGTTTGGAGCGATGTCTATGACACCCTCCTCGGTTTCAATAAAACCTGTGATGTTATAAGCTGTTAAAGCTGGGTGACCCGCAACGTCACCGTTGTCAAAGTCAGGCATTTTGTTTTTTTGAAAAATGTAGAACAAGTTTCAAGGAAACAAAAAGATAAGGTGCACAATATTTTGGAACACTGTATCCTTCTACGTTGAACAAACCAAACAACTAATATATAGGGTGCTTCCCAATGTAGTTATGGCGGATATTTAACCCTACCCACTCCGGACGTCTTATGGAGTATATGAGTAGGGGTCTCTGAGAAAAGCACGAATGAGTTACTCAGTATCTAGCGTTACATTACTGCCTTACCAAACCGTTGGGCGCCATGTAGTGTAGTTCCTATTTCCCTAATAGGCTCTGCACATTGGAATAATATAACCTATAGGTTTGACATAGGACTAAGGTTGGTATGTCCCTATCGATTATATTAAACTTAATTACCTGTGCCAGCTAGCTCAGAGGCCACTAGAAACTCCTTGAGAACAAGAAGGGAGTAGTTTCTGGCAACCGAAAAACATGACAACTTTGTTTCCCTTTAGAAGCGGAACATGTCTCAGAATCGTGGAAACAATAGATAACAGTTTCACTCATTCAATCGTGCATGCTTAGTTTCTGCAGAGTTACACAGAAAGGAAAGACGGGCGTTTCAATAAAAAGGGTTTTATTGAACAGTCTTGTTTCTCGTGTAAGAGATATGTGCTGTTATGATCACAAGACAGTATGCAAGATAAATAATGTACAGCGTAAGCAGTAGAAATAAATAATACTGCGCTAGCATTATCTTTTAGCATATATTCACGTACATAAATAACATGAGCTAAGAATGCGAGTACTCATACGATGCGTCTCTAAGCTAGTTCTACCCCAGTGTACCTAACCTAGCCTAGGTGTAGGGAAGAGTAGAAGTAGGTGGAATATTCTCTAGTATGGTAGACTAAGAGTATGTTAAGTCTAGTATGCCAAGAGTCCCTCTAGGATCTAGTCAGCTCCATACCTTGAGAATGAGAGAGGTGGGAATCTCCTGCCGGATCTTGGAACTCTAACACCCCGTGAAGGGAGTCAGAACACTGGAAGCTGGATTCGTCTGCGTGCAGGAATGACAGAGTCTTCTCAGTGCGTCAGGCCGGGATACGGGCTCCTCTGAAGTCGAGGTCTCCTCTAACTTGCTTGGGCAAGGGAAGGTATATTTATACCTGGTAGGTGTCGAGGAATGTTAGCATTGACGTGAAGTCGGACAGAGGAAGACGTCAGGAATGAACCCTTAAGGTATAACGGTTCATACATAATAGATGAGTTCTTGGAGAAATCAATAGTCCTGTGCTAAGGGAACTCCCGAAGCTTAAGGGTCTGGTTTCTAAGAACTCGTGTGACGTTAGGGTGGACGGATGTCGGTGACCATGCCTGTATTTGGAGTGCACGGTTAATGCCTAAATAAGGACAGGGATTCTATGCCTATGTAAGGGCAAGGCGAATTGTGCCTATATAAGGACATGATTCAGGAAAACCTATATACGGACCCCTAAAGCGGAATACAACAGTCCACTGATTGTACCTTTTGTGATTTGGTGTAAATTTGTTCTGTAGTTTTTGAAAAATTAAGAGTGAAAAATAATTGTATATTTTGGCAGTTGGGCGCACGAGATTCCGCATGAGCAATTCATCAAAAATGGAGCTCTGTGATTTGTTGTGAAGCCCATTTTTACTGTGAGCCTTCAATCTCTCACAGGAGTGAGAGGCTCCCGCAAGTCCCATGAGCGTTCTGATTGGCTGGGTCTTGGAATGTTACACATGAAATGGGCGCTATTCCTGTTTACTGTGAAAAATTGGATGTGTTGTGGAAATGAAGTAAAGCTATTTAAGGGGGCAGCAGAAAGGCATGCTGTCCCCCTAGACTTAGAGAGGAGGTGTCTAAGGGATTACTACTGTGAAGAAAATAAATGTGTATTGTTTTTAACTAATTCTTATGATCTTGCAGGACTCTTGCGGGATTGTAAATAGGAAAAAGGAGTAGATGAGTTCTCAATACACACTAGTAGTAGAAATGCATATTGCGGTCCTTGTTTTTGAGAAGACGTGTGTGACAGATAAGTACTGTGAAGAGTAGATGGTTCATTCTTTTTTAAAAGAAAGTTACAATCTCGCAAGACTTTCACGGATCATGAAAAGTAGGAAGGATTAGGTAATGTCTGAACACACTATGCTATGCACACTTGTTACTGTAGGAAGGAGTCTTACTGGAGATGATGTTTATCAGAGTCTACTATTTATGCTCATTGGTTTGGGAAGAGCTGTGAGTAGAGTTAAGGATCATCCACACACCCTACTACGCACACCCATCATCTGAGATAAAGGTCTGAAAGGAGAGGCCAGTCCATTCAGACAACCTACTACGCACACCCGTCATCTGAGAGGTCTCAGCAGAGAGGCCAGTCTCTCTCCACACACCCTACCAAGGACACCTGTTATTTGAGAGAGAGGTCTGAAAGGAGAAGCCAGTCCCTCCCCACACCCTACTATGCACATACGTCATCTGAGAGAGAGGTCTGGAAGGAGAGGCCAGTCCCTCCCCACACCCTACCATTCACACCCGTCTTCTGAGAGAGGAGTCTGAAAGGAGAGCCCAGTCCCTCTCCTTACCCTACTACACACACCTATCATTACAGAGAGAGGTCTCGCAGAGAGGTTAGTCCCTCCACATAACCTACTATACATAGCCGTCATCTGAGAGAAATCTGAAAGGAGAGCCGAGACCCTCCACACCAAACTACGCACACCTGTCATCTGAGATGGGTCTCAGTGGAAAGGCTAGTCTCACCACACACCTTACTATGCATACACATCATCTGACAAAGAGGTCTCATAGGAGAGGGCAGTCCCTCCGCCGACCCTACTACTGGCACCTGTCATCCAAGACAAAGGTCTCAGTGGAGAGGCCAGTCCCGCTCTACACCCAACTATTGACACCTAAATGATATGCGCACACAGGATATATTCTTCAGTCATTCCACCATAAATACACTAAAAAAATAATTAATTTACTTTAAAAAAAACACAAAGGTTAAAGTACATTTATAGTTAGGTGAATTTCTCAGTGACAACATTAATGTTCTCAACTAAAAAAAGACAGAAAGTCCCCAGTCATTACCAGTGCTAACTATGACTTGCGCCCTTGCCATGAACTGCTTATGACCTCACATGTGGCATCACTCACGACATGTTCTATGACATAATTTATGACATCATTCATGACATCTCAAATGACACCACTGATGACATCACAGATGACATCATCCAAGCTTCGTTTTCCCACATATTGCTCTATAAATTGATATGACATTAGAGGCCTGACAATAAGTGCAAATGTGCTCTGGAGAATATCAGCCACCAGTATTGCCATCACAGATACAATTAACTTAGGTGTAGAAAGCATGCATTATGTGCAACATTGACCCTATACCATACACTTTACAGCTAGCATATTTCACATTAACAATCAAGCATAGATCTATAGGAATCCCTCACTGAGTATGGTGTTCAATCTGTATACAACTGTTCACAGGAAGCCAAGTTCCTAAAAATAGTGAATGTCAGTTCCAAAACAAATGACCTACTGCGGACAGCTTTTATACGTATCAAACCACTGAAACTCACCAGACCTCCACTGAGAAATAAAGCTGATATCAGTAGAGAAGTGGGTACTGTAAACAGTGCTTACTCTATGGAGAGAGTTTATTCTATATTACACTGTTTGCAAACAGTGAAGCTTTCATGAGAAATACATCAAAGAGTATTAAATAGTATTTACCAAGAAGAGTGTACACTTGTCAAAAAAGACACTATTTGTAAAAATAACCAAGATCTGAAGGTGCTAAACATAATATTACCTGCACCCATCATACTGTGGTGAAAACTTTACAGATAGCCCACCTTCTCAAGCAAAACAAGTACATGCACATAGGTTTGTACCTAGTGCACAAAGTCTTCTATGTGGTCATGCTGACACGATTCTGTCTAATAACTCACAGCTGCTTACAAAAGTTAGTATCTAAAACAGAGAATCTTACTCCTGCAGAACCAAAAAACTTGTGTAGAAAATAACGAACACAAGTCAACTATCACCTGCACACAGAGTTACTCTTGAATACAAAGATTTATCACATGTTCAACACCTCTACACATCTATGGTGCATTCATTAGGACCACATGTGTTTTGTAAACACTTACACCCATTAGCTGGACTCAGGCAGTGCAAAATTAGGTAGACAAACAATATTGTACTTACCTGCCACTATGTAAACATAATACAAACTAGCACACTCATTAGATGATGTCATCAGTAATGTCAGCAGTGATGTTTTGAATGAGGTCATTTGAGATGTCATCAGTAACATCATTTATGATGTCATAGAACATGTCACAAGTGATATCATATGTGAGGTCATAAGCAGTGCACGGCGGTGGCGCAAGTTATAGTTAGAGCTGCTAACTATAACAGGTGAATTTTCTGTTTTTTAGTTGAAAACATTATGTGGGTCACTGAGAAATTCACCTAACTACTATGTTACTTAAACCTTTGTTTTTTTAGTGAATATATATAATATGTATATATATATATAGATATAAATATATACACATATATATGCATACATATATATATAAATATATATACACATACCTTTTATTGTAGTATTTTTAAAAAATAACCCCAAAAAATGTAATATAATCTAAAATATATATTTTTAATAATAGTCTTACATCATATATATGTATATATGAACATAGACACACATATATGTGTGTGTGTGTTTTATATAAGTATATATTTATATAAAGTATTAAATATCATTAATTTAATTTACATTATATTAAAATTATATATTAAAATATTTAAGGTTTACTATTTTAAACTACATCAATAATAAAAAATATATTTTTGTATGTTTTTTAACCATATTAGAGTGAAACTATATTTTGTTTATATTTTTGTACTTACCAATATAAGGATAATGAGACGATATTTTTGTAAATTATATTTTTGAGACAATATTTTTGTTACACAAGATTATTGATGTCAATATTGTGTCAGTGATCCTTTCCAGAAGCATAAAAGGAAACTGCAACCTGTTCCAAGAATAGGAAAACTGGCAGGTGTGTCTGACCCTCTCAATGAGTTATGCCCTTGTGGGATAAGAACGTTTTGACTCAAAGTGATTTGTCAAAGAGTCTCTTGCATCTGAGTGTGATACTGAGGAGCGACACTCTACACCCTTAAAATCAGTAAGCATTCAAAAGTTGGTTATTTTATATTAAATTATAATTTATTATGTGCTATTCTTCTACAAATCATATGAGTAAAAATTACCATCTACTAATACAAACCTCAGCAAATAAAAATAGAATGAGTAGAAACTAAATACACCACAAATATGGTTCATTGCACACACCCTAATCTTTTGGCATAAAGAATCTTAACTGCTCTATGTTAAGCTGCTTTGAAACTTAATCCCTTACTTCATAATATTTACTGAGTAATGTAAAGTCCCCCATGCACATGTATGCATGTAGGTCTCAAATTAATCATATATCCTAGCGGCCGGTTGCTTGTCTTACCCAAATGCGGGGTCTTTTATACCCTTTTTGCCTTACAGTGTCTATGGAGCAAGTGCTCATAGTGTTCCGATACTGCATTTACAATTTCTTGTGTGTCTTTAGTTCCCACAGCACAGAACTTTTACAAGTCAAGTCTACAAGCAGATGTTTAACCACTGTGAACTCTGCATCAGAGAATATAAACATTCTTATTTGTGACACTTCAGCACATACAAACTGTGTGGACCAAAAATACAGGTATAGTACACCTTACCAAATTATTCAAACACTCAAACTTATTCAGTACACGAGCATAGACCATGTTAACATGGATCCAGGCCAGTGACACCTGTAACATTGTTGAAACATAAAGAAAACATAAAAAGTGTGCTCACACCCAATAGCTGATCACTGGTAAACACCCATGAATGACTTGAGTTCCATGGTATGTCTCATGAGGCTCATGGGTGTTCTTATCACTTTAAAAGGGGATGTGGTGGAAGGGTTCTTATATTGCCATGGGCAAGACACCAGCGAGAAACAAAACTCATTGACTAAACATGAGTGTGGCTATGTTTGCGAGAAGGTTCCAATGAGATTATTTTATGCTGATTATGCTGCTACTAGAGTATTTGCCTCCATTCTATGTCAATGGGATCATATATATTTATATTTACATATTTATATTAACACACCCTTCTTTCTTTTCCAAGAACCAGCTTACAGTGGAGTGAAGTTATGATTTCAAAGCTAAAACGAGAAATCATTGAATTTGTATGCTGATCAAACCATAATTTGCATCTCTGCTATGTACTGTTCAAAATTTGATACATGAAATCACTGAATGCATTCTCTGAATATGGTGCAATATGCATTTTACACCTCTGAAAGACAAAAAAACATTTGGTTCATAATTGTCAATTTAATAATCCAGGCACGCCCTATGTGGTGTAAGTATATAAGAAATAGAGGTCCAGATTTACAAACATTTTGCGCTGGTTTATGTCACAAAAGTAATGCAAACCAGTGCAAAATGTGTTTTTATTAATTTACTTTTCATCGCAAAACTTGTTTTGCACTGGAAAGTTGCTTGAAAGTAACGCAAAGCAGCACAAAGCACTACTTTGCATTACTTTGAGCCAAAGGGACATTCCATCAGTGGTACATGGGCCTTCCCATGCAACCACACATGTTTTTGGGGTTTTTTGTTTGTATTAACGTTACTTTATTGAGGACCATACTTAGGTATACAATATATGTCACTGACTGAATAGAGACAAACAAAGAGGAACCATATCACAGTCCCTGTTCAGAAGAACCCATGGTTTTTATGTCAAACCCTATCTACTAACAACAGTACACCAGGTTTTGTGTAAAAAATAACACCACTTTGAAGCAGGCGTTAAAAAGAGAACTGCTTTTATTTCTCTTAACTTTTCCCACTTTGCATGTGTGCTGCACTGTAGAGCACTCATCCGGAGGAAACTTTTACAATTAATCTAGGCATAGTATTTTGTACTAGAAGGGTAAACTTTCAGTAAAAAACCTAAGCTAGACTCATGCACAAACCCTTGCACTCTAGTGCAAAGGTGCGTGCGTGGCACTAGGCAGCCTAGTTGTGTGCCAGGGCTAGGGAGAGTGCCATATCTCTGTAGATATGTTTCTTTTCTGCTCTCTCCCTGTCACGCAGCACAGTGCAGCAACTTTGGGTTCCATGACACTTTTATAAATCTGGGCCAGAGTGAAAGTGTCGAACTATACGATGGACAATGCACTTTGGTTGTAGTGAGAAGATTTAAGGAATGTTTGAGCCTTTTTATTGCGCATGGCCTTAAAAATGTTCCAAACAAAATACTTAAATTTCTTGAAAAATGTATTTCGCATGACAATGCATTTCATTTCTCAAAATACATTATTGTTATGACAATATATTTATAGTTTTGATAACACGCACTTGTAATTTTAAGATGGTCTTACTAGGAGACTAACACTTGTTGGTCACAAAGTTACCTATGTTCACAAAGGTACAGTCACACACATCAAAGAAAAGTGCGCAGAGCAATTTAAAACCAAAAATGAATGCAGGACTGATAGTTCTAGACTTTAGAATAAGAACACCATACACTTATACAAATTGATAAATGATATGCAGTAATTGTAAAAAATGCTGATGAAAAAAGAAAACGTAAAAAGGAAGTAATTCTTCATTGTCCACAAGCAAAATGTATGCAGCTTTGTTTTTAACTATATGAAATAAAGGAGAATTTAAAATTGTAATTTATGAAGTGTGACAATGTTTTGTTTCAAGGGCGGTGGAGATCTGCAAGACATGTTTGTGAATATATATATATATATATATATATATATATATATATATATATATATATATATATATATATATATATATATATTCCATGAAAAAACAAGGGATAAGTTATAGTAAGGAAAACTTTAATTATTCTCTGGTACTGCATTCACAGTATGTTGCAATTACTCACTGAATACGTTTTTATCACCATTCTTCATTGATATATTATCAATTTTGTTATGAATTATTGTCGAAATTTTCCCTGTCACTTTCTAAATATGGCACTAATTTTGATTTCACTCACTGACTGAAAAAATGTATATATTAATAGCGTTTTTTGGCATATGTTTCGCGCTAGCCCTGAGCGCAATGGAGGAGACCCGCCTTCACAAGAGGTCTGAGTCAGCTGGGCAGCTTCGGCAACTTTCTTTTCTACCAAGGTATTGGCATGACTCAGACCCACCACACCCACGCCTAGCGGATGTGCCGCTGCACATTGCAGTCTGTGACTTCACGGAGGAATCTTGGAGCATTGTTTCCTTGTTTTTCAGGCCGTTGTTATCGTGGTGCTATGTTGTTGAATGCGTCCTGGGGACCCGGGAGAGAAATTGGACTTTTCACCAGCAAGGTTCGACCACAGATCATAACAGCGTTCCTTTAACACTTCCAGTACCCCAATGGGACACAAGGAGCTGAACTAAGTGACTTACTTGGTGTGCGGTGAGAGGTGCATGCTGGGACTTGCAGTCTGCCAATGCAACTGCAAGTCCGTTTGAACTATGGTTCAGCCCATCTGGATGGCCACCAATGGCGGAGCGACTGGGACTATTTCAATGAACTGGTGGAAGTGTCTTGTTGAAGCCGGCATCTGAGGAAGACATTGTTCAAAACGCGTCATGCCACGGCTTTTTAGTGAAAATAAATTCTCTCCTGAATTCCCCGTTGTGTCCCTCCCGTTCTGGTTTTTTTCACGATTGTCTTTGGCATATATATCTATATATATATATATATATATCTATATATCTATATATCTATATATATATATATCTATATATCTATATATATATATATATCGAAAAAAATCCTTCCTAACGAAAAGACCAGAGGACTCAGCGGGGATACCAGGTAACCATTTAATTCATCATGGCTTGAGCATAATGCATTTCGGCAATACCATTTGCCTTCCTCAGATGCTTTTCTTGCCTCGGGTTACCCTCAGTCCTTCCTTTTGTCCATGGTGCTCCAAATAGTTGGAGTATAGCAAGCTCCGCCTTCATTGATTGCAGCTGTGGTCCAATGTCAGGACTCAACATCCCAGCATGCATTTCAAAGGAAGTCCAGAATGCGGAGCAATATGACGCTTCAATGCGTGCTATTGTACCTTGCAAGAAGAGGGAAAGGCTGGTTTGAGCCAAGAGAGTCCCGATCATCAAGATGTTAATGGCCACCTCGGGTCCCCGACGTCTCAACCCCACGAGCAGTTCCAAACCGTGCCACTTGTCCGTAATGCTCGCAGGGTGGGCCAGCAAACTACCAATCCCTTGGTTATTTCTGCCACGATGCCTTTACTTGTTGCGGGCCACTTGCGAAGCGGGTCCTCTGTTGTCACGCGCCAAGGCACAGCTCGTGAAAAATATTGAAAAAAATCCTTCCTAACGAAAAGACCAGAGGACTCAGCGGGGATACCAGGTAACCATTTAATTCATCATGGCTTGAGCATAATGCATTTCGGCAATACCATTTGCCTTCCTCAGATGCTTTTCTTGCCTCGGGTTACCCTCAGTCCTTCCTTTTGTCCATGGTGCTCCAAATAGTTGGAGTATAGCAAGCTCCGCCTTGATTGATTGCAGCTGTGGTCCAATGTCAGGACTCAACATCCCAGCATGCATTTCAAAGGAAGTCCAGAATGCGGAGCAATATGACGCTTCAATGCGTGCTATTGTACCTTGCAAGAAGAGGGAAAGGCTGGTTTGAGCCAAGAGAGTCCCGATCATCAAGATGTTAATGGCCACCTCGGGTCCCCGACGTCTCAACCCCACGAGCAGTTCCAAACCGTGCCACTTGTCCGTAATGCTCGCAGGGTGGGCCAGCAAACTACCAATCCCTTGGTTATTTCTGCCACGATGCCTTTACTTGTTGCGGGCCACTTGCGAAGCGGGTCCTCTGTTGTCACGCGCCAAGGCACAGCTCGTGAAAAATATCGAAAAAAATCCTTCCTAACGAAAAGACCAGAGGACTCAGCGGGGATACCAGGTAACCATTTAATTCATCATGGCTTGAGCATAATGCATTTCGGCAATACCATTTGCCTTCCTCAGATGCTTTTCTTGCCTCGGGTTACCCTCAGTCCTTCCTTTTGTCCATGGTGCTCCAAATAGTTGGAGTATAGCAAGCTCCGCCTTGATTGATTGCAGCTGTGGTCCAATGTCAGGACTCAACATCCCAGCATGCATTTCAAAGGAAGTCCAGAATGCGGAGCAATATGACGCTTCCGGACTGAAACGCATAATGGCCGACATTAAATCGCAACTTTAAGCACTCAATTGTGGGTCCGTGTCTGCTTTGCTGAAGAAATACCTGCGGGAGGCGAGAAGCAGCCTTTTGGATATATATATATATATATATATATATATATATATATATATATATTCAATGAAAAAAACAAAGGTTAGAGATAAGTTATAGTAAGGAAAACTTTAATTATTCTCTGGTACTGCATTCACAGTATGTTGCAATTACTCACTGAATAAGTTTTTATCACCATTCTTCATTGATATATTATCAATTTTGTTATGAATTATTGCCGAAATTTTCCCTGTCACTTTGTAAATATGGCACTAATTTTGATTTGCATCTGCAGTTGTCTTTTTTCGCCAAGGTATTGGCTGAGCTCCGGCCCGCCTCAGCGAGCAAGTAAAGTAAGGGCTGCTGCCAGGTGCAGATCGTCACTGTACGAGGAGTTGGTCTTACTCATTTCCAGCTCATGGCCCGACGGACTCTTGCTCTTGGGGCTGGAACGTATGCGGGGACTCGAGGAAGCCCTGAGGACACTTACCTGACCGGACCCCTTCTATCGGACACATCACGTCGAGTCCCACACAGCACCAGTCCACTGTGACGAGTATTCTGGCATGGGTTCCCCGTGCGGCATCTTCCCAAGGTGAACTCTGGGAGTTGTAGTCAGCACCAGGCTACTACTGACGGGCGATCACGTGACCCGGTGTGAACAGTGCAGAGCTGTAAAATGACAAAAGCCATTTACCACTCCAGGCACAGTATTACAGCTTTGAATTGGTAAAATACCATCCAAGCCAACCTGAAATGAGTAAAAGCAACCCCTGACACAGTGTTTCGCTCTTCAGAGAGGTATAGCTTTGTCCAGACACAAGGGAGCACCCAGTATAAGTCAAAGCTGTAATACTGTGCCTGGAGTGGTAAATGGCTTTTGTCATTTTACAGCTCGGCATGGACAGCACTGTGCTAGTCCTATGCTTAAAGACTTTGCTGAAGAAATGGCAAAAGACTTTGTCCCTTTCTATCTCGGCGTGGATGGCACTGTGCTAATCCTATGCTTAAATACTTTGATAGAAAAGCAGACATTTGAGGTGAGCAGATCTAGAGTGTCGCTGATGTTGAGAGTGCTCTATACAGGAGCTGCTTTCCACCTAAACCTGAGAACTACCCAGAGTTCTCTGCTTCTTTTCTTTGTGCATAATTTATGCGTCACTCTATGCCTGAATGGGTATTCTTTTGATATATATATATATATATATATATATATACATATATACATATATATATATATATCCCAACAGAGTTCCAATACCATGCGCTCTCAATGTTCACAGACTCCACACCAGATCAAACCTTCAAGGGTGTTTATTTTCACAACGCGTTTCGGCTTACTGCAAGCCTTGCTCACGTGAACAAGGCTTGCAGTAAGCCAAACGCGTTGTGAAAATAAACACCCTTGAAGGTTTGATCTGGTGTGGAGTCTGTGAACATTGAGAGCGCATGGTATGGAACTCTGTTGGGATTGAAATTACCGGCGCGCTCCGCCGGTGTATGCGCCACCTCTCTTGGGTCCGCATCAGTCAGAAGGAGCAACGCTTTGTGGATATATATATATATATATATATATATATATATATATATATATATATATATATATATATATATTCCATGAAAAAAACAAAGGTTAGGGATAAGTTATAGTAAGGAAAACTTTAATTATTCTTTCCACACAAAACAAGCTTAAACTACACAAACATTAGAAATTCTAAAGTTATATTTTTAACTTAAATTTAGAATGTACACACCACCTCCAAATTACTTTGACTTGCAACACGTGTTCACACCTCTCTCTCCATACTACATTAACTATAACTCAGGCCATCTCACTGCACTGGTTATACCCTTTCATATGACATCACTTATACCATGTCAAATCATAGCTTTCATAACAACACTTATGGCATCTCAATTGAACACAGTATGGAAGAGTTGCGAGTAAGTAGTAGGTGTTATTGTTGTTCTCAACCTACTACCATTTTCTTCAAGTGGAAATAGGTACGGACATTTCTTAATAATTTTCTATATATTTATTTAATCAGTTTATACATAATACTGTGGTAGTATCAAGCACGTATGTGTTTTTTTTTAAGTAACGTGGTCATTTGTAGGTATTACAGTAGTAATTACTTTTTTGGACATAATTACATATGTAAAACATTGTCAAGACACTGTTGTACACTATATTTGTGAAATATAGTGTATTACAGTGTTAGTTCAATCTTTTCACATATTTTTTATTATTTTGTTTTTTAAGGTATCGCAGTGCTACCTAGACACAACGTAATTTTTAAAAAATATATAAAAACTTATAATTATATTTCCCTACCTATTATCACTTAAATTAAGTGGTAATAGGTAGGGAAAACATATAAACCTAATACCTATATTTAAGACACTAAGCAAAGACACCAGCATAATGGCCTTAAAACAACAGGGCTGCCTTAAATTTTTGTAAAGGCTGTCATTATCTAATTAGATAATGACTTGTCATCTCTATGTACCGCGGTATTACCTTGAAACTACAACAACAACAGATTTCACTAAGTTTAAAATGCTAATAACTCATACTTACCCCTTTTAGACGCCACCACAAAAAAGGATCATCTACACATCATCATCTTCAATCCTGCCAATTTAATCAAAATCCGAATTACTGTTTTTGTGCTAAGTCCAATACAAAAAGTCTATGTATCCATAAGGATTAGTGTTGAATTAGTATAGTGAAATATGAAAGTAATTTGAGTGGTGGATATGTTAGTCAGTTATTTGGATTGAGAAGGGTTGGGGAGGGGTAGAAAAGGGAAAAAGGTTTGCATTTATATAGTGCTTGTAACCCTGATGGGGTGTTGAAGCGCTTTATTGGCGAGTAGCATGCTACTCTGGAACCCATAAAGGATTAGTGGTGAATTAGTATAGTAGAATATGAAATTTGAGAAGTGAACATGTTAGTCTGTTATTTTTATTGAAAAGGATAGTGGAGGGATAGAAGAGTGAAGGATTTAGAATTTGTTTTTACTCTATGGGTGAGTGAGTAGGTGTGTGAGTTGCTCTATGGGTGACTGACTTAGTGTGTGAATAGCTGTATCGGTGTATGAGTGGATATGTCAGTGGCTGTACTAGTGAGTGAGTGGGTGTATGAGTGGCTGTATGGGTGAATGAGTGGATTTGTGTGCAGATCTAAGAATCAGTGAGTGGGAGTGTAAGTACTGATATGGGTCCATGAATGGGTTTGTGAACGGATGTGTGGGTGTGGGAGTGGGTGTATGAAAGGTTCTATGGCGGTGTGAGTGGGTGCATTAGTAATGTTGTGGATGATGTCATCAGTGATATCAATTGGGATGTCATCAATGATGTCATCCCCTCCTTCATGCCCCTAGGGTTTGGCCCACCTGGGGGCTTTAAAAAAAGATGCGCGGGAGACCCCACGTCTTTTTTTTATCATTTTGCCACGGATTTGCGGCTCCACCCGCTAGTCCGCTGTAAAATTTAAAAAAATTTGTTAGCTGGGGGGTCAGGGTATTCCTATCCTGCCCATTTTTCTTTATGTTTTACTTTTTTTTCTGGGACTCTGCTTCAAGCCGAGTCCCAAGATGGCTGCCAACACTTCCTGGTTGAAGTGCTGGCAGCCAATTAAATTTTATTAGGATCCGCGAGTCCACTGCAAGGACTCGCGTCCCCAGATTTCTATATTTTTTTAACTTTAATTTCTCTGAAACTACTGAACGGATTTACACCAAATCAAATAAAGCACGCTTTCTGGACCAAAATGTAGATTTCTGCCAAATTTGGTGTAATTCCGTTCAGCAGTTCGGGTTGTAGACATGTTCACAAAATAAAAATTCCACATAAACATAACATGGGGAAAACGTGTTTTGGCACCCCCCCATTTTTCTCGCCCCCGCTTGACGGATTACACCGAATCTTTCAGCTGAACCAAAAAGGGGAAGTTTTATGAAAAGTTTGTGGAGATTCGTCAAGTGGCGCCAAAGTTATTGGCAAAACAAAAAACATTTTTCCTATGGAAACTTTGGTCCTAACTATAACTACCTACTGGCGACCACCAGTAGGTTTTATATATATATGTAGATATATATATGTGATCAAGGTGGCAGTGACCATCGAAACGGGTCGTCCTTTGTCAGCTTCCTTGTTACCGGTGCCTGCTTTGGGAGAGGAAAGGGCAGGAATCATATATATATATATATATGAACAAAACAAACAATCCACCTCCCACGGCGACACCATGGAAGGAAGCACGGACACAAGTGGTTCAGGATTCAGCATCACTTTATTTAATTGTAGTCGCCCTCAATCCCAAGCACCAGGAGAGACGCGTTTCAGCCTTCAAGAGGCCTTTGTCAATCTAATTTGGTATGCTATAATGCTTCACTTATAAAGCCCTTCCCACCTGACTGATGCATGAACATAAAAGACATACTATAGTGTATGTGATTCACTAACAGCCCAAATGCGTCATATAGATGCTGTCCACAGCCGAAAATCGGCACTAATACAGGTGAGGCATAACAATGAAAATAAATATTGCGCACAATGCTTGCATGTTAGTATGCTCATAATACCGAAAAATGCAGACAGCATGAATTAATTAGTCATAAAAATCGCATAAAACATTTGTCACGATGGGATTAATTCGGGCATTACAGGTACATCACCAAACTCATAATCCTGTGTTGTCATTTTAAACATGATAAAAGAGTAATTATAAAAAGAAGAAACTGTCAGCCGTTATACTTCGTGTCTCATAATCACTGCCGATGCCATGTAAAGTTCACCCAAGCAGATGACCTCCGATCTCAACTGCAGAATCAAGGTAATTCCTGCCATAATTTAAATGTCAAAACGTTAATGTTCGCCGTGCGCCGGGACCGGATAACTGTAGTCTAATGGCGGGGTTATGATTGCAGACGGAGAGTATACTTGCAACTCCATATATATATATTATTTTTATGGAGTGGGGTTAACCACTCTGTAGTTATAGTTAGCGTTACCAGTCAGAGATAGGAATTCCTCAGATTTTTGCCCCTTAATAACTTTGCACCCATTTGTTGAATCTCCGCATTCGGTCAAGGGGGTGCAAAGAAAAAAAATGGGGGTCCCAAAACAGATTTGGACCTCAATGCATTTTACATAGACTTTTTGTATTGGACTTAGCACAAAAACAGTCAGTCGTTTTTTTTAAATTACGTTGTGCCTAGGTAGCACTGCGATACCTTAAAAAAACAAAATAATAAAAAATATATGAAAAGATTGAAATAACACTGTAATACACTATATTTCACAAATATAGTGTACAACAGTGTCTTGACAATGTTTTACATATGTAATTATGTCCAAAAAAGTAATTACTACTGTAATACCTACAAATGACCACGTTACTTAAAAAGAAAAGTACATTTTGTAAAAAAACACATACGTGCTTGATACTACCACAGTATTATGTATAAACTGATTAAATTAATAAATCGAAAATTATTAAGAAATGTCCGTACCTATTTCCACTTGAAGAAAATGGTAGTAGGTTGAGAACAACAATAACACCTACTACTTACTCGCAACTCTTCCATACTGTGTTCAATTGAGATGCCATAAGTGTTGTTATGAAAGCTATGATTTGACTTGGTATAAGTGATGTCATATGAAAGGGTATAACCAGTGCATTGAGAAGGCCTGAGTTATAGTTAATGTAGTATGGCGAGAGAGGTGTGAACACGAGTTGCACGTCAAAGTAATTTGGAGGTGGTGTGTACATTCTAAATTTAAGTTAAAACTATAACTTTAGAATTTCTAATGTTTGTGTAGTTTAAGCTTGTTTTGTGTGGAAAGAATAATTAAAGTTTTCCTTACTATAACTTATCCCTAACCTTTGTTTTTTTCATGGAATATATATATATATATATATATATATATATATATATATATATATATATATATATATATATATATATATATATATATATATATACAGAACCCAGTCATTAAAGAATTTTGCTGCAACTTTCCAAGGTGTCCGTGCCGTTTTCTGGGATTACAGAAGTTTGTTTAGGCATATATATATATATATATATATACAGAGAACTCAGACGCACAGATTCTACATCTGAAAAGGAAAGCACTCACAAGGTATCCGGTGTACAAAGTGCTTTATTCTGCAGACCCCCTCCCCCTGACAGACGCGTTTCGCCTTGCGGCTTTATCAATGTCAGGTATAATGTGCAACCATTCGGCATTTCAAGACGTGACGCCTCACGTGACAATAGTAGATAACAATGATGGACTACAATGTCTCAAATTCATCGCGGACATCTTTAAACATGTTTAGTCAAATACAATTCATTGAAATGTCGAATAAAACTAAATAAAGTGCCAGTGCAAACGTGAATTAAAAACATTTGATTGGGAAAATAGACCAATATTCTAATTTAGGAGTGTGTTTGTCATAAAAACAAAACATCTCTATATATAATAAAACATATATCATGTATCTAAAATTCATTTCATAGTATTGGTCTTGGTAAATCACACCTATTTAGTCTCCCAATTTCTACTATTTGGTCCTGTATGGGCTGACGTATACATTACCAAGAGAAATATTTCACAAAATGATTATAATAATATATGATTCATAAAAGCGGACAGTCGTTCCTGACTTCAAAATAGCAATAGATGTCTGTTCATTTCTACAACAACCTACTATAGGTGTACCCACAGTTCTTCGTCGTTATTCAGACCTAACGGGGCCTTTGTTTGGAGGTCGATGATATATTTTGACTCTAATATTCTTAGTTGTTTTACTCTATCTCCCCCTCGTTCTTTCCTGTCAACCTGATCTAGACAGTAAAATTTCAAAAGGTCCCGATTACTCTGATGGTACTTCTCGAAATGTCGCGCTACGGGATATGTCTTATCTTTGTTAGCTATTGCGCGCATATGTTCGAGAACACGTTTTTAGTAGGGTGAATGGTGCTACCAATGTATCGCTTGGAGCAAGGACACTCCAAGCAGTACACTGTAAAATCAGAATTACAATTTAAGAACTTGGTTATCTGTCTGATGGGTCTAGAGTCTCCTGGTCTCCCTCTGAAATTGGTCATCTTGCTGCTATATTTACAAGCTTTACAGCGAAGGCAAGGATAAAAGCCTTTTACGCTCATCCTATTTGGAACCTTGGGCGAGGCATCAAAGTGACTATGAACCAAATGGTCACCAAGCGATCGACAGCGTTTATATGTAATGGGAGGGCGTTCAGGGAGATGGTTTCTAAGAATACTGTCAGTTTTTAAAATGTGCCAGTTTTTGTTAAAAATATGTACCAATCTGCCAGACTGGGCACTAAAATTAGTAATCATTCTGGCAGGTCCCTCCTTTTCACTTGGATCTTTAGTCTTGGCTATCAACAGTTGTCTCCTATCTATCTTGCCTACTCTTTCCGCAGCTCCCTTAAGAAAAAATAAATATAAAAATATTTAAACTTTACAGAAACACACAGTCACTGGATGATGTCATCAGTGATGTCATTTGAGATGTCATCAGTGATGTCATCAGTGATGTCACTGACCATGTCATGAGTGATGTAATATGTGACGTCATCAGCAGTGCATTGCGGGGGCGCGGGTTATAGTTAGCTGAACTAACTATAATGAGGGAATTTCACGGGTTTTGTACTGAGTGCAATGTCCAACTAACTATAACTGTCCCTAAAACCTATGGTTTTTTCAGTGAATTTCTAAGGTTTTTTAAATGCTAATTTCTAACTATAACGTGCCTGAAACCTATGGTTTTTTTCAGTGAATATATATATATATATATATATATATATATATATATATATATATATTTATTTTTATTCAGTTCACATTCGTATATACAATTCAACATTGGATAATCATTCGGCAGTTAATTAAAACTTTCATAACTGGCCTAGAATCATGTGTATATAGGAATATACGATAAAAAATAAACAAATATCTCGCCCTGAATGGGCCTGCGAGTCAAAGTCCATTTATACAAATTTCCATAATTTGATAGATCTCAATACTCACATTCCATGATTTGTTTGTCAGTGGGTTAACTCGATTTCTGCTAATATAGATATATTTTGTTCAATGACAATTAACAAATCACAAAGAAAATCTCGCCCTGAATGGGCATTCGGCCCAGGATGTATTAGGCAAAAATTCATAGATTTAAATAATCATTAGTGCACACTGATACTAAACGTTGGACAATCACAGCGTTGGCCTCTATGGCCATCCATTCATTTGTCAAAAACCGCTATTAATATATAAATTTTTTCAATCAGTGAGTGAAATCAAAATTAGTGCCATATTTACAAAGTGACAGGGAAAATTTCGGCAATAATTCATAACAAAATTGATAATATATCAATGAAGAATGGTGATAAAAACTTATTCAGTGAGTAATTGCAACATACTGTGAATGCAGTACCAGAGAATAATTAAAGTTTTCCTTACTATAACTTATCCCTAACCTTTGTTTTTTTCATGGAATATATATAGATATATATATATATATCCAAAAGGCTGCTTCTCGCCTCCCGCAGGTATTTCTTCAGCAAAGCAGACACGGACCCACAATTGAGTGCTTAAAGTTGCGATTTAATGTCGGCCATTATGCGTTTCAGTCCGGAACGGACCTTGATCACATGACAACGCTGTTGAGTATCAAAAGACCATTTAAAGTGCTACCTTCTAACACGTGATTGATGATGTGCAATAGAACTGAAAGAAACATTCTTAACATTCAATACATGGGTCGAATTTTCACTTTCTATAAACCAGAGAAGGGAAACGAATACCATCTGTCTCTGTTAATAGGATGTCTTGAATACATTTAAAATCAAAAGGAATAGTCACAATTGATAATATAATATAAATAGCCTGTAGAAACATTCAAATAAATAACCAAAAAATAAACAATTATATTAATTGAACCATACGTAAAATGTAAAAATATATATCAGATTTTAAAATGTTTCTAAAAACTGCATTTTTTGTAAAAGACATATAAAATAGTATTATTATATAAAAAATTATGGGATCAATCCTTGATTCGACATTGCTAGAATAGTTGCATGAATGCACTTTGTTATATCGTAGAATGTAACTGAACGTATTGATTCTCCGTTCTATATAAAATCCATGTAAAGTGCTATGTGCTACCTAAAGTGATTAAAAAATTCCCCAAACATCTTACTCATTTAAATTTCAACAGGTAGAAGACTTCAGTGCTAAACAATATAGTGCATCTAGGTGTAGCTTATTAAAAACCATTATGTTTACTGGTTCTGGTGATTTGGCAGCTTCCAATTACGTCACTAATGTGATTCCCTTGTAGTACTATTCTATTTCAAAAATACATTTCTAAATTAAATAGAATAAATATGGGATGACGTAGAGATGTTGGTAAAACTGTACAGATCTATGAAACGTAAAAATGATATTTTTTTCAGGTAAAAGGCGCGCGATGTTTAGGGATGGGCAGGGCATATTTATAAACAAGTATATAAATCCTCTGTGTTGTTTAACCCTCCTGGGACTTACTATCCATATTGAGAATATACCGTGTCTCTAGTTTTCTGAGCTGGTAGTACCTGTCGCCACCTCTTTTGGTTTTGGGTATGGAATCTATTACATAGTACGAGAAGTCTTTTAAATTGTTGTTATGGACTTCTTGAAAATGTCTGGCGACAGGGTAAGTAGGGTCACAGTTGTTAATGGCCCTTATATGTTGCAGAATTCTTTTGCTCACCGGTAGCTTGGTGCTACCTACATATCTAAGTTGGCATGTGCATTCCAGCACATAAATTGCATATTCAGTTTTGCAGTGGAGGGGTTTGTTAATTTTTACCTCCTTATCACAAAATGCGGTGAAATAGCTTTTTCTGTTCATGCCGTGCTGGCATGCCTTGCATGTCTTACATTTAGTGAATCCATTGGGAACAGTCAACCAGTTTGTAGTATTAGATGATTCGGGACTGCTGGAAACTAAGCTGTTGTACATTGAGGGAGCTTTTTTATAGGTGATGTTGGGTTTTATTGAAAGCTCATAACCTATTACAGGGTCATTTTTGACAATTGCCCAGTTTCTTTGTATAATTTTCTTTATGGATTTTTCTTGAGCACTGTATGTGATAATAAGTCTCAGCTCATCAGGGTTATGATTTGTTGTTTGTATCACTGATCTGTTTTTTTTGGGGATTAGCAATTCATTTCTGACCAAATTTTGTGTTTTGTTAATGGCCTCTTGTACAATTTTAATAGGATACCCTCTAGATAAAAATCTCCTCTTACTTTGCTGTTGGGCTTTTGCTAGGTCTTCTGGGCTACTGCAAATCCTTTTGAGATGTAGCATTTCCCCATAGGGGATGCTATGTACTAAGTGTCGTGGGTGGAAACTGGAAAAGTGTAACACGGCATTGCCGGCAGTTTCCTTTCTGTATACCCTGGTTTCTAGTTTGTTTCTGTTAGAATATATTTCAACATCTAAAAAGTTGATGCTAGTGTTGCTTAAATTAGATGTGAAACTCAGGTTGACACCGTTCTCATTGATCTCTGAAACAAAGTTCATGGCTTGCTCTTTGGTTCCCTCCCATACAATAAAAAGGTCATCAATATACCTGTAGTATAATTTGACATGATCATCCATATACCTTTTGTGTGTGTCCCTGAGAACCAGCTCCTCCCACCAGCCCATGAATAAACAGGCATAGCTGGGGGAGAAGCTGGCTCCCATTGCGACTCCTCGCATTTGCTGATAGTGTGTTTTGTCAAACAAAAATATATTGTTGTTTAAACAGAAGCTGATCATGCCTAACAACATAGCATTGTGTTGGGGCAGAGTTGCCTTGTTCTTGTTCAGATAGAATTCAACAGCACGTAGACCGTCCTTATGGTTAATACAGGTATATAAGGAAGCAACGTCCAAAGTTAAAAGATAAAAATTACTGTCCCATTTAAAATCCTTTAACTTGGAAATAAAATCACTTGTGTCCCTTATATAGGAGGGTAATCCTTGAACCCATTCTTGAAGGAAAAAGTCTATATACTTGGAAGCATTTTCCAATAAGCTAGATCTGGCAGAAATGATGGGCCTGCCAGGGGGCTTGGAAGTGTTTTTATGGATTTTGGGAATAAAGTAAATGTTTGGGACGGTTGGATGGTCATTTCTAATGAACTGGTACTCGTCCATTGTTAACAGTTCCGCACTTTTCCAAGCCACCAGTTTAGCATAAAAATCCTTGGATGTCTCCCTTAGGGCCACTGAGTTACTGAGCCTATAACAAGATCTGTCATCCAACTGTGACAATGCTTCCTCCATATAGTCTTTTCTCGCCCACAAAACTACATTTCCTCCTTTGTCAGAATTTCTGACTATAACGCTTTTGTCTTTATGTAGTTTGTTGATCAAAGAGTAATATTATTTGTTTTTGTTATTTATTTTCTTCTTGGCGTTTAAAGTTTTGTGGTTCAATTGTTTATTTTCACTGATCACGTTTTCACTAAAAATGTCAATACCATCTCTCACTAATACAGGAGTAAATTTCGATTTCTTTTTGAACGGTGTACTCTTCCTGGAGGTTTCCCGTGAGGCTGAAGTGTTCATGGCTAGGGTGGGAGACAGTTCTTCGCCTTCCACGCTGTGATTTTCCTGTTGTAATTCAGTTAGCACTCGCAGCAGTGATTGGTCAGCTGAGGGTATGGGTTGAGAAAGTTCCTCTATCTCTGGATTACTCTGAAGTTTAGTGTCAGTCCCTGCTTTTGATTTGTTCAAGGCGTGAAATTTTTGAAGTTTTAATTTTCGCACAAATTTATAAATGTCCATTCTGGTGTTAGGATAGTCAAAATTTGATTCTGCACAATAGGATAAGCCAAGGGCCAGTATTTGAGTTTCTGCTTGATTGAGAACTGTTTCTGACAAATTAATCACTGTTCTTTTGCTTTCCTCTAGTGCATTTATATATATATATATATATATATATATATATATATATATATATATATATATACACACACAAACATGTCTTGCAGATCTCCACCGCCCTTGAAACAAAACATTGTCACACTCCATAAATTAAAATTTTAAATTCTCCTTTATTTCATATAGTTAAAAACAAAGCTGCATACATCTTGCATGTGGACAGTGAAGAATTACTTCCTTTTTACGTTTTCTTTTTTCATCAGCATTTTATAGAATTACTGCATATCATTTATCAATTTGTATAAGTGCATGGTGTTTGTATTCTAATCTCTAGAACTATCAGTCCTGCATTCATTTTTGGTTTTAAATTGCTCTGTGCACTTTCCTTTGCTGTGTGTGACTGTACCTTTGTTAACATAGGTAACTTTGTGACCATCAAGTGTTAGTCTCCTAGTAAGACCATCTTAAAATTACAAGTGCGTATTATCAAAACTATAAATATATTGTCATAACAATAATGTATTTGGAGAAATGAAATGCATTGTCATGCGAAATACGTTTTTCAAGAAATTTAAGTATATTTTTTTGGAACATTTTTAAGGCCATGCGCAATTAAAAGGCTCAAACATTCCTTAAATCTTCTCACTACAACCAAAGTGCATTGTCCATCGTGTAGTTCGACACTTTCACTCTGGCCCAGATTTATAAAGATGTCATGGAACCCATAGTTGCTGCACTGTGCTGCGTGACAGGGAGAGAGCAGAAAAGAAACATATCTACAGAGATATGGCACTCTCCCTAGCCCTGGCACACAACTAGGCTGCCTAGTGCCACGCACGTACCTTTGCACCAGAGTGTCAGGGTTTGTGCATGAGTCTAGCTTAGCTTTTTTGCTGAAAGTTTACCCTTCTAGTACAAAATACTATGCCTAGATTAATTGTAAAAGTTTCCCCCAGATGAGTGCTGTACAGTGCAGCACACATGCAAAGTGGGAAAAGTTAAGAGAAATAAAAGCAGTTCTCTTTTTAACGCCTGCTTCAAAGTGGTGTTATTTTTTTACACAAAACCTGGTGTACTGTTGTTAGTAGATAGGGTTTGACATAAAAAACCATGGGTTCTTCTGAACAGGGACTGTGATATGGTTCCTCTTTGTTTGTCTCTATTCAGTCAGTGACATATATTGTACACCTAATTATGGTCCTCAATAAAGAAACGTTAATACAAACAAAAAACCCCCAAAACATGTGTGGTTGCATGGGAATGCCCATGTACCACTGATGGAATGTCCCTTTAGCTCAAAGTAATGCAAAGTAGTGCTTTGTGCTGCTTTGCGTTACTTTCAAGCAACTTTCCAGGGCAAACCAAGTTTTGCGCTGAAAAGTAAATTAATAAAAACACATTTTGCACTGGTTTGCATTTCTTTTGTGACATAAACCCAGCGCAAAACTTGTAAATTGGGGGATTATGTCCCCTTGAATCCTGAGGGTCCCTGGGGGCCAACTAGCCCACCAGGTACCTCCAGTAAGCGCCACAGAGGTGCGTTGCAGAGGTGGTCCGAGGCCACGCCCCTTTTTACACCACTCTGCAAACGCGGCTTCTGGTGCACTGCTGATGGGGCAGTCCTGAGGACCTCAGGACACAAGTGGACTTCATCCTCCGAGCAGCAGTGCGCCAGAAGACGCGTTTGGTGTAAAAGGGGGCGTGGCCTCAGAACACCTCTCTGCAACGCAGCTCTGTGGTGCTTACTGGATGTACCTGGTGGGATAGTTGGCCCCCAGGGACCCTCAGGATTCAAGGGGACTTAATAGGGATGTTATAGTTAGAAATTAGCATTTAAAAAACCTTAAAAATTCACTGAAAAAACCATAGGTTTTAGGGACGTTATAGTTAGAAATTAGCATTTAAAAACCTTAGAAATTCACTGAAAAACCATAGGTTTCAGGGACGTTATAGTTAGAAATCAGCATTTAAAAACCTTAGAAATTCACTGAAAAACCATAGGTTTCAGGGACGTTATAGTTAGAAATTAGCATTTAAAAAACCTTAGAAATTCACTGAAAAAACCACAGGTTTCAGGGACGTTATATTTAGTTGGACATTTCACTCGTACAAAACCAGAGAAATTCGGCCGTTATAGTTAGTAGAGCTAACTATAACTCGCGCCCCCGCAATGCACTGCTGATGACGTCACATATTACATCACTCATGACATGGTCAGTGACATTCCTGATGACATCACTGATGACATCTCAAATGACATCACTGATGACATCATCCAGTGAATGTGTGTTTCTGAAAGTTTAAATATGTTTTATATATATATATGCCAAGGTGTATTGAAGAATGAGTGGGTGTATAAGTGTCTGAATGGATGATTTAGTAGGTGCGTGACTGATTGTATAAGTGACTGATTAAGCGTATCTTACTGAATGCATGGGTTAGTGAGTAAACTGTGTAAATGTCTGTATCAGTCTGTCAGTTGGTGTATAAGCGGCTGCATGGGTTGGTGAGTAGCTACATGACTGTCTATATGGATTATTGATTGGTTGTCTGAGTATCTGTATGGGTGCCTGAGTGTCTGTGTTAGTGGGTGGGGGGTGGGTGACTCTGTGCATTGATGTGTGAGTGGGTGATTCACTGGGTGTATGGGTTCAAGAGTGCATCTGTGAAGGTCTGTATGGGTGGGTCAGTGTGTGTATGGGTGTGTTGGTGAGTGAATGGATGTCTCAGTGGTATATGTGTGAGTAAATACATATGTGAAAGGCAGTATATGTGAGTGTTGGAGTATATAAATGACTATACGTGAGAGTGAGTGATTGTGAGAGTGGCTGTATGGATGAGTGTGTACTTGTATCAGGGATTGTATAAGAGAGTAAGTATGTGTTAGTATCTATATAAATAAGTGAAGTGGTGTGTGTATAACTGTATAGGTGAGTAAATGGGTGTGATTGATTCTTTGCATGACTGGCCAGGTGTGTGAGTAAGTCTATGGATGAGTGGCGGTGTGTGAGTGTATGTATAGGTGTATGAGTGCATATGATAGTGCTGTATTGATGAGTGACTGCATGTATGAGTTACTGTATGGGTGAATGAGTGGATGTGTGTGTGTGTAGACCTAGGAATCACTGAGCAGGTATGTACCAACTGCTGTTGGTCTGTCTATGGTTTCAATATTGGTAGTCTGTATTTTAGAGTGGGTGTATAAAAGGGTTTATTAGGGTGTGAGGAGGTACATCAGATTATCACATGGATGATGTCATCAGAGATGTCATCAGTGATGTCATCAGTGATGTCACTGACCATGTCATGAGTGATGTAATATGTGACGCCATCAGCAGTGCATTGCAGGGGCGCGAGTTATCGTCAGCTCAACTAACAATAACGGCCGAATTTCTCTGGTTTTGTACGAGTGAAATGTCCAACTAACTATAATGTCCCTGAAACCTGTGGTTTTTTCAGGAAACACTATTTTGCACTCAAGTAGCTTTCATCCCAAACACACAGTGCGTAGTATACTGTATGGCGAAATGCTACGAATTTGTAGGATATGTAGCAATGAGGATGATTTGCTAATAGCCCAACAGGAATGTAAATCAAGGTTCCTAGCAAGGGGCTATTCCCAAAGAACCATAGATCAGGCCATAACACGCACGAAAGCTAGACCCAGGGAAGATCTGTTATTCAAACCCTCAAACAGCAAAACTAAAATGACAGAGAATGTAGCCAATAATCCCAGTAATCCTAGGCTAATCCTAACGAATAATAAACAGAGGGATAGTCTTAGGAAAATAATTATGAAAAATTGGCACCTGGTTCAAAGTGATCCGATTATAGGGGATAAAATGTCACCTTCTCCCACTATAACATTCAGAAAAGCGTGCAGCACCAGTGACTATTTAGTCAGCAGCAGTCCGGAGATCCCTAAAAATACAAATTGGCTATCAAAACGCAAAGGTTTTGTCAGGTGTACAACATGCAAGGCTTGCAAATATGGAGAAAGTAAAACCACATTCCATACACATTTCAAAGACAAGCCAATTTTAATCAGCAAGTTTTTAACGTGTAAAACTGAGTTTGCGGTTTACGTATTAGAATGCTCTTGTGGACTAAGGTATGTGGGCAGTACTCGCCTCCCAGTCCACAAGAGGATTTTACAACATCTAAGGGCAATAACCAACAATGATAGTTCCTATCCGGTAGCCCGTCACTTCAATGAGATGCATAACCAAAATCTCAATCAGTTGAAGTATTACGTTATTGACAGTGTTCCCTCACTGAGAAGAGGAGGTAACAGAGATGCAATACTGAGGCGACTCAAGACAAAATATATCTTGGAATTAGATAGCAAGAGTCCACACGGTTTAAACACTACTGAAGACCTGTACACATGGCTGTAATTAATGCAGTATTTTGTGAAAACATTTGACATACCTAACATAGGTGTTACATGATTGCAACCATGTCCCTCTTCTCCAAGCAACTCGCTCTCTGCCAGTAGTGCACATGGGCTCATGGCACACTGGACATATTTTAATGCACGGTGTCACTTTTTCTTCAAATTATAAATTTATGCTGAACAGCATAATAGCACTAGAGCACTTTATAGCACTTTTTGCACGATTCTCGTACTGTATATGAGGCTTATAAACCCAATAACATGATGTATTAAGGTTTTTTTAGCTTAAGAAATCATTTCCTGTAAGGTTTGGACATTACAAATCAGCTGAAATTCAATCTGAGTTGTTTTTTACCATGTAAGATTCGTTTTATCAAGTATTTATACAGTCATTCTTTTAAAGCGCAATTTTGCACAGGGATTTTAAAAACAACGGTTTTTAACGCATTAGGCAGCTATAATATGTAACATCTTGTCCATTGTCGTTTTTTCATGTGTATAATATTTTAAATATATGTATTTATACAGAAATGTATTATATATATATATATATATATATATATATATATATCCTTACACATGACCTTTTGATTTTGCACATGATTGTCTGTATTTAAAATGCAAAATAATTTGAAATACTGTAATGTGTATATGAGCAGGAAACAAATTCGTAAAACTGTATACAGCAGAGAGATGTAGAAGCAGACTTCATATGGAAAGTCTGTCTTTTATATTTATTCTAGCACGTAATGCACTGTGTCACTTTAAAAATGGGAGTAAAATATCAGCAGGTTATGTGATCAAGGGCTCTGGGTGGCCCGAAACGCGTCATGGCGGCGAAAAGCACGAAAAAATAAATACATTGAAGCGCAAAATAAGTGGAGTCCGTTCTGTTCCTTGCCTTTACGGACCCTCCCTGTGCTCTGCGGCAGGCTTGCTTACGGCCAACATCGTGGATGCGATACTTGTGTGACCCGGAAGGAGTTTCTTTGCAAGCCAGCCCCCCGCAGCCGAGAGTTTGCTGTATTTCGAGTCCTGGCGGTTCCAACGAGGACGGAAGATTCGAGGGGAGTCGTAGGACGCCAACGGACCATCCATCTTCCTTGATGGTAAGCCTGGACCGTTACAGATTTGTGGCATATGCGGGCGGCAGGGATAGTGCTGCAAAAGTAAGGGAACGCGCTCCAGTATTGGAGTCGATAACCCAAGTGCAAAAGTAATCTTTATCCCGGCAACTATGTCTAATTTGGCAGACGCGCTACGGAATCGAGAAGCTGTAGCGGATTCTTTATTCGACAATCTACCTGAAATTGACGAGACACCTGTGGGCAAAAATGAGAACAATCCCAAATCCATAAGTGAGGTAAAAACGCATCTCAAGACGTTAGAAAAACTTCTCTGCACCGAGTTGACCAAATGGTGGGAGAAGCGTTCGCTAGAAAAGTATAAAGAGGTGGGGCGAGTACCACGAGGGCTGAGGATTTTAATTGCTCCTTCATTTGAAAATCCCAACCCGTTAATGCTAAAAGAATGGGCAACTAACAACCTTGAATCCTCCATGAATATGGTCACTATATTAATCAAATATGCGGCAATTGACAGGGAGGAGACATTAAAACAGATTGACTCCCTTAATCTAATACTGGCGGCCCATGAACAACAAGAGTTCATTAAAAAGAGTAAAGCTGAGATTGATTTGCGCTTACAAAAACATGAGGAAACTATCAAAGCCCGTAAGATATTCAAATTTGCAAGGGATAAAAAAGATTACGAATCTGGCAGAATATTTACCTTTGCACGCAAATTTGATATAGCTAAAAGGCAAGCAATGGGGTCCAAAAATCCATTAGCCCCTACTATGGGTTTGCGCAACACTGTAACATGTGAGACAGATCTCAGTTCTGCTGCTAGTAGTACTGGATCTGAGGACAGTGGACTCAATAACATACCGTCCCTAACTCCAGCTTTTCACCATCGGAGGAACTTGGTTTTTTAGTGGAGGATCGCCGCCAAACACTGCGGCAGAGCACCCAGGAGAAGAGAGGTGCAGACGGAGGAACAAATGTAGAAAACAAAGGCGCCAAAGCAGGATCAGGAAACAACAGGGGAAGATGGCGAAGTGCAAAGAAGAAAAATTGAACAGCGACCATAAGACGCTTATGGATAACACTGTCATTAATCTAACTAATATCAATCTTACTGCAGCAGAAATCCAACTATTGACACTGGGTTTGTCGTTCTGCCCGCCCAATCGATTCAAATATGTTCAAACTCGAATCGATATGTTTAAATTTATACGGAAGCTCAAACTTCTTAAACATTTTAAACTAAATAAAGCCTCCACCAGGGCTTCTAATATCTTGGCAACTGATAAACCCAGTATTCAACTACAAGTGAGTGACATTACTGACCTTAAAACTATACATGCTCTTGTGGATAACTCTGATGATATTGCCGTGTCTACACAAGATCAACTGGTAAATCTTGGCACCTCTGGTAATCTACCTGCCCCTAGTCCTTTTCGTCCACCATCTACTTTTATCCCTCTTATGCCCAAAGATGCTATTGACACGTTAGGCGATTGTGTCATAAGCGACCTAAAAGCTCTCAATCGTAAAGTATTGGCTAGGACAAAACATCGTTCCTATAGGGATAATCAAAATTTAAGATTAATGAAGAAACTAAGAGAAAATGTTGACACAATTGTAACCAAGGCAGACAAAGGGAGCAATATTGTGCTATGGCCAAAAACGCAGTATCTACAAGAGGCATATCGTCATCTCAATGATGTCTCGTGTTATAGAAAGGCCACGGCTAATGATATGAAACAACTGAAGGACGTAGTTCATAAAGAACTTGGTCAATGGAAAAGGGATGGTTTATTGAACAAAAATGAATACAGTTTTCTAAAAGTTGATTTTCCCATCACAGCGGTTCTGTATTTCATCCCTAAGGTACATAAACAAATGATTCCCATTCCGGGCAGACCTATTATATCGGCCCAGAAGAGTTTATTTGAAGCTATGTCTAAATACGTGGATTACTTCCTACATGAATTTGTCGAGGAGCTACCTTCGTTTATTAAAGACACTGGGCATTTTTTATCTACTGTACAATCGGTTAACTGGCATGAAGAATATTTGTTTATTGTGATGGACATCTGTTCGTTGTACACCAGCATACGTCACACTGACGGTCTGAATGCAGTTAAGTTTTATTTGGAGAAAAGAAACATCAATTTTTACCAGCATAATAGTATGTTACTACACATGATTGAACTATGTTTAAATAACAACTATTTTATGTTCAACAATGAGGTCTTCCAGCAGCTGCGAGGTGTGGCTATGGGGGCTTGCTTCTCCCTAGTTATGCGTGTCTTCACGTTGGCTGGTGGGAGGAGCATGTCCTCAGGCAGACCCACAGAGAGCTGTATGTAGCCCATGTCATCCGATGGCGGCGATTCATTGATGATATTTGTATTATCTGGAAAGGGACAAATGAATCAGCCACTGAATTTGTGCAGTGTATTAATAATAACACACTAAACCTGGAGTTTACTGCTCAGATTAGTGCGGAAAAGGTTCAATTCCTGGATGTAGAACTATATACTGAGATGAACACATTACAAACTAAGCTTCACAGAAAAATTACGGCAGGAAATTCAATACTTCATGCCCAGAGCTCTCACCCCCATCATCTTGTAAAAAGTATACCAAATGGGGAATTCTTACGTATAAGGCGTATTTGTAGTTCCAATAGTGACCTTGTAAGCTGTCAAAATGACTCTTTTCAAAGATTTTTAGCCCGTGGGTATAAAAGCAATGATTTGAAGCATGCTATGTTAAAAGCTAACAGTCTGAATCGTATTGATTATTTGGGAACAGTGTCCAACAAAACCACACATAAAGCAATATTGAATACCAGTACTACCTCCCAAGATCCAGTTTCTGTTCGGTTCATTACTACTTTTTGCAGTCAGGACAAGGAAATAAGAAAAATTATCTATAAAAACTGGCCCATTGTCCAAACTGATCTCACTATGTCTCAATTGGTAGCTAATCTACCTCAGGTTACCTTCAGGCGGGCGCCCTCTATGAGGGATGCCTTGGTTAGAACTAGTCCTGAGATAACTAAGATCGATACTTGGCTGTCTAAACGCACAGGGTTTTTTAAATGCAGTACGTGTAGGGCCTGTAAATTTGGCACCACAACATTTGAGTTTACAAATGCCTTTGAAACCAATTCCACGAAAATAAAAGGTTTTTTTACTTGTAAAACGGACCATGCAGTGTACATACTTGAGTGCTCCTGCAAGTTGAAATATGTTGGTAGCACTAAGTTACAGGTATTCACCCGCGTTTTACAACACCTGCGGGCCATTGTGAATTCCGACCCAAGTTACCCTGTGGCGCGACATTTTAAACTAGTCCACCACAATAACCTAAATGAATTAAGATACTTTGTTATTGATGCGGTACCTAAACGATCAAGAGGGGGTAACAGAGAAAAAAGATTAAGGCAACTGGAATCACATTATATATTGCTACTAGATACCAAGATGCCCCATGGGCTCAATACAGGAGAGGACCTGCACAATTTCTTATGAGCACTCTCTGTTGTGTCGTGTCATGACTATTCAGCTATACTTTTACAGATGAATTTTAGTGTGAGCGTTATTTTAGTCGATCTTTGGGCCGGTTCATGCTCTAGTTTTAACCTGATTTTAACCTTTTGGTTTTGTTAGGTTTTTTGGGGCTTCTTTACTGGTTTTTTAGACGGTTTTTATGATGCGGCACTAATATTTTATTCTATTCTATCATCTACGACTTTAATCTTTGTCTTATATGTAAGATGTGTTTCCCTCATGCTGCTAGTTTCTTGCTATTTTGCACAGTTTTGCCATTTTGCACATACATTATTGTTAGTTTGATTTTGTTTGGATTGTTCTCTTTGTGCTGCTCATAAACTGCCCTTTTGCATAAAGCTAAATTTGTAGTACATATAGTATCCATGAGTACATATTACGAGTCCATATACTGCTAAGACTTATCGGTGTTAGTGCACTTGCACTTTATATAATTACTATTCAAGCCAATATGGCCGCCGAGCGGGAGCTTGCCAAAGAAGCTCCGGGGCTAGGGATCACTATTCTGTGAATATCCCTGTTTATGCCCTCCATCCACCCTGCGGCTCGTCGGACCACCATTGAGAATTTCTGCGGGAACGCAACTATCAGCAGGACACCCGGCAAAGAAGACTACTTCTACAAGAAACCTACCTTAAGGACTCTCTGCGACGTCGATAATCACTGGTGACTGCCTATGTCTCAGGTGCAGAGCGGAGACTTTTGATGCTGGGCTGATCTGATGACTGGAGTTTTGCCGCTGATCCGATGATCCGATCCGCGCTGCGGCACTGTTTTTTTTTTCCCCCACAGCCCGGCTGGAACCGAGGGACTGGGCCCCGGGGAGTGCTGCTGTAAATGCCCTGCTTCTGACGGAATCTCTTCCTGCCACCACACTGCGGGAGGGACCACGGACAGAGGGGCTTTGCGAGCCTTGCACTGGACCGGGAGCTCGAGGATCGGATCTGGCCTGTGAAGAGGCGGAAATCTGGAGTCACCGCGGGTCTTCTTCAGTGCGGGACGTCGCGAGCAGTGGAGGCAGGCTTCAGGTGAGCCCCCCCCCTACCGGGAGGAACGACGAGTGTACGGCCTCCAGGGGAGAAGGCAGGAGCGGTAACTTAAGGATGGCCAATTAGATTATCGATCGGCCGGTTGGCAGCTGCACAGGAAGGGTTGAGGAGCCCCACCAGTGCGGCAAGAAGCCCCACCGGTTGCGGTAAGAAGCTGCGGTTTCGCATGGGAGAGGCCGATGCCTGATCCCATCATGGCGGCCGTTTCGAACCTAGAACGAGGCACTTTATTACTTCATAACAGATAAAGGCTGGACTGTGGTGAATGCAGCTACACCAAAGGGGACTATTGAGGCTTAGCAAAATTTACTCGGATTGATTGATTGAGGCATCGGGGGCACCGTAGGAGGGCCTCATACACATTCTGCATGCCTGACCTCAACATGGCCGCTGCACCAGGGACATTTAACTCAACCACAGCAACTCAGGGAAAGAGAAATGAGCTTGATCCAATCCTAACATAGGGTGGCCATATTGGAGTGGATCTATTACAAAGAAATGAGCTTGTTCTGCAATCCACTGAAAGAGAAATGAGCTTGCTCCAATTCCTAACTTATGATGGCCATCTGCGAGTGGTCACCTCACCTATCACACTCACCCACCTTGCACCTGAACTGTAATATCTTGTCTTTTCAACATCTCATAGTATCAACCACAGGGAAGACCGCAGTCAGGACAACACTCTCAACTATGGCGCAAGATCATTAAGCACCGGGAACCATATTAGGTTCAGTTGTGATACTACTTTGAAAACTTTGGTACTCACTACACCCCCCCCACCACCTTCTTAGGGTCTTTACTGCCCCAGACCTACCCCTATATTTCTTAATGTGATCCCCAGAACCAGTCTACCGCCCCCTCCCACATACTGGCTCACCCCTGAAGGGTGGTACTCATTACGGACGGGCAAGATAACGCCGTTCCCCAGCCCTCCATCAGGACCCTCTACTAATTGGGCTACCTCTCCACCCTTTATTCTGTTGGGCTTCTTTTTATCGCTGCCTATTACACTCTTCAGTCAACATGGCACAAAATACTTATCATGCCTCTAACCCCTTTGTCCAATCTGGTTTCAACTTGGTTGAGATCATCTACCCACCCAACCTATCGCTAAAGGCTAAGAAGACCTTTAAGCACAATATCCTCAAGAGTTGGCCTGAAACATTGATATCTGATACATATATCTCAAATAAGGGCACTATAGTGACTGATCTCATCTTCTACACCAACAGAAGAGCACAGTGGAGAAGAACCCTCAACTCTATGATGCGCTGCAAACAGACCAAAACTCCACATGGTTATCTTTTAACCACTCTTCCATCCCCGGCCTTGATGGCGGAGCTGACTATCACCCTCTACAATAATGGTAATGTCCTCATACAAGCATCGGACTTGAACCTCAAGCAATTTAATTATGCATTTTTGAGGTTCAAGAACACTATAACAAAATGCAACACCTCCACCGATAGTCAAAA
This sequence comes from Calotriton arnoldi, assembly GCA_963921515.1. NCBI lineage: Eukaryota > Metazoa > Chordata > Amphibia > Caudata > Salamandridae > Calotriton > Calotriton arnoldi. Next base: position 1,336,075 of record CAWUFW010001370.1, read on the forward strand.
GGGGCCACTCACTGGCTCTGATCCTGAGGCGATTGATGCCCCCTCCTCTCCACTGCCCATGCTCCCGTCTGTTAACACGCTCCCCACAGCTCGACCTAAGTTAACAGATGCCATCCCAACTGCCCACACCTCGAACCTGAAAAACCCTCGTCTGTCTCGAGCTGAGGAAGGTCTAACGGATCAGAGTTGGTCCTCCCACCCTATTGCGTCCCGGACCAATGCTCCTCGTCTACCTTGCATCACTTCCTATCCACTATCCCCTGTATCACACACTACTCATGCCAATAACGGGAGTGATGACTGCCCTAACAAGCAGGCAAGACTGGATAATCGCCCCATAAGCCCTGTATCATCCATTCCCAGGGCCAGGAACCTTGTTGATATCGCCTATCCGTTGAACAAGAACAGACACTCTACTCCTCCCAATTCCACTCCACCTCTCCCTATTCCCACTCCAAACCCTGATCCTCTGCTTGAGCTTGACCCCATCTCCCTATATAACTGTGCCTACTGTGCCAATGGCCCTACCCAACCCTCTACTAACACTACAAAAGCGGATTTTATCCTACCTGCGCCGACTAATCATGCGAATAAGTGGTTAATCAATCAGGGCCTTGAGGAAAAGATTGAGGACCTAAAACAGGATATCTCAGTAGTCAAAGAATTGGTGCAAAACATTCTGCTTTGCTCCTTGAAGATGGAGAAGCGTTGGGGTCCCCCACACAGAAGTATACTATCCACAACTCACAGAAGCTGTATGCTACCAAAAACATTACCTCCCTCTGCTCCTATCCTAGCTCTAGCTGGAGCTCGAGGCCACTACCTAACCACCACTCTCGGCCCTACAGACCCCTACCTCAGCTATCTGAGGAAGACATTCTCACCCTGCTGGGGTCTTACAACCCCCTACCCCAGTTATATGAAGAAGACATTCTCACCCCGCTAGGGTCCTACACTGACTCTAGAATGAACTCCCAACCCAACTCTACTCTCAAAATCCCCTCTATCACGGCAGACCCTGACAGGGAACCAAGCCTTAATCTCAGGAAGGTAAACATAAAGAACCTACGTCACATTAACACCTCGACTCAAGAAGTGGTCACTTCCAACCTGCACATTAACGCAATGCTTCTCAATTGTAGATCAGCTGTGAAACATGCGGCTGATATTTCTGATCTCATCATTGCACATAACTTGGACCTTCTGATCATCACTGAAACGTGGCTCAAGGATACTTCCTCTCCAATTCTTGACATCTTAATCCCACCCGACTACTCTATTCTCAGAAGTGATCGACTGGATAAAACAGGGGAGGCATTGCCTGCATTCATCGCTCCAACCTCACAGTAAAACAATCCTCTTATACTGTCTTATCCTCCTGTGAACAGCTAGTCTCTGAAATCTGGATCAAAGGCAAGAAGATTTGTATACTCCTCCTGGTGACAATCTAATCTTCACAGAGCAAATCATGGAGGTCATTAGCTCGAGCTCGGATCAAATATGCCAGATATTCCTCGGAGACTTCAACCTCCATTGGAATGACACAAATGATCCAATTGTCCACTCCTTTAAGACTTTCCTCTCTGACCTCAATTTCTCACAGCTCAGTAAAGGACCTACTCACAATAAAGGCGCCACTTTAGACCTCATCATTGCCAAAGACAACCTCATACAAATAGGAGAAATCCTTCCCTGTGACTGGTCCGATCACTTTCAAATTCCCTTCGTCATCTTAGATAAGGGACTGGGTCGTCATGGTCAACCCCTTAAAGCAAAACAAATGACTCGCAATATGAGAGACCTCGACATTGACATGCTAACCTCAATCACCAAAAATAAATTACAGCCCCCCTAATTTGACCAACCTTGACGATCTTTCTGAGCACTACATTAACACCTTTTCCAACATTCTTGACTCGGCTGCTCCGAAACAGCTCAAAAGGATCCCAGTCAAACTTTCTAAACCATGGTTTAATGGCGTCCTAAATGTCGAACGGCGTAATCTAAGACTCTCTGAGAGACTCTGGAGAAACTCGCCTTCCACCTCAAAACTCTCTCAACTGAGGAAAATGAGAAGCGTTTACAATAAACACATACGCCTGGCAAAAATCGAACACTTCAGACTTCAACTGGATGGAGCCAAAAATAGACCAAAAAACTCTTCGAAATCATTAAGGAACAATCTAACCAATCTTCTTACCAAAACTCTACTCCATTATCCCTGCTCCCTAGTGGTGATGATTTTACAGCTCACTTCGCTGAAAAAACAATGAAAATAGAGCTGGAGCTATTACCCACCACCCCAACTCTGCTTTCCAAGATTCAGCCCGCTAGATTAGGGGAGGCGGCAGAATCCACGACAATGCTTTCACCTCTGGGACTTAAAAACAACGCCTCTTGGAGCAGTTTTCTCCTACCAGACTGCACTGAGATACTTAGCAACATGACATCCATCAAACCCTCCAACCACTTTGGTGATCCTCTACCCGCCAAGCTATATAAAGATTTAATCTCAGCCGTTCTACCGCTCTGGTCCAGGATCATTCTTGAATCCCTCTCACAGGGAAAGATTCCGGACTGCCTAAAAGTTGGGCAAGTCACTCCCATTCCTAAGAAGCCCAATGCAGACCTATCAGATCCAAACAACTTCCGACCTATTACCAGCAGCATGACTCTAGCGAAATTGCTTGAAAAATGCGTTCACTCGCAGCTCTGCAAACATATTGAAAAATATCAACTCCTGGATCCTCATCAGTCAGGATTCAGAGGAGGACACAGCACTGAAACGGCACTAACTCACATTGTGGATGACGCCGTGAGAGCCCTCGACCAAAATGTCCCTTGTCTCCTGATCCTTCTAGACCTGTCCTCAGCCTTCGATACCATCAAACACGAAAATTTGATTGATCTCCTACAACGTAGGATGGGATTGTCGGGCCCGGTCCTAAATTGGTTTGCCTCCTTCCTTCACAACCGCACACAAAGGATCAAAGTCAATCATACCCTGGCGTCCAGCACCCCTGTCCTGATTGGAGTCCCCCAAGGTTCTGCGCTTTCGCCCACTCTCTTCAACCTATTCATGGAGCCTCTTGCGGTCATTCTAAACAGAGCCAATATCCAATACCACATGTATGCGGATGACACGCAATTGTACCTGAAGATATCCTCGCAAGAGGACATAAAAACTTTAAATGCTGCACTAGCCCAAACTCAACACTGGCTAGCTCAGAATCATCTCCTACTAAATACTCTCAAAACGGAATTTCTTTTGATCACCCCGCCTAATCACTCAGCTCCTACCCTCGACTGGATTAAACAACTAACTGCCCTGAACTGCACGCCTCATGTCGTAGACTCTGCCAAATCTTTAGGTATCACCCTGGATAAACACCTAAACATGCAGGCACACATCAGTGCTACTATTAGGGGAGCCAACTTCCAACTCAACACACTGAAGAAAATCAAACCATTCCTTCCCCCAGAAGATCTCAGGCCGGCGGTTCAATCCCTGATTATCCCAAGATTGGAATATGGGTTAGTGACCCTCGCAGGACTTCCCAAAGCTAGCCTAGCCCCACTCAGAGCTACCCTGAATGCATCGGCTAGGCTTTTAACGGGTTCTAGGAAATTTGATCACATTTCACCGGACCTTGTACAGTTAAACTGGTTATCTATTGAAGCTAGAATCCGACTCAAGATAGCTTGTCTGACTCATAAAGCCATACACCACAACACCCCACAGTATCTAGCAAACAAACTTGAGCTATCGGGCTCCAGCTGGAATCTCAGAAGTACTTCCACCCTTCTCTTGAAACCTCCAAAATTCAAAAAGAAAAGATCGTACAACCGTGCGTTCACCGGTCTTGCTCCTAGAATATGGAACGCCTTGCCTACCGAGATCAGATCAAATCCTTCCACTACCTCCTTTAAAAAACTGGTCAAAAGACTACTAATGAACGAATGCTAATGCGCTGATCATTCTCATATGTGCTGTTAATAACCTAAAACGTGAAATATTTTCACTGATGTTGTATGATGTGTTCTCACCATCTTTATGTTTTAGTCCTTGATAGCTCCTTTAACTGCATTAACTGCTGATTTTTGCTATTCCGGGATATACATCGCACATCTTGGTTCTCTCTATGTGTATGATGTTTTTACTCGGAGCGCTCTAGTGCACCTCTGTTACACCCTACTCCTTATTCGTGAATGTTTTCTCTCATATTGTAATCTCACTCACCTTCTTTATGTTTTGTATAATTGCTGACGACAACGCTGTACAGCGCTCTGATACCCCTTTGGGGTCTTGTTCGCGCTCTATAAAACTTTTCAAAATAAAAAAAACGAAAATAAAAAAATAATGCTGAACTTGGACTGTTTTACCACTCTTCAGGGTACATTATTTGGTTTAAACATTGGTTTTAGTGATATATATCTATTTGTGTCATGTATGTTGTGATATTTTGCACTTGCACTTTAATATCCATCAGCAACATTATCATGTATAAATAGAGTGATGACAGATATATCTCTGAAAAAAACGTATTAAGCAACGAATAGAAGTGGTATAGGCATTTAGAAATTTTCTGATCTTTGAGTTAGTTGCAGTGGATTTAGTAACATAACATTAATGTGTACTGGTGCTATTGGATTCTATTTCTATTTCTTGATTGTATTAATCTTATCTTACACCATTAACTTCAATGGGTGGTTCTTGATCTTCCCCACTAGAGGGTGTCTGCTTTGTAATATGATTTGCATAATAGTATTGTCTATTTAGTTTAATTCGCTATAGAGTTTCTCTTTCTTTTTAATTTTTTTCACATATTTGTAATTGTACCTATGGGCGTATCTATGATTTGAATAGCGGCCGAGATATAAGTGGGTTAAACCCTGTTTCTTTGTTTATTATTATTATTATTTTATTTTTCAATTTTTAAGCACTTGCACTTTAACTTTATGGTGTTTATTTGGATTTAGCCTCCAGTGCTGTCAGCCATAACCGCACACGATATTTTGTAGGATCAGGAAATTTTAGGATGTATTATGAACCATTGCGGTAATTATTTATAATATGTGCATAATATTTACTTAATTCCATTTGTAAATATATATGTTTTTTTCCTGATTTTTAATAATATGTTGTTTAGTCCTATTGTGTGAGGTTATTGGCTAAGTAGGGAGGAGGGTACTTTGTGTGACTATTTAAAGAAAAAACTACTTCTAGCGTGTCATGTGATCAAGGTCATGGTAACACGGCCGAAACGCGTCATGGCGATTTGCACGGAATAAAATTGCACTGAAATATCTACCAGCAGCACGTTGTGGTCTGTACCTGTGTTTCTTCATCAAGTGTGAAATTGGGACTGTGTTCTCATATATATATATATATTACCTACTGGCAGTCGCCAGTAGGTAGTTATAGTTAGGACCTTGTTTCTATTCAAAAAGCGTTTTTTCTTTTGCCAATATCTTTGGCGCCGTTTGACGAATATTCGCAAAAGTTTCCAAACTAATGACCAGCTCCGGTCATCTCCTGTCTTGAAAGTTTCGGGGTGATTCATCAAGCGGGGGCCGAGAAGAAAGGGGGTCCCAAAACGCATTTTCCCCATGTTAATTTCCATAGGAAATTTTGGAACAGGCTACAGCCCGAACTGCTGAACGGAATTACACCAAATTTGGCAAAAAGGTAGCTCTTGGTTCAGAAAGCACCCTTTATTTTAAATAGTGCAAATCCGTTCAGTAGTTCCTGATAAATTCCAAAAATAAAAATGTATGTATCTGAGCACCGAGGAGGATTCCCGAATACTCCCGAGCACGAGCTTAATTCTGATTGGCTGCCAACACTCCAAACCAGAATGTGTTGGCAGCCATCTTGAGTCACAAGAAAACAGTATAATAAAGGTTAAAAAACAAGAAAAGGGGGCAGGGTCGAAACATCCTGACCCCCTAGGCCTGCTCAGGGGTTCCCACAAGGACTCCCAGGGTCCCAAAATTTTTTTTGAAAGAAAAATCGGCCGAATTCACGCTGGGTGCGTGCTTTGTTTTAATGAGCCCCCGGGTGGGCCAGGTCCCGTGGGCAATATGTAAATATATACGGGGGCCACGCAGCCCCCTGCAGCCCCGGGGACCGCCACCTCCCCGGGGCTTGTTTAATTAGGGGTGGGGGCCTCCCAGGCCCCCCAAGCCCCGGGGACCGCCACCTCCCTGGGGCTTTATTTAATTATGCGTGGGGGCATGCAGCCCCCCGCAGCCCTGGGGACCGCCACCTCCCTGCGGCTTTGTTATTTTGTGGGTGGGGGGCCTCACAGACCCCCCAAGCCCCAGGGACTGCCACCTCCCCGGGGCTTTTGTTAATTATTTGCGGGGGGCCTCGCAGGCCCCCCAAGCCCCAGGGACCGCCATCTCCCTGGGGATTTCGTTAATTATTTGCGGGGGGCCTCACAGGCCCCCCCAAGCCCCGGGGACCACCACCTCCCCAGGGCTTTTTTGATTATTAAGGGTCACCCCACGGGCCCCCCCCAAGCCCAGGGGACCACCAGGCTTCAAACATGATGGGAGGGGGCCGCGAGGCCGCCCTCCTGGAGCCCTAGATGGCCCTGGGGACCACCACCCCCGGGACATTGCCATTTGCAATGGCAGGACGGGAGCCGGCTCCTGCAATGTCCTGGGGTGCCCACCCCTAGGACATTGCCGTTTGCAATGGCAGGGTGGGAGCACAGCTCTCTTGCCCCTTTCTGCACCTCAAGTGCCTCTTTCTGCACTTCTCTTGCCTCTTTCTGCACCCCTCTTGCCTCTTTTTGCACCTCTGTTGGTTCTTTCTGCACTGCTCTTGCTCCTTTCTGCACCTCACTTGCCTCTTTCTGCACTTCTCTTGCTTCTTTCTACACCTCTGTTGCTTCTTTGAGCAATTCTCTTGCCGCTTTCTGCACTTCTCTTGCTCTTTCTGCACCCTTCGCGGCTCTTTCAGCACCTCTGTTGCTTCTTTCTGCACTTCTCTTCCTTCTTTCTGCACCCCTCCTGCCTCTTTCTGTACCCCTCTTGCCTCTTTCTGCACCTCTCCTACCTTTTTCTGCACCCCTCTTGCCTCTTTTTGCACCTCTGTTGATTCTTTCTGCACTGCTCTTGCTTCTTTCTGCACCTCACTTGCCTCTTTCTGTACTTCTATTGCTTCTTTGTACACCTCTGTTGCTTCTTTCAGCAATTCTCTTGCCTCTTTCTGCACTTCTCTTCCTTCTTTCTGCACCCCTCCTGCCTCTTTCTGTACCTCTCTTGCCTCTTTGTGCACCTCTCCTACCGCTTTCTGCACCCCTCTTGCCTCTTTTTGCACCTCTGTTTGTTCTTTCTGCACTGCTCTTGCTTCTTTCTGCACCTCACTTGCCTCTTTCTGCACTTCTCTTGCTTCTTTCCGCACCTCTGTTGCCTCTTTCTGCACTTCTCTTGCTTCTTTCTACACCTCTTGCCTCTTTCTGTACCTCTCTTGCCTCTTTCTGCACTTCTCTTGCTTCTTTCTGCACCTCTCTTGCTTCTCTCTGCACCCTTCTTCCCTTTTTTGCATCACTCTTGCCTCTTTCTGCTGTTCTCTTGCCATTCTTTGCACCTCTCTTGCCTCTTTCTGCACCTCACTTGCCTCTTTCTGCACTTCTCTTGCTTCTTTCCTCACCTCTGTTGCTTTTTTCAGAAATTCTCTTGCCTCTTTCTGCACTTTTTTGCTTGTTTCTGCACCTCTCTTGCATCTTTATGCACCTCGGTTGCCTCTTTCTACACCTCACTTGCTTCTTTCTGCACCACTCTTTGCTCTTTCTGCACCCCTCTTTTCTCTTTCTGTACCTCTCTTCCCTCTTTCTGCACCCCTGTTCCCTCTTTCTGCACCTTTCCTGCCTGTTTCTGCACCTCTCTTGCCTCTTTCTGTACCTCTGTTGGTTCTTTCTGCACTCCTCTTGCTCTTTCTGCACCCTTCGCGCCTCTTTCAGCACCTCTGTTGCTTCTTTCTGCACTTCTCTTCCTTCTTTCTGCACCCCTCCTGCCTCTTTCTGTACCTCTCTTGCCTCTTTGTGCACCTCTTCTACCTTTTTATGTACCGCTCTTGCCTCTTTTTGCACCTCTCTTGGTTCTTTCTGCAGTGCTCTTGCTTCTTTCTGCACCTCACTTGCCTCTTTCTGCACTTATCTTGCTTCTTTCTACACCTCTGTGCTTCTTACAGCAATTCTTTTGCCTCTTTCTGCACTTCTCTTCCTTCTTTCTTCACCCCTCCTGCCTCTTTCTGTACCTCTCTTGCCTCTTTGTGCACCTCTCCTACCTCTTTCTGCACTCCTCTTGCCTCTTTTTGCACCTCTGTTGGTTCATTCTGCACTGCTCTTGCTTCTTTCTGCACCCCTCTTGCCTCTTTCTGCACTACTCTTTTCTCTTTCTGCACCTCTCTTGCCTCTTTCTGCACCACTGTTGCCTCTTTCTGCACCTTTCCTGCCTGTTTCTGCTCCTCTCTTGCCTCTTTCTGTACCTCTGTTGCTTCTTTCTGCACTTCTCTTGCTCTTTCTGCACCCTTCGTGCCTCTTTCAGCACCTCTGTTGCTTCTTTCTGCACTTCTCTTCCTTCTTTTTGCACCCCTCCTGCCTCTTTCTGTACCTCTCTTGCCTCTTTGTGCACCTCTCCTACATTTTTCTGCACCCTCTTGCCTCATTTTGCACCTCTGTTGGTTCTTTCTGCACTGCTCTTGCTTCTTTCTGCACCTCACTTGCCTCTTTCTGTACTTCTATTGCTTCTTTGTACACCTCTGTTGCTTCTTTCAGCAATTCTCTTGCCTCTTTCTGCACTTCTGTTCCTTCTTTCTGCAACCCTCCTGCCTCTTTCTGTACCTCTCTTGCCTCTTTGTGCACCTCTCCTACCTCTTTCTGCACCCCTCTTGCCTCTTTTTTTACCTCTGTTGGTTCTTTCTGCACTGCTCTTGCTTCTTTCTGCACTGCACTTGCCTCTTTCTGCACTTCTCTTGCTTCTTTCTACACCTCTGTTGCTTCTTTCAGCAATTCTCTTGCCTCTTTCTGCACTTCTCTTGCTTGTTTCTGCACCTCTCTTGTGTCTTTCTGCACCTCTGTTGCCTCTTTCTGCACCTCACTTGCATCTTTCTGTACCCTTCTTGCTTCTTTCTGCACTGCACTTGCCTCTTTCTACACTTCTCTTGCTTCTTTCTATACCTCTGTTGCTTCTTTCATCAATTCTCTTGCCTCTTTCTGCACTTCTCTTGCTTCTTTCTACACCTCTTTTGCCTCTTTCTGCTCCTCTCTTGCCTCTTTGTGCATTTCTCTTGCCTGTTTCTGCACTTCCCTTGCCTCTTTCTGTGCCTCTCTTGCCTCTTTCTGCACTTCTCTTGCTTCTTTCTGCACCTCTCTTGCTTCTCTCTGCACCCTTCTTCCCTTTTTTGCATCCCTCTTGCCTCTTTCTGCTGTTCTCTTGCCATTTTCTGCACATCTCTTGCCTCTTTCTGCACCTCACTTGCCTCTTTCTGCACTTCTCTTGCTTCTTTCCACACCTCTGTTGCTTCTTTCAGCAATTCTCTTGCCTCTTTCTGCACTACTCTTGCTTCTTTCTATACCTCTGTTGCTTCTTTCAGCAATTCTCTTGCCTCTTTCTACACTTCTCTTGCTTCTTTCTGTACCCTCCTGCCTCTTTCTGTACCTTTCTTGCCTCTTTGTGCACCTCTCCTACCTCTTTCTGCACCCCTCTTGCCTCTTTTTGTACCTCTGTTAGTTCTTTCTGCACTGCTCTTCTTTCTGCACCTCACTTGCCTCTTTCTGCACTTCTCTTACTTCTTTCTACACCTCTCTTGCTTCTCTATGCACCCTTCTTCCCTTTTTTGCATCACTCTTGCCTCTTTCTGCTGTTCTCTTGCCATTCTTTGCACCTCTCTTGCCTCTTTCTGCACCTCACTTGCCTCTTTCTGCACTTCTCTTGCTTCTTTCCTCACCTCTGTTGCTTTTTTCAGCAATTCTCTTGCCTCTTTCTGCACTTTTTTGCTTGTTTCTGCACCTCTCTTCCATCTTTATGCACCTCTGTTGCCTCTTTCTACACCTTTCTTGCTTCTTTCTGCACCACTCTTTGCTCTTTCTGCACCCCTCTTTTCTCTTTCTGTACCTCTCTTCCCTCTTTCTGCACCCCTGTTCCCTCTTTCTGCAACTTTCCTGCCTGTTTCTGCACCTCTCTTGCCTCTTTCTGTACCTCTGTTGGTTCTTTCTGCACTCCTCTTGCTCTTTCTGCACCCTTCGTGCCTCTTTCAGCACCTCTGTTGCTTCTTTCTGCACTTCTGTTCCTTCTTTCTGCACCCCTCCTGCCTCTTTCTGTACCTCTCTTGCCGTTTTGTGCACCTCTTCTACCTTTTTATGTACCGCTCTTGCCTCTTTTTGCACCTCTCTTAGTTCTTTCTGCACTGCTCTTGCTTCTTTCTGCACCTCACTTGCCTCTTTCTGCACTTATCTTGCTTCTTTCTACACCTCTGTGCTTCTTACAGCAATTCTTTTGCCTCTTTCTGCACTTCTCTTCCTTCTTTCTTCACCCCTCCTGCCTCTTTCTGTACCTCTCTTGCCTCTTTGTGCACCTCTCCTACCTCTTTCTGCACTCCTCTTGCCTCTTTTTGCACCTCTGTTGGTTCATTCTGCACTGCTCTTGCTTCTTTCTGCACCCCTCTTGCCTCTTTCTGCACTACTCTTTTCTCTTTCTGCAGCTCTTTTGCCTCTTTCTGCACCACTGTTGCCTCTTTCTGCACCTTTCCTGCCTGTTTCTGCTCCTCTCTTGCCTCTTTCTGTACCTCTGTTGCTTCTTTCTGCACTTCTCTTGCTCTTTCTGCACCCTTCGCGCCTCTTTCAGCACCTCTGTTGTTTCTTTCTGCACTTCTCTTCCTTCTTTCTGCACCCCTCCTGCCTCTTTCTGTACCTCTCTTGCCTCTTTGTGCACCTCTCCTACATTTTTCTGCACCCCTCTTGCCTCATTTTGCACCTCTGTTGGTTCTTTCTGCACTGCTCTTGCTTCTTTCTGCACCTCACTTGCCTCTTTCTGTACTTCTATTGCTTCTTTGTACACCTCTGTTGCTTCTTTCAGCAATTCTCTTGCCTCTTTCTGCACTTCTGTTCCTTCTTTCTGCAACCCTCCTGCCTCTTTCTGTACCTCTCTTGCCTCTTTGTGCACCTCTCCTACCTCTTTCTGCACTGCTCTTGCTTCTTTCTGCACTGCACTTGCCTCTTTCTGCACTTCTCTTGCTTCTTTCTACACCACTGTTGCTTCTTTCAGCAATTCTCTTGCCTCTTTCTGCACTTCTCTTGCTTGTTTCTGCACCTCTCTTGTGTCTTTCTGCACCACTCTTTGCTCTTTCTGCACCCCTCTTTTCTCTCTCTGTTGCCTCTTTCTGCACCTCACTTGCATCTTTCTGTACCCCTCTTGCTTCTTTCTGCACTGCACTTGCCTCTTTCTGCACTTCTCTTGCTTCTTTCTATACCTCTGTTGCTTCTTTCATCAATTCTCTTGCCTCTTTCTGCACTTCTCTTGCTTCTTTCTACACCTCTTTTGCCTCTTTCTGCTCCTCTCTTGCCTCTTTGTGCATTTCTCTTGCCTGTTTCTGCACTTCCCTTGCCTCTTTCTGTGCCTCTCTTGCCTCTTTCTGCACCTCTCTTGCCTCTTTCTGCACTTCTCTTGCTTCTTTCTGCACCTCTCTTGCTTCTCTCTGCACCCTTCTTCCCCTTTTTTGCATCCCTCTTGCCTCTTTCTGCTGTTCTCTTGTCATTTTCTGCACATCTCTTGCCTCTTTCTGCACCTCACTTGCCTCTTTCTGCACTTCTCTTGCTTCTTTCCACACCTCTGTTGCTTCTTTCAGCAATTCTCGTGCCTCTTTCTGCACTACTCTTGCTTCTTTCTATACCTCTGTTGCTTCTTTCAGCAATTCTCTTGCCTCTTTCTACACTTCTCTTGCTTCTTTCTGTACCCTCCTGCCTCTTTCTGTACCTTTCTTGCCTCTTTGTGCACCTCTCCTACCTCTTTCTGCACCCCTCTTGCCTCTTTTTGTACCTGTGTTGGTTCTTTCTGCACTGTTCTTGCTTCTTTCTGCACTGCACTTGCCTCTTTCTGCACTTCTCTTGCTTCTTTCTACACCTCTGTTGCTTCTTTCAGCAATTCTCTTGCCTCTTTCTGCACTTCTCTTGCTTGTTTCTGCACCTCTCTTGTGTCTTTCTGCACCTCTGTTGCCTCTTTCTGCACCTCACTTGCATCTTTCTGTACCCCTCTTGCTTCTTTCTGCACTGCACTTGCCTCTTTCTGCACTTCTCTTGCTTCTTTCTATACCTCTGTTGCTTCTTTCATCAATTCTCTTGCCTCTTTCTGCACTTCTCTTGCTTCTTTCTACACCTCTTTTGCCTCTTTATGCTCCTCTCTTGCCTCTTTGTGCATTTCTCTTGCCTGTTTCTGCACTTCCCTTGCCTCTTTCTGTGCCTCTCTTGCCTCTTTCTGCACCTCTCTTGCCTCTTTCTGCACTTCTCTTGCTTCTTTCTGCACCTCTCTTGCTTCTCTCTGCACCCTTCTTCCCTTTTTTGCATCCCTCTTGCCTCTTTCTGCTGTTCTCTTGTCATTTTCTGCACATCTCTTGCCTCTTTCTGCACCTCACTTGCCTCTTTCTGCACTTCTCTTGCTTCTTTCCACACCTCTGTTGCTTCTTTGAGCAATTCTATTGCCTCTTTCTGCACTACTCTTGCTTCTTTCTATACCTCTGTTGCTTCTTTCAGCAATTCTCTTGCCTCTTTCTACACTTCTCTTGCTTCTTTCTGTACCCTCCTGCCTCTTTCTGTACCTTTCTTGCCTCTTTGTGCACCTCTCCTACCTCTTTCTGCACCCCTCTTGCCTCTTTTTGTACCTCTGTTGGTTCTTTCTGCACTGCTCTTACTTCTTTCTGCACCTCACTTGCCTCTTTCTGCACATCTCTTACTTCTTTCTACACCTCTGTTGCTTCTTTCAGCAATTCTCTTGCCTCTTTCTGCACTTCTCTTGCTTCTTTCTATACCTCTGTTGCTTCTTTCAGCAATTCTCTTGCCTCTTTCTGCAATTCTCTTGGTTCTTTCTGCACCTCTCTTGCCTGTTTCGGCACCTCTGTTGCCTCTTTCTGCACCTCTGACTTTTTATCCCCTGCCCTATTATGTACTAGGGCCTTACAGGGGAGGTCATGCCAATCACAGGGGTACCCCAACCCATAGTGTACCCTAGGGTATGTAGGTGTTTTCACTGTATTCTAAGTGTCTTTCAGCATAGAACTGGCTCCAGGCCTGGTTAGTCAGAGTGAGTTACCACCAGTACCAGTCAGCAAAAAGTTGGGGGCACAGGATGACTTTGCAACAAGGCCTCTTTCTGCACCTCTGTTGGTTCTTTCTGCATATCTCTTGCTTCTTTCTGCGCTTTTCTTCCTCTTTCTGCACATGTCCTACCTCTGTAGGCATAGTTAGAAATTAGCATTTAAAAAACCTTTGAAATTCACTGAAAAAACCATAGGTTTCAGAGAAGTTAGAAAAGGTATAGTTAGAAATTAGCATTTAAAAAACCTTCAGTGATGTCATTTGAGATGACATCAGTGATGTCACTGACCATGTCATGAATGATGTAATATGTGACGTCATCAGTAGTGCATTGCGGGGGCGCGAGTTATAGTTAGCTCAACTAACTATAACGGCCGAATTTCACTGGTTTTGTACAAGTGAAATGTCCAACTAACTATAACGTCCCTGAAACCTGTGGTTTTTTCAGTGAATTTCTAAGGTTTTTTAAATGCTCTTTTCTAACTATAACGTCCCTGAAACCTATGGTTTTTTCAGTGAATATATATATATATCATCTACTGCTGGTTGCCAGTAGGTAGTTACAATTAGGACCTAGTTTCCAGAGGAAGAGCCTATCTGCTGCTTGCTGTTTTATATATTGGAGCACTATCCCCCTCTTAAGTTTTTCTCCGAGCCCATTGACGTTCCAGGTGAGTATTTTAAATGACGTCTCGGCCCCCCCACCCATCGTAGGTGTGTCTGTCTCTGTTATACTTTCCATCACTAGCTGTGTGATTCACGTGTCGGGAGTGTCTACTCTGATTGGCTTTCCTATTAGTTCATTTAGATTGCTTTTCCTGGTATGGGAAATGTGTTACTTTAGGGATCAAATAGTGTGGCCCTGTTTGAAAGAAAAAGGGAACCACCTGCTGCTTCTCCTGAATAATACAACTTGAACTATTGCTAATCCCCCCAACCTGATATTGCCCCACCTCCCTCCCTGCCTCCCTGCATGACGGTGCTTGAACTGCCCGCCTCCCCAACATTGCAGAGTGCCCGTTGCCCTCCCCTCACTGTATAGGAAGAGATGTGGACCTGTTCCCCCCACCCCCTCCTCATGTTCACAACAACCAGGTATGATACATTCACTTTATAAGGATTCAATCGTATTATATACTTAGCGATTCTTGCTTCGGCAGTGTTTCTAGGTATAACCATCCCTCCACTCGTTACTTATCAACATTTGATGAAACTCTGTTCAGTCCGTTCTATTTTATTTTTTTTATTCTCTTTTTATTAAACAGTTGTGATAGTACAGTGGTGGGCTGCAAGGCTGCAAAACAATAACAGACAATGGTAAAGACTCATGACCAGTTTCACAGATAAACCTTTTCTCTGTATAGTCTTAGGGAGGAAGAAGATCAATGTCCAACTCTGCTCTCCGCAGTTCGACTGATGGAGATACAAATATTTCACCACGGGATACATTCCATTTAGCCCATTTGTGATCCCATTTCGCGGGGCAACCCCTATGTTTGAACACATCCTTTTCTGCGAGCATCGCATTATCCATGTCATTGGCCCATTTTTGGAACTTAGGTAGATCCCCAATCCCCCACCCCTGAGCTATGTTTCACTTGGCAAAGACAAATCCCAACGATGCCCAAGTGCGCTCAGTTTGGGTCAGGTCCGTGGCCTCCCACACATTTAGTAAACACAGTCGCGGGGAGTGGGCAATGTTTTTCCCGCTTACCCTCGTGAGTGTAGAGATGATTTTCACCCAGTATGGCTGGACATTCGGACATTCCCAGATCGTGTGGAAAAATGTACCCTCTGCTGTGCACCTTCTAAGACACCCAGGATCCAGCCTACGTCCCATCCTGACCAGCGTACGCGCAGACAGGTAAATTCTATGTAGGACTTTAAGCTGAATGAGTCGTAGTCTCATTGAGATAGCAACTTCCTTGGGGGAGGAGAGGGCTTCCTGCCAGTCATCATCCTCTAGATACTCGAGGTCCGATTCCCACAACTGTCGGAGACGTACCAATGGGTCTGGTTTGTTGTTTATTAATTTTCGGTATGTGAGCGATTTAGCTTTGCGTGGCAGGGGATCTGTTAAAAGCCGATCTTCTACTGGGGAGGCCTCGGGTAGAGTCTCACCCCCAGTCACGGCAGTGGTTAGTGCATGGCGAATTTGTAGGTAGCGGAACATCTCAGCCCCAGCTAACTGGTATTCTGCTTGTAAATCTGTAAATGGGACCATCTCGTTTCGCTTCCACAGATCACCAACTGAGGAAATACCAATTAAGTCCCACTTATCAAAGCCCGGACATCTACTTAATGTACCGAGTTGCTCGGATTCCCACAGGGGAGTGAGCAGTGTCAATTTCTTGTGCCACCCCAGTGCTTTTGTTGCGCGGTGCCAAAGGGCCACTGTATGGGCCGTGGGTCCAGTGAGGAGCTGTCGTTTGGGATTGGAATATAGTGCACGTCGATACCCCCCCTGGGCCATTACCTATCTGTCTGTGTGGTACGCTGGTTCAGACGGTGAGGCAAAGACCCACTGATTGACCACCGCAAGCTGGGAGGCCCAATAGTATTGTTTTAGGTCAGGCAACGCTATTCCTCCGTCATACCATCCCCTGGTTAATTTGTGTGTCACAATGCACGGGTTTTTCCTGTCCCATAGAAGAGTTCTAATCTCGCTCTCCACACTGATAAAATAGGCATCTGGGACCCTATGGGGGGTGTTTTGCAGCATGTATAAAAAGCGAGGCAGCGCCAGCATTTTGAACAATGCTCCCCTACCGAGCAGAGTAAGGGGCAGCGACCGCCATTGGAGCACGTCGTTGTGCAGCCTAGTTAATGGGGCCTTAAGATTAATGTCATAGAATTGAGCCGGGTGTTGAGTAACGTAGATGCCGAGATAACGGAATCCCTCGCTAGCCACAGTAATGTTGGGCATCCGTGGCACTGACCACGAAGCATGAACAGGACAGACTTTGTCCAGTTAATTGTGTATCCCGAGTGGGCACTGCATATAGCGAAAATATGTAGGATCCTATGGATCGAGGCCGATGGAGCAGCTACATACAACAGGACATCATCCGCATAGTACTCTAGTCTATTCTTGATTGCTCCAGAAAAATCCAGTTACTCAGAGTCATTAACTGTCCACCGCTGCTCAGCAGGAAGTATTGTGGTTTAGTGTGCTATGTGCCTTGGAGCGGGTCTTCGTCAGTGAGACTCCTCTCTTCTTGACTTGGATCGATAAGTTTCTGAGACTTCACTATCCGTCGCCTGCGCCTGTCCGGGTTATCTGGATCACCTACTCTTTGCCATCCCTCCAGCCATGCCCAGACTGCTTCTGGCTCAGTAAAAAAACTTGTTTTGCCCTCCGCCTCTACCCTCAGCTTAGCAGGGAACAGCATAGCGTATTTCAAGTCTTTCTCTCTGAGGGCCTTTTTGACTTCTAGAAAGCTGCGTCTCTGCTTCTGTACTTTCACGGTGAAGTCAGGGAAGAAAGTTATGATGTTGTTCTCGTATTTGAGTTGCGGGGCGATGCAAGCAGTCTGCAATATAACATCCATGTCCCTAAAGTTGAACACTCGAGCCAGTATTGGCCTAGGGGACAGTCTGGGCTTAGGTTTACCTCCTGGCACTCGGTGTGCCCTTTCAATAAAGAAGTAGTTGGAGAGATTCTGGGGCTGCAAGTGTTTTACAATCAATTCTTCCACGAAGAAGTCTGTGGCGGGTCCCTCTGCTCTCTCTGGGACCCCTAAGATTCTGACATTATTCCGTCTGGACCTACCCTCATAATCATCCAGTTGTTCAGTCAGGATTTCACTTGTGGCTTGCAGTTTACTGACTTGTTTTTTCAAAGAAGTTGTATCTGTGGCGAGGCCATGGGTTACATCTTCCACCTCTTTTACCCTGGTGTCCATTTTCCGCAGGTCCGCTTGTATCAGGGAGATTTCCGTGGATACCACATCTATGTATGATTCTAGAGAGGTGTACACATTTGTGATGGCAGCCGTTATGTCATTCAGGGTAGGAGTGCCCTGTTCCGCCGGTGTCTGCTGTGCATCTTGCACGGGTTCTGGTTGATTAATTGTCCCTTCTTGGTGCTTTTGCCATGAAATGTGTCCAATTTTGGCTGATGTGAGCCATGCCATCCTTTACCACCCAACATTGCTCTGTTGTCGTTGTGGGGTCAAAGTAGTGGCGTCATCATTGATGGGGAGCCTAGAGTAATCATCGCCGCCTGCCTAGGGAGGGAATTCCCTTGCCGCCTGTTGGTTTTCCCTGCTGGGCTCTCACGCCTCTGTGAGTGTCACCAATGCGCTTCTATCGGCGCACTTGAGGGCGCCTACTATTGTGTCTTCACCTGATCCTCAGCCAACTCTTACAACTAGTCCCTCCGCCAACTCTGGGGCGTCAGTTACTGAAGTGAGGTATGAGTTCAGTGCCCCTTTTCTCAGTTTGCTATTTCTGATTCCAGGTTTTGTGATTGTAGTTGGATGGGGGAGCTGCCGTCTCGCCGATTACCTGCAAGTGCGTCGTGCCCAGCATGCGTCCGATGTGGTACCTTTCGTTGACTGAGTTCCTCCGTTACCAGTTTATTTAATTGTGGCCTACCCTCACATACTGTCGGCCACCGTGCCCCTCAGCACTTTCTTCTGGCCCCCCAGGCCTACCTGCACGCTGGTCCTGACTTTTCATCCATACCCTCCCCCCGCAGCCACTCTCCCGTGCGGGCGGAGTAGCGAACAGGGCCTGGTACGACAGAAAGTGCTGCACTGCTCCGATGTTGATCCCAGGAGACTCGGCTTCCTCACCCGGCAGTGACTCGGAGGGGGCGGAGCGCCGGCCCCAACACAAGCAGCCACCAGTGGCGTGTACATTTGTACAGGCTGAGGACAGAGCCGCCGCTCTGAGGTGAACACCAACGTCACTCCATGGCTTCCTCACGCGCTCAGGCCGCTGGTCATAACGGGCTTCCGCTCGCCTCTGACGAGCGGTTATTTTGGCAGCTCCAGCTCGTCGCTGCTGTTGCCTTGGCCTGGGCTTATTTTCTTATTATCATGCCCACAGATAATTGTCAGATTTTATGGGGGAAAAGGAGTGGGGAGCTGGAGCCGTGTTAGTGTGCGGCCATCATCTTCGACTGCTGGCCACGCCCCCGCTTTCAGCCATTTTTACAGTAAAGTCTTTAAGCACAGGATTAGCACAATGCCATCCACGCTGACCTAAGAAATTACAAAAGACTTTTGTCACTCAAGGAACAGTATAGCAGCTTTTAATTGTTAATATAACATCCAAGCCAACGTAGAGTGAATAAAAGCAACCCCTGACATGTGTTTCACTCAAGTTAGACTTCATCAGAGAAGTACAGCTTTGTCCAGACACAAGGGAGCACCCAGTACAAGTCAAGACAATACACTTTCAGGCTTAGAGTGACACAGAAATTATGCAAAAAGGAAGCAGGGAATGCAGAGTAGTTTCTAAGTTTAGGTAGAGAGCAGCTCCTTTGTATGGAGCACTCTACAACACCACTGACACTCTGCATCTGCTCATCTTGAATGTCTGTTTTTCTAGCAGAGTTTCTAAACATAGGATTAGCACAGTGCCATCAACGCTGTGTTATGAAGTGACAAAGCCTTTTGCCATTTTTACAGCAAAGTCTTTAAGCATAGAATTAGCTAGTACTCTCCACACTGAACTGAAAAATGACAAATGCCTTTTACCACTCCAGGTACAGCAGTATACAGCTTTGGAGTGGCAAAATACCAATCAAGCCAGCCTGGAATCAATAAAAGCAAACCCTGACACGTTTACCTCTAACTAGAGCTCATCAGATGGTACTAGCTAATCCTGTGCTTATCTATCTATCTATCTATCTATCTATCTATTCACTGAAAAAACAATTTAAAATAAAACAGTGAAATTCATCAGTTATAATTTACTGAGCCAACTAGAACTTGTGCCCCCTCCATGCTCAGTATTGTCATCAATAATGTCATTTCAGATGTTATTAGTGGTGTCATCAATGGTGTCATTGAACCTATCATGGTTGATGCAGTCTGTGTGGTCATAAGCAGAGCATGGTGGGGGCAGAAGTTCTATTTCACTTAGTAAACTATAACTGGGGAATTTCAGGGGTTATTTTTACATTTTAACTAGAATTTTCACCAAACTATAACTTTATTGTATCCTTTGTTTTTTTCAGGGAATTTCTGAGAAAACAAAGTAAGATAGTATTGTCATACCTAACTATAACATCACATTCATCATTTTTCAGTGAATTTCTAGGGTTTCTTTAACGAAAGATAAGATGATATTACTATACCCAACCCCCAGTGGGTGGCCAAAGTCCAGCCGCATATGGCCTTTGGCCATGCATGGCATGTAGCTGGGTGCAGGGATTTGGCATGAGGCTGGGCCCCACACTCACCCCACTCTGGGTGCCCAACTCTTCACGCACAACCACCCCATATATATATATATATATATATATATATATATATATATATATATATATACACATATATATATATACACATATATATATATATACACATATATATATTCACTGAAAAAACCATAGGTTTCAGGCACGTTATAGTTAGAAATTAGCAGTTAAAAAACCTTAGAAATTCACTGAAAAAACCATAGGTTTCAGGCACGTTATAGTTAGTTGGACATTTCACTGGTACAAACCATAGAAATTCCGTCGTTATAGTTAGTTCAGCTAACTATAACTCGCGCCCCCGCAATGCACTGCTGATGACGTCACATATTACATCATTCATGACATGGTCAGTGACATCACTGATGACATCTCAAATGACATCACTGATGACATCACTGATGACATCATCCACGTGAAAATCTGATGCACCTCCTCACACTCTAATATAACCTTTGATACACCCACTGTAAAATACAGACTACCATTTTCGAAACCATCGACACAGCAATACCAGTTACTACATACGCACTCACTGAATCCTAGGTCTACACACACATCCACTCATTCACCCATACAATCACTCATACATGCAGTCACTCATCAATACAACACTATCATATGCACTCACAACTATACAGACACTCACACACCACCACTCATCCAGAGTTACTCACACACCTAGTCAGTCATGCAAAGAATCAATCACACTTCCATTTACTGACCTATATAGTTATACACACACCACATCAGTTATTCAAACAGAAACAAATGCATACTTACTCTCTTATACAATCACTGATACAAGTACACACTCATCCATACAGCCACTCTCACAATCACTGACTCTCACGTATAGTCATTTATATACTCCAAGTCTCACAAACACTGCCTTTTACATATGTAGTTACTTGGACATGTACCACTGAGACATCCATTCACTCACCAACACACCCATACACACACTCACCCACCCATACAGCTGTTTCCACACGCACCCTTGAACCCATACACCCAGTGAATCAACCACTCAAACATCTATGCACAAAGTCACACACCTCCCACCCACCCACACACACACTCAGGCACCCATACAAAAACTCAGGCAACCAATCGATAACCCATATAGACACTCATGTAGCTACTGACCAACCCATGCAGCAGCTTATACAACAACAGACAGACTGATACAGACATTTACACAGTCTCGACCAGACACGCTGGCTACAGGACGCGTTCCGGACACAGCTCTGATTCATTTCATGGCGAACTTTGGGATACGGTACTTTTCTTAAACACAGAACTGTCTTCCACTACGTGAATTCTCCATAACAATTTTAGAACGGTTTTATTCGCCGTTCTTGATCCAGTTAATGAGGATCTGTTTCATATCATTATTTTATTGCCCTGAAGAAGCCCATGTTTGGGCGTAACGCGTTGGCTGGTTCCATCAATTGCATATCAAGTTTATCTGGAAATAAAAGACCAGAAACGACTTTCTGCTGACGGTTTATTATTGATGTGCTTTTTTCTGTACAAACTGTGTGTTGTGTATATATTGCCTCTGATCCAACTAGCTCATATATTCATTTCTATGGTCTACAAGCGGCAGATCATTTGAGGTGGGCAATATCATATTTTTTTACTTTGTGACTAGTCCAGGTGGTGCAGTCTTCTAAGACCCAGCTGCTTTCTTCTTTTTTGTTCTTAGACTGATACAGACATTCACACAGTTTAGTCACTAACCCATGCATTCAGTAAGACACATGTAATCACTCACTTAAACAGTCAGTCACGCACCTACTAAATCCTCCATCCAGACACTTATACACCCACTCATTTTTCAATACACCTTGGCATATATATAATACATATTTAAACTTTAAAGAAACACACAGTCACTGGATGATGTAATCAGTGATGTCATTTGAGATGTCATCAGTGATGTCATCAGTGATGTCACTGACCATGTCATGAATGATGTAATATGTGACGTCATCAGCAGTGCATTGCGGGGGCGCGAGTTATAGTTAGCTGAACTAACTATAACGGCGGAATTTCTATGGTTTTGTACGAGTGAAATGTCCAACTAACTATAACGTACCTGAAACCTATGGTTTTTTCAGTGAATTTCTAAGGTTTTTTAAATGCTAATTTCTAACTATAACGTGCCTGAAACCTATGGTTTTTTCAGTGAATTTCAATGGTTTTTTAAATGCTAATTTGTAACTACAATGTCCCTGAAACCTATATTGTTTTTAAGTAAATTTTGAAAAGACGTGCATACTTTTTGTAGTGAAAAACTAACTGTAACAGTAGTCTGTTATAAGTTATAATTTAACAATGTTTAAAACTTAATTAGCACTAATTAACATATAAGTGTGGAAAAAGTGTGACGACGCAGCTATGAAACCTGACTTAGAACAACAGCGTTCACAGTTCGATTCCCGGCTCCGGCGGCACGTTAGCCCACCACTATGTCACTGTGGGCAATACCTTGCTTAATCTTCCCGACGCCCGAGCGCCGGGACACCTCTCTGGAGGTAGCTGTACGCTTTACAAATGCTGGCATTTTTTTACTTTAAAACCATAGTGATGAGAAATATTAGCACCTATTTTTTTTTTCTATTCTGAACGATATTTTGTTTTATGTCTTCTATTTAGAATTACGGCAATTAATAGATGTTTGTAGTCATGAGAATGGAAATGACACGGTTTGCCGGGTAACAGTAATTAAGCCCTCCAACGTATGTACATATTAAGGACCTTATACGTGTTAGGATCGAAATCGAAACCTTTACCGCTTCACATTTTGTAACTTTTCCCAACACGTGCACAAGTTAAACAGTTAAAACGTGAGCACGTGTCAACTGTAAAACGTGACATCTAAATGGGCGGAGCCGCATCTTCCTTCCATAGACTACTCAATAACCAAAAAGTATATAAACCACACCCGTTCTTTGATTAGTTTAGTTTATGCGACTTATTTACGCGTGTCCATTCTGCGATGCACGTTCCCTTTCCTAGCGTCGGATTCTTGTTTTGCGGCAACAAAACATATTCCAGAGTTGTAAGTTGTTTGATTAGGGCATAGTAGATATTTATAATACGTAGCTATTTGTTAATATTTATACATTTGTATTTAGAAAAAAGTGTTATTAGTTGTTTTTGCCATTTATATGTAACGTCAGCAGCTTGTTTTCAGAAACAGACAGAATACAGCAAACATTGTTCCTTTTCTGGCTCCTTTGAGATCATATAGTGTGACTTTGTATATTATAATATTGACACTGTACTTGACTTCAGAGGTGTTGGTGACCCGTCGCCGCGAAGACTAAAGATTTATATGTAACGTCAGCAGCTTCTGGTTCTTACTCTGTTTCCCCCTTGGGATCATATACTGTGAATATGTATATTAAAATATTAACAGTCATTGTGATCTCAGAGGAGTTTATGACCCGTTGGCGCGAAGACTAAAGATTTATATGTATCGTCAGCAGCTTCTGGTTCTTACTCTGTTTCCCCCTTGGGATCATATAGTGTGAGTATGTATATTGTAATATTCACAGTCATTATGATCTCAGAGGAGTTTATGACCCGTCGGCGCAAAGATGAAAGATTTCGAAGTCCCGGATAAAAGAGGCTCTGAACATATTCACTGCTGGAAAGTATTTCGTTATTGATCTTGTTTTGTGTTCATGACTTTATTTTCCTTTTTCCTTTTTGTGTGGCATCAGTGTCACTCTCTATATTGTAGTAGAGTGTCATATTTTCACACAACAGGAATTGGAGATTTGTCGTCGCCAGGAGTAAACCATCTGAAATACAGCTTACTGACCTTTATATCTTACTTGATCAGATATTTTTACAGTGAGAATATTTTTCGAAATTGCAGTTTAAAAAAAGATTGTTTGCATAGACGCTTTCTTACTGAATGCCTTTGATAAACCCTACATTTTTTAATGATTTTTTGGTATTTCTCTTTTTATCTGTTGTGGTTCCTATTCTCGTTCTCCCTATAGAATTGATAGGAATAGTAGTGTATATATTACTACTATCCTATATGTTCTTAAAGGAGTCCGTGATCTGTTAGCGGAGCAGTGAGCGACCTCTAAGCACTACGACTGAACTTTCCAAAGTTCTACAGAATAGAAATTGTAAAAAATGATGAAGCGTACATTTCTATGTAATATAAAGTCATTTGTGTTTAACAGTTTTTTACTTGTTATTGTTCTTGTGACCTGAGATGATGTAGTGCGGGAGTGTTTCTTGTAGCACTTCTTTTCTACTTTATCTAAAAGTAACTCATGCCCTCTTATATTATCAAGAATATGGGGCAACACTTTTACAAAGTATAGCAGAAAAAAAGGGAGGGTGTGGCCACGCTTAAGGGATATTTTATGAATTGCGTTTTTATTTGTCACCTCTGATATATACAGCTTCAGTTTTCGAAGAAAGTTTATTTGTAATTGCTTAATAAAAACTGTTTCAAACCTAGACTGAAATTTTTGCTGCGCAACCACACCTCCCCGTCAGAAAAGTAAACACCACATTCTAAGTAAATAGTGCTACTGGGAAGTATCCCACCCGCAAACTTAATAAAAAAAGACCGCAACACACTCTGTTATTTTCCCGCCGTGATTTGTACACCCCACGCCAATTATATAAATGGCCCTTAAAATATATAAAAAAACAATTTTTACCTTCACAATCCCTGTTCACCACCTTGTGACCACTTTACAGAGTTAATAGTGTTCCTACTCCCCCCGCTACTACTTTGTTTTCCCGTGCTCTATTAAAGTGCGTCACAAAACGCTTCACAACAGTGAAACCTTCCCAACCAATAATGAGCGAACTTGTACTCGGAACACTTTAGCCAATAAAATGTCCATGGTGTTCCGCAGAGGGGGAGGGAATCGCTGCCAACACTTCTACTTTTAATGCTTCACAGCCAATGAACATTAAGCTTGGGAAGGTCCTGCTTGGAACACATTACCCAATCAGATGTCCCTGATGCTCCGCGGAGGGGGAGGGAATGGCTGGCAACACTTCTACTTTAAATGGTTTACAGCCAATGAACATTAAGCTAGGGAAGGTCCTGCTTGGAACATGTCAACCAATCAGATGTCCCTGCTACTCCGCGGACGGGGAGAAAATGGCTGGCAACACTTCTACTTTCAATGGTTCGCAGCCAATGAACATTAACCTCTGGAAGGTCCTGCTTCGAACATGTGAGCCAATCAGATGTCCTTGCTACTCCGCGCAGGGGGAGGGAATGGCTGGCAACACTTTTACTTTTAATGGTTCGCAGCAAATGAACATTGAGTTCGTTGTTGGAACACCTCAGCCAATTAAACTTTAATTTTGTTCACTGTCCGTGATAAAAGTGAACACCGCATTGTAAGTAAACATTACTGCGCATTATATTAAAGGAAGGTAAAGGAAGGCTGCAATACGCCGCATTGTTATTTTCCCGATATGATTTCCACAGCCTACTGAACATTGCCGCAATACCGCGCATCATTGTTTTGTGGACATGATTTCCACAGCCTACGCATTTCCAAAGCCTACGCAACATTCACACTACCTGTGTGTGCACCCTACACTGCTTGCCGCAATACTGCGCATTGTTTTCCCGATGGGATTTCCAGAGCCTACGCAACCTTGCCGCAATACGGCGCACCGTTGTTCTGCGGACGTGATTTCCACGGCCTACGCAACATACAAACTCCCTGCCTCTGCACCGTACAGACTGCTTAAACTAAGACCACAGTGTTCCTACACCCTCTTATGCAATTATTCTCTTATTTTTCCCCCTACGCCTTTCAACTCAGTCACAAAATGGCTGCCAACACTTCCTAGTTTCAACAGTTCGCAGCCAATGAGCCGCACGCTCGTGCTCGTAACGCCTCAGCCAATCAGATGTCAGAATTCTCAAATATCGATATCTGTAAATTTTTATATTTCTCAAAAACTACTGAATGGACTTCCCCATTTAAACAAAAGCGTGCTTTCTGGACCAAGACCTTTCTCCCTGCCAAATTTGACGTAATCCCGTTCAGCAGTTTGACCTGTAGCCTTGTCTAAAGTTTCCTATGGAAATTGCATGGAGTAAACATGTTTTGAGACCCCCCCTTTTTTCTCAGCCCCCCCTTGATGAATCACCCCCAAACTTTCAACATAGAAGCTGATCTAAAAAGAGAAGTTTTTTGGAACATTTCGTAAACATTCGTCAAACGACGCCAAAGTTATAAGCAAATCAAAAACGCTTTTCCTATGGAAACGTGGTCCTAACTACCGGCAGTAGATAATATATATACACACATATATATATATATATATATATATATATCCACACAAATCGGCACCTCCTTACGTCGCACCGAACAGAGACACGGTGACACCAGCCAAATTAAGTCCACAATGTTTATTCCATGATTTTTATCGGGCTATGACGCGTTTCGGCAGGATCCCCTGCCTTGTTCACATATATATATATATACACACACACACACACACACACATATATATATATATATATATATATTCACTGAAAAAACCATAGGTTTTAGGGACAGTTATAGTTACTTGGACATTGCACTCGTACAAAACCCGTGAAATTCCCCCGTTATAGTTAGTTCAGCTAACTATAACTCGCGCCCGCAATGCACTGCTGATGACGTCACATATTACATCACTCATGACATGGTCAGTGACATCACTGATGACATCACTGATGACATCTCAAATGACATCACTGATGACATCATCCAGTGACTGTGTGTTTCTGTAAAGTTTAAATATTTTTAAAATATATAGGAAAAGACGTATTGAAGAATGAGTGGGTGTGTAAGTGTCTGTATGGATGATTTAGTAGGTGCGTGACTGACTCTATAAGTGAGTGATTTAACGTATCTTACTGAATGCATGGGTTAGTGACTAAACTGGGTGTATGTCTGTATCCGTCTGTCTGTTGCTGTGTAAGTGGCTGCATGTGTTTGTGAATAGCTAAATGATTTTCTATATGAGTTATTGAATGCTTGTCTGAGTATCTGTATGGGTGCCTGAGTGTTTGTGTGGGAGGGGTGTGTGCAACTCTGTGCATAGATGTGTGAGTGGGTGATTCACTGGGTGGATGGTTTCAAGAGTGCATCTGTGATAGACTGTATGGGTGGGTAAGTGTGTGTAAGAGTGTGTTAGTGAGTGAATGTATGTCCCAGTGGTACATGTGTGAGTAACTACATATGTGAAAGGCAGTATATATGTGTGTTGGAGTATATAAATAGCTATAAGCAAGAGTGAGTGATTGTGATAGTGGCTGTATGGATGATTGTGTGCTTGTATCAGTGATTGTATAAGAGCGTAACAATGTGCTACTATTTGTATGAGTAAGTGAGCTGGTGTGTGTGTATAACTGTATAGGTGAGTAAATGGCAGTGTGTTTAATTATTTGCATGACTGACTAGGTGTGTGAGTATCTCTATGGATGAGTGGCGTTGTTTGAGTGTCTATATAGGAGTAAGAGTGCATATGATAGTCCTGTACTGAGTGACCATAAGTATGAGTGACTGTACGGGTGAGTGAGTGGATGTGTGTGTGTAGACCTAAGAATCAGTGAGTGGGTATGTAGTTATTGGTGTTGGAGTGTCTATGGTTTTGCGAATGGCAGTCTGTAATTTAGAGTGGGTGTATCAAAGGTTATATTAGGGTGTGAGGAGGTGCATCAGATTATCACGTGGATGATGTCATCAGTGATGTCATTTGAGATGTCATCAGTGATGTCATCAGTGATGTCACTGACCATGTCATGAGTGATGTAATATGTGACGTCATCAGCAGTGCATTGCGGGGCGCGAGTTATAGTTAGCTGAACTAACTATAACGGGGAATTTCACGGGTTTTGTACGAGTGCAATGTCCAAGTAACTATAACTGTCCCTAAAACCTATGGTTTTTTCAGTGAATTTCAAAGGTTTTTTAAATGCTAATTTGTAACTATAACGTGTCTGAAACCTATGGTTTTTTCAGTGAATTTCAAAGGTTTTTTAAATGCTAATTTGTAACTATAACGTGTCTGAAACCTATGGTTTTTTCAGTGAATTTCAAAGGTTTTTTAAATGCTAATTTCTAACTATAACGTGCCTGAAACCTACGGTTTTTTCAGTGAATTTCAAAGGTTTTGTAAATGACAATTTTTAAATGTATTAATTGTTATATTAATTTTTTTCATACTGATTTACTACATTTTTAGAAACAATTTTTTTTACATATTTTATTTGTCAAATTACATTGTAATTACATTATACATTACATTACAAAAATACTTTCTTAGAATGAATTACTTTAGTTTAAATACTTTGCAGATAGGCAATAGACTTTTAAGTACAGTAGTTACAGTTGTTGCAATGGGCAACACATTTTCAAACACAATGCAACATTCAGCTCAATGTGAATTTCTAGTTAAATGCAATTAGTTACTTTATGGATTACTTTTGTAACCACAGGACTGGATCCTAGATTCAGTCCTGGTACATCTCCTGTAAACAGTTGAGTAAAAGCGTTTTGGTTACAGTCGTGATTTTTAAGGAATATTATTGTATTTTAAAAG
This sequence comes from Calotriton arnoldi, assembly GCA_963921515.1. NCBI lineage: Eukaryota > Metazoa > Chordata > Amphibia > Caudata > Salamandridae > Calotriton > Calotriton arnoldi. The sequence continues at coordinate 1,364,431 of CAWUFW010001370.1, forward strand.
TTGACACTTTGAAACTTTTTCTCATAGAATCACCAATGTTATCCTATGGAAGGAAATTCACTTAGCAGGTAAAAACTGTTATCGTTACTTTTTCTTACTCAGTGTTGGATCCTGGATCCAGCACTGGTGCATCTCCTGTAAACAGTTGAAAGAATGCGTTTAAGTCATACAGGCGATTTTTAAGGAATATTTGTAGTTTGTGAAAATCAACACTTTGAAACTTTTTTGGCTGAAAACCAGTCAATGTTAGCCTATGAAGGAAATTCAAGTTACCGGTAAGTACGGTTAAAATTACTTTTGAGGATCAGTACTGGGCTGAAACATGCAGCACTGAGGTCTCTCCTGATAACAGGTGAGTAAATCGGAATTCGTATTTCGGCTGATTTTAGAGGAATATTTTAAAGTTCCAAAACTCCACACTTAGAAGAATTTCCAAGTGAAACCAGTCAATGTTAGCCTATGGAAGGAAATTCAAGTTACTGGTAAGTACGGTTAAAATTACTTTTCAGGACCAGTACTGGGCTGAAAGATGCAGCACTGAGGTCTCTCCTGATAACAGGTGAGTAAATCAGAATTCGGATTTCGGCTGATTTTAGAGGAATATTTGTATGTTTCAAAAATCAACACTTAGAAGAATTTCCAAGTGAAACCAGTCAATGTTAGCCTATGAAGGAAATTCAAGTTACCGGTAAGTACGGTTAAAATTACTTTTCAGGATCAGTACTGGGCTGAAAGATGCAGCACTGAGGTCTCTCCTGATAACAGGTGAGTAAATCGGAATTCGTATTTCGGCTGATTTTAGAGGAATATTTTAAAGTTCCAAAACTCCACACTTAGAAGAATTTCCAAGTGAAACCAGTCAATGTTAGCCTATGAAGGAAATTCAAATTACCGGTAAGTACGGTTAAAATTACTTTTGAGGATCAGTACTGGGCTGAAAGATGCAGCACTGAGGTCTCTCCTGATAACAGGTGAGTAAATCGGAATTCGTATTTCGGCTGATTTTAGAGGAATATTTTAAAGTTCCAAAACTCCACACTTAGAAGAATTTCCAAGTGAAACCAGTCAATGTTAGCCTATGAAGGAAATTCAAGTTACCGGTAAGTACGGTTAAAATTACTTTTCAGGACCAGTACTGGGCTGAAAGATACAGCACTGAGGTCTCTCCTTATAACAGGTGAGTAAATCGGAATTCCTATTTCGGCTGATTTTAGAGGAATATTTGCACAATGGTGAAGGGAGGGGCGGGGCCTGAGGTGACATCTTTGCAAACGCGCCCCGTGGCGCGTTTTAAGTTGGGGGATTAAGTTCCCTTGAATCCTGAGGGTCCCTAGGGGCCAACTAGACCACCAGGAACCTCCAATATGCGCCAGAGGCTGCGTTGCAGAGACGTGTAGAGAGGCCACACCCCTTTACACCTCTCTGCAACGCAGCTCTGTGGCGCTTTCTGGATGTACCTGTTGGGCTAGTTGGCCCCCAGGGACCCTCAGGATTGAAGGGGATTTAATTCCCCATCTTAAAACGCGCCACGGGGCCTGTTTGCACACATGTCACCTGAAGCCCCGCCCCTCCCTTCACCACTGTGCAAACGCGCCCGTGGCGCGTTTTAAGTTGGGGGATTAAGTCCCCTTGAATCATGAGGGTCCCCTTTAAATACTGGGGGTCCTTGGGGGCCAACTAGCCCACCAGGAACCTCCAGTATGTGCCAGGGAGCTGCGTTGCAGAGAGGTGTTCAGAGGCCACGCCCCTTTTTGCACCTCTCTGCAACGCAGCTCAGTGGCGCTTTCTGGACGTACCTGGTGGGCTAGTTGGCCCCCAGGGACCCTCAGGATTGAAGGGGATTTAATTACCCATCTTAAAACGCGCCACGGGGCCTGTTTGCACACATGTCACCTGAAGCCCCGCCCCCTCCCTTCACCACTGTGCAAACGCGCCCCGTGGCGCGTTTTAAGTTGGGGGATTAAGTCCCCTTGAATCCTGAGGGTCCCTGGAGTCCAACTAGCCCACCATGTACCTCCAAAAAGCGCCACAGAGCTGCGTTGCAGAGAGGTGTAAAAAGGGGCGTGGCCTCTGTACACCTCTCTGCAATGCAGCCCCCTGGCGCATACTGGAGGTTCCTGGTGGGCTAGTTGGCCCCCAGGGACCCCCAGTATTTAAAGAGAATTACTTCCCCTTCTTAAAACGCGCCAGGGGGAGCGTTTGCAGACTGCTGCAGGGAGGGGGCGGGGCACGATGCCGGTCTTTTTTTTTTGTTTGTTTGTATGGGAGGGGGGCTGCGTGGCCCCCCTTCCCTCAGCCACTTTTGGCCCCGGGGACCCCATCCCCTGGGGCCTGAGGATTTTTTTTTTTTTTTAAATAAAAAAACGGGAAGGGGGCCGCGTGCCCCCTTCCCTGGGCCTCTATTGGCCCCGGGGACCCCATCCCCGGGGCATGCCCTCTTTTTAAAATTAAAATATTTGGAGGGGGGCTGCGTGGCCCCCCTCCTCAGGCCATTTAAGGCTCCGGGGACCCCATCCTCCGGGGCCGGCCTTTATGTTTTTTTTCTCCAAATTTTTATTTGTAGGGGAGGGGAGCCGCGAGGCTCCCGTCCTGTCATAGCAAACTACAGTGTCCCGGGGGTAGGCACCCCGGGACACTGCAGGAGCCGGCCCTGGGGAGTGGTGGCCCCCAGGGCTATCAAGGGCTCCAGGAGGGGGGCCGCGCAGCCCTCCTCCCTCCATTGGCAAAGCCCCAGGGAGGTGGTGGTCCCCGGGGCTTGGACCCCCATATTGAAATATTTAGTGCCCCGGGGAGGTGGCGGTCCCCGGGGCGTGTGGGGGGGCTTGAGCCCCTCCACACAGGTAATTTTATTTTTTTTAAAAGAAGCCCCGGGGGGTGGCTGTCCCCAGGGCTGCGGGAGGGGCGAGAGCCCTCCCGCACCATTATTTTTTTAAAGCCCCGGGGGGTGGCGGTCCCCGGGGCTTGGGGGGGCCTTAGAGGCCCCCCCACACATAAAAATCAAAACCCCCGCATGCCCCCGGGACTTGGGCCACCCGGGGGCCAAATAGCATCGAAGCGCGGGAGAGCGCGCTTCGATTTTATTTTTTATCGGTTGGATCCGCACACCCAGCGTGTTTTTAAAAAAATATAAAAACATTTTTTTGGGCCCTGGGGGTCCATGTAGGACCCCCTGAGCAGGCCTAGGGGGTCAGGGTGTTTCTACCCTGCCCCCTTTTTGCGTTTTTTGCGTCTGTTTTCGTCTTTTCTTGTGCCTCGGTTCTACTGAGGCACAAGATGGCTGCCAACACTTCCTGGTTTGGAGTGTTGACAGCCAATTAGCATACAGCTCATGATCGAGAGGGTGCGCGGATCCTCCGCTGCCATAGATATATATGTGTTTTTACTTTTGATTTTCTCAGCAACTACTGAACGGATTTACACCATTTAACAAAAAGGGTTCTTTCTGAACCAAGAACTACCTCTTTGCCAAATTTGGTGTAATTCCGTTCAGCAGTTCGGGCTGTAGCCGTGTCTAAAGTTTCCTATGGAAAATTGCATGGGGAAAACACGTTTTGGGACCCCCCTTTTTTCTCGGCCCTCGCTTGCCGAATCACCCCGAAACTTTCAGGATAGGAGCGGACCGGAGCGGGCCATAAGTTTTGAGAATTTCGCAAAGATTCGTCAACCGGCGCCAAAGGTATTGGAAATAGAATGTTGCGAATTTCCTATGGAAAATAGGTCCTAACTATAACTATCTACTGGCGACCGCCAGTAGATAATATATATAAATATATATATATATATATATATATATATATATATATATATATATATATATATGTATCAATTTTCCAGCTTTGCAGTCCTTTTTTTTCCCAGGAACTCGCAAAAAGAGAAACGGACTCCAATTTCTTCGTGCCAGTTTATTTTAAGTGCATAAATGTTGCCATGACGCGTTTCGGGCTCTGAAGCCCTTGATCACATATATATATATATATATATTCCAAAAGGAAAAGCAATTCAGGAACTCCCAAAGAATTTCCAGCGGCACACCAAAGGACAGGCACAATATTTATTTTATTGTGTCACAAACAGTTCCTGAATTGCTTTTCCTTTTGGAATATATATAGCGGAGTTGTGACCGCTGCTGGCACCGGCGTCATCAGGAGGGTGAGCGGCTGACCGCAATGAACTGTTTTTGGATATATATATATATATATATATATATATATATATACTGTTGGACTTGGCCCTTTTTGCAGGGTCATCCCTGAACTTTTTGCCTTCCTCCTGTATTTTTTCTGACCTGTTGGTGGTGGTTTTATGACTCTGGGCACCTTTTCACTGCTGATCAGTGCTAAAGTGCATATGCTCTCTTTTGTAAATTGTATACTGAATTAGTGACTCCATGATTGGATTATTTGATTTACTTGTCAGACCCTAGTATAGTGCACCATGGGTGCCCAGGGCCTGTAAATCAAATGCTGCTGGGGGGCTTGCAGCACTGGTTGTGCCACCCACAGAAGAAGCTTGTAAAGTGTAGCTCAGGCCTGCCATTGCAGAGCCTGTGTGCAGTCTTGGACTGCCATGTCGACTTGGCAAGTGCACCCACTTGCCAGTCCCTAAACCTTCCCTTTTCTACATATCAGTCACCCCTAAGGTAGGCCCAAGGGCAGGGTGCATTGTATGTAAAAGGTAGGACATGCCCTGATGTGTTTAGCATGTCCTGATAGTGAATTACAGCCAATTTCGTTTTTCACTAATGCAAGGCTACCTGTCCCCTTAGGCCAGAATGGGCAGCTTGATTATAACATCTTATAATCCTAACTGACCCAGGGAACATGGTAGAAATTCGAATTTAGTATGCCTGAACTCAGAATGATAAAATACATCTTTTAGTGAAGTTGGTTTCAACATTCTGTGTTTGAAAATACCACTTTTAGAAAGTAGGTATTTTCTTGCCTAACCATCCAGCCTGCCTCTGCTAGCTTGTTTATTGTATGTCCGGTTTTGTGAGTGACAGGGACTGGGGGACTCCAGGAGACACGGTGAGTCAGCACTAGGCTGAATAGACCTATCTGCATGAGGAGTGGTGAGAGGAGTAGCCCCTGGGCCTGAATAGGGCTGTGCCTGCCTTCCACAATGCTGGCTCCACCTCCTGTGGTGTGTCTGATGACCCTGGCCCACACTGACAAAGGAAGAAATTGTGCACTGGCAGAATGCACCCAGAACTGGTTTGGACTAGGTACAGACACTCTCTGACTCCAGAGACAAAGGATTTATGGGTATAAAAAGGGGGACCCAGACCCCAGAACTTTAGATCACTTCTGGGAACACAAGAAAAACCTTTGCCAAGGAGAAGAACCAAGGAAGCTGCAGGAGTTTGGACTGCCCCTCTGCCAGTGTGCTGTTTGCTGGGTTGGCCTGCAGTGGTCTTCATTGCCAAGGAAAGGAGAAGGAACTTTCAAAGAACTTTCATCATCTTGCAGAATATTTCTCCAAGGGCTTGAACTAGAGCTTGCCTCCTGCTGAAGTCTAAGGGCTACAAGACTTCACCACCAGCTCCCTCCTGAATTCCCTTGCTGGGGATTCTGTCTGTAGAAGCCTGCGTGTCGCTGGGAGCTGGGAGCTGGAAGCGCGACTCAACGAGAAGAAGCGTGTCGCTGTCGCAGCTGTTGCCATTGCATCACCAGAGAAGCGTGTCGCCGCCGCAGAGTCCGCCGCCGCATCACCAGAGAAGCGTGTCTTCATCGCAGCTGCCTGCCGTCACATCACCGGAGAAGCGTGTCTTCGTCGCAACTGCCTGCCGTCGCATCACCGGGGAAGCGTGTCGCCACCGAAAGGGTCGCCGTCGCATCACTGGAGAAGCATGTCGCCGTCGCAGCTGCCTGCCGTCGCACCACCGGAGAGGCGTGTCGCAGGGCCTGTCGCGGCTCCAAAAGTACAGAGTTCGCCGCACGGCCGTCGGGCGTGCACGCATCCTCTTCACGTCGTCGCATCGCATCAAGTGCGCACTCTCATCGCATCACACCAGATCGTCGCACCGCATCGAGGCGCCTGCTTGCCGCATCGTCCTCCCTGCGGATCCTTTGTTTGTTTTGCGTTACGCATCCAAGGTACTTTTGTGAGAAACGTGTCGCATTTATCATCATCTTGAACTAAGTTACTTCTACCATCTTTAAGTCTATTTTGAGTACAGTATTGTGGATTTTTGTCGTTTGTGGTCTTGTGTTAAGTCTATATAAAGAATACTTATTTTTATAACACCTGCGTGGTGCCCATCTGTAGTGTTTTCACTGTATTACTGTATGTGTTCACAAATGCTTAACACACTGCCTCTGAGATAAGCCTGTTAACACACTGCCTCTGAGATAAGCCTGTCTGCTCGTGCCAAGCTACCAAGGGGGTGAGCAGGGGTTATCCAGTAGTGTAATCCCCCTTTCCCTGACTAGAAGCAAGGGTCCCTATTTGGTCAAAGGTGTATACCATTGCCAACTAGAGACCCCCAGTTCTAACATATACATATATATAAATAAATAAATAAATATATTCACTGAAAAAACCATAGGTTTCTGGGACGTTATAGTTAGAAATTAGCATTTGAAAAACCTTAGAAATTCATTGAAAAACCACAGGTTTCAGGGACGTTATAGTTAGTTGGACATTTCACTCATACAAAACCAGAGAAATTCGGCCGTTATAGTTAGTTGAGCTGACGATAACTCGCGCCCCCGCAATGCACTGCTGATGACGTCACATATTACATCATTCATGACATGGTCAGTGACATCACTGATGACATCACTGATGACATCTCAAATGACATCACTGATGACATCACTGATGACATCATCCAGTGACTGTGTGTTTCTGTAAAGTTCAAATATGTTTTATATATATATATGCCAAGGTGTATTGAAGAATGAGCGGGTGTATAAGTGTCTGAATGGATGATTTAGTAGGTGTGTGACTGTATAAGTAAGTGATTAAACGTGTCTTACTGAATGCATGGGTTAGTGACTAATCTGTGTGAATGTATGTATCAGTCTGTCCATTGGTGTGTAAGTGGCTGCATGGGTTGGTGAGTAGCTACATGAGTGTCTATATGGGTTATTGATTGGTTGTCTGAGTATCTATATGGGTGCCTGAGTGTCTGTGTGGGTGGGTGGGGGGTGTGTGACTCTGTGCATAGATGTGTGAGTGGGTGATTCACTGGGTGTATGGGTTCAAGAGTGCATCTGTGTAGGGCTGTATGGGTGGGTGAGTGTGTGTATGGGTGTGTTGGTTAGTGAATGGATGGATGTCTCAGTGGTACATGTGTGAGTAACTACATATGTAAACGGCAGTATATGTGAGTGTTGGAGTATATAAATGACTATATGTGAGAGTGAGTGATTGTGAGAGTGGCTGTATGAGTGTGTGCTTGTATCAGTGATTGTATAAGAGAGTAAGTATGTGTTAGTATCTGTATAAATAAGTGAGGTGGTGTGTGTATAACTGTATAGGTGAGTAAATGGGAGTGTGATTGATTCTTTGCATGACTGACTAGGTGTGTGAGTAACTCTATGGATGAGTGGCGGTGTGTGAGTGTCTGTATAGGTGTATGAGTGCATATGATAGTGCTGTATTGATGAGTGGCTGCATGTATGAGTGACTGTATGGGTGAATGAGTGGATGTGTGTGTAGACCTAGGAATCAGTGAGTGGGTATGTAGCAACTGGTATTGGTGTGTCTATGGTTTCGAAAATAGTAGTCTGTAGTAGTCAGGAAAAGAAGTATTCCTGCGGGACTTCATCTATGCTGAAACACCTTGAGACCATGCTCCCAAACCGTCTTGCACGTGAACAACATCGGCGCCAAATGCAAGAGTCACAGCAAGATGATCAGGTTGCAAGACCTAGTACTTCTGCGGGATCCACTGCATCCACACAAATTGTTCCAGAGTTTGCAGGACTGGAACAGCACTGCATAAAGTGCAAGAAACTTCTTTGTGCAGGCGAGCAATCTGTTTCAGCTGTTGTTGTTGCTGCAAAGAATCATCATTGTTTTTGCAATGAGTTTCTAATTGCAAAATGTTTCGAAAAGTTTTTTTAGTTCATTTCCTTGTTTTTTTTCAATCTTTTGTTTAAAATAAATAAATAAATAAATAAAAGAGTTCACAAAACACAAAAAATGTAAAAACAAAAAAAGAAGAAAAAAATGTTTTTTTTTAGAACCGCCTAATTGGTTAAAAATAGACAAACTTGTATGTGTTCTATGAATGACTGCAAGGGTAATGTCTGAGTCATTGTATGAGTGAATAAGTACTGTCTGAGTGAATGAATGAGTGCAGCAGTATTGCCTGAGTCATTGGATGAGTGCATGGATAGTGTTTGAGGGAATGAATGAGTGCAGCAGTAGTGCCTGAGTGATTGCATGAGTGCATGGGTAGTGCCTGGCTTATTGCATGAGTGCTTGGGTAGTGCCTGGGTGATTGGAAGAGTGCATTGGTAGGGCCTGAGTGCATGGATAAGTACATGAGTAGTGTTTGAGGGAATGGATGAGTGCAAGAGTAGTGTCTGAGTGATTAAATGAGTGCATGGGTAGAGTCTGAGTGCACAGAAGAGTGCATGGGTTTTGCTTGAGGGAATGGATGAGTGCAAAAAGATTGCCTGAGTGATTGGATGACTGCAGGCATAGTGCCCGGGTAATTGGAGGAGTGCATAGCTTGTGACTGGCTGATTGCATGACTGCAGGGGTAATGTCTGGGTGATTGGAGGAGTGCATGGGTAATGCCTGGGTGCATGGAAGAGTGCATGGATAGTGCCTGGGTGCATGTAGGACTGCATGGGTAGTTCCTGGGTGATTGGAGGGGTGCATGAGTAGTGCTTGGGTGATTGCATGAGTGCCGCAGAAGTGCCTGAGTGCATGTATGAGTGCATGGGTAATGCCTGGGTGATTGCATAAGTGCAGGGGTAATGTCTGGGTGATTAGAGGAGTGCATGGGCACTGCCTGAGTGATTGAAGGAGTGCATGGGTAATGCCTAGGTGATTTCATGAATGCAGGGGTAATGTCTGGGTGAATGGAGGAGTGCATGGGCAGTGCCTGGGTGATTAGACGAGTGTATAGTTAGTGCCTGGGTGATTTTATAAGTGCATGGGTAGTGGCTGTGTACTTGGAGGAGTATATGGATAGTGCCTGGATGACTGGAATAGTGCAAGGGTAGTGCTTGGGTTATTCCATGAGTGCATAGGTAGTGCCTGGGTGATTGCATGACTGCAGGGGTAGTACCTGAGTGATTGAAGTAGTGCATGGATAATGCCTGTGTGATTGCATGAGTGCAGGAGTAATGTCTGGGTGATTGAAGGAGTGCATGGGTAATGCCTGGGTGCATGGAAGAGTGCATGAGTAGTGTCTGGGTGCATGTAGGACTGCATGGGTAGTTCCTGGGTGATTGGAGGAGTGCATGACTAGTACCTGGGTAATTACATGAGTGCAGGAGTAGTACCTGGATGATTGGAAAACTGCATGGGTAGTGCTTGGGTGATTGCATGAGTGCCGCAGAAGTGCCTGAGTGCATGTATGAGTGCATGGGTAGTGCCTGACTGATTGCATGAGTGCATGGGTAGTACCTTGGTGATTGGAGGAGTGCAAGGGAATTGTCTGGGTTATTGCTTGAGTGCATAGGTAGTGCCTGGGGGATTGTATGAGTGCAGGCATAGTGCCTGGGTGATTGGAGGAGTGCATACGTAGTGCCTGCATGATTGAAGGAGTGCATGGGTAATGCCTGGGTGATTATATGAGTGCATGGGTAGTGCCTGGGTGATTGCATAAATGCAGGGGTAATGTGTGGCTCATTGGAGGAGTGGATAGGTAATGCCTAAGTGATTGCATGAGTGCAGGGGTAACGACTGGGTCATTGAAAGAGTGGATAGGTAATGCCTAAGTGATTGCATGACTGCAGGAGTAATGTGTAGGTAATTAAAGGAGTGCATGACAAATATGTGACTGATTGCATGAGTGAAAGAGTAATGTCTGTGTCGTTGCATGACTGTACTGGTAGTGTGTGGGTGATTGTAAAGGTGTATAAGTAGTGCCTGGGTGATTTTTTAAGTGCATGAGTACTGGCTGGATGATTGGAGGAGTACATGGGTAATGCCTAGGTGCAACAAGGAGTGCATCAGTAATGCCTGTGTGATTGTATGAGTGCATAGGTAGTGTCTGCATGTTTTTATAAGTGTATGAGTATTGCCTGGGTAATTATATGAGTACAGCGCTACTGCCTGCGTTATTGGAAGACTGCAAGGGTAGTGACTGGGTGATTGAAGGAGTACATGGATAGTGCATTGCTGATTGGAGGAGGGCATGGGTAATGCCTAGATGCATTGAGGAGTGCATCAGTAGTGCCTGTGTGATTGCATGAGTGCATATGTAGTGTCTGTATGTTTTTATAAGTGTATGAGTACTGCCTGGGTAATTATATGAGTACAGCACTACTGCCTGGGTTATTGGAAGACTGCAAGGGTAGTGACTGGGTGATTGAAGGAGTACATGGATAGTGCATTGCTGATTGGAGGAGGGCATTGGTAATGCCTAGATGCATTGAGGAGTGCATCAGTAGTGCCTGTGTGATTGCATGAGTGCATAGGTAGTGTTTGTATGTTTTTATAAGTGTATGAGTACTGCCTGGGTAATTATATGAGTACAGCGCTACTGCCTGGGTTATTGGAAGACTGTAAGGGTAGTGACTGGGTGATTGAAGGAGTACATGGATAGTGCATGACTGATTGGAGGAGTGCATGGGTAATGCCTAGGTGCATTGAGGAGTACATCAGTAGTGCCTGTGTGATTGCATGAGTGCATAGGTAATGCCTAGATGATTTTATAAATGTACAGGTACTGCCTGAGTGATTGAAGGAGTGCTTGGGTAATGCGTGGGTGATTGCATGAGTGCAGCGTAATGTCAGGGTCATTGGAGGAGTGCATGTGTAATACCTAAGTGATTGCATGAGTGCAGGGGTAATGTCTGTGACATTGCAGGAGTGCATGGCTAATACCTAAGTGATTGCATGAGTGCAGGCGTAATGTCTGGGGGATTAGAGGAATGCATAGTTAATACCTTGGTAATTGCATGAGTGTAGGGGTAATGTCTTGCTGATTGCAAGAGTGTAGGGGTAGGGCCTGGGTGATTGGAGGAGTGCATAGGTAGTGCCTGAGTGATTTTAAAACTTGAAGGGTTCTGGCTGGGTGATTGGAGGAGTTCAGGAGTAGTACCTGGGTGATTGGAGGTCTGTATAAATAGACCTTGGGTGATTTTATAAGTGTATGTGTACTGCCTGAATGAATAGAGCATTGTATAGATACTCCTTGGATGATTGAAAGAGTGCAAGGGTAGTGTCTGGGTGATTGCATCATTGCAGGGATAATGTTTAGGGGATTGGAGAAGTGTATAGGTACTACCTGGGTGATTGGAGAATATGTGATGTTACACCGCGAGCAAATACCACGCGGTAGGTAACAACGCAGTCGTTACATCGTCCACGTTGTTACCACGCATGGCATTACATCGCAAGTCGTTTCAACGGCTTGCGCTAGATGGCGCGCTGGACTTAGGAATAGTATAAATTACTATTCCTACTCCAGTTAGCGCAACAGCAGGGAAGGTGTTGGATTTAAAATCCAACACATTCCCTGGTGTTGCGCGCCATCTAGCGCAAGTCGGTGAAACGACTTGCGATGTAATGCCATGTGTGGTAACAATGCGGACGATGTAACGTCCGCATTGTTATCTACCCCCGTGGTATTACCAGCGTTGTAAACGCTGTCTCCCTGATTGGAAGAGTGTATGAGTAATGTCTAGCTGATTGCATGAGTGTAGAGATACTGCCTGGGTGATTGGAATAGTACATAGGTAGTGTCTGGGTGATATTATAACTGTATGGATACAGGCTAGGTGATTGGAGAAATGCATGGATAGTACATGGGTGATGGCAGGAGTATGGGAATAGTGCCTAACTATATAGATCAGTGCATGGGTAGTGTTTGAAAAAATGGATGAGTGCAATAAAACTGACTGTAAACATCACTTCATATTATTATGCTTATTACATTATTTCATCTAACCTTCTTTATTAAAGTAGATATAAAACTCAGTGAAACTATTTTACAGTACTTTTGTTGTAAACTGAATTTAAAATCTTTTCAAGCTTTAGTATTACTTTCTGTAATAAAAAAGAAAAACTGTTATTACATATAATATTATAGTTTTAAGAACACAACATAATTTTAGAATTACATAGCATATTCAGTTTCCCTTTTTGCTGTTTTCAGATTCTACTAAATTCCACCAAACACAGTGATTTCAATGTAGATCATCATATAACAGCGGGGAAAAAATACAATCAATGAGATTGTAAAAAAAACAATTCTGCGTTGAAAATATTTACAAGTTCTACTATCTGTTTACCTATCTACAGTTTCTAAATTACATTCTTCAACTACATTAAATCATTTATTTCTCTGAAGTACATTTTCTAAAATATACACTCTCATTTACATTGCGTATAATATAAAGATCAAATATATCAACTACTTCTTTCAAACACAATTTTGCAAATGCAATAAGAATTAGCACAAACAATAATCCAAACAGTAATTGTTCACATCTTCCCAATAGGCCGAATAATGTTTCCAAATCCATTTGCATTAAAATATCCAAAATAAACTCATAAATTCGTGTTCACATCTTCCCAATAGGCCGAATGATGTTTTCAAAACTTTGGCATTATAAATATCAGATATGAATCTGGTAATTCGAAAGGCAGCCTACATTTGAATTCCAAATAGGCATCATTGCAATGTGTCCATCCTTTATTGCACTTTAAATACACAGTATAGTGTCCAGATGTTGTAGTAGGTCCATCATGGAAAATAATAGCCACAGCTTTAAAAGTTCTTCCTGAAATTGATAGTTGACTTGCCACAAAAGTTTTAATTTCGGTTTCCAATTTTCTTCCATTTCTCTACAACGTTGTAGCATTAAAATGACATATTTTCCAAATCTTTCTATATATAATGTTGACAACATTTCTGATTTACAATGTGAGCAATTCATATCTTGATTAGCTGTTTTTACTAATTTGTTAAAAGACACTGATTTGCAATCTGGTATTGTCAAATATATGAATCGTTCAGTGTCTATTTCAGTGGTAGAAGAAAATGAACACTCTTCACATTTATGATCCCATCTGTAACTTAGTCCAAACAAATTTTCAATTTCTATTCCTTCATCTTCCAATACTGCAAGCATAAACATAAGAAATTTGTGCGCATCTTGTTGTATATTGAGTGTAAATTGCGAAGAACCAATACATATATCCAAAAGATGCCGAATGCCAGAAACAGTATGGATTTTAGTTCTATCAGTTACCAACTTTTGAAAAATATAATGTAGTAAAGAACAGAACCTTTTTTCTCCATTTTCCATAATTTCATGATGAAGATCTTCTAGATAAAAGACAACATTCACAATTACATTAGCATAGCAGTTGATACCTGAACTATTTTCTAACTGGTATCCTACAATATCATCAACAGTGTCCATTTTCATTTTCTTTGCAGCTTCATCATTCTCTTGAATTGTTTTCTTTTTTTGAATCACACTAGAATGTTTCTCATATTTCCGTTTTGGACATACTACACGTTTCTTATATATGGGATATTCACCTAATTTAGGAGCATAAAGTCTTCTTAACCGATTATACGCTCTTACACAATTTGCATCAGTACTAATCTTATTCTCGTCAAAATCAATCAAATACAAACCAGATAATGTTCTTACTCGAGACAATGCAACGTATGCCATGCCCTCTTTAAACACTGTACTTCCAATATTTACCAAAGCACTGTCTACACTTAAACCTTGAGATTTATGAATGGTCTCAGCATATGCTAAAGAAAGAGGAAACTTTTTTCTACAAACATACAAGTCTTTTACAAGCAAAAAACGAACAGCACAATGTCCAATCTGTTTTACCTCTTCAATCGGATTAAATTTAATCTTTAAAAATTCAATTCCATCTCTGTTCTGATAATTAACAAAATCAATAACTTTTCCCATTGCTCCATTTACTAAACCTTTTTCTACATCCAAATTACACCGTAAAATTACCCGACAGTTCACACATACATATAAAGTCTTTTCTAAACCAGCAGTCTTAGATACAGACTTCTCCAAAGAATCCAATTTTGACTGTAATTTCTCTGAGAGAAGAATAGTAACTCCTTCGTGTTCCATTTTATCAATGGCTTCCATTTTCACTATTGGTTGTTTTTCCAGTTTCAAAAGTTCTTTATTGAATGTAGAACACTCTTGCAGTGTTGGCATTAGGCAAACTATAGACTTCTTTTCTCCAATTTGTGTGTAAATTATTTCATGTGCAATGTTTTCATTTGGAAACAAGTTCGTTAGTAGCCGACTTTGTAAAGCTTCTTTACCATGTTTTGTCAAAACACCAATTCTTATATCTTGAAGAATGTTTCCATAATGTTCATCACTTGCTTGTGGCATATTCTTAATAAGTTCTTTATATTCAAAATGAGACCAAATGTTTACATTTCCAATACTTCCCAAAGATTTCCTAGTATCTTCATGGACAAGTTTTTTAAAAACTGGTTGCCCTTTCACAGGAGTAAGTTGTAGTAGATCGCCGAATACAATTACATGTTTTCCTCCAAATAAAACATCATAATCTGTTTTTAAAATCTGTTGCATTCTTAAATATATAAAGGCAAGCATTAAGTTTGAAACCATGCTCACCTCATCAATGATCAGAAGTTTCATTTTCTTTAGTACTCTTGAGTCTTCATAACAAGCTTCTCCAGATAGCTTGTGATATTCCAACTTATTTTCATGTTCAACTGGTAGCATGAGTAATCGATGTGATGTAATCCCTTTAATGTTGTGCGCTGCTAACCCAGTTGGAGCGGTTACAACACAAGATAAATGTGATTCAGTGGTTTTGTGTAGATAACTGGTCAAAACTTTATTTAAGAAACTTTTTCCTGTTTCAGCTTGACCACTGATATACATTCGAATATGTTTAAATGATGTGCATTTGCATTCTTTTTTTTCATGCAGTAAACCATGCTGTATCTGTTGTGTCACTTGCTGATATATTCATTTTTGTTCAATATTTAGTTGTTCTTCCAAGTTTCCCAACTCAATAATATCCTGTTGTGCTTGTTGCATTGCCGTTTCTACTTCATTCATGGCTATTGCTGCTTCATTTTCAAGAATTGGTTGTCCCAATGGATCTTGACTTAGTGGAGCAGAATTTTGACTATCTTGAGAACTGTCTCTAGCTATTTCAGCTGCAATAGTAGTTTCTTGTTCAATCTCTTCATTTAACATTTGTAGATAATTTGGAAAAATTGTGCATTGAATGCTATCTTTACATGCATTAAAAGAATCTTCATAGCAGTCAAAATCTCCAAGTAATTCAATTTCACTACGCCAAGGCTTGAAATGTTGCAGAAGTGCTAAATAGAAAAATTCCCTTTTATCAGGAGTTTCGCAACTGAGTTTCCTGTGGTTAATAAGATTTCATTTGGCATGTTTTACCAAAAATCCTTCACATCCAATTACTGCATATTTTTCTTCATTTATATTTTCTGTAACATTTCTCTTAAAACTGTAATGTTGCAGTATTTCAAAGAGACATATGTTTTCCAGATGTGGACTTCTTTTAGGATAGTACGTATCCAACATATTAGTTTTAACAATATCTGTACTTTCTGGTTCATTCATTGCTAAGTATTCATTTTCTTGTACAGATTTCAATACTCGATTTTGTGCTGCAGCAAGACCTAGACTTACCCAAATGAATCCTCTTGACTTTGAATATAAACTTGCAGAGGTCAACCGATCCGAACATTCGTAGGATCCAATCTCTCGATGGGAAAGCATCTTCAAACTAAAGCTGTACAATTTGTTACTAAGTCTTCTCTTGTGAAATTTCTTCCCACATTTCTTTCAACTCCGTCTTTTCAGATTTGGTTATATATGACGTAACATAGCGAGCAACAGCAATCAAATTATCTGCAACATACTGGATATCCATGTTTGCATTCCACATTGTCAAAATCACTGGATTGTAGTCATTAATATACTTTGAATCTTCAGTTCTTTTTATGTTGTAAGTATTCTTCGGAGATTTTCGAGTTATAGTATGCCTTACTGCTGACATGAAACTGTTGACTCTTCCTTTTGAAATTACTGGACGTGTGAATCCAAAACAACATTTTGTATAAAATTTTCCCTTTGACTTGTATTTCCGTCGACAATATTTTCCACATCGATGACTATGAAACCGTAAAACTTGTTGTCTCAAGTTGTTTTCTCCTCCTTCTTTTGAAATGGCACAGGTAACATACTCTTCAATGAAAGACAAAACACTTTCATCAGTATCAGTTCCAAATGTTGGTGCATTCTTGATCCATAACAGCATGTGTATATGAGGTGCACCTCTGGCTTGGTACTCCTTTCTCCAAAAGAAATCAATAACTTTTCTAAGAGGTGGATTATTTTTATTGCAGATAAAAGACATCATAGCTTGAAACCTATGATTAAAATATCTGCACACATTTACAGGATCCAAGGAACACAGTTCTCCAGCTGTCTTCAATTCAATGTTTTTAATATTTGAATTTGCTTCTCGTAGAAATTCAAGTAAATCGCCCCATGCGTATTCAGCACAGCTAAGAGTAACAAACCACGCAGGGGTTCCTAAGTTTCTTAACATACATTTAAGTTCTCCGTGATGATGATACCAATACTCATTAGTACCACGTTGACATGCCATCAAATTAATTATCTGAGATTCTAAATGGTCGTCTCTTTGTTGAACTTTGTCCAAAAATTCCTTTGCAGAAACATGTGTAAGATGAACTCCCGTTTTTAATATGTGGTTCACTGCATATGAAAGTCCAGACAAGTCACTTTCAAACAGAAGATGAAATAAATATGGAATACACTGTCGAAATCTTGGATCTTCTGAGTACAATCTTGTTGTACGATATTCTGAAGCTGGAATCTGCACTGGTCGTTCATCATATCGTCCACCTTTTCCAGTGGGGAAGAGCTGTGAAAATCAACGAGCGTCTAAACTTTTTTCCCATACACTCATGGGAGTTCCCTTTGCTTTCTTCATTTGGAATAATTCAATAGTGTTTCCTATCACTTCTTTTGAATGTAGAGGATGTATACTATAATGTTCATAAATTTCTTCACTCCTGGATTTGTCCACTTTTTCCTTTTGGTCAGTTGAAATTTCTCTTTCATCTTCTAAAGATATTTCTTGTTCTTCCACATATACATTTTTATAATAAATATTGTTTTGTACAAGATATAATGTAGCCTTTTGAAGTTTGATGACATCTACTAACTCTTGCCATATTTTCCAACTCTTTGTTGGTACACCATTAACTAGAATAACTACAGGTTCACTTTCCTCTCTCTCTACACCAACAGTTTCAATATTTTTCTTAAAATCTAAAGGTAAATACACAACTCTTGCTTTTAAACCTCTTTGTAAATCTGTTGGAGGCAGCTTACCTGTTTTAGGCTCCATACGAACTATAGCCTGAAACGGGTGCACAGATTGAATAAGAATGGACTTATACGTATTTAAATCTACCAGTTCCGGAGGAATAGCTACCAACTCTAGGTTATTGTGTACAGCTTTAGCTGGCATTTTGTTCTCTTCAAATTTGTTGTAACAATATTTACAAATACGTTGATCACTACCCAACTCAAAACGACCTTCCACCAACAAATAAGCACCAAATTGCTCCCACTTATCATTGTTTTCCTTTTCACTTTTTAAATACACATCAACATTCCTAGTTTGACTTCTATAGTGAGTACGTCGACAACAAATACAAACATAGTTTGGTTTTTCACAAGAAAGTACCTTAAACTTTGTAATTTCTTCTGCAAACTTCTCAGTAGTACTATCTCCTACCTCTTCTTCAACACCTACACTTATCAAACTCTCACTTTCTCTACACTCCTCTTCAGGACCAAAGAAACGAAACTGTATATCATCAGACACTTTTTTTACATCCAATACTGAGCCATGCAAAAGAGCAGTGTTTATTTCACTTAAAGATAATGCAGGACTTTTTAAATAGTACAATCTTCTTACTAACTTCTGCATTTCTGAGTGATGTCCTGCTAACATGCTTAAATGATGGAAAGTACTTCGACACACTTTTCTAGAAAGACAAGCCAGAGAATGACCATGCAAGTTAGTATATTTTCTCACTTTACAAGGATCTAGTCCTTGCAACATCTTAATCTTGTTTAACACTTTTTTTACCATAATCTTGTAAGAAATTTCGTAATATATCAATAGATTCCTGTCGTATACTACAAATATTACTACAGTCCCACTTATACACTGGAGCTTGTGTACGTCTCCCTTGAACTTCTTCAGCTATTACTTCTTCCACATTTCTAGGAACCATCTTTTCTTTTTCAATTGGACAACCGTTTTTAACCTCATAACAACGACCCCTGGTATCAACTGCATGAACTGATGTATTTTGTTGAAAATAGCTTTCTTCATTAAAAAAGGTTCAGTACTAGAAGTGTGCTTCCATTCACTCAAAATGTTTTTGCAAAAGTTAGTTCTATTAACCAGTCTTTTTCTTTCACTTTTCTCCTTTTTTTATTTTTTTTATTATTATTTAGCCATAAGTATACAACAATACAGAAATGAAGAAACCATAAGAAAAGATAAAGCATAAGTAACATGTGAAAATAAAAATACCAACAAACTCCAAGCCAAGAAATATTTAAAGTATCCATAAGCAAGATAGAGAAGGACAGGGGAAATATAAAAGTCAACAAAAACAGTTGTAGAATTGGAATAAAGGGGGGATGAGGCCAACATATAAAAAGCCAATAATAGGTTAATCCCATTGGAGACTAGACAAAGACCCTTTTAAATTTTAACCAAGAACGTGGGCCTCTGGCCTTTGCTAGGGCAAGTTCCATTTTGTACACTTGTCTGAGTAAGGCCCAGACTTCGTTAACGCTCATGCTATTAATCCAAGCTCTGGCTATACATAAGCGGGCCCATGCTATAACAATAGAAGCTAATAATCTCTAGTGACTGACCATGTCACGTATGACCCCCAAGACTATTTCCCTCTCAGTGAGCTGAATACTATAGACGTGGAGTAGTGTAAGTATGGAAGATACATCTATCCAGAATATGTTCAACCTTGGACAGGTAACAAGCATATGCCTTAAGTCTGCAGCAAAGACTTGGCATTTTGGACAGAATGATTTAGCCGAAGATTGGGACGTAGCCCATTTAGAGATGATTTGCATATAGCTGTGTCTGAACTGGGGTGGCGAAGTGAGCTAAAGAACGATGATGGATTCAACCCAGATCTGTGACTGGGGGTGAGTGTCTGAAAAGTTTCAGCACTCCGTCCATCATCTCCTTGTGTTTGCTTTGTTCGCCCTAAGTTGGCAGGGTATGCCCAGACGTGGGTCCCTTGCTCACTTTGCCACTGGATTCAAGCTAGCCTGGCTGATGAGGGCTGTTAGCCTGAAACTGGTCCCAGGATGCTTGTTTCCGGTCCAGGGAAGACATGGCTTGGCAGTTCGGGCTGGACTGTTCCCATGAGTCACAGGGTCAAGACTGATTTGCATATAGCTGTGTCTGAACTGGGGTGACGAAGTGAGCTAAAGAACGATGATGGATTCAACCCAGATCTGTGACTGGGGGTGAGTGTCTGAAAAGTTTCAGCGTTCCGTCCATCATCTCCTTGTGTTTGCTCAGGTGTATAATACAACATAAAAACTGCCCGGTGTTGTTGTAGTTTCAAATTAACAGAGGTTACAGCTACATCTAAAGTGTCCAATGAGGCCTGTATTTCCTCGCCTGTTATGTAGGTTTGAAAAATACGGCTTAATTTAGCAGCTATCTGCGAACTCTCATCGCTAACAGCTGCAAGAAATTTCTGATAGACTGTACCGATAGTTCCTCAGCCGGAGGTCAAAAATAATGCCGATCATATTTCAGAGGGACTTGCCATTTCTGATAACCTCTGGCCCCGTAGGAAGTAGTTCCGTACTTGCAAAAATTTAAAAAATTTAAAAAATGTGAAAGCCCAAACTCATCTTTCAGGGCTGAAAAAGATCGAAATCCCTGTCCATCATATAACTGTCCAAGTTGATTAATATCCTTGTGCTGCCAGCATCTTCCGATGTGGTCATGGAATATGTTGGGCAACATAGGATTGCCCCACAACACCGTATACTGGTGCAGCACGGGCAAAGAGTCTTCCTTACAAATGTCTTGCCAGATCCTGGTAATGTCTCTAATTATCTTGAACCTAACCCGCTTAAAATAATTGGGGTCAGAAGTCTTATACAGCATGAACCCAGAGACTGGTCCGCAAGCTAGCTGATATGATAGCCAAGCAATGCCGGTATCAGGCCTACTGAGCAAGCTTCGGATCCGACCAGCAAATGCAGCCCAAAAGTAAAGTTTGAAATTAGGGAGCTTCAAACCCCCTTGTTTGTAAGATAATTTTAATACCGTAGAGCCCTCCGTGCGCGTCTGTATCCCCATATAAAACTACCTATAGCACTATCTAAATGCTTGAAGAAAGACCAAGGAACACTTAGGGGTATTGTACGATATAGATATAGAAATTTGGGGAGAATATTCATTTTTGCTATATTGCATTTTCCGTATATACTGAGGGGGAGCCGATGGCAACTGCGAAGTTTTGCCAAGACTGTTTTAAGCAGTGGCTCATAATTCAGAGGAACCACGTCGCCCACTTGACTACTAAGACAAACACCCAAATAAGTAGCTGTTCTTATAACCCCTAATGATATCGGCACTGTTTCAGGTTGAAAATTTACAATTGTCTGAGTCTTAGTCAAGTTTAATTTATAGCCGGAGAAGGAGCCAAAGCGCTGCGCCTCTCTTGTAATTTCAACCATAGCATCGACAGGATTAGAAGAAAAGATGGCGATGTCGTCCGCATATGCAGTTAATTTTAATTCTTCGCCACTGACACATACTGGAGAAATCCTTACGTTTTGCAACAAATGCCTTATAAAAGGCTCAATATAAAGGGCAAACAGTAATGGGGATAGCGGACAGCCCTGCCGCGTACCCCTTTGAACTGCAAAGTGGGCTGAGGAGAGACCGTTCAGCTTAACTGCTGCCACCGGGTTGTTATACAATTTCTGGACCGCAGAAATATACATAAGACCGAGGCCAAATGATGACATAGTAAGCCATAGTGCTTCCCAGGCAACTTGATCGAAGGCCTTTTCGGCGTCAAGCATCACCATCCCTATATGTTGATCTAATTGACCGGAAATGTCAAAGGCGGCGATAGCTGTGTTAATGTGAGCCACCGTGTCTCTACCTGGAACAAAGCTGTGCTGTTGCATTCCAACAGATGTATTTTAAGTCAGGCATTAAATAGACTCCATAAGCTTGATTCAATCGTCTCCCCCCTTATTCCATTGTCCTTCTCCTTTTGCTCTACCAGTGAGTTTCTAGCTAAAATGTGGCTAATTAACCCCCTCCCTCCCCATCTCCCTCCCCCCGCCGCTCCAACAGATTGACACGGAGCCGCTATCTACCATTGCCAACCTACCACCTACCCTTGCTGAACCCCCCCTGTGCCTACGGAAAGGAATCATCCCCTTCCCCTGCTGTCATTGGCTGACAGCCTTAAGAGAACGCCCCTCCGCCCCTCCGCCCCTCCAGACCTCGAAACCCCCACCACCTTCCCCCACCAAAATGTATGAAGAATGTCCCAGAAAAAGAAAAAAAAGTATACATCTCCAAGTCCCCTACGCATGCCTCCTTCACTTATAAGATCAGCTACTGGTATCAGACTGCCACTTTGCCAGTGCTTGTTTGGCATCTTGTTCAGTATAGACGAAATGCGAATGTCCATCTTTAGTAACCTTGAGGCGGGCTGGCTCCTGCAAGAAGACTTGTGAGCAGACTGCCTTGAAGAGATCCATTAATCGACGCAGCTTCCAGAGTTTGTCCATTGTGGATTTACACAAATCAGAGCGTGCAAATATAGAAATTGAGTCCAACTTGACTGGAGTAGAGTGGCGAGCTTTCACATAGATTGCTTGACGTAACAAGAAATTGCCCAAGTACACCAATATAGGCCGTGAGAAAGATGACTTGTCTTGATTCCCCTGAGAAAGAGCCAAAGGCAGTCGATGCGCCCGCTGTACCTGTGTATCTATATCCCAGTCCACCAGGTCTGGAAATGCTTGCTGGAAGAGGCTGACAATTTAGGCCCGTGAGTCGAGCCTTCCCTCCCTTTTGGTATGCCGAAGATCCTCAGATTCTGCCGATGTTGGCGATTTTCGAGGTCCTCAACTTTCGCCTGCAGGAATGCTAACTGAGAATCTTGAGTTTTAGTCGTTCTCACAGTGACAGTGTTAGCCTCTTCCACTGCTGCAACGCGTTCTTGTAAGTCGATGACTTCAGAGGATAGCAGGGCAACCTTGGTGGTGATGTCTGTCAGTGCTTGTTTAATCTCTCTGCTGTCTGTTTTGGCTTGCGAGAAGTATTCTTGGCCTCTGCTCTCTGAGTGACTAACGCCTGCAGGATTGTGGACAGGGAAGATTCCTCACAATCGGCCGGATGCAGTCCCTTCGTGGAGTCGACCAGTTCAGTTGGTACCAGGGATGGAGATAAAGAACTAGAGGCTGGTGCCGGAGATAAGGATAAAGAACTAGAAGATCCTCTATTAGCTCTGCCTGAATTCCCATCCGAATTGTCCAGTTGAGTTAGTGGATCGGCAAGATTAGAGCAAGAGTGAGATAGTAGTGCCGGATCTTCAACTTCAGCTGCTGCAAACTCCATATTGCCTTCATAAAGTGCATTGTTTTATTCAATGTTTTCATTCTCTTCAATACTAATATAAACAATTTTCTTTTTCAATTCAAAAGCCTTTTCGACTACACTTTGAATCTGTTCTTTCTTCTTGAAAAATGCTGATCTTCTATATTTTTGCAATCTTTCAATAAATTTTGTAGTACTCTACTTTTATACATTCTCTTCCTAATGTCTTTATATTCTTTCATCCTTTTTTCAACATGGATTGTTTTCCTATAACCTGATTTTGCATTAATTTCTCCTTTTTCTTTTCCTTCTGATTGCTTGAAGTACTTTTCTTTCTCTTTTCCCCATTTTGAAAATCGATTACATTTTTTTAAAGACTTTTAACAAATTCTTTCGTTCTCTTACCAGAACACTTTTTCTTCAACGACACATGTTGTACTTCATCTACTTTCTGCTTTTCTCTATCCTTTAAATAGTTCTGTTTTCTTTGTTGTCTTTTGTTTTGAAACTTTTTTTGTCATACTGAATATTTCTTAATAATTATGGAGAATTTCTAAAAAAAAGAAAAGTTTATTATGTTTCTAAAAAGTATTCAATATTATTAAAATAATTATATACAAATATTGTCATCTATAAATAAAGAAATACATTGAGAAGTGCCTAGGTGAATAGATAAGTGCAACAGTAGGACCTGGATGATTCTACAACAAGGGTAGCACATAACTAGTGCCTGGGTGATTGCATGACTAAAGGGGTAATATCTGGAGGATTACTGGAGTACATAGCAAATCAGTGGGTGGTTTTATAACTGCATGAGTACTGCTTGGGTGGTTGCAGGAGTACTGAGGGAATGTCTGAGTGATTGGAGGAGTGCAAAAGTAGTGCCTGGGTGATTTTATAAGTGCATGAGTACTGGCTGAGTGATTACATAAGTACAAGGGTAGTACCTGCATGATTGAAGGAGTGCAAGGGTAGTACCTGAGAGATTATATAAGTTCATGGGTAGTGGCTGTGTGATTGAAAGAGTGCATGGGTAAGTGCCTGGGTGATTTCATGAGTGCAGGGGTAATAACCTGGGTAATTGCAGCAGTGCATATGTAGTGCCTGGATCATTGGAAGACTGCACGGGTAGTACTTGGGTGTTTTTATAACTGCATGAGTGTTGGGCCTAGGCAAATATAAAGCAGCACACTATTACATGACTCAACCATATTGAGCCATAAGTAAAGTCTCTCCATATTGTTAAAAGCATGCATAAATACGTCTCAGCCTTTTCAAATCATCATCATATCTAAAAGAAATATGTATACAATATTTCTGAAATATAGTGAAACCTAGAAACTGAGACATGTAATAGATCTGCCTGAGTGATTGCATAACTCCATGCGTAGTGCTTCGATGATTGTATGACTCCAAAGGTAGTCGCTAGGTAATTGCAGGAGAAGATGAATAGTGACTGGCTAATTCACCAGTGCACACATACAGGTTGAGTGCATGGATAAGTGTATTAATAGCACCTGAAGGCATAGATGAGTCATGGAGTAGTGCCTAGGTGAATAGATGAGTGCAACAGTAGGATCTGGGTGATTCTATGACTGCAAGGGTAGTGTGTGGGTTATTACATGACTGCATAGGTAGACACTGCATGATTCTATGACTGAAAAGGTACTACATAAGTAGTGCCTGGGTGATTCCATGACTACAGGGGTAATATCTGGGGGATTACTGGAGTACATAGCAAGGGAGTGAGTGATTTTATGAGTGCATGAGTACTGCTTCAGTGATTGCAGGAGTAATGATAGTGCCTGGGTGATTTCATAACAGCATGACTACTGGCTGAGTGATCACATAAGTTCAAGGGTAGTGTCTACGTGATTGAAGGAGTGCAACGTTAGTGCCTGACTGATTATATAAGTGCATGAGTAGTGGCTACATGATTCAAAGAGTGCATGGGTAATACCTTGGTGATTGCATGAGTGTATATGTAGTGCCTGGATGTTTGCATGAGTACAGGACTAATGCCTGAGTGATTACAGCAGTGTATATGTAGTGACTGGATCATTGGAAGACTGCATGGGTAGTACTTGGGTGTTTTTATAACTGCATGAGTGTTGGGCCTAGCCAAATATAAAGCAGAAGACTATTACATGACTCAACTATAAGTCTCTCCATATTGTTAAAAGCATGCATACATATGTCCCTACATTTTCAAATCATCATCATATCTAAAAGAAATATGTATACAATATTTCTGGAATATAGTGAAACTTACAACTGAAACATGTAATAGATCTGCCTGAGTGATTGCATAACTTCATGGGTAGTGCTTGGGTGATTGTATGCGTGCAAGGGTAGTCACTGGGTAATTGTAGGAGAAGATGGATAGTGACTGGCTAATTGCATGAGTGCACACATAACAATTGAGTGCATGGATAAGTGTATGAAGAGCACCTAAAGGTACAGATGACTCATTGAGAAGTGCCTAGGTGAATAGATGAGTGCAACAGTAGGACCTGGATGATTCTACAACTGCAAGGGTAGTGCCTGGGTTATTACATGAGTGCATAGGTACAGCCTGCATGATTGCATGACTGCAGGAGTAGTATATAAGTAGTGCCTGGGTGATTCCATGACTACAGGGGTAATATCTGGGGGATTACTGGAGTACATAGCAAGTGAGTGAGAGATTTTATAAGTGCATGAGCACTGCTTCAGTGATTGCAGGAGTAATGGTAGTGCCTGAGTGATTTCATAACAGCATGACTACTGGCTGAGTGATTACATAAGTACAAGGGTAGTGTCTACGTGATCGATGGAGTGCCACTTTAGTGCCTGACTGATTATATAAGTGCATGAGTAGTGGCTACATCATTCAAAGAGTGCATGGGTAATACCTTAGTGATTGCATGAGTGCATAGGTAGTGCCTAGATGTTTGCATGAGTGCAGGAGTAATGCCTGAGTGAATACAGCACTGCATATGTAGTGACTGGATCATTGGAAGACTGCATGGGTAGTACTTGGGTGTTTTTATAACTACATGAGTGTTGGGCCTAGCCAAATATAAAACAGCAGACTATTAAATGACTCAACTATAAGCCTCTCCATATTGTTAAAAGCTTGCATACATATGTCTCTACGTTTTCAAATCATCATCATATCTAATAAAAATATGTATACAATATTTCTGAAATATAGTGAAACCTAGAAACTGAGACATGTAATAGATCTGCCTGAGTGATTCCAAAACTCCATGGGTAGTGCTTGGGTGATTGTATGACTCCAAAGGTAGTCGCTGGATAATTGCAGGACAAGATGGATAGTGACTGGCTAATTGCATGAGTGCACACATAAAGGTTCAGTGCATGGATAAGTGTATAAATAGCACCTGAAGGCCTGAGAGATTATATAAGTTCATGGGTAAGAAGTGCCTAGGTGAATAGATGAGTGCAGCAGTAGGGCCTGGGTGATTCTATGACTGCAAGGGTTGTGCGTGGGTTATTACATGAGTGCATAGGTACAGCCTGCATGATTGCATGACTGCAGAAGCAGTACATAAGTAGTGCCTTGGTGCTTGCATGACTGCAGGGGAAATATCTGCAGGATTACTGGAGTACATAGGAAGTGAGTGGGTGATTTTATAAGTCCATGAGTACTGCCTGGGTGATTACAGAAGTACTAAGGTACTGCCTGAGTGATTACAGGAGTGCAAAGGTAGTGCCTTGGTGATTTTATAAGTGCATGAGTATTACCTGAGTGATTACATAAGTACAAGAGTAGTGTCTCCATGATTGAAAGAGTGCAAGGATAGTGCCTGGGTGATTGAAGCACTGTATAGCTAATGCATTGGTGGTTGCATGAGTACAGAGGTATCGCCTGGGGGATTAAAGGAGTACATAGGTAACGCCTGGGTGACTGCATGACTACAGGAGTAATATCTGGTGATTTACATGACTACATAGAAAGTGACTGGGTGATTGTATAAGTGCATGGGTACTTCTTGGGTGATTTCAGGACTACTGAGGTAATGCCTGAGTGAATAAATGAGTGCAGAGGTAGTGCCTGGGTGATTTCATAATACCATGACTACTGGCTGAGTGATTATATAAGTACAGGGTTAGTGCCTCTGTGATTGAAAGAGTACAACGTTAGTGCCTGAGTGATCATATAAGTGCATGAGTAGTGGCTACATGATTCAAAGAGTGCATGCGTAATACCTTAGTGATTGTATGAGTGCATAGGTAGTGCCTGGATGTTTGCATGAGTGCAGGAGTAATGCCTAAGTGATTACAGCACTGCATATGTAGTGACTGGATCATTGGAAGACTGCATAGGTAGTACTTGGGTGTTTTTATAACTACATGAGTGTTGGGCCTAGCCAAATATAAAACAGTAGACTATTACATGACTCAACTATAAATCTCTCCATATTGTTAAAAGCTTGCATACATATGTCTCTACGTTTTCAAATCATCATCATATCTAAAAGAAATATATATACAATATTTATGAAATATAGTGAAACCTAGAGACTGAGACATGTAATAGATCTGCCTGAGTGATTCCAAAACTCCATGGGTAGTGCTTGGGTGATTGTATGACTCAAAAGGTAGTCGCTGGGTAATTGCAGGAGAAGATGGATAGTGACTGGCTAATTGCATGAATGCACACATAAAGGTTGAGTGCATGGATATGTGTATAAATAGCAGCTGAAGGCATAGATGAGTCACTAAGAAGTGCCTAGGTGAATAGATGAGTGCAACAGTAGGGCCTGGGTGATTCTATGACTGTAAGGGTAGTGTGTGGGTTATTACATGACTGCATAGGTAGACACTGCATGATTCTATGACTGCAGGGGTAGTACATAACTAGTGCCTGGGTGATACCATGACTACAGGGGTAATATCTGGGGGATTACTGGAGTACATAGCAAGTGAGTGGGTGATTTTATAACTGCATGAGTACTGCTTGGGAGATTGCAGGAGTACTGAGGGAATGCCTGAGTGATTAGAGGAGTTCAAAGATAGTGCCTGGGTGATTTTATAAGTGCATGGGCACAGGCTAAGTGATTGGAGGAGTGCGTTGATCCTGACAGGGTGATTGGAGGAGTGCAAAGGTATTGCCTGGGTAATTGAACCAGTGTATAGCTAATGCATTGGTGATTGCATGACTGCAGAGGTAATGTCTGGGGGTTTAGAGGAGTACATAGGTAAAGTCTGGGTGATTGCATGAGTTAAGGGATAATATCTGGGGGATTATAAGAGTACATAGTAAGTGCCTGGGTGATTTTATAACTGCATCGATACTGCCTAGCTGATTACAGTACTATTGTGGTAGTGCCTCAGTGATTGGAGGAGTGTAAAGGTAGTGCCTGGGTGATTTTATAAGTGCATGTGTACTGGCTAAGTGATTGGAGGACTGCATAGATCCTGAAAAGGTAATTGGAGGAGTGCAAGGGTATTGCCTGGGTGATTTAACCAGTGTATAGCTAATGCATTGGTGATTGCATGAGTTCAGAGGTAATACCTGGGGGACTACAGGAGTACATAGAAAGTGCCTGGGTGATTTTATAAGTGCATTGGTACAGCCTGGGTGATTAGAGTAATACTGTGTTAGTGCCTCAGTGATTGCAAAAGTATAAAGGTAGTGCCTGGGTGATTTTATAAGTGCATAGGCACAGGCTAAGTGATTGGAGGAGTGCATAGATCCTGACAGGGTGATTGGAGGAGTGCAGGGGTAGTGCCTGCGTGATTAAACCAGCGTATAGCTAACGCATTGGTGATTGCATGATTGCAGGAGTAATGTCTGGGGGATTAGAGGAGTACATAGGTAATGCCTGGTGATTCCATGATTGCAGGAGTAATATCTGGGAGATTACAGGAGTACAGAGAAAGTGCCTGGGTGATTTTATAAGTGCATGTGTACTGCCTGGGTGATTGGAGTAGTACTGCAGTAGTACCTGAGTGATTGGAGGAGTGCAACATCCTGAGTAGTAGCAGAATACTGAAACTGCAGCACAAAAGTCAGGTCTATGACATGGTGTACACTTTTGTACTGCAGCTTCAAAATTCTGTAACTACTCAGGGTGTTGGGCGTACTCAAAACAAAGCATAAAAGCTAAACATGAGTCTGTTATAAATCTCACCATATTCCTGAAACTATACATGCATATATGTCTACCTTTTGAAATCATCATCATATATAACAGAAATAAACAAGTAGACTGAACTTTACATTTCAAAGACACACCTACATTTCTGCAGTGTATTTCAAGTGTACCTTTCCCCAGACTCATAGAAAGTACCTAATCAGTAATCCCTTCTGCTAACATGTCTTAAAACTCACTTTTGTGCTGCAGCTTCACCATTCTACGAATATTGGGCCTACTCAAACATAAAGCAGCAACCTATCACATGTCTCTACCATAACTCTAACCATATTCCTAAAAGCATGCATGCTTCTATCTATACCTATTGCCAAAAACATTACACATATTAGAATACATATGCAAGTAGAAACATAACCACACTCACAAGACCATAAAGGCCTTAAAACTTGACAGACTACACTTAACATTTCAAACACACCTAGATTTATGTGGCAAATTTTAAGTAAACGTTTACACAGACTCTTATAAAGTACCATAATCAATAATTCCTCTCCTAACATATCTTAAACATCACTTTTCTACTACTACTGCTTCACTATTCTAGTACTAATCAGGTATAGAGCATAGCTAACAGCAAAGCAACACTTCACTTATCTTTCATGAAAGTCTCCCCATATTTCTAAAACCATGTATACATATGTCTGTATCTTTTGCTAGCAGCATCATATATAAAAGTAATACACAGATAAATGTATACCTGTGTTTTATACATCTATCATCTTCAGACGCATAACACATACCATAATATATGTGCAAGTAGACACATATCTCAGTCACAACACCATCCACAGCTCAAAACTTCACAGACTACACTTCAATTTTCAAACAGACACTGAAAATAATGTGGTATATATAAAATATAACTTTCCACACATCATACAAATTACTCTAATAAATAACACCTCTAGAAACATCTCAATCCTCACTTTCGGGCTGCTGCTTTACCATTCTACAACTACTTATAATGTTACACCTACCCAAATACAAAGCAGGAACCCTTCACATATCTTTACTAAAAGTCTCACCATATTCCTAAAAGCATACATGAATATGTCTGTACCATAACACTATCCAAACCTTAAAAATTCACAGAACAAACTTCCAATTTCAAGCAAACACCAAACATTATGTGGCATATTTCAACTGTACCTTTCTAGAAACTTAAAAAAAGAAGCCTAATCAATAATACCTTATGTCAACATCTTTTAAACCACACTATTATGCTGCATCTTCACCATTCCTCTACTACTCACAGTCTTGAGCCTACCACATAAAAAGCAACAACACCTCTTTGTTATACATCATGCACCTTCAAATGTATAAGACATATGAAGATACATATACAAGTAGAGACACACTTGAGACAGAACTCCATGCACACCTTAAAACTTGACAGACTCCACCTCCAATATTAAAGCAACACCTAAAATAATGCGGTATACTACAAATGTACATAGCCACACACTAAAACAAACTACCATAATCACTAATCCGTCTTCCAATATACACATATTACTATACAAAATCTATTTCAAACAACATTTAAGTACAATAAAACAAACTACAATACACATCTCTACATTTAATAATATGTTTCAAACATCACAGTTTATCAATAATTTTTAAAGATTAAAAAATAAACCTAATACATAATACACCTCACAAATTTATAATTCACCTTCCAAATTGATTTGTAGAATTTAAAATATCACAAACTCATAAAAGATTTTCTTATGCACACAATCAATGTAGCGCACCACTCTCAGCAAGGTAAAACCAGTAATGGCAAACTTTCCCTCTCTTTCTCCACACAAATACATGTAAGTAACAAATCACATTGCTTCCTACATTATTTCAAATTATAAAACACATTTCTATTGGTTAGACATATTAACTAGGCCTGGGCGGTAAATTCCGTTCCGCTCGCGGAATTTGCGGAATTTGGGTAATTTCGCGTTTTGCGGAGAACGCGAAATTACCAAAAATTTAGCGATCCGTGGCTTTGTGGAATTTTTTGCTTGTTCGCGCTTTCAAAATGCGTGTTTGCAAGATATTTCTCCCCGAGTACGCAAACAGCGTTCGCGAACAGGAAAAAAGCATTGCGAACGGGCGGAACAAGCAATTCCGTGTCTTTGCGGAACTTTTGCGTGCTCGCGGTGATTTTTTACCGTTTTGCGGAGCTTTGCGTAGCGCGACTACGCAAATTCCGCCCACCCCTAATATTAACCCTTACCAACTGACTTCTAAAAGTGCCCAAACTGGTTCTGGAATTTTTGGGAGTCGGGACTCCACCATGCACCAACGCGATGGAGCCGCAAATCCATACGGGAGTTCAAAAATATATTACAAATAAAAATACCACTATTTTTTAACAACACACCACTTCTAAACATAGTACTGACTTGGGAAATTATACTTTAATAACATATCACCTATATATAAATTACAATTTCACATTTTAAGTCCACATTTAAGTTTCAAACCTTCCTCCATTCTGCTTAATGCCAGTTTCCATAGTAACAGTTCATGGAACATTCAACTGAACAAACAGGTCACAAGTTCACCATATTTTCAAGTTCAGCACACAAGGTTACAAATGCAAACAGCAGGTGTGGTTTACTTTTGCAAAATATGAGCTTATCCTATCTACTGTACCTTTCAAACATTTTTTACTATCCAATAACGAACATGCTTTTTAATGAAAGTAACATGCATCCTATTTTTGAGTGTACAATGTTCTTAAACAGCCAATCAATTCTCTACTTTTTTAAAACAGCATCTTGTCCACCATTTTAGATACCTCTCATTCTACCAACTGACTACCTCAGCTACAGACATCTTTTCATTACTTCCAGACATCCCTTCAAGATGCTTACAGTATGGATTGTTGGACACAGCTATGTTTTCTGGTGGAAAAGGTATGCTGAACGCAGAGGTATTGACAAAGACCTAGCTTTTCAAAATGTGGATATTAAATGGATTGCACAGAGAGGATTAAAGTGGCACCAATTGATGCCTTTGGTTAAAACTTTTTTGCATCTCCAACACCCTGACCTTATGATTGTGCACTGTGGTGGCAATGACCTAGGCACATTGACTGGAAATGCTGAAATGCTAATGAAGGACACCTTTGCACAATTGATGTTGCTTTTACCTCAAACTGTCTTTGTATACTCTAATATATGCCAAAGACAGAAATGGAAGTGGTCAAATCAATTTTGTCCACAGATTGAGAAAGCTAGAAAAAATGTAAATAAAGCTGTTTCTGCTTACCTCAGAGACCATAGGATGGGCTCCATCTATAACAACAATCTATGTTTTGATGTGGATGACATTTACAGAAGTGATGGAGTACACTTCACAGATCAAGGAAATAGAGTCTTTCTCAACAACCTAAAGCTGTGCATCCGCACTTACATGTAGCAACAACAAACTCATAATGAAAACAAGGGGTCTTTTTAGAGCCACCCTATAACATAATAGTGAATATAATTTTTTTTTACACATACATATTTTTTTTAATTTTTTGTGTATTTGCGCACCCGACGCAAATCTGTAAAAACATGAATTCAATGTACTACAACACAATACACTTTTCAAGTTTAACTATTAATTCTTAATTTTACATATTTTTAACAACTCTATCAATTGTAATCTTATCATTAACTTCAATCACAGTAACTCTTTAAAATAACTTCACAAATACAACACTACCTTCTAAATTATATACTACTTAATTATTTATTTATGGTGAATTCGCGAATCCAACGCGACGTTACACGGGGGTCGCACTGAGAACCGCGTTGGGGTTGCGTCTCCAAACTCGAAAGAAAAAAAAAAATGCCCCACTTCCATTATTCGGTATTCGCCCCGGGGACCCATTCCCCCGGGGCCTGCCAGCATTTATTTTTAAAAAATAATTAGGATGGGGACCGCATGGCCCCCCTCCTCAGGCCAATAATGGCCCCGGGGACCCCATCCCCTGGGGCCTTCCACCATTTAAAAAAATAATAATAAGGAGGGGGACCATGTAGCCACCCTCCTCAGCCCATTAATGGCCCCAGGGACCCCATACCTGGGGCCTGCAACCATTTAAAAAAAAAATAATAATAAGGAGGGGGACCGCGTGGCCCCCCTCCTCAGGCCAATAATGGCCACGGGACCACATCCCCCGGGGCCTGGCCTCAGCGTTGGGGACCGTGGGGGGAGCCCCAATGTCCCCACGGTCCCTGCCGACTCCCCGCCTCCTGCGGGAGCCAGAATTGCTTTTGGGTAAGGGGAGCTGCTAACTTGCAGCTCCCCTTGCCCAAAAGCAATTCTGCTTTGCTTTGTTGAAGCGAGAGCAGGTTTCCTGCTCTCGCTTCAACGAAGCAAAGCAGTGTTTGCTGTGGCAGGGCGGGAGCCGTGCTCTCGTCCTGCCATAGCAAACGCCAATGTCCCAGGGGTGGGCACCCCGGGACATTGCAGGAGCCGGCCCTGGGGGGTGGCGGTCCCCAGGGCCATAGAGGGCTCCAGGAGGGGGTCCGCAACGGACACCCGTATTTACATATTCAATGCCCCGGGGAGGTGGTGGTCCCCGGGGCAGTGTGGTGGGGCTCGAGCCCCCCACACTAATTATTTGTCAAAGCCCCCGGGAGGTGGCGGTCCCCGGGGCTTGGGGTGGCCCGCGAGGCCCCCCTCCCTTATATAAATAAAGCCCCGGGGAGGTGGTAGTCCCTGGGGCTGCGAGGGGAGGCTGCGTGACCCCCGTACATTATGCATAGAGCCCCGAGGAGGTGGCGGTCCCCGGGGCTGCGGGACCCCCTCCGCTATATAATTACACATTGGCCCACCCGGGGGCATAAGGAAAACGAAGCCCGGGAGACCGCGCTTCGTTTTAAAACAAAATTCTCGCCGGGATTCGTGCACCGAGCGCGACTTCCGCTGGTGTGGGACCCCCTGACCAGCCCTAGGGGGTCAGGGTGTTTCTACCCTGACCCCTTTCCTACATTTACAACCTTTTTCTACCTTTTTCATATCACTCGGTTCTACTGAGTCACAAAATGGCTGCCAACACACTCTGGTTTGGAGTGTTGGCAGCCAATAAGAATGAAGCTCGTGCTCGGGAGGATTCGCGGCTCCTCCTCGCTGCTCAGATATATACATTTTTATTTTTTTAATTTCTCAGGAACTACTGAAAGGATTTACACCATTTAAAAAAAAGGTCGCTTTCTGAACCAAGAGCTACCTTTTTGCCAAATTTGGTGTAATTCCGTTCAGCAGTTCGGGCTGTAGCCTGTTCCAAAAATTCCAATGGAAATTAACATGGGGAAAACGCGTTTTGGGACCCCCTTTTTTCTCGGCCCCCACTTTATGAATCATCTCGAAACTTTCAAGATAGGAGCTGACCTGAGTGAACCATTAGTTTTGAAAATTTCGCAAAGATTCGTCAAACGGCGCCAAGGATATTGGCAAAAGAAGAAAACGCTTTTTGAATAGAAACGAGGTCCTAACTATAACTACCTACTGGCGACCGCCAGTAGGTAATATATATATATATATATCTTTCACTCCAAAGTCTGCCCGTACTTCCGCACTCCCTAGCGGGTGCACTATCATGCGAGGGCAGTCTCGCGTTCAATCTCCAAAGGTCAAAAGGAAAGACCAGCACTCACGGGGGGTTAGATCCTCATCCGGATTTATTCGCACTCTCACAACAAACGCGTTTCAGCGGTTCGCCTTCCTCAGTGTTGGCGCCCGCCGCGTTGATGGCTCTTTTATTCACATTACATCAACTATTTCCATTACAAGTCAGGCAATTATGGTCTCGCCACCTAAGAGTGGTGAATCTTTACAGCGAAATACTTCATTTCATGTGGCTTCCGCATTATCAAACAGATAAACAATTCATCTTTTCAAAACATTTCTTGTTCAAACACTTCAAAATGAAAGGTTTGGACCATAGACAGGGGCCAAGAGAAGTGGCACCAACAAGATCAGACATCCTGACTGGAAACGATCTGGATATGCTAACTGTCCTGGAGGAACTTGGCAGGGGTGGGTCACAACAGGGCAACACCCGATTGGACGATATAGATCGCATTGTCCACCTGGGGATCACACAAACAAGACCACCGAGTCCATTCAGACCAACTTCGAAGTTCTATCCGCAGACACCAACTGATGCGATTGACATGTTCGCAAATAGAGTAAATCAAGATCTTCTCAAACTATGGGAGGAGAAGGACAAACTGAAAAATACGCTGAACATCACTTATGCACAAAGACAGACACTCAAGAATCTTGAAGCAGACAAATCAATTTTGATTAAGCCCTCAGACAAGGGCAGAAATGTAGTGGTGCAAACTAAAGAGAACTATTGTAAGGAGGTGTACCAACAACTCAACAACCAAGAGAACTATTTACCAACCATGATCACGGAATATACGAACAGTATAACGAGGTATGAGAATCTGATTTCGAAATGGCATGCAAAGGGGATGCTCCCAATAGAGGAATACAAGTTCCTATCCATCCCGCATCCGCGAATACCGACATTCTATCACCTGCCGAAGGTACATAAGAACAGATTGAATCCACCGGGACGACCAATAATTTCATCAATTGGCAGTTTGATGGAGAATATGTCCAGATATTTGAACTACTTCCCATTTCCATCTGTGTTGGAACTATCATCCTATACGAGGGATACAAAAGACTTTTTAAAGCAAATTGAAGGAATCGTATGGGAACCAGATTTCCTTATGATAACACTTGATGTATCCAGCTTATATACGAGTATAGCACACGAAAATGGACTGGAGGCCATCAGATACTTCTTAAAAAATCGGCCCCTGAAACACACGGAGCACAGTGAAATGCTGCTTCAATTTTTGGACTTCTGTCTGTATAATAACATGTTTAGCTTTCAGGACCAAGTGTTTAAACAGATCAAGGGAACAGCCATGGGAACCTGCTTCGCCCCCAGCTACGCAAACTTGTTCGTGGGCTGGTGGGAGAAGCGGGTGGCATGGTCAGACACCTGTGACAGATGGGTTGAGAGAACAGTTAGTTGGATACGTTACATTGACGATCTCTTTGTGGTTTGGCGAGGAACGGAAGAATCAGCCAAAGAGTATATTCAATACCTCAACTGTAATGATTCGAACTTGAAGTTCACTAGTGAGATCAGTTCGACAGAGGTCAATTTTTTGGACCTAAGGGTATTTGTAAAGGATGACAAGGTCCATACGGCTTTGTTCAGAAAATCCACGGCAGGAAATTCAGTGTTTCATGCGAAAAGTAGCCATTCCATTAATTTAAAGAACAGTATCCCTTATGGAGAATTATTGCGGATAAAAAGGAACAGCTCAAGGGTGGAAGATTTTCTGATAGATGCACAGGAGAGAATACGAAGATTTGAAGTGAGGGGGTACCAAAGGGGAATTTTAAAGAAAGCGATGAAGAGAGTTCAAGAGAAGAACAGGACAGATTTATTGAGAAAGGAGTCCAAAACAAAATAGACCAATATTAAGGATAACTTCAGATTGATTACAAACTTCTCGAGTGCAGCCAGTAGCGTGAGGAGAATAATGCAGACTAACTGGCGCATACTGAAATCAGATTCAGTGATAGGGCAGGATTTACCATCCCACCCCTCACTAACCTTCAGGAAGACATGCTCCATAAAAGACCAGTTGGTTGAAAGCTTTCTACCACCAGTTAAAGTGCAGAAAGGCCGACAGGGAATAGCAGGCTTCCACCCTTGTGGTAGGTGCAAGGCATGTGCAAACAGTAATAAGGTCACCATGAACAAAATTCAAGGTCTACAAGACCTGATCCGTATTACAAAGTTCATGAATTGTAATACAGCTTTTGCAGTTTATTGCCTAATCTGCCAGTGCAATCTGAAATACGTAGGCAGGACAATTCATCCAGCGAAAGTACGCATTTTAGAGCACCAGAGAGCGATTCAAAATAAAGACCCAAGCTACCCTGTCGCAAGACATTTTCAGATTCATCACCCGAGTAACAGAAATTTACTTATCTATTTCTGTATCGATCATGTACCAAGAGATTTAAGAGGAGGCGATAGAGAAAAAAATGTTGCGGAGACTGGAATCACGATATATCCTAGATATGGTAACTAAGTCACCATCAGGAATAAATATTGGGGAGGAACTAGGGGTGCACCTATAAGTGGGAAGAAGGAAGGCAATGAGGTAGTTCTTATGAGCCCATTCAGGACTGAATTTATTTTTGGATTTATATTGTATGAGTGAGTGATCAATTTGTATAGAATGAGCTTGCCCATCTAGGGCTCAATTTTGGCTAAGCAATTACATTAGCGGGTGATTTGAATAGAGACACGGAATGTCCTCAAGAACAGGGCGGTTATATACATGAGATATAACATGTGATCAATATGTACAGTCAGCCCATCTAGGGCTTAATTGTAATTCACCGCACCATAAGCAATGTGAGATGCGAGAGCGACAATGTGAAAAGAGATATGAAATTTCCGCTATAGTAGGGCGGTTTCAATTAATCATGAAAGAAATGTTTTGATGGAATGAATTATCTATCGCTTTGAATATGTGGATGCCGAAGCAACGATGTATTCTGTTGTAAGGATTGCTGAATTTTGGCCAATTAATTATATTAGTGGGTGATCGATGTATGCAGTCCACCCATCCAGGGACTAATAATTTTTTGATGTGTACAGCCAGCCCATTCAGGGCTTAGTTCTATCTCACAGCGCTGATAGTAATATGAGATGCAATAGCGGCAATAAGAAAAGAGATATGAAATCTCCGCAATAGTAGGGCGGCTTTTACATGAAAAACAGATAACATATATAAATCGTGAAAGAAATGTTTTGAAAAGATAAATTGTTTATCTCTTTGATAATGCGGAAGCCACATGCAATGAAGTATTTCGCTGTAAGGATTCACCACTCTAAGATGGCGAGACCATAATTGCCTGACTTGTAATGGAAATAGTTGATGTAATGTGAACAAAAGAGCCATCATCGCGGCGGCTGCCAACACTGAGGAAGGCAAACCGCTGAAACGAGTTTGTTGTGAGCGAAGGCTTTCAAACGCGTTGGGATTATGTGAAGGTGTTTGCCGAAATAAAACACGCTTAACATAGGAGCCGCGGCACTGTGGTTTTTCACTGAACCGGAGGGTTCACAGCGACACTGACAGGTTGTTTGGTAATATTTGGGGGTCGCTACCCCGCCGCGTGGCTCACTATAGCAAGAGGCTTGGGCTTCAGCGATCGTATTTTGGTGGAATATATATATATATATATGTATATATATATATATATTTTATATATATATATATATATATATATATCGTCCAAAGTGCATCCACATGCAGAGGCGCACACAATGACAGGCGGACTCCCACTTCCCAGAAGAGTCCTTTATTCAGCAGAAAGCGGCAGCACACGGAATAATCCCTTTAAAACTTCCCTACGCGTTTCGGAGCTCCTGCTCCTTGCTCACGGAAACACGCAATCAGCAGATACGAAGAGGGTGTGTCCCTTGATTACCCTTTATATCGCCCTCTGATGGGCTTTCTTGTTCGTTGGGCTTCTGGGACATGCAGTCCTTTCGTTACAATAAGACCCTGAGTGGGTTCTGCCTTAGTATACTCCAGGTGTAACTCCCAATGGAGCCTTCAGTGTGTATGGCGCTTTCAATCCACGCACTGTCATCCTGCATAACGGACCCTGATATCAAAATCCACAGTCCATACAATCATAGTGGTGGTGCTGCCCCCCGACCTGGACAGGCCGGTATATATCGTCCAAAGTGCATCCACATGCAGAGGCGCACACAATGACAGGCGGACTCCCACTTCCCAGAAGAGTCCTTTATTCAGCAGAAAGCGGCAGCACATGGAATAATCCCTTTAAAACTTCCCTACGCGTTTCGGAGCTCCTGCTCCTTGTTCACGGGAAACACGCAACTCTTCTGGGAAGTGAGAGTCCGCCTGTCATTGTGTGCGCCTCTGCATGTGGATGCACTTTGGACGATATATACCGGCCTGTCCAGGTCGGGGGGGCAGCACCACCACTGTGATTGTATGGACTGTGGATTTTGATATCAGGGTCCGTTATGCAGGATGGCAGTGCGTGGATTGAAAGCGCCATACACACTGAAGGCTCCATTGGGAGTTACACCTGGAGTATGCTAAGGCAGAACCCACTCAGGGTCTTATTGTAACGAAAGGACTGCATGTCCCAGAAGCCCAACGAACAAGAAAGCCCATCAGAGGGCGATATAAAGGGTAATCAAGGGACACACCCTCTTCGTATCTGCTGATTGCGTGTTTCCCGTGAGCAAGGAGCAGGAGCTCCGAAACGCGTAGGGAAGTTTTAAAGGGATTATTCCGTGTGCTGCCGCTTTCTGCTGAATAAAGGACTCTTCTGGGAAGTGGGAGTCCGCCTGTCATTGTGTGCGCCTCTGCATGTGGATGCACTTTGGACGATATATACCGGCCTGTCCAGGTCGGGCGGGCAGCACCACCACTATGATTGCATGGACTGTGGATTTTGATATCAGGGTCCGTTATGCAGGATGGCAGTGCGTGGATTGAAAGCGCCAAACACACTGAAGGCTCCATTGGGAGTTACACCTGGAGTATGCTAAGGCAGAACCCACTCAGGGTCTTATTGTAACGAAAGGACTGCATGTCCCAGAAGCCCAACGAACAAGAAATCCCATCAGAGGGCGATATAAAGGGTAATCAAGGGACACACCCTCTTCGTATCTGCTGATTGCGTGTTTCCCGTGAGCAAGGAGCAGGAGCTCCGAAACGCGTAGGGAAGTTTTAAAGGGATTATTCCGTGTGCTGCCGCTTTCTGCTGAATAAAGGACTCTTCTGGGAAGTGGGAGTCCGCCTGTCATTGTGTGCGCCTCTGCATGTGGATGCACTTTGGACGATATATACCGGCTCCAGGTCGGGGGGGCAGCACCACCACTATGATTGTATGGACTGTGGATTTTGATATCAGGGTCCGTTATGCAGGATGGCAGTGCGTGGATTGAAAGCGCCATACACACTGAAGGCTTCATTGGGAGTTACACCTGGAGTATGCTAAGGCAGAACCCACTCAGGGTCTTATTGTAACAAAAGGACTGCATGTCCCAGAAGCCCAACGAACAAGAAAGCCCATCAGAGGGCGATATAAAGGGTAATCAAGGGACACACCCTCTTCGTATCTGCTGATTGCGTGTTTCCCGTGAGCAAGGAGCAGGAGCTCCGAAACGCGTAGGGAAGTTTTAAAGGGATTA
Source organism: Calotriton arnoldi (assembly GCA_963921515.1). Taxonomy (NCBI): domain Eukaryota; kingdom Metazoa; phylum Chordata; class Amphibia; order Caudata; family Salamandridae; genus Calotriton; species Calotriton arnoldi. Next base: position 1,404,760 of record CAWUFW010001370.1, read on the forward strand.
TTCCGTGTGCTGCCGCTTTCTGCTGAATAAAGGACTCTTCTGGGAAGTGGGAGTCCGCCTGTCATTGTGTGCGCCTCTGCATGTGGATGCACTTTGGACGATATATACCGGCCTGTCCAGGTCGGGGGGGCAGCACCACCACTATGATTGTATGGACTGTGGTTTTTGATATCAGGGTCCGTTATGCAGGATGGCAGTGCGTGGATTGAAAGCGCCATACACACTGAAGGCTCCATTGGGAGTTACACCTGGAGTATGCTAAGGCAGAACCCACTCAGGGTCTTATTGTAACGAAAGGACTGCATGTCCCAGAAGCCCAACGAACAAGAAAGCCCATCAGAGGGCGATATAAAGGGTAATCAAGGGACACACCCTCTTCGTATCTGCTGATTGCGTGTTTCCCGTGAGCAAGGAGCAGGAGCTCCGAAATGCGTAGGGAAGTTTTAAAGGGATTATTCCGTGTGCTGCCGCTTTCTGCTGAATAAAGGACTCTTCTGGGAAGTGGGAGTCCGCCTGTCATTGTGTGCGCCTCTGCATGTGGATGAACTTTGGACGATATATACCGGCCTGTCCAGGTCGGGGGGGCAGCACCACCACTATGATTGTATGGACTGTGGATTTTGATATCAGGGTCCGTTATGCAGGATGGCAGTGCGTGGATTGAAAGCGCCATAAACACTGAAGGCTCCATTGGGAGTTACACCTGGAGTATGCTAAGGCAGAACCCACTCAGGGTCTTATTGTAACGAAAGGACTGCATGTCCCAGAAGCCCAACGAACAAGAAAGCCCATCAGAGGGCGATATAAAGGGTAATCAAGGGACACACCCTCTTCGTATCTGCTGATTGCGTGTTTCCCGTGAGCAAGGAGCAGGAGCTCCGAAACGCGTAGGGAAGTTTTAAAGGGATTATTCCGTGTGCTGCCGCTTTCTGCTGAATAAAGGACTCTTCTGGGAAGTGGAGTCCGCCTGTCATTGTGTGCGCCTCTGCATGTGGATGCACTTTGGACGATATATACCGTCCTGTCCAGGTCGGGGGGGCAGCACCACCACTATGATTGTATGGACTGTGGATTTTGATATCAGGGTCCGTTATGCAGGATGGTAGTGCGTGGATTGAAAGCGCCATACACACTGAAGGCTCCATTGGGAGTTACACCTGGAGTATGCTAAGGCAGAACCCACTCAGGGTCTTATTGTAACGAAAGGACTGCATGTCCCAGAAGCCCAACGAACAAGAAAGCCCATCAGAGGGCGATATAAAGGGTAATCAAGGGACACACCCTCTTCGTATCTGCTGATTGCGTGTTTCCCGTGAGCAAGGAGCAGGAGCTCCGAAACGCGTAGGGAAGTTTTAAAGGGATTATTCCGTGTGCTGCCGCTTTCTGCTGAATAAAGGACTCTTCTGGGAAGTGGGAGTCCGCCTGTCATTGTGTGCGCCTCTGCATGTGGATGCACTTTGGACGATATATACCGGCCTGTCCAGGTCGGGGGGGCAGCACCACCACTATGATTGTATGGACTGTGGATTTTGATATCAGGGTCCGTTATGCAGGATGGCAGTGCGTGGATTGAAAGCGCCATACACACTGAAGGCTCCATTGGGAGTTACACCTGGAGTATGCTAAGGCAGAACCCACTCAGGGTCTTATTGTAACGAAAGGACTGCATGTCCCAGAAGCCCAACGAACAAGAAAGCCCATCAGAGGGCGATATAAAGGGTAATCATGGGACACACCCTCTTCGTATCTGCTGATTGCGTGTTTCCCGTGAGCAAGGAGCAGGCGCTCCGAAACGCGTAGGGAAGTTTTAAAGGGATTATTCCGTGTGCTGCCGCTTTCTGCTGAATAAAGGACTCTTCTGGGAAGTGGGAGTCCGCCTGTCATTGTGTGCGCCTCTGCATGTGGATGCACTTTGGACGATATATACCGGCCTGTCCAGGTCGGGGGGGCAGCACCACCACTATGATTGTATGGACTGTGGATTTTGAAACCAGGGTCCGTTATGCAGGATGGCAGTGCGTGGATTGAAAGCGCCATACACACTGAAGGCTCCATTGGGAGTTACACCTGGAGTATGCTAAGGCAGAACCCACTCAGGGTCTTATTGTAACGAAAGGACTGCATGTCCCAGAAGCCCAACGAACAAGAAAGCCCATCAGAGGGCGATATAAAGGGTAATCAAGGGACACACCCTCTTCGTATCTGCTGATTGTGTGTTTCCCGTGAGCAAGGAGCAGGAGCTCCGAAACGCGTAGGGAAGTTTTAAAGGCATTATTCAGTGTGCTGCCGCTTTCTGCTGAATAAAGGACTCTTCTGGGAAGTGGGAGTCCGCCTGTCATTGTGTGCGCCTCTGCATGTGGATGCACTTTGGACGATATATACCGGCCTGTCCAGGTCGGGGGGGCAGCACCACCACTATGATTGTATGGACTGTGGATTTTGATATCAGGGTCCGTTATGCAGGATGGCAGTGCGTGGATTGAAAGCGCCATACACACTGAAGGCTCCATTGGGAGTTACACCTGGAGTATGCTAAGGCAGAACCCACTCAGGGTCTTATTGTAACGAAAGGACTGCATGTCCCAGAAGCCCATCGAACAAGAAAGCCCATCAGAGGGCGATATAAAGGGTAATCAAGGGACACACCCTCTTCGTATCTGCTGATTGCGTGTTTCCCGTGAGCAAGGAGCAGGAGCTCCGAAACGCGTAGGGAAGTTTTAAAGGGATTATTCCGTGTGCTGCCGCTTTCTGCTGAATAAAGGACTCTTCTGGGAAGTGGGAGTCCGCCTGTCATTGTGTGCGCCTCTGCATGTGGATGCACTTTGGACGATATATATATATATATATATATTCATATACAAAAACGCTCCCAATTGAGGCGCCACACACGTCATGTTATTCACCTTCTTTATTGGCAGGTAAGCGGGACGGCAACATCACCTTGCAGCAAGAATACAACCAAACGCGTTTCAGGCTTCCTTAGCCCTTGCTCACTGGTATTTCAAAGGAGGGAGGCAGCATGGAGCTTACCACCGCACTCGCAGTGATTGGATGTTATGTCCCGCCCCAATGGGCGTGTACGCTTAGTGCATTGTGGTCTCAATAGTTTTTATGTCCCAATTTAAAATCCATAGTGGAATGCCGCCGTACCTCCAATATTCTATAAAACCATAGTGGGTCGCTGAAAGCAGGTGAGGCTGGGGCCCGCTTCTTTTCCACCTCGCCAATTCAGTCACGGCGTGCCTATTCACGCCTATTATTCCTTCTGCGTTTTCGAGCTGCACATCCACAGAGGGGCACCTCGCGGTCCGAGCAGGCCGCTATATATCCATATGCAAAAATGCTCCCAATTGAGGCGCCACACACGTCGTGTTATTCACCTTCTTTATTGGCAGGTAAGCGGGACGGCAACATCACCTTGCAGCAAGAATACAATCAAACGCGTTTCGGGCTTCCTTGGCCCTTGCTCACTGGTATCTCAAAGGAGGGAGGCAGCATGGGGCTTATCACTGCACTCGCAGGGATTGGATGTTAGGTCCCGCCCCCATGGGAGTGTACGCTTAGTGCATTGTGGTCTCAATAGTTTTTATGTCCCAATTTAAAATCCATAGTGGAATGCCGCCGTACCTCCAATATTCTATAAAACCATAGTGGGTCGCTGAAACCAGGTGAGGCTGGGGCCCGCTTCTTTTCCACCTCGCCAATTCAGTCACGGCGTCCCTATTCACGCCTATTATTCCTTTGGCGTTTTGGAGCTGCACGTCCGCAGCGGGGCACCTCGCGGTCTGAGCAGGCCGCTATATATCCATATGCAAAAGCGCTCCCAATTGAGGCGCCACACACGTCGTGTTATTCACCTTCTTTATTGGCAGGTAAGCGGGACGGCAACATCACCTTGCAGCAAGAATACAACCAAATGCGTTTCGGGCTTCCTTAGCCCTTGCTCACTGGTATCTCAAAGGAGGGAGGCAGCATGGGGCTTATCACCGCTCTCGCAGTGATTGGATGTTATGTCCCGCCCCAATGGGCGTGTACGCTTAGTGCATTGTGGTCTCAATAGTTTTTATGTCCCAATTTAAAATCCATAGTGGAATGGCGCTGTACCTCCAATATTCTTTAAAACCATAGTAGGTCGCTGAAACCAGGTGAGGCTGGGGCCCGCTTCTTTTCCACCTCGCCAATTCGGTCACGGCATCCCTATTCACGCCTATTATTCCTTTGGCATTTTGGAGCTGCACGTCCGCAGCGGGGCACCTCGCGGTCCGAGCAGACCGCTATATATCCATATGCAAAAACTCTCCCAATTGAGGCGCCACACACGTCGTGTTATTCACCTTCTTTATTGGCAGGTAAGCGGGACGGCAACATCACCTTGCAGCAAGAATACAACCAAACGCGTTTCGGGCTTCCTTAGCCCTTGCTCACTGGTATCTCAAAGGAGGGAGGCAGCATGGGGCTTATCACCGCACTCGCAGTGATTGAATGTTATGTCCCGCCCCAATGGGCGTGTACGCTTATTGCATTGTGGTTTCAATAGTTTGTATGTCCCAATTTAAAATCCATAGTGGAATGCCGCCGTACCTCAAATATTCATTAAAACCATAGTGGGTCGCTGAAACCAGGTGAGGCTGGGGCCCGCTTCTTTTCCACCTCGCCAATTCGGTCACGGCGTCCCTATTCACTCCTATTATTCCTTCGGCGTTTTGGAGCTGCACGTCCACAGTGGGGCACCTCGCGGTCCGAGCAGGCCGCTATATATCCATATGCAAAAACGCTCCCAATTGAGGCGCCACACACGTTGTGTTATTCACCTTCTTTATTGGCAGGTAAGCTGGACGGCAACATCACCTTGCAGCAAGAATACAACCAAATGCGTTTCGGGCTTCCTTAGCCCTTGCTCACTGGTATCTCAAAGGAGGGAGGCAGATTGGGGCTTATCACCGCACTCGCAGTGATTGGATGTTATGTCCCGCCCCAATGGGCGTGTACGCTTAGTGCATTGTGGTCTCAATAGTTTTTATGTCCCAATTTAAAATCCATAGTGGAATGCCGCGGTACCTCCAATATTCTTTAAAACCATATTGGGTCGCTGAAGCAAGAATACAACCAAACGCCCGAAACGCGTTTGGTTGTACTCTTGCTGCAAGGTGATGTTGCCGTCCCGCTTACCTGCCAATAAAGAAGGTGAATAACACGACGTGTGTAGCGCCTCAATTGGGAGTGTTTTTTCATATGGATATATAGCAGCCTGCTTGGACCGCGAGGTGTCCCGCTGCGGACATGCAGCTCCAAAATGCCGAAGGAATAATAGGTGTGAATAGGGACGCCGTGACCGAATTGGCGAGGTGGAAAAGAAGTGGGCTCCAGCCTCACCTGGTTTCAGCGACCCACTATGGTTTTAAAGAATATTGGAGGTACGGCGGCATTCCACTATGGATTTTAAATTGGGACATAAAAACTATTGAGACCACAATGCACTAAGCGTACACACCCATTGGGGCGGGACATAACATCCAATCACTGCGAGTGCGGTGATAAGCCCCATGCTGCCTCCCTCCTTTGAGATACCAGTGAGCAAGGGCTAAGGAAGCCCGAAACGCGTTTGGTTGTATTCTTGCTGCAAGGTGATGTTGCCGTCCCGCTTACCTGCCAATAAAGAACGTGAATAACACGACGTGTGTGGCGACTCAATTGGGAGCGCTTTTTCATATGGATATATAGCGGCCTGCTCGGACCGTGAGGTGCCCCGCTGCAGACATGCAGCTCCAAAACGCCAAAGGAATAATAGGCGTGAATAGGGATGCCGTGACCGAATTGGCGAGGTGGAAAAGAAGAGGGCCCCAGCCTCACCTGGTTTCAGCGACCCACTATGGTTTTAAAGAATATTGGAGGTACGGCGGCATTCCACTATGGATTTTAAATTGGGACATAAAAACTATTGAGACCACAATGCACTAAGCGTACACGCCCATTGGGGCGCGACATAACATCCAATCACTGCGAGTGCGGTGATAAGCCCCATGCTGCCTCCCTCCTTTGAGATACCAGTGAGCAAGGGCTAAGGAAGCCCGAAACGCGTTTGGTTGTATTCTTGCTGCAAGGTGATGTTGCCGTCCCGCTTACCTGCCAATAAAGAAGGTGAATAACACGACGTGTATGGCGCCTCAATTGGGAGCGTTTTTTCATATGGATATAATATATATATATATATATATATATATATATATATATATATATATATATATATATATATATATATATATATATATATATATATATATATAATCGGTTGTGGAGGTGTGTAGTGAAGGAGCACCGTAATTTTGCAGTGGTGTTCTCATAGTACGCTAGTACCATAACAGCATCTACCAGCATACAGTGTTGCCGCCATGTCTGCAGACGCGCTTAGGAGCCGCGAGGCAGCGGCTGAAACTATGTTCGACGATGCCCCCAGCACATCGCAACAAGCGGTGGCTCACACCAGCCAGATAATGGAGGGGCATTCTAACATGAAGGAACTATACAAGCAGCTTGAGAAAGCTAAACGTACTGACCAAGCAAAATGGTGGGAACACCGGTCTCTGGACCGATATTTGCAAGTAGGACGTATTCCAAGGGGGCTACGTATTATGATTGCCCCAAGCTACGAGAATCCAGATCCTCAAATGCTAAATGAGTGGGCTGAATGCAATTTGGAATCTTCAAAGCGTTTGGTGATGATACTTGTCAAATACGCAGAGAGTGACAGAATAAAAGCACAGAAACAAATCGACGACCTAGAGAGTGAAATAAACAAAGTTGAAATTACACCACTGATTACAAAAATGCGCGAAGACATGTTAATCAGATTGGCCAAAGATGAGGAAACAATTAAGAAATGGAAAACATACAAGTTTCAAAGGGACAAACAAGATTACGAGCAGGGCCAAATATTCACTTTCTCTAGGAAATTTGATTCCATCAAAACAGCCAAAAGGGTGACCATTGAGGAGGGAAGATTAGCGAGTGGACGACCAGTTGCCGAATCATCAACCTCAATCTCTGATATTAGTTCCAATATGGAAAGCGATTCTGAACAATCAAGGTCTCAATTGGGGTTTCGCAAGTTCACACTAGCGGAAGAATTAAACTGCCTCCGGCAGGACCGCAGAGAGACATTACGCCCTCGCAAAGTAAGTAAGTCCGTTTTTATATAGTGCAGCTACTCACCCTTACGGGTCTCAAGGCGCTGGGGGACGGAGTGGAAATTAAGTGAGCTATTGCCCAGAGTCACATGGTGCTGAGCTGAGCTGCCTCCGAAGCCGGGGATTGAACCGTGAACCCTGTGCTCCGAAGTCAGCTGCCCTGGCCGCTGCACCACACCTCTCCACTCCACAAAGCAACACAACTACCAAACAAAGACTCAACCGCAAGCGCAGAGAAAGACGCAAGGGCAACAAATGGCACCAACAGCAATGTCAAAAAAACACACTACAAAAAAAGATGGAATCGCAAGTAATATCAAATATATTAAACCAAAACAAAACTGTCGTCAATCTATCCACAATGAGACTAAATGAAGCAGAGATCAAGTTGTTGGAGTTAGGTTTGTCTTACTGTCCACCAAATAATTTTGATTACGCCCAAACTCGAGTGGATGTATACAAGTTTGTGCGAAATTTAAAACGTAGGAAATTTCATACCAACAAATCTAAAAATTGTAACTCCAGTAATGCAACCCCAACAAATGGCAATAGCAACCTAACAGCTGCAGATGCAGAACTATTAAGCAACCTACAGGAATTGGAAAATGAAGGCAATGAAGGAGTAGTCAGTTATGCAACTACTAACCTTACAACATATGGCACTGTCCAAACCAATTTCAAGCCTAAATCTACATTCCAACCGATTACTCTCAGAGACTCATTGGATATTTTTAATGATCTAGTCACCACAGAAATAAAAAGACTAAAAATACAAACCACCAGAAGCAAACAACGACAAGATTATCAGCAAAGGGCATACAACCGACTCATGCAAAAACTACAGAAAAACGACCAAATCATAATCAGGAACTCTGACAAGGGTGGCAACATTGTCATATGGCCTAGGGATGACTACATCAAAGAAGCAACTCAACAATTGGGCGATACAAATTGTTATAAAAGAACTAATGTCCAAGTTGTACGTGCTTCATGGATTGAATACTACTCTAAATTGAGTGCTTGGAGAAGCACCGGGTTGATCAATATGGATGAATACAAGTTCCTAAAACATGAACACCCTGTAATGCCAACTATGTATTTCATCCCCAAATTGCACAAAAATGCCACCACCCCGCCAGGTAGACCTATAATTTCAGCGATAGGTGGCTTTTTAGAAAACACTACCAAATACATTGATTTCTTTTTACAAGACTTTGTTAAAAATCTTCCGTCATTTGTGCAAGATACTGGTGATTTCCTGAGACAATTGGAGTTGGTAGAATGGGAACAGAACTTCTTGTTAATGTGTTTAGATGTTACATCGCTATACACTAGCATACATCACAAAGATGGCATCAAAGCAACACAACATTATCTAAACAGCAGACCCCTCCATCTTGCCCAACACAACAAAATGCTAATTTCCATGATCACATACTGCCTAAACAATAATTACTTTCTGTTCCAGAACCAAATCCTACAGCAGGTCAGAGGAGTAGCTATGGGAGCTTGCTTTTCCCCAAGCTACTCCGGCCTGTATATGGGCTGGTGGGAAGAAGTAATCCTAAAAAATTAATTTAAATCAATTGTTGACACTCAGGTAAAAGTTTGGCTACGCTATATCGACGACTTATTCGTAATATGGCGTGGCACAAAAGAATCTGCTCAGGATTTTGTACACAATCTAAACCAAAATAGCCTGAACCTGCACTTTACAGCTACAATCAGCGACCAATCTGTATGCTTCCTAGACGTGGAGATATACATAAAAAACCACAAGATGGAGACAAAACGTTTTCGCAAACCCACGGCAGGAAATAGTCTGCTGCATGCTGGCAGTCATCATCCTCAGCATCTCATCCATAGTATACCCTATGGAGAGATGCTGAGGATACCACGCACATGCAGCAACGAGCATGATTTGGAAGAGGCCCAACAACAGAGTAAGTACAGATTCCTAGAGAGGGGGTACAACTCCAAGATTATTGATGAAGCCATCTCTAAAGCTAACAAAAAAAGATAGAAAGGCTCTCATCAACAAAGACAGAACCACCAGCATTCCCACAAGGCAGGACAGTCCAAATTCAGAAACTAGACTGATCCTTACATATAGTAGACAACAGAATACCCTGCGTAGGATCATCAATAGAAATTGGTCGGTTGTACGGAGTGATCCCATTATCGGGACTTCACTGCCTGTGAAACCCAGCATCACCTTTAGGAAATCCAGATCAATGAGGGATACACTAGTCAAGAGCAGCCCGGAAATACAAACCACCAGAAATTGGCTAAATCAAGTCAGAAAAGGTTTCTATAAATGCAACTGTTGTCGGGCGTGCCAATATGGGGTAAATGCAACCTCATATGTCTCCCCATTCACAAAGGATCCCATCAGAATAACTAAATACCTGACATGCAAGACAGAATATGTGGTGTATGTGTTGAGTTGCCCGTGTGGACTGCAGTATGTGGGCAGCACTAAATTGCAGGCCCACAAACGTATACTGCAGCACATGCGAGCAATTACAAACAGTGATCCCACATATCCACTCGCACGACACTTTAAAGAAAGACATGCAAACAACCTTCAGGATTTTAGTTATTTCCTAATTGACTCCATTCTACCATCAAGACGGGGAGGTGATCGGGAGGCCAAACTCAGACGCCTCGAAACTAGGTACATCCTCGATCTTGACACAAAAATCCTAACGGGCATAATTCAAGTGAGGATTTCTATACTTGGCTATAGTTAATCTGGGATCAGATTATACTAGATAGATTCCACCAGAAAGACACACATAGATATACTGTTAAGAACTCTCTAACTGTATATGGCATGTCTCTTACATGTGCTTTCTCTGTCCAAGGATTTTTTAGTCAGCCAGCTGCCTCTCGTTTTTAAACTTTTAATAGAACTGAAAATTTTTTAATTTTTTTATTCACTCACGTATTTTTATCTATTTATTGGCATTTTTATGAAGGATGGCTTTCGCGATCTTTTATGTAAAATGCTCAATTTGTAGATTTGTTATTTAGCACTTTATTGACACTTTGCACTTTACACATAGGTACTCTTAATTAGATAGGCAAAACGGGCAGTAGCTTTGGTTGAGTCTAATTACAGCATTTTGAATAAACATCAGTCAACCAAATCCACACTCAGGGATACATTTTTTTGGGACTACTAAAATGGGGATCAATATTAGGATTTATCCATTTAGTCCCCCGAATAGTATGCTAATATCCATACTGACATTATATTTAGTACCTAACTACCTCAAAAAACTCACAATGAATTTTAATATATTTAATTATTATTATTTTTTTTTTAATTGAGGTTTTACTACAATTGTGTTTATGTATTTTACATATTGTGGTTATATTGTATTTTACATCAATACTACTTATTTATCTATTTATTTATATATGTCATGTATTTATCTATGTATGTATTTATACATCGATTGCCGTATTTTGCACCAACAAGAGTTATTTCAACATAGTATGTTGTTTATGCCTATGAAAGAATTGTATCACGTGTGCAGATGATCTTTCACTTTAAATATCACACTGTGGCTCTAAACGCACGTCATGTGATCAAGGTCGAGTCTGGCCGAAACGCGTCATGGCAGCAATGGTGGCTCACTGAAAAATAAACAAAACTTATACCAAATCTGGGTTCGTCTTCCGTTTGTTCCCGCTGTGAGGAACGTTGAGGCGGAGTGTGGCGATATATATATATATATATATATATATATATATATATATAAATATATATATAAAATGTATTCACTGATGAAAACAAAAAAGGTAAAAGGACGTTATCGTTAGGTGAAATATACTGTTTTAATATAACAGAACCGCTGAAATTCACCAGTCATAATTATCTCAAGTAACTGTCTCTCATGCCCTAAAGTAACTATAACTTGCGCCCCCGCCATGCAGTGTTGTTATCAATGATCTCAGTGTTGTTATCAATGATGTCATAGATCATGTCATGAGTGATATAATAAGTGAGATAATTAGATGTGCTTGGTGAGGACACAAGTTAAAGTTACTTTATGGCACTAGTTACAGTGACTTGAAATAGCTAACGCTGGTGAATTTCTGTCATTTTATTTGTTTAAAACCATATATTCCACCTAACTATAAACCGGGACATTTTGCTAAAATAGAAGAAGGACTACAATTTTACATCAACTGACCAGCATAGAATGACAGCTCTCATCAACACAGGAACACAGAAGAGGCACTTAAAAAATAAATAAAATGTAATTTCTAAAACCAACATTGTGCCTGTTGATTAAATTGCTTACTTGCAACATTTGCTAACTAGCACAGCTTTAGAACACCTAAAAGGCGCTTCTCACTGTTTTCAGTTGACCCCCCTCTAAAAACTGGGACACAAGCTAAAATTGCAGAAATCTGCCTGGATACTTGGTGGAAAACCGGGACTGTCCCGGCAAATCCGGGACACCTGTTCACCCTATAGCTCAGTGAACTTTAACTGATGAATTTCAGTAGTTTTTTCTTTTTTAAATGTTAGTATTTGTGTTATTTCAACTCCTAACTATAACATCACTTTAACCTTTGTTTTTTTCAGTGAATATTTAGGATTTTTTAACTTACGCTAAAATCTTATTAACCTACCTAACTATAACATCACTTTAATCTTTTTCTGAGGTGTTTCTGAAGTAAGGGAAGATTTTATTACCATACCTAACTATAACGTCATTTTGACCTTTGTTTTTTTTGGGAAATTTCTTTGATCATATTCACCCAACTTCCCTGCTGAGCACAAGTTTTGACCCCCTGCAGCAGTGGGTTGGCCGTGGGGCCTGGCCTGTAGAAATTCCCTGCCCCAAAACCCTGTGGGCGACCAACCCCCATTGGGTGGGGTTGGCTGCAGGGTCCTGCCTGCCTTAGTCCCACGGGTACCTAACCCCAGATGTGCACGGCTTTTGCCCACGTGCAGCATGGGGTTGGGCACAGGGCCTAGCCTCAGGCCCTGCACCCAACCTCTGTGAGCAGCCAACTCTCTCTGCTGTGTGTGGTCTTCAGATCTGTGCCCAACTGTCGCTGTCGCCCAGTACCGCAGCATATGGCCTTCAGCTGTATGGACTTTAGCCGTCCACAGTATGGAGTTGATAACCAACTCCACATGTGCCTAACACCCTGCTGCTCATGACCTTTTGCCATTCGCAGTGTGGGATTGGCAGCAGGCTCTGCACCCTACCCCCTGTGGGCGGCAATCCCTACTGCCGTGCATGGCTTTCCACCCAACTCCGGTTGGTGCCTAAGCCCCCACCACCCTTGGCTAGGCTGCGTGCAGTGTGTGGACATTCTGGCTAATGGTCATGCAAAGCGGGTGTTGGTCACAGGGCGTTTGGCTGCGTGTAGCAGGGGATTGGGCACAGGGCATGGTCTCCAGCCAAACCCTGTAGCCAACCCCCACTGGTGCCAATCCCCCACAGACCTCACCCTACAAGTATATTTATCAAAAAATGTTTTGCAGTACCATGGTACTCCCGCAGTACCTCAGCGAAACGTCAACAACATGGTCCAGCTGGACTGTGCAAGCTTCACCCAGTAAAACGTGCACCGTCCCCCAGTATAAAATCCACAGTATCTCATGGGAGAGGCGCGCTGGGTCCCGCAGGAGTAATGAAGCTCCCATGGTATGAGATTTTTATTTTTGGTCCCCTGGGGGTCCTTGTGGCACCCCTCTTTTGAGTGCCAGGGAGTCAGGTTGTCCCTACCTGCCCCGTAATGTGTTTTTAACGACTTCAGGACATGAGGACCAAGTCCCCGTGTCTTGTCATGGCAGCTGCAACATTTTTTCCAAGTTGCGGCCAGCCAATCAGATCGTTCAGTCATACAAGACCGGGACTGAAAAGGCAAACAGGAGAAAAAGCTCTTTCAGCAAATCATAAAACCTAATCTTTTAAATTTACAGCACCACAGGAGTCCAGCAGGACTCGCGCGGGACCAACCTTATAGATATACCTCTTTTTTGTATCCCTTTCAAGTCCTGCCCAAGCATCTCTTGAAACACAAATTTCTCAAAAACAGCTGAATAGATTTACACCAACTCATGAAAAGCATGCTTTCTGAGTAAAGTTCTAACTTTCTGACAAATATAGTATCATTCCTTTCACCCATTATTTCTGTGTACTTCCCAACATTTCCTATGTGAATTAACATGGAAAAACAATGTTTTGGAACCCCATGTTTCTCAGACCCCACTTAACTGATCACTATGAAACTTTCCAAGAAGGATGAACTTTTGTTTTAGAAAACTTTGTGAAGATTTGTCAAATGGCACCAAACATATTAGACATCATAAGAGGTGGTATGCACACCGTCATTTCTCTGCATATATTCCATATTTACAAACTTTTAAAGAGTTGCATGCGAAACTGGGCTGTGCCTTGCCCTAATACCAAACATATTAGAGACACAAAAACAGTTTTCCCTATGGAAACTCTGACCTAACTATAGTTACAGAGTGGCCACCACCACTGTGTTATATATTCACTGAAAAAAACAAAAAGGTTAAAGTGACAATATAATTAAGTATGGTAATAAGCAGGAGTTTAACACAAGGCCCTGCAGCTCCCCTGGTGCATGGAGCCCCCAGAATTCTCGATCCCATACAAGCTCCTCAGTCAGATCTTCTGTTTTAAGATAAAATGACAAAGAAAAACAATTAACAGCAGCTCTTTGCAGTGCAGGAGCCACTTCAGCTCATTCACTGAAAGAAACAAAACAATATTTTGATGCTTTCATTTTCAGAAAACCTAGGATTGGGTGTGGCAGTAGGCCCCTTGACAGAGTGGGTGGGACACCTCTTGAAAAGATTATTTACCACAGAAATTAGTTGTGATTGTGATTATAGTCAAGCGAACACACAGTTGTTTGTGCTTCACATTATTGAGCTATTCCTTGCTCTCTTCACTCTCTCTTATCTGCCTTTTCTCTCCTTCACGTCACTATTTCCCCCTCTTTTTTCTGCATCTCTCCTGCTCTCATTTCCTCTCTCTCCATTTCCCTCTAAATGGATATCTAGTTCCCTTTAGTTCTTTTCTCTTTGTCTTCTATCTGTCTGACTCTTCTATGTGAATCTTCAGCAGAACTCTCCTACTTTTTTCTCGATTAATTCTTTCCTCTTTAATTCTTCTTCCAAAGCTGCTCACTACATCTTATTGCCTGACGATATATCATCAATAAATCCATCCACCATACTCCATCTGTCTAACCATTCATCCATTCACCCAAAGCTGACACTTATCCCTGAAAATCTTGCTGAAGTACTCTTACCCCCACTACTCGGGCCATATAGGTGAAATACATCTGTAGGGCATGTGGAGTGGGTATGACAGGTGGCCCCCTAAAGGTATCTCAGAGGAGGGGCTCTCTAAGATTGTGTTATGCCACTGGTAAAAAAAATCTTTCTTACGCTAAAAACACCCCACAAATTCACTGAGCAAACCAAGGGTAAAAAAGTGACTACATAGTTATTTGTTAAAATGAGATAAAAACTAATGTTTTAAAACAGAAAACCCCCTGAAATTTACCAGTTATAATTTAGTGAAATAACTATAATTTGGCCCCCGCCATGTACTGCTTATGACCTCACATAATACATCACTTATGACATGTTAAATGATATAATTGATGTCACCACTGATGGCACCTCAAATTACATAATTGATAACATTACTTATGACATCACTGATAGCGTAGGCATAAACAGCATAGAGCTATTTTGTGTGCACATGGTTGCGTAGAATATAAATAGAATGAGCCCTGGATGCAAATGAGGTTGTGCAAGTTGAAAGCAATTTGGTTCACTGTTTACAAACAAAGTTTGGGGTGCCAATATTACTCTATGATAAACAAGGTAAAGGCTGAGCGCACCTGATGTGGGTTGCGGAGGCATATTTTAAAATAGCTTGTGGCTTAAAGTCAAACCCTATTGCAAAGAATCTGTGAGAAAAGCCAAAGCTTCTGTTGACAATAGATTTCCACCAATGGATGTCAGGGCACTTGCCCATGTTAAGTAGTAATACAGTGCTATAGACAAATTCTATGAAACAAGGACATTTATAAGGCATGGATGTACATTTCCATAACTTTGCTGAAGATGTTGATAAATTGCAGATTGCTGAATAACATAGAATGTAGGGGTAACCACTTTGAGGTGGTTTAACTCACACAGAGGTTGTAAGCATGGCTGTAAGATTGTGTCACAATCCCACTCACCTGAAAACCAGGAACCGCGGAAACGGAAAAAGTCCCCCCTCTCACCTCCAGACCAACCCTCCACACTGACAATAGCAGGATGGGCAATTGATCCCAAGGGGAAAGGGAAGCGGATAAACCCAACAGGCCTTGGGAGAAGAGGACAATGCCAGAGGGTAACAGTGTTTCCTGTCGGGGATGAAGGAGGATGGAAAACAGAATCTGTCTTGGTAGAATCTTGAAGGTAGGACCACTGTCAGGAAAATACAAAAAAAAGAATGAGATTTAGAAAAAAAAAGGGAAAAGGGGTGGTGTATACAACAGGTAGAGAGAACCTATACTACGTTTTCAGAAGACATATAAATCATTCACTCACCACAGATTAATCTTTTAAGGATCCCGATGAGAATAGGCTTGGAAGGGTTGATTCTACCGTAGTAAAAAAAACAGTCCTAAAAGTCCATTGGGACAGTGCACTGAACCCAATTTATAAGGAAAAGGAAAGGAAATACCTCATGTATTAGGAGAGCTCTTCCTGTCATGAGAGGGGTATCCACAGACTGCCAGAAACTTTGGGGAGTGTTGCGAAACCACTCCTGGGGTTTCTTCAGATAGAAAGTGGTAGAACAGTACTGCAATGACTGTGTTTTGGAGATGAACTTTGAAAATAAAGAGAATCCGCTCCTGCGGTATTTAGAAGCTTAAGAGGTGCTCAGGATGGTGGCCATACACCCAGGCAATCCATAACAACAAAGTACCAATAGAAGAAAAATATATATAAATCCGCTCCTGCGGTTTGTAGTCAAGCGTTGCTGCGGACGCGGCACTGGCCGGGCACCGGGAAGGAGAGAAAATAAAGAGAACCACTCCTGCGATCTTTAGGCGAGCGTTGCAGTGGTCACGGCAAGGGCCGTACACCGGGAAAGGGAAAGTACACAGAGAACCGCTCCTGCGGTCTTGGAATACTCGTTGCAGTGTTCGCGGCAAGGGCCGTACACAAGGAAAGGGAAAGTACACAGAGAACCGCTCCTGCGGTCTTAGAATACGCGTTGCGGTGTTCGCGGCACAGGCTGTACACCGGGAAAGGGAAAGTACACAGAGAACCGATCCTGAGGTCTTGGAATACGCATTGCGGTGTTCGCGGCAAGGGCCGTACACTGGAAAAGGGGGAAACCAATCGTAACCGCTCCTGCAGCTACTGGCGTGGCGGTGCTCACGGCGGCAGCCGTGCACCTAGATGCAAGGGAAAATAAGGAAACTGCTCCTGCAGTTCTGGGCGTGGCGGTGCTTACGGCAACGGCTGTGCACCGAGAAGTTCAAGAGACAATCCAGAGGATGTGGGAAACAGCGTGATAACCCAGCAAGGAATCCTGAAATATTATACTTCAAAGCCAAGCAATTCGATGTTGCTTCAGGTGTTTTAGATACAGGAACACCCCCTATCACATGGTGACTCTGAGCCCAATGAGGAAGGAGAACATTATTTAAAGGGACAGTACCAAATAAGGAATCTGCATTCATACAAAGAAAGAGGGGGACACGACCTCGAGTGGTAACAGATTGTATGCCACTGTGCTCATCTCAAAAATGTTTGTACCATATTTCAACAAACTGAGTATGTTTGTCTATAGTCCCTGACAGTGGGTGTCTTATCAGTGGTGAAGGTATACCTGTCAAGCTCTTGACTTAAAATTGTTGGTCTTTAAGAGGGTGATACTGTTAAGGTGAACAGAGTACAAGCTCTTTTTTTGGAGGGTGTTCAAGGTTTAAAAAGGGGTTGACCCCATTAAAGTCTATGGAGGTTATTTTTCTGTTAGATTGGTGAATACCAGTAAAAAAGGGTAACATCTACCAAATGTGGGTGACTTGACAGGTACGCTACGTGTCCAGCAAAGGTTAAGTCCATTATCACTTGATTGAATTTCTTTTTTTTTTTTAAATCATATTCAAAGAAGTGCATACACCCACCCCCCTCAGGAAAACTGTGGCCAACATCCTTCAATGCGCACTGCCTTCACTCTTCTACTCTTCTTTTTCGCCAAGTAGCATGCTACTCCGGAACCAATAAAGGATTAGTGGTGAATTAGTATAGTGAAACACGAAAGTAGTTTGAGTGGTGGATATGTTAGTCAGTTATTTGGATTGAGAAGGATAGTAGAGGGATAGAAGAGAGAAAAAGGTTTGCATTTATATAGCGCTTGCTACCCCTGATGGGGTGTTGAAGCGCTTTTCAGAGAGTAGCATGCTACTTTGGAACCCATAAAGGATTAGTGGTGAATTAGTATAGTGAAATATGTAAGTAATTTGAGTGGTGGATATGTTAGTCAGTTATTTGGATTGAGAAGAATAGCGAATGGATAGAAGAGGGAAAAAGATTTGCATTTATAAAGCGCTTGCTACCCCTGATGTAGTGTTGAAGTGCTTTTTAGGAGAGTAGCATGCTACTCCGGAACCCATAAAGGATTAGTGGTGAATTAGTATAGTGAAATATGAAATGAATTTGAATGGTGGACATGTTAGTTTGTTATTTGGATTGAAAAGGATAGTGGAGGGATGTTTTGGAACTCATAGAGGTAGAAAGAGGCTTGGGATGAGTAAAAGGGAGGTGGAGGGAGAAGAGTCAGAGGGAAGGATTTAGAAAGGCTTGTTTTGGGGGATTGGAATAGTAAACGAGGTATGAGATTATGCAAGGAGGGGTAGAGTAGGGCAGAGTCTAGAAAGGATTTTTGGGGGGATCCTAGTGTTGGTATGGGGTTTGGGATGAATGAGAGAGTGGAGGTAGAGAATATATTGATAGAGGTATAGAGTGAGAAATACGGGAGTGCATTGGAAAGAGTACTAGAGAGAGGTTTGAGATGAGTAAGAGAGTTGAAGTAGAGGATATATTGAGAGCGGTATAGGGTGAGAAATAGGGTAGTGCATTGGATATGCTGAATTAGAAGGAAAGTAATAAATATATAGATCCATAAGTACATGAAGGTATATAGATGCATAAAGGAAGGCAGTATATGTAGATTAAAGAAGCATTAAATAAACTCTGGCTTTCAAGTGTTGTTGTATATGGAGGGGGCCCCTCTGGACTCACTCAGGAGCTCTCAGGCCAGTGTACTGCGCTGAGGAGGGCCCCTGGACGTGCAGGGGCCTTTGTTACGCCACTGCTTCAAATGATAATAAAATATATCACGTCACCTCGAAGTTTCATTCCCATGAAAAAGGTACTCTGCCTTTGGCCTCTTGCCTATATATAATTACGGCACACCTTGGCGATTTACAATATGGTTATAATCTACAGTGGGCAGTACAGCATCTCACATATATTTCTATGCAGTGGGCTCTCTCTGACTTGTACGGTTTCTTCAAACACGAACTGTCATCACATGGTACGCATTATACTTGGCCTACTAGCACAGTATTGCATGTTGGTGACGCTCAAACACACTTCGTTGTGTGCATTTTTGAGTAATTTTTGTGAAATTTTAATAGGCGATATTGTTCAGGCCAAAAAAGAGTACTAAAAATAATAGCTTTGACTTGAGGTCAAGAAATCCTCCCAAGCCAACAGCTGCCTCACCCACTTGCTCCCCTCCCAGGTTTTAGAGCCCCCCATGCAGTTGGAAGTTACTGTCGCCAATTACGACACTCCTGCTCGCCCGAGTCGTTGCCGCAGTCGCTATCGCCATCGCAGAGCCATGACCGCTGGATGCATTTCCTGTTGTTGCAGTGAAAATCGATTGGAGAGCAGGTGGGCAGCATGCAGCCCTAATTGCAACAAGCTCTTGATCAAATGTGTTTATTACATTTTTCAAAGGGTACAAGAGTACCACGAAAGGTATCAATTGACAACATAGATGTGTATGTGAGTGCATAGTGCTGCTCAAAATGTTACATACTTGAAAAGAAACATGTGAAAATAGCGAAGTCAAATGTACATTGTATGCATAACTTCCCTTGCACTGTGCAGAAATGCAACATTCCCACAAATAAAGAATATAAGCATGAATATCTATAGGGGACCAAGGGGTAAGAAGGAAGAAGCCCTTGCCCATCCTTTCCCACCTTATTCCCTTCAACAAGGAAAACAAAGAGAAAGGTGAAGAAGTTCCCTTTGAGTGAGGAGAGAGGGGAGAGGTTTAGACAGCCAGTAATATCGGGACAGGTAGATGACCCTCTCTTATGTAGTGGCTGGCCATCAAGAGAGAAGGTTCCTAGAGTTCTTAATCAAAGAGCTGTAGGGGCACGAAGGCGAGGTGGTGAGAAGCACAGGAATTAGAATCTGAACATACTGTCAACGAGAGGACACCAAGTTGCCTTGAATTTGTTTTCAGTGAGTGGGAGATATATTCCATTGCTAAAATATGCCA
Source organism: Calotriton arnoldi (assembly GCA_963921515.1). Taxonomy (NCBI): domain Eukaryota; kingdom Metazoa; phylum Chordata; class Amphibia; order Caudata; family Salamandridae; genus Calotriton; species Calotriton arnoldi. Next base: position 1,424,549 of record CAWUFW010001370.1, read on the forward strand.
GTCTGTTGAACCACAGTGGTATTGCAGATGCCTCTTTTTTTCTGACAGAAGAGAGAGATCAGTTGTCTTGCTGGTCCTATCATATAAGTAAGGGTTGTCCAGTTGGAGCATATCATACCATCTAACTGAGTAGGCTGTAAGCCTAAGATTAGTATGGGAGGGTCAGGGAGCATAGGGTAGCCTAGTGTGCACTTAATGTGGCCTAAGACTTCTTTCCAGAATGTTTGGATCACTATGCAGAACCACAGATGCCCGACTGCAGTGGCAACATAGGGAGGAGGCAGTAGGGAACATTTTTTGAGCCGAAACGGCATTAGGTACTATTGGTACATTATGTTGTATGAATTTTGTCTGTGAGGGATGGGTCTATAGGTTTTGGGAGAGTCTCTGCATAGTCCCTCCCACTTCTTGGTTATTATAGGGGTTCCCAGTGCGGTTTCCTAGCGAGTTTGATACGGGTGTGTCATGGAAGGTTTGCAGTCATTAAGAGCCCGATATGTGTTGGAGATTAGGCCTTTTGTACCGTTTTATGAGCGGATTATTGTCTCAAAGAAAGAAAAGCAAAAATGTTGTTGACTAGAAAGGTGTTGGCGAGCAAATTATCACACACCTGAGAGAAAAGCGCATAGAACTGCCCTAGCACAATATAAAAACTTACTGATATCAGAAAAAAGGGATTATTTTACTAAACAGATCAAGAAAGGAAAAAATTCCTCTAAGAACTATTTGCAGTAATAAACAAACTAACTATACCCAAAAATACAGGGATCAAGGGCAACCAAAAGTTCTGTGACGACATTGCAGCTGCTTTTAAAGCCAAAGTCCTGGACATTTTTAAGGTCTTTGAGGATACATCAGTTCACCTCCCCACCACTCAACTGACAAGCCCTGACTCTGAAAATAACACCCTGCTCAGCTTCTCCCCCACTTCATCTGAAGCAGTGGAAAAATATGTAAGAGAAGCAAAGTCGGGATCCCCCTCCGACCCATGCCCGCAGGCATTTCTGAAAGAAATAGCGGAATTGGAGAGTCCTGGGCTCACAGAAATTTTTAACTCTATGTTTGACTCTGGCAATTTTCCTTCCAGATGGAAACATACCTCCATCCTTCTGCTGCTAAAAAAACCCAACCTGGATGCGACTAACCCGCATAACTACCGACCTATAGCCCAGTTGCCGTTGCCAGCCAAAATAATTGAAAAAATCATGAATATTCAATTAGCCCAATTTATTCGCGAAAATAACCTGCTCAATCACTCCCAGTTTGGATTCCGCCAAGAGCACAGTACGGAAACGGCACTCATCAATGCCACAGAGGAGATTAGAGCGGTGATGGATGGAGGAGGCACAGCCGCCCTTCTGCTCCTCGATCTGTGAGCCGCTTTCGATTCTGTGGATCACTCTCTCCTGCAACAGCGGCTGGAGCGTCTGGGGGTCAAGGGTATGGCATTAGCCCTACTGTCCTCCTTTCTCAAGGACAGGAGATTAACAGTATCGGTAGTTGGGTATCATTCAGAGCCTTATACTCTCCCGTGCGGAGTACCACAGGGCTCCTCCTTGAGCCCTTCTCTTTTCAATGTCTACATCTCCGAACTGGCTCCTCTGATCCGGGATTTGGGGTTTAGTCTGACGTCTTACGCCGACGACACCCGGATAGTGGTGGCTGCATATAAAAATCAGGCCCCTCCTACTCAACAATTTCAGAACTGCATGAGTACAATAAATAGATGGATGAGTACGCGTTGTCTCAAACTCAACTCTGAAAAAGCTGAGGTCCTAATTTTTGGTAACATGCAGCCAAACTGGGGCAATCTGTGGTGGCCGGCAGAGATGGGAGAATCACCAAAACCAGCGGTCAAGGCTAAGAACTTGGGAGTATGGTTTGACAACAAACTATCACTTTCTCATCAGACAAATGCAATTGTCTCCGCCTCCCTTAAGAAAATAAGGAAGATATTTCCTTATATTCCCGCGGACACAAGGAAAACCGTGGTAACATCACTAATCCAGTCCAAACTGGATTACTGCAATGGGCTTTATTTGAACATACAGAAGCAGTTTTTAAAAAAGCTTCTGATCGTTCAAAATACAGCAGCACGGTTACTGGTCAACATTCCTAGGTGCAAATCTGTATCTAAAGAGATTCGCGGCCTGCACTGGCTTCCTGTATTACAACGCATCAAATTTAAGGCCCTGCATCTGGCTTATAAAGCACTGAATCACACAGGTCCTTCCTTTCTTCAAAAGCTTTTTGTCTGGTATGAACCAACCAGACAACTCCGTTCTACAGGGGCCAGACTCTTGACAGTGCCCAGAATTCGAACATCTCACTCGGGTGCCAGCAGCTTTCACTATGGCACCTCTAAACTCTGGAACACTCTTCCGAGTGAGCTCAGAAGTGCTAGCTCCCTCACCATCTTCAGGAAAGGACTAAAAACCTGGCTATTCCAGAATTAGACGCTCGATCGGGCTTACTGTGTTCTCAGCGCCAAGACACCCCCGGGTATTCGTGCGCTTTACAAATCTCGTTAACATTAACATTAACATTAAATGACGTGAGAGTTTGCGTGGTGGCTAGGCCATTAGGGGGATGCAGAGCCCAATGATGTAAATGAAAGTATTGGAGATGCGAGGATTCGGATAGGTGAAATTTAGTTTTGCATTGTTCGGATTATTTAATGGTGCCCCCTGCAAATTGATCACTTAGTGATCTGCATTTGCCTCATTCCCACACGTGGAGTGAGGTTGGGTCAAGCGCTGGGGAAAAGTCAGTGTTCAGTGCAATTGGGGTGTTGTGGGGGGGAAGGGGCGAGGCCCCTTTTCACAGCTATTTGATCCCAGATATCACTCACTTTCTTGGTGGGCATGGCAAGTTATTGGCTATTAAGGCAGAAATGACATGGGAGCCAGGCCAGATCCCACAGGGGGTGGGACTCCATTGCTCTGTTTATGTGGAAGCAAAGGGAATGTAAGTGTGCAGTTCTATAGTAGTCCACAATGTTGGGGCATGCAAAACTGTCTTGATCCTCAGTACCATTAGAAGTTTTGAAGAGATGCATGCTTTCTTGCCACCCCATATGAAAGAGAGGAGTCTACTTTGGAGTGATATGAAGTCAGTGCAGGGGATGGGCATAGGGAATGATTGAATTAGGTATAGGAACCTCGGTAAGATATTCATCTTTAAAACATTAATGTGTCATGGCCATGAAATATAAAGAGGTTTCAATTTCCCTGGCATGTTCTAGGATCTTTTGGCAGTATTCTGGCCATTTGGTTTTGGTTCAGCCTTCAGGTTTAGAGGTGATGTTAAGACCCAAATAGCGGGTATTGTGCGGGCCCAGTGAAATGGGACGAGGGCGTGAAGGGGAGGGGAGGGACGTCTCGAGGGGGGATCATCAAGTTGAGTATGTGCAATTTCGGTTTGTTGATTTCTAAACCTGAGACGTTTTCAAATTCCTCCAAGCCCGCCACTAGCGCAGAAAGTGAGTCTGAGGAATTGGTTAGTTTAAGGAGGAGCTCATCGGCGAAGAGGTTGATATTGTGATGTCTGCCCCCAAAGGTGACACGGTTGATCAGGAGGTACTGTCAGATTTTATTGGCAAGAGGCTCAACCACTAGGGCAAATAGCAAGGGCATCCCACTCTAGATCCCTCGGAGAGCGTGATGGGCTGTGTGGGCCTGCCGCTAACTGTAACGATTTTCAACAGAGTAGAATATGCCCCCATAATCTTGTCTCTCACCTTGGTACCAAGGGGGATTTTCTCTAGGACTGCCTCAAAGAAGGCCCAGCTTACTGAATCAAATGCCTTAGAGCCATCTAGTGAGAGGATGACCATCAGGATATTCCATTTGTGTACTTTGTCTACCCGGTGAGCCAGTCACCTGATGTTATTTCACTTTGGCAATGTCTCACAAAGCCGACTTGGTCGGGGTCAACCAGTCCGGGGAGCAGAGGGTCTAATCTCAAGGCCAGTATTTAGGTGTATAGCTTGCCATCTGTATTGAAAAGAGTTATGGAACAGAACGAAGCACAGTCTAAGGGGCTTGCCGGGTTTTGGAATTAGCACCACAAGCTATTTATTAATAGCGGTAAGTGCCCTTACAATATTGGTGGCAAGACAGTTCACCAATGTAGACAGCTTTCTAATATTCCTGTCATTTAAACCTATTCATACTGAAGGAATCATAGCACTAAAGATATCACCAACTACTTGTGAAGCACTATGTCTGGCTCTTCCAAGAGTCACTAATCCCTTATCATCTATTTCACCTACATGGTAACCCTTAGAAAACACTAAAGCTAAGTAGAAGCTCCCTATCCAATTTGCAGAAAGCTTAAAATAAGCATTCCTCCATCATTCATACTAAACTCCAGGAACAACAGGACCCTTTCCCACAAATATCTGATCCACCGAAACTTCATATTTCTCTACATATTCACTTCAATCCACCATCTGAGGATTTTTCACCTTTTCTTTCCTATTCATAAAAGCTTTACCTTGCCAATCCAAATGTAACAGTGGTTACTCTTGGCTAATTCACCACAGGCTCTGCACTTGTCTTGGGTTGGCCTTGAGACACCTGTGTACGTACAATTGTCTCTCTCCCCTGAGAGTTCAGGCTGGACTGGAGTTTGTCTCTGAAAATCAGTGGTTGTTGTCACCACTTCTTCACTAACTTATCTCACTCTCTTGGCGTGGGAAGGATGTATCCAGTTTGGGAGACCACCTCACTTCACAGCAGTGTTCGTCACAAGGATGACTTGAAAGGGACCACACCAGCAGGGCTCCATGCAACCTTTACTGACATTTTCTTCACAAAAAAACAGTCTCCTGGACTACGGTCATGCCTTGGAAGGGGAAGTCACCAACTCAACCTGGTGAGAGGCAGAACACTCCACGTCAGCCAGTGTTTTGCAGTAGTCAAGAACCATATCATCAATAAAATTGATAAACGCAGCTGCCGGCATGGCCAGAAGTCTCATACCTCTCCCCCATTCTAATTTTATGGGCAACAGTCCTGTCCTGCGTTCAGGAGTGCTTCAGAGATTCATCAAGCAAGGGAAGGGCTTTGGGTCACTGAGGGATGTGGACACACATACTTTGACAAGTTAGGATTTCAGTGTCCCGTTGATAAGTTTGATGATGCCACAAGCCTTAGGGGTGTAACTACAATGGATATTCTGATTCATCTGTAGAGCTACAAAACATCCTTATCCCTTCATTTTGAAGTGTGTCCCATGATCTAACTCCAGAGAAACTGGTAGACTGAACCAAGGGATCAACTCACTCAATAACAGTTTGGCCACAATGAAAAAGACATTCCTTCTAGTCGGGTATGCTTCCACGCAATGGTAAAAGATGCACACTATCACTAGTATGTAGCAGAGCCCATTGCATACTAATAAGCATGCACAGATACTTTGGACTCTTGAGTAGTCCTTGATATCTTCAACCCATCAATCTATTTCTGTCGAACTTTTGTTTCCAAAAAGTTAACCACCCGGTTATACTAACCCATAACAATAGGTGAAGGCTCATGAATTCGAGGATCCCTTGGAGGCTAAGCAGTCGGCCACTGCCCAGTTAATTTGCACACTGCCCACAGATCGTTAGGAACCACAATATCAAAGAAAGTATTCAAATCCTACCAAAGCACCTTTGACATGTTCACAAACTTCTCAACCCAGGTATACCATGAATTTGGATTTTCTTGCAATTTTGAAAATTGGTTTGTAAATGTGGAAAGATCACCATGACTCCAAGGTACACATTCTCAAAAACCAAAAACAAAGCAATAACTTTTGTTTGTTCCACTCTTGTATAGTTAGCAATTACTCTAGGGGAGAATTGGGAATAATGCCCTCCTGACATTATCACACACACACAAGTGAATTCACGACCAGCGGGAAATCACCCTAATTAGTGCCGTCTACAGTGGTAGTGTTAGAAATTGAGTTGGAGGTTGACTGGGGTATGAGCTCTAGTCAAGCAACAACCACAGTCTTAGCCAGGGTAAGAAGCAGGCACACGCTAAATTAACCTGTGCTCACCCTCTGGTAGCTGGGCATAGAGCAGTCAGGCTCAACTTAGAGGCAATGTGTAAAGGACTTGTGCAACACTTCAAACAGTAAAACAGTGAAAACACCACACAAAAAGAATCCACACTAGGTTAGAAGAATGGATAATAAATAAAACAAGACCAAAGTGACAAAAATCCAATAAGTAGCACTTGAGACATGAATTTTTAAAGAATAAACTGTAAAATATCGCTTAGAAGCAATAAGAGGTTACTTGTGGCATCGGATCGGGACAATATAATAAGTTCAGGCTGACTGCGATGGAGCATGGGCCAAATACAGGAACACAGTGATGCCAGCTGAACAAGAGCACCTTGATCTTGGCTGCGTCAACGTCGAAGATTTATCCGGCCGTAGCCGGATAGATGCGTCGGTGTCGATCCATGCAGTGTAGGCGATGCGCCGGTCCTAATCTGCTTAGCAGCAATGATGTGTCAACTCTGATGAGTGAAGAGCTGTGATGCGGAGATTCATCATTGTTGTCGAGGATGCCATCAATGGAGTTGTGGAGACCTTGAGCAGTGGCGGTTCCGAAGGTGACGCTTCGGGGCAAATCCCGCAGCAGAGGCGATGCGCAGGTTCTGGTCAGGCAACAGGAGCAATGCGCTGGCTCCGATCCATGCAACTGGTGTGATATGCTGGTTATGATCCACGCAACAGGGGTGATGGGCTGGCTCTGATTCAGGCAACGGCGCTGATTCAACAGAGGTTGCAGGGATTTTGCTGAAGCAAGCAACTTAGGCCTCACTTCCAAGGGTCAAGGCTGGAATGGCACCACTTGGCAGGGCAGATTTACAGATGACATAGTCCAGGTGCAGAAGCAGGTAAGTTGGAAGTCTTTATGTCCCTGAGACTTCAGATCAGGAGGAGCAGGGCAGCACAGCAAGGTAGGAATACAGCAAGACAGCAGCCCAGCAAAGTGGCAGTCCTTCAGCAGCACAGCAGTCCTTTTTCCTGGCAGAGTCTTCACATGTACATAAGTGTACTGAAGTCATGGTGTCAGAGTTCCAGTACTTATACCCAGTTGGGCCTTTGGAGTGGGGGAGACTTCAAAGACAGGTCTTTGCAGTGCACAGAGGTCCTCCCTTCCTGCCCTGGCTCCAGACTCACTATGGGGGGGGGGGGATGCAGCCCTTTGTGTGAACAGGACACAGCCTATTCGGGTGTAAGTATGACTGATTCCAGCTCCTCCCTCCGATCCTGCCAGGATGGCCCCTCAAGTCACACCTAAGCTCCAATTGTGTGTGGCTGTCTAGGGGGAATACACAAAGCCCAGCTGTCACCCTCCTCAGACGTATCAGAGACCGGCAGTAGGCACCAAATGGCTTAAGCAAGAAAAGAGTCAACTTTCTAACTTCAAAGAGTTTATGATTTGATAGTGAGTTACTTTAACTAAACAACTGTTTTGTTTTCCTTTGTAGGGTAAACAGACAAATGTTTATTGGCTCAATGTGATTTACTGTGGTTCTGCAATTGTTTCCCTGTTCACGAAGAAATTGTGCTGTGATTGCTTCTGTGCCAAGGCTTCGCGGGGGGATTGGTGTAACATCACTACTTGTTGTGCTCTGATTGATTGTCTGCCAGCATAATCGCGCTGTGATAGATTGACCTTTGACAGAGACACATTGCTATTGGTGGTTGTTTGCTAGGTTCTCTGTTTACGGTACTTTGATTTTGTCTGACTTGTTTGATTGATTTGAGCATGTTAAATATAAAATATGGGTGGAGTATTAACAAAACCTAAACCTAAGAAAGAAGGGATATGTAAGGAAATACAGAAGTTGCTGAGTGAGGGCATGCTAGCATATGAAATCAATGGAAGGGTTCTGAATTCCTGAATGGAATAATTATATAAAGCATAATGAGGCTTTTCAAGTCCCAATGGAGGGTACTTTTAATATTAAGAAAGTAGATTTCGTGAGACAAACGTTCTATAATATTGAACCAATACAGAGAACTACACAGATTAAGGCGCTAAATAAATGGGACCACATGGCAATAGAGAGAGAGGGGGACAAGGAATAAATAGAACTATAAAGAAATCATTTAGGAGCTGGTTGGGAGGCAAACTAGATCACCAAGAGAAAATGTGGAGGGGAGATATGATGGAATGTGTTAAAAACCTTTCCAGCTAAAGTTACAGGAACAGACCAAGACAAAACCAAAGAGAAAGGAGCGAATGTGGAATGAGATGATGATGACAAATTCATAAATGAACTGTTGATTTCAAGACCTCCTCCGCATACAGATAGATGGATAGAACTGACCCAGACTATTGTTGGGGGTTGGCAGGGATGGTGGTAAAGATACTGCTGCGGGGCAAACTCTTACTGGAGCTATACTGTGTGCTCCTTCAGAAGTTTCAGTCACAATGACAATGCCCAGTACAAGTGGGATTGGGGCACAAGAAGGACTGGATACATGAAAAGACAGTGGTGGTAGGGCAGCCCCATAAAGAAAATTGTATTGGGATTCTAAACATAGAATTTGGAGAAATCTTGCACAGAAATATGTATTTAAACAGAATATTGACCTACAATGCTGACGAAATGAAATATTTGAGGCAGCCAGATGTTTTAACGAAGCTCATGATAAATTGGAAGAATTGACTGATAAACTAGAGGATCTAAGTGGGGTGCTTAATCTTACTTGCGGTGTTTTTAAAAAACGGTGGTGATTAGAAAAAAGGAATACCTTCTCATGTTTGTAGGAAGGACAGTGTTCAAAAAATTGTAAAATACCCCTCACACACTGGTTCCCGGAGAGCCACGAGAAGGTATTCCCAGGTGTTCTAGCAGCCGGCAGCATTGTCTGTATGAAGGCGCCCCTATACCCTCGTGACATCTCATGGAGAGGACACATTAATATACGAATGATATACTAATGATATAATTTTCAAATGCGCAATTGGGGCGCAGAGAAGAGTACTTGTGATCAGTAGGCCTATGTACATTTATACAGCCCAGTGAGGCGTTATAGGGATTGTTTCGGTCCTGAAGAAGAAAGCCTAGGGGATGGCTTCTGAAACATGTCGACCTTGTAGAAAGTGACCCATTATAGTACACCATCTACTTTTTTCCCCCTTTTTTTACCATTCTCAGCTAGGGAAGCTAATAAAGTGTATTCTTTTCCACTAGCCAGGGAATTTTTAAACCATCACATATATTTATATTTCACGATCCCACGCACTACACATATACACTAATCACTAAAGTAAGTGCTCCCGCATCCACGTAGGTAGTAGCACGCCCGTCCCGTAGAGGGGCGGGAAGACCCCAATGATGAAGCATGACACTGAATCAGGTTTCAGTGTGTGAGGGGTATTTTACAATTTTTTGAACACTGTCCTTCCTACAAACATGAGAAGGTATTCCTTTTTTCTAATCACCACCGTTTTTTAAAAACACCGCAAGTAAGATTAAGCACACACTTACGTGCGTTTATATGTTTTTGTAGTAGAATCTCTTTGTTGATTTGCGATACTGAGAGGAGGACGATTCTACCTTTTTCCTCTTCACTCCCCCTCATGATATTTTTGTTGATAAACTAGAGGTCCACATTAGTAAAATGAAAAATATAAAACAAAATTACAAAACAGATTTAACACATGATGAAATTAAAGAGACGGGTCTCATTACCTTGAAGGCCCATATTAAAGATTTGATTGAGAAAACTTGAGCGTGGGAAGATTTGAAGAAATATCAAGATAAATGGAAAAAAGGGACAGTGGATAAAAAAAATGAAGGACATTGAGGTAAAAGGGGCAAGAAACATACCAAGTGATCGAGAAGCAGGAACAAGTCTTGTAGCTGAGTTTCCTTTAAAGGATGTACAAGGAGTGACTTTGGCGCATCTCCCCTGGACAAGGGCAGACCTGCATGTTTTTACACATAATTTTTCAAAGTTGAGAGAAGATCCAGCAATACGGTATGATAAAATTCATAAGTTAAAATCACCTTTCTCCGATGTGATGGATTGATTTAAAAATGTTATTTGAGATTGTTGTTCCAGGAGATTTGTGGTTGGAGTGTAAGGTGGCTGTTGGATGGCCAGCACAGGAACCAGATAGACTTGGTCTTAATAATGCCCTAACTGCAGAATTAGCTGAGAAATACAAGGCAGTGATTAAGCATTTGAAAAAACGAATTCAAGAGAGCAATATAAATTGAGGAAAGATTATGAGAACAACATAGGAGCCTATAAAGCCAGTGCATTCCTATTATGAAAGATTGATGCAGGTATTTTAAAAGCTTAGTGGAGTTGAAAATCCAGAGAAGGATGCTGTTGGGGGATTCATGTCTGAGTTTGTGAATGGACTAAGGTCAGAAATAAGTATTCTTATTCAGCAGAGTGAGTTGTGTTGGTCAACAAAGGGTATTGATGAGAGAAATTGGCAAAGAACAGTAGTGATTATCATGAAAAGAAACAAAAGAAATTGAGGGGAAAATTATATATTGCACAAAAGAAACAATTTGAAAAGGGATCAATGAATCAAATGGTTGCAAATAGGAATTTTGTGAGAAATGGTATGAATGGGATAAATCCATTGATGCAAGAGGGTAGAGTGAATAGTATGAATGGAAATGTTGAGATGTTGAAAAAGAACACTACTTGCCATATTTGTGCGTGGATTGGGCACTGGAAGAGGGAAAGTTGACATAATCCAGAAAGGGTTCAAGACAATTCAGGGAAAAACCAATACAGACCAACTAAAGAGGCTGAGGAAGGAATGAAACCCATAATTTAAAAAATGATTGAGAAAGGAATCCTTTGAGAAGAGCTTGTTGTCCTTGCAATTCTCCTGTGATGGGAATAAAAAAGCTTAATGGGAAATGGGGAATTGTTCAAGAAGGTATAATATTGTTTCAGATTCCAACAGAGGGAGAATGGTACACAGTCATTGACTTGTGTCAAGCATTCTTTTCAATACTGTTGCACGAGGATTCTCATTTACTTTTCGCGTTTCAATTTTTGAATGAAGTTCTCATCTGGTGCATGATCCCACAAGGGTATACAGAAAGTCCATCAATTTTTTCACAAATACTAAAGAAATATTTGGAGAATTTAAATTTGCCATGTAATTCAACTCTAGTCTGGTATACAGAAGACCTCATAATACCATTCAAGACAAAAGAGGATTGCAAACTTGATACCATTGCATTGTTGAATCATTTGGCTGAAAATGGACATAAAGGCTCCCCAGTAAAGATGCAGTATCGTCAAAAGGGGGTTATTTATCTCGGACAACATATTGAAAAAAGTGTGCGAAATGTCTCAAAAGAACGCGTTTCTGCAATTTTGAAATTGAATCCCCAGACCAACCAGAGGGAAGTGTGGGTGTTTATTGGAATTGTTGAGTACTGCAGACAATTGATCCCAAATGTTTCCCTGATTGTCAAGTTTTTAGTAAGGCTAACATGTAATGATGTACAAGATCCAGTACCGTTTGATGATGAGTACCTTGATGCATATAAAACATTGAGAGTTTGTGTCATGCACCCGCACCTGGAATGCCTGATTGCAATATGATGTTCTACTTGTTCTGCCATGAAAAAGATGTATGTACATTTTCAATCCTTACACAAAAACATGGGGGACTCATGCGCCCAGTGGCGTACTTGTCAGGAGTGTTGGATCCAGTAGCTGCAAGTCTTCCTGGATGTCTAAAATCGGTTGCAGCAGGTTGTCTGGAAAATGAACAGAGTGAAGGAAGTGTGATGGGTCATACTTTAATGGCCTATGGCCCACATTCAGTTGAAATTCTTTAGAAAAGAGCAAACACGCAATACTTAACAAACAGCAGGCTGGCATGATTGGAGCGGATAATTCTCGGAGCAGACAATATTTCTATTCGGAGATGCAATGGTTTGAATCCAGTGATACTGCTACCAAATTCAGACAAAAGTGAAGACAGGGATAGTGAAATTAATGATGAACTGAAGCACGATTGCATTGAAGTGACCGAACTATGCAAAAACCAAGACCCCACATAAAAGAAATTCAATTAGAATTGTCAGATTTGACATTGCTTGTTGATGATTCTTGTCTGAGAGACAATATGGAGGATTGAGAGCCTCTTATGCAGTGTGCTCTATTAGAGAGACATTCGAGGCATCCTCCTTACCAGATGTGACATCAGCAGAGGTAGCAGAATTGATTGCCTTGACCAGTTCTTGCTGCTTGGCAAATTATTTGGACGTAAAGATTTATACTGATAGCCAGTATGGTGTTGTTCATGATAATGGGCATCTATGGTCGCAGAGAGGATTTGTGACGTCTTCAGGTGGTCCAATAAAAAATAAAATGTACATATTGGATTTGTTAAATGCAATTAAAAAACAAAGGAAATGGCAGATGTAAAGTGTCAAGCCCATAATGCTGGCAAGGATTTGTTTACATTAGGAAACAAATATGCTGCTTAGATGCTGAAGTACTGCACCTTGCAGGAAAAGCCAGTTATTCAAGAAAATAAAAATTAAAACATTACAGGTATACAAGACTCAAATAGTGCAAACTGTTTCTATTTGGATTCAATGCAGACTCCTGAGAGCAAATTAAGAGATTTGCAGGAGGATGCGCCAGAAAATGAGAACATGAAATCGGAGAAATTAGACTGTAAAAGAATTATCAAGATGTGTATGTAAATTCAGAGCAAAAATATATTTTGCTCCATCAATTTTACAACCCATGTGCAAATATTTGCTTACTCAAACTCATGCAGGAAGAGATAGTTTGATAAGGTTGTTTAAGAAATACATGTTGCTGAATCTGTATGTAACCATTATTTGGTTTGTAATTTAGACAAACAGGGAGAGAAGACTGTTACCATCATGATTCACACTGGCAAATCAGAAGGCCCATTTGCGAGATTACAGGCAGACTTTATTGAGATGCCACATTGCAATGACCTGAAGTATATCTTGGTAGTAATTTGCCTATTTTTAAAGTAGGTCAAAGCACTTCGCACTAGGAGAGCAGATAGCCGTACACTTGCCAAATTATTATTGAGGGAATCGATACTGGCATTTGGCCTCCCAACTTCTTTTGCTACTGATCATGGCACACACTTCATAAATTAAGTGTTACAGTTTATATGTGCAGCTTTTAAAATCAAGCAAAGATTCCACTGTACCTATTGACCAAAATCTTCAGGTGCTGAGGGGCAAACTAATGGCACTCTCAAGAATTAACTGGCAAAAGCGTGTGCTTCAACAGGATTAAAGAGGCCAGAAGCACTTCCCCTTGTGCTAATGAATATGAGAAGCACTTCCCCTTGTGCTAATGAATATGAGATGACAGGCCTATCACCCCTTGAAGTGATCATGGGCAGAGCAATGAGACTTGCACATGTACCTTCAGTTGCATTAGTTTCTATAACTCATGACATTGTACTGAATTATTGCAAATGACTCGCTAATGTGGTGAAATCTGTCTCTTACCAGGTGAATGCAGCAACAGAAGACTACGAGGATACATCCTGCCATGATTTGAGCGTGGGTGATTGGGTGTTTTTTCGCAAAGACATCTGCAGTGGTTGTCTCGATGAGTGTTGGAGCGGCCCTTTCCAAGTGATACTGACCACCAGCAGTGCAGTCAAATGTGCGGGAGTGCCTCAACGAATCCACGCTGCTCACACAAAGAGAGTGTGAGTAGCTGAAGCAGTGGCTAAGGCAAGAACAGAGGATCCAGGTGCACAGTCTGCTGAACAAGGTCACAGACAAATTCAGGTTTGCAGTGTCTATCCAGAAGGGAGTGAAAATGTTTCTGTATCTGGTGAAGTTCAAATAGAAACCCGAAGAGACCAGTTTCAGGTGAGCGAAAGTTCAGATGAAGAGTCTGAAACTTTTTTAAAGTCCAGCTACAAAGTGACCTGAATGAAGAGCTGTTGCAATGCAAAAGCATAAAGCATGAGTGTCAGCAAATAGAGGGGGTCTCTGTTGAAAAGAGTGACAAGTTGCAATTGGAAATCAAAATTGAAAAAAAAAACTTCTGGAAGAAGAAAGTTCACTGTGGAAAAAGCGAACAAAACAGAACCTGAGTTAAGTGCAAGTATGAATCAAAGTCTTGGGAAAGAAAGAGATCGAAAGACTGTTTCTGAAGAAATACCCAGAAAAAGAACTTGCAAAAGAAAACACTGTGAACCAGAGAAAGATATAAAGAGACATTTGAGTTTGGAAACTGATGAGATTGAATCACCAGCTGCAGAGATACAAGTTATAAAGAGAGTTCCCAATCGGAAATATACTTCACCAAAGTGGGGGAAACTAGCTACAGTGGAGAAAGATACTGATGAAGATGCATATTTCCAAATGAATAAGTGCCATACTGTTTTTGAAAAAGGATCATATCTAGAGACTGATTCTAAGGAAGAGCCACCCTCAGGGTGAAAAAGAGACTTTGAAATACTGAATTTTGATGAAAGCTACTATATTGAGACAGGTAACTTTTGCTCAAAGACAGAAATAACTGAAGAACAAAAAGCATGCAGAGACTGATAATTTTTGATGAAGCTGACTTTGAATGTTTTTTTGTTGTTGCAAGAACTGGAAGTGAATAGTACTTTTTGTTATAGACTGAAAGAAGAAATTAATTTTTGCCATAACATTGTTGTTGTTTGGTCTCTAATATGAAGATGGGAAACAGCAAATGCTGTAACATTGAAGGGATGGTGCTATTAACATTGATATTATCAGTAATAGTTGGCCTGTTGGTGTGCTTACTGACTTCTGTGGGAAATGATTCACATCGCATAACTAGTGAGACTGCAATTAGGTCTAATGATAAAGAAACTAAGCCAATAGTACCTCCACATGAACAGCATGTAATTACTGGTTTTAGAGATCATTTATATACTAAAATGATTAAACAAAATATTGAAACTATGAAAGTTAGTAGTTGCTACGCTTGCACTTTCCTTCCTAAATCAATTGGTGAAGGAGTCACCTTTGTCCAAGTAGAGCTTTGTTAATCCCTTTCTTGTAGTGTTTTCGTTGCTATCTTTAATTATGAGGAGTTTCTTTCCCCATATCTGACTGACTTTAATTTGACTTTGGAGTCTTTATTCTTTAGTGAGAGTAATAAGGAAATTAAATATGGTAAGTATTTGAGAGAGATTGCACAAACCAGAACTGATACTAACATGGATGAAGTTTATCCGTGTTTATTAAGTAGTGAAAAGCGTGACTTCATTATTGAATATAATGAAAGAGGTCTAAAAGCGGTGAGAAATTTGGAAGAGCAAAAGATTGCTTTAGGCGAAATTGAGGAAGAAGAATTTAGGTTTTCAGGTCTACATCCAAGGTTGAAGATGGAGCAAGAAAGGAAAGGTGAGATATATATGGTGAGGAATAGTTCCATATAAGGAGATGGAGTAGATTTTTTTGCTGAGAGTATATGTGATAAAATTTATGAAGTTAGTGGAGAAGAACCTATTATTAGGGGTGTTTATTATGTTTGTCGAAAGACGGCTTACTTTAATCTGCCGAAGAACTGGGTAAGATCATGTTATTTAGCTTTAGGTTTCTCTAGAATTTTCATGTGGAAGAGTTGGAAGAGGAACATAATTTGAGGAGAATGAAGCAAAATTTTGGTCAAGTAGCTATGGATATTTTAGGGGTTTTTATTCCTCCAATGGGAATAGTGGTAAATGGTATGAAGATTAGGAATCAATCTAGAGTTGTAGATAGACTTGCTGTGGATACTGCAGGATCCTTTAAATTAGTAAATGTAGACGTGTTAGTGTAGAAACCTGCTTTCTTTGGTGATACCAAATGCTTGAAATTCGTTCCTTAGGCCCTGCTAAGTTAAACACACAAGTCACTGCACAAAATGGTTGTACGTTGCCATTTTGTCTTTAAGCAAAGCTGCTACTGTAATGCAAGGCTTGCACAACAAAGGACTGAAAATAGCTTCGCTACAGCTATCTTAGCATTTTGCACACTTCAGCATATTATATTGCGAAATGTTTCTGGTGCACAGGTTATGAAAAATGCCAATTCAGCATATTGCATTACGGTGGAAAGTCCCATAAGCTGCCCAATTGGGACACGTGGTCAGCAACAGTAGTTTTCGGACCTTAATTGGTATGGCGCTGTTTAGGCCTTCGCTAACTGGTCAATTAGACTATGCTTAATTTGTTTTACGTATACTATGATGCTGCATCCTTTATGTTTTGCCCTATAAAAACTGTCAGACACGTCACATCTTTGGGCATTCAGTATCTATGCTGTCTGTCTCCGTGCTGCACGTATTTGCATTGTTTGTTGGTCTCCAATAAATTGTGCCATCAATTGTGCTGACAAGAGACTTGTATTTGTGGTATTATTTCTTATTCTTTATTTCAGTTTCTACATTAGCATTAAAACAATGGTGATGCAGAACACTCTTGCCATAGATATAGTCTTGGCGAAGGAGGGTGGTGTCTGTAAAGTAATTAAGGCAAAGAAGTGCTGTACATACATGCCGGATTATAGTGGAAAGATTGACTCTTACATTACTAACATAACTAGTTTGACTCAGGAGATTAGGTCATTAGAAGATCCAGGTTTGTAGGAAGATATAGGATCTTGGGTAAGGAAAATAGGGAGTGCTTTTGGAAAAGTTGGTGAGTGGCCAAGTAATTTTGGCTGTGGTGTTTTACAAGCTGTTTTAACACCAATAATAATAATATTGGTTTGTGCGAGTTCCCTATTTCTTCTATTAAAACTAATGGACTGTATGATTAGAAGGTATAACAGAAATAATAGGAGTAGAAATAAGGATGATAATTCTTTAAGAAAAAGGAAAATATAAATGGACTTTTAACTTGACGATTACTGGTATTGAGTATTCAACCAGATGAAGCAGATGGAGGAGAATGTTCAATTAAACAAGAAGACGAAGACTTATGGCTGAATAATAAAGTTATTAATGGGATTAAGAATTTTGTTTTTAATATGGATGCAGTTTCTGCTGTTCTGCTCATCTCGCTCATGCTCATCCCCCCTCCGCATACGTGTCCTGCTGCAAACCATTTCTCCTCTTCTTTCCATGGAGCATTAAGTAAATGAAGTCAAGGATTCAAAGATAAACTATTGTGTTAGGAAGTGTGTATTGTGAATGAAGCTTCCATTGTGTAGCCAAAAATCATATTCAAGGACTACTGCTGGAAGTTCCACTGAAGGCATGCTAATTCTTCGAGCTATTGTCTAAAAAATGTTTCATTTTGTGCTGATCAACTCCGGAGTGCAGTTGCTGAGAGACTAGGTGGAATATTTCTCTTACCTTAAAAAATTGGTTATTGCTAAAGACTCAAAAAGTATGTTGCGATTTATGAAATGCCAATGCGACCCTAACCATGATCATAGCATGCTGAATTTGCAGAATCTATTAATAGAATGTGTAATTTTTGTGTATAAAAACTGTTGTGCTTTAGAATCCTGGGGGTTCATTTTTACAGTTGTCTCAAAGGCTGCTGTTTCTGGGAGATTTTTTTCATTTGTTATGTATATTTGGCTTAGATTTGCGTATGGGAATGCTAACAGTACTCTTTAGCAGTTCGTTTTGGGATTTGCTAAACTTGTTTAGTTAGTGCTAAGTTTGATGGTATTGTATTTCTGGTAATTGGGCCTTCATGGCATTTTTCTCTGTACCACATTTATTACAAATTCTGTAATAAATCAATTTTTCCCTATTTTTGACTTAGAATTAAGTTATTAGCGCTTCTTCATTTATTCTGTTTTAGTCTACTGAAGTGCATATTTTTCATGCGGAGGTTTGCCTCTAACCGCTAGATCTAATGGTGTTTCTGGAGCCGAATTGATTGGGAATTATTTAGGGTGTTTGAAATATTGTGATTCATGTGATTATTGGGGTTCTGCTTCTAGACCGACAAGTCAAAACCTTAATATAAATCAATATGTATCCCGGTATCTTCGATTCCGATGCATCTGATAACCAAACTTCAACTCTTTGCAGCAAGCGCATTTATCTTCAGAAGCACAAACAACATACGTGAAAAACCAATTCAATTTCTCATCATCAACAGATGATAGCCCTTTTAAACACAATTTGACACCACGCCAAGAAGCACACTAACTCAAAGACCACAGACACTCGACAACACACAATCAAAGATACATAACCCTACTAATGCTCATTCTCCTAGGACACTACAACCACTTCAAGAATGCCGGAACACCGCCAATACCCTGAATTGGACCATGGAACCTCAGAAACGCAGGCTGGGCTGCGGCAGATTCTAACTGTCTAAGGCAGGAGTCTCCAACCTTTACAGTAATAAGAACTACTAAAGTTTAAAAAAAATACAGTACCGAGCACTAATATTATTAGTGTTGTAATAGTGAGCACATCAGACAAGAGTAATTTAGTGGCCATCTCGTGCTAGTATATGAGCAATGATCACATCAGTGCATCTGGCAGAGTTGTTAGCAGTAATCTGAAAAAGGCTTTATCAACTTGGAATGCCTCTACTTGGTTATAGATAAAAGCCTTAGCTGCAGTGCCTCAAGATAATAAGTCTCCACAATGCCACATAATTTATCTCTGAAATATCAGATTTCAATATAACTTGTGTATTTGTAAAGTGCATGTTTTCCCTATAAAGTATATGGCCATTGAAATAACATGTTTATTGTTAACCAACTGAATGGTTGTAGTGGTTGTACTGGAACATCAACCGTTTTAGTCAACCATCCAGTTTTGAGACCTGAATATTCACACGTTTTCATCTCAAATGCATGCTTTTGAATTTTGGTATACATATATTCATTCAACAATGCGAATGTTTCTAATTTAGTGGGCTGGGTGGCACACAAGAGAGCTACTTTTAGGTAGCTGGAGAGCTACCAGTAGCTCACAAGCTACTCGTTGAACAAGCCTGATCTAAGGGGAAAATTCTAACGTCCTATACCTCAGCGGGAACCATCATCTGCTACCAGACTTTTGCTACAGCAGATTTGCACCAAGCAGATTCTCTTGTGCAAACTCATGTACAAGCTGCACTCAAGCGAATGGACCTTCAGTTCCGGACTTAGGTGTGACACAGCTTTTCAAATACATGCAAATAACATGAAGCACATTTGGCCCCACAAGAATGACGGAGAGTGGTACATCTGCAAACCATGAAGGTTTATTAACAGATTAGTAAGGTTACAAAAATCATTCAAAGTAGTCATAAATCAGTAATAAATACATAAATGCATTAGTCAGTATGATTCAAATTAATTCAAGCAAGCAAATACAAGGACAAACTGTTAAAAGTTGTCATAAAGTAAATCAAAGCAGGCTTAGTTTCCTGTGAAGGGAAGTTCCCTATTTAACTAAGCTAGTTGAAGTCATTTAAATTGATGAGCCGTCAGGCAGAAGGTGTCAGATAGTAAAAGATCTAAAAGCAGAATCACATGAAGATTCAATCAAGTAACTGAGAATAGGATTTGGCCATGAGTCTAGCTCTTGCTGGGGAGAGCAATGTGAAGCATCTCCTCTGGGTAGAGTGGCAGGGCATCGACTGAACCTAACTCATCAATGCATAATTAAATTAGATTTTCTACAGCAACCTACACTCCCGACGTTTTCCATGAAGAGAACCAGGATCAAACATGTTGTGATTAAGACGGTTTCAGTCTTCTTCCCAGCTTCCCAGAGGGTTTCGATCTTCTTCCCAGCTACACACAATGGAATCTCTGCTGCATGACCTTCAGCTGGCTATCTGGATCTGCATCAGGATGAAGCAATTCGGTCTGAATGTCCTCTCTCTCACAGGTGCAGGACCTTTATTTAACTCTCCAAGGAACATACACAAATAAGCATTCACACGAGAACCAAATAGAAATACATACTAATTAACATTGGCTGCTGCAGCTTGGCTCCTGAAACGAGAAAGAGGAAAAATACACAACAGACAGGATTTCAACTAACATGAACCATTTTAAATTGAGGCCTACATAAACTATGGCCAATTTTAATGTGAATATCACACTCTATATAATTGTGTGTGCTGTAGATGAATGTAACTGTTTGTGCAAAGCGAAAATTAATGTATCCTTGTGTAATGTAAATGGTGCTCCTGTTAAGCGCACCAGTACCTTGGAGTTGAGTTCCCGCTATATAAGTGATTTCCAAGATGTGTGACAGGAGGAAGCACTTTACCACTGCCTCTGAACCAGGTAGTGAATGGTTAATATAACAGATGCACTGAATTTACTAATGATGATTGCTGCAACATGTTTCTCAACTACCTTGTTATTTATTAAGTTAAGTTGGCAAGTGTTTTCATATCATTTTATGTGTGTAGTTTGTATGGTGTAGAATGATTTGTATGAATAAACTGTAACAATGTTTCATAGTAATTAATGTACTGCTGTAGTATGTACAGACAGCTGTCCTTTCTGGATTTGCAAGCATTTATATCATGCTGATTATAGATGACGTGCACAAGAGCTTTCTCAATGGTGTTGTCAAAGTCAAATGGTAATTAAGGGACTTAAATATCACGGTTGACAGACCCCAGTAAATTAGTCTAAACAAGCAATCGGGTTGCTTTTTGCAGCATG
This sequence comes from Calotriton arnoldi, assembly GCA_963921515.1. Taxonomy (NCBI): domain Eukaryota; kingdom Metazoa; phylum Chordata; class Amphibia; order Caudata; family Salamandridae; genus Calotriton; species Calotriton arnoldi. Next base: position 1,445,179 of record CAWUFW010001370.1, read on the forward strand.
GAAAGTATCTGCCAACTCTTGAAAGTTAGTGTCTCTAAAAAGACTAGAAGATCTGTGTTTTGAGGTCTTCAAGATCGAATAATGATTCTCTACAATCAGACGATGAAGTTTAGCATCAAAGTTTTATTGTTCATTGTTCAAAAAACAAAAATAGATATCATGGGCCAACACATGTTTCACAACAACATGTCGCTTCCTGAGGGCCAGAGGGCCAGAAACTGCATAAACAATGCAAAATGTATACATCACTGTGAAGAAACAAAATGGACAGTATAAACTTATTTCCAAAAGGCAAATAATAATTAACTTGATCATAGGATAATGAATCCAAATGAAGGGATGGACGTTTAATTAAAAAACCATCACAGCATGATAACCATCTTCTAAATTACAGCCCCCCAGTATAAACTATTGCATGGTGTATGCAATTTCAGGCCCTGATGAAGCGACATATTTTCGTGAAACAAGTGTTGGCACATGATGTCCATTTTTGTTTTTTGAACAAGGAACAATAAAACTGATGCTAAAACCTTCATCATCTGAATATAGAGAATCATTATTCGGACTTGAAGTCTTCAAAACACAGTCCTTCTTGTTTCATTTTCTTACAGGATTGGAGGGTTTATTCTGTAAACATAGTTGAGGTCAGTGTCTGACCTATCGAAAAGCCTCTGTCTCCCTCCACATTTTCTCTAAATAGACTGTTGATAGCCACATTCCTTCGTACAGGTTTACATCCACAGATTGTATATTATTGCTATATTCCTAAAAACTTGCATGAAATAATGACCTTGGCTTAAACTTTCAATTTTTCCCTCCCATGTTCATTCTGAATGTCACTCCCCTTCCCTTACACTTTCTGCATGCATCTTGTATATATAGACTGCTCTAAAACGCGTGCCTATCTTGACCTCTCTTTCTTTGGAACCATATGAAATTAAATTAAATGAAATAACGTATTTAATATAGCGCACAGCTAATCCAACTAGAGTGTCCTGGCGCAAGACAGCGGAAAGAGTGGCTGGGTGTTGGGGAGGGGTCAGTTTTTAAAAAGCCAGATTTTAAGGTTCTTTCTGAAAGTTAACAGGTCTGTGGTTAGTCTCACAGGTTCTGGAAGACTATTCCACATCCTTGCGCCAAGGAAACCAAACGATCTTCCCCCCATACGCGCAAGATGTATTTTGGGAACGAGGGCAAGGTTAGCATTTGCAGATCTTAGGGCTCTGGTTGGGATGTAGGGGTTAACACGCTTATTCAGGTAGCCGGCTCCTAAGCCGTAGAAAGCTTTAAAAAAGATCACCATAGCTTTGAAGTCTATCCTTTCCTTCATACTCAGCCAATGCAGGGACCTTAGAATGGGGATCATACTGGATCTAGGTTTAGACCTCACAATAGATCTGGCCGCCGCGTTTTGCACCACTTGAAGGCGCTGGATAAGACATTTGGGCAAACCGAGGTACAAACTGTTGACATAGTCTAGTTTAGATGTCACCAAGGCTTGCACCACTATCTTTCTACTGTCTGGTGATATCAGCAGCAGGAATTTTTTTAGCATGCGGAGTATACCAACGCATGCGCCTGTTAAAGTTTGGATCTGAGAGCGCATGGAGAGAGTATTGTCGATGACAATACCTAAGTTCTTGACTTTCTCCTTAGCTGAAGGCGGGGGTGACAGGTCTTTTTGCCACCAAGTGCTCCAGTTAAACGTTTCAGGTTGTCCAAAGAAGAAGACTTCTGTTTTGTCCGGGTTACACTTCAGCTGATTTATCTTAAGCCAATTAAATACCTTTGTGAGGCAGGACCTAATATTTGTACCGTCAATGTCGATTCCTTTGTCACATGTAAAAATCAGCTAAGTGTCATCCGCGTATGAGACAATTTTTGCGCCTTCTTCTACCAAAGGTGCAAGGGGTGATATATATATATATATATATATATGTTGAAAAGGGTGAGACTGTGAATAGAGCCCTGGGGAACACCCACATTCATGGCAGATATGGGAGATGAAAAAGGGGGTTGCCAGATGTCCTGTGATCTGTTTTCCAGGAAGGAGGACATCCACGCAATCTAACAATATATATTTATTCTATCAAATATGTGCTTCTTACATAACCCGTTCAAATGATCAAACTAAAGACACTAATGTATTACAAAGAAACAGGAGTACAAATGTGGAACGTTTTGGGAGCACAAGGCTAATTCTAATAACCAAGGCATTGACCACTAACTTTGGGCTCCCAGGTTGCGTGCTACTTGCCATAAAGTGCTTCAACGCCTCGTCACGGGTAGTAAGCACTATATAAATGCAATTTCAATTCAAAACAATGTAAAACACCACCACAACAGTATTCCTGGACGCCTTCATCTATGGTCGTCTTTCTGCATGTAACCATGTATGTTGCCAGTCTTCGTAATAAAGCAAAACCTTTTGACTTTGTCGGTGGTTGTTTTAAAATGCACTTTCTTTCTCCAACACTATCTCATCCAGTCCCCTTAACTGTCTTTGACATAACCAGCAAAGTACAACTATTGAAGCCTAAACGGAGCATTATCCTCTACGAATTACATGCATACTAGAGGGTTATTTATTATTATTTTTTTTATAAATACAAGTACGCAATGTTCCAAAACTTAGCTACGTACATTGCTCTGCCAACGTGTCCCCGACGTGAACTGTCCACTAGTTGGCAGGTGTGAATGGCAGGAGGTTCCGCGAGAAGGGAGGCACTGTTCCTGTTTATTTTGTTCTACTTCGTGTAACAGCGTTACCGATGTTCGCAGTCATGTCCCAGCAAAGCTGTGTACATAAACGCGCCTCCCAAGCTCCCCTCACTTCCGGGTAAATAAATTCCGAAGAACCTGCGCAGCTCCCTTTCTGCAAGACGTCGTTAGTGTGCAGTAATGCATCACTAGTATTGCGTGGGCCTCTGCGGCAGTAAGGATTTACTGTACAGGAACTGTATGTCCATAGTGCCACCGTTCTCTGGTTCACAGTTCTGATCCAGTCAAAGCTGCAATGGGAGTCCTCTGACGTCCTTCACCTCCGACCTTAATACCTCTTTGCAGTGCTTTGTACTTGAGAAACGGGGGAGGGGGGGGGGTTAGGGAGAGGGTAGTCACGAAGCGAACTTTTGTTCCGGTACTTGAGTTTTTAAAGTCTGGCGTTAGCCAAGACCTTTTGATACTGAAATTATATGTAAAATAGCGCTTTCAGTAAGCCTTCTTGACAATTGGGCGGTTCTTGAGTTTTTCACAGTTTTCTTCCTCTCACTAGCGCGTGGGGCAGTGAGTGAACCTCCACTCCAGGGAGCGACAGCATTCTGCTGCTTCACAAACAGCCCACCTGCAAATAAAACAATTCCATTCGTAACGAGGAACTCTTATGGCAATGTGTGCTTTTTAAGACAATAGGGACCTGGGGTGCATAGGAAAGTGAATGAACAGTGGTCACTAATCCAATGATGTAATCAAGCACTAGTTGCACTCAAGGTGGCAGATTTAATGAAAATGTACAATAAAATAATAAGCGCCGACGATAGGTGCCAGTGGCAAACGTGCTTGGTGCCCTCTTAAGTGTGATACGTGTGATAAAGGTGATCAGTGCGTGTATCAAATCAGAGAACAGCATGACCCATTGGTTTTAATATATATTATGTTATGGGGCCGCATGCCAATTAACAACGTTTCGATACTGTTGCATGTAGGATCATCATCAGGAGTGTAAGGGAGCCTGGGAGAGAAAGTGCTGAAAATAACAAAGAAAGGAAGTCAGAGTCAGACGAGACATTGAAGGTGCACATGGAAATAAAGGGCCTCATTCACAAGAACTGACGCACCGCTGTGGGCGATCTTCCGCATCCATCACAATCGGCCCGTAACCTTGGCGTCATTATTGACGACCAATTGTCTATGAGGCAGCAAGTGATCAAAGTCGCCTCCACTTTCTTTGCTATCCTGAAGTGGCTTAGGAAAATTCTCTGGATGCTTCCCTCCGCTACACAAAAAACTGTCATCCAGGCCTTGATAGTGTCCAGGTTGGACTACGCCAACGTGCTTTACCTGGGTGCTAGTAAGGAAGTACTCCAGAAGCTGCAGGTAGTCCAAAATTCCGCGGCAAGATTGCTTTGCCAACTACCCAGAATGGCCTCCACTTCAGGGGTTCTTCGAAAACTACACTGGCTGAGAATTGACAATCGCGCCAAATTTAAAGCCCTTTGCTATATGCACAAAATAAACATAGGCTCAGTTCCCCACTATCTCAGTGCTTTGGTGCACCATTATCGTCCCTCACGCTTACTACGTTCCTCCAATCAATTAAAATTCCAGGTACCCAGGATCAAACGAGCCAGAATGGGAGGACGTTCCTTTGCCTACCTAGCTCCTTCCCTTTGGAACTCCCTTCCAATGCATCTCCGCCTTGAAAAACACTACCTCAAATTCCGCAAAGAGCTGAAAACATGGCTTTTTAATCAGTAGAACCTTTTATTAATAGCTTTGACCTTTTCTCTCGCCTTGTATGTCCGTAGGCGCCGGGAAACCTCCGGGTAGCTGTGCGCCATATAAATCTAATAATAATAATAATAATTGCGTCAATGATGCGTCAAAATAATTTACGAACCGCTACGTCAGTTTTAAACACCCTGGATGTACCATATTTACGGTATGGCGCACCATGGCGTAAGGAACAGGCAGGGTAAAAAACCAAATGAGGCTGCCGCGGGGAGGGGCAGGGGGGGTTGTCACAGCAGAAACTGATGCATCGGGAGAAAAACAGAGGTACGGCTGGTTAGCAGCACATCGAGCGACGCTAACCACCTTAGCTTCACTTTTCATTGCGTTGTGTCAAAAAACATTTTAAATATTACGCTTTGGGAAAAAACATTGGCACACCTAACAGAAGGCAGCCTTGGAGCGGGGAGAACAGAGCAGCAGCCAGGACAACAACCCCAGCACTAGCCAGGATGTCCAGAGAGACTCCCAGGGAAAGAGGAATTGCAACAAGGATAATAATGAAATCTTGATCACTGAGGTGACAGCGCACCAACATCAGCTCTTTGCCACCTCAAAACTGCCATTAGGAAAGAAAGGCCATTTGGCAGTCCATAGTGACCAAGATCAACAGCGTAGGACAAGCCAAGAGGACAGTCTCCGACTGCATGAAACGCTGGCATGACTATAAGTGCAGGATGAAGGATAAACTGGCCAACAACCTGAAGACAGCCTTGCAGACCGGAGGTAGAAGCCCTGTGCCACAGGAGGAGCTGGATAACTTGGAGGGGCGGGTGGCAGCTGTCATCCCAAAGGAGTTGGTGACAGGAGTCCTAGGACAAGACAGAACAGCCCATGAGATACAACAAGTGCTACAGGGTAAGTCACAACAAGGGGCAATGTGGGAAAAAAGTCATGTTGTGCAGTGCAGCTAGCTAGGTACAGCGCTCCACTGCCATGTGTGTAGGGCAAAGGGCTAGAATCTGGGTCATGTACCATTATATATCACATAAATGTAAGTCACACTACACAGTGACATGTGGCACAGCTCAGTTCAGATCCCTCACGTTTATCCCTTCCATGTGCGAAGTGCAGCGCCAGTCCAGGTTCACCCTTGTATACTGGCACTTGTAGTGGAATGTATAACATGAGTCACCAGAACTACAAGTCCCACAATACAAAGCAAAAAACATGGGGCCTCATTTACAAGAGGGCTGCACCGCCGGAGCGTCACTTTTTATGATGCTGCAGTGGCACAGGCCTCTTAATCTTACCTATGAGGCAACACAAAGGCAACCTGTGTGGCTTTGCATGGTCTCATAAATATGGAGTAGGCATGGTTGCCTTACTCTACGTGAAAGATGTGTTCCATGGGCATTGCAGTTGGTTTTCTCATGTAACACCCATGGGTTTTGACACATTCCCAGATTTACAAGGATCTATAACCCTGGGATGCATAAAAAATGTGGGCCTCCCCAGGTGAGGCGTAACCAGGAGAAATAACTTTATTTCTTCTTGTATATTCCTCTTTCAATGTGATGCAGCACACATAGAAAGAGGAAAACGCCTCAATGAATTGTTTTTGTGCAGAAGTGTCCCTTCCTGCACAAAAACAATCCTGCAACAACGCAGACACCCTTGCACCATGGTACAAGGATGCCTGTGTTGGCGCTACGCACCAGTTTGTGTGCTGCCGCAGGAAGAAAGGACAGGAATGCGCCATATTTCATCAATACTATGCATTCCTGCCCTTTACTTTTGACTCAGGGCAGTGCAGTAAAGTGACTTGCTGCACTGCACTGCATCCAGAACTCTTAACTGAGGCCCGTAATGGAACAGCACATCATGCATGGACACATTAACCCTGCTCAACCTGACTGTTACAATGCAGGCCACCTTGCACCATGATGCCACTGTGTGTAACTTGGGACCGTGTACACAAGTCTAGACTGTAAATCAATGGAATGCAATAGGATTGTCTGAGGAGAAACTGCACACCTGAGAGGAAGGTCAGGTGTGGGGTATGTAAAGGATTAACACAAAGGAACATGCCAAGAGTCATGTGTATGGTAAAATGCATGAAATACGTAGCACGCAGCTGTCCTGACGTGGGGGGTGAGAGCACACAGGTATCAGCTTCTAGTGTAGGGAGCTGCTAAACTCCTGTCATTACCAAAATCAGACTGGGTGTGGAGGTGAATACAAGTGTCGTAAACCAGAAGACCATGTGTGTTGAAACAAAAGATGGTGTGTGACCCTGGTGGGCCCCTGGTAGTCCAGTGCACTGTAGGGGCTGGCTGAGCATTTCAAACTGCCACTGTTGTCTGAATGGTGAGACATTGCATAGTAATGAGGTGAGAAGGGATATGTGTATTGCAAGGTAGCCAGACCAAGACATGTGCACTGCTGTGTCTGACAGTCTCATACTTGTATCGCAGCTGGGAAGGGATGACAAAGAAGAGGCCATTGTGGAAGCACATCCTACATGTGATGTGGCCCTGGGTGAAGATGTAGCTCGTGGCGGGATGGAATCTTAGAGCAAAATGTCTCACCATGCCACATATGTCAAAATCAGAGGATGTGAAACAGGGATCTGTCAAGGTATAGGATAAACTCATTTGCCACCACAAAGGGCAGGAGTCAGGGATGGTTGGAGGCTGAGGTGGATGGGCCCAGTTGTGTGGCACACCTGGGTAGGTACATGTCACCAATTCCAGCACTATTGCCATGTGAGCTACAGCTCATCCCATAGCCCTCAAAGACAGCCATCTATGTAGTCCATTGGATACGGTTATGCATATTGTTGGTGGTGTAGGCACATGAGAGTCAATGTATCATCTGGGTACCATCAGTGTGTGGCAGTAATTGGAGTGCCTGACCTAAAACCAGGTTTGACAGAGGAGGTATATACACAGACAAGTGAGGGGGCCTGAGTAAAAAGATGTGTGAAACTCTGCAGAGGACCTATCCTGTCAATGATGAAATGGCCTGAGTGTCAGTGTTACCTGGTGTGACTGGGCCCATCCCCTCAGGGTTGCTACACAATGCCCACTGTCCACAAATATGGAGCCAACTGTGTGTGCTACGAAATCAGATTACTATACAAAAATAGGAAACCCATGGCAAGTACATGCCCTTACACATTCCTGCAGTGTAGCAAGGTTGAAAGCTGTGTAGAGGTGTGTAGGATATGTGTGGAAAAATAGAACCCATAGCCACATGAAAGCACAATGTACATGCAAGACAGCACAACAAGGCAGAGTGCCATGGTGTTCTATGTGAAAGGCAGACTGCAGGATCATAACAGATTCATGGGCAAACCCACTTCACCTTCACAGGTGTTGTGGGCTGAGTACCGGTCAGAGGGACTAGGTGCAATGTGCACAGTAGTGGTGTCAATACGCCAAAACACTATCAGAATAGGCATCATGAAAAACAAAGCTAATAACCAAGGCAGAGGTGGACTGTACCTCATATCACACGTGCAGGAATGGCAGGGTCAGCGTGCTGTGTAACTGTGTTGCAACATGTGTCATGATACGATAGGTCAGCCCTGTCACACAGTGGTTGTGTGAACAATGCAGAGATACTGCCATCTGAAAGGCAACTACACTGCAACTTGGCCTCTAAACCTATGAACCTGCATGCATCTGAAATCCACAAATGGAGATCAGAGCTGTAGAAGTACAAGCAAGCTTAGAATGCTGGGGACAGCATGTGGCAGGGGTGGCTCCTCCCCACTGGCTCAGAGCCAGCAGCTGAAAAATGAAACAATATTTTACTATTGTTTTATTTTTCATCTTCTGGCTGAGCCAGTGATGTAGGGAGGAGCGGGGCAGGGCCATGGGCAGGGGGGAGGAATGAAGTGGTAGGCACTTCTAAGTGCGCATGTCTGTTAGGCTGGCCGTCTTAGGCAGGCCAAACAGACATGCTCAGTTATATTTCTCCAACCCAGCTGTATTGCACATTCAGGTTGGAGAAACAGCACAGACTCCCTGTGTCTGAGCAAGCGTGAAACCAGCCCGCTCAGGCCACTCCCTGCGCTGCTCTCATGCAATTAGAAATAGCACGAGAGCAGCGTGGGGATTACACCAGGAGTCTATGATGCTGTCCCAGTGTCTTCTGGGACCAGGAAGCAAAGGAAAACCGAGGAGGCCAGATCACAAAAAATTTGTGATTGACACTATTTCATGTCCTTGATGGTAAGCTAAGGCAGTGCTTGCTCAAAACACACTTTACCCCTATTGTTTTATGCTGCTTCATATTTGTGTGGCATTATTGCAATGTGATTTTGTTGTTTTGTACTGAGATTGTTGTGCATATTTTGTTTTGACTGTTCTGTTGTTTCTGTCCCGTTATGTTATTATTTTCTTGTATTTTATTTTATATATGTTATTCTGTCAAGTTCTCTTGTTTTTTCTAGATATGTCAATGAATGCTTAAACATTTCCAGGTAAAAGCAGCACATACCTTGAAAATTCCTGTGACCAGCCACCATTACTCCACTGCAGCTCTTCACCTACTTAAATCACCAATCTGTCCATAACTGTGACAGAGACAGTAGGCCGGATCACAAAAACATTTTTCGCTGACACTATTTCATGTACTTCATGGTAAATTAAAGCAGTGCTTGCTCCAAACATCTTTCACCGCTGTATTCTTTCACCGATTCTGGAGGTGGTCATTTGTGCCAAAAATGTTTGCGTGGATTTGTCGTGCTGCCTTTTATGGTGGTGGTCATGTGTTCTGTTGTTTTTTGAGCTGCTGTGTTTTTTTGCTGCATTATTGCAACATAATTTTGTTGTGATGTGCTGTGATTGTTATGTTGCTTTCTGTCTTTTTGTGATGACCGTGTTATGTTTTAATTATGTTATGATGTTACTCTGTGTATGTTATGGTTATGTTCTGTTTCCTTTAGATATGTCAACAAATGCTGCTAGATTTCCAGCGAAAAGCAGCAAGTCTTGAAAATCCCTGTGACAAGCAACCAATTCCCTTTATCTAAGGTGGTAAAATAGCACTGCTCTAACTCTTCAACTACGTAAGGCACAAGTGATGTTCAGACTGTGGCAGAGTCTGTCTTCATTTAACACTCCTAGTGGTCACTTTATGTGATGTAGCCCCAATAGTGCCATAGAATTGACTCACCAGCAAAAAAGGGTATACTACCAGAAAAAACCTAATGTCACCTGCCTCATTCTTGAAATTAACCTTTTGAAGTAAAAATGGTGTCTGCTATTATAAGGGAAGGTGCCTCCAATGATAAAATCAATGTGAAGCCGGTTAACACTACTTTAACTATATTAGAGCAGCAGAATTTCATGCACCTGTAGAAAGTTTTGAGAGGCTGCTTCGATAAGAAAGATCTTTTCTTCAGTGCTTATAACTTCATGATCTGATGACCAATCTGTATCAGACTTTCCACATAAATTGTCTGGGGAGGAGAACATATATATTTTTTAATTTTGGTGCAGATCTGTTCACTGTGGGTAATGCTACAATTGTGCCCCAAAGAATGCTTTTCTACCCCAGTCTCCCACGGAGAGTTTTTTGCGGATAAACACATTAAAAACTGTTGAACAAAAGTTCACCGAAACTGTCAAGCAGGATGGTTTGGCTTCATGACGTGCTGTATCCTGCTCTGTTCAATTTCTGTTCAAGGGTTATGCACAAAATTGAAAAATGTTGCGGTGTGGGATGCATGGTTTTATGACCTGATCTTTGCAATGTATCCCATCTGCGACAGTGTGCCCACAGACATAGACTTTGCACTTTAATCTGGAGTCTCCAACAGGGCGGTGGCAGGGTAACACATCTTACAACTCCCAGAAACCCAGCAGGAACAGTGTTCTTTTGAGAACCTATAACCGAAAGGTATCACAATATTAGTGGTAGCCGCAGTGAATCCCATACTACTCACTACTGGCTCACACTCATCAATTGGATGCTCTGGAGACACAGCCTCTCACCTATGCTTATGAAGTCAGCCACTTTCCAGAGATCAACAGGTCTTATGGCTGGTAACTCCACATCCACATTGGTGGCAACGCGTCTACATTTGTGCCTGTATCCCAGAGTCTTAACCCTTTCAGTCCTCATGACGGAATGGTTCCGTCATGAGCACAAGTTCCAGGGATTTCCCTTTTTTTTTTTTTGCCTGGGGAGGTGGGGAAGAGCTTCCCCAACCTCCCCAGGCCTCTTTTTGAATTTCGTTGCAATGTCGATCGCACGCATGGCGCGCTATCGTCATTGCAACGAAAACGAAACTGAAACTTAGTTTCAGTTTCAGTGTTTCAGTGCTCATGGGGCTATCTCATCCCCCGAGCACCGAAAATGATGGGAGAGGTATCGTTGGAAAAGGGAGAATCTCCCCTTTCCAATGGTACCCTTCCCTAGTGGATCCCTGCTTGGGGATCACCCCAGGGGGGCGATCCCCAAGCAGGGATCCACCCACTAGACACCAGGGAGGGGGGAGCGGCCCCTTGGGCAAGGGCCTTTGCTCCCCCCATATTTGTTTGGGCACCACAGTCTTTCTGCCCCAGTAGCCCCCAATCTGCCACCCCGGGGGGGGCGGAAAGCCCACTAGAAGCCAGGGATTATTATTTTTTATTGACGTTGGTGTGGGGGCTGCCTAAAAAGGGCATGGCAATGCCCCCAACCCCCCAGAGAAATGTGAGTCTTTCTGCCCCCCCCCGGGGGCAGATGGGGGCAGTAGCCCCTAATCTGCCCCCCAGGGGGGCAGAAAGCCCACTAGAAACCAGGGATTTTTTTTTATTGACGTTGGGGTGGGGGCTGCCCAAAAAGGGCATGGCAATGCCCCCCCCAGAGAAATGTAAGTCTTTCTGCCCCCCCAGGGGGCAGACGGGGTCAGTAGCCCCCAATCTGCCCCCAGGGGGGCAGAAAGCCCACTACAAACCAGGGATTTTTTTTTTTATTGATGTTGGGGTGGGGGCTGCCCAAAAAGGGCATGGCAATGCCCCCACCCCTCCCCCCAGAGAAATGTCAGTCTTTCTGCCCCCCCAGGGGGCATATGGGGGCAGTAGCCCCCAATCTGTCCCCCGGGGGGGCAGAAAGCCCATTAGAAACCAGGGATTTTTTTTTATTGATGTTGGGATGGGGGCTGCCCAAAAAGGGCATGGCAATGCCCCCACCCCCCCTGGGAAATGTCAGTCTTTCTGCCCCGCCCCAGGGGCAGATGGGGGAAATAGCCCCTGATCTGCCCCCAGGGGGGCAGAAAGCCCACTAGGCACGAGGGATTTTTTTTTTATAATGTAGGGGTGGGGGCTGCCCAGAATGGGCATGATAATGCCTCGGCCCAAAAACAATTACCACCGTCTTTCTGCCCCTCCCCAGAGGCATATTGGGGCAATAGCCCCATATCTGCCCCCCGGGGGGGCAGAAAGGCCACTAGGCCTCAGGATTTTTTACATTTTTATTCAGGGTTGAGGTCAACCCAGAATGGGCATGCCAATGCCCACACCTCCCCAAAAAAGTGCCACAGTCTTTCTGCCCCCCCGAGGGGCAGATGGGGGCAGTGGCCCCTGATCTGCCCCCGGGGGGGCAGAAAGCCCACTAGGCGCCAGCGATTATGCTGGCTTTTTTTATGCGTGGGGGTGGGGGCTGCCCAGAATGGGCATACCAATGCCCCCACCCTCCAAAATCATAGCCAGTCTTTATGCCCCCCTTGGGGGCATATCGGAGTAACCCCCCCCCCGATCGCCCTCAGGGCAGCAGAAAGTCCACTAGGACTTGGGCCTCCCACACGAGTGAAGCACCATTTTTAGCGGGAGACCTGGGGGAACGCTGGGTGGTAGGAAATTTGTGTCAGCCCGGTGATGCCACAACTTTCCCACACAAAAATGTGCGGAAAAAGTGATTTCTTCAGCTAAAATTGAGGTTTGCAGGGGATTCTGGGTAAGAAAACATTGGGGGATCCACGCAAGCCATACCTCCCTGGAACCCCCCGGGTGTATAGTTTTCAGAAATGTGTGGGTTTGGTAGGTTTCCCTAGCTGGCCGCCGAGCACGGGGCCAAAAACCCAGGTGACCCCCCTTGCAAAACCAGGTCATTTTGTGATAGGCAATTTTGATGTCGCCTCAATAGGTTTTGTGCCCTTGCCTGTCGCGGGTACTTGGGCCTCCCACACGAGTGAGGCACCATTTTTATCGGGAGACCTGGGGGAACGCTGGGTGGTAGGAAATTTGTGTCAGCCCGGTGATGCCACAACTTTCCCACACAAAAATGTGCGGAAAAAGTGATTTTTTTCAGCTAAAATTGAGGTTTGCAGGGGATTCTGGGTAAGAAAACATTGGGGGATCCACGCAAGCCATACCTCCCTGGAACCCCCCAGGTGTCTAGTTTTCAGAAATGTGTGGGTTTGGTAGGTTTCCCTAGCTGGCCGCCGAGCACAGGGCCAAAAACCCAGGTGACCCCCGTGCAAAACCAGGTCGTTTTGTGATAGGCAATTTTGATGCCGCCTCAATATGTTTTGGGCCCTTGCCTGTTGTGGGTACTTGGGCCTCCCACACAAGTGAGGCACCATTTTTATCGGGAGACCTGGGGGAACGCTGGGTGGTAGGAAATTTGTGTCAGCCCGGTGATGCCACAACTTTCCCACACAAAAATGTGTAGAAAAAGTGATTTTTTTCAGCTAAATTTGAGGTTTGCAGGGGATTCTGGGTAAGAAAACATTGGGGGGTCCACGATAGCCATACCTCCCTGGCATCCCCCGGGTGTCTAGTTTTCAAACATGTACAGGTTTGCTAGGTTTCCCTAGGTGCTGGCAGAGCTAGGGTTCAAAAACTACAGCTAGGCACTTTGCAAAACAAGGGTAATTTTTCACTGTAAAAATTTGGTGTGTCCACGGTGCGTTTTGGGCCGTTTCCTGTCGCGGGGACTAGCCCTACCCACACAAGTGAGGTATCATTTTTCTCGGAAGACTTTGGGGAACACGGGGTGGGTGGAATTTTGTGGATCCACGCAGATTCCAGAACTTTCCACCACAGAAATGTGAGGAAAATTTGTTTTTTGGACAATTTTTAGGTTTGCAAGGGATTCTGGGTAACAGAACCTGATGAGAGCCAGTCAAGTCACCCCATCCTGGATTCCCCTGGGTGTCTAGTTTTCAAAAATGTATAGGTTTGCTAGGTTTCCCTAGGTGCCGGCAGAGCTAGGGTTCAAAAACTACAGCTAGGCACTTTGCAAAAAAAGGGTCATTTTTCACTGTGAAAATGTGGTGTGTCCACCTTGCGTTTTGGGCCGTTTCCTGTTGCGGGCACTAGGCCTACCCACACAAGTGAGGTACCATTTTTCTCGTACGACTTTGGGAAACGCGGGGTGGGTGGAAGTTTGTGGATCCACGCAGATTCCAGAACTTTCCACCACAGAAATGTGAGAAAAATGTGTTTTTTTTTTACAAATTTTTAGGTTTGCAAGGGATTCTGTGTAACAGAACCTGGTGAGAGCCAGTCAAGTCACCCCATCCTGGATTCCCCTGGGTGTCTAGTTTTCAAAAATGTATAGGTTTGCTAGGTTTCCCTAGGTGCCGGCAGAGCTAGGGTCCAAAAACAACAGCTAGGCACTTTGCAAAAAAAGGGTCATTTTTCACTGTGAAAATGTGGTGTGTCCACGTTGCGTTTTGGGCCGTTTCCTGTCGCGGGCACTAGGCCTACCCACACAAGTGAGGTACCATTTTTCTCGGAAGACTTTGGGGAACGTGGGGTGGGTAGAATTTTGTGGATGCACACAGATTCCAGAACTTTCCACCACAGAAATGTGAGGAAAATGTGTTTTTTTGGACAATTGTTTAGGTTTGCAAGGGATTCTGGGTAACAGAACCTGGTGAGAGCCAGTCAAGTCACCCCATCCTGGATTCCCCTGGGTGTCTACTTCTCGAAAATGTATAGGTTTGCTAGGTTTCCCTAGGTGCCGGCAGAGCTAGGGTTCAAAAACTACAGCTAGGCACTTTGCAAAAAAAGGGTCATTTTTCACTGTGAAAATGTGGTGTGTCCACCTTGCGTTTTGGGCCGTTTCCTGTCGCGGGCACTAGGCCTACCCACACAAATGAGGTACCATTTTCCTCGTAAGACTTTGGGGAACGCGGGGTGGGTGGAATTTTATGGATCCACGCATATTCCAGAACTTTCCACCACAGAAATGTGAGGAAAATGTGTTTTTTTCACAGTTTTTTAGGTTTGCAAGGTATTCTGGGTAGCAGAACCTGGTGAGAGCCAGTCAAGTCACCCATCCTGGATTCCCCTGGGTGTCTAATTTTCGAAAATGTATAGGTTTGCTAGGTTTCCCTAGGTGCCGGCAGAGCTAGGGTTCAAAAACTACAGCTAGGCACTTTGCAAAAAAAGGGTAATTTTTCATTGTGAAAATGTGGTGTGTCCACGTTGCGTTTTGAGCCGTTTCCTGTCGTGGGCACAATTCCTACCCACACAAGTGAGGTGCAATTTTTATTGGGAGACTTACGGTAACACAGAATTGTAGAGCAACTGTTATTACCTATTGACTTTCGATGCATTTCTGCCTTCCAAATGAAAGACAATGTGTAAAAGAAGTCATTTTGAAACATGACCTATAATTCTCATGCTAGTATGGGTACTCCCAATTTCGGAAATGTGCAAATATCTACTGTTTCTAAACTCTATATTTTGTTCCCATTTCAGAAATACATAGGTGTCTTTCATACCGATTTTTCCATGTATACATTTTCCCAAATGAATTGCTATATACCCGGTACATAATAAAAAACCATTGCAAGACGCTGCTCAGTTATTGGCTCTGGGTTAGTCGGGTTCTTGGTGAACCTACAAGTCCTATATATCCCCACAACCAGAAAGGTCTAGCGGATGTAATGGTATATTGCTTTCAAACAACTGTCATAATTAGAAGAAGTTACAGGTGAAAACGTTGACACAAATGGCTGTTTTTTTCAACTAATTTTCAATTTTTCGTATATTTAACTGTTAGTTTCTATGAAGAAACCTTGAAGGATCTACACAAATGACCCCTTGCTGAATTCAGAATTTTGTCTACTTTTCTAAAATGTATAGCTGTCTAGGATCCATTATTGCTTTCATACCCATCTCTACCATTAACTGGAAAGAGGTTGAAAGCACAAAAAATACCAAAATAGGCTATGTCCCAGAAAAATGCCAAAACTGTGTAAAAAATGTTGGTTTTCTGACAAAAGTCTGCTTGTCCCTGAAAGCTGGGAAGATGGTGATTTCAGCACCACAACCCCTTTTTTGATACCCTTTGCAGGGAAAAAACCAGACGCTTTCATCCGTAGCCCTTTTTTCCCATTTTCCCCCCAAAAACCAACATTTTGCTGTATTTTGGCTAATTTCTGGGTCCCCTCCAGGGAAATCCACAAACCATGAGTACCTTTAGAATACCCATGATGTTGGAAAAAAAGGACGCAAATTTGGCGTGGATACCTTATGTGGTCAAAAAGTTACAGGGGCCTAAGCGCGAACTACCCCAAATAGCCAAAAAAAGGCTTAGCACGGGGGGGGGGGGAGGCCTAGCAGCGAAGGGGTTAAGCTTGTCGATTCCAACTTGATATACCTTCATGAAAATATAAGGCTTAGCTACAACAATCTCAGTCGTGCATTGATCACGCTCACATGTTTGCATATACAATTGTAGAATCAATGGAATGGTTTGGTGTCTCCTCTTTACAGACTTCCTAAGGAAATCAGGAGATGACTCCTATATGTGTGTGCAAAAGAGAGCCCAGACAACCTCAGGTGAGTGGCTCACGAATCCTGGAAATGAGAGTCGACAAAACTATAGGCCGATCCCTTCGCACACACAAAGGCAGGTTCTCTCCAGCATCATTTTGCAGATTGCACAGGCTGAATCGGTGCACAATCTGTTCTGGGGTATGTTGTTATAAGAAATTACTCAAAGTATAGTCTCCTCCAGCAAAACACTACAATAAATGGAATGGATGGAGATGAACAGGAATAAGTGAAAAACATTCAGATTCTTGCTGTGTCTATTGCTTGATGCATAATAGCGAAATATTAGAAAAGTTCTAAAGTCAAATCTGTACATAAGCTTCAAACTTGAATCATTCAAGACGTGCATGCAAATGTGGATACTAGGAGACAGTATTTGGGAGAATAAGTATGGGAAAATCCCAACAATATTGTGGTGTTATTTCAATGTGCAAGTTAGCATTAGTGTAGAGGTGGTGGTTGAAGCCTTTAAGAGTGAATTCATAGGTCAAGTAAACCTTTGCTTACTTTTAATAATTCTTACTTTGTATTTAAGCAATAGCTATTGAGTAACACCTTAGATCACCAGTGCTACAATATGTTCAACGTGTTACTTCTAAATATATCCGGTGTGTCTAGGACTGGACATGTGATCAGTCTTTGCCTCTTTCGTAGTGGGTCAATGAGATCAGAGATGAGAGCTAGTACTGGGTATCATTTTATGGTTATTTATGTCAATGTTGTTGACCTCCCAGGGACAGAAGTCACTGGTTTTCTTTTGTACAAAGATGAGAGGTGCTCCTCCTGTTAAAGTGATGTCCCTCATAAATCCCTTACACATGCTGCCCTTGATATAGCCCTACATAATGCCGTCTTTTACTGATGAAAGGGAATATATTTTCTGTTGGAAATAAGATTTCTGAGCTCCAGATGGATTCAACAGTTATTCAGATGATGTGGAAGCAGGTTGTAAACAGTGCAATAAACGTGGTGGCCATGGCTGCTGAGAGGTATGGTGTGACCAGGAGAACCAGTATCTTCAGGATGTACCATTAGGACACTCCCAGGTTGGTCATGAGTGATACTGAAGGCCAACTTTCATTTAATCTATAAATAGTTTATGGAATGTGAGCCAGAAATACCAAAGAAAAGGCAGAAAATCTGCTCATTAAGCATGTTGATAGTAAGATATTGGATGTGGTCTTGGACATGTTGCTGAAGAGTAGTGCCTCATGAGTGATGCTACCATGTGAACAGTGAGCCTCCACTGATGGTATAGTGCCTGGTTTATATTCTGTCAATAGGGGAATAAAACATTCATGAGTGTCCAAGAGTTTCTGAAGATCTCAGCTAACTCTGACACAATTGTCTCAACCTTAATGACTAGGGCTATGCGGAACGTGGAGTGAGGTGTGGATAGAAGTGAGAGATGAGAAGACATGGGTGACCATGTTGGTGCTCACAGTGGGTCTCTTTACTTCTGGCCTCCCACATTTCAGAGTCTAACTGCTGGGCAGGTGACCCTGAAGTGACCCCTAAGCACCATGTTGAAAACAGAGACGGCTTTTTTGGCTTTGGTTTTTCACCTCATTTGTTAACAGGAACCACACTCCTCCAAGTTGCATTGGGAAAGGTGGAGGGGACAGTAGTCCTATATAAGCAGCGTCTCCATTAGCAGCGTATCCCTTGTTTTCCTTCTTGTGGTCAGTTACGTCACATGCTCCAGTGTCAGTTCATTCTATTCAGTGTATGAAGCATGAGCTCAATAAATTTAGCCACAGGGTGGCATTTGCAATCTCTTTGATAACCCCATCCTGTAAGTCACTAAAAGCAGTGTGTAGAAAATTGTAAACTGAATAATTCAGACATCAGCTGTCGGAAGTATGAAATATCAACAATCAAGTCAATTAAGCCCTATGGTAGGTGCAGCATCTTCTCTTTGAGTTTGTTGGGCACACTATAGTACAGGATTGCCTTGAACTCATGACTGAATCTAGGGTGATCCCTCAGTATGATGTTGTCTGGTAGCGCAAATCCTCCAATTGTATCCCCTCCAAAGCTGGAGATAATGACTAAGATTTAAAACGAATCTGCAGGGAAAAAGAAAGGCTTCACAAGTAAATTTAGTAGGCACCGTGTCTGGAAGTAAGCGTACTGTTGGCATTGCCATATAATCTCTCAGGTAGGCATATAGAAAATCCGGCATTATGTGCAGGACCACTAGCACGATTACCATCTGCTTGCATGGGAGGCAAAAGATGGAGGGAAATTACCATCAGTACTGGAGAAAGTGGTGGATTATCCAGTTTTCTCTAGCCACACCAGTATTATGGTGATGCTTTGACCCCAGTGGTGCCACCCGTCCATGACAACAATTGATTCTGGTGCACTCGTAGTTGTTACAATCTATAAGACATTGCAAACACACACAGGAACTGTGGAAGCACACAGCTCGCTTACTCTGGTATATGCACACCAAAATATAGTTCAAAAGGACCCAGGAGGCTATCTTTGTTCAGGAGCTGTGCTGGCAAAACGTTTGGGCCGTTTGCCACTGCCCCACCATGTCAGAATGACTTGCAAATTCATTGATTTTGTGTTGCTGTCTTGCTCCAGATAAACAACAAAACTGATTGGGTTGCTTGTGCAGCATATCTTGTGCAGGGCGTGCACAGGGAAAGGATATTTTCTGCAAGGGCAAGAAGAGGGACAGGATTAGTTTGGAGGACAACTGAGAGCAAACCACAAACGGTCAGCCCTCCCCACCACCAGTATCCTTCCCTGAAGACCAGTGAGCCCTAACTCCAAATGATATTACAGAAATTCCCTGAAACATGTAGAGAAATCCACAAAAAGTCCTTGTGAAAAAACTGGTTTGCAGAAGAAAAAGGCTCCTGTAGCCTCGATTAGCACTAGTTTGCAAACTAGTATGAACTATTGCACTGCAAAGGTGCGGAGAGGTGTTTATACAATTTATTTTCTTCGGTCTTGTGGATGATGTAGTGGTGGATGCTGGGCATAACTATCTCGACAAGTCCACAGGTGTAAAGTAGCTTCAAGCTACGTTTGGTAGGCGGGAGGATGTCTTTGTACTTGGAGCAGTGCCTGCAGCTCCTAACACCATCCCTGGGCCTGAGTCCATGGAAACCAGCATTGCCTGTTCATCATTCACCTCCATGGATGATGAGAAATATGTGCTAGAATGTCCCCAGAATAAAGTGTAATTCAACTTTTCTCTTTCCTTCCTATAAGACAGAGTTAGCTAGGTCATCTCTCCTTGTAGCCACATTCCAGATGCTTTGGTTATGAAATAGGATCAGAGAATGAACATTTTACCATCTGCGGTCTGTTAATGTGAGCCTCAGAAAACTTGACAATTGAGCACACATTTTATTAGTTGCACAATTTTACAACAGCTCTTGTTAAAAACGAGCAGGCCTGCTTTCTAGAATTTATATTTCCAACACACACTAATGATCTCAATGCACCGACGGTGACAATATTAACAAACAGCAAGGCTTGCGTTGTACGCAACATCAAAATATACGTCAAAGAAGCCATGCCACACGTCAGAGAACACAAATATAACAAAGATAGCTTGTCCTTCCCTTTTCTTTTCCCATAACTGCTCACAGCTTAGGTTCCAGTGTTATTCTTGGGTCTTGATAGTGGTCAGAATGGGATTGTGGGGTTCAGTTTCTCTCCCACAAGTAAACAAAGTGAGTGCTCTTGGCAGAAAGTATAACCGACAAACAGCACAAGCATGAGCAATATTGACCCTGTGGGACAACTCTTAATCACTGTTGCTAATGCACTAGTTGTATTCAGTCCAAACTAAGCGATGCCTAATTAGAAAGCCTGGCGTTATCTTAACATGCAGACCAATTCCATTTACTTGTACAACCAACCT
Source organism: Calotriton arnoldi (assembly GCA_963921515.1). Taxonomy (NCBI): domain Eukaryota; kingdom Metazoa; phylum Chordata; class Amphibia; order Caudata; family Salamandridae; genus Calotriton; species Calotriton arnoldi. The sequence goes on from CAWUFW010001370.1 coordinate 1,465,306, forward strand.
TAAGTAATCTATGCGCTTTACATAAATCAGTTGATGCAAGCCTCTCCCCGGTGATATATGAAGAGGTCATTGTTACAGCCCCTATTTTTAATTATATACACCATTTTCGGTTGCGTGGGTTTACACCTCCGAGACCTCTGTTAGTACTCGCAAAACTATTCAAAACTGTACCACTCATTGATGCACCATTGGAACATCCAGAAATTTTTATGGAAAAAAGTAACAAATTTGGCACTGCCAATTCCTTTTTCAGTCAAACTTTTTTCTGGATGAGCAGTGGAATTTTTCCTTTTGTAGGTAGGCAGAAATGTGACCACTTCACGTATACCTACTGTGATGACCCCTTTTTTTAGAGTCGGGCCTGCAAGAGCATGTGCTAGCTAGCACATGCGTCTCGCTTGTGACATACTGTTGTTAACAAAAAGGACTTGAAGCCCGCCCATTGCTTACCGATTTGTCGGCATGTGTGGCCCTCTTTTTTACAGCCACGTAACTTGTCAAAGCAGGACTAACATAATTTCCGTTCCTCTCTGTGGAGCAGGGACCAAGCACTGATTGATTCAACTAAATCAATGCCGTTCCGCTGCTCCCAACGTGTTTGCGGTACTATTTTGTTCTTTTTTTTTTTTTAGTCTTAGATAGCGCAAACTAGACCCGAGACATCGGGTATCAGAGCGCTTTACATAAGCACCAGTTTCGTTACAGATGTACACATTCATTTTTTGTTAGGCACAGGGAGATTAAGTGATTTGCCCAGAATCACAGGATGTTGAACGGCGTTACTGAGACTCAAAAACGGTTCCCCAGCTTCGAGGTCGACCACTCTAGCCGTAAGGCTACATCCCCTCCCTAACTTATACTCTTTTAACTTTTAGTGCCCTGCAAACAGAAGGCATGTGATGGGCAAGAACATGCCCAGCAGGACAAAAAAAAATTGCAAAGATTTGTTTTCTATAGTTAACTTTCTTTTATTTTGCCAGGTGTTCCTAACTCACTTTGCACTCATGTTTCTTTTGTTTTTGCTTGTGGGCACTGTTCTCAAAAGATGTGAATTATTTTATTGGAAAGCGACATTGTTTCTTTCTTATGTGTAATTTCTGAAATGATGCTTTAACACATAATCATGCAGTACAGCCCAAACCACCCCACTGCAATCTGCCCTCCTCCAATCCACACCAATCCACTCCAATCCACCCCACTCCAATCTGCCCCATTCGTCCAAAACAATATGCCTCACTCCAATCCATAACAATCTGCCCCACTCCAATCTTCTGCACTTCAATCTGCCCCACTACAATCCAAAACAATCTGCCTCACTCCAATCAAAAAAAATCTGCCCCACTCCAAAACAATCTGCCCCACTTTAATCCAAAACAATCTGCCCCACTCCAATACAAAATGATCTGCCCCACTCCAATCCAAAACGATCTGCCCCACTCCAATCCAAAACAATCTGCCCCACTCCAATCTAAAACAATCTGCCCCCTCCAATCTAAAACAGTTTGCCCCAGTCCAGTCTGCCCCGCTCCAAACTGCCCCCACTCCAATCAAAAACAATCAGGGCCGGACTGGCTGTAGCGGGCACCGAGCGTTTCCCAGGTGGGCCGGAAGGTTGGGGGCCGGTTTTGGACCCCTGGGGATGGTTTTGTTACAGGTGGCCGGTTTTACAGAAGTGCCGCAATATCGGCCGCCTGTAACAAAAGTGGCAGCGGGAGTGGTGCTTCCCACTCGCACCCCGTCCCTTGAGGGCCGGTCGAGCTGATTGCCAGGGCTGGTTTCAGCTCCGAGTCCGGCTGTGAAAACAATCTGCTCCAATCCAAAACAATCTGCCCCACTTTAATCTAAAGTAATCAGCCCCACTCCAATCTGCCGCACTCCAAACAAAAACAATCTGCCCCACTCCAATCTGCCGCATTCCAATCTGACCCACTCCAGTCTAAAACAATCTGCCCCACTCCAATCTGCTGTACTCCAGTCCGCCCCACTTCAATCCAAAACATTCTGCCCACTCCAATCTGCCCCACTCCAATACAAACCAATCTGCCCCACTCCATTCCAAAAAAATCTGCCCCACTCAATTCAAAACAATCCGCCCCACTCCAATCTGTCCCAATCCAATCCAAAACAATCTACCCCACTCCAATCCAAAACAATCTGCCCCACTCCAATCTGCCCCACTCTAAACCGCCCCACTCCAATCCAAAACAATCTGCCCACTCAGTCTGCCCCACTCTAATCTGTGCCACACTCCAGTACAAAACAATCGTCCCACTCCAATCCATCATACTCTAATCTGCCCCACTCCAATCCAAAACAGTCCGCCCCACTCCAATCTGCTCCACTCCAATCCAAAACAATCTGCTCCAATCCAAAACAAACTTCCTCACTCCAATCTAAAACAATCTGCCCCACTCCATTCAAAAACAATCTGCCCCACTCCAGTCTAAAACAATCTGCCCACTCCAATCTAAAACAGTCTGCTCACGCCAACCTGCCCTACTCCAATACAAAACAATCCACACCACTCCTATCTTTCCCACTCCAATCCAAATCAATCTGCCTACTCCAATCCACCCACTCCAATCTGCCCCACCCCAATCCAAAACAATCTGCCCCACTCCAATCCACCCCACTCCAATCCACCCCACTCCAATCCCATCCACCTCACCTGAGCCCAATCCACCCACTCCATCCAATTCACACCACTCCAGTCCACCACAATCCACCCCACCCGACTCCAATCCAATCCAATCCACCCCATACCAATCCCATCCAGCCCAATCCAATCTACCCCACTCCAATCCAATCCACCCACTCCCTCCCCAATCTACCCCACCCCAATCCAAAACAATTTGCCACACTGCAATCTGCCCCATTCCAATTTGCCTCACTCAATCCAAAACAATCTGCCCCACTCCACTCCAATCCAATCCACCTCACCTCACCCCAATCCAATCCACTCACTCCCTCCCCAATCCACCCCTCCCCAATCCAATCCAATATGCCACACTGCATTCTGACCCATTCCAATCTGCCCCACTCCGATCCAAAACAATCTTCCCCACTCAATCCAAAACAATCTGCCCCATTCCAATCCAAAACAATCTGCCCCACTCCAATCCAAAACAATCTGCCCACTCCAATTCAAAACAATTTGCCCCACTCCAATCCAAAACAATCTGCCTCACTCCAATCAAAAAAAATCTGCCCCACTCCAAAACAATCTGCCCCACTTTAATCCAAAACAATCTGCCCCACTCCAATACAAAATGATCTGCCCCACTCCAATCCAAAACGATCTGCCCCACTCCAATCCAAAACAATCTGCCCCACTCCAATCTAAAACAATCTGCCCCCTCCAATCTAAAACAGTTTGCCCCAGTCCAGTCTGCCCCACTCCAAACTGCCCCCACTCCAATCAAAAACAATCAGGGCCGGACTGGCTGTAGCGGGCACCGAGCGTTTCCCAGGTGGGCCAGAAGGTTGGGGGCCGGTTTTGGACCCCGGGGGATGGTTTTGTTACAGGTGGCCGGTTTTACAGAAGTGCCACAATATCGGCCGCCTGTAACAAAAGTGGCAGCGGGAGTGGTGCTTCCCACTCGCACCCCGTCCCTTGAGGGCCGGTCGAGCTGATTGCCAGGGCTGGTTTCAGCTCCCAGTCCGGCTGTGAAAACAATCTGCTCCAATCCAAAACAATCTGCCCCTCTTTAATCTAAAGCAATCTGCCTCACTCCAATCTGCCGCACTCCAAACAAAAACAATCTGCCCCACTCCAATCTGCCGCACTCCAATCTGACCCACTCCAGTCTAAAACAATCTGCCCCACTCCAATCTGCTGTACTCCAGTCCGCCCCACTTCAATCCAAAACAGTCTGCCCACTCCAATCTGCCCCACTCCAATCCAAAACAATCTGCCCCACTCCAATCTGCCCCACTCTAAACCGCCCCACTCCAATCCAAAACAATCTGCCCACTCCAGTCTGCCCCACTCTAATCTGTGCCACACTCCAGTACAAAACAATCGTCCCACTCCAATCCATCATACTCTAATCTGCCCCACTCCAATCCAAAACAGTCCGCCCCACTCCAATCTGCTCCACTCCAATCCAAAACAATCTGCTCCAATCCAAAACAAACTTCCTCACTCCAATCTAAAACAATCTGCCCCACTCCATTAAAAAACAATCTGCCCCACTCCAGTCTAAAACAATCTGCCCACTCCAATCTAAAACAGTCTGCTCACGCCAACCTGCCCTACTTCAATACAAAACAATCCACACCACTCCTATCTTTCCCACTCCAATCCAAATCAATCTGCCTACTCCAATCCACCCACTCCAATCTGCCCCACCCCAATCCAAAACAATCTGCCCCACTCCAATCCACCCCACTCCAATCCGCCCCACTCCAATCCCATCCACCTCACCTCAGCCCAATCCACCCACTCCATCCAATTCACACCACTCCAGTCCACCACAATCCACCCCACCCGACTCCAATCCAATCCAATCCACCCCATACCAATCCCATCCAGCCCAATCCAATCTACCCCACTCCAATCCAATCCACCCACTCCCTCCCCAATCTACCCCACCCCAATCCAAAACAATTTGCCACACTGCAATCTGCCCCATTCCAATTTGCCTCACTCAATCCAAAACAATCTGCCCCACTCCACTCCAATCCAATCCACCTCACCTCACCCCAATCCAATCCACTCACTCCCTCCCCAATCCACCCCTCCCCAATCCAATACAATATGCCACACTGCATTCTGACCCATTCCAATCTGCCCCACTCCGATCCAAAACAATCTTCCCCACTCAATCCAAAACAATCTGCCCCATTCCAATCCAAAACAATCTGCCCCACTCCAATCCAAAACAATCTGCCCACTCCAATTCAAAACAATTTGCCCCACTCCAATCCAAAACAATCTGCCACGCTCCAATCTGCCCCACTCATATGTAAAGCAATCTGCCCCACTAGAATCCAAAACAATCTGCCCCACTCCAATCCAAAACAATACGCCCCACTATAATACTCCCCACTCCAATCCATCCCACTCCAATCCAGTCCACATCCCCCAATCCAATCCACTCTAATCTAATTCATCCCACCCCACCCCACTCCAATCCAATCCACCACACACCAATCCAATCCACCCCAATCCAGCCAAATCCAATCTACCCCACTACAATTGACCCCACTCCACCCCACTTCAATCCAATCCACCCCAATCCAATCCACCTCAATCTAATCCACCCCACCCCAATCCGGTTCCCCCGACCCCACCCAATCCAAGCCACCTCAATCCAATCCAATCCACCCCACTCAATCCAATCCACCTCCTTCCAGTCCAATCCAATCAACCCCACTGCAATCCAATCTACTTCATTTCAGTCTACCCCTCCCCACCCCACGCCAATCCAATACCCCCTCCAATTCATCACACTCCATTCCACCTCACTTCATTCCACCCCACTACAGTCCACCCCACCCCACTACAGTCCAGCCCAGTCCAGCCCACTCCACTCCAGTCCACCCCACTCCACTCCAACCCACCCCAGTCCATCCACCTCACACCAGTCCACCCCACTCCAGTCCACCCCACCCCACTGCAGTCCACCCCACCCCATTTCATTCCATCCCATTCCAATCTAATCCAGTCCACCCCACTCTAATGCCCCATTCCAATCTTCCCCACTCCAATCCAAACTAATCGGCCCCACTCAAATTCAAAACAATCTTCCCTACTCCAATCTGCCCCACTTCAATCCAAAACAATCTTCCCCAGTCCAATCCAAAATAATCTCCCCCACTACAATCCTCCCTACTCCAATCTGTCCCACTCCTATTCTTCCCACTACAATCGAATCCAGCTACCCCAATCCACCAACTCCATCCCAATTCAACCCACCCCAATCCACCACAATCCACCCAAGTTGTAGGAAAGTAGAATCTGCTTCTTATGGTTACCCCCACTTTTTGCTTGATGTGATGCTGTTTTTGACTAGTCTGACTGGGATCCTGCTAATCAGGACCCCAGTCTATCTGCTTTCTCCCTAAACTGTTGTGTTCAGTACCTAGGTAAATCCCTGATTGGATACTGGGGAACCCTTGTCAGTCCCTAGTATATGGTACCTATGTACCGAGGGCATAGGTACCCCAGAGGTCTCCCATGGGGCGAAGCATGCATTATGCCACCCATGAGAGACCATTCAAAATGCAACTACAGGACTACCATTGCAGCCGGTGTAAGTTGGTGCATGCACCACTTACTAAAGATATAGGTTCACTATATCTAAGGGTCTCTGCACTTAAAACCTATAAGTCACCCCTCTAGCAGGCCTTTACAATCCTGAGGGCTGGGTGCTTGGTTCTGAGTGAGAGGGTGCCCCTGCATGAGCAGGACACCCCTGCAGCCTACGGAGTCCATTCTACTGGGTTGTCAGTGAAGCAGCCATATACTATATAGAGGGGCATCGCGTGACCGCACGATGACCATCTCCAAAACGGCTGCAACGAATCCTATCATGTTTGGTATCAAACATGTTTGAATCATACCCCACACCGTAAATGGTGTGGGAGATATGATTCCAAGCACCAGGAGAGCGCTCCGTTAGGCTCTCACTGTTACCGGTACCAGCCTTCTAGTCCCGGACAGCACAAAATGGTTGCTGCCGACCAGAGACACATTTCTGCCCTCCTGCTGCTGAGTCAAGCTCTAGCAGGGGAAGGCAGAACAATAGGCATCCTGTCACAGGGAGGTGTGACCACCTCCCAGACAGGATTTAGTGTATTAGGGCTGGATGGGTGCACTTGCCAGCGCATGAAAGTCTGCATATGGGGAACATTTTGGTGTCCCTGTGCATAGTCCAGTTCAAACCAGTCCTGGGAGCCGTTGGTTCCCGCTCTGGCGCGAAAACTGGACAAAGGACATGGGAGTAACCTCCCACCTGTCCAGACCCTCCCCTGGGAGGGTCCCCTGAATCTTCCCAACCCTTTCCTTAGGGTACTAAAGGGCTTACCTGGGTGTACGTCCCTAGATTCGTCGTGGACAAGATTCAGAACTGAAACCACTGCACTTCTACCGTCTGGGCACTCTGGACTTCGCTGGACTTCGTTTGGGCCTGACTTCATCTCCCTTTCAGTTTGCTGCATCATCTCTGCCTGTGCACCATACAGGATCTATGCAGGACCTGTGGAGCATCCAAGACACTTGAAGATAATCTCCCTTGAAGTGAAGGAGCCACTTGCCTGCATTCACAGACACCTCAACACTGCTGACCGGTCTGCTGATCCCAAGCTCCTGCATACTCTGAAGGGTTCAACAACACAGGTGGTGGTTATCTACGTCTCTCGAGGCCCGAGCTGTCCTCTCACCAAGTTTGAGATCAGAATCCCTCATGGGGGCTGCATTAATCGAACCCCTGTGCACCGTGTACTTTTGCAAGTGCATATGCTTGTTGACAACTTTGCGACAAGTGCATTGGGCTCAAAGTAGCCCCAAACTCCGGCAACTTTTTCCACCAAGATCTTCAGCCACACCGCCTTGTGGGCACCGTGACCTGCTCCTGTTGGTGAGCTGCTTGAGGTCCTCTCGCGACTCGAGTGCCTCCGGCCTGTGGGTCCATTTGAGGGTCACTTTTGTATTCCTTGGGCTCCCCTGAGTGCTCGTGGCCTGCCCTGACTCCCCTGCTTGTGGGGAGTCCCCTGGACCTTGCTGGTCCCAACTGTGCACCTTCTTGACTTCCTGCATGGGTTGCATTTGCCAAGGCTTGTTGGTGCTCCCGCCGGACACCGACCCCTCAGCACTGGACATCCTTTGTGGCACAGCTTGTATCCGGGTACTGGTCTGCCTCAGCGTCGCCTGGTTCGCGCAGCTGCAGAGTCAAGGTCACCGTCATCCTTCCTGAAGCACCAGATATCGGAGGGCATCCGTCTTCCAAGTCTCCTGGTCACTCCCGAGTGACATACACACTGTCCCCTCTGCTTTCAGGTACTTCTCTTGAAGAATCCACGTTTGGATTCCTCCGGACACTTTCTCCTCTTCCAGCAGCGGCACTTTCCCGAAGTCCTCCATTGGGTTCGACGGCGGTTTCCGACGCCACTTCACACCTATGCACCCAGCTTCCCAGGGATAGGTAACTGGGGTACCACGGTATCCACGGGTGGGGTGGCTCTCCAACCTTCTGTCTTCCACAGGGTTTCTTCAGGGTCCATTAGGAAGGGTCCCTAATCTTTAAAATTCCAATTGCGACTTGCACCTAGACTTGTACGGAGCACGCGGTTGTATTCTCACACTGCACACGCTCTCCGTGGGGTCCCTATCTACTTACCTTGGGTGGTTCTGTGGGTCCTGAGCAATTCTACATCCTCTCGACATTGTATTGACTTGAGTCGTGGTTCTTATACCACTTTCTTAGTATATGGTTTGGTCCCCCCCGGGGTCCACTGTGTAAGAGTGCTATTTACTGTGATCTCTTTGCTAAAGTATTGTGTGCTTTGTGTCTACCTCTGTGTGGGAGATACTGTAACTTACTAGAGAGTGTTATATAATAAATACATATTTTTATATATACTTTGTGTGGTTCCTTTTCATTTAATCTATACTATAAGATTGCACTCTGATAAAACAAGCTGCTTTACACTCCTTCAAGACTAAGCCTGAAGGCTACTCTCCTCAGCTACCACTTGGATAGCTTTCTAAGGTTGTCTGAGACCTCTTAAATCACCATAAGGGTTGTCTGGACTGGTGCAAGGTGCCCACTTACATTAGTGGACATCATATACCAGGCCATCCTCTCACACCAGTCCAATCCATTCCACCCAGACCAATCCAATCTACCTCAATCCAGCCCAATCCAATATACCCCACTCCAATCCAATCCACTTCTCCCTAATCCTGTCCCACCCACTTCCTCCCCAATTCCCCCACTCAAATCCAAAACAATCTGCCCCACGATAATCTACCCCACTCCAATCTGTCCCTCTCCTGAAGGAAGTGACCCGCTTAGGGCCACCCGGGTCACCACTGACCACCTCTCAGCCTTCTGTACCAAATGAAGAGACAGTGGAGAATATATACCAATAACTGTTTACTCGTATATGCTCTGAGCGGGGCCCCGTCTGCACAGTCTCAAGAGAGTGCTACAGAGGGAACTGAAGAACAGCAAGCAGAGATACATTATGTACATTTCATGGTTAGCTAAGAACACGCCCACAATGGAATTTTCCAGGCAGATGTAGCTGGACAGTAAAATACAAGAAAAAGGTTTCTGTTCTCGTATCTTGCACAACTCAGCACAGTCGAAGGCTGTTTCACACTGGGCTGCGATCAAACTGCCAGACAGGTGGGAGAGGACCGTTATCGAGTGGGAAAGCTATGCGCTGGCACTAACAGTCTTCATTGAAGAAACGAAACTTAGCAAAGGGTATTTCTCAGAACTAAGAAAGATTAGTTTCGATCAGCATACAAAATGGAATCTGGAAAGAAAATGGTGCAGCGAATGCTAACTAAAACATGGCATTGCGTGAGCATCAACGAGCCTAATCTAACTGACCCTCCTTTTAGCATGAGCTAAAAACATTTTCTAATATGCAAAAGGAAACGAGGGAAAGTGGTACATAGGCAGCATTGCTATAATGGCATCAACACGTCAGAAGTTAACAAAGGATCAAAAGCAAAGAAGTGGAAGTGGGGTGAAACTATGGGCACTCCATACAATCAGCATTAGAAAGGGGAACAGCAAGGAGGGCGGAATCCTCAAAAATTCCCTCATCAATATTCATAAGACCGTCAATATCCTCCTGGAGTATCTTAGCGGCATTTGTGACATGGGCTGATATTTTCTGTTTAGGTGTAAAAACGGAGGCACAATAGGAACAACAGAAAGGATGGCATTGAATGAGGATGCAACAGAGCACCAGTACCACTATAAGATAAATCATTTCTTTAAGGATCCAACCCCAGCGGTCGAAAAGGGACCAATTCCAATTCCCCCTATCCATTCCTTTAACATTGTCGATGATACCCATGATGTGTTACAATATATTCTTTTCCATATTTTTGATGCCAACCACACACTGGTCGCCAACCACTGCCCATACACCACCACTCTTTGCCAAAATAAAATCCACTGCATATCTAGTCTGTTCCAAATACACCCGCATGCTTTCTAACTGGGCAGTGATGTCGAGCAAAGCCGCCACTGTAGTATTAGATAGCATTTGTAACTTACAACCAAAATATTCCCTGGCTTTCTCACCCCTGGCCATGGAAGTACCACCCAGTGTAAAAATGGAAGAGAGGATGTATCCAAATGTAATACCATTACTATAGCTATTTACTTCCAAATCTGTTACTCCTTCACAGAATTCTTTCGTTAACATTCTCTTTACCCATCTTGTTTTGGGTCGAGCATATTTACATGGAACACTCAAAGGCAGTACCATCCCAAGAGCCACCTCATCGGTACCATTATGGACATTGGAATAAGTCCCATTAGACAGAAAGAAAAACCCTGGATGTGCATATATCGGCCCCTCATAATTCACTGCAGCATATCTGGAGTTCATCCCCAAAGTGTTCAAATCTTTTTTATTCACCAAGGGGACTGTATTTTTAAACACTATTACCCCTGAACAATTAATGTACAGAGAAGTAGCTGTACTGTTCACTATGGGGCAACAAGCAGGATAATAACCAGCCTCCCGAGGTACTGTTAATTCCTTGTAATGCCAACCCAAAAGTGTTATATTCTGTTCTTCCATATAGAAATACAATATGTATTGTTGTCACAACCCAGATAACCCATTCCTTGTGGCTTCTTATTATACAGACATGGCCCAGGATAACCAAATCCAAACATTCCCTTTACTTCCGCAAACTGATGTGGCCGAGTGTATGTATAATTCACAAGTGACAAGGGGTACGCCGTCCAAAGGCTAGTGACAGATCGGGTGGGATAACAGGCGGTCCCTTTCCCAAAGAACCTCTTATGGGTCTCCACAAAACATTACTCGAGCAGCCCTTTTATTGCGTCTAGGGGAAGTGCCTTCACCCTTACTACGTGTGGGTACACTATATGTATCCTCCAAATACCACGAAACCCCACATAGTATTATTATAACCATTATCAGAAAAACAACACATGCAATTTTACTTCAAATTGACCAAGTCACACTGCGTTGTATAGTGACAATTGGCTCCTCCTCCTCGTTAAGTTTCCTGCCAAAAGGATGCATAGTGAATTAAAGGAAGAAAATGCAAAGAGAAATATGAATGTTCCCAGTGTCCGTTAGAGCCTCACTAGTACAGGCTCCTATCGTCCATCAATTAGTTGGCACTCTTGAGCACCGGCGGTGGAGGTTGCTCTGTCCTAAGCTCTTTCCTAATCTATCCCACGTTGCTAAAAGTGCTATACTCTCAGAGTATACTTTTCTAACTAATTATCAAATAACCAAAGCAAAGCAAATGCAGAATTTTCACTGTTTCCGATCCCTCGTTGATACTGCTACTCAGTACTTTCCTTCCTTGCACAGTCCATCCCTAATCCTTTTTCTCCTCAGGCTCGGTGGTCCTCGTCCGAGGACGTAAATCGTACCTGGCAGCCCCAGGCACCGTGTGATCACTGAACAAAGGCTCTGGGATTGCTCGTATTTCTGGTGGGACAGCCCTGTTCAGACCATCGTCGTTCTCCTTATCTGTTTGTGTCCAGATTAATTGTGCATCACTAAAAGGCACAAATCTGGGCACTTGCTAACATTCAACATCTCCTATTCCCTCCTTGATCCACTGGTCATAAGGGAACAGCAAAGGTATTCGCTTGCAGTGGGTCGCATGGACCCAGTTCTTTCGACCAGCAACCTTTACAGCCGTCTGTGTCACCAACAGAACCTGCTCAGGACCTTTCCTTCTGGGCTCCAAACTTTTCTTCCTCTGGAAATTTCTGACGAGTACAAAATCACCAGGCTGGATGCTGTGGCCAGGTCCCTCTGGTTTAGGAGGTAAGGAGTATCAGACCTGTTGGTGAATAGAACGCAAACTTTCCATTACCTGCCCAAGGTAATGAAGTAACACAGGATATTCAATATCCGAGAACTTTTTCGGCCTGGGGATGCCCCAGACATTCGCTGGGCGTCCAAACACAATTTCAAATGGGGATAAACCAGTTCTAGAATGTGCTGTAGTTCTAGTTGACAAAAGAGCTAACGGAAAAGCATCTGGCCATTTTAACCCTGTTGTTTCCTGAATCTTTGCCAATTTTAGTTTGAGCGTACCATTGTACTTCTCAAGAAGACCCGCTGACTGCGGGTGATTGGCAGCATGAAATTTCTGTTTAATGTGCAAACCTTCACAGATTAACCTAATCACCTTCCCATTAAAATGAGACCCGTTATCACTCCAGATAATTCGGGGCATTCCGAAGCGAGGAAAAAACTCTTTAAGGAGTACCTTCGCAGTTGTGGTGGCCGTATTGTCTTTAGTGGGGTAAGCCTCAACCCATTTACTAACCGTGCATATAACCACTCAGACATACTTGAGATTGTTACATCTTTCCAGCTCAATAAAGTCCATTTGAAGGACTTCGAATGGGAATGTAGGTGGTGCAAAGTTACTGGATGGTGTAGGGGTACCCTTCCCTGGGTTGTGCCTCATGCAAATCATACAACTTTTCACTAAATGCACAGCGGTCTTGGAAATATTATTATTACACCAAACCGGAGGCAATAATTTAGAAATGCCTTTTGCACTAATATGAGCTGGACCATGAGCCATTGTAACCACAGGGAGTTCATATGCATCAGGTAACATCCATTTCTGCTCTCCTGACTTGTCAATCCAACATCCTTCTTCGTTTAACTGTGCAGTACTTTCCTGCCATACTGCTAATTCTTCCATCTTTGCCTCACTATGTAACTCTTTCACACTTTCAACCGTATTTTCAAACATGGTGTTCTCAAGAACCCATCTAGCTGGACCTGCAACAAACATTCTCTTCATCTTGCTTCGAGCAGTCTCTTTGGCTATCTGATCTGCAAACGCATTCTTTTTACCTACATCATCGGTCACTTTTCTGTGGGTGCTACACTTCACAATCGCCATTTTCTTAGGGAGTGTCAGTGCAGTTAACAATCGCAGTATGAGATGTCCATGTTGTATTTTAGTACCATGGGAAGTAAGGAACCCTCGCTCTGCCCACAGGCATCCAAAATTACGGGCCACCCCGAATGCATACTGACTGTCTGTGTAGATATTGACAACCAACCCTTTGCTCAATTCACAAGCTCGTATAAGGGCAACGAGTTCTGCTGCCTGGGCGGACTGATAGGGGACCCGTGATGTCTCGACTACTGTGCGCAATGTAGTGGTAGCATAAGCTGCAGTGGTGGTGCCATCTGGTAATTTAAAACAAGAGCCATCAACATATAGTTCTCCTTGGGGATCAGATAAGGGAACATCAGTCAAGTCTACCCGTCCTTTCGTTTCTTCCTCTGTTTGGAAAATACAGTCATGTTTGTCGACTGCATCATTCTCGGAAGGGAGGGGTAGTAACATGGCAGGATTCAGAGTTAAACATCTTTTAATCGTGATATGCTTAGCAAAAAATGTCAATTCATACCTGTAGGACGTGCACTGATGAGGTGCTGTGTCCTTGTTTTATTCAAAAGTGTATCCACAGCATGGGGTACCATAACTGTGAGGTCAGTATCGAGTACGTGTCTAGCCGATTGTCTGATTGAAGTGGCCACAGCCTCGACTGCTCGCAGACAGCTCTGGAGGGCCCTTGCGACAGGATTGAGCAGGGCAGAATAATAAGCGCAAGGTCTCTGTCTATCGCCAAATCTTTGAGTCAAGACAAAAAGAGCACAACCAGCCATCTCGTGGACATACAGCACAAAAGGTTTCCTATAATCAGGTGTGCCTAGCACTGGAGCAGAGCAAAGCCCAGCTTTTAATTGTTCAAACGATTGCTGACAATCTGAAGTCCAAGGCAAAGGCTCATGCACTGCTTTCGTTGTTAGTGCAAGCAAGGGCTTGATTAGTAAAACATAATTTGGGATCCACTGCCGACAGTAGGAAGTGATGCCTATAAAAGCGCGCACTACTTTTTGGGATTGTGGAAGGGGCATTTTAGTGATAGTATTGATACGTTCTGGCGTAAACCTTCTACCCTCCTTCGACAGTGGGTGACCTAAATAGGTAACCTCCTGTCGACAGTACCGGAACTTCGAAAGGGAGACCTTATGTCCATGATGTGCCAAATGCAACAATAATTTCACCGTACTATCCTTACAACCTTGTTCCGTATCAGAAGCAATTAGCAAATCATCTACATACTGTACTAATACATCACCTGGAGAAAGTGGGAGGGAATCTAACTGACTCTTTAAATCTTGATTGTAAATACTAGGACTTTCAGCATAGCCTTGCGGAGCGCCACTGAATCGGAAACTTTTACCAGCCAGCGAAAATCCGAACAAATATCAACTATCTGGGTGGATAGGAATACTAATGATTGCATTCTTTAAATCAATCACAGAAAAGAACTGAGCAGTAGATGGAATCATAGTTAGAAGTGTGGTGATATCAGGAACCACTGGGAATTGCAGGACAACTATTTTATTAACCTCTCGCAAATCAATCACAAAACGATACACATCACAAGCACTGTTAGGAGAGTCTAGAGGTGCTCTTTTTAAGACCGGAAGAATGGGACTATTGCATACATTACCTGTAGTATTTTATACTGAGGAATGCGGGGCAATACGGCATTGTCCTTAACCTGTATAGAAACTGGGGGTATATGCAATAAGCCTACATCGGTGTCACCGGTGGCCCATAACATGGGTGGAACTTGATCAAATTCAGGTGGAAGGGGAGCATCCTTAGATAGACATTGTCTAGTACCTACATCCGGGCCCATGGTAATAAAGACACCATCTGGCGAACAATATATAGTAGCATGCAACTTCTTTAGTAGGTCCAAACCCATCAAATGTTCACCACAATTGGATGTTAGAAGGAATGCAGAATCCACAGTAAAAGGGCCAACAGTAAGGGCGAGAGGGTGTGAGATGGGGCTTACAACTGGTACTCCTGGAAAACCCACCGAAACATTATTATGGTCAGACAGGGGTGCCCCAGGGACTAGATGTCGGGCAATTGAACTTTTTGTGGCACCTGTATCAACCAAAAACTCCTATCTTGACATAAGGGCCACGCTGATCTACAGGTATGTGAACTGGTCCTTTACCCTGTCCTGGCTGTCCTAGCTGTAAGACATGCCTGTCGCATCATCAAAGTCATAATCATCATTATAGTACTGTCTGTCCCGAGGGTCATCAAAATAATTGTCAGAACGGCCCACTGAAGCCATATTGCTTTTTTGTCTATCTGTTCCACAGCCCCTATTTCCAGAACCCCTTCCTCGAATGGACAAAACTTTTTGCAAAAGTACAGGGCACTGGCTGCACCAGTGACCTTCCTCCTTACAATACGCACACTGATTCTGCCCCAAAGGTGTCATTGGAGGCTGTCTAGTACGTAGGAGTTGTTGTTGGGGTACCCGTCCTCTAGTGTTACCTCGATATGCCTGCTGCAATAATA
This sequence comes from Calotriton arnoldi, assembly GCA_963921515.1. Classification (NCBI taxonomy): domain Eukaryota; kingdom Metazoa; phylum Chordata; class Amphibia; order Caudata; family Salamandridae; genus Calotriton; species Calotriton arnoldi. The sequence goes on from CAWUFW010001370.1 coordinate 1,480,922, forward strand.
TCTTTGTCTTCAGATCCTTTTGCTTTTTGTCATTTTTGTCTTTTTCTTCATTGTCTCTGTGCTCGTAATATTGGGCCATATTTAAGATAACAGAGGGAGAAGACGTGGACCAGATGCTTTCATATGCTTGAAGTCTAGACATTATTTCGGGGAGATTAGTGACAAATGGTAAGTAGACACAATATCGATTTTTTAATATCGTTATGTCATAATATCGAGTTTTAAATATCGATAGTGAAAAATATCGTTGTTTAAAATATCGATGTTAATAATATCGATTTACTGTCTTGTTTAAAATATCGTTGTTAGAAATATCGATTACAAAAATATCGTTATCAAAATATATCGTTTTTGTATATTTTTTTATTATAGTATATGTTTGTAAATGTTATAATAATTCTTAATAAATGTGATATTTATTTTTGAAAATTTGTTTTAGGAGCGGGATATTGGGTTTATAGGGGATAAGGGTGGGGAGTGTTTTAAAAAATATAATTTAAAATTTTAAATATTAAAATTAATTTTAATGAAAATCTAATTTTTTTATTACGAGCGGGATTTTGGGTTTATAGGGGATAAGGGTGGGGAGTAATTTAAAAATGTATAATTCAAAAATTTAAATATTAAAATTAATTTAAATCAAATTGTAATATTTTTTTAGGAGCTGGATGTTGGGTTTATAGGGGGTGAGGGGGAGTAATTTAAAAATGTATAATTTAAAATTTCAAAATATTAAAATTAATTTAAATCAAATGTAATTTTTTTTTATGAGTGGTTTGTTGGGTTTATAGGGGATAAGGGTGGGTAGTAATTTAAAAATGTATAATTCAAAAATTTAAATATTAAAATTAATTTAAATCAAATTGTAATATTTTTTTAGGAGCTGGATGTTGGGTTTATAGGGGTTTAAGGGGGAGTAATTTAAAAATGTATAATTTAAAATTTCAAAATATTAAAATTAATTTAAATCAAATGTTAATTTTTTTTATGAGTGGTTTGTTGGGTTTATAGGGGATAAGAGTGGGTAGTTTTTTTTAATTTAAAAATGTTAAATTAAACATTTTTAATGTAATTTTAATGAAATTCAATTTTTTATTTTTTATGAGAGTTCTTTGTGGTTTTATAGGAGATAGTGTTTTTGATTGTTGTAAAAAAAAATTGTAACCATTTAATTTTTCAATATTTCTGTTTAAATTTTTTACGTTTATGAGTGTAATTTCGTGTCAAAAATGTGTTTAACATTTTTTTTTGCATTTAAAAAATATGTATTTAACCCCTTCGGTGCTCACGACGGCCCCCGGCCGTCACGCGTCACGGTGGGCATGTGCGCACGACGGCCGGGGGCTGTCCGAATCCCGCCCACTAATACAAACGCCCGCACAGCGCGAAAATTCGCCGCGCACGCAAGGGGTTAAAAATAGTTTGGCAAATTAATTTTTCAAAATAACTTTTTTAAATTTATGAGTGTTATTTTTTTTAATAAGGTGATGAGGGTGTTTTTTTGTTTTAAAAAAATCTTTAATTAAATGTATTGGAAATAGTTGAAATTTTTTAATCTATAGTGAGATAAATTAATTAATTATAGGGAAAAATCTGTGCATTGAAGTCAATGTATGTAATTATATTTAAAATATGTAAAGAAATAAATATTGAGAGCGTCTGCCATCCGGAAAGCCTTCAGTACTCCCCGGCCGGCTCTTTCCAGCCAAGGGAGTACAATGGCAGTTTCCCACTGCCTTTTTGTGCCGGTCTTTCCGGCACAAAAAGGCAGTGGGAAACTGTCTTTGGGGGCCCCCAGCAAGGCCCCCATGGATGCGTGGCCGCCGAATGACGGCCTAGGGGGCACCGTAGCCTGTTGATCGCTGCACCCGGTGACAGGCACCGTTCGGAATGTATGCTCCCATTGTTAAGTATAGGATTGTGACCGAACATGGTTTGGTCGCATCCTACTTGCAGGTGTGTAACCGACGACAGGAGGTCGGTCGGTTACAGTTCCTGACCGATGTCGGACGGACTCCGGTCCGTCCGACACCGTCCAACATCGGAATCGGTCCCATAATGTTATATTTTTTGCAATCTTATTTATATTTTATATATGAATAATATTATCAAGTAAATAAGGCATTTTGCAAATAAAATTATTTTTTAAACATTTATACATTTTTTCACTTTATTTACAAACAGTACATTTTTTTTAATATACCTTAGTAATTCAATATATATTTTTAAAATTATAATAATAATTATTATTTGTTTTATAATATTTATTATTATAATTTAACATTTGAAATAATATGTAAAACAATTTTTTATATATCACAATTTTTATGTACTATTTTTACAACTTTTTTTGTCATACATTTGTAATGTACATTGAGTTTAATAAAGAAAACTATTATTCTTTTTTATTTAAGGCAGTCATTTTTTATAATAAGTTCTATTTTGTAGGCTATCTGTTTTGTTTTAGGTCCTTTCTGAGGGGAGAAGCTTGCGATTGGAAGCTGCGTCGCATCGGTTAAGGTAAGTTTAATTTTCTTTACTTAGGGGCCGATTCCGATTCGGGCCGGAATTCTCTCCGACCGAGCCGGACCCGGAGAGAATTCTGACCGAATCGGACCCGTGCAGTCCGACCGAACGAGTACGATGCGCACGCATGCAATCGGACTCGAGTCGGTCGGACTCCCATTGAAGTCAATGGGAGCCTGTCGTACGACGCGTACGTGGGCTCCCATTGACTCAATGGGTGCGAGGCGGACAAGGGCGCCCCCTACAGCGTGTACGCATCCATGCGCATCGCGGCGTACATGCACAGGTAGGGGGACCCATGGATCCCCCTGTGTGCGACTCGCGCGCCTACGCGTACAGGGGGTCCGACGCGGACCCCCAAAGTCCGGCTCCGACAGCTTTTTCGAGCCGGACGGCGCGAGTCGATCGGACTGATCGCGGCGTGCATCGTACTTACCCGGCCGGGAAACGTCTCCATAGCGCGGTGCGAGTCGTGTCCATGCGAGTCGGTCGGAGCGTGTTGAAGCCGCGTTCGAGTCGGTCGGAGATTTTGCGGGTGCCTGCATCGTACTCGCTCAGCCGGACCCGCGTACGATTCGGTCGGGAAACAGGGCTCCGAATCGGATCCGGTAAATCCGAATCCGATTCGGAGCACTACCGGCCGAGATCGGAATCGGCCCCATAATCTTTAATTTAGCGGTAGTTTGAAGGTAGTTAAGTTGTATATAGTGTATGTAGTGTTAGGATTTTGTGTTTTTGGTGAGGTTTAGGTTTTAGTTTTACGTTTGCGAAATGCGGTTAGTTCGGTCGGTGTTAGAGTTTGATAGATATGTTTAATTTTGTTTAGATTATGGTGTTAGTGCTATATTTATGTGTATTTTGATATGTTACTGTATATTTGTGCGGGAGGGATTGTTTTTTTTCCAACAGGTTTTTGTCGATTGGAAGTTGTCGTTGGAAGAAGTATGCTTTTTTTTAAAAAAGGAACTGTGTATTAGTTTCTAGTTAACTAATAATTATTTTACAGTTCCTTTATTTTTCGGGTTTTCCTGGAGCGTTTCTTTTTTTAAATACATTTTTCGGGTATTTTGTGGTTTCTCATCGATGGACCTATTGCCGGTGGATTACTTTTTATACAGTTGGATTTTTTCATTTTTGGGGGGATTTTTCCTACGTATTGGGAATTTTACACATTTGGATTTATTTATGGCTGTTTAGATTACATTTCTTCAGCTACGAAAAAAGTAAGTAATTTTAAATTATTTATACTGGGAGGGAAATGTTATTTTTGAAATTGTTATTGCTATTTTTATTATATAAAATATAATTATTATGTCAATTAATTTTTTAAGTATATTTTAAATTAATCAACAAAATAATAATATTTTTGAAGTTTGAAAAAAATGTTTATTTGTCTAGTGGATTTTAAATTAGGATTTTTTGTGTTTGTGTTATATTTATTTAAAGTAGGGATTTAGCTATTGTTTCTAGATATTCTAGCCCTTTAGTGTTTGGGTAGAGTCTTACTTTGTATTGTAAGTACTCGAACATTTGCCTTGTTTGTTTGGTTAGTTTTGGGCCTAGTTGGGTTGCAGACTGTTCCATTCTTAGGGCCCGATTCCGATGTCGTGCGGAAAGCATCCCGACCGACTCGGATTTGTAATGCTTTCCGTACGACTCGACTGCGAGCCCTCCGTTCGACGTAGTACGATGCATCCCATGTGAAACACAACCGAATCGTACGGAACGCCATCATTCCGTACGAAGGCTCCGTAAACCGCATCGATGCGACCGGCACATTTGTAAACATTCAACATTCACATGCCGGTCACAAGTCGGACTCGTATCAACACGCAGTGAGTTGATGTTGCAGTTGAAACGGTTACGGAAACTTTTCGGTCCGTGTTTGAAATGTCAATGGGGGAGTCAAAAACACCCAAATAAAGCATTGGCAAAAAAAAAAAAAAATCAAAACCACACCCACAAATGCATCTACATAAAGGGCGAACACCATGACCGTGATCCTTTGCCACAAATGCTAATACTCACAAGGAGCTTGCACCAGACATTCCTTGCTCTCTGCCTCACACACTCACACACCCAGCACATATATCATTTCACTAAAGAAACACATATGCTCACAACTTGTTACTGATTCACACTCAAATCCACACTCACCCTCACCTTCACACTCTCCCTCACCATGTCCAAAAGGAAGCATCCACGTTTTACTGATAAGGAGTTGGAAGTGCTTGTAGATGAGATTGTCAGAGTAGAGCCACAGTTATTTGGTAACCTAGTCCAACAGATCCCCCTTGCCCAGAGACATAGGATGTGGGAGAGGATAGTTAACAAGGTGAATGCTCAAGCACCTTGCTTGAGCACAATGGAAGATATCAGGACCAGGTACTATGATGTGCGAAGGAGGGTCAAGAAGCTGATGGCAAGGGAACATTTCCAAAGCCAGCAGACTGGCGGTGGCCCTCCTGCACAACCTGTCCACTTCACATCCTGGGAGGAGAAGGTGAATGACATCCTTCCGCCGGAGGGCGTCTACGGAATCCCAGGATCACAAGAGTCTGGTAAGTACACAATCCACATTCAAATAAAGTTTAATCACACCTCTAGAGAAAGCACTTCAAAGGATACAGTTAAACTAAGGCCAGTTGAAAATGAAAAAATGTACTAGATTCTAATAGCATGTGATGTGTATGTCATATTTTATACAAAAATAACTCAAAATTGATTGATAATGCAACAAACCATAACCATTTACATACTTCTCAAAAACTCATAGATAGGCCATCTGCTCCACACAACTAGCACCAGTGTCAGACATCTTGGCCCAGTACTTTTCCACTCACTCATAGGAAAGCACAGTCACAGGTAGTCTTTTTGGGATGCCTGGGAAGGTGGGTCTGGCCACAGGCACCATGGGACTTGTAGTCATTGCAAACACTCTTCCACACACACAGCCCAAATATACATGCTGGGATTATGCAAGCCTCACAGTCAGTGGAAAAGTACCAGCAACATGGCTGACACTGCTGCATGCTGTCTGGAGAACAAGGCCTGATGGGAGTTGTAGCCAAGTCAAACTACACGCACCAGTGTCAGACATCTTGGCCCAGTACTTTTCCACTCACTCACAGGAAAGCACAGTCACAGGTAGTCTGTTTGGGATGCCTGGGAAGGTGGGTCTAGCCACAGGCACCATGGGACTTGTAGTCACTGCAAACACTCTTCCACACACACAGCCCACACATACATGCTGGGATTATGCAAGCCTCACAGTCAGTGGAAAAGTACCAGCAACATGGCTAACACTGCTGCATGCTGTCTGGAAAACAAGGCCTGATGGGAGTTGTAGTCAAGTCAAACTACACGCACCAATGTCAGACATCTTGGCCCAGTACTTTTCCACTCACTCACAGGAAAGCACAGTTACAGGTAGTCTGGGATGCCTGGGAAGGTGGATCTTGCCACATGCACCATGGGACTTGTAGTCACTGCAAACACTCTTCCACACACACAGCCCACACATACATGCTGGGATTATGCAAGCCTCACAGTCAGTGGAAAAGTACCAGCAACATGGCTGACACTGCTGTATGCTGTCTGGAGAACAAGGCCTGATGGGAGTTGTAGTCAAGTCAAACTACACGCACCAGTGTCAGACAACTCTACATTAGACTTCCATTCACTGTCAGGTAAACATAGGCCCAGATGACCTGTTTGGGTAGTGTCGGAGAAGGAGTGTTTGCACTGACAACATCACCGATCAGGTTCTATCCCACACACACACCTTCACATGTAGACCAACAAGGCCACCAGGAAGAGTGGTGTCCTGTGAATGATTGGAAGTGTACTTGCAGGATGTCTGACACTTGTGCATGGTATTAGAGTTGTCCACAACTCCTATCATATCCTTGTGTACCTCACACCACTACCCAGTGTCAGACATCTTGATAGTACAGTTTCCATTCAGCATCAGGGATAGCATAGATCCTGGTCTGCTGTCTGTGCTGGCTGTGAAGGTGTGTGTAGGACAGGGCATGATGGGTGGGGAAGTCAGTGCAAACACTCATCCTCACACACACACACCAACAAGACAACATTTAAATGAGCTTACATTACAGTCAATTATAATGTACTGGCAAGGTGTCTGGCCCTGCACACTGATGTTTTGAGTTCAAGGCACTGTTGGTGAGTAGTGGACAAATCAGACACCTGTCACCAGTGTCAGACATCTCTGAAGCACATTGCCAATCACCGTCAGGAAAGTAGACTCACAGTTAAGATATTCATGATGTGTAGGAAGGTGTGTGGAGTACGGAGCATGATGGCAGATGGAGTCATGGCAAACACTCCTCCTCACAAACAGTACAAACTGACCACCAAGAACCATGCATACCTGATGGTGAATAGAAATCTACTGACAAAATGGCTGACACTGGTGACATCTGCCTGCACAACTACGCACTGCTTGTGGACACATAGGCACCAGTCATCAGTGTCAGACAACTTGCAAGTACATTCACACTCACTGTCAGGGAAGCAGAGTTACAGGTAGCCTTTTGCCGATGTGTGGGAAGGTGTGTGTGGGCCAAGGCATCATGTGACTTGTAGACATTGAACATACTCATCCACCCACCCAGCCATTCAAACTCCCCTGGGCATATGCTTACATCACAGTGAGGAGAAGTGTACTGGCAACCAACTTCCAGCAAGGCCCTGTGCACAAAACATCATGCAACTGTGTCAGCCATCTTGTAAGTGCACTTACATTCACTGTCAGGTAGCCATTGCCACAGATGAGCTTGTTGTGCTGGTTGTGAGGAGGAATATCTGCCATGACCATATCTACCATCATGCTCTTGCCTCCACCCACCTTCATACATAGCCAAAATAGCATATATGGGACTCTGCTTACCTGACAGTGAGTGGCAATGTGCTGCCAAGATGTCTGACACTGCTGCATGGCGTTTTCAGCACAAGGTCTTTTCTGTGATTTTGATTCACATTTAACACCATGCACCAGTGTCTGCAGCCTGGTCAGAACACTTACCATCACTGCCAGTTAGTCAAAGTCACAGAGGACTGTGCTTGGCTGCTCGGAGGAGGAGCATTTCTAAATCCTACTAATCACATCGGGCAGTGGACAACATACACCTTCATCAACATCACAAACAGACCAACATGAACTAAGCGTACACACAGTGATTTTGACTTAACTAGCAGGATGCATGACACGGGGCACTGGTGTCTGACTTATCCACAAATAGCAACATTGACTTGTGCTCAAAACACCGGGCACCAGTGTCCGCCAGGCTTGTCAGTACACATCCACACACTTGCAGGAAAGCATAGTTCCATGTGTTCGGCATTTGCATGCAAGAAAGAGTGTGCGTATTACATGGCCTGATGGGATGTCTGTCCATTGTGAACACTCATCTGCAGAAACAGCCCTATAAGACCACTAAAAAACGTGATTACCTGACAGTGAGTGGACATACTAATATGACATGGCAGAGACTGTGGCATGCTGTGTGGTGAACAAGGCCATGAGGCAAGTTGTGTACAAGTCAGAAACAAGTTCCCAGTGCCAGACAGCCGACCATTATATTTGGACACACTGTGAGCTAAGCTCATGTCCTGGTTGCCTGTTAGCACTAGGCATGAAGGTGTATGTAGGAGTGGCACTGATGGGACTTGGAATAACAGCAAACACTCCTACACACACAGCACAACCACTTTATTGTGGGCAATGTCTATCTCTCAGTGAGTTCATGTGTACTTGCAAGATGGCAGACACTGGGGAATGTTGTCTGAACCTATCACAACTGCCACATTTGCCTATGTGCCACAAAAACCAGCCAACATAGACACATATCTTTCACATGCATTCACAAACATTGGCTGCGCAACACACTTCCGTGTGGCATGGTGGGGCTTGGTGGGAGGAGGGGTGTAAGTTTCACAAATATACAACAATCACTCAAACATCAGTTAATCATAGTTCTTTGCCATAAAATGGCACAAAGGTAAGATTGTGAAATCATTTGACCATGGAGTCAATGTACAAAGTACATGATCTGTGTATACACTAAGTTAAACTGTCACACAATTCTCCTACTCACAGTCATTCACATGTGTAGAATGAGATGAAATCAAGAAGCACCTCAATCACTCCATTCCCACACCTATCAGGCTAAGTTAACAGACTGTGAGTGTGTAGGTAGACACACCAATGTGACTGCTGAAGACATGTACTAAGACCAGTACACAGGCACAAAAAGAGTACGCACAAAGGGCAAGAAAGTGTATGTATCTCACTGTGCAAGAAAATATGTGGACAACCTAAACACACCTGTGTCATTCAATGGGTGTCAATAAACAGTCAATGTCTTCCAACATGCTCTGTGAATCAAACCCAACAGGCCCATTGATGCACATACCTGGACATGTCCATCAATCCCCCTCTTGTCTCTAAAATAGAGTCATCACAAAAGATATGTCTGCATCATGTATTAAGGAGTCCAATCTATTTACAGTTACTTATCATGAGCTTAGTTAGCCTATGTAATGTGTATTATTTGAGTTGTAGTGGACATTCACATCAGTCATTGTGTTATGTTTGTACCTACAGTGCCAGCTGAGGACAACACTGGAACCATCTAGGACAGCCAGGCCCAGACTCCGATCGACCAAGAGCCCTCCGGCGTTGATGACTCTCATCGTTCTTCTGATGACGACGACAGACCTGGCCCTTCTGGTATGGGTCACCCCACAGCACCAGTGGCGGAAAGACCCCGATCCTCTGCTACCACTCCTGCCTCAGCTGCCAACACCCAGCTGACCCCTACCCGCACGGACACAGCATCCCAGGAGACCAACAACACCACAGCAACACGGGGCACTCTGGAGTTGCCCAACAACACCAATGACAATGATGAAGGAGGCTCTGCGTTGCCTGTGCCAGCACCAACTGGTCCTGCTCGGGTGGGTAGGGGTGGTGGGAGGTGTCGTGGGGATCGGCAACATCATGCAGCTGGTACCGATGATGTGGAGATCCAAAACCTCTCCAGAATCCTCAATGCATATGAGGATTCACAAGGAGAGATGGTTCAGGTCATAGGGATCCTCAGGACCATGCAACAGCAGCAGGCAGCCCAAAATGAAAAACTGGACAGGTTTATGTCAAAAATGGATGAACAGACTGAGGTGTACAGGGACATTGCCACCTCCCTCCCCAAGATTGCCACCAACATCTCCACACCTCCCTGTGTGCCTTCCACATCCACTACAACAACTTCTGCAACAGCCACAGGGAGGGATGGGGACTCTGGCGGAGAGACACCTGCACCTGAGGGTCCCCCTGAAAAACGTAGAGTCAGTCGTCCAAAGAAGAAACGGTGAGAGACAGATGTCTACGCATCACACCCAGAAAGTGACTACCTGGTCCTGATATCCTCCATTGTGTGCCAGCCATTCACTTTGTTGACTATCACATAACTCTCCCATAGCGGCTGGAGGGTCTAAGTTGGACTATGGACTCACATAACTGTGCATCTACTTCGGAATACCTCATCTACAAACACTACCAACTACTATCTTCACTTATATAATTTATTTTGGTTTGTTGATGATACCCCCATGATGTGCACTGATATCTTCACATTATGCACGCAAATAAATCACTCTGCACCCAAAAAAGTGGTAATGTCGTTACTTTGAATAACTAAGGTAAGAACTGTAATGATGTTGAAAAAGGCAAAGAAGCAAGTGTGCATAACATTGGTAACACATCACTTTGAAGGAGTACATTACTGTCTTGTGAGTATATGTACATTGTCACAACATGATAGAGGGACACAACCAGGTCATGGCCCATACCATTGGACATGTTACAGATGCAAAACAAGTATATTGTTCAAAATACTAGCACCATTTTAAGACACAATAAACACACTTTTGTTAGGATAACAGTGCATCATGGAGCATGTTTATTAAAAAAATTTTTTTACTTTGGATGTGTGAAAACACACAAGGCATGAATCCTTGTGTATCATAGGATTATTTCCCTGACACAACCTTGCGTATTAACACTATTTAAATGGACATCACACAGTAAGAAAAAGCTGTAACGTGAAGAAAAATGTCCATCAGTCCAAAAGGAATAGCGTGTCCTGGAATTCCAAACAAGTCCAATGTTTGAGTAGGTGCAAGCATCAGGTGTCTGGTGAGCTCACAAATTGCATGGTAGACACGGCCAAGTACCCTGGTAAGGAGAAACATAGAAGAGATTTAGGCACACAGGACAGAGCCTCTTCAATTTTGACAAGATTGTCAGCTGAAGCACAAGATTGTCAGTCTGTAAACTATCTTTGATTCACCGTACCACTGTACATCTCAACTTTTCCATCTCACAAATACTTATCATACAACTAACATCATGGCAATTTGTATACACTCACAAACATACATGCACATTGTGCACCAGCAACACAACAACAGACACTTGGGGGTACTCACCTACTTTCATTGCATACCTACACTCATGTGAAGAAGTTGATAAGCTGTCGCCTCAAATCCTCGCCATCATCATCATCCCCACTGTCGTCGTGTCCCAGTCCAGGATCTTCCCTCGCTGGCGGATGCTGGTCTCCATCGTCCTGTATAAGTGGAATTTCCCTCCGTATAGCCAGGTTGTGGAGCATGCAGCAGGCATTGATAATGTTGCACACCTTCAATGGTGCATATTGTAGGGCTCCTCCCGTCCGGTCGAGACAGCGGAATCTTGTCTTCAGGAGGCCAAAACACCGCTCAAAACTCTCCGGCTCCTACCATGTGCCTCATTATACCACATTTCGGCAGGGGGGACTGGGTTTCGGAGTGGCGCCAGTAACCAAGGTTGGTTGGGATATCCTGAGTCTCCTACATTGCAAACAGAAAAATATGATCTGTAGTTGGTTAACAGAGCATTATCAGACATACAATCTACACACAACACAGCACACATGTCACATCACCTACCAACAAGCCAAGCACGGTCATGTTGTGCCCGTGACATCAAACGGGGGATGGCACTGTTCCTCATGATGTAAGCGTCATGTGCAGATCCAGGGAAACATGCACAGACGTGGGAGATGGTCATGTCTGCCAAACAAACCACCTGGGCATTAATTGAGTGGTAATGTTTGCGGTTACGATACACTACCTCAGAAGCCTATGGTGGCACCAATGCAATGTGGGTGCCATCAATGGAGCCAATTACATGGGGTAAGTGCCCCAATGCATAAAATGCACCCTTGATGTCTCCAAATTCTCCAGGTGTTGGAAGCTTTATGTATTGGCGCAGAAAATTCATCAATGCAGCCAAAACATCGCGCAGAACACGGCTGAACTGGGTTTGTGACATCCCATCAGATGTTGCCACTGTGTACTGAAATGTACCGGTGGCAAAGAAGTGTAAAGCTGCCATAACCTTCACTTTGTCCATCAGTGCAGTTGGATATGGCCCACCATGCTGTAGATGGGGTGACAACTGCGCAGTCAAGTCTTCAATGATTGACCTTGTGAAGCGGTACTTCCTGATGGTGTCACGTTCTTCCATGGTTGCCAGGTCTGGAAAGGGCCTGTGGACTGCAGGTCGTCTGCGATACCTATGTGTAGAGTATGAACACAGTTGTTGTCAAGTCACAATGTACCATGCAACATGCTTAGAGACAAAGGGAACATGAAAAGCGAACACAACTGAACCTACAGATCCTTCAAATACATGATTTAATTATCAAAAATGTTCCTTATATACATATGCCAGCATCAGTAGCATACACAGACATGTTATCAGGGTATGGTGACACAGCAATTATAGTGGTGTAATGTATAAGTCACTAGTGTCTGACATCATGAATATCTGCAAAAAGAACATATTCTAAGGATCAATAGTTAAAATATGTCACTTTAATGTGTTTAAAAATATTACATGTACATTAATAAGACTGAATAGGAACATGTAATTCAAGAGATGTGTAACACATGGTATACACATCATCTCAAATACACAGTCATGCCCAACACTGTCACAGGTTGGACACTGTCATTCATTTATGTCTACTTTACACATAAATTCACATACACTGATTATTTTCAATGTAGTGGATTTAGAAATGGGTAACAATATCATACACTGCAGTCTGGGGCACACAGATAGACTACTAATTCACATTGCACAAACCAGATGAACATGCATAATGATTTCACTGTCCAATCATCCTATGGTAAAATCCTTAGCCATTTCTGACACCACAGACATCTACAGTCTGATTTTTTTTTAAATTGTGCAATTGCTCAGACAGGAAACTAATGCAGTGCCGAGGCAAGATTGCACATGTACATCCACACATAAAATGATGTTCACTGTGACCAATACAACGCAGAAAACAGCACTTCCAATCCAGACATGCTTTACATGCAAATTATACAGTGTGGCATGTATCCCTTAAGGTTAACTCTTCATGGGAGTATGTTTCATTAATGTACATCTCATTATTTTAATGTATATGGTGCATTACACACATGTACGGTACTGAGATACATCATCCACACCAGTGTGTGCTCTGATGACCGATTAATCAGAGGGTGCGTCCTCCGCATCCGAAACGATTTGTTTACAGCCATTGGTTGTCATGGTGAAAGACGCAGGTGAGAATTCAAAGGACGTGTCCTCCGAATCCGAAACGATTCGTTTACAGCCATTGGTTGTCATGGTGAAAAACGTGGGTGAGTATTCAAAGGACGCGTATTCTGCATCCGAAACAATTCGTTTACAGCCATTGGCTGTTTGTTGGCATGGTGAGTGACGCGTGTTTAGACTCATTTCTTCAGCGCAAGAAAAACGACTCTGTTACCTCACATCACCAATGTATCCATTTAAAAAGAGATCACATGAAGAGTGTTTGAACGTTGCGGTAGGCGTGTCGTTTGCTAGTAAAGTAATGCATTGGCCCGATTTGTACAATGCTGCCGACGCGAACCTATCACTTTTGATGCATGTTTTGAGACCGCCTCTGCTGTTTAGATATGTCTGTCTGTTCCCTGGAGACTTTACTTGCCAGCACTACCTGCTTCATTCCTGCACCTCCCCATCTCTCTGCATCTGTGACAACATCCTCTGGTAGCCACAATGGCAAGGACACACCACAGGGCCCCAGTTTTCACTGAGGAGGAGAATCAGGCCCTGCTGGACACACTCCTGCCACTACACAGCCAGATGTATGGCAAACAAGAGGAGCAGGTGAGTGAGATTGACAGTGCATTGCCCTTGGACATGTGTGACAACTGTGCATCACTGGCAGTAGGAATCTCTATCAGAGATATTCATTTATGCTAATTTAAAACATAACTGGGTGTCTGGAACTGATTTTGACAGGCACACTGCTGTAGAAGTGTGTGTCCTAGGTCAAACATGTCATCACTGTCCCAAATGGAACAGAGATCAGATTGTACACATGACTGATGCACATGATGCCACATGCATTACCCTTAGTTATTTGTTAAAACATGTAATGAGCTAGGTATATTAGTGTATGATAGTGTATGACGCATGTTGACTAAGGGACTATCACCATGTCATCCTTACAGGTCAACTCCCATGAGAAGGACAGAATGTGGCTGACCATCGCCAAGAAGGTGCGTGACGTGGGGGTCGTCTATCGTCGTGTTCGTCATTGCCGCAAGAGGTGGCAGGACCTTCATGGCTGGGCCAAGAAGATTGCTGAGGTCCAGCTGGGCCTGGCACAACTGGGCAAGCGAGGCGGCGGAGAATATTAACCCCTCCCCACATGCGATGCATCATAGCAGTGGTCTTCCCTGACATGGATGGGCAGTTGAAGGCCCAACAGCAGCAAGGAGGGGGTGAGTCACTTACATGTTGCATTTCTATCTTTATCCCGGCAGGTTTTGTGATCTGAGCTTGATGGCACTTTTAGTGGTTGTAAGTCTGCCAAACGTGCAGGCATTCGCACTCGATTAAAAAAAGCAGATGGAGCAATAGATGACAGGTAATGACCCATTCATCAGGGACTCGTGAATTAGTCATGTTCAGGGATTGTAACAGTGTTGACATGCACATGTGTGCTTAATAATTTACACAAGACGTGTGTATGAGTTTCTGCATGAATCCCATGGCTTTACAAGTGTCTGCACATCCACTGATGTGTGATCCTGTTCTCAGAGTGGTTGGAACAAATCATTGAAGTATGTTGTGATAGATGATTCCAATTTTGCAAATCACATGCAAAACATTTTGTGACAAAGGATTTCTCCATGTAGAGACATAGATTTGTTCGTCTTGGTCCGTGTGCAAAGGTCTTTTTCACTGACATGCTGCCAATTGTGATCACATGTATCCCATGGGCTGTTCACAGCTAGGGTAACTCGGACCACATGTCACAATGTCCTTCCCATGATGTCATGTCAAAACATACAGACATTTTGAAAAGTGAGTCCATGTGTAGGAGTATGTGATGGTGAAATCACAAGCCATTCATTGTCAAACACAGGTTGTCACTGATTGCAACATGTCATGATTTTTGAGGTATGATGTGAACTACACAGTCACAACTGTTGACATGTGTGTTTCTGGTCTTCAATACTAAAGCATGATGGTTTGGTAAACAAGTTTTTTTTTGCATTACTGTCAGTTTCTGAGATGTAAAATGTGCACCAATTGAAAATTTGTTAACCACATGGTACGTAAGACATGAGCAATCTCAGTAGTGGAAAGTGTGCATACTTTTTAATCAAAGGGAGGGACAGTCAGACTTTGTCCATATGATGTTGGACTTGTTCAGTGTAGGCAAGATTGTTCTACAGTGTTGACTGTACTCATGCTGGAAATGGGTTCAGTCACAACAATCCATGCAGTCATTGCACCCAGATGTGCCAGTGGAATGGTGTTCCGCCTGAGGCATTGTGAAGTTGAAAATGTCAGACATGCCCGTTTGTAGACCATTAATTACATCTATGAAACTTTATTTGTTTTCAGTCTTCAAATATATATGATTCTGTTACATGACACCGTGCATAGATGACACAGGACAGTGTGCTACATGCCTGTGGGACCAGCTATGCGTACTGCCTTGGTGTCTCCATGATGACCCTGATATGTGTCTACTGACATTGGGTATGCAAAGCTACTGAGCACGTTATCAATCACTGTGAACTGTGTAGCATGACTCATGCAATGAGTATGCATTGTGCATGTTTGACAAGGTAGACATGTGAGCCGTGACATATGAGCCAATGGTTCAACTATAGATGACTAATGATTTCAGGATGTGTACCATGTCTCAATGACATCTGAGATTCATATCAACTTTTTGATGGCTCTACTCACATGCAGAAGAGAAAGTAATACCAGTCCACAAGTCCATCATGAGCACAAGACAAAATATTCCCTGCCACAAACTCCATTAGTCAACATTCTTGTTCTGTACTTTGATGTTGATACTTGCAAAGTTGCTGATCACATCATGTGTCATTGAGCAATGTGAAAGTGGCAGGCTAACAAGTACCATTTCTGTTAATGCAGCATGTGCTAATAGCGCAACTCAATGTGATGTCTGATATCTATTTACATCTGTCTCTTAACAATGTGTCAACTAGGTATGGATGACTCATGTAAATCTTTTTATTACTTGGTCACAGCATCATCAGCTGACACAGGAGCAGAGAGTGCCACGGATGTTGTGGGAGCAGAACGTCAGACTGGGTCCAGTGTAGAGTCATCAGAGGGTGGACCTAGTGATGGAGACGGTGAGGGGAGTCTCACTGGCAGCGGATCTGCAACAACATCTGCAGCTTCTGAATCCGATCACAGCTCTGGTGAGGACTTCCATGTGGTGGTGGGGGACACAGAGACTGCATCTACAACATCAGAGTCCACCTTCACCACCCCTACCATCTCCACCCTCCCTGCTGCTCCCAGTTCCACTGTCCATGGTCGCAATCGTGTTAGGGGCAAACTATCCTTTGGGTCAGGCACCTCACCCCCGGCACCTGTCTCCCCTGCTGCCCTCAGTGTAGAGACCAATGACCTCCTGAGGCAGATCTCTGTGGGGCAGACATCAATGCTGAGTGTCCTCCATGCACACACAACTCTTTTGACAGACATGTCATTGTACATGGAGGGCATTCACTCAAACATGTCTGCCCTACAGAGATCAAATCAGGCGATGGCCTCAACACTGACAGCAGCAATATCTTTCCTCCAGCAGTACCTCCCCCCTCCTACCTCTTCCTCATCCACCGTCCCAACTACCCTCCCTGACCCAAGCACATGCAAACACACACAGTCACACACTGCAACATCCACACGCAGCACACAAACACACAGACAAAAGTCACAAGCCACACCTGCGCACACTCATGCTAAAGACAGCACACTCACACCAAAGGAAGTGACAGCACCCGACACACATGCATCCAGTGACACTCCGCATACCTCACAACCCTCTGCCTCCACAACCCCTACCCTTTCCGCTCCTGTACCACCCTCAACCCAGGCTCCCCACCTTGTTCCCATTGAATTTTTCCCTCCACAGACATGCACCCCCCCTCCTAAGAAGAGGAAGTATCTATAGGATGTCCTACCTGTAGCATCTGCTAGCCCCCACCACACCCTCCAAGGAACAGAAAGCATCAACTCCCTGTAGAAAATCCCTCCGGTCCCAATCCAAAGCATGCACTCCTATAACCCATAGATCCCCAGACAAGCCAAGTACATCAAAATTGGCTAAAACACCCACCAAAAAGACACCTCCCCTCCCCATTTCAGACTCACCCCTTACAAAATTTTAAATCCCTAAATTAGTTAAGGCCACACCATCCCCAGCTCAAACTGCCCATCCCACTACAGCCGCACCCCCTCACAATCAGAGCCAACCACTGCAGTGGAGTCCCACACCCCGTCATCAGACCCTACCACTGCAGTGGACCCTGAAACCCCTCCTGCTCCCATCCCTCCCAAAACACAACCCAGTCCCAAATAGTTTGTCCCCTTTGGTGCCTGGCATGCCCCCAAGATGCCCCTCTCAGGGGAGGTGTCCCCTTGCAGGAATTGTGCTGGCAAGAATGTTCTGGCCTGATGTTCAAAGGTCACATGGACACTAACCAGTGATGGACTGGCCAATGGCCTTTTGTTTATGACGAGAGATATATTTATTTTACTGCTGAATAAAGCAATTTATTTTTTTAAATAAAAACATTGTTGTTCAACAGCTTGTTTCAGAGTTGACTGTGTGACAAGTGGAATTGTTTTTTATATATACAATGATATTAGTGGGGCATGTTTTGCATATGTTACATGTAGTTTGTGCACTTTGACAGAAGGTATTTTAAGATGTGGGGTCTGCATTTCATGGTTGTCATTGCCAAATTATGTCTTGGATCAGAATGTGAAATGCATCACAAGGTCTTACTTTTGTTAGTAAATTAGAGTGGTGTTGTCCTGCAATATTTCTGTGTGTGTTGTGGTGGACTTATACATTCACTGTGTGATGACACATATGTGTGTTTCTTATTATTCCTAGTCTAGCGTCAAATGTGCTATTCCGCTAGCATTTAGCATGCTGACTGTAACTACCTGCTGATGATAATCCCTCAACCTGCATACTCAACATGCTATTGACCTATGTTCTGATTGTGATCACAATGATGCTCAGACACTCAAAATATAATTTACACACAATCTGTGATCATCTCTTGACATGGCATGTATGTTTTACTAGCCAAAAGTTTTGTAGTTAAATGAACGATGCTGCAGATCAATGGTGTGGTATGTAGGTCAGACTGTCCAGTTGTAACTTACCTCCCTGCAAGGTCCCTACATTGAGGACAAATCCCTGCACCTGTCATGCGTTGACAGTGAAGTTTGTGTGTTCAACATGATACTACCTCTGTCAATGCATGTAAGGCAGTGCACCATGGTGGTTCTGTCACAAAGGCTGACGAGCAGCCTCTATTCAAAGAACAGATGATATTCCATTGAAATTGTGACATGATGTTGCATTGTCCTGGTTGGGACTGTGTAAGTGTGTGAGTCCATTGTGCTGGTCTATGAAGGCCCACATAACCATGGTCTGCAGGTGACCCTGTGGTGCACCTGCATCTCCACTCTACCCATTCCTCAAGGTTAGCATTTATTTTTTCTGCAACAATGTGTGAATACCTTTCATTGACAATACCGTGTGAGCTTGTTTTTTGTGGAAATACCTGCAGCATGTACTCCACATGTACTGATATGAGATTTTATTTTTGGAAGAGAAGTTTCATTTTTCATATCCATTTTTAATACTTTCTTTTTACCCGCAACCCAGGGATTGAAACTTATTGTATAGGGGTATTTTCACAAACACCAGATATGCATAATCATATATGAGGTATTTACCCCAAACACAAGGAATGCCTCTTCATGTATGAGAGTATTTGCCCCAAAACAAGTTAGGCATCTTCATGTATGGGGAATTGGCCACAAAATCAAGTTAGGCATCTTCATGTATGGGGGTATTTCCACACAAAACCACATATGCATATACACATATGGTGTGTTAGACCTGGCACCATTGGCGTGGGTCTCCCTTCCTTTTTTCGCTGTTGTCTCCTCTGTTTTTGCAGGTGTTAGATGCTCTGGGCGCTGTGCCACTGCCATTCAGTACCACAGCGCGAATGCTCCCTGTGTAAATACGACATGTGAATTGGTATATCCATGATTGGCTTGTTTGGTTTACCTGTTAGTCCCTAGTAGTGTGGCCTGTGTGTGCCCAGGGCTGGTAAACCAAATGCTGCTGGTGGGCCTGCAGCGCTGGGTTGCGCCACCCACAGAAGCAGCTTGTAAAGTGTGTCTCAGACCTGCCACTGCAGAGTCTGTGTGCAGTCCAGAACTGCCATCTTGGCTGTGAAGTGCACCCACTTCCCAGCCCCTGAACCTTCCCTTGGCATCATGTAAGTGACCCCTATGGTAGGGTGCATTGTGTGTGTAAGGTAGGACATGCCTTGGTGTGTGTAGCATGTCCTGGTAGTGAATTACACCCAATTTTGTTTTTCACTACTGTAAGGCTACCTGTTCTCCATAGGCTAGAATGGGCAGTTTGACTATTACATCCTATAGTCCTAACTGACCCCAGTAACATGGTAGAAAAACGAATTTAGTATGCCTGAGCTCAGAATATTAAAATACATCTTTTAGTGAAGTTTATTTTTATATTCTGTGTTTGAAAATACCACTTTTAGAAAGTAGGTATTTTCTTGCCTAAGCCTTCCAGTGTGCTCTGCTGTTATGTGTATTGGCTGTCTGGTTTTGGAGGGACAGGGCAGGCTGAGTCAGACCTGGGTTGAATAGAGAGATCTGCATTTAGAGTATGGGGAGGGGTGGCTCCTTGACCTGAATAGGGCTGTGCCTGGCAAGGTGAATGCTGGCTCCACCTCCTACTGTGTGTCTGATAGCAGACCCCTCTTTCTGAAAGGAAGGATGCAGCCTGGTAAACAAAGTGCTCCAGGACTGACCAGAACTGGTTCTGGCTAGGCTCAGTGACTTGTAGCTTTTGAGAACAAAGACTTTTGGGGTATAAATATCTGTGCTGAAACCCCTACCAGGTGTATTGCTCCTGGATGTCAAGTCGAACCTCTGTCCGTGTAACTGAAGGAATCTGCAGGAGGTGACTATCCTTGTGCTTGTGTGCTGTTTCTTGGATTGGCCTGCAGTGGTTACCATTGGACTTGGGAGAAGAGGGAAAAGGACTTTTGAGAGAACTTTTATTAATCTTGCTAAAGCAATCACCCAAGGGCTAGGAGAGAGCTAGCCTCCTGTTGAAGTCTCAGGCACATCAGACTTCACCACCAGCCTCCTGATTCCTCCCAGCGAGGATTTCTATCTGCAGGTGAGGCTCCTGTGAGTTCCAGGGCCTCTAGTTCTACTACAGAGAAGAGAGTGCTGAAATCGTCGCTAACGCACGCTTGCGAGCCGCCGCAGCCGAGAGCGCCCGAAAATCATTGCGCTGCTGCCGCCGAGTGCTCGCAACCAAAGATCGAGTCATCGCACCGAGATCATCGCTTCACGACATCGCAGCGCGGACGTCGAGCGTCCGCCATTTTCATCGCATCGCATCAGGATCATCGCTTCCTCGCGGAGCGCCATTTCTTCGCATCGCATCGCATCGCAACCCGACCGCACACGCAACAAGATCGTCGCCTCGCCTCCTCCCTTGCGGCAGGGAGACATCGCATCAACGGTCTAGCGTGCAGAAGTTTGTCGCATCGTCTCTACACGCATCAGCAGATCGGCGCATCATCCTCCCTCGCGGCAAGGATTTAACGCATCGCCGGCCTCGCGTGCAGAAATTCATCGCTACAGCTTCTTTGCGACAATTTGTTGGTTTTGCTACGAAATCCAGGTACTTTGTAGGTAAAAGGGTCGCAGAGACCACTGCTTTGAACTGAACTCCTCTTTGCGCACTTGAACTATTTTTGCAGCATTCCAAGAGTAATCCTATTTTACAGTATTGTGGCTTTTTATCGTTATTGGTCTTGTGTTAAGTCTATATATAAAGATACTTATTTTTGATAACTACTTGTGTGGTGTCCCTTTGTAGTGTTCCTCACTGTGTTACTGTGTATGGTCATAAATGCTTCACACACTGCCTCTGAGATAAGCCTAACTGCTCGTGCTATGTTACCACAGGGTTGAGCAGGGGTTATCAAAGGGTGGAACCCTCTCACTCTGACTTAGGAAGAAGGGTCCCTACTTGGACAGTGGCCAGCCATTGCCAACTAGAGACCCCCATTTCTAACATGGTGTATACACCAAAAAAAGCACATATTTTCTTCAACATTGCTGGAGGTAGTTGCCACCCCTCCTATTGACTGGACATTGCTGTTGCCACCCCTCCTATTGACTGGACATTGCTGTTGCCACCCATCCTATTTACTGGACATTGCTGTTGCCACTCCTCCTTGCCACTCCTCCTATTGACTGGACATTGCTGTAGGTAGTTGCCACCCCTCCTATTGACTTTACATTTCTGTAGGTAGTTGCCACCCCTCCTATTGACTGTACATTGCTGTAGGTAGTTGCCACCCCTCCTATTGACTGGACATTGCTGTAGGTAGTTGCCACCCCACCTATTGACTTGACATTGCTGTAGGTAGTTGCCACCCCTCCTATTGACTGGACATTGCTGTTGCCACCCCCCCATATTGACTGGACATTGCTGTTGCCACCCCTCCTATTGACTGGACATTGCTGTTGCCACCCCTCCTATTGACTGGACATTGCTGTTGCCACCCATCCTATTTACTGGACATTGCTGTTGCCACTCCTCCTTGCCACTCCTCCTATTGACTGGACATTGCTGTAGGTAGTTGCCACCCCTCCTATTGACTTTACATTTCTGTAGGTAGTTGCCACCCCTCCTATTGACTGTACATTGCTGTAGGTAGTTGCCACCCCTCCTATTGACTGGACATTGCTGTAGGTAGTTGCCACCCCACCTATTGACTTGACATTGCTGTAGGTAGTTGCCACCCCTCCTATTGATTGGACATTGCTGTTGCCACCCCCCCATATTGATTGGACATTGCTGTTGCCACCCCTCCTATTGACTGGATATTGCTGTAGGTAGTTGCCACCCCTCCTATTGACTAGACATTGCTGTAGGTAGTTGCCTCCCCTCCTATTGACTGGACATTGCTGTAGGTAGTTACCACCACGCCTATTGACTGGACATTGCTGTTGCCACCCCTCCTATTGACTGGACATTGCTGTTGCCACCCCTCCTATTGAATGGACATTGCTGTAGGTAGTTGCCACCACTCCTATTGACTGGACATTGCTGTAGGTAGTTGCCACCCCTCCTATTGACTGGACATTGCTGTTGCCACCCCCCCCATATTGACTGGACATTGCTGTAGGTATTTGCCACCCCTCCTATTGACTGGACATTGCTGTTGCCACCCCTCCTATTGACTGGACATTGCTGTTGCCACCCTTCCTATTGACTGGACATTGCTGTAGTTAGTTGCCACCCCTCCTATTGACTGGACATTTCTGTAGGTAGGTGCCACCCCTCCTATTGACTGGACATTGCTGTAGGTAGTTGCCACCCCTCCTATTGACTGGACATTGCTGTAGGTAGTTGCCACCCCTCCTATTGACTGGACATTGCTGTTGCCACCCCCCCCCATATTGACTGGACATTGCTGTAGGTATTTGCCACCCCTCCTATTGATTGGACATTGCTGTTGCCACCCCTCCTATTGACTGGACATTGCTGTTGCCACCCCTCCTATTGACTGGACATTGCTGTAGGTAGTTGCCATCCCTCCTATTGACTGGACATTGCTGTAGGTAGTTGCCACCCCTCCTATTGACTGGACATTGCTGTAGGTAGTTGCCACCCCTCCTATTGACTGGACATTGCTGTTGCCACCCCCCACATTGATTGGACATTGCTGTAGGTATTTGCCACCCCTCCTATTGACTGGACATTGCTGTTGCCACCCCTCCTATTGACTGGACATTGCTGTTGCCACCCATCCTATTTACTGGACATTGCTGTTGCCACTCCTCCTTGCCACTCCTACTATTGACTGGACATTGCTGTAGGTAGTTGCCACCCCTCCAATTGACTTTACATTTCTGTAGGTAGTTGCCACCCCTCCTATTGACTGTACATTGCTGTAGGTAGTTGCCACCCCTCCTATTGACTGGACATTGCTGTAGGTAATTGCCACCCCACCTATTGACTTGACATTGCTGTAGGTAGTTGCCACCCCTCCTATTGACTGGACATTGCTGTTGCCACCACCCCCCCATATTGACTGGACATTGCTGTTGCCACCCCTCCTATTGACTGGATATTGCTGTAGGTAGTTGCCACCCCTCCTATTGACTAGACATTGCTGTAGGTAGTTGCCTCTCCTCCTATTGACTGGACATTGCTGTAGGTAGTTACCACCCCGCCTATTGACTGGACATTGCTGTTGCCACCCCTCCTATTGACTGGACATTGCTGTTGCCATCCCTCCTATTGAATGGACATTGCTGTAGGTAGTTGCCACCACTCCTATTGACTGGACATTGCTGTAGGTATTTGCCACCCCTCCTATTGACTGGACATTGCTGTTGCCACCCCTCCTATTGACTGGACATTGCTGTTGCCACCCTTCCTATTGACTGGACATTGCTGTAGGTAGTTGCCACCCCTCCTATTGACTGGACATTGCTGTAGGTAGGTGCCACCCCTCCTATTGACTGGACATTGCTGTAGGTAGTTGCCACCCCTCCTATTGACTGGACATTGCTGTTGCCACCCCTCCTATTGACTGGACATTGCTCTAGGTAGTTGCGACCCCTTCTATTGACTGGACATTGCTGTAGGTAGTAGCCACCGCTCCTATTGACTGGACATTGCTGTAGGTAGTTGCCACCCATCCTATTGACTGGACATTGCTGTTGCCACCCCTCCTATTGACTGGACATTGCTGTAGGTTGTTGCCATCCCTCCTATTGACTGGACATTGCTGTAGGTAGTTGCCACCCCTCCTATTGACTGGACATTGCTGTAGGTAGTTGCCACCCCTCCTATTGACTGTACATTGCTGTTGCCACCCCCCACATTGATTGGACATTGCTGTAGGTATTTGCCACCCCTCCTATTGACTGGACATTGTTATAGGTAGTTGCCATCCCTCCTATTGACTGGACATTGCTGTAGGTAGTTGCCACCCCTCCTATTGACTGGACATCGCTGTAGGTAGTTGCCACCCCTCCATATTGACTGGACATCGCTGTAGGTAGTTGCCACCCCTCAGATTGACTGGGCATTGCTGTAGGTAGTTGGTACCCCTCCTATTGACTGGACATTGCTGTAGGTAGTTGTCACCCCCCATATTGACTGGACATTGCTGTTGCCACCCCTCCTATTGACTGGACATTGCTGTAGGTAGTTGCCACCCCTCCTATTGACTGGACATTGCTGTTGCCACCCCTCCTATTGATTGGACATTGCGGTTGCCACCGCTCCTATTGACTGGACATTGCTGTAGGTAGTTGCCACCCCTCCTATTGACTGGACATTGCTGTTCCCACCCTCCCATGTTGGCTGGACATTGCTGTTGCCACCCCTCCTAATGACTGGACATTGCTGTAGGTAGTTGCCACCCCTCCTATTGACTGGACATTGCTGTTTCCACCCCTCCTATTGACTGGACATTGCTGTAGGTAGTTGCCACCCCTCCTATTGACTGGACATTGTTGTGGGTAGTTGCCACCCCTCCTATTGACTGGACATTGCTGTCGGTAGTTGCCAACCCTCCTATTGACTGGACATTGCTGTCGGTAGTTGCCACCCCTCCTATTGACTGGACATGGCTGTTGCCACCCCTCCTATTGACTGGACATCGCTGTAGGTAGTTGCCGCCCCTCCATATTGACTGGACATCGCTGTAGGTAGTTGCCACCCCTCCATATTGACTGGACATTGCTGTTACCACCCCTCCTATTGACTGGGCATTGCTGTAGGTAGTTGCCACCCCTCCTATTGACTGGACATTGCTGTAGGTAGTTGCCACCCCCCATATTGACTGGACATTGCTGTTGCCACCCCTCCTATTGACTGGACATTGCTGTAGGTAGTTGCCACCCCTCCTATTGACTGGACATTGCTGTTGCCACCCTCCTATTGACTGGAAATTGCTGTTGCCACCGCTCCTATTGACTGGACATTGCTGTAGGTAGTTGCCACCCCTCCTATTGACTGGACATTGCTGTTGCCACCCTTCCATGTTGGCTGGACATTGCTGTTGCCACCCCTCCTAATGACTGGACATTGCTGTAGGTAGTTGCCACCCCTCCTATTGACTGGACATTGCTGTTTCCACCCCTCCTATTGACTGGACATTGCTGTGGGTAGTTGCCACCCCTCCTATTGACTGGACATTGCTGTCGGTAGTTGCCACCCCTCCTATTGACTGGACATTGCTGTCGGTAGTTGCCACCCCTCCTATTGACTGGACATGGCTGTTGCCACCCCTCTTATTGACTGGACATTGCTGTAGGTAGTTGCCACCCCACCTATTGACTGGACATTGCTGTAGGTAGTTGCCACCCCTCCTATTGATTGGACATTGCTGTAGGTAGTTGCCACCCCTCCTATTGACTGGACATGGCTGTAGGTAGTTGCCACCCCTCCTATTGACTGGACATTGCTGTTGCCACCCTCCCATATTGACTGGACATTGCTGTTGCCACCCCTCCTATTGACTGGACATTGCTGTAGGTAGTTGCCACCCCTCCTATTGACTGGACATTGCTGTTGCCACCCCTCCTATTGACTGGACATTGCTGTAGGTAGTTGCCACCCCTCCTATTGACTGGACATTGCTGTAGGTATTTGCCACCCCTCCTATTGACTGGACATTGCTGTAGGTAGTTGCCACCCCCCCTATTGACTGGACATTGCTGTAGGTAGTTGCCACCCCTCCTATTGACTGGACATTGCTGTTGCCACCCCTCCTATTGACTGGACATTGCTGTAGGTAGTTGCCACCCCACCTATTGACTGGACATTGCTGTAGGTATTTGCCACCCCTCCTATTGACTGGACATTGTTGTAGGTAGTTGCCACCCCCCCTATTGACTGGACATTGCTGTAGGTAGTTGCCACCCCTCCATATTGACTGGACATTGCTGTTGCCACCCCTCCTATTGACAGGACATTGTTGTAGGTATTTGCCACCCCTCCTATTGACTGGACATTGCTGTTGCCACCCCTCCTATTGACTGGACATTGCTGTAGGTAGGTTCCATCCCTCCTATTGACTGGACATTGCTGTAGGTAGTTGCCACCCCTCCTATTGAATGGACATCGCTGTTGCCACCCTCCCATATTGACTGGACATTGCTGTTGCCACCCCTCCTATTGACTGGACATTGCTGTAGGCAGTTGCCACCCCTCCTATTGACTGGACATTGCTGTTGCCACCCCTCCTATTGACTGGACATTGCTGTAGGTAGTTGGCACCCCTCCTATTGACTGGACATTGCTGTAGGTAGTTGTGCTATAGGTAGTTGCCACCCCTCCTATTGACTGGACATTGCTGTTGCCACCCCCCATATTGATTGGTCATTGCTGTAGGTATTTGCCACCCCTCCTATTGACTGGACATTGTTGTAGGTAGTTGCCACCCCTCCATATTGACTGGACATTGCTGTTGCCACCCCTCCTATTGACTGGGTATTGCTGTAGATAGTTGCCACCCCTCCTATTGACTGGACATTGCTGTAGGTAGTTGCCACCCCCCCATATTGACCGGACATTGCTGTTGCCACCCTCCTATTGACTGGGCATTGCTGTAGGTAGTTGCCACCCCTCCTATTGACTGGACATCGCTGTAGGTAGTTGCCACCCATCCATATTGACTGGACATTGCTGTTGCCACCCCTCCTATTGACTGGGTATTGCTGTAGATAGTTGCCACCCCTCCTATTGACTGGACATTGCTGTAGGTAGATGCCACCCCCCATATTGACTGGACATTGCTGTTGCCACCCCTTCTATTGACTGGACATTGCTGTAGATAGTTGCCACCCCTCCTATTGACTGGACATTGCTGTTGCCACCCCTCCTATTGACTGGACATTGCTGTTGCCACCGCTCCTATTGACTGGACATTGCTGTAGGTAGTTGCCACCCCTCCTATTGACTGGACATTGCTGTTGCCACCCTCCCATGTTGGCTGGACATTGCTGTTGCCACCCCTCCTAATGACTGGACATTGCTGTAGGTAGTTGCCACCCCTCCTATTGACTGGACATTGCTGTAGGTAGTTGCCAACGCTCCTATTGACTGGACATTGCTGTAGGTAGTTGCCACCCCTCCTATTGACTGGACATTGCTGTGGGTAGTACCACCCCTCCTATTGACTGGACATTGCTGACGGTAGTTGCCACCCCTCCTATTGACTGGACATTGCTGTAGGTAGTTGCCACCCCTCCTATTGACTGGACATTGCTGTCGGTAGTTGCCACCCCTCCTATTGACTGGACATTGCTGTTGCCACCCCTCTTATTGACTGGACATTGCTGTAGGTAGTTGCCACCCCACCTATTGACTGGACATTGCTGTAGGTAGTTGCCACCCCTCCTATTGATTGGACATTGCTGTAGGTAGTTGCCACCCCTCCTATTGACTGGACATTGCTGTAGGTAGTTGCCACCCCTCCTATTTACTGGACATTGCTGTTGCCACCCTCCCATATTGACTGGACATTGCTGTTCCCACCCCTCCTATTGAATGGACATTGCTGTAGGTAGTTGCCACCCCTCCTATTGATTGGACATTGCTGTAGTTCGTTGCCACCCCTCCTATTTAGTGGACATTGCTGTTGCCACCACTCCTATTGACTGGACATTGCTGTAGGTAGTTGCCACCCCTCCTATTGACTGGACATTGCTGTAGGTATTTGCCACCCCTCCTATTGACTGGACATTGTTGTAGGTAGTTGCCACCCCCCTATTGACTGGACATTGCTGTAGGTAGTTGCCACCCCTCCATATTGACTGGACATTGCTGTTGCCACACCTCCTATTGACTGGACATTGCTGTAGGTAGTTGCCACCCCTCCTATTGACTGGACATTGCTGTAGGTAGCTGCCACCCCTCCTATTGACTGGACATTGCTGTTGCCACCCCTCCTGTTAACTGGACATTGCTGTAGGTAGTTGCCACCCCTCCTATTGACTGGACATTGCTGTAGGTAGTTTCCACCCCTCCTATTGACTGGACATTGCTGTAGGTAGTTGCCACCCCTCCTATTGAATGGACATCGCTGTTGCCACCCTCCCATATTGACTGGACATTGCTGTTGCCACCCCTCCTATTGACTGGACATTGCTGTAGGTAGTTGCCACCCCTCCTATTGACTGGACATTGCTGTAGGCAGTTGCCACCCCTCCTATTGACTGGACATTGCTGTTGCCACCCCTCCTATTGACTGGACATTGCTGTAGGTAGTTGCCACCCCTCCTATTGACTGGACATTGCTGTAGGTAGATGTGCTGTAGGTAGTTGCCACCCCTCCTATTGACTGGACATTGCTGTTGCCACCCCCATATTGATTGGACATTGCTGTAGGTATTTGCCACCCCTCCTATTGACTGGACATTGTTGTAGGTAGTTGCCACCCCTCCTATTGACTGTACATTGCTGTAGGTAGTTGCCACCCCTCCATATTGACTGGACATTGCTGTTGCCACCCCTCCTATTGACTGGGCATTGCTGTAGGTAGTTGCCACCCCTCCTATTGACTGGACATTGCTGTAGGTAGTTGCCACCCCCCATATTGACTGGACATTGCTGTTGCCACCCCTCCTATTGACTGGACATTGCTGTAGGTAGTTGCCACCCCTGCTATTGACTGGACATTGCTGTTGCCACCCCTCCCATTGACTGGACATTGCTGTTGCCACCCCTCCTATTGACTGTACATTGCTGTTGCCACCCCTCCTATTGACTGGACATTGCTGTAGGTAGTTGCCACCCCTCCTATTGACTGGACATTGCTGTTGCCACCCTCACATATTGACTGGACATTGCTGTTGCCACCCCTCCTATTAACTGGACATTGCTGTAGGTAGTTGCCACCCCTCCTATTGACTGGACATTGCTGTTGCCACCCCTCCTATTGACTGGACATTGCTTTTGCCACCCTCCCATATTGACTGGACATTGCTGTTGCCACCCCTCCTATTGACTGGACATTGCTGTAGGTAGTTGCCACCCCTCCTATTGACTGGACATTGCTGTTGCCACCCCGGTAGTTGCCACCCCTCCTATTGACTGGACATTGCTGTAGGTAGTTGCCAGCCCTCCTATTGACTGGACATTGCTGTAGGTAGTTGCCACCCCTCCTATTGACTGTACATTGCTGTTGCCACCCCCCACATTGATTGGACATTGCTGTAGGTATTTGCCACCCCTCCTATTGACTGGACATTGTTGTAGGTAGTTGCCATCCCTCCTATTGACTGGACATTGCTGTAGGTAGTTGCCACCCCTCCATATTGACTGGACATTGCTGTTGCCACCCCTCCTATTGACTGGACATTGCTGTAGGTAGTTGCCACCCCTCCTATTGACTGGACATTGCTGTAGGTAGTTGCCACCCCTCTTATTGACTGGACATTGCTGTAGGTAGTTGTCACCCCTCCTATAGATTGGACATTGCTGTTGCCACCCTCCCTTATTGACTGGACATTGCTGTTGCCACCCCTCCTATTGACTGGACATTGCTGTAGGTAGTTGCCACCCCTCCTATTGACTGGACATTGCTGTAGGTAGTTGCCACCCCTCCTATTGACTGGACATTGCTGTAGGTAGGTGCCACCCCTCCTATTGACTGGACATTGCTGTAGGTAGTTGTGCTGTAGGTAGTTGCCACCCCTCCTATTGACTGGACATTGCTGTTGCCACTCCCCATATTGATTGGACATTGCTGTAGGTATTTGCCACCCCTCCTATTGACTGGACATTGCTGAGGGTAGTTGCCACCCCTCCTATTGACTGGACATTGCTGTTGGTAGTTGCCACCCCTCCTATTGACTGGACATTGCTGTAAGTAGTTGCCACCCCTCCTATTAACTGGACATTGCTGTCGGTAGTTGCCACCCCTCCTATTGACTGGATATTGCTGTTGCCACCCCTCTTATTGACTGGACATTGCTGTAGGTAGTTTCCACCCCACCTATTGACTGGACAATGCTGTAGGTAGTTGCCACCCCTCCTATTGATTGGACATTGCTGTAGGTAGTTGCCACCCCTCCTATTGACTGAACATTGCTGTAGGTAGTTGCCACCCCTCCTATTGACTGGACATTGCTGTTGCCACCCTCCCATATTGACTGGACATTGCTGTTGCCACCCCTCCTATTGACTGGACATTGCTGTAGGTAGTTGCCACCCCTCCTATTGACTGGACATTGCTGTAAGTAGTTCCCACCCCTCCTATTGACTGGACATTGCTGTTGCCACCCCTCCTATTGACTGGACATTGCTGTAGGTATTTGCCACCCCTCCTATTAACTGGACATTGTTGCAGGTAGTTGCCACCCCCTATTGACTGGACATTGCTGTAGGTAGTTGCCACCCCTCCTATTGACTGGACATTGCTGTTGCCACCCCTCCTATTGACTGGACATTGCTGTAGGTAGTTGCCACCCCACCTATTGATGGACATTGCTGTAGGTATTTGCCACCCCTCCTATTGACTGGACATTGTTGTAGGTAGTTGCCACCCCCTATTGACTGGACATTGCTGTAGGTAGTTGCCACCCCTCCATATTGACTGGACATTGCTGTTGCCACCCCTCCTATTGACTGGACATTGCTGTAGGTAGTTGCCACCCCTCCTATTGACTGGACATTGCTGTAGGTAGTTGCCACCCTCCTATTGACTGGACATTGCTGTTGCCACCCCTCCTATTAACTGGACATTGCTGTAGGTAGTTGCCACCCCTCCTATTGACTGGACATTGCTGTAGGTAGTTTCCACCCCTCCTATTGACTGGACATTGCTGTAGGTAGTTGCCACCCCTCCTATTGACTGGACATTGCTGTTGCCACCCCTCCTATTAACTGGACATTGCTGTAGGTAGTTGCCACCCCTCCTATTGACTGGACATTGCTGTAGGTAGTTTCCACCCCTCCTATTGACTGGACATTGCTGTAGGTAGTTGCCACCCCTCCTATTGAATGGACATCGCTGTTGCCACCTCCCATATTGACTGGACATTGCTGTTGCCACCCCTCCTATTGACTGGACATTGCTGTAGGTAGTTGCCACCCCTCCTATTGACTGGACATTGCTGTAGGCAGTTGCCACCCCTCCTATTGACTGGACATTGCTGTTGCCACCCCTCCTATTGACTGGACATTGCTGTAGGTAGTTGCCACCCCTCCTATTGACTGGACATTGCTGTAGGTAGTTGTGCTGTAGGTAGTTGCCACCCCTCCTATTGACTGGACATTGCTGTTGCCACCCCCATATTGATTGGACATTGCTGTAGGTATGTGCCACCCCTCCTATTGACTGGACATTGTTGTAGGTAGTTGCCACCCCTCCTATTGACTGGACATTGCTGTAGGTAGTTGCCACCCCTCCTAATGACTGGACATTGCTGTACGTAGTTGCCACCCCCATATTGACTGGACATTGCTGTTGCCACCCCTCCTATTGACTGGACATTGCTGTAGGTAGTTGCCACCCCTCCTATTGACTGGACATTGCTGTTGCCACCTCTCCTATTGACTGGACATTGCTGTTGCCACCCCTCCTATTGACTGTACATTGCTGTTGCCACCCCTCCTATTGACTGGACATTGCTGTAGGTAGTTGCCACCCCTCCTATTGACTGGACATTGCTGTAGGTAGTTGCCATCCCTCCTATTGACTGGACATTGATGTAGGTAGTTGCCACCCCTCCTATTGACTGGACATTGCTGTTGCCACCCTCCCATGTTGACTGGACATTGCTGTTGCCACCCCTCATATTGACTGGACATTGCTGTAGGTAGTTGCCACCCCTCCTATTGACTGGACATTGCTGTAGGTAGTTGCCACCCCTCCTATTGACTGGACATTGCTGTAGGTAGTTGCCACCCCTCCTATTGACTGGACAATGCTGTGGGTAGTTGCCACCCCTTCTATTGACTGGACATTGCTGTCGGTAGTTGCCACCCCTCCTATTGTTGCCACCCCTCCTATTGACTGGACATTGCTGTAGGTAGTTGCCACCCCACCTATTGACTGGACATTGCTGTAGGTAGTTGCCATCCCTCCTATTGACTGGACATTGCTGTAGGTTGTTGCCACCCCTCCTATTGACTATACATTGCTGTTGCCACCCCTCCAATTGACTGGACACTGCTGTTGCCACCCCTCCTATTGACTGGACATTGCTATAGGTAGTTGCCACCCCTCCTATTGACTGGACATTGCTGTAGGTAGTTGCCATCCCTATTGACTGGACATTGCTGTTGCCACCCCTCCTATTGACTGGACATTGGTGTAGGTTTTTGCCACCCCACCTATTGACTGGACATTGCTGTAGGTAGTTGCCACCCCTCCTATTGACTGGACATTGCTGTTGCCACCCCTCCTATTGACTGGACATTGCTGTAGGTAGTTGCCACCCCTCCTATTGACTGGACATTGCTGTAGGTAGTTGCCATCCCTCCTATTGACTGGAAATTGCTGTTGCCACCCCTCCTATTGACTGGACATTGCTGTAGGTAGTTGCCACCCTCCTATTGACTGGACATTGCTGTAGGTAGTTGCCACCCCTCCTATTGACTGGACATTGCTGTAGGTAGTTGCCACCCTCCTATTGACTGGACAATGCTGTGGGTAGTTGCCACCCCTTCTATTGACTGGACATTGCTGTCGGTAGTTGCCACCCCTCCTATTGTTGCCACCCCTCCTATTGACTGGACATTGCTGTAGGTAGTTGCCACCCCACCTATTGACTGGACATTGCTGTAGGTAGTTGCCATCCCTCCTATTGACTGGACATTGCTGTAGGTTGTTGCCACCCCTCCTATTGACTATACATTGCTGTTGCCACCCCTCCAATTGACTGGACACTGCTGTTGCCACCCCTCCTATTGACTGGACATTGCTATAGGTAGTTGCCACCCCTCCTATTGACTGGACATTGCTGTAGGTAGTTGCCATCCCTATTGACTGGACATTGCTGTTGCCACCCCTCCTATTGACTGGACATTGGTGTAGGTTTTTGCCACCCCACCTATTGACTGGACATTGCTGTAGGTAGTTGCCACCCCTCCTATTGACTGGACATTGCTGTTGCCACCCCTCCTATTGACTGGACATTGCTGTAGGTAGTTGCCACCCCACCTATTGATTGGACATTGCTGTAGGTAGTTGCCACCCCTCCTATTGACTGAACATTGCTGTAGGTAGTTGCCACCCCTCCTATTGACTGGACATTGCTGTTGCCACCCTCCCATATTGACTGGACATTGCTGTTGCCACCCCTCCTATTGACTGGACATTGCTGTAGGTAGTTGCCACCCCTCCTATTGACTGGACATTGCTGTAAGTAGTTCCCACCCCTCCTATTGACTGGACATTGCTGTTGCCACCCCTCCTATTGACTGGACATTGCTGTAGGTATTTGCCACCCCTCCTATTAACTGGACATTGTTGCAGGTAGTTGCCACCCCCTATTGACTGGACATTGCTGTAGGTAGTTGCCACCCCTCCTATTGACTGGACATTGCTGTTGCCACCCCTCCTATTGACTGGACATTGCTGTAGGTAGTTGCCACCCCACCTATTGATGGACATTGCTGTAGGTATTTGCCACCCCTCCTATTGACTGGACATTGTTGTAGGTAGTTGCCACCCCCTATTGACTGGACATTGCTGTAGGTAGTTGCCACCCCTCCATATTGACTGGACATTGCTGTTGCCACCCCTCCTATTGACTGGACATTGCTGTAGGTAGTTGCCACCCCTCCTATTGACTGGACATTGCTGTAGGTAGTTGCCACCCCTCCTATTGACTGGACATTGCTGTTGCCACCCCTCCTATTAACTGGACATTGCTGTAGGTAGTTGCCACCCCTCCTATTGACTGGACATTGCTGTAGGTAGTTTCCACCCCTCCTATTGACTGGACATTGCTGTAGGTAGTTGCCACCCCTCCTATTGACTGGACATTGCTGTTGCCACCCCTCCTATTAACTGGACATTGCTGTAGGTAGTTGCCACCCCTCCTATTGACTGGACATTGCTGTAGGTAGTTTCCACCCCTCCTATTGACTGGACATTGCTGTAGGTAGTTGCCACCCCTCCTATTGAATGGACATCGCTGTTGCCACCTCCCATATTGACTGGACATTGCTGTTGCCACCCCTCCTATTGACTGGACATTGCTGTAGGTAGTTGCCACCCCTCCTATTGACTGGACATTGCTGTAGGCAGTTGCCACCCCTCCTATTGACTGGACATTGCTGTTGCCACCCCTCCTATTGACTGGACATTGCTGTAGGTAGTTGCCACCCCTCCTATTGACTGGACATTGCTGTAGGTAGTTGTGCTGTAGGTAGTTGCCACCCCTCCTATTGACTGGACATTGCTGTTGCCACCCCCATATTGATTGGACATTGCTGTAGGTATGTGCCACCCCTCCTATTGACTGGACATTGTTGTAGGTAGTTGCCACCCCTCCTATTGACTGGACATTGCTGTAGGTAGTTGCCACCCCTCCTAATGACTGGACATTGCTGTACGTAGTTGCCACCCCCCATATTGACTGGACATTGCTGTTGCCACCCCTCCTATTGACTGGACATTGCTGTAGGTAGTTGCCACCCCTCCTATTGACTGGACATTGCTGTTGCCACCTCTCCTATTGACTGGACATTGCTGTTGCCACCCCTCCTATTGACTGTACATTGCTGTTGCCACCCCTCCTATTGACTGGACATTGCTGTAGGTAGTTGCCACCCCTCCTATTGACTGGACATTGCTGTAGGTAGTTGCCATCCCTCCTATTGACTGGACATTGATGTAGGTAGTTGCCACCCCTCCTATTGACTGGACATTGCTGTTGCCACCCTCCCATGTTGACTGGACATTGCTGTTGCCACCCCTCATATTGACTGGACATTGCTGTAGGTAGTTGCCACCCCTCCTATTGACTGGACATTGCTGTAGGTAGTTGCCACCCCTCCTATTGACTGGACATTGCTGTAGGTAGTTGCCACCCCTCCTATTGACTGGACAATGCTGTGGGTAGTTGCCACCCCTTCTATTGACTGGACATTGCTGTCGGTAGTTGCCACCCCTCCTATTGTTGCCACCCCTCCTATTGACTGGACATTGCTGTAGGTAGTTGCCACCCCACCTATTGACTGGACATTGCTGTAGGTAGTTGCCATCCCTCCTATTGACTGGACATTGCTGTAGGTTGTTGCCACCCCTCCTATTGACTATACATTGCTGTTGCCACCCCTCCAATTGACTGGACACTGCTGTTGCCACCCCTCCTATTGACTGGACATTGCTATAGGTAGTTGCCACCCCTCCTATTGACTGGACATTGCTGTAGGTAGTTGCCATCCCTATTGACTGGACATTGCTGTTGCCACCCCTCCTATTGACTGGACATTGGTGTAGGTTTTTGCCACCCCACCTATTGACTGGACATTGCTGTAGGTAGTTGCCACCCCTCCTATTGACTGGACATTGCTGTTGCCACCCCTCCTATTGACTGGACATTGCTGTAGGTAGTTGCCACCCCTCCTATTGACTGGACATTGCTGTAGGTAGTTGCCATCCCTCCTATTGACTGGAAATTGCTGTTGCCACCCCTCCTATTGACTAGACATTGCTGTTGCCACCCCTCCTATTGACTGGACATTTCTGTAGGTAGTTGCCACCCCTCCAATTGACTGGACATTGCT
Source organism: Calotriton arnoldi (assembly GCA_963921515.1). Lineage (NCBI taxonomy): Eukaryota > Metazoa > Chordata > Amphibia > Caudata > Salamandridae > Calotriton > Calotriton arnoldi. The sequence continues at coordinate 1,516,978 of CAWUFW010001370.1, forward strand.
GTAGGCAGTTGCCACCCCTCCTATTGACTGGACATTTCTGTAGGTAGTTGCCACCCCCCCCATATTGACTGGACATTGCTGTTGCCACCCCTCCTATTGACTGGACATTGCTGTAGGTAGTTGCCACCCCTCCTATTGACTGGACATTGCTGTAGGTATTTGCCATCCCTCCTATTGACTGGACATTGCTGTAGGTAGTTGCCACCCCCCCATATTGACTGGACATCGCTGTTTGGGTAGGTGTCGTACTTGCCTTCTGCGACGAACGCGTCGGTTGCAGTTGTAGTAGTGCTCGAAGAGGTAGAGTATGGGGATTACATGCACGATCGGATTCATGGCTGCACGTCTCTTTCAGCAGGAATCGTGTTGTGGCACGAATCGGTGCTGAAATACCCCCCTTCCGGCTGCTCTGACATGTTGGTTGTAGCGACGGATTCGGCGCATGGGAAGTATGCATCGTACTTCGGCGTTTGTAATCGGACTTGGAAATGCCTCCGGACGGCTCCTTTCTGTGTTTTTGGAGGCTTTTCGTTTGGATTATGGGGACTGAATCGGAGTGACCGTCTCGTTCGGTGAGTAAAGGTTTTTGTGCATCGTACTGCGTTGTTTGGTTTAACCGGCTCCCAATACGTGTCGGTTGTACTGTTCGCCTCCATACGCATCTGGGAGGGCCTTCCAAATGACATCGGAATCGGGCCCTTAGTTGTTGGTAGCTTTGTTCTTTTTGGATTGATTGTAATAATTTATGTAGAGTTGGTTGGGTTCTGCCTGTTGTGGCTTGGAAAGCGTTATGCCATCCTTCCACAGCATTATTAGTTTTAGCTTTTTTTTTTAGGGTACTGTTATATACATTCCACAATGGAATGTGGTATTTGGGCTGTCTTCTGTGTCCAGATCTGTGTAGCCTTCCCTCCCAGGTATCCTCGAAATAGTCGAGTAGGGGAATTAGTTTTTGTTCATTTGTTTGGTAGTAGGGGCTTTCTATTAATAAATTGTAGTGTTGGGCTACGTCAGTGATTGGGACGTATGCTAGTGCGATTAGCTTTTTAATTTCATATGCAAAATTGCTATTTGTTGCATATTGTACACTTAGGGCCCGATTCCGATCTCGCTAGTAAAGCCCTCCGTACGACTCGGATCCGTAGGGCTTTACAAGCGATTCGTGCAACTGGAGTCCGAACGAGCGAGTAGGATGTATTCTTATGCTTACGGACTCGGTTCGCTCGGACTCCCATTGAACTCTATGGGAGCCTGTATACTCGACGTGTGCACAGGCTCCCATAGCAAAAAGGGGTGGGTGGGTGGGGAAAAGCGTATACCCTGTGGCGGGCACCCCATGGTGCCCACCACACTGCATGCATGGGAAGGGGGGACCCATGGGTACGCCCACGGGTCTGAATCAGAGGGCTCCAGGTGATGGTGGGCCTGCTACGGGCCCCAAAAGAATGATTCCGGCAGCTTTTTCGATCCGGACATACCGAATCGTGAAGGCAGCGCGAATCGTGCATCATACTTGCTCGCTCGGAAACAGTGTCTATAGAGTTGTACGAAGCGTCTGCGTATGAGTCGTACGGACTGGATCGGGTTGGGAGACGATTCGCTCGACGCGTACGCAAACTTCGCATCGTACTTGGTCGTTCGGACCAGTGTACGAATCGGTCGAGAGAAAGGGCTACGAATCGGATCCGTTAAAGCCCAAGCCGATTTGTAGGCCTTCCGAGCGAGATCGGAATCGGGCCCTTAGTGTAGATTTTAGGAGGTGTCTCCATATGCATTGGTTAAAGTGATAATAGCAACCTAGGATTGCTGTGTGAGGGTAGTTTTTAGTATGGCTTGTAACATTGACTATTCAAAGTCAATGATAATTTTTTGAGGATAGTATTATTAGTTACTTGTTTTACTTTGGTTAAGAGTTCAATATAGGTGGTTGTTTGTTTGTTTGGTAACAGGGCATATATAAAGGGGATGTTTGTATTTTGATACAGTCCATGAATTGTATATAACTGGTAAAATGGTTTGGGACATATTTTAAAAGTCCCATCCATCATCCATGTATTACAGTTCTGTAGTTTAAGTAAGTTTGTGGGAGTTCCAAATATTATTCTTTTGTTATTTGATTTATTGTCATAAAGAAGAAATTGTTCTTCATTATGAGTTATAGTGAGTTCAGGTGGTATTTCTATTTCACTGAAAGTTTTGGGGGCAGGTGGGGTGGTAGCAGTTGCTTTTTTAGTTCTAGCTATTATTCTTTTTAGTGATGATATTGAGGGCATTTGGCCAGTTGCATGTTGTGGGACTCTGGGGAGTATGTCTTTAAGTATTTCAGTTGTAGGCTTTTGAGAGCTAATGCTAGCTTCTTTTAGAGTATCTAAAGCAACTTGAACTTCAATTTCAGCTATGTTAGGGGGGGTTATGTTCGCTAACATATAATAAAGTAGTTTCTTTTGTTGTAGCCCTCCCATAACATTTGTTTGAATAATATTTGCTACATTTCCAGTTAACTTTGTCGCTTGTTTGCTTTTCTTGGGTGTAAACATATCCCATATAACATAATAAAAATGTTCCTTTCTGGGAAGTAATGAATTTAGCCCCTTCAGTCATGATGATGTTTCAAATGCTAGGAGAAATGTATTTAAAAATTAATGAAAGTATTTCTATGGTGTTTTATTGTCTAAAACGTTTACATTTTCAAAGTTATACTTACAATGTTGAATTTGATGAATTTTTTCGATGCGGATGGTTTTCCTTTGATGTTTGTCTTTAGTGTTTCTTTATATTTCCTGCAGAAAAAAAGTAATTTTAATTAATTTGTTTAACTGTGTTTTTAGTTGGGGGGTAGTTGTGCTTAACTTGTGCTTCTGTTTGGGATTTTTAGCACTTATATTAGTTTAATTGCGATTTATACTTACTTTGTTTTTAAGTTGATATTTTAAACTTTTCTGTAGTTGGTTGAGTGTCGTCTGTATTATCTGTAGAGGATATATAATTTAAAAAAATATATTTAATATTTTGTTATTATAAAAGGTGCTTTCAGAACATTTTAAATAGGTGTAGTTTTACAAGCATATTTTACTTACTTTGTGGAGCTGGAATCAGAGTTTTCTTTAATAAAGTCCAATGTTGTAGAAGCAATCTGGCAGAGATTCTCCTTATTCTTGCTTTTCTTGTTGTAGTATAAAGTAATGTTTAATTTTCTTGGGTTTATATAGTGTTTAATTAATTGTTGTTTAAATCTTATTGGGTAATTTTAATTGTTTGTGTATTTGATTGGTTTTTAGTTGTTGTTTTAATTAATTTGGCAGTTGTTTACTTATATGGGAAATGCTAATTAAGGTTTAGTTGGAGCTTTTTTTAAAATTTATTTAAAAGTGGTATAGTATATTACATGTAATTTATATTGTTTTTAATGTTAAATACTATTTATAATTTTATATATAATGTTCAAAAGAATAATTTATTTTGTGTATTTAATAATGTTGACGTTATTATTTTTAAATGTAATTAAATTATATGTTAATATATTTATTTAATATGGTATGTGTTTTATTGATATTTTTTATATTTTTTGGGGTATGTATTGTGTTATTATAATTATTTTTAAGGTGTCAATATTTTGTTTTACGATAATTGTGTTGTCTATATTTTGGTTATCGATATTTGTGTTATTTTGTATGCTTTTTAATTTTTTCGATATTAGTTATTACGATATTTTATGTGTCGATATTAGTTATATCGATGTAAATGTTTTAGGATATTTTACTGTCGATATTTGTGTTTTTTTAAAAATAAGTATGGTATATCGATATTAATGTCATCGATATTTTTGTGTCGATAATTTGGTATGTAGATATTATGTCTGTCGATGTTATGTCAGTGATTCGTGACAAACCTGTCAACGAACAAACGGACTCCCCCTTCTGTAGACATATCCTGCCCACTGTAATTCAGAAACGTTTCCTCAAGCCTAGTGAAGAAATCAGACACACTTTCATCTTTCTTCTGCCGATAGGCAGCCAATCTATCCCAACTAACTTTCTTGGGCGGAATAAGGGCATGCATGTATGCTATCATACGGCCGGGCAAAGCAAGTAACTGAGCGCATGGTTTATCTCCTGGCTTCCTATCCCGGTCCCAACCCTTAGTCGCATCCCAAGTGCCGCCCAACTCAGCGACGTGGTCTTGAGTATGCACTTGCCGCCAAATATCAACTGGAACTAGCAGACCAAAAAACATTTCAATATCAGCAAAGGTAATCACAGTGGAAGGGGCAGCTTCTGCCAATTCTTTATAATAAGCAGTAGGATTTTTCCTAGGGTCAGGCAACGTAGCCTTAAGGGCCAGACCCTCACTTCTTTTCCGTGGAGTATAAACCCATTGCTCGTGAAAACGGGCAGCCACAGCCGGTCTGGTAACCGCCCCATTTTGATCTGTCACTGCAGGGATTTCCGGGTGGTAAATAGGATGAACCTCTTGCATTGGCAACAGAGTTATGTGAGTGGGACTCTTATCATGTAGTCTGCCTATATACGTAACTAAAGTGGAAATATTCCTGAACACTTGAGCTGGCTCCATGTTAATTACATAAGCGCCTTCATTTATATCAAATAGTATTTGGGGTGCTTCCGTTTCAATATGGGTGTGCCAGAGGTCAATTAGGGCCGAGGGCAAGTGTTTAAGGGCATGTTGCTGCAGAAAGGGTTCGAAGTCTCGAATGACCTGCCAGATATCCTCAAAACTGTAAATTGGATTGCGAGCCCACTTTATTGCCTGGTCCGTTATTTCTTTCTTCTCTCTCTCTCCCACTCCGGATCGCATTAAGGGACGTAACCGTTCTCTAAATCTAGTCAAATCTCTATCTTCTGAACCACGTACCGGTGTGTCAGCAATCAACGACAATGGAGGATGAATAACCGGAACGGGGGTAACAGGTGTTACTGTAGTCAGAGATTCTGACGGAGGAGAAGGAGTAGGGGGTACATTAACTGGGGCAGTAGGTGTGACAACTGTAGGGACGGATGCACCTTGGGCAGGTTGTTGCTGCTGATGGGGAATAACGGGATATATCCTTTCTGGGACATATGGTGGCGGGGGTCGGGTTTCTAACAAGGCGTCCATGAAAGTTTCCCCATCCTCCTGAGCCACATAAAACTGATCAATGTGCAACCGAAATCTCCTATCTTCACTTTCTATTCCTGTCTTTTGCTTGTCTTTGTCATAATCTACAGCTTTTTGTGTAAGCGTTTGCATCTTTCCTTTTCTAGTATCTCTCTCCATTTTTAACAGCCTTTGTTTGGCCTCCTTCTGCCAAGTCCGAAGAGAGTCAAACATAGACTGTGTACTACATCTTTTAAACAACTGTTCCTGGAGAAATCTGAACTTCTGTTCATCAAAAGGACCTGTCAAAGGCCACTGTAACTCTACGTTGTCCCTTGCATATTTGTGCCATAACGTACTAAATATAATAGGGCCAAGGCCATGTTTTATATACATATCATAATTAGGACTGCCCTCAGGAGGTGCAGGTTGGGATTCTGCCAACCGTGCATCAGTAGAACAACAACCACAAAAAAACTCTGAATCTTACTAAAACCAGGCATTGCAAAGGAAAAGAAAACAAAATCGTTATTTTACCTGGTAAAGTATTTACAAACACTTTTCATCAAAACAGCCCTTAGACTGAAACAAAACCAAATTACAGTGGTACCACATCCACATAGAACCAAAACAGAGATACAGATAAACCAGTTCTCCACTGCTGACTCTTCGGACCAAACAGTCAGATCAAGGGTTTTGCCGTTCAGGACCCCAGTCGAGATGACCACTGGGCGAGGCACCCTCCGGTGGGACAGAGGCATCAGCTGCGAGAAACAAAGCTCTTCATGCAGGGATCCCTGAGCCGTCAGTCCAACCTGATGATGTCCTCATCCTTCCCTCCGTTTGTGGAAAATGGATGGGTCATAACCCGAAGGAGTCCCTGTTTGGGCGCCAATTGAAGGAAGCGACCCGCTTAGGGCCACCTGGGTCACCACTGACCAGCTCTCAGCCTTCTGTACCAAATGAAGAGTCGAAGAGACAGTGGAGAATATACAATAACTGTTTATTCATATACGCTCAGAGCGGGGCCCCGTCTGCACAGTCTCAAGAGAGTGCTACAGAGGGAACTGAAGAACAGAAAGCATAGAGATACATTATGTACATTTCATGGTTAGCTAAGAACACGCCCATAATGGTATTTTCAGGCAGATGTAGCTGGACAGTAAAATACAAGAAAAAGGTTTCTGTTCTCGTATCTTGCACAACTCAGCACAGTCCAAGGCAATTTCACCCTGTGATGCGATCAAACTACCAGACAGGTGGGAGAGGGCCGTTATCGAGTGGGAAAGCTATGCGCTGGCACTAACAGTCTTTATTGAAGAAACGAAACTTAGCGAAGGGTATTTCTCAGAACTAAGAAAGATTAGTTTCGATCAGCATACAAAATGGAATCTGGAAAGAAAATGGTGCAGCGAATGCTAACTAAAACATGGCATTGCGTGAGCATCAACGGGCCTAATCTAACACTCTAATCTAAAATGATCCGCCCCACTCCAATCTGCCCCACTCCAATCCAATGCACCTCACCTCAATCTAATCCAATCCACCTCACCCCAATCCAATCCAATCCACCTCACCCCAATCCAATCCACCCTACTCCAATCCAATCCACCCTGCACCAATCCAATCCACCCCAATACAGCCAAATCCAATCTACCCCAATCCAATCAACCCCATCCCATCCCATCCCACCCCAATCCAATCCACCTCAATCAAATCCACCCCAGTCCATTTCACCCCACCTCACAACAATCCTATCCACCTCAATCTAATCCCCTCCAATCCAATTCACCCCACTCAATCCAATCCACTTCACTCCAATTCCAGTCCATTCCACTGCAATCCAATCTACACCATTCCAATTCATCCCACCCCATGCCAATCCAATTCACCCCAATCCAGTCCAATCTACTCCAGTCCATCCCACCCCACTCCGGTCCATCCCACCCCACTTCAATCCACCCCACTCCAATCTAGTCTACCCCATCCAGTCCACCCTACCCACTCTAATCCACCCCACTGCACTGTAATCCAATCCACCCCACTTTACTCCAATGCACCACACTCTACTCCAGTCCAATCCCCCCGCAACTCAGTTCAGTTTATCCCACTAAACTCAATCCACCCAGCCCACGAAATTCCAATCCATCCCACTCCAATCCTATTCATCAGACTCCAGTCCAATCCACCCCACTCCAATCCACCCCCTCCAATACGATCTAATCCACCTCACTCCAATCCAATCCACCCCACCCCAATACAATCCACACCTTCCAGTCCAGTCCAATCCACTCTAATTCACCTTACTCCAAACCGCCATACTCTAATACAATCCACTTCACCCCAATCCAATCCAATCCACCCCACCCCAAACAAATCAAATCCTCCCCAGTCCAATCCAGCTCACCTCATTTCAATCCACCCCACTCCAATACAGTCCACCCACTCCAATCCACCCACTCCAATCCACCCCACTCCACTCAATCCAACCCACTCTACCTCAATCCACCCCAGTGCGAGTTAAAGGGTTTAGGTAATCCTTGTGACAAGTATTGCTGCTGCAAGCTTAATGAATTGCCTCCTGTTTCGGCTGTAATTTTAAAGGGCTGGTGAAACTGAACAGTCAAGTCGCACTGTTGGAGGGTGGTGTAGGTGGTAGAAAGTCTAGAAACAATTAAGGCTTTTATTGTTATTAAAGTAATGTGTCACTAATATGTTGTAAGGCTTAATGCTGCATTACAACAATTCGAAATTTCATTACAAGTTACTCTGTAACTCTCTTCTCTGTTGGGGAAGGGGGTGTGTGCACACAGGGAGAGGGTTACAGTCGCTGTTCTTTATGCAACAATAGCTAAGCTTCAGCCCCTGCTCTGCTGCAGGCATCTTTTTGTCAATGTTCAGTGTTCATACGGGAGTGCAGGGGGTTGTTGGAATGGAAAATGCTTTTAGCTGATTCCCCATTGCATTGTACGATTTAAGTTAGCATTTGCAGCACCATTTTGCATTCAGCCGCCATTTATTACCATGACCGAAAATAAGCTTCTGTTTCATTCTGTATGCCTCAGCAGAAAGCAGCCTCAATGTTTTTTTATATCTCCAAGGTTGAGCTTCACTGTAATAATGAATAGACTGTCTTATTATTGCATACCTTTCTCGTTAGATAGGCCCGCTCCCAACCTTAGAGTGGCGGGCACGGGCAGAATATCCTTGGAACTGAGATAGCATGTACCCGGTCTTAGGATTGTAGCTCATCCTTCTGTGTCTCCTTTGTTCACCAGCTACTAACTGGAAAATTCCAGTTGGGGTGTGTCTTTTGGGGTTCAGGAAATATATATCATGTATCTCCATGTTGGGGGGGAGTCAGTCCCTCTGCAGCAATCCAAGGAGGCTGGTCAGACTGGACTCCGCTCGAGTGTATGACTAATAAATAACTTTGGTTTGTATTCTCTACTGTCTGACCGACTCTTCATTTGTTTGGAAGGCTGAGAGGGGGACGCGAGTGACCCGGGTGTCCCTATTTGGGTCACTTCCTTCAGTTGGCACCCGAACAGGGACCCCATCGAGTGTGGCCCTTCCTCGCCCAGAGGCGGGTGAGGAGGACGGGCTGCGTCGGTTCAGATGGGTGGATCGGGGATCCCTGCATGAGAGAGTCTGGTACTCGCAGCTGCCCCTCCTGTCTGACCGGGCGGTGCCTCGCCCAGTGGTCATCTCAACTGGGGTCCTGAACAGCAAAACCCTTGGATCTGACCGTTTGGGCCGAAGAGTCAGCAGTGGAGAATACATTTGTTTGGCCTGTGTGCACCAGGTGAGTTTGCTTTGGTTTTTTGTGGCTATGGCGCCATTTTGGTTTGTGTTTGGTACGGTCTGAGGATCGTTTTTGGACAAGCGCTTGAATTTGTTTGAGTTCCTTGTGAACATGGTACCACTTTGGTTTGTATTTGATGAGGTCTGAGGACCAATTTTGGTAAGATAATTGCAAATATCTGCTCGGCATCACTAGTGAACTTGTTTTCATTTTGAAAGATGCCGTGTGCCAGTAAAATGTTTTGTTTGGGCTGTCGTTGTTGTTTTACTGATGCTCGATTGGAAGAAAGTCAGCCAGCGCCACCAGAAGGCACCCCTAATTTTGATATGTATGTCAAACATGGCCTTGGCCCTATTATGTTTAGTACGTTATGGCACAAATATACGAGGGACAATGCCGAGTTGCAGTGGCCGTTGACGGGCACTTTTGATGAACAGAAAATTAATTTCCTGCAGGATAAATTGTTTGCGAAAAGAAGTAGACAGTCGATGTTCGATTCCCTCAGAATATGGCAAAAGAAAGCTAGACAGAGACGAATGAAAGCAGAGAAAGAGGCCCGGAAGGGAAAAATGTGGACGATGACTCAGAAAGCTGTAGCGTATGATAGAGAGAGAACAGAGAAAATGATAGAGTGTGCTGATAGGAATTTTCGATTGCAATGTGAAAAGCCTTATGCTGCTCGAGAAGAAAATGATACATTTGTGGAGGAATTGTTAGATGCTTGACCTCCACTCCCATACGCCCTGCAGAAAATATATCCTGCCATCCCACAGCCACAATAGCCTGTTTCTTCTGCTTCTGCTGTTTCTGTTTCCTCTGTCATTGATCCAGCTGCTTTGACCACCGCACCTTCTGTCCTTTCTTTGGCTGCGCCTTCAGCGCCTGCGATGACTGCGAGTCTTCCTGATTCGCCTATTGTTTCGGCATCTCTCTCTCCAGCTCTTACACCTACGACACAGCCCTTGGCGACATTGGTGCCCGTTCCCTCTGTTACTACTCCTTCCCTTTTCCTTCATTCCCCGATGGTACTGAGTAGTGGAACGCCTGTACGGGGATTAGGGGATGGGGACTGGGTGACAGCTAGGGAGCGACTGGGGCGGATATTGATACGATCTGATGTGGGCGATCAAGAGAAGAAGGTGGTAGCCAATCAGGCCGCTCAGTGGGCTCGTCACCTCATTTACAGCGTGGAGGATGTGTGGAGTGTGATGAAAGATTATGAGCCGTTTGTGCAGCAGCATGCCCTTAAGCACATGTCGACTACTCTCATTGGACTATGGGAACAGTGTTTTAACAATGCTGCACCTCAGATTATTTATGATATTAGGGACAATGTGTATGCTGCTGATATGGCACCTTCCGCGTACTAGTAGGAACACTACGCCTGTAGGACCGAATCAGTGTGCATTCTGTAAAGAGGAGGGATGCGCAGCGAGTGTCCTGTGCTTTTGCAAAAGGTGGCGGTCCCGAGAGGACGAGGCTCTCGCGGACGGGGCGTGGAGATGGTGGTCAGGATAGGGTTCAGGCTACTGGGACATCGAAGGGTCATACTGACCAGAACTACTTTGACTGCCCTAGGGGCAAACAGTACTACCACGATGACTATGATCTGGATGAGGTGACAGGGATGCCCCACAGCTAGGACAGCCAGGGACAGGGTGAGGGACCAGTTCAGATACCTGTAGATCAGCGCGGTCCTTACGTTACTGCAGATTTGCATGGCTCAGCTAAGGAATTTTTGGTGGATACAGGTGCTATGAATAGCTCCATTTCCCGTTCACTGGTCCCCGGGGCAGCTCTGTCTGGCCATAACAATGTTCCGGTAGGATTTCCTGGTGCACCGGTTGTAAGCCCCATTTCCAAACCACTCACGTTGACTATAGGTCCTTTTACTGTGGATTCGCCATTTCTGTTGACCTCTAATTGCGGAGACAATTTGATGGGCTTAGATTTACTAAAGAAGCTGCATGTGACAATTTATTGTTCCCCGGACGGTATTAACATGACAATAGGTCTGAATGTGGTCAGCTCTAAGCAGTGTTTATCCAAAGATGCACCCCTCCCTGCTGAATTTAAAGATGTGCCGCCCACGCTGTGGGCGACAGGTGACAAAGATGTAGGACTATTGCAAATTCCCCCGGTTTCCATTAAAGTTAAAGACAATGCCATCTTGCCTCGTATTCCCCAGGACAAAATTCCACAGGCGGGGGAGCGAGCTTTGTTGCAGATTATACAGGATCTGATTGAGTCTGGAGTTGTTGAGGAGACGACAGCGAATGTGTGTAATAGCCTTATTCTTCCCGTTCTTAAGAGGGCACCTTCAGACTCCTCTGATGATCACCCAGATGTTTATCGTTTTGTGATTGACTTGCGCACAGTTAATAAAATAGTAGTTTCTCAGTTCCCGGTGGTCCCTGACATCACTGCCCTTCTGACGATGATTCCTTCCTCTGCTAAATTCTTTTCTGTCATTGTTCTGAAAAATGCATTCTTTAGTATCCCGATCCATCCCAACAGCAGGTACTTGTTCGGTTTTACCCTCGCTGGCAGGAGTTTTAGATTCTGTCGAGCTCCACAGGGCTATACAAAGAGCCCTAGTATGTATAGTCAAGCCTTGAAGGCCCAATTGGATTCACTCACGCTTCCCCCAGGTAACGTATTGCTCCAATATGTGGATGATATCCTCATTGCTTCTGACACCGAAAAGGAATGCAAAGACAGTACGGTCAAGTTGTTGCTGCATTTGGCTCACCACGGACATAAAGTGTCCCTTTCTAAATTTCAATATTGTCGACAGGAGGTCACCTACTTAGGCCACCTACTGTCGAAGGAGGGTAGGAGATTGACCCCTGAGCGCATAAGCACCATTGTTAAAATGCCTATCCCTAAAACTCAGAGGGATGTGAGCGCTTTTATTGGCATCACTTCCTACTGTCGACATTGGATCCCTAATTATTCGTTACTACAAAGCCCCTGCTTGTGCTAACCACTAAAGATGTGCATGAACCCCTGCCTTGGACGCCTGAATGTCAGCAGTCTTTTCAGCAATTAAAAGTCACGCTTTGCTCTGCACCTGTGCTTGGTACGCCTGATTACATGAAGCCGTTCGTGCTGTATGTACATGAGACGGCCGGTTGTGCGCTATCTGTCTTAACACAGGCCTTTGGAGGTAAACAACAGCCGTGTGCTTATTTTTCTGCTCTTCTTGACCCTGTCGCAAGAGCCCTCCCGAGCTGTCTAAGAGCGGTCGCGGCAGTGGCCATCTCTATACGAAAATTGGCTGGGCTCGTACTTGATACCGACCTCACAGTTATGGTGCCCCATGCTGTGGATACACTTTTGAATAAAACTAAGACACAGCACCTCACCAGTGCACGTCTGACCGTCTATGAATTGACCCTTTTTGCACGCATGTCACAATTAAAAGATGTGCCACTCTAAACCCGGCCACGCTGCTACCCCTCCCTTCTGAGATGGAGGAAATTGATATACATGATTGCATTTTTCGGACAGCGGAAGAAACGAAGGGACGTGTAGACTTGACTGATTTTCCCTTATCTGACCCCCAAGGGGAACTATACATCGATTGCTCTTGTTTTATGTTACCGGATGGCACTACAACCACTGCATATGCGATCACAACACTGCACACGGTAGTTGAGATGTCGCAAGTTCCCTATCAGTCGGCCCAAGCAGCGGAACTCGTTGCCCTTATACGAGCCTGTGTGTTGAGTGAGGGACTGACTGTCAATATTTATACTGACAGCCAGTACGTTTTCGGAGTCGCCCATAACTTTGGGCGACTCTGGGCAGAGAGGGGGTTTCTCACCTCCCATGGGCTGAGAATACAGAATGGCCCTCTTATACATAGGCTTTTGTCGGCTCTGACACTCCCCAAGAAATTGGCGATAATCAAATGTAGCGCCCACAAGGCAGTAACTGACGATGTGGGTAGAGGGAATGCATTTGCAGATTAGACAGCTAAGGAGACAGCCCGAACAAAGATGAAAAGGATGGGCCCGATTCACAAAAGTAATCTGAGACAAAATCCTAACTTTACGACTTTCGGTATTCACAAAAGGCATTTAGGAGTAGTATAGTTAGGAATCCTAACTTTACTACTCGTAAATGCCTTTTGTGAATACTGAAAGTCGTAAAGTTAGGATTTTGTCTCAGATTACTTTTGTGAATCGGGCCCGATGTTTGTAGCAGGTCCAGCTAGGTGGGTGCCCGAGGTTACCATGTTTGAGGATACATTGGCAAATGTCAAGGAGATTCAGAGCGAGGCAACGATTGAGGAGTTAGCAGTATGGCAGGAAAGCACAGCACGTTTGGATGAGGAAGGGTGTTGGATGGATAAGTCAGGGAAACAGAGGTGGATGTTACCAAATGCATACGTTCTCCCCGTAGTTACTATGGCACACGGTCCAGCCCATATCAGTGCAAAAGGTATCTGTAAGTTGTTAGATCCGGTATGGCACAATGACAATATCCCAAAGACGGCTGCCCATTTGGTCAAATATTGTATGGTGTGTATGATGCACAATACTGGGAAGGGTACCCCTGCCCCACATGGAAATTTTGCACCCCCTACTTTCCCTATAGAGTTCCTCCAGCTGGATTAAATAGAAATGGATCGAGTCAACAATTTGAAATATGTGTTGTTGATTGTTTGTGCATTCAGTAAATGGGTTGAGGCTTACTCCCCTAAAGAAAATACAGCCATAGCGACTGCAAAGGTACTCATAAAGGAGTTCTTTCCTCGCTTCGGCTTGCCCCGTTAGATTTGGAGTGACAATGGAAGCCACTTCAATGCGAGAGTCATACAGCTGGCTTGCGAGGGACTCCATATCAAACAAAAGTTTCATGCTGCAAATCAACCCCAGTCGGCAGGTTTGGTTGAGAAGTACAACGGTACTCTCAAACTGAAATTGACTAAGATTCACAGGGTTGCAGTAGCCAGATGCTTTACCTTTAGCCCTCTTCTGTCTACTAGGACAACTGCTCATTCTAGAATAGGATTGTCACCCTACGAGGTCGTGTTCGGGCGCCCGGCAAATGTCTGGGGCGTCTTGCGTCCTTGGAAATTTTCTGAGATTGAATACCCTTTGTTAGTGGATTATTTGTATGAGTTAAATAAAAGTCTGCGTTTTATTCACCAACAAATCCAAGACGCGCTTCTGTCAGCATCTGAGGGGCCCGGGCATAACATTCGGCCTGGGGACTTTATCCTGACGCGCAACTTCCAGAGGAAAGGAAGTTTGGAGCCGCGGTGGAAGGGGCCAGTCCAAATGCTCCTCGCCACCCGAACGGCGGTCAAGGTTGCTGGCCGAAAGAATTGGATCCACTGCCAACTCTGTAGGAAAGTGCTTCTCCCTCTGCCTTACGACCAGTGGGCCCTCGACGGCATTGGGGACTCGGAGTGGGAGCAGGTGCCCCACTTTGTCCCCTTCTCAGATGCCCAGCTAATGTGGACCCAAATGGAGGAGGAGAATTATGCAGTGTTGAAAGCGGCAGTGCCCCCTGGGGTCAGGGCCATCCAGGAGCCCCGTTCTACTGGCCCATCTGTGCTTGAGCCCCAGTCTATTGGCCCCTCTGTGTCTGACCCCCTGAGCCCCTTTTTCCTGACCCTACTGTGTCTGGAGTAGCTAGGTACAATCTGCGCCCCGGACCGAGGAATAGCGCACCAAAGGAAAAGTCAGATTAGCAGGGATGGACTCGATAAGTCAGGCAACAGTAGCATAGGGACAGACGAGATTGGTGCATTGTTCGGACATTGGACAGGATAGACTGAACGTGCTTCCCTGGAAGAGGGGTACTTTATCCTGAGCAACGTGGGATTTCTTCAAGAGCTGGTCCGACAGCTCCACCGCCGGTGCTCAACAGCGCCAACGTTGATGAACAATAGGAGTCTACCAGTGAGGCTCTGACGGACACTGGGAACATTTGCCCCTTTTGTCTTTTTGCCATCGGTATTATTGCATTTCCTTTCCTCTGATTAAAATGTACCCATTTGGTCGACCCATTACTGAGGAAGAGCAGCCATTTGCGTCACCGCGGTTAGAGCGGTATGGATCTGGTTGGTCTAGTTGGTCTACAAAAAGTAAAATAGTTTTTGTCATGATTGTTGTGATTCCCCTGGTAACAGTTCAGAGTATAGCATGGTTCCTGGAGGAGAAATATCCAATGCATTCCCTGGTTGGTACGACGCCTGTTCCCCCTAAGCATATGTTTGTCACTTTGGCACCTCACAAAGGGGAGCACCGAAAGTCTTATAAGGATAATGTGTTTATAGAAATGTTGCACCAAACGCATAGTGCGTCTAACATGACAAACTGTTGGGTATGTGGACTACTCCCCTTCGTGACTCGTAAAAGTGAGAACCTGTTGTCCATGCCATTGTCCTATGTCAGCAGCTGTGAGGGATGGTTTGCATTGCTTAGTATGGTACGCCCACCTCCCCAGTCTGATACGTTAGAAAGAAAAAGTATTGGTCCCCGCACTATGATACAAAATGTACGCTCCATACATAGAGTACCTCCTGGTGCCCTTACAGGTCGAGAGCCGTTTGGTAGATTGTGCTTAAGCTCTTGCATGTATGCACACAAAGGGGTGAGAAATGGAACATGGTCACATACGGAAATTAATGATTTCCTGGGATTCAATGCATCAGAATATTTCCAGTCCTTTCAGGCTCGTAATGTTACTGAAGACAAGCCAATACCGCTGTCAGTGGTTAACACCACAGCTCCTTTCTGTGTCCAGGGGAGTGGGAAGATGGAGGTGGGGGAGAGCAGGTGCAGCACCACATATAAGCTGGGAACAACAGATAGTCCGCCTCTGATACCACCTCCTAATGTCTATTTTCTCTGTGGATCCCAAGGTTATGTTTGGCTCCCTGATGGATGGTCGGGCAGGTGTTATCTCTCTTACCTCTTACCACCTGTATATATAGCTCCGTCCAGTTAGCATAAGGACCATCGATTGCAGCGCAGGAGTGTATACCTGTCCCGAATAAGAAGGGTTATTAACACAGAAGATATTGATCAGACAGACACCACTTTGCAACAGTTTACAGATGCATGAAGGGTATTGTACCCTTTTGGGGCCCCATGTCCAATAGCCTTAACATTCGTCGGCTCACGAGAGTTGTTGAAGGAGTTATAAATACCACAGCGGGTATACTGACAAATATCACTGCTGAGCTCCAAGCCACGAGACTCGTTACTTTACAAAACAGGATCGTGTTAGACGTCATCCTTGCTGATCGGGGAGGGGCCAGTCACGTCATTGGCAGCAGTTGTTGTGTATACATACCGGATCATGCCCCTAATGTATATGCTGCCATTCAGAAACTGCATAGGCTCGCATCTGACATCCACCAAGAAAATGGTACATGGTCTCTCTCTGGGTGGTTCTGGGGTCTATTCATGTCCTGGGGTTGGAAGATTCTTATCTTCCTAGTTGCAATTGCTGGTATATTCTTCACCAGTTGCTTGTGAATACACTGTCTTCCTGCCTGCTGTACTTATTGTGTAAAAACACTGACACCCAAGCCAAAGGTTCTAGTACAAGACCCTAAGACAACTGCTGTGATGATGATTATGAAGGATATCAATGACCTATTGTCAATAGATGAAGGCATTTTTGAATATTGATAATGTGTGTATTAACATGTAGCAGTAGTTTTCCTGATATACACGAAGTTATTTACTTTTAAATAGTGGCAAAATTTTTGGCAAATGCTAAAAGGAGGGTCTGTTGGAATGGAAAAGGCTTTTAGCCGATTTCCCGCTGCATTGTACAAATTAAATTAGCATTTGTGGCACCATTTTGCATTCAGCCGCCATTTTGTACCATGACCGAAACTAAGCTTCTGTCTCATTCTGTTTGCCTCAGCAGAAAGCAGCCTCAATGTTTTTTTTTTATTTCTCCAAGGTTGAGCTTCGCTGTACTAATGAATAGACTGTCTTATTATTGCATACCTTTCCCGTTAGGTAGGCCCGCTCCCACCCTTAGAGTGGCGGGCACAGGCAGAATAACCTTGGAACTGAGATAGCATGTACCCGGTCTTAGGATTGTAGCTCATCCTTCTGTGTCTCCTTTGTTCACCAGCTACTAACTGGAAAATTCCAGTCGGGCGTGTCTTTTGGGGTACTGGAAATGTATATCATGTATCTCCATGTTGGAGGGAGTCAGTCCCTCTGCAGCAATCCAAAGAGGCTGGTCAGACTGGACTCCGCTCGAGTGTATGACTAATAAATAACTTTGGTTGGTATTCTCTACTGTCTGACCGACTCTTCATTTGTTTGGATGGCTTAGAGGTGGTGGCGAGTGACCCGGGTGACCCTATTCGGGTCACTTCCTTCAGGGTGTCTTAGTCTCACTTGATTCAGCTTTGCGTCAGGGGAGGGGCGTATGTCACTGTGTAGTTCAGATATGGAAAAAAAAGAGTGTCTAGGGTGAAAACAAAGGGGTAGTATAGCCTGCTTATAAACCAGATAACTTCAAAACAAAAATAGAAAGGGGGACCCCTCCATGGTCTCATTTTGAACTAGAGAAGTTTTGTTGCAAAGCAACCATGAACCAATCCGTTCTGTATGTGCAAATTAATGAGTCCTGTTGTGTCTTATTTATCATTTTAACGCAGGCTTTTGACATTAAGGAAAAAGAAAAGGGCTGATTGTATATATAAATGGGCATTTTTATGTAAACGTGAATTTGTTACAATACATTTGTCGTACTTTGGAAGATAAGAGATGGGGCAAAGGAGTGACCATCGCTGTTTTGGGTAGCAATTGTGACAAGTTAAGTTGTGTCTATGGTCAAAGTTTGTTCTGTTTCCATAAACATTGCAATGTATAACGCTATAGATGTGATCCTAACAAATGTGAAATGGAAAAATAAACATATTCTTTAAAAAAAAAAAGTTGTTTATATGGTGAAGAAAATAAGATAAAGAAAATACAAGAGCAATGATATAGAAATTCTTTTCCAGTTGTGTGATGGAAAAACGCATGCCTCAACCCCCGACCTCACACTCCTGCCCCTCTGTCCTAAACCCTAAAACCACCCTAAACCTAAAACCCCTACCCCAGCCCAGCTGCCCACTCGACCTGAAAACTGCCCCTATCCTGTTCCCTACCCTGAGTCCTACAACTCAGCCCTCTTCAAACTACTCCGACCCCAGCCCCCTCCCTGAGCTCTAAAACAAGCCCCCACCCCTAAAACCTAACCCCACCTACCTCCGCCCCAGCCCAACTGCCCCTCAGCCTTAAAACTGCCCCTTTTTGGTCCCCTGCCCTAAGCCCTAAAACTCCCGACCCCCTTCAGCCCTGAAAACTACTCCGACCCCACAACTACCCTCAACCCCCACCTCCATCCCCTGCCCTGAGCCCTAAAACTCCCAACTGACCCCTCCACCTGAAAACTGCCCCTATCCTGTCCCCTGTCCTGAGCCCTACAATTCAGTCCCTTAAAAATGACTCCGACCCCAGCCCCCTCCCTGAGTCCTAAAACAAGCGCCCACCCCCTAAATCCTAACCCCATCTACCCCTGCGCTAGCCCAACTGCCCCCTCACCCTTAAAACTGCCCCTTTCATGTCCCCTGCCCTGAGCCCTAAAACTCCTGACCCCCCCAGCCCTGAAAACTACCCCAACCCCAAAACTACATCCAACCCAAATAATCTACCCCCACTTCCGTCCCCTGCCCTGAGCCCTAAAACTCCCGACCCTCCGTCGTCCCTGTAAACTACCCTGACCCCCTTCCAGCCCTGAATACTACCCCACAACCCCTACAAACTACCCCCCACCCCCTCAAAACCCGACTTACCTCTCCGCCTCGTCCCGAACCTTCCTCTTCCTGCTCTTCAGCCTGGCAGCAGCAGCAACTAGACCGCGCATATGCCTTAACCATGCATATGCATGGTTAAGGCATATTCGTGGTTTAGATGTGCGTGGTACCGCCTGCGTGGTTCAGCCCCGTGTAGTTCACGCTGTGTGGTTAAGGCTGTTTCCCTTCTTTTCCCAGTAACTAAAGGTTTTAGCTGTCAGTCCAGTTTTTGAAAAATGTTTTATTGTTGTTCTCCCCTCTGGTTGGGAACTTGGGAGAAGCCATGCCTCTCCTGTTCCCCCTCCACACCAACTGATTTTTTAAAGATGAAAATGGAGATACTGAGTTTTTTATGGGATCTATAGCTCAAACCATTTTCTATAGCAAGGAAAATAACCAAAAAGGAAGATGTATCAGGCGTTAGAAATAAATGCACATTTATGGCACCACCACATATGACTCCACCTAACTCATTACTTTTGAAAAATCGGTCATGTTTGCCAAGGAACATCTAGACTTAAAAAGGGTATCACAAATACAATTTATCAAAATGACAAAAGCTTGCCATATTACAAGTTTGCTTAATTCCAGCTTGCTTGGAATAAAGCAATCATTTGTTCTTTAGACTGTGGATAAATAATATTAGAACATTGGAATATTGGGAGCTCCATTGAAAACAATGGAGTGCTCTGGGCTTCTAATGGCGGGTAGAAGCTTGGAGCATCAACATTCCAATGTTTTATAAAGGCCTCACGGAGCCCGAATGTATTTCAATCCCCTCAGGCTCCGTGAGGTCTTTATTTTACAAATTAGAACATTCTGCCCTCTAGGGGTGGAATGTTCTAATAGCCTTAGAGCCCTCCATGGCGGGCTCTACCGGTCATTAAAGGCCCGCTCCCTTGTTAACGCTGGAGCCGGCCTTTAATGGTCGGTAGACCCCGCTACATCGGGCTCTAAGGCTATATTATCAAACCATCAAACAAAGAGGGTGGCATAGTCACTAACAGGAAAACCTCCATAGCCTAAGGAACTCATCAAACCCCAAACAAGACTTCCCAACAATCCAACCTCACACTTACAGGGACAGGTCAAAGGGCTACTTGAGGAGGAACCAATAAGAATATAAATTCTTGATAAATAATGATCCTCATTCACCAACATTGTATTTACTCCGATAAGCCACAAAAATTTGGAACCCTTGGTGGCCGTAGCAGGTGGAAGTTGCTTACACTGTTTGGGAATAGTGTTGTGGCTGCAGACAACTCACTCTATGAGTGAACAAGAGGGAGCTGGGCCTACTGAAGTCATGGTGGAGTGACGTTGCAGGGAGTGGGGTGCTCCTTCCATGAGAGCCGGCTGGCATGTAAGGAGGATAGTGGGTTGGGGGGGACAAAAATACAAGTAAAAAAAGAAAGAAAGAAAAAATAATACCTTCTATGCCCAACCTCTTCCTCCTCCCTCGGGTCTTCTCCAGGCAGGCAGGCTCCAGGAAACTTCAGTAACCAATCCTTGAGCTGCTCATGCCAGGATTGGGGGGAGCAGCCTCTCTCGCTGC
Organism: Calotriton arnoldi; assembly: GCA_963921515.1. Taxonomy (NCBI): domain Eukaryota; kingdom Metazoa; phylum Chordata; class Amphibia; order Caudata; family Salamandridae; genus Calotriton; species Calotriton arnoldi. Next base: position 1,537,264 of record CAWUFW010001370.1, read on the forward strand.
TCCAGAGGGCATTGGAGCCCTATGCTGTCTCTTACCCAGCTGTCTAAGAAAGCTGAGTTAGAGAGGCTTAAACTGTGCATGTCTGGCTGGCAGTTGCAAGACGGCCAGCCAAAAAGACATGCACACTTTAAACCTAAGTGCCCTGCCTATCACTGCTTTCTGCTACTGCCTGATTGGCAGCAGCAGAAATTCCCACCACCCCCTCATCCTGACGCTCGGCGCTGGGTTTTGAAAAATGAAATGGTAATTTATTACCAGTTTATCTTTCTATCCGTGGGGGCATTTTTTTAGTGGAGCGACGCTCCTCCGCTTTAACAGAGGTGCCGCCAGGGCCGGACTGGGAAACGAAACCGGCCCTGGCAAACAGCTCGGCCAGCCCCCTGGGGGTGAGAAGGGGAGTGCGGTCGAGCTGTTTGACACGGCCGATTTCGGACGTTTTTGTTACAGGGGGCCGATATTGCCGGCCGCCGGTAACAAAAACAGCCCCCCAGGGCCTAAAACCGGCCCCCTCCCTGGCGGCCTACCGGGGAAACTCCTGGTGCCCGCAATGGCCAGTCCGGCCCTGGGTGCCGCCCCCTGCCTTCCATCCTGAGCCTCTTTGAAGTGAAGCAGTGATACTGGTGATTGGCTGTTGGGGCAGGAGCGTGGCTACTCAAGGAGAGAAAATAATCACGCCTGTGGAAGACCTGTGGAGTGTAGAGGTGAGCTGCTGATGAGACTGCACCTGGACTGCCACAGATTGCTGGAGTGTCAGCGCAGCCTGGGGCAGGAAGAGGAGCTATTGTTGGACCACGAGGCAGGGAACACTCGAGTCTCTAGAGGAGTGGTGAGACATTAGCAGCTAGCACTGAGCTGGATCAGTGGCGTGACATTAGCCCCCGCAGCCCCCGTGGAGTGGGAGGACCCCGAGCTTCAGGGGGGGCCCCTCATCACAGTACACAGTTCAAAATATACCCATTTTTTGGGCGGTAGGGCCCCCTCCATGTACTTTGCAGGGAGGCCCCCTCATGTTTTGTTGCGCCACTGCGCAGGGTGACTTGCCTAGCAGAGGAATTGTAAACTGACACCCAGCTCTGGGTAGCAGGCTGAGCCTAGAGTAAAGGGCCAATGAGGAGTCCTCCGGACCAGGGCCCCTCTGTTTATTTGTGAGCCACAACCACAGATCCTGACCAACTGCTTACCTGTGCACTCCTGCCTGGTGCCCCAGTTTGGGCTAATTTGGTCGGTGGGCCGAAAGGTCTTGGGTAGCACACTGGAACCACCCACTGAACGTGATGGTTTGGACGACAGGACTTAGGGCCATATGTAGGTAAAAGTGAAATTCCGAATCCTTAATACCGAATTTTACCGATTCGGTATTAAGAATTCGGAATTTCAGATGTAGATAAAAATTCGGTATTTGTTACCGAATCGGTAAAAATCGGAAAAAAACAATACCGATTCCTTAATACCGATCGGTATTACCGAATCTCTATTACCGAATCGGTAAATACCGATTCGGTATTTCAAAATCACAGCAATTGAGGAAACAGCCAATCCTGTGAATCCACCCCACCTCCCAACCAGGAAGTGGCCACACCCATGCAGGTGCACTGAATCAGAACCTACTGGAGAGGCAGGGAGTGCAGAGGAGAACACAGGAGCAACTGTGAGAACTTTCCCTGAAAAAACTGCAAAATGGCCAACAAGGAGACAGAAAAAGAAGCTGCTGAAAGGAAAAGAAAGCTAAAATTCAGCGAAAGGGAGCTGCAGGTCCTGATTGAGGAGGTGGTCAAACAACACACAAAGCTGTTTGGGAAACAGTCCTTGCAAGTGCCAGAATCAGAGAAACGGAAAATATGGCTTGGAATACAGGCACATGTGAATGCGGTTGGAGTGACCCCACGAGAAATAGAGGTACTAAAAAAAGGTGGTACGATGTCAGGAGCCTCACAAAGAAGAAGATGGCTGAGAGGAAAAACAAGCCAGCCTGACAGGAGGAGGAACAAACAGGGCACCTGCACTGACTGCACTGGAACAGCTGGTGGAGTCCACCATAGAGCCTGACAGCGTCAGCGGAATCGGGGATGCAGACAGCTCAGCCAGAGCTGCCAACAAACAAGGTAAGAAGCATGCACACCAATCTGCGCCCCCCACTCCCTAACCCCATTCCCCAATGAGGCAGTGTGAATCCCACTCCAGTACAGGTTTTACTAAACACCAGCAATGCATTATGGGAGATGTAGTCAGTGTAACACCTATCATGACAGTCATCTCACTGAACACAAAGGCATGTGACACACATCAGTGATAAGCATGCAGAGGACAGAAAGATAGATTGGCAGAAATGACAATTTATTATTGGAACGTAGTGCTGCCAGACTAGTGAGCTAATGTACAATTTGTGTCCACAGGCGAGACATCGCGCAGGTCTGCACATGACAAGGCAGGAAGGGCACCCCGGAAGGAGAGATCGGAGGAGGCCATTGCAAGTGCAGGGGACACTACACCACCACCACCGGCATCACCACCACTGCCAGCATCACCACCACTGCCAGCATCACCACCACTGCCAGCATCACCACCACTGCCAGCATCACCAGCAGCGTCACCACCGGCAGTGACAAGACCCAGGAGGCAAACAGTTGCCAGACTCCAAGAGATGGAGTTGTCCTTGGAAGACAGCAGGGGTGGAGAAATGTCGACAGTGCCAGTGGATGGCAATAATGCAGGATCGCTGTCCACCACAGAGAGATCACACACAGGTGCCAGACGCCGCAGGGCTAGGGAACCCAGTCCACCCTTGCAGGGTGAGGAGCATGGTGTGTTTGCAGGGCTGGAGGCGAACATGGTAAAGGTTCAGCGCCTGCAAGGGAAAGCAATACAATCTGTACAGAGGCAGATGAGACACCTGAATGCAAACATGCAGAACATTGAGAAGGGCATCAGCTCAATGACCACGACGCTGGCTGAGGGCATGAAGGAAATGGCTGAGGGCATGAGGGACATGTCCCAGTCAGTGATGCTGCTGTGCAGCAAGCTTGATGAAGACAGGATGGCACGGCGCAGGGAGAGGCAGAAGATGGAGAATCATACAAAGGCGGTGAACCGCCTCTCCACTGCCACTTCTCTGCTCTGCAGGTGCTCCGTGGCCATGCAGGAAGGGATGGCACACTGCAGCCGTGATGTTTCAAGGGGGCTTGTTAAAGTTACTACTGCACTTGAAGTGCTCCTAACTACTCAGGCTGCCAATACTGGTGCAGGTGATGTGGGGGACAGTGAGGAGACGACAAGTCGCAGCAGTATAACGCCCCCTGCAACTGAGACCAGGAGGAGCAGCAGACGTCATGGGGCTGGCACTGGATTGATTGCCAGTGACGACAGTCTGCTAAGGGAATCCAGCAGTGTTGTGCGTGGCCGCAGGCGTTAATGCAAGCCACACTTTGTGTACTTAACTGGGTGACTTAACCCATGACATCCTCTTAGGGTGGTTACAAATAGGACTGGCAAGTTGAGCCCTTCGTGTAGTGGCTTAGTGCCAAAATATTAAACTACGTCATTCAAATGCAACAACTGGCTGTGTCTCCTTACTTACTCAAAAATAGTTGCGTGTGATCTCAGCCCGTCTTTGTCTCCCATCTGGGGCTGGCGCCACTCCTGCTGCGTTGGGCTCTGGCTGTGCAAATTCATCATCATCGTCCTCAGAGTCCGTTAACTCAACTTCTGTACCTTTCTTAGTGGCAAGGTTGTGCAGCATAGCACAAGTTGCGATGATTTTGCAGCAGATGATGGGTGTGTACTGACGTGCGCCTCCGCTTTTGTGGAGGCAGCGGAACCTGCTTTTCAATAGTCCAAACGTGCGCTCCACAACGTTGCGTGTTGATTTGTGTGCCACATTGAATCGTCTCTCACTTGGGGTTGATGGGTTTAGGTAAGGAGTGAGGATGAATGACCGCACAGCATAAGCGCTATCACCTAGGTGAGAAAGAGAGTGCCATTAATTACAAACACCAACACATTCATCTGCAGTATACATCAGGGTGTGTCACAGTGATTTACCTAGCAGGTATCCTTCTCCAAATTCTCCCGCAGCCAGGCGTGTTTAGATCCCACTGTTCTGGAAAATGTATGAGTCGTGGGTGCTCCCTGGAAATTTGGCCACAATGTCGGTGATTAAGTTGGCTGCATCGCAGATTACCTGCACATTTATGGAGTGGGTGGATTTTCGGTTTCTGTAGATATACTCAGTGGCTGCAGGTGGGCAGATTGGAATGTGTGTCCCATCAATGCACCCTATGACATGCTGGAACTGTGCCATTTGGTAAAAGTCTGTCTTGGTTTTCAGCAGTTCCGCCTGTGTGTTTGGGAAGCTTATGTAGTGATGCATTGTCTGCATCATGGCATCCAGGAACTTCTTAAAGAAACGGGACAGGCAACTCTGTGACACCCCACCTACCGCAGCTATCACCCCCTGGTAACTGCCAGATGCAAGTAGGTGTAGGCTACAGAGCACCTGCACATGTGGTGGTATAGCGTGCGCCCTTGGTGTTGGATGCTCCAGGAGTGGGTGCAGGTCCCTTATCAGGTCCAGGATGGTGTGGGGGTGTAGCCTGTACCTTTCAAGGATCTCTGCCTCAGTCAGTTGGAAGAGTGTGATGCGCTGTCTGTAAACGCGCTCATCCCGTCTCCAGATCCTCACTCCTGCTGCCTGTAGCCGTAGCCGCCTTGCAATTACATAGAGGGCCGCCATAGTGATCACACTGTTGCATTTTGGGACTGCTTATATACACTGCACCTGATTACCACCTGCTTTCAGTCAGTGTTAATTACCGACTCCTAAATACCGATTTTTAGGAAATTCGGTATTACCGAATTTTTCTACATCTCTTTTCTCGTTTTTACCGTTTCTTATTTACCGATTCGGTATTTGGGTGTTCGGTAAATCCGATTCGGTAAATTAGGAATCGGTAATAAAGAATCGGTATTTCCGATTCCTTATTACCGATTCCTTCCCTACATCAGGCATGCCTAAATACCGGTCGGTAACGGTGAAATTTACCGATTTTCACCGTTACCGACCGGTATTTGGGCCACCTACATCGGGCCCCTAATGCTGAATTGAGTAGCTTTGTCTTCCCCCCGACTGTGGTGGATAACCATCACAACCGTTTCACTCTTCATGTCGCTGGCACCTCGGAGCAGCCTTCGCAAATATTGAAACAATGTTTCTTCCTGGCCCTGCTAGTGCCTGCCCCTCCAGTGTTGAAAAGAATACTCATCACATTTAATAGGCATGGTTGAAAGACTTTCATTTGTTATTACAAGAATAAGTAAAAGCAAAGAAAACACATCTCCCATTACTTCCACCTCAACTGCCTTCCTCCAAACCCCATGATCATTCCGTGGACACGCCCACCATGCCATGTGCCCCATACCAACAGTTCACAGCTCGCTACCACATACTCCCTCCTGTTTCTCTGCATTGTGCCAGTCCCAAGCTGACCAGACCCATCTTTTCCTGACCTGCTGGTATGCTTGCCCCATTCACAAACCAGTGCCTCACACTACTACAGCTATTAGATCACTGTTGCCAGCTCTCAGTAGCGTCCTGCACTTTCTTTCTCACTGTGGGCACCATTCCCTCCTTCTCCTGACCTCAATTCTTTTGCCCATGCTCCGCACCGCTTGACCAGTCCTTCATCTAAAGCTCGTTGCTGTTAGGTCCTACTGGGCCAAATTCCATGATCCTGGAGAGAGCACCCTTTTGTTCTCGATTTTGCTTATACACTAATGTTGCACGCCCGGATAACATTTCGACAGAGTTGTTCCTTTCCGTTTTAACAAGTATACTTTCTGACCTTGTAATGACTCCCTGTGCCTTCTCTCCTTTAATTTCTTGCATCTTTCCTATTGTTTAACCATTTATTTTCATTTTTAACAGTTACAGTCATTCGCTTCAAGAGAACATCAAGGACAACAATTGTAAGCTGAACTAGAAAAGTTGTAATGCCTCAGTGGTCGCATTTCTAAAAGCAACAGGATCACAGTATAAGCTACATTGGTGCATAGATGCAGGGGTATAGTATGCTGTGTGCATAAACTTCAATTTTATAAGCTGATATTTGCCATTTGGTGAGATTTCCTTGATCTGCCAATGGCAACATGACCACTGCACATCAGTGATGTCTCACCCGAGCCTGCCTCAAACTTACTATTCATGGGTAGTTCTACCGAGCCCCTTATTTGGACTGTTGTGTTGTATATGCAGGTAACTAACTTAGTCTAGTTAGGGTTAGTAATAAGCGAGCTAAGCAATTCCCATTCAGGGGGTTCTGCTGGTAGATCAGGATATATATATTTCAGTGAGTGTCTAAGGGCCTGGGGATGCAGTATCTGTATAGTCAACCACTGTGATGAACTGGTTGGCAATGAACAGAGAGCCAAGAGTGTCTACATTTTTAGCTTGAAGTTTTTTGATTACACCAGTTACGTGAGTCAGCAGCATTAGTGGAATCTTTATTGGTGGGAGCAGTGGGGGGTAGATCTTTTCCATCCCTGCTGCAATAGCCAATCTAGACAAAGCCCCTCTAGTGCATGTCACTGTATGTATTTATTCGGCAGGGCCGCATGTTTTGGTCAGTATGCCACTTGCAGAGGGGTGGGAGCAGCCAGTTCCACCTCCTAGTACAGCTAACAATTTGGAGCGGAAAAACCACCATGCTCATACAAGACATGCAGTTTCTCCCAGGTAGTCCTAGGCTGTCGGCCGGCCCACGCCATTCAAATCATCTGTGTTCTAAGCTGTTAAAAATATGCTTTGGTCAAAGGTTTTGGTATGTTTTGGAACTGGTAAAAGAATTTTGGAAGTACCATCTTCATAATAGCTACACGGCCGGCCAGTGTTACCTGAAGTATAATCCACCTCTCAACTATAATAGAAATAGAATTCATGCACCTCCCATAGTTTTTCCTTAAGTATAACCTCAATATCCCAGTGATATTGTATATCCAAGTACCGCATATGCCCCAAGAGCCATATAAATGGAAAGTCCAGCACAGGCGGGAGTGTTACCCTGGTTAGTGGCACTAGCACTGACTTGGACCAGTTTATCTTGAGACCAGACCAGTTACAAGACGTCATGCCTTCCTCTATAATGGGAGTTAGGTTGGGCCCGGATCCTAAACCAATAGCATTATATCATCGGCATACATGGAGAGTACAATTGTAGGCAAACCAAATGTAATCCCTCGGTGACCATGGTACTTCCGTAAGATACTGGCCATGGGTTCTATTACCAGAGCAAAAAACAAGGGCAAGAGGGACAGCCCTGTCTGTGTTCCTCTGAGAATAGGAAAAGATGCTGAAAGTAAGTTATCTACTTTAATCCTGACCGTTGGTTTAGTATAGAGGAATGTTGCCCACTTCACTAATGCCCTACCCACTCAAAACTTCTCAAGGGCTGTCAAGAGGAATGACCACTCAATAGAGTCAAATGCTTTAGCAGCATCCACAAAGGCAACTACAGCCTGTATGTCAGGATCAATTTGGTGAGTAATATTGACTAGTGTTTGAAGATTGTCTGTGGTGGAGCAGCCCAGTATAAACACAGACTGATCCAGTCTGATCAGATAAGAGAGGAGCGGGAGTAGTCTGTGGCCAGAATGTTGACCAATATTTTATCATCTGTGTTGATTACCGATAATGGGCGATATGATTCACAGAGGTGGGAAGGTTTGTCTGGTTTTAGCAGTTATTATCACTGCCCCCCTCATAGTCAGAGGCAGTACACTGCTTTCGAAGGCCTAATTATAAAGCTCTAGAACGACTGGGACAAACTTATCAGCATATTCCTTATATAAGTCGATTGGTAACCCATCTTCTCCAGGGGCGGACACACTATGCATAGACCTAATTCCCCCTTTATATCATGTATGGTAAGAGTAACGCACAGCGGATCACTCTGATGCACCTTCGCCTTGCCCTATTTAAGTAATCTTATATTTCAGGTGGCATGGCATCTCCCCTAGCTGTACACAGATCCCTTTAGTAGGCGGTAAAAGAATATAGGACATCAAATTGGTGATAATGGTGTATATATCGTATGGGGTAATAATCTGCACAATATCATTGGCAGTCCATGCCGGACAAATCGTACCAGCCATTAAATAAATTTCATTGTTTTAATGTTTAACTCTTTATGCAAAGTGGGATCAGTACAACCCAACTCCTGGCACTCAAGAGTTGAAATTTCGGGCTTTAGCCTGGATAGGTGCCTCACAATGAATTAAGGATGCCATGACTCTTAGATATACATTCATCCCTAATACCAGATTTAAATTCCTACAACAATTTGGCCACCAAAGCCACTAATCCTTAGTTGACATCAAAAAAAGACAATATGGCCTGTCAAATCTCAGCTTTAAAAACCAGGTCTAAGAGTTAGGTAGGTTGTAAACGCCACTGGCTTTGAGGATGGGCAGCTGTGGCCAATTTAAGATCAAGGATAACTGCTGAGTAGTCATACAGCGTCCTGGGCAGGAAAGAGATGAGTCCACCCATCCAGTTACATCTCTGAAGCCCAAACAGATATCAATCATTGATTTGAGATCTGCGCACTCAAGAGCAGAACGAGTAAGTACAACTTGATGATTGTGTGACACGAAATAGGCCCAGCAACTGAACTTGTATAGACTGCCTTGTATCTCCTCATGTGCTCGAGAGCGTCTACCTGTGCCAGTACTGTCCAGACCAGGTTGCAGTATAAGATTAAAATCCTCTCCCCAGGTGTGGGGTTCTACTTCAGCAAGTTGATGACGAACCTAAACAAAAACAATCTGGGTGATCAAGGTACGGCGCACATACATTTATTAAAGTGGCATGTATAGAATCCAGCATTCCTATGGGCTGTTAGTGGTTTAAACAGTATTTTTGACTAGAATTGCCACCCCTCGAATATGTGGAATAGACAGAGAAATATCGATACGCCAACCAGTTAGCTGAAAAGTTACTGTGTACATTTCTGCCATATGTGTTTCCTGGATAAAAGCAGTGTCTATAGCATGTCTGCTAAAATACGTTGTCACTAATCTGGCCATCATATAGTCATTCATCCCCCAGACATTCCATGTCACCACTCTCACCTTACACTTACCATAATCCTCATTCATTGACGTCAAGTATGTTGTTTATGCACTATCTCCCTTTGATCCTTGCATTTAAAGAATGTGCTAGAGACTCGTGTCCCCTGCTTTGGATTGCATGACTCAGAAACGATTGTCTACTTTTCTCAACTCCCCACACTCACCTACATGGAGCCCCAAAACCTTGATGTATAATCCCTAAATAATGCCAACAGTGTATAAACATTAACCAACAGCCAGATCTCATCAACATCACACACTATTGCTCAAAAACATCTTGAGATGTCCAGAGACGGTTTTGTAGATTACAATATCCAGCAAATGTATGCAGTAAACAAAAGGTATTATCGTTCAATGTGAGCAGAATGGAACAAATGAATCTGCGGAATGGCAACAGCCACTAGGTCATAAGATAACAACACAGCAATATCATGACACTTCAGCTAGGGAAAAACTCAGTCCACAAATAAATAGAGGAACTAGAAAGGTAGGATGTAGTGGGTAATGTATCACAAGTCAGGTTCAGGGTGTAAGAAAGAGAAGCAATAAAGTCTCATTCCAAGTCACTCAGGTGGCTTGGCAATGAGCCCGCGGAAGTTCTACCCCGTTTTTGATCGAGAGTGGAAGTTTATTAATAAAGGCATGTGCTTCTTCCGGAAAGGAAAACATATAAGGCTTGCCTTTCAAGACCATGCACAACCTTGCTGGATAAAGCATTGCTTACTGTATTCCAAGATCTTTTAATTTATTCTTGGCTGGGTTGAACTTTTGCCGGGCCTTTTCCACTGCTTGAGTGAAATCTGGGAAAACTGAGATCAAAGCACCTTCATATTAAAGTTCCATTTTTTTCCCTCACCATTTGAAGAATTTTATCTCGGTCTCTATAATTGAGTAACTTTGCAGTAACATGGCAAGGGGAGGCACCCGTGATTGGGCTGGGAGCTAATGAGCAGTGGGCCCTCTCTACTATGAATACAGGTGCTAAGTTTTCCCATCCAAAAATGGATATGAGCAGGTTCTCAAAATAGACTTCTACTTGTTTCATGTTGGTTAGCTCTGGAATGCCTGCAATGCATATGTTGCTCCTGCACGAGCATGCTTCCAGATCTTCATTTTAGCTTTGACCTTCTCCAGTTCTGATTTAAAGTCTTTTTGAAGTAAAGCCTGTGCCATCTCATAATCCTTGAGGTCTTAAACACGGTGCTCCACCGCATTTATACAGGTGTGTTGCTTCTCCAGTCTCTCTTTCATATTGTCCATTCGTCTAATGAGGAAGTCAATTTCCATGTCAATAGACGCCATGCTCCCCCTCATCTCCAACAACAAAGAGTGCACAACCTCCAGCCCCTCCATGCCTCGGTTATAATCAGCTTCCTGGGAAGTTCCTGGCTCTGTGCTGTGATCCTGCGTCCGGCTGCCTTTTTAGTGCCGTCAAAGGTCAACTTGAACAGCCTGGCATCCAGTTTGCCTATTAAGAATTTGTCAGTGCACTAATATAATATGTACCTCACCTTCCTAGATGGCACCCAGCGCTAATTCAGATGAAGGGAGAGGTATTTAAGATGTGCGGCCACTCACTTACTGTGCAGCATCCCACAGATATCATTCTCACAGCACCCAGCAGCATCAGCTAGCGCACGAGGTCAAGCTGGAGGTGCATGATCCAAAGGCAATACCAGCTTCTACCAAGGAGCACCAGGGATATGAGGAAAATCAGCTACAGGCCACACACGTTACTCAAAGACAAATCACTGTGTCTCGCAGCTACAGCTACCTGAGTTGCAGCCGAGATTCTCCAGATGATTTTTTTAAATATCAGAAAATGGGGGGTTTGGGGGGAATGCACAGCCTGATACCAAGGGGGTGTTCACCTGGTAGCCACACCACTGCCTTCACTTTCCAAGGCCCACTCCTGACGTGGACTGCAGCGCGGTGTAAAGTGGAAGTGGACAGGGAGTGGCAGGGTTTACTACAGCCGGCTGTTGTGGCAAGCAGGCACAGCCGCATTCTGCAGGGGCCCAATACATCCAATCTCTCACTGGGAGGACTTGTAGATGCGGAAGGTGTAATGTTGGTCCAGTGATGTAACTGGACTAGCAGACCTGTTGACTTTGTTCCCAAACACAAGGGCTTTTTGTTTATCTTCACCGATGTTGTGTAGCTGGTGATATAGCCCTTTGACCACGTAGGCCATAGATAATAAATATGGGGATGGCAAGGTGGGGCCAGGGAGACCACCTGCGCCTGAACCAAGTGAACACAGCTCTATGCCTCCGAGTGGTTATTTTCAGGCCCAGCAGACACACACGCAGTGTTGCACTACTTCACTGGGCACCCTCCATGCCATTCAAGGGCGCACATTACACTGGTGACGAGGGTCTCATTATTGCCTGCCTTGGTATGCTTAGCGAGCATACTGTCATGCGGTGGCTGTACAATCCTTCGGGGTGCATGGTGCTCATGGCATGAGGGGTCTGGTGATTGCAGAGCTCCCTGAAGTGCCACGTTGTACAGCTCGTGTCCGCTCCACGTACAGGACTGCGTGGTGCAGCCCGACCGAGCATTGGCGGCTGTTTGTGCCCCCATGTAGGCCTCTCCCCAGCGCTCCTCTGAATCGCCTGCTGACGGCCACGGGCGCCCGTCTGTGGTGAGGAGCTGACTCCTCGGAGGAGGAACGGAAGAAATGAACAAGCGTCCTCTGCTGGCCACATCCAGGTGGGTCATGCAACCGCTCTGCTGTTTCTTAAATGAGGTAGCACTTCATCTGCACGTGCTGCCAAGGCGGTCAATCAGTGGGACACACTGCTCTTTGCAGACAGGCACAGTGACACAGCAGGTCTGCCCTGCAGGACACATTCAGCAGTCTACACAATCCAGAGTGCTGCCCACCTACTGCCATCCCCGATTAAGCCCAAGGGGATTAAAAGCATTCTCTGCAGTACCCAACAGAGCCAGCCTAGGCAAGAAATGTGCTAGATTGTATTTCCCTCACACAATACTCCTGCCATACTCCTGCCATGGCCACCATTCCTTCCATTGAACCTTTTATCATTGAGGGGACCCCATCAGCGCAAGTACCCAGATGGAGGAACTGGGATGAAAGAGGGCTCTTGTTCTTTGAGGCCACTGAGGTGGATGATGAGCAGAAGAGAGTGATGATCCTACATCTTGGAAGCAAGAATATTCATAAAATCTCCAAAACAATCACTCAAGCCACCCCCAAAACACACGCCACCTCATTGTGCCCCTTAACACTTGCTTTGAGACGATGGCGAACCAGGACTACGAAAGGTTTGTGTTTCGCCAAGCCAGGCAGTAGGCAGAAGAGTCAATCAACACTTTTTATACCAGGCTAAAGGAGTTGGCCAGTACGTGTGGGTTCGCAGATTAAAACGAAATAAGGGGTCAGATAATCCAAGAGTGTGCATCGGCAAAACTTTGCGAGCGCATTCTAGAAGAATACGTGAAGTCACTAACTGACATCCTGACCATTGGCAGGACCAAAGAACTTTCAAAAGCTTGCACTTCCCACATGGAAGCCGCACTCCACAAACCAATAAAACCATAACCTGCCAATGCTATCACCACGACGCCCGGACTGAGCAGACCAAAGAAAAGCAGTGCAATGGCCCACTCATGCGGCTATTGCGGAGGCCCAACACACCACCCTATAGAGTGCCCCGGAAGAGGAAAAAAGTGCGTGGGGTGTGGAAAGTTCAATATTTTTGTGAAAATTTGTCACTCGATCAAAGAGAATGTCCCTTGCTCAGCTGCTGTTCCGGAGGTACAAGAGCGGAATAGTGACATGGATGACAACGACAATGAAGAACATACCATCCATTCCATCTTCACCATTGGCATTCCATCCCAGGCACCACGTCGTCTACCTCAGTGCCAAATACATGTAGCAGCTCACCGATACTAGCCATTGTGGACACTGGGGCGTCCATAAACATAATGTCCACTGAAGCATACTAGGCCTTGCAACCGCCACCACGTCTACATCAATCAAGGATCAAAGCGTTTGCATATGGACAAGATAAGCCCCTAGTAATGTGAGGAAAATTCTGGGTGACCATTGGCTATGGATCCCAATCCATAGATGCTCTGATCTATGTTGCCGAAGAGTGCTATGGCATGGTGCCAGGGTTCCGGGGTGCCGAGCTGCAGAAGCTCTCAGCATCGTAACTTTTGCATTCAGAGTATATCAAGAGGCTATCGCCCACATCCTAGAAGAATTCCCCAAGGTGTTTGACTGCATTGGATGTTTGCAGGGCAGAGAGATAAATCTGCACATAGACTAATCTGTGCAGTCTGTAACCCTCTGCCACAGATGCATTGGTTTCTATTTGAGGCCTCAAGTCTAAAAAAGAGCTGAGCAAGCTGGAAACACTTGGAATAATTGAAAATGTAACTGGGCACACACCGTGGGTGTCCCCAATCGTGGTCCAAACAACCTGGCGAGGTAAGCATATGTGTTGATATGCGCCTACATAGTGTCACCATCAAGAGAGAACTACACCTGATCCCCATGATACATGACCTAATCAGTGAACTAAGTGGGGCCTGATGGTTTTCAAAGTTGGACTTACATTCAGGTTATCACCAGTTAGTCCTGGCTGAAGAGTCCCACTACATAACAACCTTTTCAACCAATGTAGGCCTGCGGTGCTACAAGAGTCTGAATTTTAGCATCTCGGGCGCTACCGAGGTTTTCCAAAACGTCATACATGAACACCTAGCCGACCTTCCCGGAGTTGTCAATGTCAGTGACGAGATCATGATACATGCCATATCTACTCCAGAACACAATCTGTGACTAAGGAAAGTCCTCCAAAGGATTCAAGACTCTGGCCTCACTCTACATCATAGCAAATGCGAGTTCCTTAAGCCAAAACTCAATTTCTTGGCTATGTGTTCTCATCAGGAGGGGTGGTGCCCTATTCAGACAAAGTATGTGACATCAAATATGCACCTCCACCGACATCGGTATCAGAGATACGCAGTTTTTTTCGGCATGGTAAATTACTGCGGTAGATTCAGCAAGGACTTGACAACACTGACTCAGCCACTCCGAGACCTCTTCAAGTCAGCGGTCCCCTAGTCTCGGTGCCCGGAATAAAAAGAGGCTTTTCAAGCAACCAAGGGTGCCCTGTCAGCGGACACGACGCTGACGAATTTCGATCCCAGGAGAGACACCACGATAGCCGTTGATGCCGGTCCAAGAGGCCTGGGACTGTGTTCATGCAGCGACACGCAGAAGAAAAGTGGAACCCGGTAGCATTCACAAGCCGATCTCTAACACTGACCAAACAAAGATATTCTCAAATTGAGAAGGAGGCGATAGCAATACACAGGGGGTGTCATCATTTCCATTTGTACATATATGGTCATCTATTCACTGTCACTACTGACCACAAGCCCCTAATCCCCCTGTTTTGAGGAACGACATCTAAACCGCCCCCGCAGATTGAAAAGTGGATGCTCCAACTTCAGGAATATAACTGCCAGGTGGAGTATAGGTCCGGGTCCCAAAACCTCTTTGATTATCTCTCCAGACATCCTTGTGCCACCTTACCAGAAGAAGAGGACAAGGCAGATGAAGCTGAGGCATTCGTCAGATATGTGACTGATTGGTCTTGCGTTCTCCCACTATCCATGGTAACTATCTGCCAAGCCACCAGTAAGGATGAATGCCTGCAGAAGGCACTTGAGGCTGTCAAATCCAATCAGTGGCATGTGTTCAAGACTCAGTGGGCCCAGCGCACCCCAGAAGCATGCTGTATCATGGAGAGTCTGTATAATGCCTAGCAAGACCTAAGCGTGGATCCTGATAGGTGCCTACTCAGAGGACATCACATCGTCATTCCCAAAAGTTTAACAGACCAAGTGTTCCAGCTAGCCCATGCCGGGCACCAAAGGATGATTAAAACAAAGAATCACCTACGGACCAAAGTGTGGTTCCCTTTGATGGATGAACAAGTTGAAACCTTGGTATGGTCATGCACCTGGTGTCAAGCATCGGGCGAGGCCAGCCCACCTGCCCCAGTGGTGACAGAAAAGAGTCTGCAACAACCTTGGGTGTGCATCAGCCTTGATTTCGGGAGCATGCCGGAGGGAAAGCACACTACGGTAGTGATAGACAATTACTTCAAATATCCTGAAGTCAAGATACTCTCCTCTCTGACTGCACAAGAAATAATACCCAACTGGAGAAAGTGATGGCTACCTATGGTCTAAACAAAGAGCTGCGGACTGACAATGGTCTGCCCTTCCAAGGACAGGAAATAGTGTCTTATCTCAAGTCCCTTGGTATTACCCACAGTAATAATAATAATAATTTCTTTATTGTTTGATTAATTAAAATCATGACAATTAAAAACAGTATTTCTTGTATGCAAAAAGGTTTTTAAAAAAGCAATCATTGATACAAAGTAGTTTAAAACAGGTGATGTTCTTGCTAAAAGTTTATTGGGGCAGGATGTCCCTGATGATTAAATGGTCATGATTGTCCGGGTTTCTGATTTATCTGATGTAAAGCATAAGCTGACTATAGCAGTGTCATCATTGTTGAGGGCGGACAAAAAATGGCCAAATGTTAACTTTCTAAAAGATGAAATAAAAGTGAGTAAAACAGTAAAAACGAGGCAGCGTTTTGGGAATCAGTTCAGAATGTTCAAGAGTTCGTTAGCGGCATGGGTGACATCATAGATGTACAGGTTGAGTCAGGGGTGCTTGCAAACCTGTCATTCCGAGGTTTTTGGCCGCTCTTGTGACGAATTTGGTAAACCGAATGTTGAGCATCGTGTTTTATGGGTTCATGGCAGCTATGATGGCTTGTCGACACGATAGAACTCCAAGTTTGTTCCATTCGCCCCGCAACAGGGACACAGGAGAATCACACCTCGCTGGCCTCAAGCCAACAGTGAGGTGGAGCGATTTATGCAGACCCTAAACAAGGTCATTCGGATTGCCAGTGCCAATCAGCAACCACCCGAACTGGCCATATACTTCTTCTTGCGGGATTAACGACAAACCCCACATTCTATGACAGGGGGAGCCCCATGACACCTCTCAATGGGCAGAGTGGTCATGGACTCTATCCCTCACCACCCGGAGTGACGTCCTGATACCATCGATGACCGATGTGTCTACGAGTAAAGGGTGGTGTCCAATGCTCGAGCCAGCTGGTACAGGCATGCCAAGGTATTCATTCTCAAAGGTGGAGTGTTGGTGTTGATCAAAGATCGGTCCCCAGGAAGCAAGTTCGATTTGCCATTCGAACACTGCCCCTGGACTGTCACACACTTGCATGGCACTAAGGTGACTGCCCGGCGAGTATCAGAAGAGGTCACGAGGAACATCTCAATGTTCAAAAGATCCTACCCCAACACCAATGCCCACCCAGGGTTGGATAACGCCGACCACACCATAGACAACCAGGACACTTGTCCTGAGCAAGTAGGGGGGTTGCCCCTACTTCTCCCAGACCTGAGAGCAAAAAGTCGAATGACTCCCGCTCCCCGGTGAGCAGTGGGGTAAGTCCTGACTGAGTGCAACCAGACCTGCCAATCAGTTGCAATGCCCGCACCAAGTATGGACTCCGCAGTAACCCGACACGTCGATTCGGCTCAGAGACCATCTGGTGTGATGCCGCATTTCATGGTATTAGGTAAACCCAGTGACAGGTATGCTGATGTTTGGCCTGCATTGTTCAAAACGTGGAAGAGATATATGTGACACGCTGCTTTGTTGTGATTAGTTCATTATGTTACCAATAACTCACTTTTTTCAGGTGCTGATATTGTCTGATGTTTCATTGTTTGTTGATTTCCATATTTGGGGAGGAATGTAATGTTGGTCCAGTGACATAACTGGACTAACGGACCTGCTGGCTTTGTTCCCAAACACAAGGGGTTTTTGTTTATCTTCACCCATGTTATGTAGCTGGTGGTATAGCCCTTTGACCACGTGGGCCAAAGATAATAAATATGGGGATTGCCATGCGGGGCCAGGCAGACCACCTGCGCCTGAACTAAGTGAACACACCTCTATGCCTCTGAGTGGGTTTTTGCAAGCCCAGCAGACACACACGCAGTGTTGCACTACTTCACCCGGCGCCCTCTGTGCTGTCCAAAGGCGCCAACACTACAGATGCGTCACTCGGCTTTTGGGCCCGCCGCGTCAGCCACAGTGACAAGCCTTCCACCAGCTTTGCCTACGGATCTGCCCAGTGTCTCTGGAGCCTTCACTGCTAATTCTACTCCTCACGTGATGACGGGCATTAGGGTTGTAGGTACAGATGGCTGCTAAAAAGGTTCCCTGAGGTGGATGAATGCTCAGGTCACTGGAGCTAACTTAAAACACGCCCATCATGTTTGGCACACTCGAGTGCCCCATCCAGCATCTTTCTTTTGAGCTGTTTCCCTGAGCCCTTCTTTAGCTCTATGTTTGTCTCTCTCTCTCTTCCCCTGTTCTGCCTATGCCTGGTCACGCCCCTACTGTACCCCCTGCTCCTTCCCCACACCTCATCTTTTTGTCATCCCTCATTCTTCTATGCCCTATCTGTGCTCTTCACTTCCTATTTGCCCCTTCTCTTTTCCAAGGGCTGGTGAGTTAAAACTCAGCATTCCTGTACTCTCGGGAATGATGCATGACTAGAAGGGCAGCCGCACGATGCAGGCAGCAAAGACAGCTCATTGGCTGCCTGAAGGTCAGAACGAGGGTCTACAATATGACCACTTCCATTCTGCAGTAAAATGCTCTCTGAGCCTTGCCAGTGGTGCATAGATTGTCCTTCTTGTGTCGCGCCAAGAAAAGATGGGACAAAGGGCTCCAGCCTGAACTTATCCTGAAACAGGGCTGTCCCCACTTTGGCTGTTTCCAGACACATGGTCAGTTAGCAGCAGGCGAGACGCTTGGCACTTTTCCCACAAGCATCTCACATGCCACAATGGCCACACCCAGAGAGATGGCGGCTTCCCTGGTCCACAAACTCTGCTTATAATAGTACTGCCACAACCATTTCAATATACAGATTCATTTCAGTTTACCGTTGTTTATGTGCCAGATTAATTGTGTGGCACAACCCTGACAGCAGTATACCACATAATCATGTAGAAAAGCAGTATAGTAATGTAAAAGACTGGCTGGCATGTAGATAAACAGTGCATAAAAAGTGATGGATGGAGGCACGGAAGGGGCACGGGGTCATTGACGGTACAGAGAAGCAGGCATGTGGTGAATGTGCAGGGCCGAGTATTTATGCCTGTACAGGCACATGAAGCACCACGGGCTCAGCATGTGGTGAATGTGCGGAACCGAGTATTAATGCCTGTACGGCCTCATGCAGCACCACGGGCTCAGCAGCCAGGCACTGGTGAATGTGCAGAGCCGAGTATTCATGCCTGTATAGGCACATGCAGCACCACGGGCTCAGCAGCCTTGCATGTGGTGAATGTACAGAGCCGAGTATTCATGCCTGTACAGGCACATGCAGTACCACGGGCTCAGCAGCCAGGCATGTGTTGAATGTGCAGAGCCGAGTATTCATGACTGTACAGCCTCATGCAGCACCACGGGCTCAGCAGCCAGGCACTGGTGAATGTGCAGAGCCGAGTATTCATGCCTGTACAGCCTCATGCAGCACCACGGGCTCAGCAGCCTTGCATGTGGTGGATGTGCGGGGCCAAGTATTCATGCCTGTTCAGGCACTTGCAGCACCACAGGCTCAGCAGCCAGGCACTGGTGAATGTGCAGAGCCGAGTAGTCATGCCTGTACAGGCACATGCAGCACCACAGGCTCAGCAGCCAGGCACTGGTGAATGTGCAGAGCTGAGTAGTCATGCCTGTACAGCCTCATGCAGCACCACGGGCTCAGCAGCCAGGCACTGGTGAATGTGCAGAGCTGAGTATTCATGCCTGTACAGCCTCATGCAGCACCACGGGCTCAGCAGCCAGGCACTGGTGAATGTGCAGAGCCGAGTATTCATGCCTGTACAGGCACATGCAGCACCACGGGCTCAGCAGCCTTGCATGTGGTGAATGTGCGGAACCGAGTATTCATGCCTGTACAGCCTCATGCAGCACCACGGGCTCAGCAGCCAGGCACTGGTGAATGTGCAGAGCCGAGTATTCATGCCTGTACAGGCACATGCAGTACCACGGGCTCAGCAGCCTTGCATGTGGTGAATGTGCAGAGCCGAGTATTCATGCCTGTACAGGCACATGTAGTACCACAGGCTCAGCAGCCTTGCATATGTTGAATGTGCAGAGCCGAGTATTCATGCCTGTACAGCCTCATGCAGCACCACGGGCTCAGCAGCCAGGCATGTGCTGAATGTGCGGAACTGAGTATTCATGCCTGTACAGCCTCATGCAGCACCACGGGCTCAGCAGCCAGGCACTGGAGAATGTGCAGAGCCGAGTATTCATGCCTGTACAGGCACATGAAGCTCCACGGGCTCAGCATGTGGTGAATGTGCGGAACCGAGTATTAATGCCTGTACGGCCTCATGCAGCACCACGGGCTCAGCAGCCAGGCACTGGTGAATGTGCAGAGCCGAGTATACATGCCTGTATAGGCACATGCAGCACCACGGGCTCAGCAGCCTTGCATGTGGTGAATGTGCAGAGCCGAGTATTCATGCCTGTACAGGCACATGCAGTACCACGGGCTCAGCAGCCAGGCATGTGTTGAATGTGCAGAGCCGAGTATTCATGCCTGTACAGCATCATGCAGCACCACGGGCTCAGCAGCCAGGCACTGGTGAATGTGCAGAGCCGAGTATTCATGCCTGTACAGGCACATGCAGTACCACGGGCTCAGCAGCCAGGCATGTGTTGAATGTGCAGAGCCGAGTAGTCATGCCTGTACAGCCTCATGCAGCACCCCGGGCTCAGCAGCCAGGCACTGGTGAATGTGCAGAGCCGAGTATTCATGCCTGTACAGGCACATGCAGCACCACGGGCTCAGCAGCCTTGCATGTGGTGAATGTGCAGAGCCGAGTATTCATGCCTGTACAGGCACATGCAGTACCACGGGCTCAACAGCCAGGCATGTGTTGAATGTGCAGAGCCGAGTATTCATGCCTGTACAGCATCATGCAGCACCACGGGCTCAGCAGCCAGGCACTGGTGAATGTGCAGAGCCGAGTATTCATGCCTGTACAGGCACATGCAGTACCACGGGCTCAGCAGCCAGGCATGTGTTGAATGTGCAGAGCCGAGTATTCATGCCTGTACAGCATCATGCAGCACCACGGGCTCAGCAGCCAGGCACTGGTGAATGTGCAGAGCCGAGTATTCATGCCTGTACAGGCACATGCAGTACCACGGGCTCAGCAGCCAGGCATGTGTTGAATGTGCAGAGCCGAGTAGTCATGCCTGTACAGCCTCATGCAGCACCCCGGGCTCAGCAGCCAGGCACTGGTGAATGTGCAGAGCCGAGTATTCATGCCTGTACAGGCACATGCAGCACCACGGGCTCAGCAGCCAGGCACTGGTGAATGTGCAGAACCAAGTATTCATGCCTGTACATCCTCATGCAGCACCACGGGCTCAGCAGCCAGGCATGTGTTGAATGTGCGGAACCGAGTATTAATGCCTGTACGGCCTCATGCAGCACCCCGGGCTCAGCAGCCAGGCACTGGTGAATGTGCAGAGCCGAGTATTCATGCCTGTACAGGCACATGCAGCACCACGGGCTCAGCAGCCAGGCATGTGTTGAATGTGCAGAGCCGAGTATTCATGCCTGTACAGCCTCATGCAGCACCCCGGGCTCAGCAGCCAGGCACTGGTGAATGTGCAGAGCCGAGTATTCATGCCTGTACATGCACATGCAGTACCACGGGCTCAGCAGCCTTGCATGTGTTGAATGTGCAGAGCCGAGTATTCATGCCTGTACAGGCACATGCAGTACCACGGGCTCAGCAGCCTTGCATATGTTGAATGTGCAGAGCCGAGTATTCATGCCTGTACAGCCTCATGCAGCACCCCGGGCTCAGCAGCCAGGCACTGGTGAATGTGCAGAGCCGAGTATTCATGCCTGTACATGCACATGCAGTACCACGGGCTCAGCAGCCTTGCATTCGATCATGGGAGGCGAATAACGATTTGTCTGGTTCCCTAATGGATAACGGCGGGCATGTCTCCGAAAAACCTTTTAAGTAAATGACACAATGTGAAGTTTATTAGTGTCTGAAGCAATGAATCACTGCTGAGCCAGCCCCGGTGATCGAAAGTGGCTTCCCTTTAAAAAGACATGCTGTCAGTGCAAAGAAGAGATCTTTCCCAAATATCCACCTTCATGGCCTGGAGGCGGACTCCCGTGTGGTAAGAATGTGTTTCTTCACGTAGGCATCGGGTTTGTCTTTTTATTATCACTGCAGAGTAATTTCATCATAAATAGTCGTTGCTTTGCGCGATGCTTAGCTCAACATCTCTTCGGTCTCTCAGCCCAAGACCAATGTTGTTCAGTGGCCCAGCAGGTTTACCAGTGTTTTATATGCTTTTCCCAGGGATCTCCGCACTCAATCGCTTTTAAAGTGTGCATTGAAGCATTTCTATATACTGAAGAAACGGGAGACCCGCCCCGCCCCCAGAACAGACTTGTTCAGGGAGACTAATTCATTAGCGTGGAGGAATGAACCGCATCGGTTTGAGTAAGTACAGAGAGTGGAGTGCAGTACCGCCGAGTGGCTAACAATATAGCTCAGTTTTAGGATATACCTGGAGGACTAGGGAGCCAAGAGCGACGGTAAAGCTATGGAGGGTTTGGTGGGGTGGTCCCATCTGCGATCGGGTTAGGACGTTCCACTTCAAGAGATATTGCTTATTTATTTATGCGTTTATATATTTGGAAATGCGTGCATTCAACGTAAGATTGGATTCTGACAAGCAAAACTTACCCAGGAAAGCAAGGTGAACAAACAGACAGTTTTAGACATCAGTGTAAACAATGACCAGTTGTCTCCGGTGCATAAACCAAGAGTTTTCCCATATTACACTAGCAAACCTGGGCTACAAATATATCCAACAGATAATAAGGTTAAATAGTGGGGATTTAACCTTATGTTCTGTTGCAGGTAGCCTGCAGCGTGGCAACGTTCAGAGGACGCGCAGACGGTAGTGCTGGCACGATTCTTAGGTCTTTCTCTGCTTCTCTGTACCTGGGCTGTGCACGCGCCTCAGAAAAGGAGCGACTGAGACGTAGTGACACCACGTGCATAACATCACATGGTGGGCGCTACTGACAGCAGCTAATTATCTATTGACAGTGGCTAATCACTTGCTGACAGCAACCAATCCCCTTCTGGCATCTCAGTGATGCTGCTTCCCTGGGAGGCCAGCATGTGAATTGTATCGAAGCCTCGAGTCAAAGAGTCTCACCTTTCACATCAGACCCCAGGAAGATTAAACGTCTGTGAAGTGAAGAGACCACTAAGCATGTGTGTTGTCCGCTCTGCATCTGGCCGAGTTGGGCCAGATGTAAGTCCGTTTTTATATAGCGCAGCTACTCACCCTTACGGGTCTCAAGGCGCTGGGGGCCGTCGTGGAAATTAAGTGAGCTATTGCCCAGAGTCACATGGTGCTGAGCTGAGCTGCCGCCGGAGCCGGGGATCGAACGTGAACCCTGTGCTCCGAAGTCAGCTGCCCTGGCCGCTGCACCACACCTCTCCACTGAACATTTTTGATTGGCTCTATTTAATCTTTTTGGTGGTAAATTAAAGCAGTGATTGATGCAAACAACTTTTAGTACTGTATTATAAAAGCAAGTTTCTGGAGGTGGTAATGGGAGACAAAAATGTTTCTGTATGTATGTTCTGTGACATTTTGTTGTGGTGGTGATGTGTCGTTTTTTTGTGCTACGTTGTATTGTGGTAGTTATGTTGTGCAGTGTTTTGACTGTTTTGTTGTGTTGTGCCCGGTTGCGTTTTAATTGTGTTGTTAAGTTGCCTTGTGTATCTTGTTGTGTTATGTTCTGTTGTTTACTTTAGAGATGTCAACAAATGCTGCTGCATTTGTAGCCAAAAGCAGCGCATGCCTTTCCAATTCATATGACAACCATTTACTGCTGTCTACAGTGGCAACATAGCGCTGCTCCTGCTTTTCAACTATTTAAGACGGCAGTCAGCTCAAAACTGGCCTAAATGTTCACTTTATGTGATACGACCAGTTGAGTCAGAGAACTGCAGTTTTCCGCATGACTTCCCTGTTTCAGCGATGAAGCTTGCTGCTTTTGTACGATTTGAACTCTACACCATGCTTTTAGGTCTGAAAACCAACCTCTACAACACTATCTCCATGGATCAGAATTCACTGAGCAGCAATTGAACTAGGGTTTGCTGGACTACACTAGTTCATCCAAAGAAAATTGCAGGCTTTATGGGGTTTTAGCTATGGGAGGCCACCTTTCCACATATTTTATGGATTTCTAACCAAGGATTGCATGATTTTAACATTAGGCTTCAGAGTGCTCAGAGGCTGTAAAGGGTTCAGTTATTGGGCCCCAACATCTGATCACTTGGGTAAAGAGTTCAAGCACCACAAAGCTCTCCCAAAATCCACCATAAATGGGCTTCATGATAATGGTCCACTTCCCATACTCTACTAGTGCAACTATGAAAATCTAGGGCCAGATGTACTATTGTCTGTTTTGCTGAGTCATAAATTGATATTCATGTTCCTATTAGCCATTTCTTAGGAGTCACTTCCTAAAAATACCAAATTGCTATTAGCGATTTCCATGAGTTTGCAAATTGCGAATGCACCCAGACACATACTGTTGACATTACAATCAGAAAATACATTGTTGCACTTCGATAAGCACAGGAGGTTGCAGTGAGGACCTGTTTGTATTCCCAGCTTCTTTTTTTAATAAAATGGCTACCCAGGAAGGGCAGACAGAGGACTCCTCAAGAAAGCGGAAGCACAAGTTCTCACACAATGAAATAGCTGTACTGGTGAAGGTGTGTGCAGCTAACACAAACCAATCCCCCCCTAACTGTGCCTGAAGCCACAAAAAAGCGCATGTGGAGTCATATCCAAGAAAGGATCAATGCTGTTGGACGTAACAACTGTCAGTATTCCTGAAATTCGTAAGCAGTGGTATGACCTTCGTTCACGTATAAAGGAGAAGCTCGCTAATAGGAGGAAGGAAGCTGCTGGTACTGGAGATGGATTTTTTACCCAGCCACCATCAACAGCAATTGGAGAGGCCATCAAAAGCACCCTCAGTATGGAGGCTATGTCTGTCCTCACTAAAATTGATACCTCTGAACCTCATCATCAGTATGCAGGTCAGTGTCTTATTTTAATTACCACAATACAAATATTGGAGCTAAAAAAATAGTAGAACTGTAATTCAGTTATATAACACATAGCATTTGTTTGGGGTTCATGTAACTTTTCAATCCATTTACATTGGTTTTGTTCAATATTTGCATTACAGGATTTGTAGTCCAATGACAGTCTTAGAATGTTTTAGCAGTTCATAAGAATACAAATTTAAATATTGTTACCATGTAATTATGTAACTAAAAACAATAACCCAAAACACTTGTATCATAATTCTGGAAAACAAAATAAATTAGAGCATCATAGGCTGTAGAGGCTGTTATTTGTCATTGAAAATTACATACTTATTATTTACACTTATGTGAGATTTTATATACAGATATAAAAGACATGACATAAGAACATAATGGTTATAATGTGCAAATGTAGCCGATGAAGGAGTCTAACAACAATGATATGGGTGAATTCATAGTGATGCCACCAACACCAATATTGTCTGAACCAACTTTCCCTACAAGAAGAGACATACCTAGACCTAGGAGAAATCTTTTGGCAACTACATGATGTAGATCAAACTCTTTTATACAGAGACACAGGAGTCGAAGATTCTTACCATTCTGACCACTGTTTCCAACCAGATCTGCTAATAAAGATGCCACACCATCTAGATCAAAATTTGTGAAAATGGAAAAAGGTATGTTAGACATTCAAACAAAACAATTTGATGCAATTAACATGCTTGCTGGAAACATGGCTGAAGGCATGTTGATATGATTTATAGTATTGACATTTTAAATTAAACTATTAAGTCACTTAGAGATTCTATTGTTGAGGAGACACAGCAACAAAATAGAAGACATGGACACATTGGGGCCGATTCCGATCTCGGTCGGAGGCGTACCCAACACCATTCGGTCGGGAAAAAAGCCATGCGAAAGCCTGTTTCCCGACCGATCCGTACAGCACACCGAACGAGTAAGTACGATGCGCACAACAGCAAAGAATCCGGCCGAGCCGTACTCACCCAAACCAGGTCCTGTTCCCCGACCGAGGCGAATCCGGAAACGCTGAATCGAGTCGCACGGAAGCCAAAATGCAGCTCCGTCCGGCCGAACGAGTACGATGCGCTTTCCGTACGCGCCGAACCCGTCGCTACGCACGGCACGTCAAAGCATCCGGGAGAGGCGCACATAAGCCCCGATTCGCGCCACAACACGATCCACGGCTCCGAGACGAACACGGCAGCGACGAGGACGACGCGAAGCGACGAGGACGAGGCGAAGCGACGAGGACGACGCGAAGCAACGAGAAGGACGAACGACACGAACCAACCATGAATCCCTTCGTCCCGATCATACCAATATTCTACATTTACTACCGGAACAGGCACGGACGCGTACGGCGCAGAAGGTAAGCCAGACACCAACCACAAAACACATACAACACGTACACGACACATCACACACACACAGAGGGATGCAGAATATACTTACACCAGCAACAGCAGCACCATAGGGGCGGGATGCCCATCACCAATGCCACATATGCACACAGGGGCCTGAATGCGCACCACCACCCCTACCCAGGGGGCTGGATGCCTACCACTACTACCACCCTCACCCGGGGGGCTGGATGCCTACCACTACTACCACCCTCACCCAGGGGGGCTGGATGCCTACCACTACTACCACCCTCACCCAGGGGGGCTGGATGCCTACCACCACCCTTAGCCAGGGGGCAGGATGCCTACCACTACTACCACCCTTACCCAGGGGGCAGGATGCCTACCACTACTACCAACCTCACCCAGGGGGCAGGATGCCTACCACTACTACCACCCTCACCCAGGGGGCTGGATGCCTACCACTACTACCACCCTTACCCAGGGGGCAGGATGCCTACCACTACTACCACCCTCACCCAGGGGGGCAGGATGCCTACCACTACTACCACCCTCACCCAGGGGGCAGGATGCCTACCACTACTACCACCCTCACCCAGGGGGCTGGATGCCTACCACTACTACCACCCTCACCCAGGGGGGCTGGATGCCTACCACCACCCTTAGCCAGGGGGCAGGATGCCTACCACTACTACCACCCTCACCCAGGGGGCTGGATGCCTACCACTACTACCACCCTTACCCAGGGGGGCAGGATGCCTACCACTACTACCACCCTCAGCCAGGGGGCTGGATGCCTACCACTACTACCACCCTCAGCCAGGGGGGCAGGATGCCTACCACTACTACCACCCTCAGCCAGGGGGGCTGGATGCCTACCACCACCCTTAGCCAGGGGGGCAGGATGCCTACCACTACTACCACCCTCACCCAGGGGGCAGGATGCCTACCACTACTACCACCCTCACCCAGGGGGCTGGATGCCTACCTCTACTACCACCCTTACCCAGGGGGCAGGATGCCTACCACTACTACCACCCTCACCCAGGGGGCAGGATGCCTACCACTACTACCACCCTCACCCAGGGGGGGCTGGATGCCTACCACTACTACCACCCTTACCCAGGGGGGGCTGGATGCCTACCACTACTACCACCCCCACTCATAGGATGGACAATTCATGACACAACCAGCACACCACAACCTAGGGAATGCAAGAAGAAGACATCCCCCAACACCATGACAAGCGTGTGTAGACTGTGTCAAATGCCTACAACACCGAACATGACTTTGAACATACAATGTGACCCCCTAGCACATGTGCCACACATATATGTGTGTGGCACCCACAATGCAAGCAGGCCATGACCATTGTGGCAATGGGGTCCAAACCCCCATCATCACAGTGACCAAAATGTAAGTGTGGGGTCCATAGCTGAAGCACACTTTGAACAATGTGGCAATGGGGTCCAAACCCCCATCATCACAGTGAC
The DNA here is from genome assembly GCA_963921515.1 of Calotriton arnoldi. Taxonomy (NCBI): domain Eukaryota; kingdom Metazoa; phylum Chordata; class Amphibia; order Caudata; family Salamandridae; genus Calotriton; species Calotriton arnoldi. The sequence goes on from CAWUFW010001370.1 coordinate 1,564,576, forward strand.
CAAAATGTAAGTGTGGGGTCCATAGCTGAAGCACATTTTGAACAATGTGGCAATGGGGTCCAAACCCCCATCATCACAGTGCCAAAATGTAAGTGTGGGGTCCATAGCTGAAGCACACTTTGAACAATGTGGCAATGGGGTCCAAACCCCCATCATCACAGTGACCAAAAGGTAAGTGTGGGGTCCATAGCTGAAGCACACTTTGAACAATGTGGCAATGGGGTCCAAACCCCCATCATCACAGTGACCAAAAGGTAAGTGTGGGGTCCATAGCTGAAGCACATTTTGAACATTGTGGCAATGGGGTCCAAACCACCATCATCACAGTGACCAAAAGGTAAGTGTGGGGTCCATAGCTGAAGCACATTTTGAACATTGTGGCAATGGGGTCCAAACCCCCATCATCACAGTGACCAAAAGGTAAGTGTGGGGTCCATAGCTGAAGCACATTTTGAACATTGTGGCAATGGGGTCCAAACCCCCATCATCACAGTGACCAAAATGTAAGTGTGGGGTCCATAGCTGAAGCACATTTCGAACATTGTGGCAATGGGGTCCAAACCCCATCATCACAGTGACCAAAAGGTAAGTGTTGACAAAGAAAGAGGTGCAACTGCCAAACTGCATGGATGATTCCTGGTCACAGAACAACAAACACATCAGTGGCAAAGTAGTGTATGTGTCCCATTGCAACATAAATTGGGGGAGCCAAATCCTGCAGTGCAAATAAGACATAACTTTGGCCATGTGCAGACAAACAACACCCATGGGGGCTGACACCGTCAACAATCATCAATGACACAATGACAGAAGTGACCATCAGAATGCAGACCCACATATTTGCACCAATGGGCACACACATGCAGATACCCTGTGGAGACTGCAGATGTGAGGTGAACAGATACCATACCATGGCAGCAATGGGACACACAAACCATGATCATTGTGCTGACCGATGACCTAGGAGTCCCAGGGACAGCAGGGGAAACCCACAAAACTACATACAGCCAATGGCACACCCAAGATATGCCAATGCAGTGGTGCAGATGCACAAACACAAACAGGCAGACCCACACTGCACATCATACACAACAGGTGAGGGGGTGCCAGTGTCCCCAGGCAACCACACAACACATGAGGAGACCTGAATACCAATCATACAGATGTGCATACAGTGCCACACAAAGGTAACTCATGGATCCAAATCCCCTATGTGGGCAAGCAGGCATTGTCAGATGAGAGGGAGCACAAATCACACATGTCACACAGGCACGTAGGGACAGCAACTGACACAGCAAGACACAGACACACCACAGCACCACCCCCAGGGCCCCCACAATGTGGTGACCCTGGGCTGCATTACAATCCCACTGTGATGACAAAGCTAAATGTGGTTCACACTGTGAACCACAGTCATGTGTACTGAGCAACTAACTACCATCACACCTACACAAGCACAAATCAAACAGCATGGCCAGTAAGCCAAGGCCAACATGGAGGCAGGGGCCTAGCTGGGCAACAACTCTCATCTGCACACACTCAACACCACACCCTCGACCTCCAACAATGTGCAGCAGTGAAGCACACATGCACTGGTGACATTGCACATGCACCCATGACTATTCCAGGGTGGTGGGTGGGAACCAAGGTGCAAAAACACATCACACATGGACACTCAACAAGACTCCTGAATGTCTGACACACTGCACACTACGCCGTACATGGACATGACGGCAATACCACACCAACCAATGGGATCACAGCCACAGTCACACACCAATGAAGAAGCCAAGGTCACCCACAAAGAACACACATAGACAACAACCAACATTGCAGCCCGGACCCTGAGAAGTGCCAGCAGTCACACACACAACGTGTCACAATCACTGAAAGATAACACAAACTGGAAATCACAGGACAGGGGCAAACAACAAGTGCCAAGGGGAAACCTGACTGTGACCCATCTGCGTCTGCACACAAACTCAGCCCTGACAGCAAGCACACCTATGGGTGACACCCTGATGACCAGTAATGTGCCATGCACCCACATCACAGAGAACCCAGGGAGAAGACTTTGGGGGAACATAGCTCAACTCAGCTGGCATCACAAACAGGTACAACACTAGGGATCACAGCATGCACAGCTAAACGGAAGTGAACACACAGACATGCACATACAACACACACCTTGGGCGCAGGCAATGTCACAGGAGTACACACTGCCATGAGGGGACTCCACTCCTGTGTGAGGAAAGCTGTGCCATATGTTGCCTCAGTAGGGCCCCACCATGTCAGCTGAGCACTTGGTCACACAATCAACAATTAGCACCAAATGAGGGCTCCCGTCACATCAGCCTGGTCATGGAAGTGCCAACGGAATCATCAGCACAGATCCAACACACTTGTATAGCAATGTTGCACTGACAACATAGATGAGTCCTTCCCCATTGATGCCCAAACCTGCATGTCCAGTGGAGATGGCCACACGGTCAGGGAAGTAGACGAATTGAACAATGGCAGGCACAACAGATGTGCAGGGGTGGAAGCCACAGATGTGAAATAGCCAATCTAAGTAGGAAATCCCATTGCCAAATACTGAACACATGACACCCTCAGATGCTGCTATGGATGACATGGATACACCACAGGATAGGACACATTCCCCCTGGACCACATGGGTTCCTGCACAGTAACACTTCATTATCATGAGACCAAATATCACCATCACTGCAGCAAGGGCATGGTTAGCATCATCAACATCATGTACATCAGAAGCAAAAGCACTAGAGAACAGAAAGTTGCTTTATTCAGCATATGTGGCATTAAAAGTAGAAGTCCGGTAGAAAATAAACAAAGGCCAATGGCCAGTCCATCAACAAAGTCACAAGTGGGTGACAGTGGCAGATGCCACCCTACACATGCCTGCACAAAACCAGGGACAATCCACTAGGAGGGGCAACCGGGGGTAGGCCAGGCACCGCAGGGACAGGATCAGGGCTCACCAGGAGGAAGCAGGGAAGGGGTGGTGGGTGCTGGAGAGCCACTGACAACTGCAGTGGAGGTGTCTGACATGGTGTGTGCTGGCACAACTGGGGGCATGGCTCAGATGTTGTGGGTGCCGGCACGACTGCAGTGGACCCTGCAGATGGAGTGGACAGGTCCGCCACTGCAGTGCCCAAGTCAGACAGGGTGGTAGTGGACTCCACTGCAGTGCCTACCACCAGGGGAGGAGAATGGGGAACAGGCAAGGTGGGCTGTACAGAGGGGGAGGACACCCTCACCACATCAGTGGCACAGACAAGCGCAGCGGGGGTGTGGTGCCGGGAGAGCAAGTGGCAGGGGGAGAAGGCCGGAGCCTCTTGGGGATGGTATATCTGTGGGTGGGGGAACCTGGGGCAGGGTGTGGTGGGGCACCTGTGGAGTGGGGGCCTGAGGGATGGAGGAAGGAGACCTGGTGCTTGAGCTGCAGGGGGCGGCGGGGTCTTGCTCTTACCACTCCGGGGGACTTGCGGGTGGGGGCCTCAGTCTGTCTGCGCCTGGGGGAGGGTGTCCGGGGCGAGGGGCACTCTGCTCCGTGTGGGGGCTTCCTCTTCCCCCTGGATGCTGGGGCAGCTGGATCGGAGGGGAAGAGGCCGAGGTCACTGAGGAAGAGGCGCTGGGTCTTTGGGGTTGCAGGTGAGGCAAGGGAGGGTGCTTTGGAGGGAGAGGCAACTGAGGACTGCGCAGTGCCCGTGGATGCGTGTGTGTGTACCAGGGCCCCATCCCCTGTGAGTCTGGTTTCAGTCCCCTGACTGTGCGTGCGTGTGCGTTTAGTTTGTGGCGTGTGTGTCTGTGTGCTGGACGTGTGTGTGCTGGTGTGTGCCTGTGCCGGTGTGTGTGTGCTTGGGACGGGTAAGGTGCTGGGGAGTGTGGATGGAGCAGAGGCAGGAGGGGTGAGGGACTGTCTGAGGAGGGACACTGCTGCCGTCAGGGAGGAGTCCATGGACCTGTTGCCCCTCTGTAGGTCAGACATGCCCGATGAGATGCCCTCCATGAACGACACCAGCTGAGTCAACAGTGCGGTGTGCTCATGGAGGACACTCAGCATGGCTGTCTGCCCTACATGGAGCTGGCGGAGGAGGTACACAGACTCCTCACTCAGGGCAGCAGGGGACACAGGGGCAGGGGGTGCGGTGCCTGGGCCAAAGGAGACACGCTCCCGAACATGGGAGCCTCCACGGACCTGGGGAATGGGAGCCGATGGGAGGGCGGTGGTGGTGCTGGTGGTGGCGGGGACAGCAACACTAGCTGGGGTGTGGTGGCTGCTGACACCCGCCTCCACAAGGGAGTCATCCTCCGAGTTGCTCTGGTCCTCAGCTGAGGTGGATGGTGCTGAGGACTCCTCGGTGTGGCTCCCCTCGCCCTCCGTGCCACTGGGTCCCTCCGACCACTCCTCGGCTGCTGACCCAGTCTGGCTCTCTGGCTCCTCCTGGTCCGTGGAGCTGTCCCCTTCCGTGGCCGTGGATGTATCTGCAAACAATGGGGAAACAGACAGACATCAGTCACCTGCACCAAACGCACATTACAGAGCAAGCCCTGGCATCATTAGTTGTACATTGCTAAAAGTGCCCTAACTGAACAGGAGAAGCCAATTGTCAGTCTGATGCCAAGCATGGCACTCACATCCCACATGGCCTTGCACCCATCTGTCTGGTGTCTGTTGGATTGCAACACCCCAGTGTGGACACATGCACCAAGTACACAGTAGTTGGACAGTGCAGAGGACACGGTGTGGCATGTGGACATGCACACATCACAGCTCTTGCCACTGAGTCAGTACAGGTTTCCGGATGAAAGGGATGCCCAGAGTCAAATAGGAAATGCATGTGATGCATACCAGCGACAGACACCATGATGCACCCATGTCCTGATAGCCATCGCCACAATGGTGTGCATGTAGCACATGTCACTCCCCTGCAGGACCACCAATAAGTTGACACATGCCATGGCAGAGGCATGACTGCTAAGTCATACATCACTGTCTCAGTGATGTATGACTTGGCAGCCAGACAACAACACTATGCACTGTGTCACAATAGTAGGTCATGGGGAATGCAAGTCCTGGAGCTGCACAAGTGCACATGTACATCCCCCACACAACACATCATCTTAACCCTCATCTGTCCAGGTCATACCTATTGGACATATGGGAGACCTGTGACACTACCCTCTGAACCTGAGCCCCTCACAATTTGCTGTGAATGGGGAACAGCTGCCTGAACTTCACATTCGCATACCCCAGTCTGCACGGGCAGCTGATCAAACACCTATGTGACACACAAGTATCGTCTCCTATGGTCACATCTCCAGGGGCATGCTGAGCCCCTACCAAGAAACACCCCAGCAGACCTGGCAACTAATCCACAGCACACTGACACAGAGGCAGACACCTGAGGGGTCAAATCACTGTGCACAATGTGTCAGCTGATACACGGGAGTGGGAGTACAGAGTGCATTGCATGGCCTGGAGTAGGCATGACTGTCCTGCTCCAGATGAATGAGGGATGTGCCCTGGACAGTGGATAGCTGGCTATGTATGTGTGACACACGTAATCTGCACACTCCTGGGGCCCAAACATTGTTCCCACCCGCTGCATGGGCGTGTGCCACATACCCCAGGCACATGTGGTGGCTCAGCTCAGCAAGTGGACCGCATATCAAAGCAACACGCAGATCACATGTCCAAACACAGGCGTTGTGTGAACAATGGACCCACCCATGATGCCCACAACAGAGTTAGGGAAACAGATGCTGTCCCCCACCTTTAGTGAAGCAAACTACAAGGACACAGTCCCAAGTGACACAATTCCCTGAATGTAAGGGCCACACCTGGGTATCAGATGAGCAGTGGGCAGTGCACAATAGAGGGACATGGCTCCTGGACAAGATGACTGCTGCACTGTGGCAGTTGAACCAGGCCAGAGGAGGGCACAAAGCATGTAATACAGAGTTCACAGTGCAGTCTTTGACTCACCCCTCCTTGCTGCTGTCTGGCCTTCAGCTGCCCATCCAGGTCTGGAAACACCACCGCCAGGATCTGGAGCATGTGGGGGTTCAGGGTCCGTGTTCCGCCCCTCCTGCGAGGAGGCGACAGCTTCAGCTGGACCCGTGCAATCCTCCGGGTCCAGCCCCGAAGGTCCTGCCACCTCTTCTGGCAGTTGCGGATCCGGCGCTTGTAGACCCCCACGGACCGGACGGCCCGGACGATGTCCTTCCAGATCTCCTGCTTCCGATGGGCATTAACCTGTCAGGATGACAAAGTGAAAAGGCCATTACCACACAGGCAACATATCCGTGCATGACACAGTTGTATATACATGTCTCAATCACAGGGGCACATGATGTACACAGGCAGTGCAAAGCTGCCCATGGACAGTTTGCCAGACGTCACTACATGGTATCATTGCATGGGAAGTAAAACCATGTTCAAATGCACTGTCACTGCACCATACCTGTCCAGTGCAAGTCACTACACACTATGGGGGTGACAACTACTCAGTGAGCCTGCTAGCCAGTGGCGTGCAGACTTCCAGCCTTGCTAGTCACACAAAATGCACATTCAGAAAGGCAGTGCACAGAACACTCACCTGCTCCCCTGGTGTCCCATACAGCTTGCTGTACTGTGGAAGTAGGCTGTCCAGCAGGGCCTGGTTCTCTTCAAGGCTGAAGGCTGGGGCTCTCTCCACAGTACGTGCCATTGCAGGGTCCAGAGGGGCAGAGACAGCAGCAGTGCAGTGGCAGATGTCGTCCTGGAGCATGTAGTGCAGGCAAGTGAGCTCTCAGGGGAACAGCCAGCAATATATATGTGCTGGAGAGGCAGATACTGTCCCTTGTGTCCAAAGTGATAGGTCCAAGTTGTTTGCATCTTCTGAATCTGGCCAATCCATGGAATAGCAGCACCAAAACACGCCCACAGCATCCTTCAAATCTTCAACTTCATGACATACATGATTTTGCAACATTGTTGTGGGTGACCAACTGATTTTCCAGCAACCGACTCGTTCGAAATTCGAAACGCGTCCGTTGCCAGGCAAGCCCATTGTCAATGGGTGCGCACCGATCGGTCCATTGCGGTAAAACGCGCACAGGGGTACAACGCGTACCCGCACACATTGAATGCAATGGGCCGGCCGGAGGCACCGATCGGTCCATTGCAGTACAACGCACACAGGGGTACAACGCGTACCCGCACACATTGAATGCAATTGGCCGGCCGGAGGCACCGATCGGTCCACTGCAGTTCAACGCGCACAGGGGTACAACGCGTACCCGCACACATTGAATGCAATGGGCCGGCCGGAGGCACCGATCGGTCCATTGCAGTTCAACGCGCACAGGGGTACAACGCGTACCCGCACACATTGAATGCAATGGGCCGGCCGGAGGCACCGATCGGTCCATTGCAGTTCAACGCGCACAGGGGTACAACGCGTACCCGCACACATTGAATGCAATGGGCCGGCCGGAGGCACCGATCGGTCCATTGCAGTACAACGCCGCACAGGGGTACAACGCGTACCCGCACACATTGAATGCAATGGGCCGGCCGGAGGCACCGATCGGTCCATTGCAGTTCAACGCGCACAGGGGTACAACGCGTACCCGCACACATTGAATGCAATGGGCCGGCCGGAGGCACCGGTCGGTCCATTGCAGTTCAACGTGCACAGGGGTACAACGCGTACCCGCACACATTGAATGCAATGGGCCGGCCGGAGGCACCGATCGGTCCATTGCAGTTCAACGCGCACAGGGGTACAACGCGTACCCGCACACATTGAATGCAATGGGCCGGCCGGAGGCACCGATCGGTCCATTGCAGTACAACGCGCACAGGGGTACAACGCGTACCCGCACACATTGAATGCAATGGGCCGGCCGGAGGCACCGATCGGTCCATTGCAGTTCAACTCGCACAGGGGTACAACGCGTACCCGCACACATTGAATGCAATGGGCCGGCCAGGAGGCACCGATCGGTCCATTGCAGTACAACGCATCACTGTACATGTGACTGGCATATGTCAGCATGCCTGTCTCAGATGGACATATGCCAGCCACAGATGGCTCCCAGGGAGTGAGGGGCACACCTACATCATGACAGCCTGTCCAAACTTTATCATAAGGCATGTAAGGCTGCATTTCCTATTGTGTGTATGTTGGTGTACATGTTGTCCTGTGGGTGTCACCTGTGGGCAGCCACCCCCAGGCTGTGCACGTGTTCATGGGGACAGGATCCTGGGTGTTACGTGTACATGACCACTGTGATGTGCAACTGTTCATATCTGTGCATGTGCCATGGTCACATTTCACGGTGGTGTATGTGTATGTCATGTCACATACCCCGTGAGTCCCATGTGGGACGGTATGTTTGAGCCAGGGTGTCCCAGTGGCACAATAGTGATGGTCCTCCACAGTCTTTGTGCATGTAATGTTTACAATGTCTCTGATTACATGTGCACAATGGGAGACAGTCTCCACATCCACGTTGTGTGTGCATGGACTTTGATGTTGTGTGTGTGTGTGTCAAAGACGTCCATGTCTGTCCTGCCGTGGCAAGTGGGGCCACTACCTGTGGGGGTCATGGTTGTTTTGCTGTGGTGTATACATGATACTCCATGTAATGCCAGTGTCCATGTGGCAATACAGGGTCCCTGGGAATGTACCTGTCATTGAGCTGTGGTGCCTGGGGCACATCAATCAATCAATCAATCACGGCATTTATAGAGCGCGCTACTCACCCGGGAGGGTCTCAAGGCGCTGGGGGAGGGAGTAAGTTACTGCTCGAACAGCCAGGTCTTGAGCTGCTTCCTGAAGGAGAGATGGTCCTGGGTTCGCCGAAGGTGAGTGGGGAGGGAGTTCCAGGTCTTGGCTGCCAGGTAGGAGAAGGATCTTCCTCCGGCGGTGGTTCTGCGGATGCGAGGTACGGTGGCGAGGGCGTGGCTGGTTGATCGTAGCTGGCGTGTGGGCGTGTAGAAGGTCATGCGGTCGTTGAGGTACTTTGGGCCCAGGTCGTGGAGGGCCTTGTGTGCGTGGGTGAGGAGTCTGAACGTGATTCTCTTGCTGACGGGGAGCCAGTGCAGGTCTTTCAGGTGCACGGTGATGTGGCTGTGTCGGGGATGTCCAGGATGAGTCGTGCGGAGGCGTTCTGGATGCGCTGGAGTCTCTTTTGAAGTTTGGCTGTGGTTCCGGCGTAGAGGGTGTTCCCATAGTCCAGTCGGCTGGTGACGAGTGCCTGGGTGACGGTCTTCCTGGTTTCAGTGGGGATCCATCTGAAGATCTTGCGGAGCATGCGCAGGGTGTTGAAGCATGAAGATGAGACGGCGTTGACTTGTCTGGTCATCGACAGGGAGGAGTCCAGGATGAAGCCCAGGTTGCGTGCGTGGTCCGTTGGCTTGGGCGCGGTGCCCAGGGCCGGGGGCCACCAGGAGTCGTCCCAGGCGGAGGGTGATGAGCCCAGGATGAGGACTTCCGTCTTGTCTGTCCTCACATGTCACTGTGGGGGGTTATTGTGACACGGCAGCAGGAGATGGGAACTGTGACACGGCCTCATGATATCCAATGGGCCAACCTGGGACTAATTGATGCCACCTGTTGGACCGTGTTGACAGATGTTGGCCATGTATGTACCATACATGTCCTTCCGGAACTGCACACTTCATGTAGTTGTGCCTCATAATGATGTATGTTGGGATCTTGAGTGTTCTCAATGCCGCATATGTGGGGTGACTGACAATCTTGCTTACTTCTCCTCTGCACTGCAGGGCTCCTGCTGTCCATCGACCATTCCCAGACCTGGCAACGATGGTGGAACGGGACAGCATCCGACGGTACCGCTTCACCAGGCAGCTGATTGAGGATTTGGCAGTGCAGTTGTCCCCACATTTGCAGCCTGGCCGGCCGTATCCTACAGCGCTGACCCCAAAGGTGAAGGTGATGGCAGCCCTACACTTCTTTGCCACCGGTACCTTCCAACATACTGTGGCGACTGCTGGTGGGATGTCACAGACCATGTTGAGCCGTGTGCTCCGCGATGTTTTGGCGGCAATGTTGCTCTTCCTGAACCGGTACATCTATTTCCCTAGACTGCGACGACTCACTGACGTGAAGAGTGACTTTTATGCCCTGGGGAGGATGCCGCATGTCATTGGCTCCATTGATGGGACACATGTGGCTTTGGTACCACCACAGGCCCAGGAGCAGGCCTACAGGAACCGCAAGCACTACCACTCGGTCAATGCACTGGTGGTGTGTCTTGCAGACATGACCATCACACACGTGTGTGCCCGTTTCCCTGGTTCAGCACACGATGCCTTTGTGATGAGGAGTAGTCGCATCCCCAGGATGATGGCACAGATGCAGAACCAGCGTGCCTGGCTTGTCGGTGTGTACTGACTTTGTGCCATTGTGTGTGATCTGATCTGTAGTATTCCGCCCACTTTTCCAAGTCAGCTAATGTGCACTTGTCTGTCCGTAGGTGACTCGGGATACCTCAACATGCCGTGGTTGCTGACACCCCTCAGGAACCCTGTGACACCAGCCCAGATGCGCTACAATGAGGCACATGGTCGGACCAGGAGAGTGATTGAGCGGACCTTTGGTCTCCTGAAGAGCCGCTTCCGCTGCCTGGACAAGACCGGAGGGTCCCTCCCATATGCCCCTGCGAAAGTGTGCAAGATTATCATCGTCTGCTGCATGCTCCACAACCTGGCAGTGCGGAAGGAGTTGCCTCTCATCCAGGATGACAATGACCAACATCCGCCACCTGTGGAGGATCCTGGCCTGGACCACGATGCCAGTGACGATGATGATGATGGTGATGTCCGCACACAGCTCATCACCAACTTCTTTAGCTGAATGTGAGTATCCTGAGGTGTCATGTCAATGATGTGAGTTGGCATGATGTGTGGGTGGTGCTCTGGTGCTGTTGGAGTGTGTCCATGGGCTACTTGACTGGATGTGTGTTGTGATGTGTGCTAACAGGTGGGCTGTACTCCCCAACAGTGTTGACATGCTAACTTGGTTCTGGGTGGGTATCTTGTAACATGTATTGTGCATGAGTTTTGCTGTTATGTCCTGTACTCCATTGCTTTTGACTGTGTGTCATTTCTGTCCTTCACAGGGTACTTTCAGATTCGTTTGGTCAACTGTGTCCACCGACGACGTGATTGCACATCCAGGCTGGTAGCTGTTGTGTCCCTACAGGTGATGTGCGCCACACCCATGGACTTCCTTCCGTCTACAGTTGTTGACTGTGTGCCCGCTGCCAGGTGGGATTACCTTGCATCTGTAGTGGTTACGACATGTTGCAACTGTGTAATAAACCTGTGCTTCACTTTGTGATGTGCGTTGTCTGTGGTCACACATTTGACTGCCATTTGCTTACTGCACCTGTGGGCTACTTGACTACAACTGGGAATGGGTGTGGTGTCTGTGCATTGCACCGTCTTCCCTGGCAACATCAGTGTAGGCAATGAGTCAGATGGCCTAGGTGTGTATGTGTTGTGTAGCCCTGGTGGTGTGTCTCCCTCATGTGTGTCACGTTGCCTGTACTCACATGCCTGTGTTGTCCTTGCTGTTGCAGTTCGCATACACAGTGTAATTTTGCAGTTCATCATCCCCATAACAGCACCCACGTTGGAATCACGACAGAGGCAAGTATGGTGTATTAGTGTGTTTATTGTGATACATTTGTGTTAATAGTGCATAGGATGGGTAGTGCTGTACATAAATCTTGCAATCCGAAGTTCCTAGGTGAATTGAAAGTCCTGGTAGACAGGATCCCCAGTATCGGGGCCACAGTTGAATGACACATTGGTCCAACTTGTACTCCCCATGCAATGTGTGGGAGTAGTGTTGCCGTCAACAGGGTGAACAGTCTGTGCACAAAGGCGAACATCCAGAACAGGTTCAGGCTTCCTGGGAGTTGCGCTTGGCCATCGGCCTCTCACTTTTCCCTCCTCGGACGACCCCTCTTCTTGGGGGGGCCCTCAAGTACAGGCTGCTGCGGTGCAGGGGACTCTCCGCCAGAGTCCTCCTCCCTCCCTGTGGCAGTTGCAGTTTGTTCGGCACCAGATGTTGTTGGCACACAGGGAGGTGTGGACTGGTTGCTGGCGGAGGCATTGTAAAATGTCCCTGTGCACCGCCGTCATCTCATGCAGTGCATCCCACTTGGACTCCACGCGGGACATGTGTGAGTCCACGCGGGACATGTGTGACTCCACGTGGGACATGTGGGAGTCCAAGCGGGCATGATGGGCAGCCTGCTGCTGTTTCATGTCTCTGAGGAGCCCCACTACCTGGCTGAGGTCTCCGGTGCTGGACTGGTACGCATCAGCTATGCGTACCAGTTGTGGGTCATCATGCACACCAGCAACGTCTGCAAGCAGCGACCTCTGTCTCCCACCCCTCCCACCACCCCTGCTGACATGTGCAGTGTGTGCAGTGGCATGCACAGATAACCCTGGTCCACCTTGGGGGTTGGTGGTGGTGGTGGTGTCCATGGCCCCAGGTTGGTCCAGGGTCCCTGTGCTGGTGTTGCTCCTTGTTCTGTCCATGTCGGCAGGGATGGTATTCGTGGTGACAGTCGTTGGAGGGGTGGGTGCAGGGGTGCAGCTGGTGGTCCTGCTGGTGCTGCATGTTGACTTGCACCGGATGTGCCAGGTTGGTCTTCATCGTCCGAGGAGGACAGAGGCTGTACGACGCCAGTGAGATCCGCATCCTCTTGAGCCTGGGACTGGGACTCCTCAGCGTCTGCTGCTGTGTCCCCATCATCACCTGTTTTTGGGAGACACAAACAATGTATGTTATGTTTCTGCAGGCATCAATGGTTGACACACATGACAGTTGTGACTGTGCCTCTGGGTGCGGGCCTGTACATTGCATTGTCCTAAGTCGTCACAGTCAGGGGTTGATATTGGTGTGGCACATTGTCCTGCATTATTTGGGCATTTCTATGTATTTTCTGGGGTGTGAACATGGTCTGCATTGGTTGTGTTTGGTTGACAGCCGGATCCTCCTTCCCACCCACCCAGCCAGTCAGTTATCCCACCATGGAACGTGCTTGCGTTGCAGGGAGTGTAAGTTGTCTCTCAGGATGTCACTCAGTGGTGTCCTGCTGTTTGTTGGTGCACATTTGCCAGCAGGGCCTTGTGCTCCCCACAGCAGTAGCCAGTGTCAGCCATCTTGAGAGTCCTTCTCCACTCCCTGTGATGTGAGCATGGTTCAGGGTGGTGTTGATGGGACAGTTGTGGGGGTGAGCTATGTCTGTGACTACGACTCCAATCATGCTATTGCCTCCTCCCCCCTTCCCAGCATGCCCATGCTTCCTTCCTTTTGACTCTGCTTCCCTGTGGGGTGGGCTGGCTGTGCTGACAGGATGGCTGGGAGTGTTGTCCTGGCAGTTGTTTGGCTAGAAGTCCCAAGAGTGTCCCTGTGCTTCACACAACATAACCCAGGGTGGTGGTTCTTTGTGGGATCTTGTGTTAGGATGGGGGCATTGCATTCTACCAGGTGGGTTCTGTGGAGTTTGTGTTGGGGTGTGTGTGAGGGGAGGTGCTTGTGACTATGGGCAGTGCTGCAAGTCCTCCTTCCCACCCAGCTAGCCAGATATCCCACCATGGAACGTGCTTGCATTGCAGGGAGTGTAAGTTGTCTCTCAGGATGTCAGTCAGTGGTGTCCTGCTGTTTGTTGGTGCACAGTTGCCAGCAGGGCCTTGTGCTCCCCACAGCAGTAGCCAGTGTCAGCCATCTTGTGAGTCCTTCTCCACTTCCTGTGATGTGAGCATGGTTCAGGGTGGTGTTGATGGGACAGTTGTGGGGGTGAGCTATGTGTGTGACTACGACTCCCATCATGCTATTGCCTCCACCCCACTTCCCAGCATTCCCATACTTACTTGCTTTTGTGGGGAGTTCAGTGTGTGTGGGTGTGAGAGCAATGGCAAGATGGCTGACAGTGGTGTCCTGCTGTTGGTTGGTGTGCAGTACCCAGCATGCCCTTGTGCTCCCCACGACACAGCAACAGTGTCAGACATCTTTGATGGGCCTTTCCACTCTCTGTGGGATGTGCATGCGTGAATGTGAGCTTGCTGGGCCATGTGGTGGGGGATGTAGAGCTGTGACTACGACTCCCATCATGCTATTGCCTCCTCCCCCTTCCCAGCATGCCCATGCTTCCTTCCTTTTGACTTTGCTTCCCTGTGGGGTGGGCTGGCTGTGCTGACAGGATGGCTGGGAGTGTTGTCCTGGCAGTTGTTTGGCTAGAAGTCCCAAGAGTGTCCCTGTGCTTCACACAACATAACCCAGGGTGGTGGTTCTTTGTGGGATCTTGTGTTAGGATGGGGGCATTGCATTCTACCAGGTGGGTTCTGTGGAGTTTGTGTTGGGGTGTGTGTGAGGGGAGGTGCTTGTGACTATGGTCAGTGCTGCATGTCCTCCTTCCCACCCAGCTAGCCAGATATCCCACCATGGAACGTGCTTGCATTGCAGGGAGTGTAAGTTGTCTCTCAGGATGTCAGTCAGTGGTGTCCTGCTGTTTGTTGGTGCACAGTTGCCAGCAGGGCCTTGTGCTCCCCACAGCAGTAGCCAGTGTCAGCCATCTTGTGAGTCCTTCTCCACTTCCTGTGATGTGAGCATGGTTCAGGGTGGTGTTGATGGGACAGTTGTGGGGGTGAGCTATGTGTGTGACTACGACTCCCATCATGCTATTGCCTCCACCCCACTTCCCAGCATTCCCATACTTACTTGCTTTTGTGGGGAGTTCAGTGTGTGTGGGTGTGAGAGCAATGGCAAGATGGCTGACAGTGGTGTCCTGCTGTTGGTTGGTGTGCAGTACCCAGCATGCCCTTGTGCTCCCCACGACACAGCAACAGTGTCAGGCATCTTTGATGGGCCTTTCCACTCTCTGTGGGATGTGCATGCGTGAATGTGAGCTTGCTGGGCCATGTGGTGGGGGATGTAGAGCTGTGACTACGACTCCCATCATGCTATTGCCTCCTCCCCCCTTCCCAGCATGCCCATGCTTCCTTCCTTTTGACTTTGCTTCCCTGTGGGGTGGGCTGGCTGTGCTGACAGGATGGCTGGGAGTGTTGTCCTGGCAGTTGTTTGGCTAGAAGTCCCAAGAGTGTCCCTGTGCTTCACACAACATAACCCAGGGTGGTGGTTCTTTGTGGGATCTTGTGTTAGGATGGGGGCATTGCATTCTACCAGGTGGGTTCTGTGGAGTTTGTGTTGGGGTGTGTGTGAGGGGAGGTGCTTGTGACTATGGTCAGTGCTGCATGTCCTCCTTCCCACCCAGCTAGCCAGATATCCCACCATGGAACGTGCTTGCATTGCAGGGAGTGTAAGTTGTCTCTCAGGATGTCAGTCAGTGGTGTCCTGCTGTTTGTTGGTGCACAGTTGGCAGCAGGGCCTTGTGCTCCCCACAGCAGTAGCCAGTGTCAGCCATCTTGTGAGTCCTTCTCCACTCCCTGTGATGTGAGCATGGTTCAGGGTGGTGTTGATGGGACAGTTGTGGGGGGGCAATATGTGTGACTGCGACTCCCATGATGCTATTGGCTACACTGACTTGGCCAGCATACACAGAATTCCTTCCTTTGAGTGGTCTTCACTGTGTGTTGGTGTTGTTGTGGTGGCTACATGTGTGGATGTGTTTGTTAGTTCTATTTGTGCCACTGCCTAGCTGTAGTTGTAGTTGTGTTTGTACATGTGTTGGCACAGTTGGATGTGACTTTTTTGATGGCATGTGTTGTGTTTATCTGACTGACATACACATTTTGGGATGATTCTGTTCTGGTTGCTGTGTAATTGCTATGAGTGCATGGTTTGACTCTCCCCTTGACAGTGATGTGTGTGTTTTGTGGCAGTATATTGTGTACATTTGTTGTGTACTCACCAGGTTCTGGGATGTCCTCTAGTCCATATACGCTCACTGGCGGAAGGATGGCTCGCACCTTCTCCTCCCAGGGCCTGAGGTATATTGGCTTGGCAGGAGGGCCACTGCCGGTGTATTGGCTGTTGATGTAGTCTTTCTTCAGCATGTCCCGTACCCTCCTGCGCACGTCATACCACCTGTTCTGGATGTCGCTCTTTGTGCGCCGACATGGTGATTGTGCGTTCACCCTGTTGATGATCCTCTCCCACATCTTGGTTTTCTGCGACATGGGGGTCTGTTGGACCAGTGTGCCAAACAGCTGTGGCTCCACCCTGAGGATCTCGTCTACCATGACTTCCAATTCACTATCTAGGAACTTGGGATTCTTCTTGGGGGCATGGTGATGGGTGGTGATGGTGAGTGATGTGTGTGTTGGTGTGCAGGTGAGGGTGTGTGAGTGTGTGTTTTGCTGGGTGTATGTGAGGTAGGTATTTGTTGGTGTGCTGATGGTGTGTGGCTTGTGTGAGGGATGAGCTGTGGGTGTGTGGTTGCTTTCTCTTGGGTGCTGGCAGTGGAATGGCATTTGCAAAGGCTCATGGTTGTGATTTGTGTCCTTTATATAGGTGGAGTTGTGGGTGTGTCTTTGTTCTCTGTCCCCACCCCCCAGTATTTATTGGCTTGGTAATTGCTTGTTTGGCCTTTTTGGGTGATTTTTCCTTTGTGCTGTTTGTGTATGTTGGAAACGTTCTTGTGACCGAGTCGGACCCTGCATTTGTCTCGTACGGTGTTCTCCGTTTCGTTCGCGCTGTGTTTGTGCAGTTTTCTATGCTGCGTACGCGTCGGTCGCAGTGTTTTGTGTTGCTTCGGCTCGGTTTTGTATGCGTGTCGGTCGTACGGCTTGGCCTCCGTCCGACTCGCTCGTGGTTTTCGCGCCTTGCATCGTACTTTGCGGTTTGGAGTTCGCGTGTACGTTTCGGTCGGATTTGTTCCGGGTGCGTGTCGGTCGGTTGGATTCGTGTGTTTTTCCGGGCGGATTGCTGTTTTCCGTGCGGCTCGGTCGGTCGACTTGGTTTCGGTACGTGTCGGTCGGATTTTTCACGCCTTGCATCGTACTTGGCGTGTCGGGCGCCACGGGTACGTGTCGGTCGGTATTATTTCCGGATCCGAGTCGGTCGGTGCTTTTTCCGGCCCGAATCGGAATCGACCCCATTGTATTTAAAATGCAACATTTATGAAAAAGTGTAGAAAAATCGGCAAATGGACCAGGGATACTCAGCTTTCGCACCATACATATCCAACATGAAATGTCTCACTTTTGCAAAGATGTAGCTAAGAGTTTAGGGCAGATTACATCACGTCTTGAGTTCTACAAACAACTCAAACATGTTCTAATACTACAACTATGTTTGCTACAGTGACTGTGAGGCTTCTAGCCACAGTAGTATGTCTATCTCTGATGCTGTAAGATATAGGCATACACGCAGTCAAGCTGCTGATTTAGAGTAGATTTGTTGGCTACTGACCTAGAGAGGCACACTCCCAGCAAACAAAGAAAGAGACATTGAATGTATGGATTTAAAAGAGATAGTTAATGTGTTACAGTAATGTGTATTAAAATGTTGTGAAAAGCAAAAGGTTTGTGCAGTCCATTTTGTGACTCTTCATATTTTCGGTGAAGAAACATGGAAATAAAAATTATTTTTCTTCATTCTGACTGTTACTACCTCATTATACATTGCATGGTTTACTTGAACTATACTTACATTAGAAATAATTGTTAGTAATGTAACTGTGTCCCTCCATTTCATCTGCTGCTCTGCTGGCATCTTGGGATGTGTTTGGTGGGGGCTGGTCTTCCCCTTCATCAGAGCTGATCTCCTTAGGCTGCAGTAGAAGTCCCCTACATGTTGGCACATTGTACAGCATAGCACACACTGCCACCATCGTGCATGCCACTGGAGGTGAATACTGAAAGGCTCCCCCACTCCGATGAAGGCAGTTAACCATGCCTAAATAAGCCCAAAAGTACACTCAATAACAGCTTTTGTCTGCTTGTGAGCAATACTATAACAGCTTTCACTCCTTGTACTTGCATTGAGGTATGGGGTCAACATTCATGTATGTGGTGATGTCACCTAACACAAATGAAAAATACAACTAAAATCACTCCTATATATGCATTTATTACATATGCATGTGAAATGTAGAAATAACTAAAAGATAATCATCCCCAAAGTCTCCTCTTGCAAGTCGGTTGTATAGGGCACAGTGCCAAAATATAAAGGAATCATGGGTGGACCCTGGAGTTTTAGCCACAAACTCAGTAAACAAAGAGCCAGCATTGCCAACTATTTAAGTTTGAGTTTATTGACATCAAGAAAAAGAACAGCAATATAATAACCCTAATAAATCTCTGTTAACAGAGAGGTTGTAAAAAGAAAAGTGAAATTCAATGAATACAATAAACATGCTGCATGGAGAAGGGGAAGGAAGGGAGAAAAAGGGGGGGGGCAAGGGGAGAAACAATATGATATGTCAATACCAAAATTTAAGAAAAAACAAAATGTGAAGTTAAACACTGTAAGCACATTAAGACTTAGGAAATAAATATAACAATATAAATATACAAGCATGAACAGCAATATCTCAAATTTTAAGCAAAAGACAACATGGTGTATTCAAGGTGGTTTCCGGACTTCGTCTAATGTATTTACAACGTTACTAGTAGAAACAGTTAAGGAAGCGGACCGGGATAAATACGTAGTGAGTGGAAGCCATAAAAGATCTCTTTTAATTGCCAAAGAGATAGGGGTAACAAAATTGGTGTCAAGTCTGTGATGAAAGCACACAGCATTCCACCAAGCTTTAAACGTGACTTTATCTGCTTGCTTCCAGTTTGAGTTTATTAAATGTAAAGCTACAGCTAATAATAAATCTAACAACTTGAAGTTTGAAAGAGATTGAGGCCATTGAGGTGACAATGAACCTAAGAAAATGTTGAGTAATGTTAGAACTGGGGGTCCCTAGTTGGCAGAGGTACGTACCTTGGACCAAATAGGGACCCTTGCTTCTAGTCAGGGCAAGGGGGATACACACTTTAGATAACCCCTGCTCACCCCCTTGGTAGCTTGGCACGAGCAGACAGGCTTATCCCAGAGGCAATGTGTAAAGTATTTGTACCAACACTCACAGTAACACAGTGAAACACCACAGATGGACACCACACCAGTTTAGAAAAAATAAAATATCTTTATCTAAACTAAACAAGACCAAAACGACAAAAATCCAACATACAGGAACTCAGTAGAATGTCTTTAAAAAGGTTGTTGCAAAAATAAACTTGTAGATGATCAAATGCGACACTCAGTCTCAAAGTACCTGGGATGCGTAACGCAAAACAACCAAAAAGGGGCGCAGAGAAGGCGATGCGTCGGTTCTTCCTGCGCTCCGGTTCCAATGCGACAAGATGGCGCCTTGATGCGTTGCGACGATCCGGTGCGATGCGACAAAATGGCGTCTTTGTTGCAATGCGACAACGTAGAGGTGATGCGTGCACGCCCGGCGGCCGTGCGTCGAACTCGGTGGTTTTCTGAGCTGCGACAGGCCCTGCGACACGCTTCTCCGGTGATGCGACGACACCCTCGGTGACACGCTTCTCCGGTGTTGCGACGGCGATCAGCGGCGGAGCGCTTCATCAGCGATGCGACGGCCCTGCGACACGCTTCTCCGGTGATGCGACGGCACCCTCTGTGCGGCAGCATGCTTCTCCGGTGATGCAACGGCGAACAGCAGCAGCGGCGACACGATTCCTCGATGATGCGACAGCGGCTGCTGCGGCGGCATCAAGCTTCTCTCTCATTGCGTCGCACTTCCAGCTCCCCACAGCAAAAAGTCCTCACACACAGTTACAGGCCTTCCTGGCAGACTGGAACTCCCAGCAAGGAAGTTCAGGGAAGCTGGGGGTGAAGTCCTTTTGTGCCTGGGACTTCAGAAACAGTAGGCCAGCTCTTCTCAGGCCCTTGGAGACTTTTCTTCAGATGGACACAGCACACAGCAAAGTCCTTTCTTCAAGCAGGGGACACAGCACACAGCAAAGTCCCTTGGTCCTCTCCTCAGTAGAAACAGCAAACTGCAGGCTAACACCAGACACACAGCAAGGGCAGTACTTCTCCTCAGTATCTTCAGCTGATCTTCTTTGGCAGGGATTCCTCTTGACCACGAAGTAGTCTAAAGTTCAGGGGTTTCAGCTCTCATATTTATACCCCACAAGTCTTTGTTCTGTATTTGTGAGGGGTCCAGGACCCAGTCCAAACCAGTTCTGGGTGCATTCTGCCAGTGCACCTCTTCTTCCTTTGTGAGTGTGGGCCAGGGTCATCAGACACACCGCAGGAGGTGGAGCCAGCATTGTGGAAGGCAGGCACAGCCCTATTAAGGCCCAGGTGCTACTCCTCCCACCACTCCAAATGCAGCTAGGTCTATTCAGCCTAGTGCTGACTCACCCAGTCTCCTGAAGCCACCCCCAGCCCCTGTCACTCTCAAACCAGACAGTCAATCCACAAACAGGCAGAGGCACACAGAAAGGTTGAACAAGAAAATAGCCACTTTCTAAAAGTGCTATTTTCAAACACAGAATTTAAAAACCATCCTTCCTAAAAGATGTGTTATTAAATTCTGAGTTCAGGGATACCAGACTTTAATTTTCTATCTTGCTCCTATGGGAAGATATGCAGGTAAACATGATACACAGCATTCCCCATTCTGTCCTATGGGCAAGATAGCCTTTCAATAGTGAAAAACAAAATTGGCAGTATTTCACTATCAGGACATGTTACCCACACTAGTACATGTCCTACCTTTCACATACACTGCACCCTGCCCAGGGGGGTACCTTGGGCCTACCATAGGGGTGTCCAATGTGTAAGAAAAGGGAAGGGTCAGGCCTGGCAAGTGGGTACACTGGCCAGGTCAACATGGCAGTTACAAACTGTGCACAGGCACTGCAGTGGCAGGCCTGAGACACCATCTTAGGGCTACTCCTGTGGGTGGCACAACCAGTGCTGCAGGCCCACTAGTAGCATTTGAATCACCAGCCCTGGCACACTCAGTGCACTTTACTAGGGACCTACTGGTAAAACAAATATGCCAATCATGGATAACCAATCACAATAACAATATACACAGGGAGCACTTGCACTTTGGCACTGATCAGCAGTGGCAAAGTGCCCAAAGCATCTAAACCAGCAAAAACGAAATCCAGCACAGTGTCAAAAATACAGGAGGTAGAGGCAAAAAGTCAGGGGAAACCACACCAAGGATGCCAGGTCTAACACGTAAGGAAAAGGAAACATTAACTCTAAAAATCTTTGTGATTTGGGACCAAACTGAGTGCCAAAATTGAGAGATAGTAGGACAATCAAATAGCATGTGTTTTAAGTCAACAGTTGAGCAGGAACAAGACCAACAGGTAGATGGAGTGTTAGGCGAGAAGGAGGCTAATGATGCAGGGGATAATAATAAACGTTGATAAACAAAATAAAGGGTTTGAGTGGTATTAGCGGCTCTGGAAGTCTTGTGAATCTTAAGCCACAATTTGTCCCAGACGGAGGTCGGCCAGCATTGTGTTAAATCTTTCTCCCAAGCCAATTCAGTCTTCGATTTGAGTCTGTCCGAAGGTAGTAATAAACATTTATAAAGAGAAGATGCAGAAGGGGAAGCATCTAATAAGGGGAAAAGTGTAGAGCAGGTTATAGGAAGATTGGGGGTTGCTGGGAGCGTGAGGAGATATTGATTAAGAGAGAGAAGTAAAAGATTATATTGTGATTTGAAAGAGGTAGGGAGAGAATATTTAATCTTAAGGTCAGTAAAGGATAGAGGATCATTTTTAGTCAAGAGTTGGGAAATCCATAATAGACCCCTGGATCTCCAGGATGACCAATGAATAGTACGATTGTTGATACGTAGAAATTTATTGTGCCAAATGGGTTGTTGAGAGAGAGAAGTGAGAGAGGGATAAGAAGATGGCAGAAGAGGAGTTAAAAGTTTACGAGTGTAAGAAACAACGGAAGGGCATAAGAAGGGGATATTATTAGTGAAGGCGAGGGCTTCCTGAAAGGTAAAAGGGGAGATGAGAAATTTTTCTATAGATATCCATACTGGAGAATGTGTAGAGGGGCTAGAGGAAAGCCAGCGGGAGGCTTGTTTTAGGGAAAAAGCATAATGATACGATTTGAAGTCAGGAAATTTAAGGCCTCCATTAGGTTTGTCTTTTTTTAGAGAGGACAAGGCTATTCGAGGAGGTTAGTTTTTCCAAAGGAACTTTACTAAAAGAGAATCAATTTTCTTAAAATAGTATCCGGGAATTTGCACAGGGATCATGGAGAGAGTGTATAAAATGAGAGGGGTGAGCATCATCTTAATCGAATCCAATCGTCCCCACCAAGAGAGAAAGAGATGGTGCCAACGTGTAATAGTATTGTTTAATGTTGTAAGAATGTGATCAAAATTTAATTTAGAAGTTGCCGAGATAGTCGAGGAGAACCACAGGCCTAAATATTTTAACTTGAAAGATTGTCAAGAGAATCCAGTATGAATAAAATAATGTTTAAGACATAAAACGTTAAGAGGTAGGACTTCACATTTATCCGGATTAAGGCGGTAACCTGATAAGTGAGAAAAAATGTCAACCTGATGAAGAAAAGGAGGAAGAGAAGTAGCCGGATTGGAACAATATAAGAGGATGTCGTCCGCGTAAACACACATTTTGACTTGGTGTGAGCCTAGTTGGGAACCAGAAATATGGGCATCTTGTCTAATTTTAGTGAGAAAGGGTTCTAGTGCCACTACAAACAATAAAGGTGATAAGGGGCATCCTTGTCGTACTCCTCTAGAGAGAGAAAAATAATCCGAGATTTTGCCGTTAACAAAAATAGAAGCTCTAGGGCCCGAATATAGTAAGGAGATTAAGGAGATCAATTTGGGAGGAAAGCCTATTCATTTTAAAGCATGAAACATAAAATCCCATCCTATCCTGTCAAATGCTTTCTCAGCATCTAAAGCTATAGCGGCAATAGGGTAATCTAGGGAAGAAGCCTTACTAAGGATGTTAAAAAAGACTCTAGAATTATCAGAGGATATGCGGCCCTTTACGAAGCCAGATTGCTCAGGTCCGATAAGTTCAGGTAGGATAGGGTCAATACGAAGTGCCAGAATTTTAGCAAAGATCTTATAATCAGTATTGACTAGAGAAATTGGACGGTAGTTTTTACAGAGGGAGGGATCTTTTTTGTCTTTTGGAATTAAACATATCATGGCATCTTGAAAAGTGCCTTGAGAGAAGCCGTTTGTAATAAAGTAATTAAATAGAAGTAGAAGATGTGGCAAAAGAAGTTTAGCAAAATGTTCAAAGAATTCCACAGTAAACCCATGGGGTCCAGGAGCCTTACCACGTCGTAAAACCGATATAGCGTGGGCAATTTCTGCTGTGGTAATGTCAATGAAAAATGAAGCAAAATCAACATGTTGAGAAGAAGGAGAAGGAATGGAATGAAAATAAGAGGATAAATCCGATTGAGTTGGAGATGTCTCAGGAGTGTATAACTTTTTATAAAAGGAAACAAATTCATTTAGAATTTTGTCGTCTTTAAAAAGGGAAGTTCCAGTAGAGCTCTGCAAAGATTCTACTCTAGTTCTTTCACATCTTATTTTTAAGTAATTAGCCAGTAAATTTCCCATTTTATTTTGACCTCCATAATAACGAGCACTGCTTTTTAAAAGATAGGAGGAAGCAGCCTCAGTGGATAGTCGATTAAAGGAGAACTTAGCATCAATAAGATCTTTTAGGGAAGATTCAGTGTTCGAGTGATAATAAGCATATTCTAGATGTTTAATCCTAGTGAGTAATTGAGTAGTTTGAGATTCAAAAGATTTTTTCTTGTGTGAGATGAAATTCATGATGAAACCTCTAGCGGCTGCCTTGAAAGAATCCCAAATCATTATAGGAGAGGAGTCTGGGGTTGTATTAAGGGCAGAAAAATCAGAAGCAAAGAAACTGAATTGGCTTGAGAAATTAGGGTCTCCAAGTAATGATTTATTGAAGCGCCATCTACCAGCATGTGGGACATAAGGTATCAAATCAAAGTCAACAAAAACCGGGGCGTGATCAGATATTAAAATGGAACCTATCTCAGACTGAATGACATGTTGGGCTAAGGACTTACTTAAAAAGAGGTAATCAATACGGGATTGTGATTGGTGTGGGGGTGAAAAGTAACTGTATTCTCGAAGATCTGGATGACATATCCTCCGGATATCGACTAGGGATTTGCAACGTATGGCGGAGGTAAATTGGGAATGCATTTTAGTGTTGACGAATTTGACAGGAGAGTGTCTATCTAATATGGGGTCATGAATTTGATTGCAGTCACCACCAAAAATAAAATAGTCATCATTAAGCAAAAGTAATTTATCAGAGACCTGTGTCCAAAAAACTTTGTCAACGGAGACTGGGCCGTATACATTAAAAATAACTAACAGAATATTATCTATAAGCAATTTAACAATGACCCAACGGCCATCAGAGTCTATTTCTTGATGAACAACTGAAACATGAAGTTTTTTATGACAGAGAATCACAACGCCATTTTTCTTACCTAAAGCCGGAGAAGAAAAACATTGCCAACCCAACATTTCTTTAACTTAGAGGCTTCGGTTTCAGATAAATGTGATTCTTGAGTAGTGCAATATCAGTTTTCAACTTGGCTAAATGGGTTAGCACCCGTTGTCTTTTAATGGGATTACTTAATCCTTTAACATTCCATGTTGTAACTCTGAATATACTCAAAAGGTGATAGCATGAACAATCATTAAGCATACAGTGAAATAATCAAGGTTGAAATCTGTAAGCAATGAAAAGATAAGAGTGCAATGAAAAGAGGAATGGTGGATCAAAAGAGAGGGGAAGAAGGAAGTAGTAGAATTGAGACCAAAAAGAACGAAGTGAAGTGGAAATTTGGTTAGGGAGAAAGGAAAGGAGGAGTGGCAAGGAAGAGAAAAGAAAGGAAAAAAAAGAAATAGAATAGTGATACAGAGAATCTGAGAGAAAGTAAGAACAGGACCGAGAACACAGAGACAGTACAAGTCATAAGATAAAACATAAAGACAATAAAAGCCATACAAGTGACGACTGAAAAACATACCTACAACACAAGACGAAGGTGAGGGATGGCGACACCAGAAGATGATGACGACGACACCAGAACTCCACCGAACTCCAGAAGAACTAGGGGTAAGACATCAACAAAGGAGAGACCACATGGGAAGCAAATGACGAGAAGAACTATACCTGTTTGAGAAGGAAAGAAAGCAAGCGAGAAGGTAAGGGAAAGGATAAAACAACTTAATACAGGAAGCGGTACAAAGGATACAAGCAAAATAACAACAATCAAGAATTACATAGGCAGAAAACAGTCAGACAAAACGAAACAGGAAAACATGTCAAATAGGTTTTGAGGTGTCCATAGCCATAGCTGCATGTTGACGAAGGAAATCTTGCAGTACAGCTGGATCATCGAATGTTGTAGTCTTATCCTTATAAGTGACCTTGAAAATGCAAGGGTGAATTAATCCAAACCTGGCATTGAGAGAACGCAGTTGAGGTCGAAGATTGAGAACATTTTTGCGACGATCAGCTGTAAGTTTAGCCACATCCTGAGAGAAGAAGAGACGATGACCTTCCCAAAAAACTTGTTTTTTAGACTTGACTACAGACAGGACTTGCATAAGGTCAGTATATTGTAAGAAAAACATGATGACTCCACGAGGCTTTGCAGAAATCTTGGGACCTAGCCTGTGCGCTTGCTGAATATTAAGAGAAGAAATGGAAGATAATTTCAAAAGTTTAGGCAGGAAAGTTTTAAAGAAAACGGTTGGGTTAGAACCTTCAATATTTTCTAGAAGACCGTAAATTCTAAGGTTATTCCTGCGGTTTCGGTTTTCCAAATCTTCCGATTGCTTCTTGAGCAGAGAGATTTCAGACTCTAGAGTGGAAATACGGAAACAAGAGGTTTGAAGAGAATCTGTCTTTTGTTCCACAACAAGCACACGTGACTCTAGTGAAGACCATTTATCGTCCAGATGCTGCAAAGCTTTTTTGGTATCCTCTATGAAAGGTTTTAAAGCACGAATTTCTTCAAGGATGATATCCATGGATGCTGAGGATGAGGTCACTGGAGAAGGAGGGTCTTTTTTCGGCCGTTTGGTGGATATCGCAGGTAGTTTGCTTGCAAGATGCGATTTTGGAATGGTGCCTGTCGAGAAATCAGATTTCTGAGGAGAAATGTCCTCCATGTTGTTAAGGTCAGAGTCAGATTGCGCAGTAGGTTTAGAGGAGGTGCTCAGCTTAAGATTTCTTAGTTTCCCCATAGGAGAGTGGCTTGTGAGAAAAAAAAAAGAGATTCAGGTCTGAAGGAAAATCGCAGGAGCCACTTTCTTAGCATCAAAGTTCCATATGTACCAGTTACATGCAGATAAAAAGAAAGCTAAAATGCAGAAAAGGAAATAAGGGAACCGTTGATAGAGATGTCACTCCATGTCTCCCAAGGTATAAAGGAAGCAGCAAGGTAGGTAGTAAGTGAAAGGGAAAATCATTCATACATGTTGAAATGATGAACACCAAGCGCTTCCAAAAAGGAGGAAGAATTGTGCTGGAAGTGTGGAGGGATCACAAAATGGCTGCCGCTTGCTGAAAATAACCCATTAGCTCTTTCAAAGTGCCAAAAAAAGCGTCCAGAAAGGCAAGGAAGTAGAGGAGAAATCACTTGCCCAGTATGAATATCAGGCACAAGAAAAAACGCTGCAAAAACGCATAAGTTAGGTAGTCCTGAGGTGAAAATAGCGTCAGAGTGCAGCAGAGCTAAGATGGCGGCCATTATGAAAGGAAACGGTCGCGGGTGAAAAAGTGCCAAAAACGAAGGTAAACCTGCGAATTTCAAGCTTAAATGCTTCCCGCTATTAAGAGAAGGCATACACCTACATTATTAGGGAAGAATGAAGGCGCTCTCCGATGTTAAAGAATTTGCGCTCGGAGTGCCGGCGCGGAGCTCCGGGATCACGCCGCCATCTTGGTCGGCGTCAAAGCCACGCCCCTGCCAACTATTTAAATGTTTAAGGAGTGCTGGCTCTTCCGATTCCTAAACAAAAACTCTGAAGCACTAGGAGGGCAAATTAAGACGTGTCCCATCAACTCAGCCTATAACCCATGGGAAATTTGCAACAGTAAAAAAACAAATTTTGTTTGCTATAAGTCTTGTGGGGTGGGAAAAATATATCTATGAATGTTTAGCAGCACTGCATCTAAGAAATTAGCAAAGAAACGTGACATAGCCCTTTGGGAAAATCCCTCCACTCCGCTGTGGCAACAACCCCTTGATAGGTTCCTGAGGCTAAAAGGTGTATGCAGCAAAGTACCTGAATGTGGTTCAGAATGGAAACACGTGTGTGCCTCTACACAACACAGTGTCTAATTCAGCTATTAGTTCAAAAATAATAGTGTGGCTGTGTCTATACTCGCTAAATATCTCCTCTGTCTTCTGAAACAAAGTCCTCCTGACTCTCAAAATGCGCTCCTGTCTTTTTCTTCTGTGCAGCACCCAGCCTCATCTTCCTTGCCATAGCAAAGAGAGCATCCTTTGTGGGAAAAAAATTAAAGTTTCTGCCCCTGTCATAGTTTGCACCTGATTACCACCTGCTCCCAACTTGATAATAATTTGCAAATGCAAAACCTGTTTTTGCGACTTCGCAATTAGCAAATCAATAGTACATTTTTTTTTAAAATGCAAATTGGTACTCGCTAATAGGTAAAAGCATATTCCAGTAGCATCGCTATTTTTACAACTGGAGATGAAAAACACTTTGATACTTTTGAAACTTACCTTTTAAGGCTCGCTAACCTATTTGTGACCGGTTACCAGATTGCAATCCATTTGTACATCTGACCCCTAGTCCCTAAAAGGGAGGCCTTATTAGCGTATATATGTTGTCAATCTCTTATTGTTAACATGGGGGCATTTCTCCATTTTGCTGAGCCTTGAAGAATACAGACAACATGAAAAGCAAATTTTTGACTGAACAGGGTTCATATTGTAAAAAACATAACATGGGTTAAACATTGTTGTGTGCACCTTCATTTGCATAGGTGAAGCTGCAGTCCTGTTTTTTTTCTTTTTTACACCTAATTATCAAGTTGTGCACACACCCTCATTTTTGATTGGCTCAGATGTGCGTGTTACAATTTCCCTCACTTGGTGCCTCAATGAGATATGGCAAAATCAATTTCAACATAGTCTCAGTTGATCAAAACATTTATAAAATGTGCACTAAATGATGCAAAATGATGTGCACTAATGAAAAGAGAGAGCAGGTGTGCAAACTGATGATGGGGTGTAAAAATGACCAGTGCATGAAGTTGAAATATAGAAGTACAGGTACTCACCATCCCAGAGTTCTTGCTTGCTACTGCGAAGTGTCATTACTCTCCTATTAAAAGTATTGGGCCCCTGTCTACAAGAACTGGTATTCTTCCTTTTGAATCAATTAAGTACAAGTACTAAGTATCTTACACTACATCTGGAGCACTTTAGACAGAAATGCAGGTGCACCTGTGCTAAGAGAAATTAGCATACCCGTGTTTGCAAAGGCACACGCTGATCATGAAAGCCCCCAAGTGATTCCTAGTGTCTTTGAGTAACAAGCATTTGCAATACAACAGGTCTCGCATTTTCGCGAGTTTGAGCTATTGGCATTGTAAATGACAATGCCTTTTATTTATGTTTTGGTTTTTTAAACATAAATAAAACGCATTGTTATTTACAATGCCAGTAGCTTAAACTCGCGTAAATGCGAGACCTATTGTATTGCAAATGCTTGTTACACCCTGTCTCCATCACTCCATCTGTTCCCTTCGTCTCCTCTTTCAACACTTGACTTTTCTCTCGCTTGCTTCCATCCTACCTCCCTTTCTCTCTACATTCGTCTCCACAACCTTTGCCCTCACTTTCACTCATCTGTTTCTCCAAAGGTGCACTGAGGAGAAACTTGAATGGCATAAAGATTCATACAAAAACAAAAAAAAGAAAAACGAAAAACATACTGCCTGGCCCCAAAGATAAAGATTGACATGAATGCCACTGACCCAGGACCGGAAACCCCCCCTTTTGTCACACACATCAATCACCCATATCTCACGCACCTCAACCAACATCTCCCACATAGGGCATACTTCACCTAACACCCTTCCAATAATGCACTCCGAAGGGCGCCTGTTCCTGATGCAATTGGAGCGCTTCATGGCCTAATTCAGGGGTATGAAGCGCTCTACAAATGTGACAGTACACTACAATATCTCCAAATCCATCTGCCCCTCTGATTCCTCCCGGCTATCTGCAGCACTGCTTGTGTTCACCACCCTACGTGAAGCATTACACCGTCCCTCGTGGCTGTGGCAACATCTCTGCCAGTTGATATCTGTCAAAAAAGCATTACTGTGTCAATGAGATGATTATTGTATCATCTCGTGCAAGTACCTGTGTCTTTAACTGCTGATTCCTTTGTGTCGGGACATATGAAGCTCATAGATCAGGACACAGCGATGGTGTAAGTGGAGCAAACAAATAGTTAATAACCATGTTCGTTGTCTAGGCACTTTGCAAATTCAGTAACAGGCGTGCCGATACCCAACAGCCTCTGCACTCTTTTTACCGATCTCACAAGCATGAAAGGCTGAGTAGGCCCCAACTGGGAATCAATGTCTGTGACTATCATAGGTAACGTTTTTATTTTGGATTCATCAACAAAGAGTAATACGACCTCTCTCTCTTTCTCTAACGGTCTGTGTAGCTCAGTCTATTGGTCTGTTTTTCTGCCAGTGTGGCGAATCTGTGGAACGCTCCCGGACATTCTTTGCTCACTCACCAGAGTGTGACCTGGTGCAATTCCACACGATTGCTCGGTGCTGGTCTCTGTTTACTGCAGCTCGAGTCGTGCAGCATGAAAGGTGGTTGAAAAGTAGGCCTCTTTGGCCCCTCAGACCGTGACGCTCAAAAGAAAGATTTAGATAATGAATCCTTGAATACCGAGGCGGGATCGGGACACTGTGCTGCGAACTCCTGAATGGAGATGCCATGCTGTCTCGCGAATCTCCACGGAGGAGTCTAATTTTTAACCAGGCCTGAGTTATACACAGGCCTGGCTTTGGTCATGCTTCATTAAATGTTCCCAGGAGTCGTTTCTTTTAGCTGACCTATGCTGGAGGTATGATGATTAGGGGAGAGGGTGTGGCCTAACGGCCAGAGCCGCCGACTTTGGATCTGGAGAACCAGGTTCGAGCCTTGCGTTGGCTCAACACCCTGTGATTCTGGGCAAACCACTTAAGCTCCCCGTGTCTACCAAAAATGAATGTGTGCATGTGTAACGTAACCGGTGCTCAGCACTCCAATACCTTCGGGTAGAGTTCATGCTTTATAAAAACTACAAAAAATAAAAAAATGCCGGACCGCGGACTCTGAACAGAAACCGCACACTATCTTTGAAATTAATGACGTGTCAACACTGGGGAGAGACATTTCAGAATAGAAAACAAAGTATGCAGGGCGCCACATTGAAGGGCACCAGGGACCAGGTCTCATATGTTCTTTCTTCTAGATATAATCCTGTTCCCGAATTGTGGCCTTACATGCAGATTGTTGCAAATTAGCACCTCTGCCATGGTTTGGCCGACTGGGGGCGCATTTAACCAGAACACCGAAACTTAGCCCCTAAGGACACGTTTCGCATGTGGAATCACGTAATATGATTGGAAGCAATATCTGTGCTCAAAAAGGCTTGTGGCAAAAGCCACTCGTTATTCCGCGTCTTTTTCAATAAATGTCACCTTAAAAGAAGGCCTCATGTACAAAGCAACAGCGACCACTCAAAAACTCACAGAGGGTCGAGAAATATGTGGACAAAATAAAACAACCTGATATGTGAATCGACCCAAAAGACTTCCACCCCTCTCCCCAATACATTATTTATAGCTTCTCACCAACATGACATGAAAACAATCGGTTGAAATCCACAAAAAGTAAAACGTAATTTCAGCACAGAAACCGTAAACACGTTGGAATGCCAAGAAACCCTCCTCCTCCACACCCCAGAGACCCTACTGCCCCCCACCAAACTAAGCTGTCGGGCCCCGCCCTCTGCATTCGATAAAAACAAATGAACAACATCGCCAATGTCAGTGGACGTCTTCTAGAAAATGACAAAGAGGCAAAGAAAAAAAAACACACATCTCTGGAGCCCAAAGGCACAGACAACATGAGAAAATAACTACTAGAGGAAACACTGCTTTAGCACCAGACCATCGACAAGAAATGTTAACGATTAGGAGAACAAGCATCGATCTCTTGTCTTTATGGGGCCATGTGTTTCTAATTAGAAACACATGGCCCCATAAAGATAAGAAAGTGCTTTGCGACAGCAGCAAAGCAGGTGAGCCAGTCCGGCTCGGAGGCCAAAGGGCGTCAACCAAAAACCCTCATTTCCAATGGCAGGCCACCGTTTAGCATAAACGGTGACGCCAGCCAATGGAAATGAGGAGCGGGGCTTCAAGCCCTCTACTGAAACTCCTCATTCACAATAAATCTCGCCGAGGTGAGCAGCGCTTTGCAGCTCAAAGGCACAGACAATATGAGAAAATAACTACTAGAGGAAACACTGCTTTAGCACCAGACCATCGACAAGAAATGTTAACGATTAGGAGAACAAGCATCGATCTCTTGTCTTTATGGGGCCATGTGTTTCTAATTAGAAACACATGGCCCCATAAAGATAAGAAAGTGCTTTGTGACAGCAGCAAAGCAGGCGAGCCAGTCCGGCTCGGAGGCCAAAGGGCGTCAACCAAAAACCCTAATTTCCAATGGCAGGCCATCGTTTAGCATAAACGGTGACGCCAGCCAATGGAAATGAGGGGCGGGGCTTCAAGCCCTCTACTGAAACTCCTCATTCACAATAAATCTCGCCGAGGCGAGCAGCGCTTTGCGCTGCAACGTCACGCGAGACCTAAAAAGGTGACCAGTAAGCACCTCGGTAGGAGGAAAGTATATGCTAGTAACCAAATTTAGCACATTTTTTTCACCATTCATGTTTTTCTTTTGTCAGATAAGTACTGGCAGTGGATCCACATGTGTCCAATCAATCAATCAATCAATCATGTCACTTATAAAGCGCACTACATACCCGCGAGGGTCTCAAGGCGCTGGGGGAAGAGGGGGGTGGTGCTGCTACTGATCGAAGAGCCAGGTCTTGAGGAGTCTTCTGAAGGCCAGTAGGTCTTGGGTCTGTCGGAGGTTGGTGGGGAGGGTGTTCCAGGTCTTGGCGGCGAGGTGGGAGAAGGATCTGCCGCCGGCGGTCGTTTTCCGGATGCGGGGGACTGTGGCGAGGGCGAGGCTGGTCGAGCGGAGCTGGCGGGTGGGGGTGTAGAAGCTGAGTTGTCTGTTGAGGTAGGCTGGTCCGGAGTTGTGGAGTGCTTTGTGTGCGTGGGTGAGGAGCTTGAAGGTTATCCTCTTGTTGACAGGGAGCCAGTGCAGGTCTCTCAGGTGGGGTGTGATGTGGCTGCGTCGGGGGATGTCGAGGATAAGACGTGCAGTGGCGTTCTGGATGCGTTGCAGCCGTCTCAGGAGCTTAGCCGTCGTTCCTGCGTAGAGGGCGTTTCCGTAGTCCAGCCTGCTGGTGACGAGGGCCTGGGTGACTGTTTTTCTTGTTTCGGTGGGGATCCACTTGAAGATCCTGCGGAGCATTCGGAGGATGTTGAAGCAGGATGAGGAAACGGCGTTGACCTGCTTAGTCATGGAGAGGGTGGGGTCGAGGATGACCCCTAGGTTGCGTACGTGGTCGGTGGGTGGCGGGGCTGTTCCCAGTGATGTTGGCCACCAGGAGTCGTCCCAGGCTGAAGGGTTGGAACCAAGGATGAGGACCTCCGTCTTGTCCGAGTTCAGCTTCAGGCGGCTGGTCCTCATCCATTCGGCGACGGCCTTCATTCCTTCGTGGAGGTGGGCTTTGGCGGTGTGAGGGTCTTTGGTGAGGGAGAGGATCAGCTGGGTGTCGTCGGCGTAGGAGATGATGTTGAGGTTGTGCTGTCGGGCGACGTGGGCGAGGGGTGCCATGTAGATGTTGAACAGCGTTGGGCTGAGGGAGGAGCCTTGGGGTACGCCGCAGATGATCTTGGTGGCCTTGGATCGGAAGGGGCGAGGCGGACGCTTTGTGTTCTGCCGGAAAGGAAGGATGTGGTCCAGTCCAGGGCCTTCTCTTGGATCCCGGCGTCGTGAAGGCGTGTTCGTAGTGTGTGGTGGCAGACCGTGTCGAAGGCGGCTGATAGGTCCAGGAGGATGAGGGCTGCTGTTTCTCCGTTGTCTAGCAGGGTCCTGATGTCATCGGTGGCGGCGATGAGGGCGGTTTCGGTGCTGTGGTTGCTGCGGAAGCCGGACTGGGAAGGGTCCAGGATGTTGTTCTCCTCGAGGTAGCGGGTCAGTTGTTTGTTGACGATTTTCTCGGTGACCTTCGCGGGGAACGGGAGCAGAGAGATGGGTCGGAAGTTCTTGAGGTCCTTGGGGTCTGCCTTGGGTTTCTTGAGTAAGGCGGTGATCTCGGCGTGCTTCCAGCTTTCCGGGAAGGTTGCTGTCTCGAAGGAGATGTTGATTATTTTCCGGAGATGGGGCGCGATGGCTGTACTGGCTTTGTTGAAGATGTGGTGAGGGCACGGGTCTAGCGGTGAACCGGAGTGGATGGTGTTCATGATCTCGCTGGTGTCCTCGTCGTTGATGTTGGTCCAGGAGAGCAGGCGGTTGGTGGTTGTGGGGGCAGTGGTCTCGGTGGTTGCCGGGGCGGTCGTGGTGTTGAAGCTGTCGTGGATGTCGGCGATTTTGCGGTGGAAGGAGGTGGCCAGTGAGTCGCACAGGTCTTGCGACGGCTGGATGTCGTTGGTGTTGGAGCTGGGGTTGGAGAGTTCCTTCACGATGTTGAAGAGCTCTTTGCTGTTGTGTGCGTTGTTGTCTAGGCGGTCTTTGAGTGAGGCTCTTTTGGCGGATCTGATGAGGTGATGGTGATTGCGGGTGGCGCTCTTGTGGGCGGCGTAGCTGTCCGCTGTCCGTTCGTGGAGCCAGATCTTCTCCAGTTTTCGGCATGTTCGTTTGGAGGCCTGGAGGTCTTCGGTGAACCAGGTGGCTTTCTTGCTGGTGTGGCTGTTGGGCGGATTCTTGAGCGGGGCGAGGGTGTTGGCGCAGTCGTCGATCCACTGTCTGAGGTTGCGGGCGGCGGTGTCGGGGTCGGAGGGTTCGGCGGGTGGGCTCAGGGCGAGGTTGTGGTTAGCTGGTCTTCCGTGACTCTGCTCCAGCAGCGGCGAGGCATTTGTTCGGTGCGGTGGTGCGTGGTGGGCTTCCTGTAGGTGAAGTGGATGCAGTGGTGGTCAGTCCAGTGCGGTTCGGAGGTGTGGTTGAAGGAGACGTGTGGGCTTGCGGAAAAGATGGAGTCTAGCGTGTGGCCGGCGGCGTGGGTGGGTGTAGTCACGAGCTGTCTGAGTCCGAGGGTGGCGAGGTTGTCGATCAGGGTGGTGGAGTTGGTGTCCTTGTTGTTCTCGAGGTGGAAGTTCAGGTCCCCGAGGAGGATGTAGTCCGTGGAGGCGATGGCGTGTGTGCTGACGAAGTCAGCGATGGAATCGCTGAACTGTGGTCGGGGTCCGGGGGGTCTGTAGATGAGGGTTCCTCTGAGGGTGGTGTTGGGATCGGTGTGGATCTGGAAGTGCATGTGTTCGGCGGTGCTGAGGGTGTCGTCGGTGTTGGTTGTGACTCTGAGGGTGTTCCTGTGGACGATGGCGATGCCTCCTCCGACTCCGTTGGTGCGGTCCCTGCGGGTGATCTTGTATCCGTCCGGGATGGCAATGGCGATGTCGGGGGCTGAAGCGGGATTCAGCCAGGTCTCCGTCAGGAATGCGACGTCTGGGGAGGTTGAGTCGAGAAGGTCCCAGAGTTCGATGGCGTGTTTGCGGGCGGAGCGGATGTTGAGGAGGATACATCTGAGGTAGTTGGGTTCTTTCCTGGGCGGTGGTTTGGCGGGGCGGGTGCTGGCGAAGCTGCAGTTCCGGCAGGTGAAGGGCCCTTGGGTGCGCTTCGGGGTGGCCTGGTAGCAGGCGTGATCTTTTCCGGGGTTGAGTGCGTGGAGGGTGCTGGCGTCGTATCGGCGTCTGTTGATGTGGCGGGCGCGGGGGATGCCCGGACCAGGGGGTCTGGCGCTGGGCGCGGCCACGGCACGGACGGGCGCAGACGGGCTTGCCTTAGGCGCGCCTTCGGCGTGCCAGCGGCGCGGCCGCGCAGCGGCCGCCATAAATGGGGAGGTGGGAGGGAGGAGCAGGGAATGGGGCAGCAAATGGGCAGTGAGGGGGCGGGGCCGCAGGGGCGCAGCGGCGGGAAACAGGCACAGAAAGGAAAAACGATCACAATCAGGGGCAGCAAGGGGGCACAGAAAGGAAAAACGATCACAATCAGGGGCAGCAAGGGGGCACAGAAAGGAAAAACGATCACAATCAGGGGCAGCAAGGGGGCACAGAAAGGAAAAACGAGCACAATCAGGGGCAGCAAGGGGGCACAGAAAGGAAAAACGAGCACAATCAGGGGCAGCAAGGGGGCACAGAAAGGAAAAACGATCACAATCAGGGGCAGCAAGGGGGCACAGAAAGGAAAAACGATCACAATCAGGGGCAGCAAGGGGGCACAGAAAGGAAAAAAACGAGCACAATCAGGGGCAGCAGCAGGGCACACAGACGGAGCTGTGTGGTGGGGGAGCGACCTACCAGTCAAGGTCAGGGGTCGCTCTCTTCACCACGCAGCGGCCGCCATAAATGGGGAGGTGGGAGGGAGGAGCAGGGAATGGGGCAGCAAATGGGCAGTGAGGGGGCGGGGCCGCAGGCGCAGCGGCAGGAAACAGGCACAGAAAGGAAAAAACGATCACAATCAGGGGCAGCAAGGGGGCACAGAAAGGAAAAACGATCACAATCAGGGGCAGCAAGGGGGCACAGAAAGGAAAAACGATCACAATCAGGGGCAGCAAGGGGGCACAGAAAGGAAAAACGATCACAATCAGGGGCAGCAAGGGGGCACAGAAAGGAAAAACGATCACAATCAGGGGCAGCAAGGGGGCACAGAAAGGAAAAAACGAGCACAATCAGGGGCAGCAAGGGGGCACAGAAAGGAAAAAACGATCACAATCAGGGGCAGCAAGGGGGCACAGAAAGGAAAAACGATCACAATCAGGGGCAGCAAGGGGGCACAGAAAGGAAAAAAACGAGCACAATCAGGGGCAGCAGCAGGGCACCCAGACGGAGCTAAGTGGTGGGGGAGCGACCTACCAGTCAAGGTCAGGGGTCGCTCTCTTCACCACGCAGCGGCCGCCATAAATGGGGAGGTGGGAGGGAGGAGCAGGGAATGGGGCAGCGAATGGGCAGTGAGGGGGCGGGGCCGCAGGGCGCAGCGGCGGGAAACAGGCACAGAAAGGAAAAACGATCACAATCAGGGGCAGCAAGGGGGCACAGAAAGGAAAAAACGATCACAATCAGGGGCAGCAAGGGAGCACAGAAAGGAAAAACGATCACAATCAGGGGCAGCAAGGGGGCACAGAAAGGAAATAACGATCACAATCAGGGGCAGCAAGGGGGCACAGAAAGGAAAAACGAGCACAATCAGGGGCAGCAAGGGGGCACAGAAAGGAAAAAACGATCACAATCAGGGGCAGCAAGGGGGCACAGAAAGGAAAAACGAGCACAATCAGGGGCAGCAAGGGGGCACAGAAAGGAAAAACGATCACAATCAGGGGCAGCAAGGGGGCACAGAAAGGAAAAACGATCACAATCAGGGGCAGCAAGGGGGCACAGAAAGGAAAAAAAAACGAGCACAATCAGGGGCAGCAAGGGGGCACAGAAAGGAAAAACAATCACAATCAGGGGCAGCAAGGGGGCACAGAAAGGAAAAAACGATCACAATCAGGGGAAGCAAGGGGGCACAGAAAGGAAAAAACGATCACAATCAGGGGCAGCAAGGGGGCACTGAAAGGAAAAAACGAGCACAATCAGGGGCAGCAAGGGGCACAGAAAGGAAAAACGATCACAATCAGGGGCAGCAAGGGGGCACAGAAAGGAAAAACGATCACAATCAGGGGCAGCAAGGGGGCACAGAAAGGAAAAACGATCACAATCAGGGGCAGCAAGGGGGCACAGAAAGGAAAAACGATCACAATCAGGGGCAGCAAGGGGGCACAGAAAGGAAAAAACGAGCACAATCAGGGGCAGCAGCAGGGCACACAGACGGAGCTGTGTGGTGGGGGAGCGACCTACCAGTTGAGATTTGCAGCTCATCTTTGTCCACATCTGACCTTTCTATAAGGGTCAGGTGGCCTGCTCAGGTGACATTTTAGAGCCTCCTTTCACTTGCCAATAAGGGTGTGGAAGAGTGTCTCATTTGTCATAGTCTTTGATTCTTTTCAGGCCATTAAATACATATAAAAATGAAACCAGCTTAATAAAGGTAAATTGAGAGAGCCTACGGAGACGGGTGAAACTTAATTGCT
This sequence comes from Calotriton arnoldi, assembly GCA_963921515.1. NCBI lineage: Eukaryota > Metazoa > Chordata > Amphibia > Caudata > Salamandridae > Calotriton > Calotriton arnoldi. The sequence continues at coordinate 1,602,130 of CAWUFW010001370.1, forward strand.
GTTGCTTGGTGGAAGAGTATCGAAAGAAGCACCTTTTTATCTGTTTTGTTTTTTATATCGAGATCTAAATAAATAATGTTTTAATTCTGCTGAACAGTTCGTCTGGAAGACAAAGTAGACTGAATTAAATGGGTGCAATTTTCTGCAATTAATATTGCTGTTAGCATACTGCTAGGGGTTATTATGCTGTCTTCTGCCTAGCAGTGATGGAAGGCAAGGGAAGACAATGAGAAGGCACTTGGACATGGATAAACAACAGAGCTAAAAGTTCTAATGAAATCACAGAACCTAATTGCCCAGACATTCAATAATATCCTTGCACCATTTTCTGGGCAGTCATTTGCCCTATGTCAGACCTAGAGTTCAAAGCGATACCAAAGGGGATGATGCACGGAGCGCTTGAGCAAATCAAACACTCACCCCCAGTCAACTGATCTGGGTTTAATCCATCATCATCATTCTTTAGCTCACTCCACCACCCCAGTTCAGACATGGCCATATGCAAATCAGTCTGACCCTGTGCCTCATGGGAACAGTCCAGCCCGAACTGCCAAGCCATGTCTTCCCTGGACCGGAAACAAGCATCCTGGGACCGGTTTCGGGTTCATTCGGGCTGGACTGTTCCCATGAGGCACAGGTTCAAACTGATTTGCATATGGCCATGTCTGAACTGGGGTGGTGGAGTGAGCTAAAGAATGATGATGGATTAAACCCAGATCACTTGACTGGGGGTGAGTGTTTGATTTGCTCTAACGCTCCGTCCATCATCCCCTTTGGTATCGCTTTGTTCGCCCTAAGTTGGCAGGGTATGCCCAGACATGGGTCCCTTGCTCACTTTGCCACTGGATTCAAGATAGCCTGGCTGATGAGGATTATGAACCCGAAACCGGTCCCAGGATGCTTGTTTCCGGTCCAGGGAAGATATGGCTTGGCAGTTCGGGCTGGACTGTTCCCATGAGGCACAGGGTCAAACTGATTTGCATATGGCCATGTCTGAACTGGGGTGGTGGAGTGAGCTAAAGAATGATGATGGATTAAACCCAGATCACTTGACTGGGGGTGAGTGTTTGATTTGCTCTAACGCTCCGTCCATAATCCCCTTTGGTATCGCTTTGTTCGCCCTAAGTTGGCAGGGTATGCCCAGACGTGGGTCCCTTGCTCACTTTGCCACTGGATTCAAGATAGCCTGGCTGATGAGGGTTATGAACCCGAAACCGGTCCCAGGATGCTTGTTTCCGGTCCACGGAAGATATGGCTTGGCAGTTCAGGCTGGACTGTTCCCATGAGGCACAGGGTCAAACTGATTTGCATATGGCCATGTCTGAACTGTGGTGGTGGAGTGAGCTAAAGAATGATGATGGATTAAACCCAGATCACTTGACTGGGGGTGAGTGTTTGATTTGCTCTAACGCTCCGTCCATCATCCCCTTTGGTATCGCTTTGTTTGCCCTAAGTTGGCAGGGTATGCCCAGACGTGGGTCCCTTGCTCACTTTGCCACTGGATTCAAGATAGCCTGGCTGATGAGGGTTATGAACCCGAAACCGGTCCCAGGATGCTTGTTTCCGGTCCACGGAAGATATGGCTTGGCAGTTCAGGCTGGACTGTTCCCATGAGGCACAGGGTCAAACTGATTTGCATATGGCCATGTCTGAACTGGGGTGGTGGAGTGAGCTAAAGAATGATGATGGATTAAACCCAGATCACTTGACTGGGGGTGAGTGTTTGATTTGCTCTAACGCTCCGTCCATCATCCCCTTTGGTATCGCTTTGTTCGCCCTAAATTGGCAGGGTATGCCCAGATGTGGGTCCCTTGCTCACTTTGCCACTGGATTCAAGATAGCCTGGCTGATGAGGGTTATAAACCCGAAACCGGTCCAGGATGCTTGTTTCCGGTCCAGGGAAGATATGGCTTGGCAGTTCGGGCTGGACTGTTCCCATGAGGCACAGGGTCAAACTGATTTGCATATGGCCATGTCTGAACTGGGGTGGTGGAGTGAGCTAAAGAATGATGATCGATTAAACCCAGATCACTTGACTGGGGGTGAGTGTTTGATTTGCTCTAACGCTCCGTCCATCATCCCCTTTGGTATCGCTTTGTTCGCCCTAAGTTGGCAGGGTATGCCCAGACGTGGGTCCCTTAATCACTTTGCCACTGGATTCAAGATAGCCTGGCTGATGAGGGCTAGGTACCCGAAACCGGTCCCAGGATGCTTGTTTCTGGTCCAGGGAAGTTATGGCTTGGCAGTTCGGGCTGGACTGTTCCCATGAGGCACAGGGTCAAACTGATTTGCATATGGCCATGTCTGAACTGAGGTGGTGGAGTGAGCTAAAGAATGATGGATTAAACCCAGATCACTTGACTGGGGGTGAGTGTTTGATTTGCTCTAACGCTCCGTCCATCATCCCCTTTGGTATCGCTTTGTTCGCCCTAAGTTGGCAGGGTATGCCCAGACATGGGTCCCTTGCTCACTTTGCCACTGGATTCAAGATAGCCTGGCTGATGAGGGCTAGGAACCCGAAACCGGTCCCAGGATGCTTGTTTCCGGTCCAGGGAAGTTATGGCTTGGCAGTTCGGGCTGGACTGTTCCCATGAGGCACAGGGTCAAACTGATTTGCATATGGCCATGTCTGAACTGAGGTGGTGGAGTGAGCTAAAGAATGATGATGGATTAAACCCAGATCACTTGACTGGGGGTGAGTGTTTGATTTGCTCTAACGCTCCGTCCATCATCCCCTTTGGTATCGCTTTGTTCGCCCTAAGTTGGCAGGGTATGCCCAGACGTGGGTCCCTTGCTCACTTTGCCACTGGATTCAAGATAGCCTGGCTGATGAGGGTTATGAACCCGAAACCGGTCCCAGGATGCTTGTTTCCGGGCCAGGGAAGATATGGCTTGGCAGTTCGGGCTGGACTGTTCCCATGAGGCACAGGGTCAAACTGATTTGCATATGGCCATGTCTGAACTGGGGTGGTGGAGTGAGCTAAAGAATGATGATGGATTAAACCCAGATCACTTGACTGGGGTGAGTGTTTGATTTGCTCTAACGCTCCGTCCATCATCCCCTTTGGTATCGCTTTGTTCGCCCTAAGTTGGCAGGGTATGCCCAGACGTGGGTCCCTTGCTCACTTTGCCACTGGATTCAAGATAGCCTGGCTGATGAGGGTTATGAACCCGAAACCGGTCCCAGGATGCTTGTTTCCGGTCCAGGGAAGATATGGCTTGGCAGTTCGGGCTGGACTGTTCCCATGAGGCACAGGGTCAAACTAATTTGCATATGGCCATGTCTGAACTGGGGTGGTGGAGTGAGCTAAAGAATGATGATAGATTAAACCCAGATCACTTGATTGGGGGTGAGTGTTTGATTTGCTCTAACGCTCCGTCCATCATCCCCTTTGGTATCGCTTTGTTCGCCCTAAGTTGGCAGGGTATGCCCAGACGTGGGTCCCTTGCTCACTTTGCCACTGGATTCAAGATAGCCTGGCTGATGAGGGTTATGAACCCGAAACCGGTCCCAGGATGCTTGTTTCCGGTCCAGGGAAGATATGGCTTGGCAGTTCGGGCTGGACTGTTCCCATGAGGCACAGGGTCAAACTGATTTGCATATGGCCATGTCTGAACTGGGGTGGTGGAGTGAGCTAAAGAATGATGATGGATTAAACCCAGATCACTTGACTGGGGGTGAGTGTTTGATTTGCTCTAACGCTCCGTCCATCATCCCCTTTGGTATCGCTTTGTTCGCCCTAAGTTGGCAGGGTATGCCCAGACGTGGGTACCTTGCTCACTTTGCCACTGGATTCAAGATAGCCTGGCTGATGAGGGTTATGAACCCGAAACCGGTCCCAGGATGCTTGTTTCCGGTCCAGGGAAGATATGGCTTGGCAGTTCGGGCTGGACTGTTCCCATGAGGCACAGGGTCAAACTGATTTGCATATAGCCATGTCTGAACTGGGGTGGTGGAGTGAGCTAAAGAATGATGATGGATTAAACCCAGATCACTTGACTGGGGGTGAGTGTTTGATTTGCTCTAACGCTCCGTCCATCATCCCCTTTGGTATCGTTTTGTTCGCCCTAAGTTGGCAGGGTATGCCCAGACGTGGGTCCCTTGCTCACTTTGCCACTGGATTCAAGATAGCCTGGCTGATGAGGGTTATGAACCCGAAACTGGTCCCAGGATGCTTGTTTCCGGTCCAGGGAAGATATGGCTTGGCAGTTCAGGCTGGACTGTTCCCATGAGGCACAGGGTCAGACTAATTTGCATATGGCCATGTCTGAACTGGGGTCGTGGAGTGAGCTAAAAAATGATGATGGATTAAACCCAGATCACTTGACTGGGGGTGAGTGTTTGATTTGCTCTAACGCTCTGTCCATCATCCCCTTTGGTATTGCTTTGTTCGCCCTAAGTTGGCAGGGTATGCCCAGACGTGGGTCCCTTGCTCACTTTGCCACTGGATTCAAGATAGCCTGGCTGATGAGGGTTATGAACCCGAAACCGGTCCCAGGATGCTTGTTTCCGGTCCAGGGAAGATATGGCTTGGCAGTTCGGGCTGGACTGTTCCCATGAGGCACAGGGTCAAACTGATTTGCATATGGCCATGTCTGAACTGGTGTGGTGGAGTGAGCTAAAGAATGATGATGGATTAAACCCAGATCACTTGACTGGGGGTGAGTGTTTGATTTGCTCTAACGCTCCGTCCATCATCCCCTTTGGTATCGCTTTGATCGCCCTAAGTTGGCAGGGAATGCCCAGACGTGGGTCCCTTGCTCACTTTGCCACTGGATTCAAGATAGCCTGGCTGATGAGGGTTATGAACCCGAAACCGGTCCCAGGATGCTTGTTTCCGGTCCAGGGAAGATATGGCTTGGCAGTTCGGGCTGGACTGTTCCCATGAGGCACAGGATCAAACTGATTTGCATATGGCCATGTCTGAACTGGGGTGGTGGAGTGAGCTAAAGAATGATGATGGATTAAACCCAGATCACTTGACTGGGGATGAGTGTTTGATTTGCTCTAACGCTCCGTCCATCATCCCCTTTGGTATCGCTTTGTTCGCCCTAAGTTGGCAGGGTATGCCCAGACGTGGGTCCCTTGCTCACTTTGCCACTGGATTCAAGATAGCCTGGCTGATGAGGGTTATGAACCCGAAACCGGTCCCAGGATGCTTGTTTCCGGTCCAGGGAAGATAAGGCTTGGCAGTTCGGGCTGGACTGTTCCCATGAGGCACAGGGTCAAACTGATTTGCATATGGCCATGTCTGAACTGGGGTGGTGGAGTGAGCTAAAGAATGATGATGGATTAAACCCAGGTCACTTGACTGGGGGTGAGTGTTTGATTTGCTCTAACGCTCCGTCCATCATCCCCTTTGGTATCGCTTTGTTCGCCCTAAGTTGGCAGGGTATGCCCAGACGTGGGTCCCTTGCTCACTTTGCCACTGGATTCAAGATAGCCTGGCTGATGAGGGTTATGAACCCGAAACCGGTCCCAGGATGCTTGTTTCCGGGCCAGGGAAGTTATGGCTTGGCAGTTCGGGCTGGACTGTTCCCATGAGGCACAGGGTCAAACTGATTTGCATATGGCCATGTCTGAACTGGGGTGGTGGAGTGAGCTAAAGAATGATGATTGATTAAACCCAGATCACTTGACTGGGGGTGAGTGTTTGTTTTGCTCTAACGCTCCGTCCATCATCCCCTTTGGTATCGCTTTGTTCGCCCTAAGTTGGCAGGGTATGCCCAGACGTGGGTCCCTTGCTCACTTTGCCACTGGATTCAAGATAGCCTGGCTGATGAGGGTTATGAACCCGAAACCGGTCCCAGGATGCTTGTTTCCGGTCCAGGGAAGATATGGCTTGGCAGTTCGGGCTGGACTGTTCCCATGAGGCACAGGGTCAAACTGATTTGCATATGGCCATGTCTGAACTGGGGTGGTGGAGTGAGCTAAAGAATGATGATGGATTAAACCCAGATCACTTGACTGGGGGTGAGTGTTTGATTTGCTCTAACGCTCCGTCCATCATTCCCTTTGGTAAGACCTAGAGTTCTGCCTGTGTATTCAAATAAAAAGCTAGTAGCATTGGAGGCCTAGATACAATATTCAGCTAAGATGATTCCAGTGAAAGGCAAAGGCAAAACAATTCCATGTTCATTCAGTGTGACTAAAACCTCCAGGAAAGATACGTGGCCACTCCTATAAACAGATTAGAAGATGATCAGGCTATTGGTATATAAACGACTTTGCTCAAAAATAGCAACAGGTCTTCCTGTATGACACTGAGTTACTAAAGTTCTTGCACTCTTTTACACCAGGGCGTAGCACAGCTTTTAACCTTCGTAGACTTGCTCACGTGCTGCATGAGACCAAGGGTAGGGATGAAGAAATGGCGTTGGTATCAGTGAACATAACCAAGGCGTTTGATACTGTAGGATGGGGTTACTTACAGTGTGCACTAAGGAAGATGGGTTTTTGGCCCGCTTCTGTCACTGGGTGAAGATACTATATACTGAACCCAGTGCGAGGGTGCGCAGAGGAGGTTTGATCTCAGAGGGATGAGATGAGCAACGGGGCACCCGCCAGGGATGTCTGCTTTTGCCACTGCTATTCCCAATAGCAATGGAGCTGATGGCAGCTTTCCTTAGCATGGTTCTGGGTGATGTTAGTATAAAGTAAGGGATGTGATGCACCTGGTTTCATTATATGCGGACAATGTGCTATTCTATTTAAAGCGTCCTAGGGAAACAGTGCCGCAACTCCTTGCACATTTGGCAGCGTTTGGGACGGTAGCAGGACTACAGAGTATGATGGAGCAAGGTCTCGTAAGAAAGAGACTTGCTCAGAGACAATCCTCTCGTTTAAATCATTAACAGAATTACTAACCATGTCTTGTGAATAATGAATACGCACCACATAAAACACGCGAGTTAGCGAAGCTTGCTTATGTGTGTACTAACGCGGATAACAATGAAAACGGACTAATACCGCTTTAAACGGGGAAACTGTTGTGCGCATGCGTCAATTGCATCTACGCAATATGACGAGCTAACGCTTGAGGGAAATTTCAGCGCATGAGCAGAAGACACTACAATGGAGTCTCGAAGACTCGCGTGCATGGCATCTGCTCAGCTAAAACTAAAACAGGCTATTTTACTAATGCTAATGCGGGGAAAATATTAATAAGAGAACGGGAATAGAGTAGAGGTGGGAGGTATACAGTAAGACCATTTATATTGTGAAAATAAAATTTCTCTTTTGACATTATTATTAGTGCGCATTTGGGCCTTTCTCGTCTGACCAGACTTGATGAAATTACGCAACACTTGCGCATGCCTACAGAGTGAAGCTATGAAGGTCAATGACGAAGCATTTGAATGGAGGCCAAATCGTAGCGACATGTCCTGGGAACGGATGGTGAAAAGTTCAGCGATGTGGTGTTCTATTCTTCATAGTGTCATAAATGTTGCAAGTTTGCTACATGAAGTGGATGGGAATAAAATTTTGAATAAAAAATTAAGGGGATGGGTTTGCGAACAATAGTCTAACAGAGTATAGTGACATGTAAACATGGTGTGATGATCATCCCCCCTTGCCTGACCAATTAGATTTCGTATTTTTACGATATTGCAACTCTAGTGGGTGGAACATGAGGAAACGAAGGTATAATTAAGGTAGCCTTAGTTAGTTAGTTAGAGAAGAGAGAAGAGAGAGGAGATTTTTGAGAGACTTGGAGACGAGATTGAGACGGAGATGCTGTCTGGGAGTCGGGGTGCTGATGAAGACTCGAATGCAGACGCTGAAGAAGAACTTTCTATCCTAACTTAATTGGGTTAGATCAGAAGATTGCAGAAGAATCTCGAGGAGGAAGAGAGTGTCAGAGAGGGGTGCGACGCAATCCGCCGGTATTCTAGAGAGGTCACCTATCCTGTCCTGAACCCTGTCCTGAATTCTTTGTCTCCTGACCTATCCTGTGGACCCTTACCAGCCCTTTGGCCAGGGGTTGGTCTTTCACACCATTCTTGGTAACTATAATTTCATGTTATTTGCAAATATACTTTTCTCTCTGTCCTCTCCCTTTCTGAGCATTAATTATTGTATGAGTCCGAAGTATATGGTTTTGATGTTTAATCAATTGAACTTCTCTCCTGAAGTGAGGGTGTCTGCACTGTATTTTTGAAATGGTTCACATGCACTTTAATTCAGATAAAGATTTAAAACTTTCCTGAGTCTGTGATTATTTTCGTCAAACCAAGAATACTTAAGGGTTAAGTTAATTATCACGATCAACTAGTTCCAACGAATGGTTCATCGACCAGAGGAAAGAACTTTTTGATCAGTGAAAGGTTGGTTAAGAGAATTAAATAACTAATCTTGAGAAATATAAACTATAAACCACTCCAGCGGTTTACTCAATGTGTATGTGTTTTTATGGGCCCAGGTGAGTATATGGTAGTAGAGTATCTGCTGTTGGTTTACCGCTGGATCAGTTTTCTGGTAGCAGAGCTATGGTTATTATTGATTAGTTTGGTGAAAACTATTGATTATTGATTTATGTTTAACAAAAAAGTTAGCGTCTTGTTTTATGTTGTCTAGAATCCCGGGAAATGAATAGCGGGTGGTGACAGAAGCCACACTGAAGTGAGGTTACTCGTCTGTTGGAATAATACTGAAAAGCTACGCAGGGCTGGCAGTATTAAAATAGGGACTATTTCGTATAAAAGTAGAGTGCGGATGGTAGCGAAAGGGGTTCGCTGGTGAAACTTTGGTCTCATTTCCCAATACGGGTGACACTGGAGAAGTAACGGGTTCTCCTGAGCTTGAATGAAGAGTAAACAGGGGTTTTACTCGCAGTAAGAAGAAGAGTAATTTCTGAAACTCAAGAATAAATTGAAATCTATCCTTTTGTTTAGTGGAACAGACAGAGTAGCGAATGTTTTTATGTTGTTATTAACGAAGAAATTTTAATGAAAAGTATTAAGAAATACGTTTTTGTATTACCTTGTGAAGGGAGGGTCAGTCGCCGGAGTTATACTGACGTCACAGAGAGCCGCGCTGGGATTGGTTGAAACAGCGGGCGTGAAACAGAAGCAGATTGTAAAGGAGGGGTCGGTAGTGAGGAGTAATACTGACGTCACAAAAGGCCGCGCTGGCATTAGTCAGATTACGAGCGTGAGCTTGAGTTTAATTGGTTGATAGATAGAAGTCGCGCTAGGATTTGTCAGAAAAGAATTGTATGTTGAGTCCTGATTTGACTGTGGGTGTGAGTCGTGCTGACATAGGACGCGACGTAGGTAATAGAGCTAGAAGATATATGGAAGACTCTTTCCTATATCGAACTTCTGAAATGTTCGGAAGACCAAAGAAAATGACATTAATGAAGAAAATTAAAAATTTCTTTAAGAAAGACAAGCCTGTAATGACTAGAGAGGGAATTCTATTCTACCACCCAAAACACCTGCTTCCTTTATGATGATGGAGAAAGGATATCACACATGTGTATGGTTGGAGAATTGGGTGGAATATACTAAAGGTGATGGTGTTTTGGCTTTTCCGCAGCATGGTACTTTTAATTTAAAAATACTTCAGAATTTGAGAGATCGAATGAATATGCTAGAACCGAATCCTAGAATGACACAGTATGAAGCTTTGGAAGAATGGGAAATTGAGGCATTTGATCGTGAAAAATATAGAAGTGGACGTAGATTTAGAGGATTTTTACCTAGATATCCGTATGAGTCAAGTGGAGAACAAATGAAGCGTTGGAGGAGAGCTGTGGTGACCGAGGGTTTATATCCAATATTAATGGCTGAAGAACAGTTAGGAGGAAAATGTAAAGAAAAAACGAAACACATGAATACGACAGGTTATGGCGAATCAGATGATGAGCTGTTAGAGGATATTTTGATTAAAAACCCTCCACCGTATCAAGAAGCACCTAGTAAGGTTACCCCAAGTGCACCAGTGATAGGAATGCCTTTAACCCCACACATCTTACATGATGTATCACTTAATAGAGTGTTGCAGGATAATGAGAGAGAAGCTTTAAATAAAACTAGAGAAGAATTAGTTCAAAAAGTAAACCAATTAAATTTAAATGCTGAAGCTTTGACAGTACCAGTGACTATTGGTCCTGTAATCCCATTATATGGAGATAAAAAGACTTACCAGAAACCTCAAACTGTGACAATTCTGTTAACAAGTCCCAGAAAAGAAGTAATAATTATGGATGATCAGACTAGTGAGAGTGAATCAGTTATTTCATTAATGGATTTCCCGAATGTAGAACCTTTAACTGAAACTCCGAAGAGAATTATACCTATAAATTTGAGAGAAAAGAGATCTCTGGTTCCCATAGGAACTGGAAGTTCAACAGTAGTTACCCCTGAAGATATAGAGAGATGGGCACAGGAAATAGACAATCAAAACCCACAACCAAAGATTCTAGATATCAGTAAATTGAAAGTAGAATTGGAAGAAATGATAACTGGCAATGTGAGCATAGAAAGACTGAATGTTTACAATTATGAGGAGTTATTATTTTTATGTAAGAGTATTACTAGAAGAGCAAGAATATTTCATGAGAAATTAACGGAAGTTGCCTCAGAGATTGGAATAGATATAGGGAAATCGAAACTGTTGCAGAAACCATATCGAGTGGAATTAACTGACAAAGATTTAGAGAGTGTAAATGCTTCTGGTAAGAGACTACAGATAAAAGAGTTGATGAATATTTTACGAAAATGGGGAGACATTGACAAATGGAGAATTAGGTGGATAAGAAAGAAAGAGGAAGTACAAGCAAGAGAAGCATCATCTGCATTTCCAGTGAGAGAATCAAATAAGGTTAAGAAATTGTGTCCAATGAGAGAAGTTCCTGGTGGTGGATATGTTCATGTCCCCTGGAGTAGACAGGATATTTTGTCATTTACGAATGATTTTCCCAGGTTGAGAGAAAAGCCAGTGGAATGGTATAAACAGGTAGAAAGATTTGTGAAGGTTTCAAAGGTTTTGTTGAAGGATCTCGATGGATTATTTGATATTGTAGTACCGGCTGATTTGTGGACAGAGTGTAAGATCACAGTTGTTTGGCCAAGAGAGGAGTATGCTAGGGATGCAAAGACAGGAGCACCCTCAGAAGAGGTGATGAAGGAATATCACCAAGTAATTACTTACCTGAAAGGGAAAATCCCTCCTAAAGAGACAGATTGGGTAAAGATAGATAGAACAACTCAAGAGCCAAATGAGTCCGTTCATGCATATTATGAGCGGTTGTTACAGGTGTTTAAACAGTATAGTGGTTTTGAGAACATTGGTGATAAGGATATGGGACATTTTGTGTATCGGTTTGTGTATGGTCTGAAACCGGAGATTAGTCAGATGATTCAACAGCACATGTTGTGCTGGCAGAGTAAGTCGATTGACGAAATTCTGAAATATGCAAAATATTGTGGCGATGATATTGAGGCAAGGCGTAGAAAGCTAAAAGAGAAAATGATGTGGGCACAAGTAAAATTGGCAGAACAGCAGGAGAATAAAGTAAATTCCCAGACTGAAAATCAGATAAAAGAGCAGAGTCAGAATGATCAAGCGGCGAATGGTGGTAAATTAAGAGGACGAATGAATAGAGAGGAAGCGAAGAAGAAGTTTCCTTGTCATTTGTGCGGAAAGCTTGGACATTGGAAGAACGAGTGTAAGAGTATTCAGAATAATAATGGGCCAAATCAAAATTTAATTCCACAGATGCAGAATGAAGTACTTATGAGTCAGCCGCAGCAGGTAGTTACTCCATAGTATCAGGTGCCACCAGCTCCTATGCCAAACTTTGTGAGTGCGCAAAAATACAGTGCAAACACCGGATTTCACGGAGAAAGTGGTAAGAATAACAGAGTGGTTACACAATATTTTTTGCAGAATGATGGAGAAAATTCGGACTGCGTGCAATGACGGTGCCTGAGGGGGGAGGAAAAGGAGTGCGTGCTTGGCGCATCCTTGCCGGTAGATCAGTCAGGTCCATTTGTTGATGGGAAAGTGGAAGGTAAAGACATCACTTTTCTATTGGATACTGGTGCTACCCGGTCTACTGTGAGAACAGCAGACATCCCAAACCTATCCCTCTCGGGAGAGTCCATCCAAGTTGTAGGAGTGTCAAATCAACAGATTAGAACCCCAATTACAAAACCAATGGAGGTGCATATCGGAAATTTTAAAGAAATGTATCGGTTTGTAGTTTGTGATTCCAGTCCCGTAAATCTGTTGGGAAGAAATCTACTGTGCAAGATGAATTGCATGATCTATTGTACACCGGATGGTGTCGCTTTCCAAACCCCTGACGAAGATGTCATATACAAAATGATGTTAGCTAAGCAAGGTACAGAGGTAGATGAGATGTTTTCATTGATAACTGAGAGTGAATTACCTGAAGAGTTGAGAACCACTGTAAATCCAGAAGTGTGGGATTTTACAGGAAAGGATATTGGGTTAAGGTCAAATGTAGATCCAGTTAAAGTAACGGTGAAAGAAGGTGCAGTTTACCCAAACACACAACAGTACAAAATGAGTCCAGAAGTGAAAGCAGGAATCGCCCCAGAAATTGACCGAATGATTAAACAGGGCATTTTTAAAAGAAATAATGAGTAGTCCTTGTACCTCACCAATCATGGGACTTAAAAAGCCTGGCGGAAAATACAGGATAGTGCAGGATTTGAGAAAAATTAACAAAATTGTAGTGCCTTGTTGCCCAATAGTGCCAAACCCAGCGGTGATCCTTTATCAGATATACCCTGGAACGCAGGTTGGTTTACGGTAATTGATTTGTGCCAAGCATTCTTTTCTATTCCTTTGCACCCAGACAGCCAGTATCTTTTTGCCTTCCGGTTTGAGGATCGTATTTTTGGCATAAAATAGAAAGAAGAGTTAGAAAAGTGACACGGGAAAGAATAAAAATATTCAAAGAAATGCAACTACCTCAGACACAAAAAGAGATGAGAATGTGTTTGGGAGTGGTTGGGTACTGTAGGCAGTGGATCAATGGCTTCTCCATGTTAGCAAAGCCATTGATACAATTAACCCGAAAAAGAGCGAAAGATCCCATCGATTGGAATGATGAATGTTTGGAAGCCTTTGTGAAACTACAAAATAGTTTATGTGAGGTCCCAGCCTTGGGCATACCTGATTATTGTAAAGACTTTGCTTTGTTTTGTTGTGAGAGAGAAAATTGTGCACTTTCAGTTTTAACCCAGAGGCATGGACTGAGTCGACGTCCAGTGGCATATTTTTCTGCCACCTTGGATCCAGTGGCTTCAGCCTTACCTGGCTGCTTAAAAGCAGTAGCTGCTACTTGTATGAGTCTGGAGCAAAGTGAGTCCATAGTGATGGGACATCCCATAAAGGTTTATGTTCCACACTCAGTTGAGATTCTTTTGACAAGTACAAGAACACAGCATCTCACTCCCAGTCGGCTGACTAAGTATGAAAGGGTGATTCTGGGAGCAGAAAATGTGACAGTAATAAGATGTACGATAATGAACCCTGCCACATTATTGCCAGATCCATGTTGTGAAGAAGTGAAAGATGAGATTGATCATGATTGTCTAGATGTAACTGAATTGTGCACTAAGCCCCTCCCAGATATAAAGGAAACACCATTGAAGGAAGCTGATCATGAATTATTCGTGGATGGGTTTTGCTTAAGAACTGAAGAAGGAGGATTAAGTGCTGCATATGCTGTATATAAAGTAACAGGGGTGGTTGAAGCATCCTGTTTACCAGGAGTCAAATCTGCACAAGTAGCCAAATTGGTGGCCTTAACAAAGGCATGCAAAAGTGGGAAAAATTGGAGAATAACCATATTTACGGACAGTCAATATGGTTTCGGGGTTGTGCATGATTTTGGCCAACTCTGGATGCAGAGGGGATTTCTGACTTTTTCAGGATCTCCTATCAGAAACAGTAAAAATGTAAAGGATTTGTTGGAAGCATTACAATTGCCAAAAGAAGTAGCAGTTGTTAAATGCGCTGCACATCAGTCAGGAAATGACTATGTGGCGGCTGGTAATAGATATGCCGACCAAATTGCTCGATACTGTGCAAGAAATACAATGGCAATTAACAGAAAGATTGAAACGGGTGAAACCAGCTGCCAACTTATGTTTTTTTCAGTTCCAGAAACATGGGATGAGGTCAGACAGTTACAGGAAGAAGTTGAGGAAAAAGAAAAAGGAAATTTGGATAAAATCAAGTTGTACAAGGAGAACAGAAGATGAAGTGTGGGTGTATACTTAGATGGGAGACCAGTTATGCCAAACTGTCTACTCTCTCAAATGGCAAGAGTATACCATGGGACAACACACATTGGCAGGGATTCAATGATCAGATTATTCAGACAAAGTTGGTACAATCCAAAGTTTAGGGTAGTCGCAGAGAGCCTTTGCCACATTTGCTTGCAGAAAAGTTTGATCAGTTGGAGGCAGTTTTTCCACATACAACTCCAGTGGATAAACATCGTATTTTAACGATTAGTTTGCCAAAAGACTTAATTCCCGAGTTGACAGCATGTGACAACTGGGGTAGGGTATTCGCAGCAGTATATTCAAAATGTTTTGGTACTCCTTCCATGACAGTTCTCCCTCTGTAATTAAAAAGTACAGGATGAACACGGCCCTGAAGCGGCTGTGGAATTAGGGATGAGACTAGTGGGAGTGTTTGAAGTAGTAGCTGAACTGATCCTTGCGAATGTCAAGGGCGATGCAGTGAACTTTCAAGTAGCTAACGCTTTGGCTTTGGTCCCAGAATTGGACAAGCCTCGAGAATTACCGAAAATTATTACCCAGGCTTACAAAACTATTGGTAGAAACAGCCTGGGTAACAAGCCTTTTGCAAAACTGCAAACACAATCGCAACCACAACAGCAACAAACCAAATCTCAATCTGAGAAGGATGAGAAACCAGTCTTCACTAAAAAGAGCTGGAGGCTGAAAAAACAGGGTAAGCAACAGACGAAGCCGGGATCGCGAGGCGCATCCCCGGTTTCAATCTCTTCTGAACGTACTTATGATTTACGCGATAGAGCGAGAATTAAGTCACCGGATAGGTTTCAGATCCCTGATACGCGTTCTCCTCGTTCTTCACAGGCACAGACGTCGTCACAGGCCGGTGGAGGAGACCGCCAGGATAGAGGAAGGGCCCGTGAGGCCCCACAGGGACGTGACCAGCCTCGACAACAAGTCAGAGGAAAAGAAGAAGACGCTCAACGTTTTCGACCACAATTTCAGAAGAAGAAAGTTGCCGCTGTAACAGCGACATATGCCACAGACGGTGAGAACGAGACTCCTGAATTGGACGTGGGCAGTAACCCTCCTAGACAGCGCCGCGGAAGTAACCATAGTGCGGGAGGCGCTACGTCCTCATATGGAGGCGACAGCAACTGAAACATTCATTACTGTTGAAACAGCAGACACCAGAGTGGCACCCCTGACAGACTATTTAATATTGTCCTCCAAATTGAAGGTGCTATACAGCGAGTAATTAAAGGTATTTTTGGGAAAATCTGACCTCTTCATGTGATATTTTATTGGCAGAGGCGGATTGGCCACCCCCATTCGTAATTACTGCGCGTAAAGGGGAGGAGGTAATCTGTCCGAGCTTTTCTCGACATGTCCCAAAGGACAAAGCAGAGGCTCTTGCAGCAGAGTGGGCTGTGTCCCTGGCTCCAGCGTTATTCCGCAATCACGTGGGTTGGGACGAAGAATCTCCCCCCCATGAAATACCTTTGCGATCGTTGCCGCAGCCACCACCCCAATATCCCATAAAACGTGAAGCCAAAGGCCCCGTTTCCGAAATTCTGACACAGTTGGAATATCAGGGAGTAATTGAACCCTGTGTATCAGATCATCGTTCGCATCCACTGCTGGAAAAGTGATCCAAGAGTAGAACACTTCAAAGTGGAAAGCCGGGTCGGCTTGAACCACAAAGACTAGGTCAACTCCCGCGTCTGGCACTCCATACACCCGTAAGTGATCCCGGAGTGCTGTGCGGCTATGCGCCGCTATGTCTATACCCGCCATTACTAACGGGTCAAGACAACAATCTTACACGAGGCAGCACAAAAAGGGTTATATCTAAGAAACCTTTTTTAATAACATCAAGCTTGAAAGAACCTACAAAATCCGCAATATAGGAGGTATCGCCGTCACACACGCTTCCGGAAGCGTACGTGAGGGGTGTGTGGACAAGTACAAGTACTACTCAAGCGTCTCGCAAGTAAGCTGCCCCACTTGTTGGTCGCGCCATGTCATAAGGTTTCTGCACATACAGAGCTATGCACAGGATAATAGGACCTCGGAATATAGTGGTGAGCCAACCATAAACCTTAGCACCCAAAACCCCAACCCAACTAGCCTTAGCGTCCCATTAGCACTAATGTACCAATGATTAGACAACCCAGAACACGGTATCTCTCTCTCAGGACTCGCAGAGGCAAGAACACTCTTTCGTCACAATCGTACCTGTCCACAACATGCGTATGAAGAGACACTGTATAGGTTAAAATGTTTATTTCAACTTACGTGCTCTAAGATACAGTACATGTGTCAGTACTAGTAGCATAATACATAAGAACAATATAATCAGCATAGTTACTACTCCATAGAATACGAACGGGGAAAGCATCTCATAAAGCAGTGGATATATGTCTAACTAACATTACCACCCTCCCCGTGCTAGAAGCCAGTTTATTATAATAATAGAAGACCTTTGGGCTTTGACTAGCGAACCCCCATACCTCAGTCTCTTGATGCAAAACTACATCAGCAAACAATCACAGCTCTTCTCCCTGGAAAGGTCGTCTCCAAGTGCTAGTCATACCAGAAGAGTTCCGAGCCCATCTGAACAACAAGAGCAGCCACTGACTGAACAAGCTGAGACGCCAAAAGTTGAAAGCTGTGACGCTGAAGAATCTAGAGTGATAGATTCTGAAAGACAACTTTATGACGAACAGCCAAGTACAAGTCAGGAAGAGTGGATACCAGTGATTGAAATACCTGATGCTGTTGTTGAAACAAGAAGAAGAACTAAACTAAGAAGACAGGAAGGTAGAAAGGAAAAGACAGGGAAAGAAGAACACACTCAGGTAAAAATAAACAAAGCTATTCAGAAACCTGAGCAGGGAAAAGTAGATCTAGAAGAACAAGTTCAGGCAGAAGAAGAACAAATTGAAATAAGACCTGAACAGGATCAGATAGAGTTAGAAGAACAAGTTCAGGCTGAAGAAGAACAAACTGTAATAAGACCTGAACAGGTGCAAGTAGAGGAAGAACAAAATACAGAAAATACAGAACAAAGACAATTAGAAAGAGAAGAGGAACAAGAACAGATTGTGCCTAGATTAAGTGAAAATAAAAGAACTTTAGAAGAAGATGGAGAAGGTGAAAGTGCAGTTCAGGTCAAAAGAGTTAGAAAAGGAGACAATTGGCCTGTAGGAGTGAAGAGACTAAAATATCATTTAAGAAGAGCAGAAAAGAAACTAGAGCAAGTAAATGAAATCACGAGTCAGACACAATCTAAACAAACATTAGTAAAACTTCCAAGAAGAAGCCCAAGATTGAGAATTCTGAACAGAAAATACAAGGCCCCTGAGTGGACCTATGTTATTCTTGAAGAATTTGAAAACTTAGATTTATGTGAAGAATCAGAAAGAGTTCATGTTCCACAGATTGATGAAAGCAAATTAAAGACCTCCTTAAAATAAAAGACTGGATTTTTAGAAAGTTTAGACAAAAGAAAGAGAAAAGAAATTCTCTCTGATTAAAGATGGCAGATATTGAAAATACTGAAAGACCGAAACGAAGTTTAAAAAGAAGATGTTTAAGATTCTGTTTATGTAGTATTATATTAGTAGTATTGGTATGGTTATTCCTAACAGTAGGAGTACCTTTGTTGATAGAAACAAGTAACAAGAGTAGTAATTACTAATGAGAAGGTAGCTAGAGTAAAAGGAACTAAAGTAGAAATAGGGATAGAAGATGAGATAAACTATCAATGAATCAGACAATGATTCGTCTTTAAATGTGTTTACTAAATTGTTATTTCAGTATGTTAACACAATGGAAATTAGTAATTGTTATGTATGTATGAAGTTACCCTCATCAGTGTCAGAAGGGTGACGTATCACCATATACCTCTAACATATGGTGTATCATGTAGTGTACTATCAAGTTTATTTTACGTAACAGGAAACTTCAGTATTTTTATTCAAATTTAGATGTAGTATTTTCAGAATTACCTATTAGAAAGAATATGAATCCAGTAGTTAGTAGTAAAAATGCACAGTTCATGGGTGAATTCTTTTTAACAATGAGTTCAATAGATATAGTTCAAGCTCACAAGGATAACCTAACATGTATATTACATGAAGAAGAAAAAGAGTTTTTGAATTTAGTAGAAGAAAGGAGACAGGATTTAACAAAGAAAGCTGCTGAACAGAAATCCCATGTACCTCCATGGGCTGAGAAAGAGGGAATTTATGCAAAGGGCCAAGCTCATGCTGCGATGTCCTTGGGCTTTGTAAAAAGGGGAAAATTCTGCCTCCATAGGTTAAAGACAGATTATAATAACAATTTCATTGGTACCAGTGAGTGTGAACACAACTTCCTAATTCTAGGAGGGTGGGGACTAAAAGGGGGAACTGATCCTGTATTTCCAGGAGTATATTATGTATGTGGGAATAATGCCTATTATAGATTACCTGCAAGATGGTACGGGAGCTGTTATTTTGGAATAGTTTTTCCAAAAATTTACCATGTGGACAGAATCAATGGAATCAATGAAAATTCTAATAGACTAACACGGAGAAGAAGAGCTAGTTTTTCTGAAATAGTAGGTGATATTTTTAGTGCATTGATACCCTCAGTTGAAGTCATTCTAAATTCGCGCAACATTTGTAAATTATCAACCATAGTTGATCGTCTTTCTACAGATACTGCAGGAGGATTCTTAATGATTAACACAGAAATGGTTGCGATAAGGTCTATGGTCTTACAAAATCGTCTTGCTCTTGATATTCTATTAGCAAAAGAGGGTGGAGTCTGTGGTATGTTGAAAATTCAACATTGTTGTACTTATATTCCGGACAAAAGTAAAGAAATTAAAGGGTATGTTAGAAATATTACAAGAATGCATAATGACTTGACCCAACTGGAGGTTGACAGTGTATGGGGAAAACTAACAAAGAGTATAACTTCAATAGGGAATTGGTTTACTGAATTTGGGAAAAGTTTTCTAGGTCAAATACTCTTACCAGTAGTTGTGATAATAACATTAGTTATGATAGTAATGATCACATGTAAATGTTACAGAAGAAAGGAAAAGAGAAGAATATATTTAGAAAGTGAAGGAAGAGGAAAGAAACGAAAGAGAGAATATGATGAAATCCAACTGGAAGAAATGAAAGGAAAACTATACAAAAAGATGAAAGATTTAGAGGGAAAGGAAGTAGATGATGAAATAGGGAGAGAAAAAGGAGAAAACTGAGATGTGCTAAAGTTGGCATCTGGGAAAGGATGGGTAATTTTGTGATGGCTTAAAATGCCATCAGAGAGGGATTGATGGAGCAAGGTCTCGTAAGAAAGAGACTTGCTCGGAGACAATCCTCTCGTTTAAATCATTAACAGAATTACTAACCATGTCTTGGGAATAATTAATACGCACCACATAAAACACGCGGGTTAGCGAAGCTTGCTTATGTGTCTACTAACGCGGATAACAATGAAAACGGACTAATACCACTTTAAACTGGAAAAACTATTGTGCGCATGCGTCAATTGCATCTACGCAATATGACGAGCTAACGCTTGGAGGGAAATTCTAGCGCATGAGCAGAAGACACTAAAATGGAGAGAGGAGATTTTTGAGAGACTTGGAGACAATATTGAGACGGAGATGCTGTCTGGGAGCCGGGGGTGCTGATGAAGACTCGAATGCAGACGCTGAAGTAGAACTTTCTATCCTAACTTAATTGGGTTAGATCAGAAGATCGCGGAAGAATCTCGAGGAGGAAGAGAGTGTCAGAGAGGGGTGCGACGCAATTCGCCGGTATTCTAGAGAGGTCACCTATCCTGTCCTAAACCCTGTCCTGAAGTCTTTGTCTCCTGACCTATCCTGTGGACCCTTACCAGCCCTTTGGCCAGGGGGTTGGTCTTTCACACCATTCTTGGTAACTATAATTTCATGTTATTTGCAAATATACTTTTCTCTCTGTCCTCTCCCTTTCTGAGCATTAATTATTGTATGAGTCCGAAGTATATGGTTTTGATGTTTAATCAATTGAACTTCTCTCCTGAAGTGAGGGTGTCTACACTGTATTTTTGAAATGGTTCACATGCACTTTAATTCAGATAAAGATTTAAAACTTTCCTGAGTCTGTGATTATTTTCGTCAAACCAAGAATAGTTAAGGGTTAAGTTAATTATCACCATCAACTAGTTCCAACTAATGGTCCATCGACCAGAGGAAAGAACTTTTTGATCAGTGAAAGGTTGGTTAAGAGAATTAAATAACTAATCTTGAGAAATATAAACTATAAACCACTCCAGCGGTTTACTCAATGTGTATGTGTTTTTATGGGCCCAGGTGAGTATATGGTAGTAGAGTATCTGTTGTTGGTTTACCGCTGGATCAGTAACAGAAGTAAATCTCTATTGTTCCTGCTTGGGACACTGGTGGGGATCTCAGACACGGATTTACCGTCATTGGGGCTACGTTGGGAGATGGATTCCTATTGCTTTCTTGGGGTCATATTGGTCCATACCCTTGATGAAACCAGCAGACTTGACTACGGCAACGCCCTCTATGCCGGAATCAATAAAACTCTCCTACACAGACTCCAAACCATCCAGAACGCCGCAGCCAGATTCGTACTCGGAACTCCACGGCACAAGCACATGACCCAACACCTGCGCGGCCTGCACTGGCTTCCCGTCAAGAAGAGAGTCATTTTCAAGCTCCTCACCCACGCCTACAAAGCCCTCAACAACATCGGACCCAAATACCTCAACGAGAGAGTCTCCTTCCACGCACCCAAGAGAAACCTCCGCTCCGCCGACCTCGCCCTGGCAGAGGTTCCCCGCATCTGCAGAAATAAAACCGGAGGAAGAGCCTTCTTGTACATCGCAGCCAAGACCTGGAACGAGCTCCCGGTGAACATCAAATGCTCCGCGACCCTGCACACGTTCAGGAAGGACCACAAGACCTGGCTCTTCGACTGATCCGGAGCTGTCTTCTTCCCCCCCGCACCCCTAGCGCCTTGAGACCCTCACAGGTGAGTAGCGCGCTTTATAAACCCCTGATTGATTGATTGATTGATGTACAACAGCGACGTTGCATAGACCCATTATTGACCGGATTGACTAACTCGGTGCATTTCTGGAACATTTTGCCCCTTTCTGTGGCGGGGAGAGTGGCTGTTGCGGAGATGGTGTTTCTTCCTAGGTGCCTGTATATACTGCAGAATGTATTCTATATGCCCCCATGTGCACTATTTAAGAAGTAGGACAGCTTGCTGATCTCCCTTGATTTGGCTGGGGGAGGAGCAGGGTGGCTCTCCCTCAGCTCAAGCGGGATATGCTGGAGGGTGGCATGGGCTTGCCAGACCTGGAGCTTTATATTATGCCTCTAAGTTACAACATGCAGCGCAATGGGCTTCTGAGGATAATAATTGGGAGAAGAGATTGCTACATGGCACTTATGCTGGGTATTTATTAGTGGAACCTCTTATGCCTGGTTCTCGGACATGACATTCCGTATTTAATTAGATAGGTGGCGGAGGTCTGGGAGCGTGGGGTCAAATGAGTGTTTAAGAGATCGCCCTTTACTAAAGAGCTGGAAATATGGGCACTGCTTCCATTTAAATGTATTGCAGAAGATATGTCTGTGTTGAAATGGAGGGACGGAGGGTGTGAGATGCTGGGGGATCTATACCCAGGAGATTTATTTCTTACATTTGCAGAAGCACGAGAAGCATTTGCAGTGGGGGGTTAGTTCCTGCACTATGCTAAGTTGGAACACACAGCACAACAGATTTGAACCGAGTTCCTGGCCACTCCTCGGGAAACAGATACTTTACACCTAATACTGACTATAGGATTGGCAAGACGTCTGGTGACAAACCTTTACTGAACACTTAAAGCCGATAGGACTAGGACGGAACCGGTGGCATGGAGGGCATGGGTGGAAGAGTTGACAGACCCGCTCACTGATTCAGACTGGATAGTGATGAGTGAACTGGTAAAGACAGTTTCCTGCAATACCAGATTCAAGTTAATTCATTTTAATTTTCTACACCGTACATATATAACAACTATGAAACTTAGTAAGATGTACATGGGAGGAGAGCAACCTGCCCATGGTGTGGGTGTGAGCTTGCCACCTTTTTGCACATGTCATGGGGCTGCCAGAGGGTGCGGGAGCACTGCCAATAGGTGATGACACAGTTAAGGATTATCACTACAATATTGCTGGAGGAGACCCCGGTGTATACTTATTGGGTATTTTTGGAAGGCCTAAGTTAGGGAAGATGCAGTGGAAGTTTTTGCAGCTCACCTTGGTGCTGGCCAAGAGAAGAGTAGCTATTGGGTGGATGGGTACTAGGGCCCCTTCAGTCGCACCATGGTGCAGGGATGTAATAGAGTGGGCGATTGTAGAGGACGTGCATATGAAAGTCAATCGTACAGATGATAAGCTGCAGGAAGATCTGGACACCCGGGCTGCCTTGTTGGAAGGTATGCATGTTACTTGGGATAAGATAACTACGCAGAGTATGCAGTCACAGGAAGAAAGCAAACGAAGTGCATAGGAGCATGTCATGATAAGTGTGAGACTGTCAATGACTGACTCGGAATCCCAGTGAATGAGTCATTTTGTGCTAAGACAATGAGAGCAGAGGTGTGGGGAACTGACGGGATGAGTAACCTTAATACATTATGGACCACTTCGAGGAGATGGAAGGGCTGATGGGGGATTTTAAAACTGAATTCCTGGACCTATGTTGTCAAGGCTTGCAAAAAGAAATATAGACGGTACCAAGTTATGTTGATTATTGTTTCTTTAATAACTGATAAAGGTAAAAAAAAAAATGCATGAAGATGTATATCAGATGTCTTAATTTGTGTGGCCCTTGGACTGGGCACATGGATGTATATTGCCTAATAAACAGAATTGAAAAAAAAAGATCCTGCACTCAATGTGCAGAGAGCTCTTCACATCAGCCAATGCCAAGTACTGTGCCAACGTCATCAAGAAAGTAGCCAACAAAAGCAGAATAATCTACAAGCAGTGTAAAACCCCCTACCTCCAATCTCACACTCCATAGAGCCATCAACATCTACTTCAATGACCAAAATACAGAAAATCCAACAATACATCAATAGTACATCAACCAATCGATGTATGGTTTTCTTCTTACAACTCCCACCATGCTGCATCCTATGATAGTCATCCTTTAAAGACGTGTTTCTTGTAGCTCTTACTAACATGTTCAACTCCCTCAAAGTCATCTCTTACGAAGATGATTTTTTTGTCCTCATCCTTCATCAAAGCCTTTTAGGACATGCCCTCTCACCCCTGATCACCACTGTCAACACCTCCCTAGCTCAAAGTATCTTCCTAGAAGCTCTCAAGTCAGGCTACATTCTCCCTCTCCTGAAGAGACCCACATTAGACACCTTCCCTTCCTTGGCAGCTTCATTAAAAAAAGCAGTCTACACACAACTCCAAGACACAGTTCCCACAATTTTCTGCATGCCTACAAATCATGCTTCAGATCACACTGCAGAATGTAAAGGGGTCCCTTATAAATCATAGATGATACCCTCCTCACACCACAGATAAAGATGACCCCCTATCTCCTGATATTGCTGACACTGATCAACTGCCTTTGACACCATCAACCATCCCACCCTCATCCACACCCTGAAGTCTTCAATGGGATTAATTGGTGATATCATCTATTGTTCCTCCTCCTATCTCTTCAGCTAACAGCATTTCCCTTGCATGGACTCCTTCAGATCCCAGAAGCTTAATATCACCTCCAGCTGTGTCAAGGAACCATATTTTCTCGCCTCATCCTAAACCTCTACATTGAAGCCCTTGGAACCATTCTCCTCGATAACAACTGCAAAGTTCATCAAAATGCCAGTGATACAAAGCTCTACAGGAAAGATTCCTCCGCTGTAGACATCAAATGCCCCAAACATTGCCTACACCTTATGTAGATCTTGGTGTTCAGCACCGACCTCAAACTTAACCTCACTGTTACAGCTGTCAGTCTTAGGGTGGTCTTCCTCCCAACTTTTTGCCTTTCTCCTCCATTTCTTCTGATCTTGTTTTTGCTGGCATTACGACTCTGCACACTTTACCACTGCTAACCGATGCTAAAGTGCATGTGCTCACTTCTTAAAACATGGTGATATTAGCTTATCCCCAACTGGCATTTTTAATTTACTTATAAGCCCCTAGTAAATTAGTACTACACATACCCAGGCCCTGCAAATGAAATGCTACTATTGGGCCTGCAGCACTGATTATGCCACCCACTTAAGTAGCCCTTTAAACATGTCTCAGGCCTGCCATTGCAGAGTCTGTGTGTGCAGTTTTAAACTGCCATTTCGACCTTTTGGCATGCCTAAATCTTCCTTTTTTTTTAAAAAAATATTTTTATTGAACATGTAACAATCTTCAGATAGACATTGTACTTAAATTATAAAGTCCCATAAGTTTACATGTGTTCCCTGTACCCCAAGTTACATCATACCTTGGATTTCACTGGTTTGCTGCTGCTACTATTGCTCCCCTGAGAAGTATCGCTCAGTTATGCAGTCTAGGGAGGCTTGTAAGCGGCCCTCATTCCTCTGCCCAAAGACCTCTATATTTTGCCCACGCTCCCCAGATCTTCCCCCATTTGCGCGGGCAGCCCCTGCTTTGATAAACTGATTGTTACACCCTGTAGCACCAATCCATATCTCTTTTCCAGGCTTCTACTGATGGGACGACTCCCGCCCTCCATGCGTGGGCGATGTTTCTTTTGTCCACCCCCCCTGCCAATGCCAGCCGGTCTTGGCCCATTGTGGCCATGTTGTCTCCCCAGTTACTCCCAGAATGTGCCACCTGGGTTCTGTCAATACCGGTTCTCCCACTACTTTAGACATTACGCGGGACTAAATCTTCCTTTTTAATACATACGTCACCCCTAGGGTAGGCCCTGGACAGCCCAGAGGGCAGGGTGCACTGTATTTAAAAAGTTGGGCATGTGCATTTATGTTTTACATGTCCTGGTAGTGAAAAAGTCTTAAATTTGTTATGAACTACTGCAAGGCCTTTTTCTCCCATAGGATAGCATTGGAGTAGCCTTTTTACATTTTATAAGTGTAATTTCCAAATGGGAAGAGATTACTGGTTCATGTTTGGTGTCTCTGGAATCCTAATTTAAAATGCTAACTTATGGTGAAGTCGTATTTTAAATTACAATTCTGAAAATGCCACTTTTGAAAGTTGACAATTTCTTGCCTTGGCCATTTGGTGCCTGCACCTTGTCTCTGGTCGCATGACTGGGTGTAGTTGGCAGTGGGGCTTTGTGTATTCCTCCTAGATAGCCACACACAATGGGAGCTTGGGTGTGACTGGGTGGGCCATCACTGGCAGGATGGGAGGGAGGAACTGGGCCCAGCCTCACTTACACCTGAAGAGGCTCTGTCCTGTCTCCACACAAAGGGCCTAACAAACCTACATTTTCACTTCAGCCAGCTTGGAGTCAGGGCGGGGGAGGCAGGGAATTCCATGCACTTCAAAGCCACTGGCTAGAAGCTTCTTCCAGAACCAGGGAACCAGTGTATGAAAGAGTGACCTCAGACACCAACTCTTCCATACACTTCTGGACCTGTACATACTCTGCCAGGAAGAACGACTGCTGTGCTGCTACAAGAACTGTCACTCAGCTGGACTGCTTCTCTACAGGAACTGTTGCCCTGCTGTGCTGATCTACTACCTGCTGCCCTCTTGCCTGGGAAGAAGAACTGGACCTGCAATCCATCTTGAACCCAGGACCCCAGAGTGACTCAAAGGGATAGTCTTCCGGCCTCCTGATCTGAGCCTCAGGGACTTAACAGGCTCCCCAACAGCTCCTGGACCCGTCTTCAGCAAGTTCCTGACCCCCAAGAGGTGTCCCTTAGGTCCTGGACCATTGGTGTGGCTCTTGAGTTCTTTGATTAGAGCTTATGGGCTCTTTGCAACAATGAATGTGTCCGTATGCACCGGACCCGAGCCGCTCAGATAGAAAATCAGCACAAGCCGCCGCAAGGACGGATCCTGAACCAAGCTGTGATCAAGTATCACCTATATGCCAATGACACTCAACTCTACTACCGAATAAGATCACCCAGCAACATCCAACATCCTAGTGCCACACTAATTAAGATATAAACTTGGCTAAACACCAACCACCTTAAGCTGAATCCCAATAAAATTGAACTCCTACTGTTCTCCCTTAAAAAGACTCTACTACCCATCCAAAAATGGCTCAAAAAATTTGAATGCACTAAACTGCCCTGCCTCACTGTTAAACTCTGTTAAGTCCTTGGGAATCACACTAGACATAAATCTATCAATGAAAGGAACATATCAAAAACAAAACCAAAGGAGCACTCTTCACACTAAAACATCTCAAGAAAATCAAACCGTTTATTCCCCCTGATGATCTTAAGACAGTAGTACAATCCCTAATACTTTCAAAACTTGACTACAGCAATGCCATCCTCCCGGAATCCCTAAATGCCACCTTGCGCCCCTAAGAACAATTCTCAATGCGGCTGCCAGGCTCATCACAGGAATCAAACGGTTTGATAACATCACACCCACCCTAAAATGTCTTGCTTTGCTCCCTATTGAAGGAAGATGCATCTACAAGACAACTTGTTTCACCCACAAAGCCTTTCCTACTAAAAACCCTACGTATCTAGAAACTAAACTATCGAGAGCAGGAAAAGGCCAAGCTCTGAGAAGCTCCAATTCTCTTCTTCTCATAACTCCTAAACTTAAAAATAAATCATTGCAGACACGCTACTTCTCTGGAAATGCCCCCAAGATTTGGAACTCTCTCCTTGAGGACCTACGCCAAAACCCTTCCTTTTCGAGCTCCAAATAGGACCTTAAATCTCTACTGCTCAACCACTACTTCAACAACAATCACAAGTTGAATTACGTCTACCAAAGACCCAAACCCTCTTTGAAACTTTTCTTTTTGTCAGTGAGACCTCCAAAACTAACTGACTATGCAGACTCAAACTTGTCCCCTTACCCCTTTCTTCCTTGACCCAAATGCTTGATTGCTATATATTACTGTATCCTTACTGTGGACTGCATTACTTTTTTATCTGTTTGACTGTTTTTAACCCTATTAACGTTCTGCATGTATTTCCAGTAAACTTCCTCTCAAAATATGTAAAGTGCTCTGATACTCTTGGGTCTAGCGAGCGCTAAATAAAAAATAAATAAATAATAAGCACATCTCTTCGCACACCAGCATCGTCAGCCCGGGGGCGACCACCAACGTGAAACTCCCTCCCACCCATCCGCGATGCCCGGCCTACTCTTCGTGCCACGCCAACTATCTCCCGCGATGCTCTCCTTGCTCCTGGCGACCGTCTCGAACACGAACGCTCTTGGCACAAAACTTAAGACGGTCAACCTTCAGCAGGACTAATCTGGGACTGCATCCAACCCGAGCTCCATTGCAGTTGGCCTGAACTTTTGACTTTGACCCAGTCTAGCACGATCAGATATGCGGTGTTGGCGCTTTCTGTTTCTAGGTGATATTTTACAGTATATTATTTAAAACCTGATATCTCCGGTTCTACTAATTGGTTTTTGTCATTTTGGTCTTGTTTTATTTATTACATTTTGCTATATTTTTCTAACCTGGTGTAAGATCTTTTTGTGCAGTGTTTTTATTGCTTTACTGTTTGAAGTGTTGCACAAATACTTTACACATTGCCTATAAGTCAAGCCTGACTGCTCTGTGCCAAGCTACCAGAGGGTTGAGCACAGGTTAATTTGGGGTTTGCTTCTGCCTTACCCTGACTAGGATCATGGTTGCTGTTTGACCAGGGCTCACACCCAAGTCAACCAGTGACCCAATTTCTAACACTCACCATAACTGTATTGTTTCTATTTTCCAACAACAAGCAACAACTAGTCCAAACCTGGCTTGAAAATATGAATCTGGATTGACTATCTACCATTGCCAAGTCACTCAGTTTCACACTTGATACCAACTGCACCTTAAAAACAAGCATTGGCATAGCCAATAAGTCTCGTCTTTGGGACCTTATAAGTGTTTAGCCATGCAGTATATTATCCTGGGTGCTGTGCCTCCAGGGATTGATGAGCTAAACAATTACTACACACTGGGTCATGCAGTCGGATTCAGGAGTACATGCTTGCCTCAAGAAACATTTATGGACACATTCCAAGGCCTTTTAATGCATAGACAGAAAGACAAGTGCTTCGATGCAAGTCAACAGCACTATAACATTTTGTGTGTGACTTCATCACTAGAGTATTGAACAGCCTGAAGAATCAGTGTCAGGGGCAAGTGATGCTTAACACAATAAGATGAGAGATTTAACACACCTCCAGCTGAAAACTATGCACTGAATTTACAAAAACCCAATTGTTTGAGCAGTGCATGAACCTTGCTAGATGTGAGTTCATGGACTGCCACACTTCACTGCGTTGTATTGCAGTGTGCTGTCAGTATTATTAGAAGAGTGAAGGGTGCTGTCCAAAGTATCAGAAGAGTGTGAGAGTGCTGTTAGTAGTATTAGAAAGAGGAGTGCTTTCAGTAGTACTAGACTTGATGAATACTTTGTTTTCTTGCTCTTGAGCCTTGCTGGCTCCATGTGGTGGCTTGGATTGGGCATGCTCTGACCTGTCTATGATTCTATTTATGTTGGGGAAACAGAAGCTTTGAACAGCAGCCATTTGTGCAAGACGTGTATTTCATACTTCATCCACGGCACATAACACCTTAACTGGAGCTCTCTGAGAGTGTGGAGCGAGTCAACCCTTCACTTTTATTGCAGGCACGAGTCCCTCGCTGCTGGCCGGAAAACGCTCAAACTGTTGGCCCCGTGAGCCTTTGAACCTGATGCCTCACCCGGGCCCGCTGAGTCCCTTGACTCATGACGATAAACTGCCCCGAGGTCACGTGAGGCCGATATATCATAGAATCAGGCGCTGCTAGAACCAATCCATACTGTTGAAACCGAGTCTCTCCTAAGATCCCTGTGAGTTTAACAGGAGTTGACCCCGTACTCCACCTCCACTGCGGAGCAACACGGTTCCTCGCCGGCTGATCGGAAGACCTCCCCTACCTCCGATCAATCTCACTCTCACTGCCTAATCTCACTGTCACTGTCCACCCGCACTGTCTAATCTGACCCATAGACATATGCACTTTAACCCACCTGTAACGGCTTTACGACCATGTACACGTCCTAAAGTGTCTGCCCTGATCTGATGCTTATTATTATTGTTGTTGTTTTTCACTACCTGCATTTCCATCCGCCTTCCTAACCGCTCTATACTCCTCTCGGCTTAACAATGTATTCCCCATCCTCCACCCACTGAGAAACACTAATGCCTTCTCGAACTCTGAATCTTACTATACCTTAACCCTCCTATATCCCTCCTCTTACCCTGGACACAAACCACTGCCCCCATACCCTATTAGCACCAAGCACCCTCCTGGGCCTCAACCCCTAACTTGCTCCACTCTCTACTGACAACCTCCCAAATCCCATTATCCCCACGCCCGCCCCTACCTCGCCCAAAATTCTCACCCCCCCGCCAACCCCGTCAATGCACTTCACTCTTACGCCCACCACCCGGCTTTGCTACCGTGACCCCCAAAACTAACCCCTCCCTCTTTCCACACTCTCTCCCTCCACACTCTCTCCCAACCCTCCCTCCTCTAAACTTCCCCCCTTCCCTCTCTTGCCTGCTCCCCTATTCTCCACCTGTCAAACCGCATCACCATGTCCCACCTCAATACCATCCACACACCTTGCCCCCTCCTGCCTTAACCGTCAAACACCCCGCCCTCACCAAACATGGACCCAACTCTTGGACCATTCCCTACCCTCCCAACCTCTCAAAAATGCCCAAAAAAATCTTAAACACACACTCCTAGTCCGTCATCCTGAAACCCTAATCGAAGACAACTACCACAGCCCCACGTCCCCCATTAAAACTAACTATATTTTCTACACCAAACGCCCCTCCAAATGGAAGAGCACCTTTACGCCACCTCCCAGTATCGAGTTCAATTAAAATCCCCACGGTTACAAACTAGCCACTTCTCCAACCTCTCTTTTCCCAGGTGAAATAGCCATTTCCATCTACAAAACTGGAAACATCTTGATCCAAGCCTCTGAGCAGCACCTCACAACTTTTGAACTCCTCTTCAGCACTCTTTCTGACCAGCTGTCACTTCCTACACCCCCCAACACCCTCTCAATCCCAAAACACCTCCTGGCTCCCCGCTGCCACCCCAACCCCTAACATTCTCCCAAACGACAGTCCCTCTCTTGAACTCCCCCTGCCGAAATACTCTCCCCCTCCCCTCACCTGCTCCCCCACCTACCCCCTCCCAGCTCTCCTCCACCTCTCCGAGGCAAACCCCATACCCCCAAGACACCCCTATCCGTAATGACACCGCCATCTCCTTAACTCCCATTCTGCCCCCCTGGAACTTGCCCCCCCTCCTCCTCTAATACACTCCTCCAAATTACTATGTCCCCCTATGACCGCCCGCCTCCAGCTCCCAATCACCTCCCTAGCACCCCTCCCCTCCCTCTTAACCGTCCAATAACGAACATAACGCCTCATACTCTTGCCCCTTCCTCCACAAACTTTACCTCCACCCATTACGTCTCTACCACATCCCCACCTGCGCCTCACATTCTCCCTACTTATCTCCCCCTTTCCCACCCACTCCTCACCTGTCCATCATACAACACGCCCATCCTTCCCTCCCAACACCGGCCCACACCCCTCCCCCCTCCCCTGGCCTTACCCACTCCCCAGTTAAAAGCTGCACTCCCTACATCAACCCCACCTGGTGAACCGCCATCTCCAAGTTATAAACCCTCTCACCCTAGCCAATCCGTCCCTTACTCCCTATCCATTCCAGCCACTCCCTCCTCACTAACCTCAATCAAACACTTCGTAACTTGGAATACAATCTCTCTACCCTGGTTACCGAACTTACCCTTCTCCGAAAAGATTTCAATCAATTCAAATCCGACAAATCCACAGCCCACCCACCCTGACCCTCGGCCCCTCGCGCTAGCCATCGAAAATGCCCATACCCCAAACACTGGTTAACAACGCCTCTCCTCAGCCGCTCTCACAGATCCCTTCGAACCTCGAATACCTACTCCGCCTCAGCCCTCTCTGTCCTCTGCAGTACCTACCTCAACAAACCCCCCCCAAAGTTCTGCTCCCCCCTCACTCCAATATTCCTGTTATCTTAGGGACTAGCAGAATTCCCGACTATCCTAGCTCCCCAGACCCCCCTCAACTCACCACCATTCAACTACCCCCGCCCCTAATTCCAACGCTAAACCCCTTACCTGCATGCTTGTGAACTGCCGCTCAGCCGTCCGGCATGCGACCGAAATCTCAGAAACCATTCTCAATGAAGATGCCGACATCGCCTTCCTCACTGAAACCTGGCTCAAAAATCACTCTACACCCATACTTGACCTTCTTGCCCCCCCAGGCTACTCTATTCTCAGAAAAGACAGAACAGAAAAAATAGGGGGGGGCATAGCAATCATTTTTAAAGAAGAGCTACAACTCTCCCCAATTAATAACACTGACTACACTACCTTTGAATACTTAGGAGCTGAACTTAAAATGAAAAGCTCCCCCCCAATACGACTGCATAACATCTATCACCCACCTGGTGAACCCCTTCCCTTTGCCGAAGAACTATCCGACCTTCTAGCTAAATCGCTACTTTCCAACTCCAAAAATATCTTCCTAGGAGACCTTAACCTGCACTGGAATGAACCCGATGACCCCACAATCAACCTTCTCAATAACCTTCTTGAGATTAGTGACCTCAAGCAACTCTGCCACTCCCCTACCCACGCCAAAGGAGCTACTCTTGACGCCATCATATCCAACCCTGATCTGACATCCTTAACCAACATTATCCCTATCGATTGGTCTGACCACCATCTCATTCTGTTCACAATCTCCCCCCCAGCCCCTCCCGCCCCTATAAAAAACAACAAAACTACAATTATGACCAGAAATCTTAAACAAATCCCCCGGCGCACTGGAACTTAAACTCCAATCCCAACTCAGTCTCACCCCCTCTCTTCAAATGCAAATGAACTCACTGAACACTTTAATAAAACTGTATCAGAGGTTTTAGACCAACTCGCCCCTCTAAAAAGTAAAATACTAAAGAATGTCCCATCCAAATCATGGTTTACCCTAGACCTAAATAAAGAAAGACGCTCACTTAGATTAGCAGAAAGAACATGGAGACAACACCCTTCCCCTTCACATCTTGCTCTCCTTAGAACTGCAAGATCCTCCTACAAAAAACACATCTTTTCGGAAAAAGCATCTTTCTTTCGTCTACAACTCTCACGGGCCAAAAACAGACCTAGAGAACTGTTCAACATTATTAGAAACCAAACCTCCCCTACACCCCTCAAACCGGTGGCCTCCACTAACAAATGTGAAGAAATTGCCAAAATCGACCGTGCTTTCCTTGATACACAACCCTTGCTCTCCCCTCAACATCCCCTGGGTACTCCACCTTATCCCCCACTACCCTTGAAAACACCCCCGACTCCCTCACTCCTCCTCCCCTCACTTAACCCTCCTGAACCCCCCCTTATTATCACACAGCTTAAAAATAACGCCTCATGGCATAATTTCCACCCCGTCTCTGAACGGGAAGTCTTCAACATCCTATCCAAACTCAAACCATCCTCCCACACTAAGGACCCTCTCCCTTCCACACTCGTTCAAGATCTCAAACACGTCATTGTCCCTTACTGGACCAACATCATTAACGCCTCCCTCTCAACAGGGAATGTTCCCACCTCCCTTCAACTCGGACAAATCTCCCCCATTCCCCAAAATCCCAAGGCTGATCCCAATGACCCCAACAATCTCCGCCCTATCTCCAACCTCCCCCTCCTCTCTAAAGCCCTAGAAAAGTGCGCCCTTTACAACTGGACAAACACATTGACACATTCAACCTTCTAGACCCCCTGCAATCTGGCTTCCGCAAAGGTTGCAGCACTGAAACTGCACTGCTCAACATAGTCGACGACATACACCTTGCCCTGGATAAGGGTGAGACCTACCTACTTATCCTTCTTGACCTCACCGCTGCTTTTGACACAGTCCACCACCCAACCCTACTCAATACACTCAAAGATCGCTTTGGCCTTAATGGCACTGTCCTCAACTGGTTCACCTCCTACTTCCAACATAGAACCCAACAAATTAAAATTCAAAACTGCCTCTCTAGCCCAACATCTGTCTCCCTTGGTGTCCCGCAAGGCTCCATCCTCTCTCCTGCCCTTTTTAACCTCTTTATGGAACCCCTCACCCTGATACTTAAACAAGCCAAAATCAACTATCACCTGTACGCTGATGACACCCAACTGTACTATAAAATAAAATCCCATTCCGACATCCTGCACCTCAACACAGAACTAACCAAGATCCAAACCTGGTTCCACAACAACCATCTTAAACTCAACCCCAACAAAACTGAGATCATCCTCTTCTCGCCCAAAAGCAACCCTCTCCCCATTCAAACATGGATCGCTGACCCGAATGCCCTTAACTGCCCTCTCTCCCTCGCCGAATCTGTCAAATCACTCGGCATCACCTTCAACAATAATCTTACACTTAACTCCCATGTTTTAAATTCAGCAAAAAGTGCACTTTTCACACTCCGGCATCTTAAAAAAATCAAACCCTTTATTCCAGCGGAAGACTTCAAAGTAATTACCCAATCTCTTGTCCTATCCAAAATCGACTATGGTAACGCCCTTCTCTCTGGTACTCCCAAAATCCACCTTGCCCCCATCAAATCCGTCCTCAACCTCACAGCCAGACTTACAACAAACTGCAAACGTTATGACCACATCTCACCTGCCCTCAAGGCCCTCAAATGGCTCCCCATCGAAGGCAGATCCTCTTATAAAATTGCCTGTATTACACACAAAGCCCTCTATCAGAAGACCCCAACCTATCTTTCAACTAAACTCAAAAAAGCTGGCTGCGCCCGAACGCTGAGAAGCACCAACATACTCCTTTTAATACCCCCTCTATACAAAAAAAGCTCCTCACAATCCCGCTCCTTCTCCGGCAAGGCCCCAACCATCTGGAACGCCCTCCCCAAAGACCTTCGATGCAACCCCTCCTATGCCAACTTCAAAAGAAACCTTAAAATACACCTCCTCACTAAATATTGGGGAAATTAACTCCCTGTTCTCCTCACTGACTATTTTCCCTCCTCTTGTCGTTGGCTATCCCGCCTACCCCTCACACCCACTCACCCCCTCCCCCATACCCTCCTCACCCCCTCCCCTTCATCATATTCCCCCTCACCCTCACGATGTCCCTTGAGTCCTCCTTTGCGTACTGTAAAAGTGCTGTCTACAATGACACTCTAGATCTCTCTATTGGTGTTTTTGTTTATCTTATATGCACCCTCCTCACTTTGTTCTCTAATTGGTTCCTTCTATTTTTGTTTGATCATCTGTTGAATTTGTTTCGTACATTACCACTGCTGTTTTTCTTGTTTATTGCCTTTGCTGTTGTAAAGCGCTCTGATACCCTTGGGTGGAGCTAGCGCTATATAAAACCTTCAAAATAAAAATAAAAAAAAGAATGAGGAGTGCTTTCAGTAGTAATAAAAGATTGTCAGAGTGCTGTCAGGAGTATTAGAAGAGTGTCAGAGTGCTGTCAGTAGTATTAGAAGAGTGTGAGAGTGCTGTAAGTAGTATTAGAAAGGTGTGAGAGTGCTGTCAGTAGTATTAGAAGAGTGTGAGATGCTATCAGTACTGTGTGATTGCCAGTCTGTGAAGGTGTGCATGAGTGAGAATTCATAGATGTGGAGGAGAAGGGGTGATGTTGTTGAACAAAAAGAGATGGTTCCTAGTGGAGCCTGGGAGATAGAGAGGTGTGAAGAAACCAGATTAGCCTCTAACAAAGGGCCTATAAGTAAAAGGAGGACTGGAAGGGCGGGTGATATAATTCATGAAGGAAGGGATGAAATGCAATTTGCACATCTTCTGCAGAGTACTATTCAAATATGGTGCCAGAATGAATACAAGCTATTAAAATAAACACACAATAGGCCATACTGTTGTTACAGAAAGCTGTGAAAAGGGACGTTAAAATCAAGTTGGAGTGGAAGCTCGGTGGGGTATATCAGAAAACCAAACACCCTGAAGCTTCTATCAGTGAGCCAGAAAGGGCGTTTGGGAAGAGTTTATGAATAAAACGTGTAGAAGAGTAAAAATAAGGGAAGGGGTGGTGTGAAGCCAAGCAACAGACCCTTCTCTGCACAAAATCCTGTAGACCAAGGGGGAGAATTACAGACATTTTGCGCTGGGGTAGCGCCACAAAAGTGATGCTAACCAGAGCAAAATGTTTTTTTTGCTATTTACTTTCTGCGCTGGAGAGCCTCCTCAAAGTAGCACAAAGCAGCGTGAAGCATTGCTTTGCGTTACTTAGAGCCGTGGGTGCATTGCATGGGTGGTACATGGGTGATCCTATGCAACCACCCATGGCTTTTGAGCAAAACCATATTTATAGACATGGTTTTGCGCTAAAAGTTAATGCCCCTTCAAAGAAGACGCTAACAGGAGAAATGCTTTCATTTCTCAGTGGTTTTCCAACTTTTCATGCATGCTGCACTGTGCAGTTTGCATACAAAGTGGGAAAAGCTTTGCATCGTGTCTAGGCATAGTAGTTTGTGCAGGAAGGGTACCCTTCCTGTACAAAAGCTGTGCAAACTCATGCACACACCCTAGTGCTATGGCGCTAAGGTGTGTGCCTGGTTCACCGCAGCTGAAATCAGCGCCAGTGCAAGCGAAAGGGGAGATATGGTGCTCTCCTGCTCCCTCCCTGTCGCGCAATGCAGCGCAAGCCTGGGGGGGGGGCTGCCCTGCTTTGCGCGGAATTTTTGAATATCTCTCCCAAAGTGTTTTACTTCAGAACTGCCACAAACATGACGCAAAACTCCATTTCAACTTTTGACTTGAGCCTGTAAATGTTACATAAGCACGAAGGTGCCTTCACACGCATGCTCCCAATCAGGTTCGAGCTGCAGGGTATGTTCAAGTAACAATATCCTTGGCTTACAACCTTTAATTTAAACGCGTGAAAGATCCCACCTTCTTCGAGAACACAGGAACAAGGTCCATGAACCAGAACAACTAGCGCAGAAGGGCTATTTGACACCAGGAACAGGCGCATTGTACAACCCAACTCCACTATGTGCTCAAAGCTCAAAAACGACCAAACATAGATGAAACCTCTCGCCAGTATTTTAGCTTCAGTGTTATAATATTGACACACAAGTAAACAGACACAATAGCAGCTCAAAACACGATCAGCCAGTTAAACGCCTTAGACTAGTAACATGTTTTACTGGATTTCCAAATTTATTTCAACTTTTCATCCTATTAATTGTAAATCTCAAAGTTCTTTACAGATATTTTTGGATTCACCTCTTTGGCATAATAAAAGTATTAAACTGTCTAATCGTACTATTTTTTGGAAGACATGGGCTGCCAAAGGGATCTTTCAGGTTCAACAATTAATTCGGGATTCTCGATGCCTCTCCTTACAAGAAGTTCAATCCACTTTTGACTTATCTGCATCCTCTCTATCAAGATATGAATCTTTACGTTTGCTCTTAACGGAACAGCTTTCCCTACTTTGTGGATTGTCTCCTCCCTCTCAAGATCCCCTGTTAGAACCTTTACCCACTTCTTCTTTCATTAAAGCTTCCCATATCTACAAATATTTACATTTTTCTCCCCCTAGCCGTCCTAAAAAGTAAAGTCGAGCTCATATGGGAATCTGATTTACAGCGTACTCTTTCTGTTCATACTTGGAATACCATCTGGACACGTATACATCACACCTCCTGTAATTCTAGTACCACTCAGACCCTTTATTATTTTTACCATAGACTATTTTTAACTCCTTTATCAATCTCCAAATAGAGCTCCAATTTATCCCCGAATTGTTGGGTATGCCCCTCTACTCCCGGTTCCTTCATGCACTCCTTTTTTCTTTGCCCTAATATTGCTCGATTTTGGACTAGGGTATGTGAGTCAATTTCCTCTATTTGTACTATTAACTTCCCTTTTGACATATTTTCCATATTTTTGGGAAGTAACTCTGTAGTTTGGTTTGGCTCACGCAAGGTGGGCATATTTGTGGATTTGTTAATAGCTATTGCTTTTCAGGTAATTACTTCTAATTGGAAAGACGCCTCCAAGGTTTCCTTCTCTGCCTGGTGGAACCTTCTATGTTATCACCACAGACTGGACCGAACTTCTGCCAGAACCTCTCAGCAACTTATTCGTAAAAAAGCACTCTGGTCTCCACTTACTAATTACTTATCGGCATCGGCATTGCGTAATCAAGATACTTCCTTTGTTTATCAACCACCATGAGTATTTTACTCCTTTCTTCTTTTAGTTTATTGTCTTTTATTATACTATTTATACAGTCGTTATTCTGATTTTGGAAACCAATGTGTTTATTTCAAGATTTATTTTTTAATATAATGTTGGATGAATGATATTAATATACCTCCAGTTTCTTTTCTCTTTTTCTCTTTCTTTTTCTTTTTCTTTCTTCTCTTCTCCTTCTTTTCTTTCTTCTTTATCTTTCCTATTTTTTCTATTTTCCTTTTCTTTTTCCTTTCTTTTTATTTAGACTTTTCCTTCCTCTGAAAATTAAAAAACGTAAAATGCTACTTGCTCTTTAGGTACATATTTTTCTTATTGCTTTCCCCTTTTGGCACATCTTCCGTTTATGATAGTTTTATTGGATTGGTTATTCAGCCAAATTATATATTTAGTTGATTATTTAATGCTTTTTGTTTTATATGCATCAATACTTATTGTACCCATGCTTCTAAGTACTTTAATAAAGCTCTTAAACTAAAAAAAAACACGATCAGCAGGAACAGGCGCCTTGTACAACCCCACTCCACTATGGGCTCAAAGCCCAAAACTGACCAAACGTAGACAAAAGCTCTTGCCAGTATTTTAGCTTCAGTGTTATAATATTGACACATAAGTAAACAGTCACAATAGCAACACACAACACGTCAGCCAGTTAAACGCCTTAGACTAGTAACATGTTTTACTGGAGTCTTTCTAAAAGCTTTCAGGAGAAACATTTTGGGGCAAGTACTTTTTAAGGCACTAGCAGCAATTGAATGTCTTTTTTAAAATTATTTCAGCCTTATCAGGCCACAAAGCTATATAAATGATGTTTAGTTAAAAAACATTAAGTTTAAAGTGAGACTCTGCCCATTTTCCCTCACCAGACGCAGAGCACCGCTGCCCGGCTGCCACGCTAGGAAAGTCTGAGGCTTTGGTAGGCAGCACATGCCAGCAGCAACCAGATGACAGGATGTTCCCCTACCATTGGCGATTAGCTTGGTTGATAGCTGTTTGACCAGCTCAGGAATATTGTCCCACTGGTGCTCACAGCAGCATCACTCGATCTCGGTCTCCAGCCGGGAGCCCAACGTCTTGGTAGCCATGGTGGAGCGGGGAGACCCAGGGCCAGGGAGCGAAGTCAGCGGGAGGAAGAGGAGGGAGGAAGTGGCTGCTGAAGCGGAAGGGGATTCGCCCAAACACATCCACCACCACCACCGGTAAGGTCACTTTCCTAAGGTATTTCTCTGCCACCAGCTGCTCATACAAGTAGTTTTTATTTCAATAGTTGCATCTATGTGCATTCATTTATTAGCCAGCAACAGAAGGAGGCAGCCAGGCTCTTTTGCTAGTTTCAGTGAGCTACGAGATAAGATTTACAGCCCAGTTTACACTAAAGTGAAAACACAGAGCACTAGCTTCCAAAAACACACGCTGGGCTGGCCTTAAAGAATAGAGAACAAGCCGATCCTGGGAGCTGCCTTTTGATAGGGTTTAATGGTGGGGCAGATGTTCGAGGAGCCACAGGGAGATGAGGACAACACCGGGATGAATGCAAAAGAATGTCAGCAGCATGGGAGGAGGTGGGAGTGATGAATGCAGCAATAAAATGCAAGCAGCTGTGGGCCTGAAGCTGAACACTCACCCACAGTGTTACACGACCAGGAAAGAAATAAGAAAATAGCCCCTCAAAGACCAGATAAAGAACCAAAGCGTAAACATACAGTACTAAGTCCCTGCTCCTGGGGAGGAAAGAAAGACAACAAGCATTGGTAAATGCAATAGGTTTCGCCTATGCGATTAATAATACTTTTTGTGTTGTAAGTTTTAGCTTGGTGAGCAGTTGTGCAATATAAGCCTTCTTGACTGGCAGAGTTACC
The DNA here is from genome assembly GCA_963921515.1 of Calotriton arnoldi. NCBI lineage: Eukaryota > Metazoa > Chordata > Amphibia > Caudata > Salamandridae > Calotriton > Calotriton arnoldi. The sequence goes on from CAWUFW010001370.1 coordinate 1,641,774, forward strand.
AAGGACTCCATGTAAACACAAGTCCCTCCTACTTTCCTTTGACTGCAGTGCTGAGAACTTGAAAGTCATTAAGAAAAATCATAGAAGACACAGAGCAGAAATTGGTTCAGACACCTACTACACCATTACAAAGATAAGGGCAAGATCATGTTTTTTATGAAGAGTATCTGCCCTCACAGGAGGCTCATGTAGATTCTTCCTTTACTTTCTAGGATTGCGAAATTAAAGTGAAACTTAGGGGGCACAGAAAGAAATCGACGGCAGAGAAACAGGGTCACAATGCAAATAAACAGTGTGCACGACACCACAGAGAAAGCTCTGAAGGAGGCCAGCAATCAACAGACCTCAAGGGCAGTGACACGAGGAGATAAGGGACACTTAAATATCAAGGCAAAGATACTAGTTGCAAAAATACACCTTATACAAGAAGAGGTGCGAGCAAAATACAAGGGCAGGGAGATAATGTGCAGAGAGAAGTAACAAGCACAAAGACACACAGGCCTAAGGCCAGCAAAAACGAATTCAGCAAAAAACATTAGGAGGAAGGCAAAATGTTTGAGGGTGACCCTGCAGAGAGGGCGAGGTCCATCAGGGACTATTGCCCATAGGTACTAGCGCATTTTCCTTGTACAGAGAATGGGTAAAACCTTTGATACATCAAGCCCTAAGTTATTTAGACTGGCCTTTTATTAAGCTACGGACATTGTAGCGAGCGAGGCACCCTGTGTAGTCACTATGGCCGGCATTAGATTGGACTCCCCCCCTCAATCCTATGACCTATACAGTGCTAGTGCTCTGTGGTATCCGTAAAGCAGGGAGAAGTGCTGTATAAAACTCTTGGGGAGAGGAGTTGGCCTAACGGCTAGGGCGGTTGACTTCGGAGCTGGGGAACCACGTTCGAGTCTCGGCAGGGACGCACAACATCCTGTGATTCTGGGCAAATCACTTAATCTACCCGTGCCTAACAAAAATGAATGTGTCGTCATGTAACGCAACTGGCGCTCTGATACCAGAATCGGGTCAAGTTCGCGCTATATAAAACTCCGTAAAAAAACCAAAAACCTCATACATCAATACCTATATTATTTTTGGGTATATTTTGTAACATTTTAATTATGCTGAAGTAAGCTGTGCCAGTGCTGTGTCAGCTCACAACGTTCCAATCTGCATGCTAATGGGTGTTAAAACTGCCCTAATGTTTGTGAACATGAACCCTCTCTTTGTGACAGATGTGCTTCATTCTTCTGGTGCCTCTGATCAAGTCGCTTTTTCTGTGTAATATTCAAATGCAGCAGTGAGAAAGGGGACCAGTCAATCTTTGCAAAAGGCCATCCACTTTGCAGCAACACAAGTGACATTTTTAGTAACTTATGATCCGTTTGAGCTACAAACAATTTTTTTAGTTATAATCATCAGATGATGCAGCAGATGATGTATTATGTGGCAAATATGGCAGAGCCATAATTATGTGGAAAACATTTGCAAACTAGAATATTTTGCCATTCATGTTTGAACTGCTGTTGTGGAAAAAGGGAGGAGAAGTGCTGATGACAGAAACTTCATGACTTGGAGACAAATGGCTTGTGATTCCACTTTTAAGCGTATTTTGGACAGTCTGTGATTGAAAACATATCCCACTTTGTGAATGTATTCGAAATCGACTGCACTGTGGAGAGAAAGTGATATCAAATGTGTTTTTTCCGGTGTGTCCGTGAAGCCAGGTCTTTTTTGGTTCAGAGCCTGGTCTAATCTGGCTGTCAAGTTCAGGATGGTGTAAAACATTATTGTAGAGAAAAGGGGCAATAAAACCACTCTGATGTTCACATATACGGTGCATCGTGGTAAATCTACGTATGCCCCTGAAAACATTAAGAAACATGCTGAGAAACACTAACAACTCGTCTCGGTGCCCGTTACTTGCATCACAAAACATTCAAAGGTGGGAACAGTACCTGAAGTAGACCAGATAGTCATACCTCAGAACTTTAGATTGAGGTACATTAAACCTGAAAGCTTTTACAATTAGATGTGACCAGGGGCGTAGCTTGGCCAGTATGATTAGGGGGTGTGAGCTTCAGATTTTCCGACAATCAGCCTGGCATATAATTTTTAGATACATTATACAACAAGCAGAGTACATGAGAGGGGCCTAAGGGGCAGTGGAAAGGGAGAGGAATGCGAATTAGTAGGAGTACTAAGAGAGAAAACCCAATATTTTGTAAAAAACAATATTTTTGAGGACTTTCAAAAAGAGAGGGAGTGTGTGTATGTGTGTTTTCTTCTGGTGAGATCCAACTGGCATCTCACAATACCCAACTGAAAGTACCTGTACCCAACTATTTATCAGAAAATGCATTTATTGTGCATTTATTGATTGTGGTGACGGCCTACAAAAATCAGGCGCCCCCTACTCAGCAATTTCAGAATTGTATGTGTGCCATCAACCGTTGGATGAACACACATTGTTTAAAACTCAATTCTGAGAAAACCGAGGTCCTGCTCTTCGGTAACATGCAACCGAACTGGGGTAATCTTTGGTGGCCGGCTGAAATGGGAGAACCCCCAGAACCCGCGGTCAAGGCCAAGAACCTGGGAGTGTGGTTCGACAACAAACTCTCACTTATCCACCACACAAATGCCACGGATTCTGCTGCCCATTTCCTCATCAAGAAAGTAAGGAAGATTCTCCCATACATTCCAGTGGACACGCGAAAGACGGTTGTCACAGCCCTGATTCAATCTAAAGTAGATTACTGTAATGGGCTGTACATGAAAATACAGAAGCATTGCCTGAACAAGTTACAGAGTGTACAGAATGCAGCAGCGCGACTACTGCTTAACCTCCCCAGACGCAAATCCGTATCTGAAGAGATTCGCGGGTTGCATTGGTTGCCAGTGGCACAACGAATAAAATTCAAGGCACTGTGTCAGGCATTGAGCCTCACAGGTCCTGTCTTCCTCCAGAACCTCTTCACCTGGTATGAACCAAATAGACATCTTCGATCTACGGGAGCCAAACTCCTGACAGTGCCTAGAATTCAGACCACAAAATGGGGAGGCCGCAGCTTTCTCTACAGCACCACTAGGCTCTGGAACAATCTCCCGAATGAGCTAAGAGGTGCGAGCTCCCTCCTCTCCTTCAGGAAAGGACTTAAAACCTGGTTGTTCCAAAATTAGATTGCCAACAGGGTCACTACAGTTACGCAGCACCAAGACACCCGCGGGTATTCGTGCGCTTTATAAATCCTAATAACATAACATAACATAACAACATTTGGGGGGGGGGTCTGTAACACCCTAAACACCCCACCCCCCTTGAAGGCACGCCCCTGGATGTGACAGAGGTTTGTCATTTCCTTTGTACCTTGCCTGTGCATGAAAATGAACAGCAATTTTGACTTTCCTGTCCTCACTACGTAACGTTCAGAGTTCAATGGCAAAAGCAACTGGTGACCATACTGTGTAGAGACTAGACTAACTTAATGATCCAACATTTTACTGCCTACCTAGAGAGCGTGGAGATCCAGGGATACAAATGTAGTATTAGCCGCACCATTGCAGCACCCTGTAATTGTTAAGCTGTACACTAAAATGGGAGCAGTGAAGTGAAAAAAATATTCTGGATCAGTGCTTAATTTGTAAACAATTAAGTAGCAGGGCTCTCATCAGGAGGCAGCTTGCACCAGCCCATTTCTCGTTTAAGCGCTGCCTAAAACCGAACCAATTACTACCCATGAAGTGGGGAGAGGATGTGGCTTAATAGCTGGAGCTGCCGACTTTGGAGCTGGGGAACCAGTTTCGAATCTCAGCGTCCGCTCAACATACCCAATCACTTCATCTCCAGTGCCTATCAAAAAGGAGTGTGTCCTTAACTGGTGCTCATGAAACTATTTCACTGGTGTTCATGATTAAGTGCCAGTGCTGAGCACCGGAAACCACCTGCTCAAATTAAGCACTCTTCTGGATGTACTGGGTGCCTTCAGGGTATTCTTCTTTTATGGAATTAGTGTTAAAATTGTTACACACTTTCACTGGAATCCAATATGGAACATCCTGATATGGTAGCTCAAGATTCTCATTCGTCCTCCTCCTGCGCCTCTACAATTTCTTCTAAGCATCCCGCTAAAATACCAACCACAGCTCCGCTAACGGCAAACAAAAGGCCAAAAAAAGATCCTCCATCACCTGTTAAACCTATTTCCTCTATTTCTATGGAGCTCCTTCTAGATGAGATTAGCGCCTTGAAATCCTATACGGAGGAAACTAATACAAAGCTTTAGCTACTGGACAACAAATGGTCTCTGATGGAAAATATAGTTGCGATCATAAAATATCAGATGCATTCTATTCAGATACCGCTCAAGATGTTATGCACCTCAAAGCAGAAGTCTCATATCTTAAGAAAGTTACTGAAGATTTAGAAAACCGGAAAAGGTGCAACAACCTTTGCGTTTACGACCTTGCGGAGGAAACGGAGGGTTCTCAACCTATTTCCTTTTTCCAAAATTTTCTTCCAAAACTTTTGGATATGCCTGAATCCACTAAGGTGCTCATAGACTTGGTCATCGATCTCAACATGCTTCCTCATCACAAAAACCTCAGGTGTCATAATATTTTTTCTGGAATATCAGGATCTTCTCACAGTTATCAAAGCAGCAAAAACCAAAGGACGTGTTACTTGGTCAGGAAACCCATTATATTTTGTTCAACATCTGGCTAAAGCTACAGCAGACAGGCGGAAGAAATTTCTAGACATGCAACCTGGGTTATGTTCCCTTGGAGCCAAATTTGGTCTTTTCCATCCGTGCTTCTTTAAAGTAACTCACAAAAACAAAACAACAATGTACAAAGATTCCCTCCATGCTGCAGAAATTTATTGACAACTGTAAAATGGAAACAATGGACACTTCTAAATACCCTTTCACTTGAAGGCTTCATATAACTTTTTTTTTATATTTCACATTGTTGTTGCTGTATTTTCTTTAATGTCTAGGTTAACCTACCATTTAATTTCATGTTTTATGAGAAAACTTTCGATCGGATACACTGGAAATTTTTATTCTCTACACTTTCATGGTTTGGTTTTGGGGAAAAGTTCATTAACTGAGGGGCCTATTACGATGGCGGTTGGATGACCGCCGCCCGTCCGGTGGTGGCAGCCGCCGGACCTGCGGTGGACATCCGCAGCGATTGCAAGCCAGAAAACCGCTGGTCAGATTAGGATGACGGTGGTGACCGCGGCGGTGGGAAATTGCGACCGCCGCTTTTCCGCCGGTTGCCATCCGCACTCCTGCCCTACGGACGGAGACGGACCGGGATAATGGTGGCGGTGCAGGGCAGGCTCCGCCGGCACGATTATGATGCCTGCGGTAGCCAGCCTTTCCTCAGCGGTCAGACCGCCATGGAAAGGCATGCGGTGATTGTCTTCCGGGGGCCCGTTGCGGGCCCCCAATGTTTTGTGGGGGGTGTGGGTGCACTGGGGGGGTACACATGGTCCCCCCCTACATGTCCCTGTACCAGGTGGCAGGCACTGTGCAGTGCCTGCCACGCAGTGCAGGGAAATGCAGGACATGCTCATTTGGACATCGCTGCGGTGCTGCGGGCAGCAGCAACCGCCGCAATGTTAAGGCCCGCGATCCGACCGCCGCGGTCGGATTTCGAGCAAGGAACATCCTAATGCGACCAGCGGTTATGTCGCGGGCCTTGCGGGCGGTCTTTTCCCGTTACCATGGCGGTCGGGGAGGTTTTCCGACCGCCATCGTAATAGGCCCCTTAGTCTCTCTTTTATATTCTTCCCCTTCCGCATCTATATTTGTCAATGGCCTAATCTCCTCTCCTTTTTTTTTACATAGAGGTGTATGACAAGTCTGTCCCCTATCGGCTCTTCTTTTTATTCTGGCTCTCAAACCTTTTCTATCTACAATTCGACAAAATAGTGCCATACAAGAATTCAAATATGGAGATAAACAAATACAATTTTCAGTCTACGCTGATTATAATCTTTTATATATACCTCTCCTGATTCTTCTTTACAGCCCTTTTTAAACGCAGTTCCCACTTTTGTCTCACTTTCAGGTTATAAACTTAATTCAGACAAATGTGAAATCCTTCAACTTAACAAATGGTGTATCAAACACGTTTTCCTCCCTTCAGAATTTCTTTGGAGCCCAACAAAAATTAAATATTTGGGCCTTTGGTTCACTATTTCTATAAAAGACACTATATCATTCAACACTACTACATTACTGTCTACTTTATCTAACCTTACTTCACGATGGAATCCGCTATTTCTCTCCTGGTGGGGTAGGTTAGATTCTGTTAAGATGATGTTAGTCCCCATCATTCTTTTCTATCTTTCGGCAATTCCGATTAACTTTCCCACCTCTACTTTAAATTTTTTTTATTCTATTCTCACTGCATTCTTATGGAATAATAAAAAGCATTGTATATCTTTGTCCCAATTACAAAATCAAAGCAGCAAGCGGGAGTTAATTTTCCTCATTTTCAGTCTTATCAAAATGCTTTCTTTTTAGATGGCCCACCCACAATTTCATCTCCCTTATGGTCAGAATTGAAGTTATCTTTTATTCAACCTTTCTCTGTTGCAGAATTTTTGTCCTTTACTCAACGCCCTTCTTCCATGTGTATTCCTATTCTCAAAAATTCTTGCAGAATATTACGTCCATTTTATATTTCTTCTCTTTCACCTCTAGATCAATTCCTTCTAGAATTACAATGGAAAGCAGATCTTCACACCTCCTTTCCTATTCCTGTGTGAAACAAATTATGGCTTAAAATTTGCAAGACATCATGTGCTGCCAACACAACTCAAACGCTCTTTTTTATTTATAACCGCCTTCTAATCACTCCTGTTTCTTTACACAAATTTGATAGCACCACTTCATCGTCTTGTTGGTCCTCTTCTGCATCAATTTCTGATATTAAACATATTTTATTTGAATGTCTCACCACCTATCAATTTTGGTTACAAGTGTGGAAACAAATTAACTCTATTTTTCATACACATATACCATTCTCCTTTACTAATTTATTTTTAGGTAGTCTTTCTGATGAATGGTATTGTTGTACTTTTGTTTTTTAATAACAAACTTTATTGAGTTTTTTGGCACATTACGGGCAATGCCCATTACGTATGTTCCGGATACAGTACATTATAGAATAGTACCAATATACCCAAACAACAATACCGCCTGTGAACATACAGGTCAACAAATGAACTTGGCACAGGTTACATCGTGTTCCCACTGCAAGAAATGTCCTATAGACGTAAGTACATGACAGGCATGACTCATCCTATGATTATATAACCTTCACTGATTATGCTGCCTGATTATGGAGGGTCTAGGAATGGTAGGGGAGGCAAGTCTAAACCCTGGTATGTTGCCCAATGAGACCAAATGTTCCTGTGTTTTTGCAGACAGCCTTGTGCCTGATACACTGCTATCTCTGCCCCCATGCATCTGTCCATGGCCTTCTTCCACCCCCCAATGACGGCGGGGAGGTCCCTTTCCACGATTGGGCGATATCCCGCTTGGCACGTGTGAGACCCAGAAATAATAAGTGTTGCTTGTAATGGCTCCCACCGATCCCTTCTGTGCTGTGAAGTAAGAATAACTTAGGTTCAAGTGGTAACCGCCAGGACAGGACCTCTTCCAGACAAGAGGATATCTTACGCCAGAACGGCTGCAGTGCCCCACAGCTCCAGACTGTGTGTAGGAAGGTCCCCTCTGATTCGCCTCATCTAAGACATGTGGGGGACTGAATGGCACCCATTCGCCAGAGGCGGGAGCATGTATAGTATGCTCTATGAAGATATTTAAATTGGATCAGACGATATCTCGTGGCAATGGTGGCACCCCTTGGGCTAACTAAGGCTTCAGTCCAGTCATCATCTGTGAGATCTGGGATGTCAACTTCACAGGCGGCTCGCGTTGTGTGTAATGTAGTTTGGCTATGGGTGATCAATGTCTGGTAGATCTGCCGGATTTTGTGTGCGCCAAGGTCGCCCATCAGTAGGCGTCCCTACAGGGGGTGAAACTTCAGCAAACGGTCCAGAGAGCGGATCAGGGCATGTCTTAGCTGCAGGTATTTATAGAATTGTGTACGGTGGAGATGGTATTCTGTTTGCAACTGCTGGAAGGATTTGAGTGTGGACCCTTGCATTACATCGCCTAGCGTGGAGATTCCAATGAGGTCCCATGCCTGGAAACCTGGGAGCATAGGGGTTGTCTGTGTCAGGCATCCCTCCCAACCCATCTTCTTCACTGTGTGGTGCCAGAGCTGTATGACGACTCTACAAGTGAGGGGTAGATGGTCCAGGATGTTACGGCTGTAGAGAAAGCTCAGGAGGGGTGTGTTCCCCATCGCAAGTCTTTCTACTGCGAACGCTGGGTCTGTGTGTGAACTGTAACTCCACTCATTTATATTCAGCAGGTGGGATGCTGTATAATAACCATATATGTCAGCTGCTGCTATCCCACCACAATATGTCGACTGGGTGCAGGTTCGTAATGCGACGCAAAAAGCGCCCCCCCCCCACATAAGAAGCAGTTGAGGAGTGCGTTTACCTGGGCAAACCATGCTCCTGGGATAGTGTATGGGAAATTTTGTAGCTGGTACAAAATACGGGGTAGGGAGACCATTTTAAAAATTGCTGACCGCCCGAACAGAGACAGAGGCAGAGGGACCATCCCCTTGTCTCCTCCCGGATACGGGATAGTAATGGATTGATGGTGCGTGCTCAGGATATCGTGGGACATGGCGAAATGTAGACCCCTAGGTATTTAAAGCCCCCTGTAGCGTGAGCCAGTTGTGAAGCCCAAGTGCCACACCCTTGGTCACCACATACTGGGAACAGCACTGATTTCGCTGGGTTGGTTCCAAGGCCGGAGATCTCCCGAAATACCTGGAGCATCTGGAGAATTCGCGGGCCGGAAAATCCGGAATCCGTTAAGAAGAACAGCATATCGTCTGCGTATAGCGCAATCCTGTCGGACCTGTCTGCTGACCAGTCGTTTCCCCTTACCAAAGGGTCTCGCCTCACCCATGCCGCTAAGGGCTCTATTGCAAGTGCAAACGATAGTGGGGAAAGAGGGCAACCATGTCTCGTACACCGACGGATTGTGAAGTGCACCGACCTAATTCTCGCCACCGAGGCTGAGAGCTTTGTATATAATAGCTGTATATAGGATAAGAAGCGTGGACCGAAGTTGAGGGTTCGGAGGAGCTGAAATAGGTAAGTCCAGCTTAAGGAGTCAAACCCCTTGTCTATATCGGCCAACAGAATGGGCGCGAGGCGGCCCAATTCTGGGACTTTCGCAATGGCATTATGGACTCGCCTAATAGTATGCCGGGTAGAGCGGCGTGGCATGAAGCTAGCCTGGTCAGCGTGGACAAGCTCATGAATATATGAGTGAAGGCGGTCGGCAAGAACTTTGCCCAATAATTTAGATTTGAGGTTCAAGAGAGAGATTGAGCGGTAGGATGAGGGTTCTCCAGGGGTCGTCCCGGTTTAAGGAACACCACTATTTCGGTGTGGCACCAATCGGGGGCAGAATGCGTTGTTCTAAGGCTTCATTGAGTGCATCCAGCAGGTGTGGACCGAGCTGGGACATATGCGATCGTAAAAATTCACTTGGGAATCTATGAGGACCAGGCGCTCGGCCAGGGTGTATGTTCGACAAGGCTGCACCAAGTTCTTCTACCATTATGGGAGCGTCTAATTGGTCTCGTATGTGGTGGGATAACTTATGGGGCGGTATGTCTTTTAGGAATTTCCCTATCAGCGCACTCGATATGAGTTCTTTCTCAGCATAAAGGGAGGTATAGTAGGTTGCAAACGCCTGAGCCACCGCTTCGGGGGTGGTGCACAGAATCCCTTCTGCATTTTGCAGCACATGCACCGAGGCGGGGGACAGCGTAGCTTGACATAGGTGGCGAAGCATCTTACTCGATTTATCACCCCACTGATAAATTCTATGTTGAGTCGCCAACCATATCTCTTGGGCCTCGTTAGTGAGATGTTGATGTAGCTGCTGTTGTGTTGGGAGGAGACAGCGCTGTGGCCCTGGGCCTTTGCCCTCCGTCATCTTGGCCTCCAGAGCCCGCTGGCGATTTTCTAAGAGCTACTTCTTGGGCTAGGCTACTGCGGTTTTTGCCTGCACGATAACTGATGTCCACACCACGGATTGTGGTTTTGAGGGCTTCCCACAGTATTATACTGGAGGGGGCGGTAGCCACGTTGGATGCTAGGTAATCTGTGATCACCTGTCAGAGGATATTTTGATAGCCCGGGTCGCACAGGTGCCAGGGTGACATTCGCCATCCAAAGGGGGTTTTGTTTGGCCCAATACATAATTTGAGAGAGACCGGTGAATGGTCTGAAAGACCTCTGGGTAGGATGGAAACTGACGAGGCCCTATGTATGTAGCTGCATGGCAGAAAAAGAAAAGGTAGTCTAGCCTAGTTAAAGATCCATGTACTGCTGAGAGAAAGGTAAAGCCTAGCTCTGCTGGGTGATATGCGCGCCATGCATCCAACCACCCCAGGGTAGAGGCTAGTTGGTGTAGTTTAGATTCTCCCATTTGGGGGCTGTGGCCTGTCTCACCCCTACGATCTATGGGTTCCATGATGTTGTTCCAATCGCCACCTTTCACCGTCAGACCGTCTGGGAGTTCCCCCCAAAGTCGTGTAATCCTGTCTATAAAAGTGTGTCCCAGAGGGGGAGGGGCATAAATGCTGCCAATTGTCAATGTTTCCCCGTGTAGTATGTCTGTCACTATAGAGCCCACCTGGATCCTACGATGTATAAGAATGGCCGTGCCGCGTGATCTGCGGGTAAACCCTGAGTGGTACACTGTGTCATAGCGAAACGGGCCAGACATAGGGCTTTATTGCCCAGCAGGTGAGTCTCTTGTAGGAGGAGAATGTCTGCCTTGAATTGTTTGGCTTGCCTAAGGACAGCACCTCTTTTAATTTTATCAAGCACCCCTCTAACGTTCCAGGTCATGAGGTTGAGTCCTCCAGGCTGAGAGTTATTATTATGCGTAGTCATCTGTCACTTCGGGAGGATGCCAGCTGAAGTGAACGTGTGGAAATGCAATGAAGTCACTGCGCCCATGTCTGAACTGAAATAACCCTTGCACTAGTGTGCGGAATGTCGCGCCCCTCCTCCCCCCACCCCAATACTTCCACCAACAGGGAGTATATGTCGCAGTTGGACGGTGCCCAGGGCCCCAACGGAGGGCCCCAAGGGGCCTCCACCAATAGCACCCCAACTTTCCTATGTACTTAACCATGATTGTTCAGGGCGTGTAATAGGCATCAAGCCTAGACCCCCACGCCGTTTTTGCACCCCAGACGAACCATAGTCCTCAAAGTAGTGAATGTCTATGTTCGGAGCCACTGATCGGGGAGGCGGGGATGCCCCCGGTGCGTTCATGACTCATCGCCCTCTGTCTGGGAGTGCCAGTTGGACCTCGATCTGTGCCATCTCCTTGAGTTGACCTATTTCGGGCAGTTTCTGTGGGTGCCCTGCGAGGAATTGGACTCCAGAGGTGGCGGGGTATGTGGTCTGAGATGGACTGCATCATCGGCCCATGCGAAGATTGCCTCCATTGTGTCGAAGAAGAGGGACTTGGAGTTGTATATAATTCTCATTCGGGCTGGATATAGCAACATATATTGAACGTTCAGTTCTCTGGGACGACGCTTGGCTGCGGTGAAGTATTTGCATTGCTGCTGAACTAGACGGGTATAGTCAAGGAAAATCATGATGGCGTGTGAATTGTAGAGCAGTTTATTCCTCTAATTTCTGGCATATTGAAGGATGGTGTCTCGATCTATATAGTTCAGCAGTTTGGCTATGACTGGCCTGGGGCTTTCCCCCAGAGGGGGTTTTCTTGTCAGTGCCCAGTGGGCTCTCTCCACAACAAAACAGGGGGACAAGGAGTGCACGGGCAGGAGGGATTTCAACCATTGTGTGAGGAAGCATTCCATAGAGGAACCTTCACACCCCTCTGGAAAGCCAGTAAGGCGTAGATTGTTTTGTCTGGAGCGACTGTCCGCATCTTCCACCCGGGAAGCTAGCTCCTGTGTTACGACGGTGAGTCTATTCACTTTTTGCTGTAGTGTTGCTCCTGTGTCTTCAACCATCGATACACGGGTTTCTGCCTCTGTAATGCGTTCCAGGCCTTTCTGAGATCTTGCCGCAAGAAGGAGACCTCTGATTCAACTGTGCTGATCTTCGCGTCCAGTGTGTCCCAGGCCTGGGTGATTGCGGCTAGCAAGGCGGCGTTGTCGGGGATGGGGTTCCCGTTGTCAGCATTACTTGCGCCGCTGATGGCTGTGGTAAATTGGTCCAGTGTGCTTTGCTTTGAAGTGGGGCCTGCCGGCTTATCCTTGGCCATGATGGCTGAGGAGGGCCTGGGGGCCACGTGTATGTTATTTCCTCTCTCTTTGTCCATCCCCACCCCCGAATTATTATCTAGTAGGCTTCTTCGTGGAGTGTCTCACCTTCTCAGGTGCTTCCAGTGGGGGTATCTGCGTGTACTACTGTGGGCCAGGCCTCACGGAACCCGACTGCCCCGGGCCACAAGCAGCACCAGGCCTGTCCCGGCTGCCTCCGCAGCCCGGTGGCAGCCCGCCAAGTCGGCCCCCTAAAGGGACCAGACTCACCAGTCCGCTGGCCCAGAGCTCCTCCCACGCAGGCGCCACGCAGGCTCCGGGGCACTCCGACTGCTGCTCCCAGCGAGATGTAAGGAACGGGGTCTGGGCCCACAGCCCATGCACGTGGTCAATTTGGGTCCAAGGGCCCCCAACGGGGACATCCCCAAGGCCAGCTCCAGATGCCAGCAGTGCCATGGTATGTGTGAGGAATCTTCGGCGCACCCAGCACCTCAGGGGGGCCTATCTGAAGTGCCGTATGTGTCCAGGGGGTCAGTCCGGCCCCGTCTGAAGCCCCGGGGAATCAGCGGCCCGTCCCTCCAGCAGGCCCAGCAGAGTGCCGCACCAGACCTGCGCGGCCGGCGGGGACAATCACCTCCTCAATTAGGGCCCAGAGGGCCGGCGCCGGCCAACTGCGATGATGGCCATCATGTGGTGTAGGCCGCTGCAATCGGGCCGCCGCGCCGCTATCCGCTGCTGTGTCAGGCTTCACTGGGGTTCTGAAGGGACCCCGATGTATGGCGGCGGTCCCGTGTATGTCTGCAGCGATCCTGTCAGGCCGCAGCACCGGCCCCATCCATGTTACCCACCGGGCCTCCGGGATTGTGTGGGCCCTGGCGGCGAGGCCTCAAATCTGACCCCGGCAAGGATGGCTGGGCCGCCCCCTCTGGCCCCAGGCTCCTCGGGGACCGGTAGGACTCCTCGGGGCGATGTCTGTATCACCACGGGCTGCACCCACGGCCCAAGTGCTTGCATCTGTCGGGCACCCAATGGCACCCACTTGCCGGTGCAGGTCCGACCACAAGGCCGCAGCTCCTCCCTCCCAAGTTTGGCATCTCCTGGACACAGAATCGTGTGCTGCACCGGGACCAAGGACGCAGCTGGGCTAACGCTGTCAGGAGCATTGTAGTTCGGTTCGACTGATTACGTCGGATTTTGGGCTTGGGCGGTCGGAGCTTCACTAAGCTGCGGCCGCCATGATAGCTGTCCAAGCCACGCCCCCCATTGTTGTACTTTTAATATACAAATTGTAGACTTATTAATTGCTGTCGCATTTCAACAGATTACTAAAAATTGGAAGAATGCTCTGCATATCTACTTTCAAGCATGATGGTATGGTGTTAGTTATAATCATAGATTAGATAGAGCGTATACTGTCCCAATGTCTCTTACTATTAAACGAAATTCTCTGTGGTCTCCAGGAACCATTTTTTCTAGATTCCTCAGTTTCAAGAACTTTCATACATCAACCCTTAACTGATGAAGTATCTAAACCTCCTTGAATATATTATTTTTCTTCCTAGAGCTTCCATACTAATAGTAATGTGTTTTGCTTTTTTGTTTCACTGATAATATGTACTCTATGATTTTTGTGATTCCAATACTGTTTATAATTATGCTAATTTCATTACATGAGAAGTGCTTTTATTTTTTGCCCTTGCTATTTTCTTTTTCCCTCCCCTTCTTATCCTGTTTTCTACATATAATTGCAAAAATGTTCCTGTTCCATCTTATTATTGTTCAAATGTTTTCAATACATCGTTATTATATTATATTGCAAATCTGCTACCTATTATTTCCCTTTTTCCTACTTAATAAACTTTACTTTTAAAACTAAAAAAAATTGTTACACACTTAGGGGCCGATTCCGATTCGGGCCGGAAATCTCTCCGACCGAGCCGGACCCGGAGAGATTTCCGACCGAATCGGACCCGTGCAGCCCGACCGAACGAGTACGATGCGTCCGTATGCTATCGTACTCGAGTCGGTCGGACTCCCATTGAAGTCAATGGGAGCCGGTCGTACAACGTGTACGCGGCTCCCATTGCCTCAATGGGTGCGAGGCGAACAAGGGCGCCCCCTACAGCGGGTACTCGGCGAAGCGACTCGCGCCGTACACGCACAGGTAGGGGGGACTCATGGGTCCCCCCTGTGTGCGACTCGCGCGGCTACGCGTACAGGGGGGTCCGACACAGACCCCCGAAGTACGGCTCCGACTGCTCTTTCGAGCCGGATGGCGCGTGTCGGTCAGACTGCTCGCGGCGTATATCGTACTTACCCGGCCGGGGAACGTCTCCATTGCGAGTTGCGAGTCGTGTCCGAGCGAGTCGGTCGGTGCGGTTCGACCCGGGAACGAGTCGGTCGGAGCGGTTGGGACGCCCGAACGAGTCGGTCGGCGATTTCGCATCGTACTCGCTCATCCGGACGCGCGTACGAATCGGTCGGGAAATAGGGCTCCGAATCGGATCCGGTTATGCCAAATCCGATTCGGAGCCCTACCGGCCGAGATCGGAATCGGCCCCTTAATGTACTGCCTGTAATCTGTTTAATCCTGTGTTTTATGTGCACTAATTTACATTAAATACATATCTGAATCTAATGAAGTTATTTTACCCCATTAACTAATTTATTAGATTGATGTATTTTAATTGAGTACATTATTGAATGTTTTGGATTCTTTGGTTCTGTTAGCCAAAAGAAATCAATACAATTAAATATAATTAAAACAACAGCCAAATTGACCAATAGCAAATGTGTGCCTCGGCAGCAGAATGAAATAATGAATCCACCCACCACCATCAGGGCTTGGGGGCTCTGATGACAGAAGGCTGAAGGTTCCAACCAAGGAGATGTTAGAGCTGGAAGCTGCAAATAAGCACAGGAGAATGCACCGGAACAGCATCCAGCACCAGAAAGGAGAAACCCCAAAGGGAAGGTGCAGGAACCGAATGGTGGTGCAGTGGAATGAAAAAGAAGGTGCAAATTACACCACTGCATATGGGTCAGTGCAATGTATGCGTTAGGAAAATCCATATTTCATTTGTCAACCCTGCCTTTTTTAAATGGGTCTCTTGCTAACAAAACATCATTTCACATCTTTTTTCAAGTTTTCTTTCCTAAAACACTCATCACCTCTGATTCATTTTTTAGCTCACCAGATTTCTCGTCCATCTTTAATCTTTATTTTCAATGCTGCCTTTATGAAGGTAAATAAACAACTAATGACAGCTTGTGAGACATCAAGGCTATAAGACCTGTACACTGACACGGGGGACCGACCCAGATATTGTCATACGGACAACTGCAAGGACACAGTAGTGTACTGACATATGAATACTGATAGGGAGGTGCTGATTGCAGACACAGGAGGCTACATGGAGACACTGCCACTGGGGCACTGCCAGTGGGACACGGACACTAGAACACTGGCAGAGAGGCAGCAAAACTGACATGGGCATGTTAAAATTGAGATATAAGGCCTAGTGAGGTTTTAGAATTTAGCATTGATTTTAGTGAAGGGCTGCATTATAATGGCATAGAAATCATGTACAGCACCGCTGCTGCACAGATGGCCTGGGGAGGCTCCTCCGTAATGGCAGAGGAGCGTCACCCCACTGGTTAGTCAGTCAGCGGTCTAGCAAATGACCGCTGATTGAACCGATGCCAACAGTGTAGGGCGGGACCTGGCACAGCAGGGTGGAGTGGTATGCGCAATGTAAGTGTGCATGTCTGTTTGGCTGGCTGTCTTAGGCCTTTCAAACAGACATGCGCACTTAAGTTTCTCCAGCCCAGCTGTGTTACACAGCCAGGTTTGAGAAAGGTCACAGGCGCCTAGGCACTGTCTGAGAGGCGAACCATGCCGCTCAGACCAATCCTGGCGCTGCTCTCATATCGTGAGAGCAGCTCCAGTATTGGGTGCGAAGCCTGTGCCCCAGTGCATGCTGGGACTCAAGGAGAGCCGGAGAAGAGGACCAAGGTGGGCGCTGCATACTCAGGCAAGTTTTTTAATTTAATTATTATTCCCCTGTCCCGCCCTCCCACTTCAGTACTGCGGCAGATGGCGGGCTGAATTGAGCAAGTGGGCTGCGGCTGAACTACCAGTTCACAGGAGGCTGTGCACTAGAGGGTGAGGGGAAGATCCTCTAATTCGTTGGGATGCCTATTTAAAAAAATTAGAGACATATTCTGATGACAGTACCCGTGAAGCAGTACAGATTGCTGGACATGATAAGGGAATCGCTTACCATGCCGAGATGCTTACTGCATGCAGACATGCATAGAGGTACACTTGGGGTGGGAGAGGGTAGACAGGACATGAGTCATCTGGAATGACGGGTGCAGGAGCATACTGATCATGTGGTGGGGCACTAAGGATGTCACAATACTTTGCGGTTTTGGTTTTGGTGTATTATTTGAGGTATCATGTATATTGAGCTATGACATTACACCTGGCTCCCGTCTGTTGATACGGAGTATTGTTGTTGTATACGATTTGTGGATATGATCTATATTTGTAAAACAAATAAACACATTTAAAAAAAACAAAAAACATTGAGATAGTGACACACACTGAAATGATAACATGGGCCGCAAACATGGACACTAGGACACTGACAACGGATACCATTCATGGATGTCAAGTGGATGATGCAACCATTCTTTCTTTGGGACCAATGGTAGAAAGCTCATCATGCCTTGGTGTTACAAGCGCAAGCCTTGACCCTGTCTCTACATCATAGGTCCCTATGGGCACGCCGCTTCCTGTCACGCCGCAAGCTCCCGCTGCAATCGGGCACACTCTCTGCAACATCTGGTGACTACCCAGGGACATCCTGGGGAACCGGATGCATAGATTGTGCATGAAAATTAGCTCTCTTCTGAAAAAATCCTGAAGGAAATAGACAAAGATATGCGGAGTGTGCAAGAAGACGGTTTCAGTGGCAGTCTAATGTGCCTATTTGAGGATTTGAAGAAAGATCGAGGAAGAGACTGAAGAACAACAGCCATATTCTATAAATACTGGACAAATACATTTAGTTCATTCAGGAAAATATGTCTCACGGTACCAGGATTCAATTAAGATAATTTTAGAGCAAACAATGCAACAACAGTGGAGTTTTAATGTTGTTAGATAATGGGAATCAGGCGAGTTGTGCAGGTCATTCCATACGACTGTAGTTGGCCACGTATTCTCATAATGTCAAATTTCAATCTGGTTTTAAGTTTTTATGTAATGAAAAGATAAAGAGGTGTTTTAGATTAACAATACTTCATATTTTGCTAAGTTTCAAAACTGTGGGGTCATACTTTGGGGTGTTGGCCATACATGGGTTTTGCAGTATAAGATCAAATAGTAAAGACATAAATAAAATTGAGCGTGACATCATTACTGCTTCATTTGCAAGCAAAGAGATTAGACCAAATTTATGTTTTAGTATGGTTGTAGAATGCTGGGGATCAGATATATTTGTGAATAATAGTTAATTTATATAATTCGTGCAAGAATGAGCGAGGGGTGAAAGGGCTGAAATTAAAAATATTTGTTGGTGTAGGTATCCCTTTCGAGTTGTAAAAAGTGTCATTAGTGGGTGCAAATGACAGGACAAAATCATGGAATAAATGAAGTCCCAAAATAAGATGTCAACCCTGGAACAGGTTGTAGTTGTCTTTTCTCTTCCATGTCAGGGGGAACATAAGCCCACCGCCTGGGAGAGATGTTTTGTGGGCCTGGTCCCTAGTAAATGAGGTCCCTGATTCACGGAATCAGGGACATTTGCGTTATTGTTGATGCCCTCATTTGAATCGCAAGACAATTCCAAATACATAAGTACAGCAAATCTTCCACCATCCTTTTTTAGGGCTGGTGGAGTTAACACGGGTGATCCAAAGGGTGGGCACAGAGATGTCCATTGGGAACCGATTTTCACAGCTAATTGCAGTCCCAGATTTAGTGGGTCATTTGGACCCAATTTAACATGGGTGTAAAAACACCTTAAGGAAATTACGTACGAGCTGGGTGTCCCCAGGGTGTTTGCACCCGATTTAAAATTTGGTACTAATAATGGGAATAATGCATATTTTAACCCATCTTGCTCACACTATTGGGGCTAATCACAAAGAAAAGTTGCACTTGTAAGTAATTTGCACATGTAACTTTACTCTTACACTTTTGAGTAACTTTACTACTTTTCCTAATCAAGATGAATATATTCAGTACTAGATCAAGAACCTTTATACATAAAAAACTGATGTTTGAGAACATAACTGAAAATTAAATAATGGAAGAGTTTAATTGTGGAGAGAGCTATTTTACATATAATAAATAATTAAACTATTACGAATAATTAAGCTACAAATTTTGGGAAAAAGAATGTAAATGTTTCTGGATTCCTGAATGCTTTAACATATCTTTAGTGTAATGTAATGGATGTAATAAACGATTGACTCACTGTAATCCTTTAAAACACTAGCATCAACTTTACCCACATCTCAACACTCAGCACTGCAATACAAATAAAACATCATAGGCACACATAACCGTGCATGCTCCAGGTCACTCAGGAAGCAGTAGTTAGGCTTATGTATTCCTGACACCACCATTCATGAAAAGAAGCCAATTCAGACCTGCAGTCTCTAAACAAGAATCTGACAAGTCAAAACATTTACTTGGTCAGGTCACCCTATTCGATCCAGCATTGCACAGTTAAGACGAGATTTCCTGCTTCATTTTTCTGGCAGCCATTCAACAGTGTTAGTTGCCCTAGAGTCTTTGACTAAGAGCATATGAGACCAAGGATGTTGAGATGGAAAAGTCTCTTGCATGGACGTGTACCCTAGCAATAGTGTCTGCATCCCTGGTACTGATTTTTGTTGTCATGGGCGTATGCGTAATGACACTGGACTGTCTCATGGATTACATTCTTGCTGGACTGGGAGTGGCATGCAAAGTGCTACCCTCATAGTGGTAAAAGGTTACTGTCTTTGCCAAGAGTAAAGTAGCACCAGGGCAGTGGTGGCAGCATGTTGTATAGTGATCATTCGATGTGAACAGGTCTTTTTTTTACCTGTGCTTTCAGGCTCACTAATGTAAAGTTCTGCTGCTCTGTGCTTAACTCACCCTTGGTCTACATCAAGTTAGTATTGGCCCTGTGCAGTGCATGTATGTAGTATGCATGTGCTGGGTGTATATGTGCATTTAAATGATACAGTACATGGTAGAGTGTGGGTTCCATTTTTAGAAACCCAGGGCTGACTGGAGGAGCACGAAGAGGTAGGGGAACTTCCATGGGCAGATTTCT
Organism: Calotriton arnoldi; assembly: GCA_963921515.1. NCBI lineage: Eukaryota > Metazoa > Chordata > Amphibia > Caudata > Salamandridae > Calotriton > Calotriton arnoldi. The sequence continues at coordinate 1,661,537 of CAWUFW010001370.1, forward strand.
GGGTAGCTGCATTCCAGTGAGCTGGATGGGGCACATATACACTGGAGAAAGGAGAGCCAGGCTTTTCAGAAGGGGTGGGTGGAAATAGCAGAGTTTTACTCCAGAACTCCAGGGAATTCCACAGAGTTACATGAAAATGGGCAGAAATAGGCACGTAGCGCTGCTCGTGCCGATTTTTAGCGCCAGGAGCTTGTTCCACACTGCAAAATCAGTGTGAACGACAACACATGGAACACGCCAAAGGGTGATGCTTTTTTTCTGCCGCTCGAGTTGATTTTCTACTTAACGGCAACTTTCTCACCACAAACGGTTGCAACCGCCAGCGATCGCCCGCATTGGGAAATTCTTGCTGGGTACCCTCCTAGTACCCAAAAATCGAGCTAGGGGATGCCAATTCTCGCTTGTCAACTTACCGTTGACGAGCTGTGAGTAAGAAAAAACTTTGCCATGCAGCGGTTTGTGAAGTTTGGCCGGAGCTCTGCGTTATAAATGTAATGCGGAGTGGCTAAAACTCCACGAACTCTGCCAGGTGGAGCGGAATTTATTGCCCACCCCTACTCTTCAGTGCACTTCAAAGGGTGCTCTTTGTTCACTGGAAAGTGGCGAGGGCACATCTCAGGAAGGAGATGGGGCTGATGAGAGAATCATAAAGAGAAAGGCTGGGGACGTGGGTTAACCTTTTGATACACATATCACTGTGGCCAACATCCAGATGTGAACCTCTAGTCACTCGCATGGCCTGTGTTGTGGGCTATCCAGATTATGTTAATCCAGATTTGGAGTTGCTCCTGCTGTGACAGACTGCTTTCTGGAGGAAGGGCAAAGCAGAGGCGAGAGCACTTCAAAAGGAAGCAGACCCCCAATGCAAACTTCAAAGACTCTAAATAACATTTGTTTTCTGGAAATGGACTATAAGAAGGGGAGCTGAAGGCCCCCAAAGTTGTCAACTGTCAAGCAGCCAGTTCTGCAGCACAAGGAGGGCAAGCTCTGTAAGAGTTCTGCCTGTGGCCAGGACTGGCCGTTAAGACCTTCCAGTCTCCCAGCTGGGTGAGAGGACATGACAAAGGGAAATCCCAGACCAACTTGAAAGCTGGTGACCCGTGTGCTAGGTGGGGCTGCTGAGAAGTTTACTGCCATGCGTATTATGCCGTCACCTGTATGTGGAGTAAGGTCAGTGACCCAGGTGGGGCCACCGGAAAGGACAATGATTGTAGCCTGGTTGATGCTGTCGTCGAGAAGAGAGACTGCGGTGGTGACCCATGTGGGCCCGAGTCCTAACTGAGGATCAGAAGCAAAGCTGTCAAATCCCTCCCCTACCGGAGGATCGCAGAGGACACCCAGCCGCTGCACCTGTAGAGCCGCAAGTGATACCTACCAAATGCAGCCACTGCATTGTCAGTGCCTGAGTTTCAGACACACTCAAATCCTCTGGTCATGCATTCCCTGCTGGCATGGGTAAGACTGATTGAAGGCCTGGGGGGGGACTTGTCTTCCAGATAGCGCTTCAGCGCTGGAACACTTTTGACTTTTCCAAAATAGTCAAGGTGGCACTCTTGAGGGTCAGACTGCTAGTAAGACCTAACCAAGATTGGGCCCAGTAGCTCCTGCTTGCCCCATGGCCCTCTGAAAGGGGTTCTGACAATGGATGTATTCTGCTATAACCTGGTAGGGCTTCCAAAGGTCTAAGGGTTAGAACCCCTACTTCTCTCACCCATGAACTCTCTCACATCCACCTAATAAGAACTTCCTCTCCATATCTCCTGCTTCATCCTGACTGTCACATGCTTCCACAAACACTATAAACACCTCAGCCACCCACGGTCTCACAATAATCTCAACAAGATACATCTGACTACAACGTGCACCAAATACACTACACACACTTCATTTCATGCTGATCAAAACTCACAACACAGTCTTACAAGCAAGTGCTATATTAGAACTGTGCACCATACACAGTCTCAAACCATATTCATAAAAAAAACCTGCCTCTGCCTCTTCTTCACACACATCCTAGATGTTTAGGACACGCCAGCTTACAGCATCCTGCACATTGACTGACCCAATAGATCAAGTAGCGGCATTGTTATCACCCACATATAAACAGGAAGCTTCCACATCCACCTAACTGCTCCTTGAAGCTTGGTATGTCAGATGATCACATTTTACCTGATCCAGCCATCTCTTCTCTTCCAAGATCTCCAAACTCATCACCACAGCATAAATCAGCTACTTGATCAACGTCTTCCTCTGTGTCTGCATCACTTCAGATGACAGAACAGTGAAGCCTGTGAAGGAAACATTCCTAGTGGTTCAGGAAACTTTGAACATCAAACAGCTTATCACTCTACTAACCCACACTAAGAACAACACCTAAGAATTCATGTGCACAGCCAACATCAACTTCACACGTCTTGTACTTGATATGCTTTATTGGACTTACCATAACCTACACTACCCCAGATCTGCTAACACCAACAAAGGACCAATAAGACCATCACAGTGAATGTGCATATGATTCAAGCACTTTCCCATCAACACACTTCAAGACAACTTAATAATGTTAGCTTACACATTTAACCCTGTTTTTCACATCTATTTCCTGATCACCAGCCCCACCTTCCAGAGCACAGCAGAAATAGAAGACCTGATCCACACTTCATCAGCAAAAGGCAAGGCATCTCCACAATGGTACATACAAGAACACATCATCAGAGGGCAGGAGGAGAAATGATGATGAGCACAACTGCAGGCACACCCCACACAACCAAAGTACTTCTGAGCACCCCACGGGATGCACAGCACAAAAGACAAGACAATGTATACCACCACAATCATCAATGAGACATCCAACAGAAACAGAGAACTTTGCAAAGCATTCAAACTTTGGAACCTGCCCCTGACTCAAACATGAAATACTTAAAAGAGAAATTCACTATCATCAACAACTTATTCAAAGAGAAGAACAACAAAAGCAACACCACATTGGAAACACAGAAGTGCCCATCTTCTCTCTAGTAATGCCATTTCGTGACATAAGAAAATGGACCAACTTCAATCCTCTCCACAGATGTCCTCTTAAGCATCCTCTTCTCACTGAGAGACACCTCATACATAAAGGTATCATCTTATAAACAGTACATAGTACTACAGAGCCATTACAGTGGCAGCAACAGGCTAAAATAAATAACAACATAACACAATTTCATTACCAACAGTGAAGGTCTTTTCATGTGATCCCTTAAACACCACCACCTCTACGTGAATACGCACTTTCTCAAAGCATCTTACTCGATTCCCTCAAGATCAGACCAATCATGCCAATTGTGAAGAAATTCAATGTAGACTCCAGTCATAATGCAAATCATCAAGCAATCACAAATTGACCATTCTTGGTTTAGTTAATCAAAAAGCAATCACAATTCAGTTGTAGCCATGCCTCAGTAACAAACTAAAAAGAGCACGCAGGATACTCCAACATCAGACTACAGGCAACCATCTCAGCACCAAGACCACACAAAAGTCACTGTATTTCTCTCTGTTAGCACTACATTTTACAGAAAGCTTTCCTGGGAATGCATTCCGCCCAATGCTTACCATTGGCATTGTGTTTTGTAACTCACAGTTGCTTGGTTTCTAGTTGCTGGCTTGATTTGTTTTAGGCTGTCCAGTATGTTTTTGTCCCTCCCATGGAACATAACCTGTTTACTGTATTCTTCCATGAGTGATTGCTTTCTGTCTAAAGGCCTCTAAATTTTGTGCTTATTCTGGTCACATTTTCTGTGCATTCAAAGAAAGAGGTCAAATGTTGGGATCTGTCTTCTGAGGGAGCTTGGTGTTTACTTTTTCTTTCTCTGACTTCAAAGTGAGAGGATTTATGTGACAATCATGCTGGGTAGTGGAGTAGCTGGCGGAAGGCTATTCAATGTTATTTTTTTCTATCACACAACAAAATTTAAATGTTTGTAAACAAACTCTACAAATATTTCAGAATATATCAGACTTCGGAAAGCATTAATGAAGCACATTTTTTGTAATTCTGAAGTAGGGTGGAATGAAATATCTTAATATGATCAAAACAAATCAATATACTTTGTGATGCTTTTTCCACACATTACCGTTGGTGTGCTGTACAGTTTTATCAGTAGAACTGTCTGTGCAACTGTAATGGTCGTTTCAATTGAAAATGTGTTTTATGTATGGGCAGTGCGCTGCCACACCCTCTATGACACTCAACTCCCCTTTATGCTACACCACTTCACACCACTCTACGCTAGTCCACTCTGCGACACTCTACACCACTCCATGACATTTTACTCCACTCTATGCCACTCCACTCCACGCATATTCACACTTTGCTACTTTACAACACTCCACTCTATACCACTTCATTCTTGGCCACTCTACTCCACTCTACGACTCTCCACGCCATTCTACGTCACTTCACTCTAGGCCACTCTACTCCACTCCATGCACTCCATCCCACGACACTCCAATCAACAACACTCCATGCCACTCTACATCACTGTACGCAACTCTACACCACTCCATTCTATGACACTTTACTCATCTCCACTCTACGCTATGCCACTCCACTCTACTCCACTCCACAGCACTTCACTCCACTCTATGGCATGCCACTGTATGAAACTTTACTCCACTCTATGACACTTTACTCCACTCAATGTCACTCCACTCTCACTCTACATCACTCCACTCTACGCCACTCTACACCGCTCCACTCCACTCTACAACCCTCTACTCCACTCGTTGCCACTCCACTCTCGTCCCTCCACTCTACTCCACTCTAAAACACTCTACTCCAATGTATGGCATGACACTCTACTCCACTCTATGTCCCTCCACTCTACGACCCTCCACTCTACTCCCCTCTACATCACTTCATTCTACACCGCTCCACGACACTGTACTCCATGATACAACACTCTACTCTATGCCACTCTACTCACTCCATACCATTCCACTGTATGCCACTCTCCTCTATGCCACTAACCTTTAGCCATGCTGAACAGCAGTGAAGCTGTTGTCTAATATAGAAAAACGCATTGGTAAAGCCAATAGCACTTGCATAGGCAAGACCTATTGGTTTGGCAAATGCTTGTTCACATAGCCACTTCAGGTCCTATGCCCAAACCACTGGCAATGTGCTACTCTCAGTTGGACCACCCACAATATGTACTTCCCTTGCAATTAACCCTGTGCACTTCTCTGTCCTTTGTTGTTACTCATCACTAAACCCTCCTGCATGCTCACCTCAAAACTAGCACAGCATAAAAAAGGCATCCAATTCCTGCACTCAGAGCCAAAGTTATACACCCTTGTTTGCAATTCTGCCTCTATTTACAAGAGGATATTGTGAATCTAGTATGGGTGATTGGTGGCCTCAATTGAAGCATAGATATGCAGGGACGAAAAGAAGCCAGTCTGGAGCACACAATCATTTTGCAGGGGTCCTGATATTTTGTTTTATGTTATTGGCCAACCATTAGAGACCTTTTTTATGCTTCTTTAACCTCTGAATAAAGTACCACATCAGACAACCAACATTCAGGATGGTTTCTTTTGCAAGTTGACCCAACATGAAAGGTGAACCCCACTGTGTTAGTCAGCATCATGCATTGCTTTCAGCACATAGGGGCCGATTCCGATCTCGGCCGGTAGGGCTCCGAATCGGATTCGGCTTAACCGGATCCGATTCGGAGCCCTATTTCCCGACCGAATCGTACGTGCGTCCGGGCGAGCGAGTACGATGCGAATTCGCCGACCGACTCGTCCGGGCGTCCCGACCGCTCCGACCGACTCGTTCCCGGCTCGAACCGCACCGACCGACTCGCTCGGACCCGACTCGCACCGCGCAATGGAGACGTTCCCCGGCCGGGTAAGTACGATGCGCGCCGCGAGCAGTCCGACCGAGCCGCGCACTCCGGCTCGAAAGAGCAGTCGGAGCCGTACTTTGGGGGTCCGTGTCGGACCCCCCTGTACGCGTACCCGCGCGAGTCGCACACGGGGGGACCCATGGGTCCCCCCTACTTGTGCGTGTACGGCGCGAATCGCTTCGCCACGTACACGTAGTAGGGGGCGCCCTTGTCCGCATCGCACCCATTGAGGCAATGGGAGCCCGCGTACGCGTTGTACGACAGGCTCCCATTGACTTCAATGGGAGTCCGACCGACTCGAGTCCGATGGCATACGTGCGCATCGTACTCGTTCGGTCGGGCTGCACGGGTCCGATTCGGTCGGATATCTCTCCGGGTCCGGCTCGGTCGGAGAGATTTCCGGCCCGAATCGGAATCGGCCCCATAGTGTTTACTTTGAAATTCTGTACTGTGCGTAGTCCTAAATAAATACAAGCATCAAGGCAGGATTCCCCTCCTAGCAGTTATGTTATTTTACATGAATTTGCAACGTGTACTATCACCCATCCCGGCGCTGAGCAAGTGTATATGCCTAGCGCTCCTATCATAGGTTGGTTAATTGAAAAGCCAGGTCTTCAGCTTCTTGCTGAATTCAAGAGAGAGTAGGAGGCTCTGATGTGGAGTGGGAGGTCATTCCAGTTTTCTTAACTGAAGCAAGAACATAAAGGTGCCCAGATTAAAAAGAGAAAATGCAGGAAAGGATTCAGGCATTCACAGACAAAGTTGTAGGCCTTTCACAACTGAGTAGAACACCCACTGCACACCTGAAAGTGGTTCGGGCTTTGGCAGAAAGTTCTGAAAAAAACTTTCGGTGGTTTGGCAACATCGAGAGGTATTTTGTGAAAATCAATACAGGCTAAATATTTAACTGAAAGGATAATATTTAGCAGCACACACTTCACTTAATAGCAGAGATGTCCTTCACTGTTTGCCAAAATTCTACATGCGATAAAGCACGGTTTCTGTCATGCTGTATATTTTTCTTGAATACAGCAATGGATTGAAGTTCTTAAATACTTTATAATACCATTGTTGATAGTTTTTTAAAACCAAGACACTTTGTAATTAAATGGTAAAAATTTACTGTGTTTTCATATTTTAGATCAAACTTTTCAAGTATATAAAAAAGCAGTTTTTGCATTCTCACGAGGCCAAAAAGGTACCCATATTCCTGATATATCCAGTGTCAACTGAATGGGGAGAGGAACTGTTAGAGTAAGAGGTGTTGAGTTTTGAATGGGGGAACAGGGGGCGGATTTACATACATTTTTTGCTGGGTTGTGACGCAAACCAACGCAAAATAGTTTTTTTCCAGATTTACTTTCCAGCGCAAAGCTTGATTTCAGCTGGAAAGTTGCACAAAGTAACACAAAGTGGCCCTTTGCCTTATTCTGTGTCACATGGATGTTCCATGGGTGGTAACTGGGAATTCCCATGTAACCACTCATGGTTTTTGACACAAAACCCTTTCTACTAACAATAGTAGACATGGTTTTGCACCAAAAAATAACACTACTTCAAAGCAGGCGTTAAAAGGAAGAAGTGCTTTTAATTCTCCTACCTTTTCCGAATTTGCATGTTTGCTGCACTGTACAGCACATATCTAAAGTGGGAAAAGTTTTCAAGTCTGTCTAGGCATAGGATTTTGTACTGAAAAGGTACCCTTTCAGAAAAAACCTATACAAGACATCACAATCTAGGTCTCGCCCATGCAAGAACTATTGGTTTTGCCAATGCATTTTAAACATGTTGTAAACCAGTGTGGCTGCTATTCAGCATGGCTAAAGGTTTGTGGCATAGAGGAGAGTGGTGTGGTGTGGAGTAGAGTATTGTGGAATGTTGTAGAGTGGCAAAGAGTGTCAGAGTGTCATGGAGAGGTGTAGAGGTGTAGAGTGGAGTGGCATAGAGTGGAGTGGCATAAAATGGAGTAGAATATCGTAGAGGTGAAGGGCGCAGAGTGTAGGGGCATGAAGTAGAGTGGAGTAGAGTGTCACAGAGTGAAGTGTCATAGAGTGGCCTAGAGTTGAGTTTCATAGAGTGGAGTGACATAGAGTGGAGGGGCATAGAACGACGTAGCATAGAGTGAAGTAATGTGCCGTAGAGTGGGGGCTCGTAGAGTGGGGTGGAGTGACATTGAGTAAAGGGGAGTAAAGTGTCGTAGAGTGGCATAGAGTGCTGTAGAGTGGAATGTCTTAGAATGAAGTGGCGTGGAGTGGCGTAGAGTAAAGTGGTGTAGAGTGGGGTGTAATAGACTGGACTGGTGTAGAGTGTTGTAGAGTAACATGGTGTAGAGTGGAGTACAGTGTCAAAGAATGAAGTGTCTTAGAGTGGAATGGAGTAGTTTCAGAGTGCAGTATCATGGAGTGGAGTGTCATACAGTGTAGTTGAGTAGAATGTCATAGGGCCTGATTCACAGAACTAACTTACGTCACAAACGTAAGTTAGTACTTTTGGTATTCACAGAATACACTTACTCATTTTGGTATTCACAGAATGAACTTACTCATTTCGGTATTCACAGAAGTTAGTAGTCCTAACTTTAGGACTCCTAAATGCCTTCTGTGAATACCGAAAGTCTTAAGTTAGGATTTTCTCAGTTTAGGAATAGTAAAGTCCTAACTTTACTACTCCTAAACTGAGAAAAATCCTAACTTTAAGACTTTCGGTATTCACAGAAGGCATTTAGGAGTCCTAAAGTTAGGACTACTAACTTCTGTGAATACCGAAATGAGTAAGTTATTCTGTGAATACCAAAATGAGTAAGTGTATTCTGTGAATACCAAAAAGTACTAACTTTACGTTTGTGACGTAAGTTAGTTCTGTGAATCAGGCCCATGGAGTGGATTGTCGTAGAGTGGAATTTCGTAGAGTGTAGTGTAGTAGATTGCCTAGAGTGAAGTGAGGCTTAGAGTGGAGTGGCATAGAGTCGAGTACAGTGAAGCAGAGTGGAGTGGAGTAGAGTGTTGTAGAGTGGAGTATCGTAGAGTGGAGTATCATAGAGTGGAGTGGCATCGAGTGGAGTGGCATAGAGTAGACTGGAATAGGGTGGAGTAGAGTGGCGTGGAGTAGCGTAGAGTGGAATGGCGTAAAATGGAGTGGCGTAAAGTGGAGGAGAGTGGTGTAGTAGAGTGGAGTGGACTAGAGTGTCATTGAGTGGAGTGGGGTAAAGTTGAGTATCATAGCGTATAAGGGACTAGAGTGTCATAGTGTGTCATAGAGTGTGTTAGAGTGGGCTGGCATAAAGTGGAATAGAGTGTCGTAGAGTGGAGTTGTGTAAAGTGGACTATGCATTGGGTGGTAGCATACTGCCATTAAAGACAACACATTTTCAATTGAAATTATCATAACATTTGCACAGACAAACAGTTTTACTGCTAAAACTGTACAGCGCACAAACAATAATGTGTGAAAATGGCACCACCAAGTGTATTGATTTGCTTTGATCATATTAAAACATTTGCTTCAACCACACTTCAGAATTACAATATAAAGTACTACATTTGTGATTTCCTAATTTTGATATAGTCTGAAATATTTGCAGAGTTCAGTTACAGATGTTTAAATGTTGTTGTGTGCTATAAAAAATAAAACCAATAACACCCTAAGTCTTTCCTCTCACATGTGCACCCAGAAGGATTGTCACATAAATCCTCTCACTTTGAAGTCAGAGAAAGAAAAGTAAACACCAGGCTCCCTGAGAAGACAGGGCTTTAAATTTAACCTCTGCCTCTGAATGCATACAAATGTGCAAGATGAGAACAAAATTTAAAGACCTGTTTACAGAAAGAAAGCACTCATGGAAGAATACAAGGAGCAATGGTAAACAGGCGATGCTCCACAAGAGGGACAAAGAGAAGCTGGACAGCCTAAAACAAATAATGCCAGCAAACAGAAAGCAAGCAAATGTGAGTTACAAACCACAAAGTCAATGACAAGCAATGGGCAGTGAATGTCTTGAAGCAGACACATTAACCTGTTCAGATGCCCTGCCGATTGTGAACCTGGAGAACACATTTTTTTCACAGCGCCAGGGCCTAGGTAGGCTTTTCGCGCACACATTCATAGTAAAAGAGGCTTTAACGAGTCCTACATCTCTAACAATCTTCACCAATATACATTCTATAATGTTGGTGTGTTCGATGATGTAAGCTTAGGCTTTAAGACCTATTGTGACATCATTCAGCGGGTGGCACCTTTAAGGTTTTCTTTGTGGCTCACATATGCCCCTCTCTTCATTCTCTCTACTAGCTACAGTTCTACTTTATATTTCAATTTAGTATTCACTTTATTGCCTTTAGGAGAATTGATTGTTGTCATTGTTATTTATCCACCTTCTCCTATTATTGCCTACACCATGTCCCAGGTTCTACATTGCCCCCTCTACCCTCCCCCTGTGTGCTAATGTATACACCTTCTAACTACCACCAAATCATGTGAAGCTCATCTTATATATAATGCTACTCCTACTACTTAGTTTTGGTTTGTTCTCTGCCCTAAGCTTACCCATTCTCTAATGTTTTACCTACTCCTCCATCTCACTTGTGAGCAGGGGCGTAGCTTGGTCAGTAAGATTGGAGGGGTGTGAGCTTCAGAATTTCCAACAGTATAATTAAAATTAAAATACATTATACCACAAGCAGGCACATGAGAGGGCCTTAAGGGGCAGTGAAAAGGGAGAGGAATGTGGATTGGTAGGGGTACTAAAAGAGAGAAATCACACTATTTTGTAAAATAACCAACATTTTTGAAGACTTTCAAAACATAGGGAGGGAGAGTGTGTGTGTGTCCTTGTCTGTAAAAATTCATAGTGAAATCCGACATACATCTCACCATACACGACTGAAAGCATGTACCCAACCATTTACCAGAGGGGGTGTAACACCCCAAAAACCCCCCTGTAGCTACGCCCCTGCTTGTGAAATTGCTTCCATGCTTTTAAATTGTAACTAATCCTTATTTAATGTTCATGCTTCTTTGTCTGCACATAGCTCTTGGACACAACCACTTCTTAGTCAAATAAATAAAACAAATCAGCATGTGTTAGATGATGCCTCGTATGCTCCCCTACACTAGAAACTACATGCAACTAATCAGTATGCCAACTTTTATAATGTTGTAAATAACACCACACTCTTTCTCTGGGTTCCATGGTGTAGCGTGCTACCTCAGGCCGGAGCTAGGCATGGGCAGTGTGGGCAACTGCCCAGGGCCCCCTGCCCAGCCGACCAACATGGGGCCCCGCACCTCTAAGACTGAGATGTAGCGCTGCGAGGCCCAAGAAGACCTCGCATTCATGTGCAGGTCTGGAAATAATAAGTGAAGGCACACACTTCCCTGGGCCTCGCCACACTGTGCCATGACTGCGAGATACAGGGAAGTGGCGCCTCATCCCCTGGGCCTCGCAGCTCTACGCCTTAATTGCGATGCTCAGGGAACAAAGGGCCTCTCCCAGGCTAATCACGGCCTGTAATTGGGGATCCAGTCTCGTGCTGCCCAAACAAAGGCACTGAAGGACACCCCATATCCCGCACGTTTAACCCTTCAAATGAAAGCAACTCTCTTCTAGCACTTGATGAGCTGTGAAAGAGATGCTTGTGGAAGGCATACAGGGAGGAGTTGCAGCACACCAGGGGTCCTGCACAAAGCAGCTTCAGTAGAGCCTTCCGCTACTAAGATGCAAACATACTTAAATGAGTATGTGAAACCTATTCCCAAGACCTGTACTGAGCGTATGCCCTGTAATGTTATTTCAAAGTGCAGGGCCTGAATGTGTCACGTCTATGCAATTTAGAGGGGCCTCGCACATTCCCTTTCTGCCCAGGGCCCCAAAAATCATAGAACCGGCCCTGTACCTGTCTGCAAAGCGATTCAATATGTCATCAGGGGTAGTAGTGTTATATAAATCTGCAATTCAATACAATGGGAGTGGGTGCAAATTCATTATTCTTAATACCTATCACTGACTGTCGAGCCCTGCAGAACAGGATACCGCTTCATTGTCGAATCTGTAACACTGTCTCTTTAAATGGCGTTAATGGTATACATCAACCTGCGATGCAGACAGCCCTGCAGGCACGCGCACAATGGATGGTGCAATGGGGAAGCAAAGTTTTGGAAAACACGCCAAAGGCGGAGCTCAACAAGACGTTGAATTTCTCTGCTTTTTTTGTCGTTTACTGGACCCAAATTACTCACTGAATTCCTAAAGTGTTTCCTTCCAAAGAACATGTGATTTACCCTGAAACATCACACATGCTGCTTATTCACAAGGCCAGCATGTCTCCAAAATAATCGTAAAATGAGTGTTCAGGGAATTGGATTGATTGCATCATTCGTGAGTCACCCTCTCTGTGTGTCTCCAGATAAAGAGTCATGGAGCCTTACACCGCGGATTTGACGCCAGTGGAGGCGATAGACCGTCGCGCGCCAAGTGGACTTTACTGCAGGTCGCAGCACGTGCTCTCTAGAGCACGAAAACTAGGCTGACCAATTCTTCAGAACCAAAACCAGGGACATTTCTGAAAAATAGAAGCAGGACTACAATTTTTCATCAACTGAACGGCTCAGAATGACAGCTCTCATCAACATAGGATCACAGAAGATGCATTAAGAAAACAAATAAAATGTAATTCCTACAACCAACATCATACCTATTAATTAAATTGCTTACTTATAACAGCTGCTAATCAGCACAGCTTTAGAATACCCCAAAAAGTGCCTCTCACTGTTTTCAGTCGACCCCCTCTAAAAACCGGGACATGGCCAAAATTGCCTAAATCTGCTGGGAGAGCTGGTGAAAAACCGGGACGTCTGGTCAACCTATCGAAAACCATAGAGTGTACTTTAACTAGAGAGTATATTGTCAATTTCTATTCATTGAGCCCTTCCAGAAGGTATGAATCTTTGGGTTAAAACATATTTATTTATATATTGGTCACTTCTCTGGTGGTTGGTGCACTGACCACACCTGCCAAGTTTCCTAGGTCTATGCTTGACTTGCTGCTCCACTCCTGGTTTTCTGTTTGCATTCTGGGTCTTGTAGTCCTTGTGTTTATAAGGATTAAACAAGACTACAAGACGTTGAAGGCCACTACACCCTGAAATGGAGCAGCTTCTCATGCATGAACCTGCATGGCAGCTCTGTAGCTTTGCCATCTCTGCTATTTACTCCACCTTTCATCACTTAACCCACTTGTTAAATGGAACTCCGTGCAAACAATTAAGCATATGCTATATGCCCACCATGTGTGCAAATGCACTCGAAATGTTATGTAGCACTGGTATGACTAATCTCATTGAATTTCCTCTGTTAGTCATATGCGGCGTTGCCCTCCTTTTAAAGACTTCCTTCCTCCCATGGCATAGACATCCAGTGATGCAGACCATGGATTGAAACACACCTCTCTCATTTTGTGTTCATGCAAACTGGAACCGTCCTGGGAAGCTGCTGTAATTACCATTTTCCAGGACATTTTAACTCCCCACATCACATCTTAAATCCATAGAGCCTCTGTTGAAAAGCACAGTTTTGGTAAATTCACTGCTTTGAATATTGTCATTCATAACTAATGTGTTCTTGGTTGAAATCAGAGTTTTTCCTAGTTCTCAGGACAGGAACATCCAGAAACAGCAGTTACTTCAACATAGTAGTGCACAATTCCTAGGCTTTAGAACTCATCGTGTACGAGGGCGTCCCTGTAGTATTCCAATGGGCGTATATCAAGTCAATATTTTTCTGAAGCACTCTTCACTCAAACACTGGCATTGCAAAAAATAGTCTTGCATAGACCAAGTTGGTACCCTCTTGGGGAAGTTGTAAGTTTTGTATTGAGGATCACTGTGAACAGCAGAGCTGTGGAAACAAATACAACGAAGGACAGTGGTTCTTGATATGACACCTCAGGTATAAGGACAGCGGGTAGGAGCTAGCATCTAAGTTCCTCGGATGGTTGAGATAAACGCGGCATGTAGAAGCACATTGTATGAAGGGCTGATGACAGCATCCAACATATTCAATGGATGCTACAGCCGACAAGTGATTCAGGCTGTTGGCTTATGACAATTTGATTGCTCCACCCAGGACCAAAAGAAATTCCAGCAGCATAGCGGGCATGTAAAACTCATCAAAAAGAAGGAGCACGCCATCCACCTAGATGGAAAGGTAGAGAGCAGGACACCCATGCCAGCTGCAGGGCCTATACAGGCAAAAGGGAGCCAGCAAAAGTCATTCATGGGGTAGAGACTAGTTGGGCTATGAGTTTTTCACCATAAGGGTGTGTCCTCAGATCACAGTGTGGAGCAGTGACCCATACCACCACTGGAATTAGTAGGGTGGAGGTGCTTGAGGCAGACAAGTATAAAGGAGCTCCTAAAGATCAGAGCGCACACCAATAGTTACCATAATTTGATGGTCCGCTGTCTGGTCTGCAAGTAAGAAGAGGTGTGTCCTGGGTTTTCCAATGGAGAAGGATGAAGGGGAGATTGCCCATGGAGAAATATGGCTGATTAACTTACCTCGACTGTTTTCTGCTCTACAAGGAGGAAGTGCAACCCCTGGAGTGGAAATAGCCACACCTGGGAAAACTCACCCCACTTAGCATTGCTCCCTGTGACTGGGATGAAGCCTGTAGAATTGTTGGCCTGACCTTACCTATATTTCTAAATAAAGCCACTTTGCACTCTCAGAACCTTTTGTGATTTCTGTGATAGCTCCACATTAAGCCAGTCGGTCTAAACGGAGCTGTAAAGCATTTTATTCCTTGTTTCTAGGCATACGGTACCGATGGGGTTGATTTTTTTTTTCTAATTCAGGAGTGACCCTGGTGCACCACACTATGCTGTAAGTGTAAGTGTGAACAGGATTCAATGCAGCATTCGTCTTGTTTACTGATTACTAGGGTTATTGCTTTTGGTCTATCTGTATGACATGTGTATGTATTTGTGTTGTTGTGTCTGATGATGCAGTGCCTGCCAGAGCTGAAGCCTCCTCTAATGTCATCATTGAAATGTTGAAGTTGGTGAGAGGTATGTGAGAAGGCTTTGTGAGTTGGTAGTTGAATCAGGGGTGGCCGGTACAGGTAACAGCGGTGGAGAGGTGGGGTGGGGCGGGGGCGGGGCTAGTATAGGGGTGGCAATGGCCAGATGAAGGGATAGCGAAAGTAAAATAAAAAAATAAATAAAACCACTTACCTTGCGCTCGCCGCATCGCTGAGTCGGCGATGCGGCGAGCGCAAAGTAAGTGGTTTTATTTATTTATTTATTTTACTTTCCCTATCCCGTCGTCTATCCACTTAAGGCCTCACCCCCACCCCACCGCTGTTACCTGTGCCGGCCGCGCCTGAGTTGAATGGCAGCCTGACTGGAGGCCAGGAGCAGCATCTTTGTTGTCAGTAACCCTGACAATATTATGATGTAGGTACCACTAGGTAGATCTTATATTTAAAGTGCTTCCTGTAGCTTCTTGAAGACTTATATTTGGTGAGGTCACAGGTTTCTGAGACAATAAATAGTGTTTCAAATATATCCCTGCTTCCTCAGAATGCAGCCCTGCTGGTCATTAGTGAATCCTGGGGCAATGAGTGTCCATGTTCACCAGTCAGATCCCACAATTTTGGTAGTGGTTAGGTAACAGAGTTTTATCTTGTTTTTTTTCATGTGAAAGCTGACACTTAGGTAGGACTAAGACAAAGTGAAGAATGACTGCACTTTGTGAAAAAGTGTGTGAGTGTAGCCTGC
This sequence comes from Calotriton arnoldi, assembly GCA_963921515.1. Classification (NCBI taxonomy): domain Eukaryota; kingdom Metazoa; phylum Chordata; class Amphibia; order Caudata; family Salamandridae; genus Calotriton; species Calotriton arnoldi. The sequence continues at coordinate 1,677,208 of CAWUFW010001370.1, forward strand.
ATCGGTGCACAACCTGTCCTCGTGTTAGGATAGGAAAAGTACTGAGCAGCCAACAAAAATGTGTGACCATATTAGAAAGTAGTACAGCCATCCTGGAGGGTTTTCATATGTCTTTTCAAAATAGAAGTAATCAGAAAATGGGAGGGGGCGAGTTTGCTTTAAGAATTCTCCTATTCACACACGGAACTCTGAAACTTCTATTGGTCTTTCCTGCTCACTTCTTGACATCCAAGCTACATGGCTTTATTTCCTATGCTATTGTTTGAGTTGGTAGGCTCACTAAAATTAAAGAGCGGGAATTCTCTTTCTCATGATGGTGCTACATTATTCTAACCTACTCGCATAAGGAACATGTTCTAGATCAAATTTGCATATATTGAATTATTGTAACCAATAAAATTGTCCTCTCTTGCCTGTGGCTGGACCATCATATTATTACATTTGCTATTCCACTACATATAGGCACACCTCCATCGAAAAAATGATTGGAAACTGGCCGCCCATGAGGTCAAACAAATTTATCAGCCATGGCCAAATGCCTATAAGAATCTATTGGCCCTGGTCACAACTCGGTGTAAGACTAGAGTGCTGCCTTTAAGTGGATAACAAAATTGGCAGACATTCATGCCCCTAAACCTCAAGATGGATTACTAAGCGATCAAAACCTGCTCCCTGGTTTAACCAGCAGCTTAAATTAGCAGAGACTGAGCTTCGCCACCTTGAGAGATGCTATTGGAAAAAATATGAGCAAGCAGATACATCTGCATTCAAGAACGCTTTAACTTCATATAAAAATTAATCTTTAATACCAAACAAGTCTATTGTTCCATGAAAATCAATTGCTCTGAGAACTCTCTTTTTTACTATTGTCAGAGAAGCGCCCAATCTGTTTAAACTTTCACCTGGCATCATTCCCTTGCAATGTTTTTGTGATCAATTGAATGATTTATTCAGGGACCAAATCTCCTTGATCAGAGCTGACATTAACATTGGCTGCTTCCCTCCCGCTGACGCATAGATTAACTCCAGAAAACTTTTTTGTTTAGAACCCGTGTCAAAAGAAGGTTTACTAAAGGCACTGGCAACACTTAAAACTGGTTCTCCATTGGATCCCTGTCCTTGCATGATTTTTAAATAACTGACAGACACGGTTGCTGACCCTCTTGTTATGCTTTTAAATGCTTCTTTAGATTAACAGTCAATTCTACATCACTTCAAAGAAGTTGTGGTCATACTGCTGCTGAAAAAAGCGGGAACAGACCCGATGGTACCTGAAAGACTATCACCTAGTATCATGAGTAGTGTGCTACTAGCCGAAAAGCGCTTTAACGTCTCTTCAGGGGTAGTAAGCGCTATATAAATGCAATTACAAGTACTCCACTCCCCCATGAAAATTATTGAAAAACATGTGGCTAAAATTATCTGTAAATATTGACAAGAGTCCAATTTTCTTGATCAATGTCGAACACAATTTCAACCTCAGAATATCAAATCTGTGCTCCTCCAACATTCTAGATGGCTTGAGCTTGACCTTGGTTAAGGTCATATTAAAGCAATGATTCTCCTGGGCTTGTCGCTTTTGGTACAGTGGATCATTCTATTTTACTATATTGCAGCGGCCGGCTTGGAGGTTAGCACTTTTAAATATTTTAAATATTTTGTAAACCAACACTTTCAACCTGTGAAATGAGCCAATTATATGGCCAATAGGACTACCAAGAATGTGCAGAGTGCCCCATGGTTCTGGCCTCTCCACTCACTTACTCAACATCTATGTGACTCCACTTGCAAAGGGTTTAAGTGCATTGGATTGCAAAATGTACATGTACGCTGACAATTCCCAAATCTTACTTCTGCTAGATACTGTTATATTTCATATAGATACCCCGATATAGGTCTAGGTAACATCATAACCCTTCACCTACATTCTCTCCTGTACTACATATATAACAGATTTGAAGGACTGACCTTTTACCCAGTTACAATACTACACACAAGTACGTAGGGTTTTTCCCTGGACACTGGCCTCATAAATTATGCATGAGGATTCTTAGTTTCTTGGAATCACAGCAGAACCATCATCTCCTGCATAATAACTGTGTATAAGGTTCATTCCCGATGTCATCCTAAGTCCGACACTGACACAGCAAGGTGGAACCCCTAGGGATACCTTAGGGTATATAAACACCACATCTTGCTGAGATAGTTAGAGGAGATCAGGACTTCCCGGCCAACACACTGACGCAAGACGCTGAGGTTCCTGCATGCAGATACTCCATCTCGCAGTGGTCTGACATCCCTTGCGGGGTGTTCAGCTCGAGACCAGAACGGGGTCCCGCAGTCTCACATCAGGTAATGGGTTTGGCTTTATCCTAGAGGGATTCTTGGCTTTACACCTACTCACATGCTAGGTACACTTAGGTACATCTAGTTAGGGTGCATCGTAGGAGTACGCATTTAATTGCCATGTATTTTATATACTTGCCTGTATTTATGATTTTAGCAAAATGGTAGAAACCTACCATCTGTTTACTTTCTTAGTGCTTCTACTCATTTATTTATGCTACTGTCTACTGGTGATTTCAGTACACTTATTTTACACTAGAATAACGACTGTTCAATAAATGCTTATTGAAAACGTCCCAACCGTTTATTCTGTGTATCTCTCTGAGAACAAGTGAGCACGAATGACTGAGTGAAAAGTAAGTTACTGTTTCCACGGTCCTGAGGGATCAGGGTTGTCATGCTCGAAAGTTGCCAAGAACTATTCTCTCCTTGGTAAGAGGAGGTTATAGTGGCATTGCGAGCTAGCTGGTACACAGGCCAACATAAACGGTGGGGGTGTCTGGAATCAGTCTGGACACCAGTCCCGCAGTGTATGTTGTCTAACGGCACAGATCCTATATAGGTCTTATAGGAACTACACGACAATACCAATTCCTATTAGGCATTCAAAGCACTTATGGCCTTTGTTTCAACATGGATGAGAAGCAACAAACGGAAACTACATATTGAAAAAACCGAAGTGTTAATTCATTAAAGGAAAAATGACCTTTGACTTGAATCATATGGGCCGTCTGGATGGGATTCATTACCCATCCCTTCTGCTACTGTGAAGGTCCAGGAGTTCAAATTGATAATACCCTGCTGCTAGCTCAACAAATCTCGATGGTAGTTCCTTCCTGTTTCTTCCACGTTGACGTCTTAAAGAAAGTGTTACCTTCCCTTAATAAGGAAGGAAAAAAGTTGCCATGTTACCAATAATTGGCTCATGTCTCAATTATGCAAACTCGCTTTACCTTGGACTACCCATGACGGTTTTAAACAGATTGCAGGTTGCTTAGAATGCAGCTTTTGAAGGCCCCTAGTTTTGCCCAGGCTAGACCTCTCCTTCAAAGACTTCATTGGTTACAAAACAGAGTATTCAGTTCAAGTCCCTCTACATTATAATTGAAGCACTACAATGAGTGGGGCCAAGATTCATTATGCGTAGAATTGCAAAATGCATCCCCATTCACTGCTTATGCTCCACTTCAGGCAACATACTTGTGACCCCCAAATTTCTTAAATCAAAAAGCAGTGGCCAGCTTCAATGCATGCACTTCACAGCTCTGGAATGTTTTCCCTCCTAAAATTCGTGCTGAGTCCAGTCTACTTGTAAGTGCTTACTGAAAACAAGGTTGTGTGCACAAGCCTTTCTCTAAGTAATTTTTATCTAATTTCGCCATTTTGCTTGGTTTCTGCCTCCGCCACCAGTGCAGTGCCAAGAAGCCGTTCAGTGTGTGAGTGCTATCCAAATTAACACACCTAAACATAAGTATCAGAAAAAAATGACTACAGTTTGAAATGGAAGAATGTTATGCAGATGTGAGGGATTCACACCATGAACTTGAGTTATACTTACTTTTATGATTAGTCAGTAGAGTAAATGCATGGACACTAAAAAGGGTTTTGATCACAAAGATGAATTATTGTTTTAAAATTAACTCCGATCATTTTTTTCTCGAGAACTGTAATTCAATAATGCTATATAAAGGGTAAAGGGTTTAGGGCTAGTTCCGTTTCTCTTTGACCTATATGTTTTAAACTTGTCCTGTTTTAAAAGTTTATTAATAATAAAATGGCTGATAACCATGTAAGGGGTGGTCATCGTTTTTTAAGCTTGGAAGTATGGCAGTGTACATTCTAGTCTGGAATGGTATCTGTGCCTGTCTTGCAGCTACTTCAAAAATTTTGTTTCGTCACTTTTTGTGGCGCAGCGGTGGCGTAAAAATGCGGCCAGTTTACAACGTAACGCATCTAGGGAGATGCGTCACGTTGTAAAGCCCTGCGTCACATACCTGCATCAGGTATACTGTATGCAGGGTGGGCGTTCCAACGCAAAAAAGCCTCGTAGAAGTGACGCAGTGAAATCTACAAGATTTCACTGCGCCACTTCTAGGATGCCACTGCGTCAAAATACGCCTGCTTGGAGCAGGCATAAGGAGTGAAGCAGCACAATGAGGATAGGCCTCCCATGCATTGCTGGAGTTGCGTCGTGCTTGCGACACCACTCCAGCAATGCGTGACTTTTGCGCCAACAGATGCGTCAGAATTTCTGACGCATCTGTCAATCCTTGCACCATGGTGCGCCTTATTGTAAATACGGTGCATCCATGGTGGCGCAAGGGGTTCTCAGGGTGGCGCAGGGAAAGTGACGCATCTTTACAGATGTGTCACTTTGTTCTAAATCTGCCCCTTTAGGTTTAGGCAAAGTGGAGATATTTTACCAGCTGTGAAATCATCGGCATCAGCTTAGCCACAGCGCACACCAGAGAAGAAAGTCCTCCCACAAGGATTTAAAAGAGCGCTTTATTGTCTTTTTTCATTAAAAGAAAGTTTGTCCATTTATAAAATATGCATGTATTCATGGCCTCAAATTATACTTCAGACATACTAATGCAAATGAAAACAAGTTTGGCAGACATTAGTGGGGACTTTCTCTCTTCGCTGGACTTGAAAGAACCTGAAGTCCTCATCCTCATCCGAGGACGGTGGGGGCGTGGCCTCGGAAGATGGCTGCTCGGAGCTGGAGCTCCGTAGGGAACCCTACCTTCTTCCTCCTGAGCAGCGCTCCGCTGCCTTATTCTACCACCTAAATCCAACGATTCCTCAACCGGAATACAGGCGGATCCCCTGGAGCGGAATTCCGTCCTTCTCCGTACTTCCATCGCGGAGATATCTGTACTGACGGCAGTTCGACCGATCCTGGGCTCGCTGATCCCGAGTTAAGCAGAACAACTGAGGCGCAACACCTTCGCTCTCAACTGAGCAGCAGACCTCCTTAGTGATCCACGGCGGAGGCTCAGTTAGAAGCCTGCCGATTGTTTGGGGACGCTCAAAGCGCGGATTGCAGACAACACTGATCCCCTGTGAGTCCCGCCCGCCATTTCCACTACTCACCGCGAGCTCGAAGACGGTGAGCGGGGTCATCTGTAACTTCACCGGGAGCTCTGGGAGGCTTGATGGTTAGCCCGGGAAGTCTGGGGCTCTTGACCATGTCCTCCTTTAGTCCTTTTGGGGCAAGGCTTTTTTAGCGAGTGCCTTCTTTGTTCCTGCGCTGGATGCCAAAATGGCGCTTGCAATCGATCGTCGGCAGGGGTCAAAGCTACATCCAAGGGAGACCCCCTGCCCTCTTCTTTAGCGCAAAGGCAGCAAAATTTGTTTTGATACTACAACTACTGCCCTGTCCTTCTGAGACAACCTTGATTAGCTATATAAATAATGCGAGTAAGACTCTAGAGTCGCTCCGCCTGTCCTGCCAATGGCGACTGTTTCTCCCTCTGGCGGTTATCACTCGACATCACGCGCTCCCCCTAAAGACATGCGGACCCTGGCTCTGTTCTTCTTGCCGATCCTCTGCTTAGTTTGCACCCCCTTTCATCCGGATTATAGAAAATTGTGGGGATCCTCTGAATTCGTACATCAAGGACTCCTCCCACACTGCCTGACCTCAAGATGGCCGCCTCAGTCATTGACTGTGAACTCTCCATCGACAGCTGAGACCCGCCATTTTGACTGATGCCGGTGGAGCTACCTCGCGAGCTAAAGGGGAGATGGGCTATGGATTCCCTCCTTGGCCATCACCTACCCAGCCGGTCCTTGGGCAAACTCTCCTGCGTCTCTCCTGACCTTATCTCCTTCCTCCCCCTTCACCCTACCCCCTACCGCTGTAATCTTCTCTTCTTTCCAGCTGTCGACCCCTGCCCTCACCCGTCCTTGCTCATAGTTCCCACCATGTTTATCCACTGGACTTTCTTATGTGAACTTTCCCTCGTCAGTTGAGACCTAGCTATTTGACTGATGCCCGATGGAGCTACCTTGTTTAGCTAAAGGGGAGACGTGCTGTGGACTCCCTCCTCGGACGTCACCTACCCAGTCGGTCTTTGGGCAGACTTCCCTTCGTCTCTCCTGCCGTCTTTTCCCTCATCCTCCCCCTTCACACTTCCCCCCCCTCCATGCTTCTCTCACCTTTCTTTCCTCTTTCAATGTGTTGCTTATTTTTTGACGTAATGTGTAAATATTATTTTCTGTAACATTGTGTAACCGAATGTAAAGCGCTCTGATACCTACGGGTCCAGCCAACGCTATATAAAACTCATTAAATAAATAAAAATAAATAAATAAAAATCCTCCTAGACAAGTGACCGGATATAGTACAGTTAACTCCAGTAAGAAGCTGCAATAGCTGGAACAATGGTCCGGGATTACTTGTGGTTTTTCACTTCTGTGGTTTCTTTTCTTCTTTACTGATCCCAGCTCACTAGCAGGAATAGGCCTACTGTTTTGCCTCTTGGTGCTCAGAGACTGACGCTCTAATTCCATAGGCCATATGGGATGTTTTATTCATGCTCCCTTTCATTTTGAATAATTTGCAAGATATAATCTTGTAGAAATTTAAAATAATAAATAATCAAATTGTATAAAAGAAACATGTTGAATAGCCCTATCGCTCTACTGTTGGACTTTTTCAATGACTACACATCTCATATTAAATAGAATGACTTGTGCTTCAAATCAATAAACATACATAGCATACTAAAAATTTGTAAGAAAAGTTGAACTTTACAATCTATGATATTAACCACGAAAAATAATAATATATCTAGCCAAGGCTAACTTTGGTATTTTGAACAGAAAGGTTAAAACCTCAAATCGATTTGCCATTTGATATCTTCCTAATATGGAACACAAAATCTTTACCTCTCATCCACAAAGAACCAGCAGTCTAAGAGTTGATTAGTTATGCTGTATTTAATGTTCAGATCACGTATGTAGCACCCATTATTTTCAACTATTTTTCCACTGAGACCTTTTATTCTCCATACTGCTTCACCTTCTATTCTGATTTGTAAAATTTGATTTCTAATAAGGTTATCAGGAATTTGTGGCAGAAACAAGAATATCCCTTTGTCTCCTAACCTTTCAAAGGAGTGTGACACAGACGTCCTAAGAATTACATATGCTCTATCTTGGCTTTTTTCAACAACCCTTTCATTCAAGACTCTTATTATTTTAACTAATGAGAGTGAGCTTTCCAATTCAAGAATATTAACCCCTAACGCTGAAGAAATAGCTAGGCTATTAATTTCACGTGACATTATATCCTCCCCTGCTAGTATGTCCCTCCAACACACCATTGAATGTTTTGCATTGTCATCATTCATCATCAGTAAGTGGAGAAAACTCAGAGCACAAGACTGGGCCAGCAAATTCCAAGATGACGAGCCAAGTTCTAATTAGCGGTATTGAGACCCTGAAATTTATTCCATGATAGATTACGATCAACATGGTCAAAAGCTACCTGGAAGTCCACAAAACAGTACCATAATTTATCAACTGTTAATGTAGATCTCCTGGCCATTGACTAGAGCACCATACCATGATCAAACATGAAATAATTCACCCTAAAACCACCTTCCTCTCTTGGAATAATGCCTGAGCCAAAAGCCCAACTCCCCATATATTTTAAGAGGGTTTCTGCATAGATTTTAGAAGAAATATTCAGCAATGAAATCAGACTATAATTTCCAGGGTCACCTGACTCCTTTTTATGTATCGGTTTAATAATAGCACCACACCAAGAATTGGGAATCATTTCCCTGGAGGAGACCCATTTACAAATAGGGGTTTAATATTCCCATCCACCAAAGGGGCTCACCCTTAAATATAGTAAATGGAAAACAACCTGCCCCCCCACCTTTGAAGATTTCATATTGCTCATTATCTCAACTAAGATGCCTTCCTCCTGCAATGATGTAAGGTTGGAATTTAGATCGCAACATATAATTCTGATATAAAACAATGCCATTGTTCTTCAAACGTTTAGGAGGTATCTTAAGCTGAGTATGAACGTAGCTCCGAAATGTCTTCAACTTGCCTTACGCTTGAGCGTCATGCATTATTGCATAAATAAACTCATAGTATTTTAATTTCATTTACACAAGTAGGGCACAGTATTGTTTTTTCAAAGTACTGAGCTCAGCCTTACAAATGTCACTTTTATAATTGAAAGCTTTATGACGCACCCTGTTTAGTTGTAAAACTCTCCTAGTCAAACCACCCCATTGACAAATTTAATCTACTCGGCTGGAGGAAGGTTTAGGGACTAGAATAATTTTCATTTTTAAGATTTTGCAACACACATTCTTAACAAGCTGATTGTACCACGCAAAAATGCATGAACCAAAAGGGTCTGTTGGTAATTTGCCATCATAATCTTAAATAGATCTTGGAGATGTGCCTCTGAAATTAATTACATATATTTTTATAGCTATAGCCAAGATTTAACTTCAGGGCCTCTTTTGATATATTTGAGTGTTCCTGCCTTAAGGTTATCACCATTGCACGTTGACCACTGGCTCCTGCGTTGACCACCTTCAAACCTTTGCTAAGTTTGAACTGGTCTAAAGGAACAAATAAATAATTAATCAGGGCTACTTGCCTGCCATATCGAAATGTAGCTACAACTGGGCCGTTACCCGAGAAGTAGCCATTAATATTTATCAAATTGTGCTGGATCAGGATCAACAGTACTTGATTAAATCTACCAGAGCCCCTCTCTGAAGCTAATACAGCATTTGGGACTCAATACATTGATATTTGGTCCTCCATTAGATCATTCAAATGAGTAAGTGGCATTTTAAAGTTAAAATCACCTGCCATGAGAAATATTAATGCAGGGAAGTGGCAGTGCAATAAAGTCAAATCACCATCAAACGTCTTCCGTTCATTTTTGTAGCAAAATGGGTTACGCCCATTTACTCCACCCAGATTCTTCGCTTTTTGATTACAAGGTTTTTGGACCATTACCGTGGGTGCATTGCACTGCTTGAGGCTCACCCATGGTAATCACATGGTGATTGAACTGCACATGTTTACTGGTAGTGTCTGCCTTTTAAGATAAGGCCTCTGCGATGCAGCTAGCATAAGGGGCACTGAGCTGGTTAATGTAAATGCGTGCGGGCTGCATGGGTGATACTACCAGCATGCCTAGCCTGGGAACTGCACAAAGGGAGACTTACGCAGAGGGGACTCTGCAGGTATAGATGTTGACCTGGTATAGGCCTTATAATATTAGTGGATACTTGTCTGGATGGCCTGGATAAGGATGACAATCAGGAGGATTTCACTGATTATTTGCCGTGGCACGTCACAGGTGCGGTCCCCGCAACTGCTCATTCACCTGTGTTTTATTTTCAGTCGTCATCAGAAAAAGGTCAGGCAAACTCGAGAGGGACAACAGGAAGTCCCTCCTTCCTTTTTGCCCAACGGAATTTGGAGGAGCACACAGGCGAAACAACAAGACGGGGCCTTTTTAAGAGGGAGCTGGAGGTGTGGCAAGGGGAGATCTCTGTGGGAGATTTAGAGTTTGCCAGATCAATGCCGGAGTACAGGGACGCTGCAAAGGATGTCGGAACAGTGCCACTGGACCGAAGGAATGCTGCAAAGGTTGACAGAGTTGTTCTATGGAAGAAAACTTCAAAGTCTACTCAAAATGACTAAGGAGGTATGGGAGAAGGATGCAGGAGAAGAGGAATGAGGATTACTCGACTATGCCAATCAACTGTGTACCCAGGTAGATAATCTCTGAGACTTAGTCCATAACAACCTGGAAAAGAGCCAAACCAGACAGAAAGCCATATATAATAAAGGGAAGAAATGGCATACATATCAGGTGGGTGACTGGGTATTAGTCTTACTCCCCACTTTCCTCGAAAAGATGAGATTCGAGTGGCAGGGGCCATATAAGATTGTCTTTAAAATAGGTAAAGTTACCTAGCGGCTGCAAATGTCCCCTAAGAAAAGAGCAGAATTATCACAAATACCTACTAAAAAATGGTTAGGGCTGCTACCTTGGAAAGTGCACATCACCATAATGGTAACAACCAATCCTTGTACCTTAGGGCAGTTACCCATGATTGACGCACTAACAGAGAAACAAAAAGCAGAGTTCTTAGCCATTCGTCAAGCCTTTGCCTCTCTGTTCCTAGGCATACCAGATCAAACTCATTTGGTAGCACACTCTATCCCAACTCAAGAAAGAGTTTTTATAAAGCATTAATAGGATCCCTGTCGCACAAAGAGAAGCAATCCAGAAGGAAGTCGAGATGATGTTTCATATGGGAGTGATAGACCCATCCCAGAGTAATCGGTCCTCTCCCATAGTACTCGTACCAAAGCCCGACGGTCCAAGCAGATTTTGCATAGACTTTAGAGCAGTAAATAGAGTCTCAGAATTTGTCGCCTCCCAAGAATTGACAAACTAATTGAGAAGCTAGGCGAGGCCAGATACATCACCACTCCAGATCTCACAAAAGACTATCAGCAAGTACCCCTAGAAAGGAGGACCAGGAGAAAACTGCCTTCTCTACACCAACAGGCTTATTCCAGTTTATGGTCCTGCCTTTTGGACTACACAGGGCGCCTGCAACCTTCCAATGTTTGATGAACAGGATCCTACAAAAACATCACAGGTATTCCTTGGCCTACCCAGATGACATTGTCATTTTTAGCTACACTTGGGAGAAACATCTCATTTACTGCCAAAAAGTCCTACAAGAGCTACAAACAGCCAACCTGAATATCACTGCAAAGAAGTTGAGGGCCGGCTATAGTAAAGTAAAATACCTAGGGTATGTCTTGGGGAACGGTCTCATCGAACCTCAAGATGAAAAAGTACGAGCCATCACTGAAACATCTTTTCCCCGAAACAAACGAGAAGTCAGGGCGTTTTTAGGCCTTCTCGGTTATTATAGAAGATTCATACCCAGGTATTCAGACATTGTGGGACCCTTGACTGACCTCCTAAAGCAAGGGACAACCAACAAAGACTTTCAATACCCTACTGGGAAGGTCAAGGAGACCTTCAAACAACTTAAACAGTCCATTGCTTCAAGCCCGGTATTGCCTTCTCCAGACTTCAATAAGACTATTATCCTGCAGACAGATGCATCTGAAGTGGGAATGGGAGCGGGCTTATCTCGAAACAATAAATAATGACTTGAGGTCCCCATTCTGTACATTAGCTGGAAGCTCTTTCAGAGAGAACAATGATACCTTGTAATTGAGAAAGAGTGTCTGGCTGTAAAATGGGCTATAGAAAAACTACTGTACTACCTTGAGGGTAAACCCTTCATACTCTATACCCCCTTGACATGGATGAGCCGTAACAAGGGGCACAACCCGAGAGTATTGAAATGGTTCCTCTCCCTACAACCCTTCTGGTTTGAGGTGCGGTATCGGAATGGGAGTGAACACTGTAATGCAGACTTTTTATCTCAGTTTTCCCTTTTCCCCAAGTGGGAAAATCTTGTGGTGGGTATGTGTCGGGATGGCTTGGGTAAGAATGACAATCAGGAGGACTTCACTGATGATTCACCTTGGCACGTCACAGATGCGGTCCCTGAAACGGCTCAATCACCTGTGTTTTATTTTCAGCCTTCATCGGAACAAGGTCAGGCAACCTTGAGAGAGACAACAGGAAGTCCCTCCTTCCGAATTGGGAGGAGCACACAAGCAAACCAATGAGACTGGGCCTCTTTAAGGGGGAGGTGGAGGCGCAGCAAGGGAAGACCTCTGTGGGAGATTTGCAGTTTGCCGGATCAACGCCGGAGGACAGGGATGCTGCAAAGGACATCGGAACAGTGCCACTGGACCGAAGGAACACCATGAAGGATGACGGAGCAGTGCCGTTCGAGCCGAGAGATGCTGAGGAATACGCAGCACTAATGGAGAACACTCTTGGAGAACCGTGACTCTCACAGATACACGCTCGTCACCTCGGCTGATACGGGAAGAAGGAGGGGGCCGTGATGGGGCTGGTTGGGACCGCTGACATTTATCTGCATGGCCTGTGTTTCCTTATCTCTGGTAGGACTACTACATGGCGATTGAACAGCGCTGCCCGAGGGGATTAGTGCTCGCATAGCATACCACACTGCCTGAATAGGAAGCTTCACAGTGCACAGTGCTGGTGGAGGTATAGCTGAGTTTGATGCAATTTGAGCTACTAAAATTCCCCAAAGTGAAGAACCAATGTGCTCGCAAGCTGAGTCTCTCTTATGATTTCTTATTGGTATATACTGATTTTTCTTCTGATACACTGGGTGGTGGTGGTGGAAGTTGCATAAGCCACAGACAGATGAATATCCCTCACTAAACCCAAATCCTGTTTTAAATGGAAAATCCCTCAGAACACTTACCTGTGGTATTTCTCCTTCCTCCAAGGTGCGAGGAACATACCGGTGGACCACACCTCCAGGCACCTACAGTAGAGAAGAGGAGACAAGAAGAACGTTATAACCATATCATGCTATATAAAGCCCATGAAATAAAAAAACTACCTAACTAACAGCTGGAGTCAGAAGTCCTGCTTGTGCGACAGCACTCATAGGTAAGGTCAGTAGGATTTACTGGTTTATCTGCGATGGCACTGTATTTTACACATAGGGAGAAACTTGGCTTAAATTGCGGTTTTGCATCATTCAGGCATGCAAAGTCCAGTGAGATATCAAACTGGGGTGAAACATGCGCCAAGTTTGAATATGCAGGTCCCAAGAACTTACATGTACACCTAATGGGTCACCCAGAATTGTCATATTTCTCTGGTTCAACTAAGGATCAGATTCCAAGCTTTTGTCACCCTGCTGGGCCAACTTAATTACTCTGATCCAGTGGCGTAACGATAACTGAGGGGGCCCCCCTGCAAGGTATGTGGAGGGGCCCCCTCCAAACTCTGTCAGGAGCTCTCCGGCTGAAGTGCTGTGCTGAGGGGGCCCCCCGGAGCTTAGGGCCCCCCGCACTGTGGGGGCTGCGGGGGCCTGTGTTACGCCCCTGTTCTGATCCCAAACATAGGGAGCAAAGGCCTCCTAACACAAAAGGAACAAATAACAGTGCTTCACTCAGCTCCTGAGGAAGAAGGGATGGAGAGGAAAATCTGTAACTGGTAATTAGCTGTCACACAGTACCAGGGTTGGGATAGTCCAGGTCCACTGAACAAAGGAGAAAGCCCAGACATCTGGAGCTAACACAGGAGGGGCTCCCCTTCGAAGCTTTAGTGGGAAAGTCCTGGCAGTGATGTCAGCTCAGTTGGAGCTGAGGTCCCCAGAGGAGATATGCACAAAGACCACTTAACAGTACTATATTGGATGGTCTGAGTATCCTGTGCAGGAGGGTTGGGGCAAGGGTGGAGTGGGTGAATTTGCATACTAGTATTGGCCAGAGGTGCCTGGCAACTAGAACTTTCAACCCCCCACATTAAAACTCTTGCACAAGGGAGAGACAGAGAGCTGGACACTGGAACTTGATGGAGGCAACACCATGGACAGCCGGAAGAACAAGCCCCCTGATGCACTAATATACTAAAGACTTTGTCTGCAGCTAGAAGGAGGAGAGGAGCACCAGAGACCAAGCAAAAAAGAAAAGCTGGCCCAAGGAGCCAATGAAACCAGCCCCCTGCAAATTGTGGACTTTAGAGTCTAGGAAGCCTGCTGAACAGGCCCCAGGTGGTTAGGACTCACCATAAAGAGAAAAATGAGCCCAAAGCGAAGGAAAACAGCCCAACAGGGCCTGGGTTATGCCCTCTTGAAGGTCTGCCTATGTTAACATGCCTTCCAAGTACCGCGACGGAGCTTGAGGGACTGCTGCGCCTTCTGTGATTTCCCTTGGGAACGGCCAAGCCCCTAGGGTGCATCAAGACATACTTCAAGAAGAGAAATTCCAGGGGGAGCTGGCATTTGTGGGCCCCCCTCCCTCATAGGTGGATTGCCCCTGGGGGCAGCAAAAGATCCAAGGCACAGGGCAATCCCCAGGCCCCACAGACAAAGGATGGGTCCCGAGACCCCATCCCTGGGACCTGAAGCATGCATGCATGAGTGGGGCCTGTGACTCCATCTCTGTCCCCCAGAGCTAAGAAAAGAAGGGAAAGCACCATTGCGTCCTCTAATGGTGGTGGTGGACTCGCCTCCAATCCCCATGCCTGTTTCTTGGGGCAGTGGGATGACCACCGCAAGCTCAACATCCTGCCCGCATGGATCAGACAGGGAGAATACAGTTGCCAGCTCTCACACCATCAAACAACAATGCCAGGTAGGTGGGGAGCCGGTTGGGACAGCCAGGAGGGGGCTCTCCTGGCTGTCTCCCATCCCAAGGAAGAGAAATTGAGTGTTGTTATTGTGTGCCAGCGAATGAGGATTACTAGCCCAAACTACCTCCCCTGAGTAGGCCTTGGACTGCTCTGATTAGCTATCCTGAGAGAGTCAAGCTCTACAATGGGGTGCCTGGTTCCTAGTGAGGGTATAATTGTGGACCTATTAATTGTGCAAGCCTCACACCCTGCACAACTAATAACCTGATTTCCTTAAATGAATGTTCGCTTTTAGCACATTGTAACAACCATATGAAACAAATTGAAAAATAAATCCTTATTGATTGACTTCTCAGAACATTGGTATAATCATTTTAAATAGAATGATTTGAAATAATAACAGTATTGGAACTTATTTCTCCCATTAAAAGAAGTGGGGAATTTATTACCAAATATATTCTGGGGACACTGCACGTAGAGCTGCAATGGTTGAAACAGTGGGTCTGTATTAGAAGTTCTGCAGTATTGTAGCTTCATAGCTTCTCGGGCGACCAGAGCCAACAAGCCAGAATCAGCATTGCTGCATCAGACGTCAAATACATGATAGGGAACAAATGGCTCTATCCTCTCATCAATGTGTGTGTGTGTGTGTTTAGCATGCAGCAGAAGTGATTTCCCTGCCCCAATTACAATTCCAAATGTATTCTGAGGTACTCAGATCCTGGAACTACCAGGAACAATGACCGGAGATGTCAAACAGTCTCAGGCAGATGTTCTTCTGGATGATAGAACATCTTTTTTGCCTGAATTTCTCCAAGAATGAAGTCATGATCACTTGTAACCCAGGCAACACTTCTGTCTTTTCACTGGTCATTTGAGATGAGAGCTGCCAACCAACCTGGATGTTTGGTGCGATCATGAGCTTTTGTATAGTCAACAGATTACATCAGTTGCAAGGAAACTCACTTTCAGCTCATGATAAGCCCTTCCTTTATTGCATTGAAGCATAACATCAAAATTACGACAGCTCAAGTACTGTCACAGTTAGATTATTGCATTACAGTCTACATCAGCGCTGAAAAAGGGCGCTCTTCAAAGAACCAAGCGGCCAGGCTCTGCCTTATTCTGAGGAGACATGATGTTATTATGGTCCTGAAAATAGTTCACTGGCACCCAATGGAACAAGGGTTAAAATTCAAAGTACACCGTTCCATCTATAAATCCTTTAGAGAGAAGGTACCAGCGATATCCGTAAAGTAACCCCTCGCTACACCCTAATTACCAGAGGTCACTTCCTACCCAAGCATGCTTAAAAAAAGTGCTGAAAAACAATCTGTTCAAAGTAGTCTTTCTACTCACAAGCAGGCTTCGATCACCCCCTCCTCAACTCTCTTCTTGTAGGGATTCAGTTCCTTCACTTCGCTTGAATCTTTCATTTGTCTTCCAGCTATGGGCTGGATTTATTTGGCACTGACTTACTACTGTCTTTCTTCCTGGCTGGCAGTGGAGGAACAATGAGGGACACACATGGAAAACGAATTGATGAAAACTGGGAGGAAAGGAGAGACAGAGGGAGGGGCAAGCATAGATCGAGTGGGAGACAAGAAGTATACAGGTGAGAAAGAGTATAAAAGCCAGGAAAAGGAAAAGGAAGAGAATACCCTAACATGCCTGATGCAGGTCAGCTTCAGCATACTGGCACTATTTTTATTGTATTTTTTGCTATTATTTCTTGGGCATCCCCTCAGAATTACCTGATAGACATTTTGATTTTTGGGGAAATTCTTTAAAAAACTGTGCTGTAAAATGCATTATTTGGGCATTTAAAAAAAAGTTTTTAGCACCAGCACCCTCCACCTGTCCTTAAAGCATGTAAAGACGGTCGGCCTCGTGCTTTGAAATGTTCAACGTGATATGCTATTAATTTACGAGCTACTCCCTTGCAAGATGTCACGTTCATTTACCCATATTGAAAAATTGTTGTGCTTTCGTGATATCATTTGAACCGGTTTTTGAAATAAAGGGGGGGAGGGAGGCAAAAGATCCACGAGGGAGGTGTGTGTTTACTGCCGGGAACTATGAAGAACCTAAACCGCAGTTTGGTATCATTTCTATCTTGATGTGCCAGGCCAACATTTCTTGGAGTAGTACACTTTCTCGTATTTCCCTTCCTGGACGGACTATAAAATATTTTGTGGATGAGATTTAATGGGCCAAACCACTAAAGAAGGCGTAAATCTTTGTGGTGCTCCATCAACTGTTTTAATGCAAAAATTATGAGGCTGGTAATCAGAAAAGCATTGTAGGAGTTTCTGATGTTCAGTTTATTGAGACATTTTACAGGAAGAGAGAGATTGCACTTTCTTTTCTGTGACTCATGGATTTTGGACTTGAGAGGAACACCTTTTTTAAGTCTGAGTGATTCAGTGGCCGCAGTTGGACTGTAATTCATGACGATGCTTGGAGAAAATTTTTGTTCGAAATACAATTCACGCAGAATAAGTAAGAGCTTAGATACGAACCATTGATTTGATTAAGAAATGGTTATTGGTGAGTTCGGAATGGTGCAAAAGAGAAACTAAGGGGCATATGTACAAGCCCCTTTCGCTACCGGAGCATCACTTTTTTTGACGCTCCGGTGGCATAGCGCGATATTTACAAGGTGGCGCTAAGCCACTTAACATGGCTTAACGCCACCTTGTAAATATGCCCCTTTCCGCCGCAGTCCTCTACGGCAAAGGGGTGTGCAATGGGTGTTGCTGTGGGCGTTCCACCACAACACCTATTGCAACACCTATTGCTTTTTGACGCTGCCCCAGATATACAAAGCTGGGGCAGCGCAAAAGGCGAAGACCGGGGAATATCTGGTCTTAGAATGGCGATAAATTATTAATTTCTCTTCGCTTTTTGCTTTCTATGTGTACTGCATTCTGCAGCACTCATAGAAAGAGCAAAGCGCAATTATTGATTTTTTTGTGCAGGAATGTGTCCCTTCCTGCACATAAACAATCGCCCCTGCAGCACAGGCACCTTTACAACATGGCAGCAGGGTGCCTGTGCTGGTGCTAGGCAACTTGTTTAGCGTTAGGGGAAACACAGGGGTGCGTCGTATTCTTGTGAATATGGCGCATCCCTGCGTTTTAAAAATGTCGGAGCGCAGCATTGCCAAATGTGGCGAAACACCACATTTTTTTGTAAAATGCCCCAAAATGTTTATTTTTGGGGAAAAGGCACGTTAGTTGGCGAAACACTTATCTGTTATCTTTCACACTGCTTATAGGAAACATTTTTCCAGGTACGCAGAGAAGGTCAGTGGGTTGAGCAGACAGACATTCAGGTGTATACTGCAGGTCACAGGTATGAATCATTGCAGCGTTGGTTCAGCCCTTCATCAATCCGTATGAAATAAAAATTATGGGCCAGTGTTTTAGCAGTTTTGGGCCAGTTTTATGGCCATGTGGGCCTGTTTTTAATGTAGATTTCCCTGATATTACCACTTTTTATACTATATGCTTCACTAATGTGGTACACTTTTATTTAAGTGCCCGGGCCTATCTTATGTCCCAGTCTGACCCTGCTCGTTACAAAACATTTGCCCATCCGCCATGGAGGGCAGCACGTGTTCCCAGCAGACAGTAATAATACCAAAGGGCAGAAGGATTTCATAGGAGAAATCCCGCTCAATCTAAATGTACTGGAAAAAGAGTTAAGTTCTCTGCTTAACTACTCACATCATCATATTAAGTGTTTTGGTAAAAACGTTTTAAAATGCACTTTTATGGAGAAAAAAAATATCAAATTACGCTTTGGCCAAAAGTTTTGCTCTAAAAATGTTTTTTCTGGAAAATTCAATAACATCTGGGGCCGTGTCAGTACCCAGTTTCTAGTGCTGCGCAGATGCAGAAGTGGTCAGTGCCATTGTTTTTAGATCGAGCCTACCAGACAGAGCAAACTGATTGCAAAAGGTCATTGTAAACTTACAATGGGCTTGCAGTCCTACCCCATTGCTTAACATTGGTTGGCTTCAATTGCACTCCCATTTCCTTACTTCTTATTCGATTGCTTGTCTCCCTATTCTTGTATTTTCCCTCCCCTGGAGCATAGCTTCTTCACACTCCTTTTGACTCGTTGACTTGTATGTTTCCACTATCCACATTTAAGGAACTACTTTTCTCTTTTTCATTCAGTACTCCATAAAAGTGCATGTGCTTGCTTGCTAGGTCGCTCCCTCTTGTGCAGTTCATCTCTCAAATACCTCCCACCCCACCCAGATTGTCTGTTATAGCACAGCAACAGAGATATTTTTGCTGGGGTGTGACTGAAAAGCAGGCTTTGTGGGTTGGTTTTGTTTTATATTCTGCATTCCACATATTGCATAAAAGCAGAAGCTTTGGCACACAAAGGCTTTCATGGCCCTGGGTGAAGGGTTGTCTGCTACGCTCAGTCAGCTGGCGTCCAAAGCAGAAGTTGTACTTAGCATGACACTTCTCCTAGAAGCCCATAAATCTGCTGCCAAGGCTACTTCAGAAGATCAAATGGCTGAATCCTGTGGAAAGTTAATTAGGCCTTGGCAAGCATTTCCCTTTACATTCTGCCACTTTTTCATTTTGTTTTAAATTCTATTCAGTCTTTCCAGAGGGAAGAGTATTTTTTTTAAAAACTATACCATTTATAAGAATTGAAAATAATGAATTCAAAGTACAGTTTTGAGATACCATAAGATATGTGTTTGCTTTTTGTGATACAGCATCTCAGATGGCCGGGAATTCCAAGATGGGGCCCATCAAACTACCGTCTGAAATAAAAGGCAACGCACCAGACGAGAAATTGGGTCCTACAAAGAGGGCGTGGCTGCACTTGGACGAGTGTGGAAGGTGCGAGGAACAGGGCGCGAGACCGGCAACTCCAGAGGAGAGGAGAGCATTATGGGTAACAACGGAGGCTGCAGCTGAAGGAGGCGAACCAGAGGAAAGCAGGGCCAAGAGGCTCGAGGAGAACCCTGAGACACCGCCCAGAGGCAACGCCCAAGTATCCTGCTGTCCCTAGGAGAGGGAGGACGCAGCGATACTGCTTGCTGTGGTCCAGGAGGGCCGTAGCTCCAGGCAATTAACTATTTTTTCTTTTATAAAAAACTGGCGGGGACCTGGGAAGAAGTGGTGCACACCAAAGCTGGCCTAAAGAATAAACAAGGACACCCCCCCTTATCTTCCACGCCGGGTGATTGCACGGGTGATGGGTAGTTAAGCTACCAGTTACAAAGTTCCTTCAAGACTGATTCGTTCTTTTTGTTGTTCTTTTTTTTGGGGGGGGGGGGGTATCTTGAGGACTCAATACCTCTGGGACAGCGGACATCCAAAAGAGGACCTAGAATACCACGTGGGCAGGCTGAGCATACTCAATGATCAAAAGTGGAAAAAAAAAAACAACATAAGACCGAGGGACTCATTTTTTTTCTTTCTTTTGTCCTCATTTATTTTGTTTGCCTCTGTTTGAGATCCTACGAGAACCTCCTGCCTGAGGGGACTTTAAATATTAGAAAAGACGAGACAAAAAGAACAATTAAGAGAAGAGATAAATAAAGTTTTGGTAGACCTAAGAGAAAGCCTGACTATATTCCTAATCAGAGACTGTTATTACCCTTCCTAGGCTGAGCCTTGAATGACACTTTATCTACAGTATTTTGATTTTTAAAAACTTTTTTAGTAATGCTGTACAAACAAACATTGCAATAAGAACAGATGATGGACGGAATGCTGAACAAATCGAACATTCACCCCCCAGTCACAGAACTTGGGTAAATCCATCGTTTTTTGCATGCCACGCCATTCCAGTTTAGACCCAGCCATATGCAAATCAGTTTTGACCCTGCACCCTATGGGAACAGCCCTGCCCGAAATGCTGGGCCAGGTCCTCCCTGGGCCAGAAACAAGTATCCTGGGACCGGTTTCAGGGTATCACCCCATATCAGCCAGGCTAGCTTGAATCTGGTGGTGTAGCGAGCACGGATCCCCCGTCTGGTCTGGGTTTATTTTAGCCCCAGGGGAGGTGGTGGCCCCAGAGGACCCGAGGAGGTCTGCGTGGCCCCCCTATATCATTTTAAATATGTAGCCCAATGGGAGGTGGTGTTCCCCGGGGCCCGAGCGACCCCCCATATCATTTCAAATTTGTAGTCCGGGGGGATCTATGTGGCCCCCGCTCATTATTAAACCACCACCTCCACAAGACATTTTTAAGCCCTTGAAGGGGCCCGTCCATTTTTAAATAAAGACAGCATGTCTCCGGGACATAGCCCACCTGGGGGCTATAATTGAAACAAGCGTGGGAGACTTTTCTTTTTTATTCATGGCGTTATTTGCAAATGTTTTGCGAAAATCGCCATAAGTAAAAAAAAAAAGTTTTTTTTGCCTGCACCAGAGCACCAGAGCTAGAGGGTCAGGGTTTTCTTATGCTGTCTGCATTTTTTTCAGAAGCCGAATCCCAAGATAGTTGCCAGCACTTCCCTGGTTGAAGTGTTGGCAGCCAATCAGATCTCTGCACGTGCTCATTATTATTTGCGAAGTTGTTGCGACCACAGATATACAAATTTGGATTTCCTTTAATTTCTCAACAACTACTGAATGGATTTGCACCAAATAACAGAAAACGTGATCTGCATAACCAAATTTACAATTCCAAAGTATAATGGCTCTTTAACGTTTTGGTTTTCAGTGAATTTCTAAGGTTTTTTAAAATTATATTTTCCTACCTATAACATCTATGTAACCTTTGTTTTTTTGTAGAGATCTTTTATACTTTTTTATATTTACATTTCCTAACTTAAACAGCCCTAAATGTTGTTTTACCTTTGGTTTTCTCAGTAAGTTTTATGGGGGTTTTTGGGTGAATTTATTTACTTCTAAATGTAATTTAAAATAATATTCGATATCTGTGTAAAGGATGTTTTATTTAGAATGTATTTTACATTATTTGGTGTTAAAAATCTTTAATACTATTGTGTTTTTTAAAGTCGATTTTTAACATTTTATTAATTTGAAAATAGTTTAAAAAATAAAAGACATTTTAAAGGTTTTAAAAATGCAAAGAAATACATTTTTATATTGTAAAATATTTTTTCGTTTGGACAGTGTCCAATTTAAAAAAAAAACAATTTTGGGTACCACAGTTCCTCCGCAAGACCGGGCAAACTAGATGGGACAATAAGAACTCTATGGTTTGTTTTTGCGATCACGTGATCGGAATGTATCCACAAATTCGGAATCGTAGTTTCGTAAAAAATTTAACAAATTATTTTAAATACAAAGGTCACACAAATTTGATAAATGAAGTCATTGTGAACATATTTGAGACTATATGTATCGCACCATATATTTGATTTTAAGGTTACACACCCGGTTTATATTTTATGCAAAATCGCGAATCTACAGACTGGAACTCCAAATTTGTGCAATGGTACACCCAAATGTTGTCTTATGGTTGGCTATATAAGCACCACACCCTTTTCTGAAATAATCCCCACCCCAATCCTGTTTCTTTATGCTGAAGAGTGGCCAGAAAGACAGCTTTCTTAAATCTCCTCATTTATCCCATGTTCACAACTGCACTTCTGCCCATCATGGCTGATTCAAACCATTTTTTTGTTGCATCCAGCTTTTTTCCACATGTTTTTTAGTACTAAAGCCTGTTAGTTTTTGTTATAGTTGTTTTTGAACAGTTTTGCACCTTGTTTTTCTAGGTGTGTTTAAAAAATCAAATTACAACAATTTTTTTTAAAGTGCTTAAAAACGGTTCTTGTGAGAATCACACCAACCAGTCAAGAAAAGAACTGTGGTAACGTTGAAAGATGGCCGCTTGATTCCAGAGCGCAGCGCTGTGGGGAGCCCCGGATGGCGGCGTAAGGGTTATCCGGTGGTTTTATACCGGTTTAAGCCCTGGCATCTGAAGATGAAGCAGACGAGATTTACCCGCTGACAAGTTTAATAATAACGGACGCCCCCTGGGGAGACTATCTGGTGCGGATTTCTATGCGGCCCTGTGAGAAGAAAATGGCGGCTCGCAACGCATACGCAGCAATTTGAAACGAACTTGTGAGGTATGTTTTCGGGCATTTAGCCCCACCGTCAACCTTTTGAAGACGAGTCTCGCCCCCCTCTGGCTACATTCTGAGGAGCGGTGCCCCGAACTTGTTTTCTTCAAGTTACAGCATAAATTTTGAGGGAAATAGGAGTTCCTCCTCACCTGTTTTGCTGCTTCAGCCTTTAGCTGACTTACCTGCCACTTGACTCCAATGGTTCCTGGAGTCCAGCGAGTGTGGCCTTTCTGCGGATGAGGTGACCTGTTCTGCTTTTGGGTTTCCTGATTAAGAGTGAGAGAGTGGACAGTGCTGTGGTGCGCAGGTGAGTCCGGCTGCTAGTGAACCTTACAGGTGAACGGAGCACTGCCTGCGTCCTCCCTTGGTGGATTTGTGGTTTCCTGGCTAATCATCTAGTACACATTTGCAGTGGTTCCTGGGCATACTGTTGCGCCTTGCCTCTGGACGCATGGGCAGAGGTGCGGCTAGCCTGCTCACACGGAAATGACTCATTCTGGAGGCCGCTTACTGGTGATGAGAGTGGAGAGTAACACGGTCAAATGATACACTTCCTATGACTTACCTGATCAGTCTCAGTTTCCTGACCCGCTGGCCTGTGATTTGTGGCTGGCTTATGCTGACAGCTGGGACTTCTGCTATATTGCACCATTGAGCATTGACCACGGAGTGCTGGTCTACCATTCTGTTGGATTCTCCTTACTTGCCCAGTGCCCCCTACTTGTAGGCTATAATTTGCTTCAAAGAGTGTAGGGGCTGGCTTGCGAGTGCCTAGAGATGTCTCCTACATCCCTGGTTGACTGGAATTTGTTGTTGCTTGCTATTGGTCTTCTTCTACCGATGCTTTAAGTCAGATTGAGACGGCAACACTGAACTGTCTTGAAAGAACTGTGTATCATTCATCTAGTCTCTCCATGATACGGTATCTGGCCGCACGCTGAGAAGAATTTGCATGCCTATGATCTATGCTTCAACTCAGTAGTGACTCACCACAAAACAGACAAAAGATAACTCACAGGCAACAAGAACATTGACTCTGATAAAGTGAATTAACCTTCGACGACAGGTACTAGCGCTCATTATCTACTTTACCATAAACATCAAGTTTGCGAAAGAATCTATATGTCAAAGATTGACACAGAAGAGCTGGTGATGCCTTCTAATAAAGCATCTAGTAAACCCGCTAAACAACTTCTCTTTTCGGAGGCCTTAAATCAGGGCCGTCTCTCCTCAGATAACCATGGCACCACCCTCTCAACTCAGAAATCAATTAACCCTATGATGACAACCTCGACGGACTCTACTATGGAACGGATACTCCAGGAAATCTCTGCTGTTGGCCGACGATTAGAAGGTATGGAGACCTCTTTATCTACCCTCACGACTGAGACTAAATCTATACGTACAGACATTGCTGGATTCGAAAGCCGGATGAATGGCCTAAATGCACGAATAGTAGCTGTTGAAAACCACCTTGATATCATACCAGACCGAGACCAAGAGCTTCTATTCCTCAGGAGTAAGCTAGTAGATTTGGAAGATAGAAGCCGTCGAGACAATGTCCGCTTTTTTGGCTTTCCAGAGAGAATAGAAGGTTCAGACGCAAAATCCTTTCGTAGAGAAACCCTTCCAAAGCTCACAGGTCTTACCTTCGATCCACCATTGGAGATGCAGAGAGCTCATCGCATTGGTTCGCCCAATACAGGGAAAAATATGCGACCACGTCAGCTTATTGTCTGCTTCCTATGCCATGAACAGGCTGGCCAATTGATCATAGCGGCTCGTACCCATGGCCCGTACACATTTGAAGGTCATGAGATCAGAATGGCAGCTGATTTCTCGAAAGAAATTATTGACCGTCGTAAAGCTTTCCTTTCTCTTAGACCCTGCTTGCGTCAACTTGACATCAAATATGGCCTCTTTGAGCCTGCACGTTTGTGGATTACCAAAGATGGGTTCTCAAAGGAGTTCTTTAACCCAGAAGATCATCGTCATTTCTTAGACAATATTTCTCCTCAGAATATGGAATATACTACGTCTCCACAAGAGCTTGGATCTCAACTCCTATCATTAAATTCTATGATATCCACAGGTGGGTCCCGACGTAATCCAGGCAGATCCCAGAGTAGGGGTCGAGACTTAGACCGACCTGTTCACCCCTTGGGAGAACGAGCACAGGCCCTTCAAGCAGTAGCTGCTTTTACACAGGAAAGAGACCGAGACAAGTCACGCTTTCCTCTAAAACCCCCTTTATCAGAGGAGGATGTACCCTGAACTGTGTCAATTGATTAACTCTCCTGTATTACTAAAAATCTGGAATGCTGTTGCCTTTTAACCCATTGAATATAAAGAAGTCGATTTAAAACATGTACTTTAAGCAGTGGCAGCCTTACATTGGAAAGAGACAATGACAAATCAACTTCTCCTTTGGCACTCCCCTGCTTCCCCCATCATCTGAGGAGGGTGTGTCTTTAACTTTGATTGAACATTTTACCTTCTTATATTTATGAATTGATGGAGTTTTTGCTGTCTCTCTGCCTTCTGAAGATGACGTCTGGATGAGTACCTGAACATTTACTCACTTTTTATACATTATTTACTTTATAATATTCCTATTTCATCCCACTCCTTTTTCCAGTTTATACCTATTATAACATCTCATTGTCCTTCCAGCTTCTTCCAATGCCTGTTTACTTACGCTTTTTAAATTGTAAAACCTTATATGACATGAATTAGGATGACTGACTATATTCTTGAATCCCTGTTTACTTGTTATGCATTATATATACTGTAATGTTCCTCCTCTTTTGATCCCTTCTTACACCTCTCCCCTTCCTCCTTCTTTACTTAACAAGTATTTATAGTATTATATAACTAGAATAATATTTAATATTTAATTGTGCTAATATTTAACTATGAAATTATTTATCTGTACTAATATTTAGCTATGATAGTATTCAATTGTGACAATTTCTGCCTATGATAATATTTAATATTTGGTTGTCATTACAAATAGGATATTTTCGTATGACACAGAACTTCCCCTTCATCTCCCTTCTTCCTTTTTTCACCTTCTCCTTTAGTGCCATACTTCTAGGATGCTCGTCTCTTTCCCTATCCTTTCAACTTTTAACCTAATTTGTTTTTATGCTATGGGTCGAATATTCGAACACTTGAATAATTGAGTACTCATATAATCTCAACAACAATACTGTTAATATTATTACATAGCCCGAAAGTCTAGACCCGCAGAGAACAGTCCTATCCCCTTGGTGCTACGCTATTTCTGCGTAGTACTTTCACCCTTTCTCTTCTCTTATCTTTCTTCCAATTTCTCTTGAATCTTGCTTTTCTTCCTTCTTGCTTGCTTTCCTGTGTATATATAAGCGACTATCCCATTTTCCCTCCTCAACTCTCTAATCTTTTTAGAATTTCTGAGAGGATTATTGGCCCCATCCTTGATCTTTCTCCTTACCCGGAACTTACTTTCTTCTTTTCCCTTTCCTTTTTTCCACTTCTTTCCCTTACATAGATTCTCCTATTATTCCTTTTCCCCATCTACCCTTCCTCCCCTGATACCGC
Source organism: Calotriton arnoldi (assembly GCA_963921515.1). Taxonomy (NCBI): domain Eukaryota; kingdom Metazoa; phylum Chordata; class Amphibia; order Caudata; family Salamandridae; genus Calotriton; species Calotriton arnoldi. The sequence goes on from CAWUFW010001370.1 coordinate 1,703,502, forward strand.
ATCATCTGTTCAACTTTTTACATATATAGTTTATTCCCTTCTTTGCTTTTCCTCCTCCCCCCTAACTTAACTTAATACCTCTTATTCCTTACATCAGCTTTCCTAAAAAAAAAATCTCTCTCGCTCCGCAACGCACATATGATAGCTAAAATGTCTTCCTCCCTCACCCATTACTCATTATCTCATGGAATGTTAATGGACTTAAACATTTTATTAAACGCAAGAAAGTACTCTCTTATCTGCAAGCAAAAAGAACTGATATTGCTCTTTTGCAAGAGACTCATTTGAATGCTTTGGAATCATCTAAATTACGTCGAGATTGGGTGGGAAAAGTTATTCATTGCGAATTGACAACACAATCTCTCTCTAACAAAGGTCAACCACAGAAATGTGGAGTGGCTATTCTCTTACACAAATCCCTGCCCGTCACAATTGTCAAGACCTGGGTTGATCCAGAAGGTAGATATGTCTTTGCTAAGTTGAAAATAGGGGATAGGATCCTCTGTGTGGGCTCAGTAAAACCCAATTACGTTCTCATCTCTCTGATTATTTAACCAATAATAAATCATCAGTTACCTCCTGTAGAACTATTTGGGCTGCTGCGAAAGCAACTATTCGTGGACAGCTGATGAGAGATGCAGCTGAGGCCTATAAGTCAGCATCCCTTCGTCGTATTGAACTTGAGGCTCAAATTATCTCTCTTACACGTATATACTCATCCCATCCCACTGTACTCCACCGCCGAAACCTAGAATTAGCCAAAATGACACTTAAAAACCTATATACTCCCAAAGCTGAGTATGCTCTTCAGTGTTTAAAAGGTAGACATTATGAGCAAGGGGAGAAAGCAGGCTGATTACTCGCAGCACAGTTGAAACAACGTGAGGCAACCATGGCTATACCTGCAATACGAACAGACACAGGTGCGATTCTTACTAAACCACAAGAAATAGTAAATACTTTTGCATCTTTTTATAAAAAACGTTACACCTCTGAGAACCCGGCAACTGAAGATCAATTGTCCGCCTACCTCACGTATATTGATCTTCCATACCTCTCAGATGAAGGTAGAAACTTACTTGACGGTGATATTAGCAAAGAAGAAATTGCTGCAGTCATTGCCAAACTACCTTATCACAAATCCCCTGGTGAAGATGGCTTCCCTTTGGAGTATTATAAATGGTCTGGGAAAGAGACAATTGATACTCTATATTCTGCCTTTAATGAGGCTGTTCAGACATCCTCACTTGACCCTATTTCCAATATAGCGTTAATTGCGGTCATCCCTAAGCCGGGCACAGATCCGCTTACTTGTGGTAGTTATCGCCCTATCTCCCTTATGAACGGAGATGTAAAAACTTTAGCAAGTATCCCCGCGGCTCGACTTCGCAAAGTTATTCCATCCCTCATACACCATTCGCAGGTTGGCTTTGTTCCTGGCAGGTCCTCAAGGAATCACCTTTGAACATTAGCTCATACTTTATGGGCTGCAAAAGAGATCGCAGAAGATACTGTAGCTCTTTCCTTGGACGCAGAAAAAGCATTTGATCGCATTGACTAGGGTTATCTCTTTGCCACTATGAAACGCTTTGGTCTAGGCGATCAGTTTATTTCCAAGGTTCGCCTGCTATATGACAATCCTGTTGCCCAGGTCAATTGTGGCGGTTTTCTTTCGGACCCTTTTCCAATTCAAAGGGGTACTCACCAAGGCTGTCCCCTTTCTCCCCTTTTATTCTTACTGGCGATGGAACCCCTTGCCTCACTCATTCGCCACTCACCGCAGATTCAAGGTATACCTATAGCGGGAGGTGTATCTAAACTATATCTATATGCTGATGACATTCTTCTTACTCTTAAGGATCTCTCTCATTCCTTGCCAGCCTTACTTGGGATTATTGATAGGTTTTCGGTTCTTTCCGGTTATAAGGTCAATTGGGACAAATGTGAAGCTCTTCCAATCTCTTCTGGTGCTACAAAAGCGTCAATTGATGGTTAACCCTTTTGCTGGAAATCGTCGCAATTAAAATATTTTGGAATTTTCGTTAATCGCGGATTGGAAAGCATGATCTCAGACAATCTCTCACTCCTTATAGCGCAAATGGAAACTGATTTGCCAAATGGTCTCTTTTGGGATTTTCTATGTGGGGAAGAGTTCAGGCGGTAACAATGGTCACTATACCTCGCTTTACTTATGTTCTCGGAATGCTTCCAATTGTAGTCCCTCTCGCCACATTGCGCTGTGTTGATGCCCAAATACGGGCCTTTGTTTGGGGATCTGTGCGTCCTCGCCTAGCTGCTGCCAACTTAATAGCTTGTCACTCTCACAGTGGTTTAGGTTTGCCATCACTGGAGCATTACTCTTTAGCCTTGCACCTCTCACAATTGACTTATCTTCTCCCAGGTATGACTGACACTCCACAATGGGTCACAACAGAGCGCTCATTAGCGCTCACTACTTAATCGTGATGACGGCCTTGAATTTTTATATGGAACCCGTAACCCACGAACATCTCCTCCACATCCTGTGATTCAAGCTACATATCAAGCATGGTATAGAGCACACCGTCTCCTAGGGGTTGCTCACCATTTGCACTCTAAAGCCCCGCTTTGGGGTAATGAAAGTATTCGAATAAATGGTCATGCCCTTCACTGGTCCAGCTGGAAATCGAGAGGAATCCTGACATTAGACCAGGTCATACTAAATGGAGAGTTGAAATCCTTTGACCTGCTTCATGAGGAATTTAATCTCCCATTACACCAGACTTCGCGAGACTTACAATTACAACACTGCCTGAGGCGATGCCTGGGTCCTCTCCCCTGGACGTTAGAAACATCACCAATACTGGACTATCTTCTTATTAGGGGACGTCATAAAGGAGTGATGTCGGGATTAAATAGTACTTTAACTAATCACTTATGTTCACAACCACTTCTTAATGATCTTCGTGAGAAATGGCAGGAGCGCTTACAAATTACCGTAGATGAAGATGTATGGGCGGACATATTGGAAGCCTTAGATAAGGGTACCCGGGAGGCACGTTTGAAATTTTGTCTTTTCAAAACTCTACATGACTGGTACTGGACACCTTTGAAATTACAGCGAGCAGGACTATTACCACACTCCACGTGCTGGAGGTGTTCTGGAGTTAATTGTGACCTTCCTCATATGCTCTGCAAATGTCCTTCTATACAGTGCTTTTGGATTCAAGTAGGGGTTACTCTAAAGGAAATAATTCCCCTCTGACTTCCCCTTACCTCTTCCATTATCTTATTGCATGATCTTGGGAGTCTACCCGACATTACACTCCCACAGCGCCGTCTTTTATATACTGCTCTCGCTACAGCTAAAATTTGAATCCTAAGATTGTGGCAATCGTCCATTCCTCCCTCAAAAGAGGATTGGTTGGTAGCAATGATTCAGACGGCATCCCATGAACGTATAATATATAGGTTACAAGATCAGGAAGAAATGTTCCATCAAGTATGGGCTCCTTTTCTCCGAGACCCCTCAATGTTTTTTCTTTTATTGCCTTACTCCTTCCTCTCCTCCCTCATCTCATCTTTTCTTTTTCTCCTTCTCCTTCCCTTCCTCTTTTGTCTCCCTCTTTTCTTTTCTTTCCTCTCTTTCTTCTTTTTATCCCCCCAATTTTTCTTCTTTCTCTCGTTCTTTCCTTTTCCGGGTAAGGAGACAACATTTCTCGGCATCCCTCCTAATTCATCTATTTATTCATTCTTTCATTTATTCATCCATCCATTTATCCACCTATTTATTTATTTATTTATTTATATATATATTTATATATTTATATTTATTTATTTATTTACTCACCTTTTTATCTATTTATTTGTTTATCTATCTATTTATGAACTTTCATGACATTCCATCATCCTTAATGTTCATCATATCTTACATATCTAGTATTCTGCAGGTCCAATTTATTTGTCCTATCCATGGTCCATTATGTCTACTTCACCCAATGGCAATATGTAACTAGAATTATAGATTTCCAAGAATACTGTGCATAATATCCTTCTCCACTATTTATTTATTCCTTGTCTTTTATCTGATCCTTCCTTTTCCTCTCCTTCTTCCTTCATATTATTATATGTAGTTGTCTCTCCTTTATAGCACACTAATACATGTATTGACAAATTGATTCTTGTGGGTTCATTATGTATTGCTGCACTTTTATGTATTTCTCTACTTTAAAATTTTCAATAAAGAATTATGACACAAAAAAAAAGAAAAGAACTGTGTTTATGTTTTCATTTCTTTATTGTATGTGTGTGCCTGAGTGTATCAGCACATGCATCAGTGTGTGTCTGGGTTTGTCAGTGTATGCATCAGTGTCTGCCTAGCTGTGTCAGTGTATGTATAAGTGTGTGTCTGGCTCTGTAAGTGTATGCACCAGTGTCTGCCTAGATGAATTAGTGTATGCATCAGTGTCTGGCTGGCTGTGTTATTGACCGGTTACTTACCGGTAATATTCATTACTCCGAGTCGTAGACCTCCCCGTCACAGTCCTTAACACATGAGCGATAGCTCCTCCCCACAGACATCTCAACCAAAAAAACTCCCTTGGTCCCATCCCTACTCTCCAGGCCGCTCCCACATCCTGTGGCACATAACTCCTGACCCACTGAACCACATCCTGTACCACCAAGCACAAGAAGCTGAACAGGGAGGGAGGGATGGGAACCAGGACTGTGATGGGGAGGTCTACGACTCGGAGTAATGAATATTACGGGTAAGTAACCAGTCATTACCTCCTCATCAGACCTCCCCGTCACAGTCCTTAACACATGAGCACATACCAAAGCAAGAATCGGCTTCACCGCAGAGCAGTAAACAGACTTTATTAGCGCAAAAAAGCAGAAAGTCACACCACCTGCACAGAACGCAACACTGCATCCCCAAAACCAGCAGACCCAGTCCCACCCACCACCATACGATAATGGGACATAAAGATGTGTGGAGCACTCCACGTAGCGGCCTTGCAGATCTCAGCCATAGACGCCTCCTGAAAACAAGCCCAGAAAGCAGCCATCCCCAGAGTCGATCTCCCCTGAACCGACCCAGGCTCCTGCACACCATTGGACTCATAAGCCGCCCCAACTGCCCACCTCAGCCACCTACTGAGAGTAGCACCAGAAGGCTACAGACCCTGGTCCGCCAGGCCAAAAGTCACAAAAAGAAATTCCACCTTACGAAATGACCTGGTACGAACCAAGTACACCCCAAGAGTCCGTTTAACATCCAAACAGTGCAGCCGCACCTCACCCTCAGATTGAGGATCAGGACACAACACGGGTAGAACCTGATCCTCCGAGCAGTAAAACGAGGAAGGAACCTTGGGGACAAAGGAAGGATCAGGCCAGAGAATGACCCGATCCAGGAAGAACCTCAAAAAGGGCTCAGAACAAACCAACGGGCCCAACTCCCCAACCCTCCTGGCCAAGGTAATAATGACAAGAAAAACCACCTTGATCGTCAGTAAACGCAGAGACACCTCCTCCAGAGGCTCAAAAGGAACAGACTGCAAAGCCCTCAGCACCAATGGGAGATCCCAACCCGGCGCAAAAGACTTAACCACCGGTTTCTTGAGAAAACAACTCCTCAACAGCCGGGACACCAAAGGCACAACAGACTCACAGGCTTGACCCCGAAAGGCCCTCACAGCAGCCCACTAAGCCCATAAAGAGGAAATAGCCAGATCCAATTGGAACCCATCCTTCAGGAAATCCAATACATGCACAGGATCCACCTCCAAAGCAGACCAGCCCCTATCCGAACACCAACTTTGAAAAGACACCCAATGCCCGGCATAGGACTTAAGTGTCAAAGGGCGACGGGACTGTTGGATAAACTGAGCCACCTCAGGAGAACACTCCAAAGCCACGAGGTTCATCCTTTCAATAGCCAGCCGCCATATGTAACCGGACCAGACAATCCTGGGACAGAGGAGGAAATGACAGGGGACCGGGATCCACCGGCAACAGCTAGCAAGGTCCCACCGCCAACCGCAACAACAGAGGAAACCAAGCTCTCCGGCTCCAGGCAGGTGCCACCAGGATCACTGACGCCCAGTCCAACTTGACCTTCAGCAGGACCCTTGTAATCAAGGCAATCGGAGGAAAGGCATTACATCAAGCCCCCCTCCCACCGAAAGGATAGAGCATCCACCCTCCAAACCGAGTCCGACTGACCCAGAGAACAAAACTTCTCCCTCAAGGTGTTCCCTGGGGTCGCAAACAGGTCCAAAACAGGGACCCCAAACTTCCTCATGAGCACCCCAAACACCCCTGATTCAAACACATCTCGGACAGGGAGGGAAACAACCTCCTCAAATGATCCGCCTCCGAGTTCAATACCCCCAGCAGATGCAACGCCCTCAGAGACAACAAGTACAACTCGGCCCACTAGCAATGCTGCTGCGCTAAGAAGTTGAGGGAAGCCACCGTCGCACTCCCCTGGTGGTTGACATAACACACCACCACTGTGTTGTCCATTCGCACCAGCACATCCCGCTGCAGGACCCAAGGAAGAAAACTGAACGGCTTTCAACTCCCTCCAGTTGGAAGACATCCCTGCTTCCCGGACCAACCAGATCCCCTGAACGGACTCCTGAGCCATCACAGCCCCCCAAACCAAGCTCACTGGCATCCATAGTCAGCACCAACTGCTCCTGGGAAACAAACGGAGAGCCCTTCAAGAGATTCTGCTCCTCCAGCCACCAGGACAACGCCCTGGAAATCCCCACACCCCCCCGGAATCAACCGGTCATAATCCTGGGACCCCGGACACCAATGAGCCAGAACATGATTCACCAGAGGGTACAAGTGCAACCAGACCCAGGGAACAATCATCACTGTTGCAGACATCAATCTCTGCACTCTCAACCACTGTTGAGCCTTGGAAGATGGGGAGCTCAACACCTTCCTCAGTTCTTGCACCAGAGTTAATCTGCGAGGCTCTGACACTAACACCTTCCCCACCCTTGTGTTGAAGACCCCCCAGTGAACAGCAGTTCCTGAGTGGGGCTCAAATGGGACTTCTCCAAGTTCAGAATTCACCCAAACTTCTGCAGGAGACGGCAGACATTCTGGGTATGAGACTGAGCCTTAAGGAAAGAAGAGGAAGATATCAACCAGTCATCCAAGTATGGAAACACCTGGATCCCCTGAGCATGAAACAACCCAACCAAGGGTGCCAACACTTTAGTAAACACCCTAGGAGAAACAGAGAGACCAAATGGCAATACCTGAAACTGGTAATGGTCGAGGCCCACACAAAACCGCAGAAACTGCTGAGAAGCCTCGTGGACTGGCACATGAAAATAGGCGTCCCTGAGATCCAGAGAAGTGAGGAAGTCCCCCACCGACAGGAGGGGCAGAATGAACTGTAGAGACACCATCTTGAAGGACCGGAAAGGGATACACAAATTCACTGCCTTCAAATCCAGAACAGGACGGTAGTCTCCATTGGGTTTCCTGATCAGTAAACCCCTCTTCTCTGCTGTCCCACAGTCACCCTCACCACAGCCCCTTTTGAAACCCGGTCCTGAACCCCTTCCAAAAGAGCCTGACACTTGACCTGAGACCTGGGAACATGGGTAGCCTGAAACACCTTCCCAGGGGGCTCCACAAATTCGATCTGATACCCCAATCTGACAATCCGAAGGCCCCATTGATCCCTGACAAACTCCTCCCAGACTGGAAAAAAAGACCTGAGGCGACCCCCAACCGGACCCCCCACTGGAAACCTTGCATAGTCATCATTTTGATTGCCTGGGAGCACCCAAAAGACCTTGCTGACCCCGGGACTTGTGGAAAGAAGGGACACCCCGGCCACGTCCCCTACCACGAAAGGGCTGGGTGGCCATCTTAGACTGAAAAGCCTGCCCAAAAGCCTGCTTATATCCAGTAAACTTTCCCTTCTGAGATGAGTGGACTGGATCCAACAACTTTTTGTCCTCCGCCGTTTTCTTTATCAAAGCCTCCAACGGTTCCCCAAACAGTTTGGAGCGCGTGAAAGGAATCTTCATGAGTGCAGTGTTCTGCGCCGCCTCAGACAATCTATATAGTCAGACCACTCACTGTCAGACACACCAGGACCAATCAGAACTAGCCACCAAGAAAATCCAACCAATCACAAGAAGGGAGGACAAACACCTGATGGCAGCCAATCACAAAGTCCCAAATGACCATAAATCAAGGGAAAATTTCCAAGCACCTTGACCCCTACGTGCACGAGGCAGAGCACAAGAAGAACACTAACGCGCACAAGTAAGTAGACTGCCAAATCTGACAAGATAGTACAATGCCCACTAATATTAGCAACACCTCAGACCCCCTGCATCACACTACGCAGTCCAAGAGGGAGGGCCAAGAAAGTCATTGAACTGGCCCCCTCCCCTTCGCACTAATGACAAACAAGTGAGCACCTATGCTCCCAGAGGCCCAGGCCTGATTGACCGGCTGCGCTCAACAGCAGCCGTAAACTACTGCCACGGGAGCCTGAGAGAGACTCCAGCCCCAAACAGAGGACACAGCGATCCCGCTCCGATGGGACCCATGCCTCCACTGCTATCTTAAGCGGCCAACGCCGAGCACCCCTCCACCCTGAAGAAGGGCCTCACCACCACGCCCCAGGTGTGCCAGTTTTGCGCCGCCAAACACCGCATACCAGCACACCAGGAGGTCCCGCTGAAGCAGGGACCTCACCAGCAAGCGCGCCCCAGGGTAGTGAGAAACCGTCCCCCCTCAGGAGCACCACAGGCGACCGGAAGGGGAGACAAACCCCAACCCAAGTAATGAACAGTTCCGCTATAGCAGGGACTCCAAGTAACCCAGAAATCCAACGGCTGCTACAGCAGACCGCTTACACTTACCCAAGCCCATGAACCAGTTCCAGCAGAGAGTACATCGCTCGCCTAAACTGCAGAAAAGAACAACAGGATGTGGTTCAGAGGGTCAGGGGTTATGTGCCACAGGTTGTGGGAGTGGCCTGGAGGGTAGGGATGGGACCAAGGGAGTTTTTTCACTTGGGATTTCTGTGGGGAGGAGCTATCGTTCATGTGTTAAGGACTGTGACGGGGTGGTCTGATGAGGAGGTAATGTATGGATGAGTGTGTGCCAGGCCGTGTTAGTGTATATATCAGTGTGTGCCTGGGTGAGTCAGTGTATGCATCAGGATCTGCCTGGGTGTGTTAGTGTATGCATGAGTGTGTGCCTGGGTGTGTTAGTGTATGCATGAGTATGTGCCTGGGTGTGTTAATGTATGCATGGGTGTTGTTGAAATGGAAAATGTTTTTAGTCGATTTCTCTTTGCATTGTACGATTTGAGTTAGCATTCGCTGCACCATTTTGTATTCAGCCTCCATTTTGAGCCATGATCGAAACTAACTTCTGTCTCACTCAGTCTACCTCAGCAGAAAGCAGCCTCATTATTTTTTCTGTATTTCTCCAAGGTTGAGCTTTGCTGCACTAATGAATAGACTGTTTGTCGTTACATACTTTTCTCATTAGATAGGCCTGCTCCCACTCTTAGAGCCGCGGGTACGGGCAGAGTAACCTTGATGCTAAGATAGCATGTACCCGGTCCCAGGATTGCAGCTCATCCTTCTGTATCTCCTTTGTTCACCAGCTACTAACTGGAATATTCCAGTCTGGGTGTGTCTTTAGGGGTATTGGAAATGTACTTTATGCATTGCCATGTTGACTGAAGTCAATCCCTCTGCAGCAATACAAGGAGGCTGGTCAGATCGGACTCCACTCTAGTGTAATACTAATAAATACTTTGGTTTGTATTCTCTACTGTCTGACCGACTCTTCATTTGTTTGGAAGGCTGAGAGGTGGTCGCGAGTGACCCGGATGGCCCTAAATCGGGTAACTTCCTTCAGCTGGTGCCCGAACAGGAACTCTATCAGGCTTGACCCATCCTCGCCCGCAGATGGGTGGGGAGGTCGGGACCACGTCGGGTCGAACGGGCGGACCGGGGATCCCTGCACAAGAGAGTCTGGTACTCGCAGCTGCCCTGTCTGTCTGACCGGGTGGTGCCTCGTCCAGTGGTCATCCCGACTGGGGTCCTGAATGGCGAAACCCTTGGATCTGATCGTTTGGTCCGAAGAGTCGGCAGTGGAGAATAACTTTGTTTGACTTGTGTGCACAAGGTGAGTTTGCTCTGGTTCTTTGTGAATATGGCGCCATTTTGATTTATATTTGACGCGGTCTGAGGACGGTCTTTGGATAAGCGCTTGAATTTGTTTGAGTTCTTCATGAACATGGTACCACTTTGATCTGAATTTGATGAGGTCTGAGAACCGATTTTGGTGTAGATATTTGCAAATCTGTTAGGCATAAGTAGTGAACACGTTTTCCTTGAAAATGCCTTGCTTCAGTAAGCTGTTTTGTGTGGGCTGTCGTCGTTGTTCTACTGATGCTCGATTGGAAGAAAGTCAGCCAGCGCCTCCAGAAGGCACTCCGAATTTTTACATGTATGTAAAACATGACCTTGGCCCTATTATGTTTACTACGTTATGGCACAAATATACGAGGGACAATGCTGAGATGCAGTGGCCGTTGACGGGCACTTTTGATGAACAGAAAATTAATTTACTGCAGGAAAAATTGTTTGCTAAAAGGAATAGGCAGTCGATGTTTGATTCCCTTAGAACATGGCAAAAGAAAGCTAAACAAAGACGAATGAAAGCAGAGAAAGAGGCCCGGAAGGGAAGAATGCAGACAGTGACTCAGAAAGCTGTAGCGTATGATAGAGAGAAAACATAGAAAGGAATAGAGTGTGCTGATAGGAAATTTCAGTTGCAATGTGAAAAGTCTTATGTTGCCCGAGAAGAAAATGATACATTTGTGGAGGAATTGTTAGAAACTCGACCTCCACCCCCACACGCCCCGCAGAAAATATATCCTGCTGTCCCACAGCCTCAGTCGTACGTTCCTCCTATCTCTGGTATTTCTGTTTCTCCTGTTATTGATTCAGTTGCTTCAGCTACAGCGATTCCTGCTCTTTCTTTGGCTTCGCCTATTGCGCCTGCAATGACTGCAAGTCTCCCTGCTGCGCCTATTGCTTCGGCATCTCTCTCTCCAGCCCTCACACCTACGACACAGCCACTAGCGACTTTGATGCCTGTTCCTTCTGTTACTACTCCTTCCCTGTTCCTCCATTCCCCGACAGTTCTGAGTAGCGGAACGCCCGTGCGCGGACTAGGGGACGGAGACTGGGCGACTGCTAGGGAGTGACTGGGGCGGATATTGATACGGTCTAATGTGGGAGATGAAGAGAAAAAGGTGGTAGCCAATCAGGCCGCTCAGTGGGCTCGTAATCCCATTTACAGTGTGGAAGATGTGTGGAGTGTGATGAAAGATTATGTGCCGTTTGTGCAGCAGCATGCCCTTAATCACATGTCGGCTACTTTGATTGGACTGTGGGAACAGTGTTTCAATGATGTAGCACCTCAGATTATTTATGATATTAGGGACAATGTGTAGGCTGCTGGTATGGCACCTTGTGAGGTTTATGGTAATGTTGCAACGCTGGTCGCTTATCAAAGTAGGCTGTTTGAGAAGAGCCCGAAGACAGTATCCCAGTTTCCAATGAGGGCAGTCCATCCCATATATCACCCTGTACTACCGGAGCTACGAGATCAGCAGAATGCTGTTGTTAGACCAAGGGTAGAGGCCCGTTTCCAAGAACAGTGGGTTTACACTCCGTGGAAAAGGAGTGAGGTTTTGTCCCTCAAGACTCAGCTACCTGACCCCAGAAAAAATCCTAAGGCATATTATAAGGAATTGACTGAAACCGCTTCATTGACAGTGATGACGCTTGTGGATATTGAAATGTTCTTTGGTTTACTGGTGCCTGTTAATATTTGGAGACAGGTGCACACACAGGACCATGTTGCGGAATTGGGTGGTACTTGGGATCAGATTAAAGCATGGGACCAGGAGAGGAAGGCTGGGGAGAAGCCTAAGGCTGAGATACTAGCTTTGCCTGGTCGAATTATTATGTATATGCATTCACTTATTCCACCGAGAAGGGTAGATTGGGACAAGTTAACGGCATGTCATCAGAAGAAAGATAAAAGTGTGTCTGATTTTTTCACTCGATTTGAAGGTGTGTTTTGGGATTTTAGCAGACAGGATTTGTTGGTGGAAGGGGGTGTCCGATTGTTCGTTAACAGATTTGTTATGAACCTGCTTCCTGAGATCGCGACTCGGTTGCAGGCCTCAGAGAGCACTTGGACTACCTCCTCCCCTTCTGTAATATTGAGTATGGCACAGTATTATGAACACAGGGAAAATGAGGAGAAGGAGAAGGTGGAGAAAAAGCACAAAGAATTGAAGACAAAGGTGTTGTTACAGCAGGCTTCTCTGGGGAATAGTAGCGGTCGTGGTGGTACACCCCGCCAGCTACCTCGTACGAGCCGGAACACTATGCCTGTAGGGCTGAATCAGTGCGCATATTGTAAGGAGGAGGGAAATTGGCGTAGCGAGTGTCCAATGTTGTTACAGAAAGTCGCGGCCCCAGAGGACAAGGTTTTCGTGGACGGGGTCATGGGGCTGGTGGACAGGATAGAGCTCAGCATGCTGCCGCCACACAGGATCGTTCGGATGGTAACTACTTCGATGACAATAGGGGTGGACAGTACTATCACGAGGACTATGATTTGGATGAGGTGACAGGAATGTCTCACAGCTAGGACAGCCAGGGACAGAGTGAGGGACCAGTTCAGATCAACGCGGTCCTTACGTTACTGCAGATTTGCATGGCTCACCTAAGGAATGTTTGGTGGATACAGGTGCAATGAATAGCTCTGTTTCTCGGTCACTGGTCCCCGGGGCAGCTCTGTCTGGCCATAATAACGTTTCGGTAGGCTTTTCTGGTGTACCGGTTGTGAGCCCCAGTTCCAAACCTCTTACCCTGACTATAGGTCTTTTTACTGTTGATTCGCCATTTTTGTTGACATCTAATTGTGGAGAAAATTTGATGGGTTTAGATTTATTAAAGAAGTTGCATGCAAATATTTACTGTTCCCCGGGTGGTGTTTACATGACGATGGGTCCGAATGTGGTCTGCACTAAGCAGTGTCTGTCCAAAGATGCGCCCCTCCCAGCTGAATTTAAGGATGTGCCACCCACGTTGTGGGCAAAGGGTGACACGGATGTAGGACTACCCCCAGATACCTCAGATACTCCCAGTTTCCATTAAAATTAAAGACAATGCTATTTTGCCTCGTATTCCCCAGTATAAAATACCGCAAGTTGGGGAGCGAGCTCTGTTGCAGATTATACAGGACCTGATTCAGTCAGGTGTTGTTGAAGAGACGACTGCGAATGTGTGTAATAGCCCTATTCTTCCCATTCTTAAGAGGGCACCTTCAGGCTCCCCTGATGATCACCCCGATGTTTATCGTTTTGTGATTGACTTGCGTGAAGTTAATAAGATTGTAGTTCCTCAGTTCCCAGTGGTCCCTGACATTACTGCCCTTCTGACGATGATTCCTTCCTCTGCCAAATTCTTTTCTGTCATTGATCTGAAAAATGCATTCTTAAGTATTCCGATCCATTCAGACAGCAGGCATTTGTTCGGTTTTACACTAGCTGGCAGAAGCTTTAGATTCTGTCGAGCTTCTCAGGGCTATACTGAGAGCCCTAGTATATATAGCCAAGCTTTAAAAGCCCAATTGGACTCCCTTACGCTTCCCTCAGGTAATGGATTACTCATATTGTCAACAGGAGGTCACCTATTTAGGTCACCTACTGTCGAAGGAGGGTAGGAGGTTGACCCCTGAGCGCATCAGTGCCATTGCTAAAATGCCTATCCCTAAAACCCAGAGGGATGTGCGCGCTTTTATTGGCATTACCTCCTACTGTCGCCAATGGATCCCTAACTACTCGTTACTAACAAAGCCTTTGCTGGCATTAACCACTAAAGATGTGCATGAACCCTTGCCCTGGACGCCTGAATGTCAACAGTCTTTTGAGCAATTAAAAGTTGCGCTTTGCTCTGCACCTGTGCTTGGAACGCTCGACTACACGAAGCCGTTCGTGCTGTACGTACACGAGACGGCCGGTTGTGCTCTCTCTGTTTTAATACAGGCCTTTGGAGGTAAGCAACGGCCATGTGCTTATTTTTCTGCTCTTCCTGACCCTGTTGCAAGAGCCCTCCTGAGCTGTCTAAGAGCGGTCGTGGCAGTGGCCGTTTCTATAAGGCAATCGGCTGGGCTCGTACTTGATACTGACCTCACAGTCATGGTATCCCATGCTGTGGATACACTTTTGAATAAAACCAAGACGCAGCACCTCACCAGAGCACGTCTGACCAGTTATGTGTTGACCCTCTTTGCACCACATGTCATGATTAAAAGATGTGCCACTCTAAACCCAGCCACGTTACTACCCCTCCCTTCTGAGAGTGAGGAAATTGACATACATGATTGTATTTTTCAAACGAAGGAAGAGACGAAGGGACGGGTAGACCTGATTGATGTTCCCTTATCTGACCCCCAAGGGGAACTATATGTCGATAGCTCTTGTTTTAAGTTACCGGATGGCACTACAACTGCTGCATATGCTATTACTACGCTGCACACGGTAGTTGAGACATCACAAGTTCCCTATCAGTCAGCCCAAGCTGCAGAACTCGTTGCCTTATTCGAGCCTGTGAGTTGAGTAAGGGACTGGCTGTCAATATCTATACTGTCAGTCAATACACATTTGGAGTTGCCCATAATTTTGGACGGCTCTGGGCAGAGAGGGGATTTCTCACTTCCCATGGGGTGATGATACAACATGGCCCCCTTATACATAGGCTTTTGTCAGCTTTGACACTCCCCAAGAAATTAGCAATAGTAAAGTACAGTGCCCACAAGGCAATTACTGACAATGTGGGTAAAGGGAATGCATTCGCAGACCAGATAGCTAAGAAGACAGCCCGAACAAAGATGAAGAGGATGTTTGTAGAAGGTCCCGCTAGGTGGGTGCCTGAAGTCACTATGTTTGAGGATATGCTGGAAAATGTTAAGGAGATACAGAGTGAGGCAACGATCGAGGAATTAGCTGTATGGCAGGAAAGCACAGCACGTTTGAATGAGGAAGGGTGCTGGACGGATAAGTCAGGAAAACAGAGATGGATGTTACCAGATGCATATGTTCTTCCCGTAGTCACTATGGTGCACGGGCCAGCCCATATCAGTGCAAAAGGTATTTGCAAATTGCTAGATCCTGTATGGCAAAATGATAATATCCCAAAGACTGCCGTCCATTTAGCCAAATACTGCATGGTGTGTATGATGCATAATCCGGGAAAAGGTACCCCTACACCACCTGGTAATTTTGCACCTCCCACTTTCCCTTTTGAGGTCCTCCAGATGGATTATATAGAGATGGATCGAGTCAACAATTTGAAATATGTGTTTGTGATTGTTTGTGCGTTCAGTAAATGGGTTGAGGCTTACCCCCAAAAGAAAATACGGCCATAGCGACTGCAAAGATACTCCTAAAGGAGTTCTTTCCTCGCTTCGGCTTGCCCCGTTTGATTTGGAGTGACAATGAAAGTCACTTCAATACTAAAGTGATTCAGTTGGAGTATGAGGGACTACATATCAAACAGAAATTTCATGCTGCAAATCACCCCCAGTCAGCAGGTTTGGTTGAGAAGTACATTAGTACTCTCAAACTGAAATTGGCAAAGATTCAGGAGAGCACAGGGTTGCAGTGGCCAGATGCTTTACCATTAGCCCTTTTGTCTACAAGAGCTACGGCGCACTCTAGGACAGGACTGTCCCCCTATGAGGTCGTGTTTGGGCTCCCGGCAAATGTCTGGGGCGTCCCACGTCCTCGTAGGTTCTCTGAAATTGAATATACTCTGTTAGTGGACTATCTGTATGAGTTAACTAAAAGTCTGCGTTCTATTCACCAACAGATCCAGGACTCGCTCCTGCCAGTGCCCGAGGGGCCAGGACATGACATTCGGCCTGGAGATTTCATGCTCGTACGCCATTTTCAGCAGCAAAGGAGCCTAGAGCCGAGGTGGAAGGGGCCAGTCCAGGTGGTCCTTGCCACCTGTACCACCGTGAAGGTCACAGGCGGAAAGAATTGGATTCATTGCCAGCACGGCCGCAAAGTACCTCTCCCATTACCCTACGATCAGTGGGTCCGTGAGGGCATTGGGGAATGTTTCTAAACCACTCTACTTTTACAATTGAAAGTACAGTCTCTTCAGAACCCTTCCCCCACACTGTTTTAGCTCAGTTTCCATTGCAGCCCCCTTTGGAACACTCTCTAGTACTAATGGATGATTTTTAACTGTCTCTCTGGTCCTGTGAGTGGGTGTGAGAGTGTCTGAGTGAGTCTGTGAGTGGATGTGTCAGAGTCTCTGTGGGTGTGTGAGTGGGTGTGTGACTGGATGTGTGAGTTTCTGTGTGGGTCTGTGAGTGGGTGTGTGAGTTTCTGTGTGGGTCTGTGAGTGGGTGTGTGGGAAACTGTGGGTCTGTGAGTGGGTGTGTGGGAAACTGTGGGTCTGTGAGTGTCTCCAGTCCTAGGAACCGTTTCCCAACACATAAAATGGCGGCCGCAACTTTCCTCTCAGGATGCGGCTACCCAATCAGGGCCTTGCTGTGTCGTGTGGAGCCGCAGATTCACCACGGGTGGATCCGTGGAGGGTCCGCGTCCCTAGATATATATATTTATTTTTCCTTTAAGATCTCAAAAAGTACTAAACGGATTTACACAAAATAACAAACATATTGCTTTCTGAACCAAGGCCTACCTTTCTGCCAAACTTCCATCCAGCGGTTCGGGTTGTAGTTGTGTTCAAAATCCCTATGGGAAATTGCATGGGGAAAAAGCGTTTTGGGACCCCCCTTTTTCTCAGCCCCTTCTTGACGAATCACCCCGAGCCTTTCAAAACAGCAGCTGAACTGAATGTCGTACTAATTTTGAGAATTTCTTGAAGATTTGTCAAACTGCGCCAAGGTTATTGACAAACAAAAAACGCTTTTCCTATGGAAACTAGGTCCTAACTATAACTACCTACTGGCGACCGCCAGTGGGTACTATAACTCACTGTATATATATATATATATTTTTATATATATATATATATATATATATATATATATATATATATATATATATATATATATATATATATATATATATATATATATATATATATATATATATATATATATACATTATCTACTGGCGGTCGCCAGTAGATAGTTATAGTTAGGACCTATTTTCCATAGGAAATCCGCAACATTCTATTTGAAATAACTTTGGCGCCGGTTGACGAATCTTCATGAAATTTTCAAAACTCGTGGGGCGCTCCGGTCTGCTCCTATCCTGAAAGTTTCGGGGTGATTCGGTAAGCGGGGGCCGAGAAAAAAGGGGGGTCCCTAAACGTGTTTTCCCCATGCAATTTTCCATAGGAACCTTTCATCGCAGCTACAGCCCGAACTGCTGAACGGAATTACACCAAATTTGGCAAAAAGGTAGCCCTTGGTTCAGAGTCATGCCTTTTGCTTAAATGGTGTAAATCCGTTCAGTAGTTCCTGAGAAAATCAAAAGTAAAATCACATATATATCTATGGCCGCTTAGGGTCCGCGTACCCTCCCGATCACGAGCTGCATGCTAATTGGCTGTGAAGTGGCTGTCAACACTCCAAATCAGGAAGTGCTGGCAGCCATTTTGTCCCTCGGTAGAACCGAGGCACAGAAACAAGTGCAAAAAACGCAAAAAGGGGGCAGGGTAGAAACACCCTGACCCCCTAGGTCTGCTCCCACAAGGACCCCCTGGGCAGAAAAAAGCATCTTTTTTTTTTTAAATCGTCGGGATGCGCTTAGGGTGCACGGATCCCGCCGTGATTAAAAAAAAATCGAAGCGCGGTCTCCCGCGCTTTGAGGCTATTTTGCCCCCGGGGGCATGCGGGGGTTTATTTATATTTTATAGGGGGGCCTCTAAGGCCCCCCAAGCTCCGGGGACCACCACCCCCCGGGGCTTTAAAAAAAATGGTGCGGGAGGGCTCTCCGCCCTCTTGCAGCCCCAGGGACCGCCACCCCCCCCGGGCTTCTTTTTTTAAATTTTGATCACCCATACACACACTCACCCACCCATACAGTCCATCACAGATGCACTCTTGAAACCATGCACCCAGTGAATCACCCACTCACACATCTATGCGCAGTCACACACACCCCACCCACACAAACACTCATACAGATACTCATTCAACCAATCAATACCCATGTAGACACTCATGTAGCTATTCGCAAACCCATGCAGCCGCTTACACACCAACAGACAGACGGATACAGACATTCACACAGTTTAGTCACTAACCCATGCATTCAGTAAGATACGTTTAATCACTCACTTATAGAGTCAGTCACGCACCTACTAAATCATCCATCCAGACACTTATACACCCACTCATTCTTCAATAGACCTTGGCATATATATTAAACATATTTAAACTTTATAGAAACACACAGTCACTGGATGATGTCATCAGTGATGTCATTTGAGATGTCATCAGTGATGTCACTGACCATGTCATGAGTGATGTAATATGTGATGTCATCAGCAGTGCATTGCGGGGGCGTGAGTTATAGTTAGCTGAACTAACTATAACAGGGGAATTTCACGGGTTTTGTACGAGTGAAATGTTCCACTAACTATAACTGTCCCAAAAACCTATGGTTTTTTCAGTGAATTTCAAAGGTTTTTTAAATGCTAATTTCTAACTATAACGTGTCTGAAACCTATGGTTTTTTCAGTGAATATATATATATATATTACCTACTGGCAGTCGCCAGTAGGTAGTTATAGTTAGGACCTTGTTTATATTCAAAAAGCGTTTTTTCTTTTGCCAATATCTTTGGCGCCGTTTGATGAATCCTTGCGAAATTTTCCCAAAAAAAGGTTCATTGAGGTCAGCTCCTGTCTTGAAAGTTTCGGGGTGATTCGTCAGGTGGGGGCTGAGAAAAATGGGGGGTCCCAAAACGCATTTTCCCCATGTTAATTTCCTTAGGAAATTTTATTACAGGCTACAGCCCTTACTGCTGAACGGAATTACACCAAATTTGGAAAAAAGGTAGCTCTGGGTTCAGAAAGCGACCTTTTTTTTAATTGGTGTAAATCCGTCCAGTAGTTGCTGAGAAATTTAAAACATAAAAGTATCGATATCTGAGCACCGAGGAGGGTTCGCGAACCCTCCCGAGCATGAGCTCAATTCTGATTGGCTGCCAACACTCTAAACCAGAATGTGTTGGCAGCCATCTTGTGACTCGGTAACCGAGTCACAAGGAAAGAGTAAATAAAAAGGTGAAAAACAAGAAAAGGGGGCAGGGTACAAACACCCTGACCCCCTAGGCCTGCTCAAGCCAAAAAAAGCATTTATTTTACAAAAATCAGCTGAATTCGCGCTGGGGTCGCGAATCCGGCCGAAAACAAAGCACGGGCTCCCGCGCTTCGTTTTTGAAAGCCCCCAGGTGGGCCAGGTCCCGGGGGCACTCACCAATTAATTTGCGGGGGCCCGCGGGGGCCCCGCAGCCCCAGGGAACGCCACCTCCCCGGGGCTTATTTAATTGTATGCAGGGGCACTGCGGCCCCTCACAGCCCCAGGGACCGCCACCTCCCCGGGGCTTTGATAATGAACCACGGTGGGCACGCTGCCCCCGCAGCCCCGGGGACCGTCACCTCTCCGGGGCTCTGTTTTTAAATTAAAATGATGTGTGGGGGGGAAGAGCCCCCCCACATGCCCCGGGGACCGCCACCTCCCCGGGGCTCAGTTGATGTTGGGAGGGGGGCCGCGCGGCCCCCCTCCTGGAGCCTGTGGTGGCCCTGGGGACCGCCACCCCCCAGGGCCACCACAGGCCATAAGGGGAGCAACTCCCCTTATGGAAAAGCAATGCCGGCTCCCGCAGGACGCGGGGAGCCAGCAGGACCGTGCGGGGATTGGGGACCCCCCTACGGTCCCCAACGAGTGGCCAGGCCCCGGGGGATGGGGTCCCCGGGGCCATTAGTGGCCCGGGAGGGGGGCCACGCAGCCCCCCTCCCAAAAAAAGGAATTATTTAAAAAAAAGATGCAAAGGCCGGCCCAGGGGGATGGGGGATGGGGTCCCCGGGGCCTTAAATGGCCTGAGGAGGGGGGCCACGCAGCCCCCCTCCAAATATTTAAATTAAAAAAAAATAGGGCAAGCCCCGGGGGATGGGGTCCCCGGTGCCAATAGAGGCCGAGGGAAGGGGGGCCACGCAGCCCCCCCTCCCATACCAAAAAAAAAAAAAAAGACCGGCATCGTGCCGGAGGCCTTGCCCCCTCCCTGCAGCAGTCTGCAAACACGCCCCCTGGCGCGTTTTAAGAAGGGGAAGTAATTCCCCTTGAATACTGGGGGTCCCTGGGGGCCAACTAGCCCACCAGGAACCTCCAGTATGCGCCAGGGAGCTACGTTGCAGAGAGGTGTACAGAGGCCACGCCCCTTTTTACACCTCTCTGCAACGCAGCTCTGTGGCGCTTTTGGAGGTACATGGTGGGCTAGTTGGACTCCAGGGACCCTCAGGATTCAAGGGGACTTAATCCCCCAACTTAAAACGCGCCATGGGGCGCGTTTGCACAGTGGTGAAGGGAGGGGGCGGGGCTTCAGGTGACATGTGTGCAAACAGGCCCCGTGGCGCATTTTAAGATGGGGAATTAAATCCTCTTCAATCCTGAGGGTCCCTGGGGGCCAACTAGCCCACCAGGTACGTCCAGAAAGCGCCACAGAGCTGCGTTGCAGAGAGGTGTAAAAAGGGGCATGGCCTCGGAACGCCTCTCTGCAACTCAGCTCTGTGGTCCTAACTGTAGGTACCTGGGGGGCTAGTTGGGCCCCAGGGACACTCAGGATTCAAGGGGACTTAATCCCACAACTTAAAACGTGCCACGGGGCGCGTTTGCACACATGTCACCTCAGGCACCCCCTCCCTTCACCACTGTGCAAACGCGCCCTGTAGCGCGTTTTCAAGAGGTAGTTTTAATCCCCCTGCCCTATTATGTACTAGGGACTTACAGAGGAGGTCATGCTAATCACAGGGGTACCCCAACGCATAGTGTTCCCTAGTGTATGTAAGTGTCTTAACTGTATTCTAAGTGTGTTTTAGCATAGCACTGGCTCTGGTTAGTCAGAGTCAGTTACCACCAGTACACGTTGGAAAAAGTTGTGGGCACAGGATGATTTTGGAACAAGGCCTCTTTCTGCTCCTCTGTTGATTCTTTCTGCACATCTTTTGCTTTTTCCTGCACTTTTCTTCGTCTTTGTGGACTTCTGTTGCTTCTTTCTGCATTTCTTTTGCTTCTTTCTGTGCGTTTTTCTTCTTTCTTCACATGTCCTACCTCTGTAGGCATAGTTACAAACTAGCAATTAAAAACCTTTGAAATTCACTTAAAAAACCATAGGTTTCAGGCACGTTATAGTTAGAAATTAGCATTTAAAAAATGATGAACTGCAGTGATGTCATTTGAGATGTCATCAGTGATGTGATCAGTGAAGTCACTGACCATGTCATGAGTGATGTAATATGTGACGTCATCAGCAGTGCATTGCGGGGGCGTGAGTTATAGTTAGCTGAACTAACTATAACGGGGTAATTTCACGGGTTTTGTACGAGTGAAATGTTCAACTAACTATAACTGTCCCTAAAACCTATGGTTTTTTCAGTGAATTTCAAAGGTTTTTTAAATGCTAATTTCTAACTATAACGTGTCTGAAACCTATGGTTTTTTCAGTGAATATATATATATATATTACCTACTGGCAGTCGCCAGAAGGTAGTTATAGTTAGGACCTCGTTTATATTCAAAAAGCGTTTTTTCTTTTGCCAATATCTTTTGCGCCGTTTGACGAATCCTTGCGAAATTTTCCAAAAAAAAGGTTCATTGAGGTCAGCTCCTGTCTTGAAAGTTTCGGGGTGATTCGTCAGGCGGGGGCTGAGAAAAATGGGGGATGGGGTCCCCAGGGCCCCAAAAAAACTAAAAAAGGGTGGCCACACAGCCCCCCTTGTAAAAAAAAAAAAAAAAGGGCATCTCGCCGGAGGTCACGCCCCCTTTCTCCACCACGCTGCAAACGCACCCTCTGGCATGTTGTTAGTTGGGGAATTAATTCCCCTTGAATACTGAGGGTCCCTGAGGGCCAACTCGCCCACCAGGTACCTCCAATATGCACCACAGAGCTGTGTTGCAGAGAGGTGGTCCGAGGCCATGCCCCTTTTTACACCACTCTGCAAACACACCTCTTGGCGCACTGCTGGTGGGGCGATGAGGTCCTCTTGTGTCCTGAGGACCTCAGGACAGAAGTGGACTTCATCCCCCGAGCAGCAGTGCGCCAAGAGGCGCGTTTGCAGAGTGGTGTAAAAAGGGGGCATGGCCTCAGACCACCTCTCTGCAATCCAGCTGTGTGGCACTTACTGGAGGTAGCTGGTGGGCTAGTTGGCCCCCAGGGACCCTCAGTATTAAAGGGGACTTAATCCCCAAACTTAGAACGCGCCAGGGGGCGCGTTTGCACAGTGGTGGAGAAAGGGGGCGTGGCCTTTGTCCACCTGTCAGCAATCCCACTGTGTGGGGCTTACTGGTGGTAAGAGGTACGCTAGTTGGCCCCTAAAGGACCCCCAGCAGCGAAGGGGACTTCAATCCCCATCCAAGAGCGCGCCAGGGAGCGCGTTTGTAGAGTGGTGGGCAAAGGGGGCATAGCCTGCTATGAGTACTTACCAATGCTGCTGTGTGGGACTTACTGGAGGTAATAGGAGGGGTAGTTGGCCCCCAAGGATGTCCTTGGGGGCCAAGTACCCCTCTTGTTACCTCCAGTAAGTCCCACACAGTGGGATTGCTAAGACGTCTTCGGAGGCCGTGCCCCCCTTTCTCTACCACTCTGCAAACGCGCCTCCTGGCAGTCTATGGGATGGAGGATGAAGTCCAATTTACTCCTGAGGGACTTTGGAGGCCAATAAACCCTCCTGGTACCTCCTGTAAGTCCTAAGCAGCGGAATTCCTGAGCGCTGGTCGGAGGCCCAGCACCCTTTCTCCACCACTCTGCAAATGCGACTACTATTTAAAGAAGCATCTTTCTGCACCACTGACTTAGAGGTAGTTTTAATCCCCCTGCCCTATTATATACTAGGGCCTTACAGAGGAGGTCATGCCAATCACAGGGGTACCCCAACCCATAGTGTACCCTAGTGTATGTAGGTGTTTTCACTGTATTCTAAGTGTCTTTTAGCATAGCACTGGCTCCAGGCCCGGTTAGGCAGAGTAAGTTACCACCAGTACCAGTCAGTAAAAAGTTAGGGGCACAGGAGGACTTTGCAACAAGGCATCTTTCTGCACCTCTGTTGGTTCTTTCTGCATAGCTCTTGCTTCTTTCTGCACCTTTCTTCGTCTTTCTGGACTTCTGTTGCCTCTTTCTGCATTTCCCTTGCTTCTTTCTGTGCCTTTCTTCCTCTTTCTGCACATGTCCTACCTCTGTAGGCATAGTTAGAAATTAGCCTTTAAAAAACCTTTGAAATTCACTGAAAAAACCATAGGTTTCAGGGATCGTTATAGTTAGAAATTAGCATTTAAAAAACCATAGAAATTCACTGAAAAAACCATAGGTTTCAGGGACGTTATAGTTAGTTGGACATTTCACTCGTACAAAACCTGAGAAATTCAGCCGTTATAGTTAGTTGAGCTAACTATAACTCGCGCCCCCATCATTCATGACATGGTTACTGACATCAATCAATCAATCAATCAATCAGGGAATTGTAAGCGAGCTACTCACCCGTGAGGGTCTCAAGGTGCTGAGGGGGGGGTCCGCAGATCTGTTTAGCCGAAGAGCCAGTCTTGAGGGTCTTCCTGAAGGTGTTCAGGGAGGGGGCACATCTAATGTCTGCCAGTAGCTCGTTCCAGGTCTTGGCTGCAATGTGAGAGAAGGATCTTCCACCTGCTCTGGCTCTGTGGATGCGCGGGGTTTCGGCCAGTGCGAGGTTGGAAGATCGGAGGTTTCTTTTGGGTACGTGGAAGTTGATTCTGTCGTTGAGGTATTTGGGTCCGTTGTTGTGTAGGCATTTGTAGGCGTGAGTGAGGATTTTGAAAGTGACTCTTTTCTCCACGGGGAGCCAGTGGAGACTTCGTAGGTGTTGGCTGATGTGTTCGTGTCGGGGGATGCCGAGGACGAGTCTGGCGGCGGTGTTTTGTACTGTCTGGAGTTTGCGGAGTAGGGACTTGTTGATGCCGGCGTAGAGTGCGTTTCCATAGTCCAGTCTGCTGGTGATGAGTGCGTGGGTGACTGTCTTCCTTGACTCAGGGGGGATCCACTTGAAGGTCTTGCGGAGGATGCGGAGGGTGTTGAAGCAGCTGGAGGTGACGGCGTTGACATGTCGGTTCATGGAGAGTGATGAGTCGAGTACGATGCCGAGGTTCTTGGCGTGGTCTGAGGGGGTAGAT
Source organism: Calotriton arnoldi (assembly GCA_963921515.1). Classification (NCBI taxonomy): domain Eukaryota; kingdom Metazoa; phylum Chordata; class Amphibia; order Caudata; family Salamandridae; genus Calotriton; species Calotriton arnoldi. The sequence continues at coordinate 1,727,982 of CAWUFW010001370.1, forward strand.
GGGCTTCCGAGGGCGGTCGGCCACCAGGTGCTGTCCCATGCAGAAGGGGTGGTACCAAGGACGAGGACTTCTGTCTTCTCGGCGTTGAGCTTCAGGCAGCTGTTGGTCATCCAGACTGCGACGTCTTGCATTCCTTTCTGGAAGTTGAGTTTGGCAGTGGTGGGGTCTTTGGTGAGGGAGAGGATGAGCTGGGTGTCATCGGCGTAGGATACGATGTTGAGGCCGTGTTGTTGGACGATGGCTGCGAGGGGGGCCATGTAAATGTTGAAGAGGGTGGGGCTCAGTGATGAACCCTGTGGGACTCCGCAGGTGATTTTCGTGGAGTTGGAGAGGAAGGGTGGGAGTCTGATCCTTTGGCTTCTTCCGGTGAGGAATGATCGGATCCAGTCCAGGGCTGTTCCTTGTATGCCTGCGTCGTGTAGTCTGACGACCAGTGTGCGATGGGAGACGGTGTCGAAGGCCGCTGATAGGTCGAGTAGGATGAGGGCTGCAGAGTGGCCTTGGTCCAGGAGGGTGCGGATGTCGTCTGTGGCGGCGAGTAGGGCGGTCTCTGTGCTGTGGTTGCTTCGGAATCCGGATTGGGAGGGGTTGAGGATGGCGTTCTCTTCAATGAATCGTGTCAGTTTCCTGTTGACTGTTTTCTCTGCAACTTTGGCTGCGAAGGGGAGGAGCGAGATGGGCCGATAGTTCTTGAGGTCAGTGGGGTCAGCTGTGGGCTTCTTGAGCAGGGGTCTGACTTCTGCGTGCTTCCAGTCATCTGGGAAGGTGCCTGTTTTGAAGGTGGTGTTGATGGTGCGTTGTAGTTTGGGTGCGATGGCGGCCACGGCTCTGTGGTAGATGTGAGGGGGGCAGGTGTCAGTGATCACTGATTACATCTCAAATGACATCACTGATGACATCATCCAGTGACTGTGTGTTTCTGTAAAGTTTAAATATGTTTTATATATATCTAGGCCAAGGTGTATTGAAGACTGAGTGGGTGTATGACTGTCTGAATGGATGATTTAATAGGTGTGTGACTGACTGTATAAGTGAGTGATTAAACGTGTCTTACTGAATGCATGGGTTAGTTACTAAACTGTGTGAATGTATCAGTCTGTTAGTTGGTGTGTAAGCGGCTGCATGGGTTGGTGAGTAGCTACATGAGTATCTATGGGTTATTGATTGGTTGTCTGAGTATATGTATGGGTGCCTGAGTGTCTGTGTGGGTGGGTGGGGGGTGTGTGACTCTGTGCATAGATGTGTGAGTGGGTAATTCACTGGGTATATAGGTTCAAGAGTGCATCTGTGAAGGGCTGTAGGGGTGGGTGAGTGTATGTATGGGTGTGTTGGTGAGTGAATGGTTGTATCAGTGGTACATGTGTGAGTAACTATATATGTGAAAGGCAGTATATGTGAGTGTTGGGGTATATAAATCACTATATGTGAGAGTGAGTGATTGTGAGAGTGGCTGTATGGATGAGTGTGTGCTTGTATCAGTGATTGTATAAGAGAGTAAGTATGTGTTAGTATGTGTATAAATAAGTGAGGTGGTGTGTGTATAACTGTATAGGTGAGTAAATGGGAGTGTGATTGATTCTTTGCAAGACTGACTAGGTGTGTGAGTAACTCTATGGATGAGTGACGATGTGTGAGTGTCTGTATAGGTGTGTGAGTGCAAATGATAGTGCTGTATTGATAAATGACTGCATGTATGAGTGACTGTATGGGTGGTGAGTGGACGTGTGTTTAGACCTAGGAATCAGTGAGTGGGTATGGTAAATAGACATAATATCGGAAAAAATATATAGAATGGACAGAATATCGAATTCAAAATATAGAATGGACATAATATCGAATGGACATAATATAGTGGTTAATAATATCTAAATGAAGGTAAGTAATATCGATTGTCAAAATATAGAAGTACATAATATAGGCATTAAAAAATATCGAATTTTTAATAATATCGAATTTTTGTAAGTGTTTTGTATGTTAGTATAAGAGTTAAAAATATATATTATTTTTGTAATGTATGTTTAATATTTTTTAAAGTTACGAAATTTATGTAAAATTATTTTTGCGTAATTTAATTCCGTAGCGGGTTGTGGGTTTATAGGGGAATAGGGTGGGAAATAATTTAATTATAGTAAATTAAATATTAATTTTTAGGAATTATTAATTATTTTTAATTCAATTTTGCGTTTTAGTTCTGTAGCGGGTTGTGGGTTTATAGGGGAATAGGGTGGGAAGTAATTTAATTGTAATTAAGAAAATATTTATTTTTATTTATTGGTATTGATAATTAATTTATTGTTAATTAATTATTAATTGGTAATTAATTTTTATTAATTGATTAATTGATAATTATGTTAATTGTATTAATTTATTATTCGGAGCGGGTTGTGGGTTTATAGGGGAATTGGGTGGGAAGTAATTTAATTGTAATTAAGAAAATATTTATTTTTATTTATTGGTATTGATAATTAATTTATTGTTAATTAATTATTAATTGGTCATTAATTTTTATTAATTGGTAATTCATTTTTATTAATTGATTAATTGATAATTAGGTTAATTGTATTAATTTATTATTCGGAGCGGGTTGTGGGTTTATAGGGGAATAGGGTGGGAAGTAATTTAATTGTAATTAAGTAATTATTGAAATTCTTTTTGTGTATTGATTAATTTATTGTTAATTAATTATTAATTGGTAATTTTTTTATTACTTATTACATTTTTGGTATCGAAAATTAATTGGTTGTTGGTTAATTATTAATAGGTAATTAATTTTTAATAAATAATATTTATTGGTATTTATAATTAATTAATTATTAAATATTTTGTAATTGGTAATTAATTTCAATTAATTTTTTATTGGTACTGGTAATTAATTTATTTTTATTTAAATATTAAATCATTACTTTCCCTACTGTTGCACTCACTGGAGTGGGAATAGTAATTTTTACCCCTACGCTATCCAACGCTTTCCCTACTGTTGCAGTCACTGGAGTGGGAATAGTAATTTTTACCCCTACGCTATCCAACGCTTTCCTTACTGTTGCACTCTCTGGAGTGGGAATAGTAATTTTTACCCCTATGCTATCCAACGCTTTCCCTACTGTTGCACTCACTGGAGTGGGAATAGTAATTTTTACCCCTACGCGATCCAACGCTTTCCCTACTGTTGCACTCTCTGGAGTGGGAGTAGTAATTTTTACCCCTACGCTATCCAATGCTTTCCCTACTGTTGCACTTACTGGAGTGGGAATAGTAATTTTTACCCTGCCGCTATCCAACGCTTTCCCTACTGTTGCACTCACTGGAGTGGGAATAGTAATTTTTACCCTCCCGCTATCCAATGCTTTCCCTACTGTTGCACTCACTGGAGTGGGAATAGTAATTTTTACCCTCCCGCTATCCAACGCTTTCCCTACTGTTGCACTCTCTGGAGTGGGAAAAGTAAGTTTTACCCCTACGCTATCCAACGCTTTCCCTTCCGTTGCACTCACTGGAGTGGGAATAGTAATTTTTACCCCTCCGCTATCCAACGCTTTCCTTACTGTTGCACTCTCTGGAGTGGGAATAGTAATTTTTACCCCTACGCTATCCAACGCTTTCCCTACTGTTGCACTCACTGGAGTGGGAATAGTAATTTTTACCCTCCCGCTATCCAACGCTTTCCCTACTGTTGCACTCACTGGAGTGGGAATAGTAATTTTTACCCTCCCGCTATCCAACGCTTTCCCTACTGTTGCACTCACTGGAGTGGGAATAGTAATTTTTACCCTCCCACTATCCAACGCTTTCCCTACTGTTGCACTCTCTGGAGTGGGAAAAGTAATTTTTACCCCTACGCTATACAACGCTTTCCCTACTGTTGCACTCACTGGAGTGGGAATAGTAATTTTTACCCCTCCGCTATCCAACGCTTTCCTTACTGTTGCACTCTCTGGAGTGGGAATAGTAATTTTTACCACTACGCTATCCAACGCTTTCCTTACTGTTGCACTCTCTGGAGTGATAATAGTAAATTTTACCCTCCCGCTATCCTACGCTAAAAATATTGAATATTTTTTATTAATATTAAGTTAATATATATATGTATTAAAAAAAAAATGTATGTTTATTTTTTTATAACTTACATTAATTATTTATTAATTTTAAGGTTATTTAAGTATTTTTAAGTATGTTTCAGTTAATTATATTTATTATTTTATTAATTTTACACTACTTTTTAATACATTTAAAAAATTCGATATTTTAACAAACTATATTATTTACAACAATATTTTGGATTCAATATTTTTGTACTTACCTGTTTGTAGATAGGAATTCGATATTTTGGCATTCTATATTTTATCCACGATATTTTGGCAGGTCGATATTTTGGCATTCTATATTCTGTCAGTGATCCAGTGGGTATGTAGTAACTGGTATTGGTGTGCCTATGGTTTTGAAAATGGTAGTCTGTATTTAGGAGTGGGTGTATCAAAGGTCATATTAGGGTGTGAGGAGGTGCATCAGATTATCACGTGCATGATGTCATCAGTGATGTCATTTGAGATGTCATCAGTGATGTCATCATTGATGTCACTGACCATGTCATGAATGATGTAATATGTGACGTCATCAGCAGTGCATTGCGGGGGCGCGGGTTATAGTTAGCTCAACTAACTATAACGGCCGAATTTCTCAGGTTTTGTACGAGTGAAATGTCCAACTAACTATAACGTCCCTGAAACCTATGGTTTTTTCAGTGAATATATATATATATACATATATATATATATATATATGTAGAAAAAACAGAAGCGTCCACAGCTTGAAGTGCACTCAAGGACAGGCAGACCCAGCCGTGTCGAGCAAGATCTTTATTCGGGTTGAACAGCAGAGTTCTCAGGAACATTCTCGTAGCCCTACGCGTTTCGAAGCTTCCATGCCTCTTGTTCACGGGCTGTGCAAAAGGTGGCAGACGCAAGCACCATTGATCACGATGATTTTATACCTCCCTCACATGGTCAAGTCCCGACAAGCCTCCTGGGACTTGTAGTGCTTGTAGATTATACCGGCAACGGGTTCTGCCAGCCAAACACCATCTTCAGTTAATCTCGCCCTCCAATGGGCCCCCAATGACGCTGTCAGTTCAAATGCCACAAAACCTGTCCCTCTGTCAAGTGGTTGCCATGAATCAGCAGCCGACAGTCCACACTGCATTATGGCGGCGGTGCAACCTCCCGACCTGGACAGGCCGGTAAATATAGAAAAAACAGAAGCGTCCACAGCTTGAAGTGCACTCAAGGACAGGCAGACCCAGCCGTGTCGAGCAAGATCTTTATTCGGGTTGAACAGCAGAGTTCTCGGAACATTCTCGTAGCCCTACGCGTTTCGAAGCTTCCATGCCTCTTGTTCACGGGCTGTGCAAAAGGTGGCAGATGCGAGCACCATTGATCACGATGATTTTATACCTCCCTCACATGGTTAAGTCCCGACAAGCCTCCTGGGACTTGTAGTGCTCGTAGATTATACCCGCAACGGGTTCTGCCAGCCAAACACCATCTTCAGTTAATCTCGCCCTCCAATGGGCCCCCAATGACGCTGTCAGTTCAAATGCCACAAAACCTGTCCCTCTGTCAAGTGGTTGCCGTGAATCAGCAGCCACGTAGGGCTACGAGAATGTTCCCGAGAACTCTGCTGTTCAACCCGAATAAAGCTCTTGCTCGACACGGCTGGGTCTGCCTGTCCTTGAGTGCACTTCAAGCTGTGGACGCTTCTGTTTTTTCTATATTTACCGGCCTGTCCAGGTCGGGAGGTTGCACCGCCACCATAATGCAGTGTGGACTGTCGGCTGCTGATTCACGGCAACCACTTGACAGAGGGACAGGTTTTGTGGCATTTGAACTGACAGCGTCATTGGGGGCCCATTGGAGGGCGAGATTAACTGAAGATGGTGTTTGGCTGGCAGAACCCGTTGCGGGTATAATCTACGAGCACTACAAGTCCCAGGAGGCATGTTGGGACTTGACCATGTGAGGGAGGTATAAAATCATCGTGATGAATGGTGCTCGCGTCTGCCACCTTTTGCACAGCCCCTGAACAAGAGGCATGGAAGCTTCGAAACGCGTAGGGCTACGAGAATGTTCCCGAGAACTCTGCTGTTCAACCCGAATAAAGATCTTGCTCGACACGGCTGGGTCTGCCTGTCCTTGAGTGCACTTCAAGCTGTGGACGCTTCTGTTTTTTCTATATTTACCGGCCTGTCCAGGTCGGGAGGTTGCACCGCCACCATAATGCAGTGTGGACTGTCGGCTGCTGATTCACGGCAACCACTTGACAGAGGGACAGGTTTTGTGGCATTTGAACTGACAGCGTCATTGGGGGCCCATTGGAGGGCGAGATTAACTGAAGATGGTGTTTGGCTGGCAGAACCCGTTGCGGGTATAATCTACGAGCACTACAAGTCCCAGGAGGCTTGTCGGGACTTGACCATGTGAGGGAGGTATAAAATCATCGTGATCAATGGTGCTCGCGTCTGCCACCTTTTGCACAGCCCGTAAACAAGAGGCATGGAAGCTTCGAAACGCGTAGGGCTACGAGAATGTTCCCGAGAACTCTGCTGTTCAACCCGAATAAAGATCTTGCTCGACACGGCTGGGTCTGCCTGTCCTTGAGTGCACTTCAAGCTGTGGACGCTTCTGTTTTTTCTATATTTACCGGCCTGTCCAGGTCGGGAGGTTGCACCGCCACCATAATGCAGTGTGGACTGTCGGCTGCTGATTCACGGCAACCACTTGACAGAGGGACAGGTTTTGTGGCATTTGAACTGACAGCGTCATTGGGGGCCCATTGGAGGGCGAGATTAACTGAAGATGGTGAATGGCTGGCAGAACCCGTTGCGGGTATAATCTACGAGCACTACAAGTCCCAGGAGGCTTGTCGGGACTTGACAATGTGAGGGAGGTATAAAATCATCGTGATCAATGGTGCTCGCGTCTGCCACCTTTTGCACAACCCGTGAACAAGAGGCATGGAAGCTTAGAAATGCGTAGGGCTACGAGAATGTTCCCGAGAACTCTGCTGTTCAACCCGAATAAAGATCTTGCTCGACACGGCTGGGTCTGCCTGTCCTTGAGTGCACTTCAAGCTGTCGACGCTTCTGTTTTTTCTATATTTACCGGCCTGTCCAGGTCGGGAGGTTGCACCGCCATCATAATGCAGTGTGGACCGTCGGCTGCTGATTCACGGCAACCACTTGACAGAGGGACAGGTTTTGTGGCATTTGAACTGACAGCGTCATTGGGGGCCCATTGGAGGGCGAGATTAACTGAAGATGGTGTTTGGCTGGCAGAACCCGTTGCGGGTATAATCTACGAGCACTACAAGTCCCAGGAGGCTTGTCGGGACTTGACCATGTGAGGGAGGTATAAAATCATCGTGATCAATGGTGCTCGCGTCTGCCACCTTTTGCACAGCCCGTGAACAAGAGGCATGGAAGCTTCGAAACGCGTAGGGCTACGAGAATGTTCCAGAGAACTCTGCTGTTCAACCCGAATAAAGATCTTGCTCGACACGGCTGGGTCTGCCTGTCCTTGAGTGCACTTCAAGCTGTGGACGCTTCTGTTTTTTCTATATTTACCGGCCTGTCCAGGTCGGGAGGTTGCACCGCCACCGTAATGCAGTGTGGACTGTCGGCTGCTGATTCACGGCAACCACTTGACAGAGGGACAGGTTTTGTGGCATTTGAACTGACAGCGTCATTGGGGGCCCATTGGAGGGCGAGATTAACTGAAGATGGTGTTTGGCTGGCAGAACCCGTTGCGGGTATAATCTACGAGCACTACAAGTCCCAGGAGGCTTGTCGGGACTTGACCATGTGAGGGAAGTATAAAATCATTGTGATCAATGGTTCTCGCGTCTGCCACCTTTTGCACAGCCCGTGAACAAGAGGCATGGAAGCTTCGAAACGCGTAGGGTTACGAGAATGTTCCCGAGAACTCTGCTATTCAACCCGAATAAAGATCTTGCTCGACACGGCTCGGTCTGCCTGTGATCCAGCGCTAACAATAAAAATAATTCTCCTATTAGGCTTTGGTCATCCAGGTGCAACTATTCCTCTAACACACACACTATATCCATATGACGGTGGGGCCCATAACACCGCATATACATTCACTTACTCATTTGTTCCCTGGATTTCCTCCGTCATGAACCTAGGAGAAAAACAATTCGCTGGAAGGAGACGGGATACCTCTTTTATCATGACATAATATTTCTCATTTGCTTTTAAGGTATTCCGCTCATTGGTCGATGGACCAACTAGTAGGAATCAGTTGATGGTGATTAAGACCAGCTCAATCACAATAAACTCTTTAACATTTCATTTTTAATCATTGAGCTAAAGAATCACTGAGTCATTTGTTTAAAGAATAATAAAGTTTATATAAAGTTTTGAATGCAGGAAATGAGATTAAACTTATTATTCAGATCATTACATTTATCATCAATATAAGAATAATTTGAAATTGCAATGCATATTTATTAGACGGAAAAATAAGGTTACCATAATAAGAACTCTAATGATCAATCTATCTACCTATCTGGGGAAAATCTAATAATTCTAAAATAAAAATCTATCAGGAAAAGTTCTCCTAAAGCAGCATCTTTATACTCAACTGGAAAAGGGAAATAGCAGCAGCAGCATCAGCTCGTCAGCATCAGCAACCGCAACTTCACCCATCTACAGCATCTAACTTCTCCAGCATCTATCTCTGCAACTCCCGCAGCAACTCATTCCCGCAGCAACTCCCGCAGCATTCTAACCCCTCCCACCAAGAGTAGGTCTTCTTATACCCTAATTCTAGCTTACAGCATAAAATGTTTCTTCTTCATGGCGTGATTCTTTCTCATTGGTCAAAACTCAGGCCCATATACATTTTAATCAAACTTCCTGGTCTTAACCAGTTCCATGTGGAATGTCCATGCAAGCATCGTTTCCCACAGTTCATGCAATTGCTCATCCGTTTCGATCAGTCCAAATTGTATCTTTTTCTGTTACATTTTGTTTTAAACAGTTCCGTCTATTGATTCAGTTGGACTTCTCACGCTTCTTGCTGATCATTTTGGCACACATCTGCTCAGAAAGATCACAACAGCCTTGACCATACTTCCATCTTAGCCTCTCAGCATCAGCACGTGATCATCCCTTTTCCACAGTCTCTCTCCTCTATCACATGGTCTCCCGCTCATGCGTACTCTAGCAACTGGCGGCCATTTTATATTGCTGCTCGACAGGCCTAAGCGCACTATTTTCAAAGATAAACAAAATATTGTTAAAACAAAGAAATATAAACCCTTTCGTTTCCCTCCCGTCTTTCTACGTACCCCAATTAGGTATTACCTAGCAAAAAGCAACATATAAAGCTGTCCCTTACTTACCATCGCTTTATTTTGCAACCACACGTTTTATTTAAAAGCACGGATCATGCATTTATTATTGAATTAGTACGCAAATATTATGTTATGTTAGACACGTAAACAATTATAAGTTGATTAATTTGCACACGGAATTGCGTGTTACCTTTAACCCTTAACATATAACATACATTGTTGGTTATTTACTTAAACGAACATGTTTATTAATTATTTTACGAAAATATTAGGAGGTTAAAATTTTTTCATTTACCCTGCTCCATCAACTCCCCCCTTTGGTGATTTTTAATATCACCACAAAACCCAAGTTATACAATTTTCTCAGACAGCATATATCTTTTATCCGTTTGCTAGTTTACACAACTGTATCCCTTTCAACTTGTCTCTTCGTTTTCTTGTACATGTTCTCTTTTATTTCTTCTAACTCTATTTCACCCATTTCTCTCTCTCCCTCCTTGTTTATCATGTTTTCTTTTTCTATTTTATTCTGCCTTCTTCTTCTCTTTATACATGTTATTGCAAGCTTCAGTACTAATATTATTATTATTATCACGGTTGCTATTATTATAACTTTCCCTATTATTAATCCACTCATTCTAGTTAACCAATTTATTACTGAAGAAAACCCTTTACCAAGTTTTCCCCATGCACTTTCAACCTCCAGTGGAACAAGTTCTTTGTGCAAATTTGTAATATTTGTTATATACTTCTGTATATTTTCGCTTTTATCTGGAATGTAAGTGCAACAATGTTGGACTTTCAGCATTCCACAGACTCCGCCCTCTTTTGCCAAAAGAATGTCAAGGGCAAGTCGATTTTGCATCACCATAGCTCTCATGGCAACCATCACGGTATTTACCATCAAGAACCCTCCAGCAGTATCTGTAGATAAACGATCTACCACTGTGGATAATTTCCGAATTCTAAATGCATTCAAAGATATTCCCACTGCTGGTATCAATGCTCCAAAAATGTCACCTACTATTTCTGAAAAACGTTCCCTTTTTCTACGTGTAAAGGTATTTATCATTTTGTGTGTTCCTTTTTCTTTTCTATCCATATGAAAAATCTTTGGAAAGACCAGGCCTAAGTAACATGACCCATACCAATGGTCCGGCAACCTATAATAAGCCCTATTTCCGCAAACATAATAAATCCCTGGAAATATTGGATCTTTTCCCTCTTTGAATCCCCATCCACCTAAAATTTGGTAATTGTCATGGCAAATACTGGAACCCACAAAATAATTGTCATATCTTGTCTTATTTCTTCTAATGCACAACCTTCCCTGTTGGGGCCAATCCAGAGTCATAGCTGCATTTGTCTTTTTCTTGTCATGATTGTCTTCCTCAAACGCCCAAAGAGGTGTTTTTGTCTCTTCTATCACTTTTCTTTGAAATTTCACTCTTCTCTCTTCAACCATCTCTAAAAATACCTTTTCTTCCTTCTTTAACTCACAGGTAAGGTTGTATCTAATTATACTATCTAATGTTAAAATCTTATCTTCTAAAAATGTTCACCAAACGTTTTTCCCTCTTTTATTTTGTTTAGCTCGGGAACTACAGAAACTTTCGCAAAAATCTTATTTATGTCAGTGTAATAATATTCTAATCTACCTGTTTTATAAAATAAACTTGCTAAAACGCTACATGTTATTCCATACGTCAAAGGGAGGTGATGATAAGTCACACCCTCTGCTACAGATGCAGGCAACTGCATACAAACATAGCAATCTCTTACATCCATTGTTTCTACATACTCATATAATAATTTAGTAAAAACATTTTTTGAAAAATCTGTTATCGATTTGTCCTTGTGTAATTCTGCACCACTCTTTAAAATAACTGGTTCTTGAGTGTTAGCTCCTTTTTCTTTCTCAGTGTTATTAGACGTTTCTACTACAGCTAAACTAATTGGAATAGTGATTGCTAAAACCACCCATACTGTCATTAATAATCCTGTACAAAAACAGCACATCTTGCACCATCTACTTAAAAACTCACATTTACATTTTCTATCTCTAGTATTCTCCATTTTGTTTTATAACCTTATTTATTTGTTTTCCAGAAAATTGTGTCACTACACCTCAGAAATGACTTATTTGCCACTCTGTACTCCAGTGTTTTGTCTTTACTTAGTACTTTCTTTTAATTCTTTCTCAGAATTCTTTCTTTGTCACATCCGGTAAATTCGTCAGATCCAGTGTTTTGTCAAATCCGATAGAAACTATTTAAACTTCTTTAGGTCTGTTGCACTTCACTTTCTCCCATCAAGCTTCTTTGTTCTGGGTTCTCGTGAGTGTTCTTTTCTTCTTTGTGACTAGTCAAAGCAAGATACAACCATTCAGGCGATCTATACTTCGGATTTACCTTCTTTATTCTTTTCGTTTTCTGCAAGTGTTTTCCACCTTGTTTTTCTTGCTCTCTTTGACTTGTTATTTCATTCACTTGTTCAGCACTTTTTCCATCCAACCTTATGATTCTGTATCTTAATTTTCTTACTTCGTTGGGCCAATTGTCTCCTTTTCTTGGCCTTTTGCTCCATTTCCTTTTTCCTCTCTTTCTGTTTTCCAATTTCTTTTCCTTGACTCTAGTTTTTGGTTCCTTTCTTCTCCACTTTCTTCAGACTCTGTTTCAATTCTTTTGTCATTGCCTCTTATCTTGAAACTTATAATTTCATTTTCTTCTACTTGTGGTTCTTTTCTTATTTTCCTTCGTTCACCTATTTCTGTCCCTCCTCGAGGTTCTTCCGAATTTGTGTCAGTCTCTCTATCTGCTTCTAAATTTCCCTGTTCTTGTGTTTGACTATCTGTCCCTACTGCTCCTCGGGGATTTTCCGATTTTTCTAGCTTTTTGTTTGAAACTCTCCCTTCTTCATCTATTAATATTATCTCCGAAGGATTTTTACCACAACTTGTACTTGGTTGCTCACTGTCACTATCTTCTGGCTCAGTTTCTTCTCTTATGCTCTCAAAATTCCAATTTCTTTTTAGAATTTCTTCACAATCCGAATGCTCTGTATCAGATTCTGAACTGGTGTCTGATATTTCCAGATGTCGACTTACAGGTCGATCTTCAGGTTCTGGAACTTCAGCTATTTCTTCTACTTCTTCTACTTCTTCTGTCGTTGCACTTGTAGTTGGGTCTTCCAGATGTCGACTTTCAGGTCGATCTTCAAGTTCTGGCACCCTGTTTGTTTCTTCCTCTGTTTCTGATGCTGAACTGTTATTCAATACTTCCAGATGTCGACTCACATGTCGATCTTTAGGTTCTGGAACTCTGATGGTGTGACTGGCATGTACCCAGTGTTTCACTCCTGCACACTTGACTGCAGTGGTCGTCACCAGGATCACTTGTCGTGGTTCGTCCCAGCGAGGAACCAAACAGTTTCTTCTCCGGTGGACTTTTATACGGACCCAATCTCCTGGATTCAAGTCGTGAGCTGGTTTTCTTTCAAGAGTGGTCGCATCCGGTCCAACCTGATGAAACACAGAACGCACCACATCAGCCAATCCTTTGCAATAATCCAGCACTAGATCATCAGTTATAGTCAGTAGTTTGTTGACAGGTACTTGTGCTTGTCTCATTGCTCGTCCCATAATTATTTCATGGGGACTGAGTCCAGTTTTCCTTTCTGGAATACTTCTGATTGTCATTAGAACTAATGGCAAAGCATCTGGCCATTTGAGTCCTGTAGCTTGACACATTTTTCCTAACCTGTTCTTGATTGTTCCATTCACTTGCTCTACGATTCCAGAAGCCTCTGGTCTGTATGCACAATGCAGTTTCTGTTTAATACTAAGTGCTTCACAAATCAGTTTAACTAATTCATTTTGGAAGTGCGTTCCTCTATCTGTTTCAATCGTGACTGGAAAACCATACCTCGGAATGAATTCTCGCAGCATAGGTTTTGCTACCGTAATACCATCATTCCTTCTTGTTGGGTATGCCTCCACCCAATGGGAAAACAAACAGACGACCACTAGGACATACCTTAGTCTGTTGCAAGGTGGCATTTCAATAAAATCCATTTGCATTCTAGTGAAAGGACCCCCTTCTCGTCCTATTGTTCCTAGACTCACTACTGTCTTCCTTCCTGGATTTAACTGTTGACAAATAAGACATCTCTGACAAAGACTCTCAGCTATGGCTCTGAATTTTGGATTGTACCATGTTTGTCTAAAAAGTCTGATCATTGAATCTCTCCCAATATGGGCTTGTCCATGGTACATCCGTGCCATGTCAGAAATCATGCTATCAGGCATAACTGGTCTCTCATCTCTGTAAACCCAAACATCATTATCTTCATGTTTTCTACATCCTGCTTTTATCCATGTATCCTTTTCCTCATCCTCTGCAGCTTCTTGCAACTGTCTCACCTCATCCCATGTCTCAATAGAGTTAGTAAAAAGCAAAGGACAAGAAATATGCTCTCTTTCCCGACATTTGTTCAAAGAAACCACATTCTTTGCACAATATTGTGCCATTTCGTCAGCATATTTATTACCAACAGTTATGTAGTCTTCCCCATTTTTATGTGCATTGCACTTCACAACAGCAATCTGTTTAGGCAGCCGTATCGCCTCAAGCAGCTTTTTCACAAAATCTCCATTTCTAATGGGCGTTCCTGCAGATGTCAAGAAACCCCTTTGTGACCAAATCTGACCAAAATCATGCACAACCCCAAAGCCGTACTGGCTATCTGTCACAATCGTAACCCGTACATTTCTTCCCAACTTGCATGCTTGAATCAGAGCTACTAATTCTGCGACTTGGGCAGACCGTACACCTTTCAGACAAGATGCTTCCATTACAGTTGCTACTGTGCAAACTGCATATGCTGCACTTAGAACTCCATCACTGCGTTCTCAAACATGAGCCATCCACAAACAGAATATAATCTGATTCTTTCAAAGGCTCATCTCGTATGTCAGACCTTGGTTTTGTACAGTATTCGAGCACATTCAGACAATCGTGATCTACTTCATCCATTTCAATCACACTTTCTTCATCTGGCAATGATGTCGAAGGATTCACATTCATACACCTGTCAATGGTCACATTATCTGCACTCAAAATTACTTTTTCATACCTAGTCAGCCGACTATGTGTCATGTATTGGGTTTTCGTTCTTGTCAAGAGAATTTCCACAGAATGGGGAATATATACTCTCAGTGGATACCCCATCACTATGCCTTCACTCTGTTCCAGACTCACACAAGTAGCAGCAACTGCCTTCAAACATCCAGGCAACGCTTTCGCTACAGGGTCTAAAACAGCTGAAAAATATGCAATTGGTCTTTTCATAGTTCCATGTCTCTGCACCAAAACTGAAAATGCACATCCATCTCTTTCACTGCAATACAGCTCAAAATCTTTCTCATAGTCAGGCATTCCTAATGCTGGAGCCTCACACAATTTCTTTTTCAACTCTCTGAATGCTTTCATTTCTTCATCATTCATTTCAAAAGGATCTTTAACATCCTTCTTTGTCAGTTTCTGCAATGGTTTAGCAATCAGTGAAAAACCGCTTATCCATTGTCGACAATATCCAACCATTCCCAAAAACATTCTTACCTCTCTTTGTGTCATTGGAGCTCTCATTCCTTGAATCATTTTTATTCTTTCAGTCGTTACCTTTCGCACTCCTTTCTCAATTTTATGCCCTAAATACTGGACTTCTCGTTGACAAAACTGCAATTTTGAAGGGGACACTTTATGTCCTCTTTTTGCTAAATGATTCAGCAAAGCAATTGTATCATTGACACATGCTTCTTTCGTTTTTGATGCCACCAGTAGGTCATCAATATACTGAACCATTACTGACTTTTCTGGCATTCTTAAATCTTCCAATGATTTCTTTAGGATCTGATTAAAGATTGAGGGACTTTCTGTGTACCCTTGAGGAATTCGGCACCATGCCAAAATACGCTCTCCAAACCTAAACGCAAATAATGGCTGGCTATCTGGATGCAGTGGAATAGAGAAAAATGCATGACATAAATCAATTACTGTGTACCATTCTGCTTCACGTGGAATCTGATATAGAATCACAGCAGGGTTCGGTACTATTGGGCAACAAGGCACAACAATTTTGTTTACCTTCCTCAAATCCTGTACAATTCTATATGTTCCGTTTGGCTTTTTCAGTCCCATTATTGGCGAATTACATGGACTGCTCATGATTTCTTTTAGAATCCCTTGTTCAATCATTTTATTTATTACTGGCGTTATTCCTTCAATTATTTCTGGAGTCAATTTATACTGGGGCGTATTTGGGTAACTCGTTCCCTCTTTCACTGTTATTTTAACGGGATCTACTCCTTTCATTAATCCTACATCTTCTCCTGTAAAGTCCCACACTTCTTCTTTCACTGTCCTTTTCAATTCAATTGGGATTTTCTCTGCATCAAATACAGGAAACAAACCATTTATTTCTGGTTCTAAATTCACCATTGTCATTTTATACAGCACATCCTCATCCGGAGTCTGAAATGCAATTCCGTCTGGGGTACAATAGATGGTGCAGTTCATCTTGCACAATAAATCGCGTCCTAATAGGTTCACTGGACTACAATCGCATACCACAAATCGGTGCATTTCGCTAAATGGACCAATTCTTACCTTCACTAATTTAGTAAGAGGCGTTTTAATTTGCTGATTGGAAACTCCAACTACTTGGATATGTTCACCTGAGAGAGGAAGGTTTGGAATTTCCACTGACCTAACAGTAGAACGGGTAGCTCCAGTGTCAACAAGGAATGTTACATTTGCACCATTCACTTCTCCATCCACAAATGGACCAGACTGATCTACCTCTAGAGTTGCGCCAAGCACGCACTCTTCCCCCTCTCCTAGGCACCGTCAGGAACTTTCATCCGTGTCATCCTCATCCTGTCGTAACCAATATTGAGAAATTGCAGCTGCACGCGGCAACTGTGTTACCTGTTCTCCTCCGTAGAATCCTGTTTCTGCACTGTATTTCTGTTGGTTAACACTCTTGGGAAATGGTGGTTGTGGCACCTGACCTTGTTGAGTAACTACCTCACTCTGCACCTGTGAATTTAATGATTGATTTTCCACATTAGGCTTTGGAGGAAATTTACACTTGTTTCTCCAATGTCCTAGCTTTCCGCAGTTGTGGCATGGCCACTTTTTCTTTGCCTCATCTATACTCATTTGTCCTTTTCCTTTACCTATATTAGGTCGGGATTTGACCTGTCCTGTTTCATTACCAGTATTACTCAATTGAGCTTCTTGCTTCTCTGCAACTTTCACCTGCGCCCACATGGCCTTTTCTTTCAATTTACGCTGTCTACTCTCAATTTCATCACTGCAATACTTAGCATATCTCAAAACCTCATCCACTGTGCTATTCTGCCAACCAATCAAGTGCTGCTTAATCATTTCACTTATCTCTGGTTTTAATCCATACACAAACCTATATACAAAATGGCTCATATCCTTCTCATTCAGTGTCTCATAACCACTATATTGTTTGAAAACCAACAACAATCTCTCATAGTAGGCGTGCACTGATTCTTTACTTTCCTGCGTTGTTCTGTCTATTTTTACCCAATCTATTTCTTTAGGTGGAATTTTATTCTTCAAAAAGGTAACTACTTGGTCGTACTTCCTCATCACTTCTGGTCCTGGCGCTCCTGTTTTAGCGTCCTTTTGATATTCTACAGTTGGCCAATCAATAGTAATCTTACTTTCTGTCCACAAATCAGCTGGCACCACTATATCAAACAATCCATCCAGATCTATCCACAGCACTTTTGACACCTTAACAAATCTTTCCACTTGTCTGTACCATTCTACTGGTTTCTCTCTCAATTTTGGGAAGTCATTTGTAAATGACAGTATATTCTGTCTGGTCCATGGAACATGCACATAACTACCACCTGGAGTTTCTCTCATCGGGTACTCCCTAACAACTGGTTCCTTATCTAATCTATAGAAACCATAACTCTGTTACCAAGAAATCTGATCCAGCGCTAACAATAAAAATAATTCTCCTATTAGGCTTTGGTCATCCAGGTGCAACTATTCCTCTAACACACACACTATATCCATATTACGGTGGGGCCCATAACACCGCATATACATTCACTTACTCATTTGTTCCCTGGATTTCCTCCGTCATGAACCTAGGAGAAAAACGATTCGCTGGAAGGAGACGGGATACCTCTTTTATCATGACATAATATTTCTCATTTGCTTTTAAGGTATTCCGCTCATTGGTCGATGGACCAACTAGTAGGAATCAGTTGATGGTGATTAAGACCAGCTCAATCACAATAAACTCTTTAACATTTCATTTTTAATCATTGAGCTAAAGAATCACTGAGTCATTTGTTTAAAGAATAATAAAGTTTATATAAAGTTTTGAATGCAGGAAATGAGATTAAACTTATTATTCAGATCATTACATTTATCATCAATATAAGAATAATTTGAAATTGCAATGCATATTTATTAGACGGAAAAATAAGGTTACCATAATAAGAACTCTAATGATCAATCTATCTACCTATCTGGGGAAAATCTAATAATTCTAAAATAAAAATCTATCAGGAAACGTTCTCCTAAAGCAGCATCTTTATACTCAACTGGAAAAGGGAAATAGCAGCAGCAGCATCAGCTCGTCAGCATCAGCAACCGCAACTTCACCCATCTACAGCATCTAACTTCTCCAGCATCTATCTCTGCAACTCCCGCAGCAACTCACTCCCGCAGCAACTCCCGCAGCATTCTAACCCCTCCCACCAAGAGTAGGTCTTCTTATACCCTAATTCTAGCTTACAGCATAAAATGTTTCTTCTTCATGGCGTGATTCTTTCTCATTGGTCAAAACTCAGGCCCATATACATTATAATCAAACTTCCTGGTCTTAACCAGTTCGTTCCATGTGGAATGTCCATGCAAGCATCGTTTCCCACAGTTCATGCAATTGCTCATCCGTTTCGATCAGTCCAAATTGTATCTTTTTCTGTTACATTTTGTTTTAAACAGTTCCGTCTATTGATTCAGTTGGACTTCTCACGCTTCTTGCTGATCATTTTGGCACACATCTGCTCAGAAAGGTCACAACAGCCTTGACCATACTTCCATCTTAGCCTCTCAGCATCAGCACGTGATCATCCCTTTTCCACAGCCTCTCTCCTCTATCACATGGTCTCCCGCTCATGCGTACTCTAGCAACTGGCGGCCATTTTATATTGCTGCTCGACAGGCCTAAACGCACTATTTTCAAAGATAAACAAAATATTGTTAAAACAAAGAAATATAAACCCTTTCGTTTCCCTCCCGTCTTTCTACGTACCCCAATTAGGTATTACCTAGCAAAAAGCAACATATAAAGCTGTCCCTTACTTACCATCGCTTTATTTTGCAACCACACGTTTTATTTAAAAGCACGGATCATGCATTTATTATTGAATTAGTACGCAAATATTATGTTATGTTAGACACGTAAACAATTATAAGTTGATTAATTTGCACACGGAATAGCGTGTTACCTTTAACCCTTAACATATAACATACATTGTTGGTTATTTACTTAAACGAACATGTTTATTAATTATTTTACGAAAATATTAGGAGGTTAACATTTTTTCATTTACCCTGCTCCATCAACTGTCCTTGAGTGCACTTCAAGCTGTGGACGCTTCTGTTTTATATATATATATATATATATATATATATATATATATATATATATATATATATATATATATATATATATATATATATATATATTTATTCCACTGGTGGTCGCCAATAGTTATAGTTAGGTCTGCGTTTCCATAGAAAGCACGTTTTTTTGTTTGCTTATAACTTTGGCACCATTTGATGAATCTTCACAATACTTCCCAAAACAATGTTCATCCACTTGAGCTCCTTCCTGGAAAGTTTTGGGGTGATCCATCAAGCAGGGGCTGTGAAAAAGTTGGAGGTCCCAAAACCAAATTTCCCCATGCATTTTCCATAGACTTTTTTAGGCAGAGCTATCGCAAAAACTCCTTCTTGACTGCGGCTCCTGATGCACCCAGGCTGGATGTATGCAAGGAGCCGGCAGGGCTGCATGGGCCCTAGGGCTCCCATGGTGGCCCCCATTGTAGTGTTTTGTGGGTGCCATGGGTGGCCAGTGGGGCACCCTCTGTTGCATCCCACCCGAGGGGCACCAAAAGAACACTGCATAAGCGCGCTCGAGCGCGAATTCCAGACACAAAACTACAACTCCCTTGAGCCGCGGCGGTTCTGACGTCGGAGACGTCAGCACGCGCCTGAGGCGTTTCCTTCAAAGAACTCCCGGAGCCTCGGAGAGACGCCGCTTACTTTTTCCCCGTGAGGAGCCATCGCTGTGTAGAAGAAGGAGGCTGGTAAGGGTGCTTCGCGCACCAAAACCTTCAATTGTTTCTAGGACACAGGCTGTGAGCTCATTTCCCTGTGGTGGCGATTGTGGGGGCTTTAGCGCTGCTTCGGTCAGTTGCTCCGTTGGCGGAACCCTATACTAGTTCCTTGCGGAGCAACTCAGCAGTTGAGCCTCTATATGATGTTTGCGCATTACCGAAGAAACCCGTCTGGAACCTTTAATGGTATGGTTTTCTCGGAAATCCGCTGACTAGCAAGTTACAAAGGATTCTGGACAAGCGAGTCCAGATACGTTTTCCCGCGTTGGCGAACCGACATCGGTTCATGCGGGGAAAATATTCCGTTCTTTTAAAAGCCCTGATCAGGTGACTTTGCCCTTTATTAGAAGGAACGCTCAGTTGCCTTCAGTTTCACTGACCGGAGCATTGGGCGCTTTTCTGCATATTTCTGTTGTACTATAAGAGTGGTAGTTAACTCCTCCTCAAAAAGGGGGGCGCATACATTAAGTCAGTGAGACTGTTCTGAGCACAATTGACTTCAGGCCTCTGTTCAAGATGGATTGAGAAAGAGGACCGGGGTTTAATTCCAGATTTACGTGGTGTGCATACAACTTTGGTCAATTGAGTCATATATGTTTCTTTATGTGTCTAGAAGCAGGGGTATAGAGAGTGAGCAGGAGGACGGCTCTTCCGCACCCCTGTCTCCGCAAAAAACGGATTGACTATTTGGTATGTTATACTAATCCTCTGTGAACCCTCAGATATGGATGTTATGTGATGCTAAGAAACTTGCTGATTATTATGTGTCACCTCCAGATCTAGCTGATAACCACTTCCCGCCATAGATGTTTCGCAGAGTAGAAGAGAAGGTTTTCTTTCTTTACTGGTACAGCTCTTAAGTATTCTATACACCATCCTAAGAGGGTCAGGGTAGGAAAGGAAGAAGCTATAGGATCTTGTTGCTCATACCTGTCTTGTTCTTTTTTCAGGTCTCCCTCCCTGCTGTCCCCTTCCTTCCCTTCCCCCGCTTGACCACTCCATTGAGTCTGTGTAAATTGCGTTCAGACTGTGGTGGTGTCGAGAGGTGGACCATTAGAGCAATGTACGATCCTGAGGAGTCTTGGCCACGACAGAGTAAGCGGCCCACGGATTGAATTCCTCCTGGTCGTACGTTAGAGATGGCCACCTTAGAAGACGTGCTCGCTGCGTTACAGGTCGTACAGATAGAGTTGGCAGCCTCCAGGGCAGAAACAGCCACTCTACAGGCCACTGTCGACAGAATGCAGAGAAACCCTTTTAACGCAGGCAATCCTCCTAGCATCGCATTCTGCCCCTCTGGTGGTGGAGATACCTACCCCCGTTCCTTTAGCCACCCCCGAGAGGTTCCATGGGGAGAGTAGTAAGGTACAGGTCTTCCTCACTCAGGTGCTACTACACTTCTCGTGTAAACCCAAGGCATTTACCACCAACCATGCGAGGGTAGCCTTCTTGATCTCTTATCTAGCCGGGGACGCAGCTCAATGGGCGGTTCCTCTTGTGAAAAGGGACGATCCCTTGCTTTATGATTGGGATTCCTTCATCCAGGATTTCGAAAGAACTTTCAACCGTAGGATAGCCACACTCTCGGCTGACAAAGACCTGTTGGAGCTTCGACAGGGGAACAGGGATCTCATAGCTTACCTCAACGACTTCCGCCGGCTAATTACCGAGACCGAATGGCCGGAGACTAAACAAGCCGCTATCTTTCATCGGGGTCTTCGAGAAGAGATGAAGGACGTTTTGGCCCAAATTGACCCACAACCTGTGACCTGCGAAGACCTGATTAGCCTGGTTCTCCGTTTGGACCATCGCCTCAGTGAGAGATGGGGAGAAAACAAACGAAGGGAGCGAACCTCCTGGCGAATGGACCAACCAAAGACCTCTGACAGCACGTCAGCACCCAAATCCGAGCCTATGGAAATAGGAGCTGTCCGTTCCACTCTTACCCATGAAGAAAGGGAATACAGGCGAAAGAAAGGCCTTTGTATCTACTGTGGAAAGAAGGGCCACTTCATCAAAGAGTGCCCCCTGAGAACGAGATACCCACGCATGGAACCCCGTAAACAATTGGCAGCCACATCCGAGGGTACGACGGGAAACGACCGAGCTTGAGGACAAGAGAAGGGAATCCCTCAAGCCAGACATACATCCCTTCATTGATTGGAGACACCCCGTGTACCAGACAACACTTCTTCATAGAACTTTCCCTGTTGGTGAAAGGAGAATGGTGTCCGGTTTCAGCCATGTTGGACTCTGGCGCTACTGGGTGTTTTATGGATAAAGAACAGGCATCGTCATTAGGGTTGGTTCTGCATGAAAAAGATACACCGGAAATAGTGTTCGCAGTGGATGGGAGAAGCTTGGAAGCCGGTCCTATCCGGTTCCAAACCGATGCTATGGAAGTACTGCCTTCAGTGCAGGCCGCCTTCTCTCTGGGAATGAGAAGTATCTCACAGTGGATGAGGAGTAACTTTCTTCAGTGCAATGTGGGAAAGACGGAGATCATGCTCTTCGGGGAAGCTCAACTACTGTGGACCCCCGATTGGTGGCCCACAGACTTGGGCACCCCCCCTGTCCCTAAGACCTGTGTAAAAAACTTGGGTGTTCGTTTGGAGCAGACCCTCACCATGAAGGAGCATGCCGCACAGACAGCTGGCTCTTGCTTTCATGTGCTGGGCCTATTGCGTCGCATCCTTCCCTTGCTCCCTGATGCATCTAGGAAGACGCTAACCCAGGCGCTTATTTTAAGTCGCCTGGATTACTGTAATAGCCTACTGTTGTCTGCTAACGAGGCTGCTCTTAACAGACTGCAGGTTGTCCAGAATACGGCGGCACGCTTGATCCTGAACGCACCGCCTAGGACAGCCTCCCAGCCCTTGCTCCTTCAGCTCCACTGGCTCCCAATACGGGAACGAGTACAGTTTAAAATCTGCTGTACCATACACAAGGCCTTGTCCAATTTGGGCCCCAGCTATCTTGCAGAGAAATTCATCCCCTATACACCTCGGCGGTCTCTCCGCTCAGGATCCAAATCCTTCCTTGCAGTTCCCAGCATTAAACGGTCCAGACAAGGTGGGAAGGCTCTTTCCTATCTAGATCCCTGTTATTGGAACAAGCTTCCTGTGCACCTCAGACAGTGCACGGAACATTCCCATTTCAGGAAACAGCTCAAGACCTTCCTTTTCCGCTCCTGATTCCTAGCAGATTGCTTTTCCACAGGTGGCCCGTCCCGAGCGCAGAGATACCCCTTCGGGGGTCGATTCTGGCGCTTTATAAATAAATAAATAAATAAGGCCTAGACCATGTGGAAAAGCTCGCCTTCAACGTGATACAAGCCCCCCAATACGGGGTTATATTGGGGTTACCCTGGTTGAGATTCCATAACCCCCAGGTGGATTGGGTGGAGAAGACTGTACGATTCACCTCTGTGTTCTGCTCAAACCATTGCATTCCCCCTAACCACAGTCCGTCTCAAGTGTTGGCCACGCTTCACCACATAGCCACTGCGGCAGAACACCTGGTCAAGCTACCCAGCGAATATCAGGATTATGTCGATGTGTTCAACAATGCCAAAGCTGAGGTACTCCCGCCCCATAGGCAGTACGACTGCCAGATCAATTTAATACCAGGGGCGGTTGTTCCCACAGGACGGGTATACGCTTTGACCGAACCAGAGAATCACCACCTACGGGCATATCTGGATAAATATTTGGCACTGGGGTTTATCCGCAATTCCATGTCTCCCGCGGCTTCCCCACTATTTTTTATCCCTAAAGCCAACGGCGAGCTACGTGCCTGCGTAGACTTCAGGGCGTTGAACGCCATTACGGTGAAGAACCGGTATCCCTTACCACTGATCCCAGTCTTACTGGAGCAGGTAAAAAGGGCTGTCATATACACGCGATTGGATTTAAAAGGGGCATACCATCTGGTGCGGATGCGCAAGGGAGACGAGTGGAAGACGGCCTTTAAGACGCGATACGGCTTGTATGAATACCTCGTCATGCCCTTTGGGTTATACAACGCGCCCGCCGCCTTCCAATTTTTCCTGAACGATGTACTGCGCGAATACTTGGATCACTTCGTCGTGGTGTACATTGATGATATTCTTATCTATTCGCCCACCATCGAGAGCCACACCACTCATGTACGTACCATTCTACGCACCCTGCAGGAACATCAGCTATACTGTAAAATCAGTAAGTGCGAGTTTGGAGTCACCACCGTGGAATTTCTAGGTGTGATGTTGACCCCTAGGGGACAAGAAATGGCAGAAAGGAAGATAGCAGCAGTAAGAGATTGGCCCACACCAGCAAATGTCAGGGACATCCAATGCTTTCTAGGATTCGCCAATTTTTACCGCCGATTCATCAGCCACTTCTCATCACTAGCGGCTCCCTTGACACGTTTGCTACGGAAGAAAGTTCCCTTTCACTGGACCAAGGAGACACAAAAGGGGTTTGAGGAGTTGAAGGAGGCGTTTGTATCCGCTCCAGTCTTGGTGCATGCTGAACCTGATCAACCCTACATCGTGTAGGCGGATGCGTCAGACCACGCGGTGGGAGCAGTGCTGTCACAACGCCATTCCGACATGGGCCAGTTACATCCGGTGGCATATCGGTCAAGAAAACTCAACGCTGCAGAGCGCAACTATACGATAGCCGAAAAGGAGCTTCTGGCAATTAAAGATGCCTTCCAAGAGTGGTGACACTTCCTTAAAGGAGCTAAAAACGTTATCACGGTTTACACGGATCACCGAAATCTCCAGTTTATGACGGCCGCACGTCATCTCTCCCCACGACAACTGAGATGGACCCTGTTCTTCGCTGAGTACAACTTTCTAGTTACATATCGGCCCGGAAGAGACAACAAAAAAGCTGACGCCTTAACCCGTCAAACACACACTCAACCTTTGGAGGAACGGGCAGAGAAAGCCATTATAGATCCCCAACACGTCCTTTGCACTACCGTAGTGGAGCCCTTCCTCAAATCATTGAGCAGAAAATACGCACCACTGAATGGAAGACATGGTTGGCGAGACATCCAGAGTGGAAGCTAAAAGAGGGCCTGCCGATACGAGGGAAACAGCTGTTGATCCCGATCTCTTCACTACGGAGACGTATTTTCACCTGGTGTCATACCCTCCCCAGTGCTGGGCATAACGGGATTGAGAAAACCACGGAGAGAGTGTTGTGCCAGTTTTGGTGGCCCACCGTGAGAACTGACATCTGTACTTGGGTTATGGAGTGCGTAACGTGTAACCAGATGAAGACCTCACATGCCAGACAGGCAGGACTTCTGCAACCTTTGCCAACCCCGGACCGTCCGTGGGAAAACATATCCCTGGACTTCATTGTGGGAATGCCATCAGACAAAGGCTACACGACGATCCTGGTTGTGGTGGACTACCTTACTAAAATGGCCCATTTTATCGCCTGTAAAACCATGCCCACTGAAGGCCAGGTAGCCCAACTGCTGCTGGTGCACGTGGTGAGGTTGCATGGGCTCCCGCAAGTGGTGGTTTCGGACCGGGGGCCTCAGTTCACCGCCAGATTTTGGAAGGCGTGGTGTGCAGCTCTCAAGATCACACCCAACCTGTCCACGAGTTTTCACCCACAAACGGACGGTCAAACTGAAAGGGTGAACCAATCCTTGAAGCAATACCTACGGTGCTATGTGGATAATACCACCGAAGCCTGGGTAGACGGTTTATGGTTAGCTGAGATCGCCTACAACAGTGCTACACACAGCTCCACTAAGCACTCACCGTTTTTCTGCACTTATGGTTTCCACCCTAGGTTCATCCCCTTTTTGCATCCAGTGAAGACTGAGGCCCTACCAGAGGTTAGGGAAAGAGTGTTACACATTCAGAAAACACTAAAAGAAACACAAGACAGGCTGAGAGAGGCAAAAGAACATTACAAGGCATACGCAGACAAACGTAGGCGTCCAGGTCCCATCTATAAAGTGGGGGATTATGTATGGCTATCCACTAGGAACATCAGGTTCAAGAGGTATAGCATTTTTAATCCTAAGTACATCGGTCCCTACAAGGTGGTGAAGCTCATCAATCCAGTAGCAGTTAGACTGGCCTTGCCCTCCTCTCTGAGGATTCATCCATCTTTTCACATTTCACTTCTCAAACCCTCTCGTTCAGCTGCCAACAGAGGTCCGCCTCCGGTGCTGGTGAACGAGGATCTAGAACATGAGGTGAGGGGTATCCTAGATTCCAAGATATACCGAACTAGGTTATGGTACTTGATAGCTTGGAAAGGATACGGAGACGAGGAGAACACCTGGGAGCCAGCGACAGGGGTTCATGCACCACGTTATGTCAAATCTTTTCACAAACGCTTCCCTGGGAAACCATGTCTCTGTCAGTGTTCTTCGGAAGAGGGATGTACTGTTGCATCCCACCCGAGGGGCACCAAAAGAACACTGCATTAGCGCGCTCGAGCGCGAATTCCAGACACAAAACTACAACTCCCTTGAGCCTCGGCGGTTCTGACGTCGGAGACGTCAGCACGCGCCTGAGGCGTTTCCTTCAAAGAACTCCCGGAGCCTCGGAGAGACGCTGCTTACTTTTTCCCCGTGAGGAGCCATCGCTGTGTAGAAGAAGGAGGCTGGTAAGGGTGCTTCGCGCACCAAAACCTTCAATTGTTTCTAGGACACAGGCTGTGAGCTCATTTCCCTGTGGTGGCGATTGTGGGGGCTTTAGCGCTGCTTCGGTCAGTTGCTCCGTTGGCGGAACCCTATACTAGTTCCTTGCGGAGCAACTCAGCAGTTGAGCCTCTATATGGTGTTTGCGCATTACCGAAGAAACCCGTCTGGAACCTTTAAGGGTATGGTTTTCTCAGAAATCTGCTGACTAGCAAGTTACAAAGGATTCTGGACAAGCGAGTCCAGATACGTTTTCCCGCATTGGCGAACCGACATCGGTTCATGCGGGGAAAATATTCCGTTCTTTTAAAAGCCCTGATCAGGTGACTTTGCCCTTTATTAGAAGGAACGCTCAGTTGCCTTCAGTTTCACTGCCCGGAGCATTGGGCGCTTTTCTGCATATTTCTGTTGTACTATAAGAGTGGTAGTTAACTCTTCCTCAAAAAGGGGGGCGCATACATTAAGTCAGTGAGACTGTTCTGAGCACAATTGACTTCAGGCCTCTGTTCAAGATGGATTGAGACAGAGGACCGGGGTTTAATTCCAGATTTACGTGGTGTGCATACAACTTTGGTCAATTGAGTCATATATGTTTCTTTATGTGTCTAGAAGCAGGGGTATAGAGAGTGAGCAGGAGGACGGCTCTTCCGCACCCCTGTCTCCGCAAAAAACGGATTGACTATTTGGTATGTTATACTAATCCTCTGTGAACCCTCAGATATGGATGTTATGTGATGCTAAAAAACTTGCTGATTATTATGTGTCACCTCCAGATCTAGCTGATAACCACTTCCCGCCATAGATGATTCGCAGAGTAGAAGAGAAGGTTTTCTTTCTTTACAGGTACAGCTCTTAAGTATTTTATACACCATCCAAGAGGGTCAGGGTAGGAAAGGAAGAAGCTATAGGATCTTGTTGCTCATACCTGTCTTGTTCTTTTTTCAGGTCTCCCTCCCTGCTGTCCCCTTCCTTCCCTTCCCCCGCTTGACCACTCCATTGAGTCTGTGTAAATTGCGTTCAGACTGTGGTGGTGTCGAGAAGTGGACCATTAGAGCAACATACAATCCTGAGGAGTCTTGGCCACGACACCCTCATAAGGCCTGGGGGATGCGGTCCCAGGGGCCTGTAGAGGCTCCGGAGAGGGGCTGCTTGCCCTCTCCCCTTAATAAAACAAGCACTGGCATAGCCAATAGGTCTCGCCTTTGGGACCTTATAAGTGTTTAGGCAGAGCTATTAGCTTTGCAAATGTTATTAAGCTATGTTGTAGAGCATTATGGCTGCTGTGCAGCATGTTGAAAAGTTATTATAAAGAAGTGTTATAAGCCTTTTTTTTGTTACCTTATTTTGTTACTTTAAGAAGACATTTTGTTCAACTGAACAACCCTATTAAAAAATGAATGAATATAAAAAATGTCTCCTAGTTTTTTTGTCCTTGCAATGCTGTTGCATTTGCAATGCAGTAGGTCTCGCATTTGCACGAGTTTAATCTATTGGCATTGTAAATGACAATTCCTTTTATTTATGTTTTAAAATCCAACACATAAATAAAAGGCATTGTCATTTACAATGCCAATAGATGAAACTCTCGTAAATGCGAGACCTATTGCATTCCAAATGTCACACACACAAGCAGACACAGGCACACACACAGACGCGCAAACACTCACAGGCAGACATGCATACAGACTCATTAAATAGTTAATAAACAAGCCCATGTTAAATGGAAAGGCAAGAAACTTGGTCTCTAGTGACACGCAGGAGAATTCGTTTGTAAACTTTGTGAGTGCCTTAAGTCTCAGTAACGAGCAGAGGTACTCCTGTCAGCCATATAACAAAGATATGGTGAGCGTAGAGCCCACCAGCTGCTTACCGTTAAAACATGAAGCACACCTGTTACTGTGTTGAAAACCAACACATAATAACAGCAGCACGGCCGGCCGGCATGTTAAAAGCGCGTCGGGCGCTGTGTTGAAAAATAATACATAAGGCCAGCGCGGCCGCATTGTTAAAACATGAAGCATGTCAGACACCTTGTTTGAAAACAATTGCTACAAAAGTAAATAATTTAAAAAAAGGCAGGCGGCCGTCGCATTTTTTTCTATTTATTTACTTTTGTAGAAATCGCGTCACGCCCTGCTTTAGATGTTTAAAGCTAAAGCGCGGCTTGCCAAGATTGCTACAAAAGTAAAGAAATGGAAAAGAAATGCGGAGTCTGCCCGCTTTTTTTCTATTTATTTTTATTTGTAGCAATTGCAGCACGCCACGCTTTAGCTTTAAACCTCTGAAGCTAAAGTGCGGCATGACGCGAATGCTAATAAAGCAAATAAATCCAAACAAGCATTTCAAAGAAAAGCAGGGCGGCGCGTTGTTCTCAGAACTGGCTGTGGTGAAGTGTAAAGGTGTAAATAGGGAACAACACTCATCCGCAGCAGTGCCCACGTGTTCGGTGCTTCTATCAAAATGCCTGGCCTCCTTCAGAAAAAATACCCTTCTCCGGGTTTGAACAGTAAATTAATCTCAGTCCCGAGAAAACATTACATTGTAAAATGGGTCGGGTGCAAGTATCCCTGAATATGTAATGCTTCGAAAATGTTACAAACGCCCTAGGCATCGAACACTAAAAATGCCGGTACCCATGCAGGCTTCCCTGGTAACACAAACAAGCATTTCAAAGAAAAGCAGGGCAGCGCGATGTTCTCAGAACTGGCTGTGGTGAAGTATAAAGGTGTATATAAGGAACAACACTCATCCGCAGCAGTGCCCACGTGTTCGGTGCTTCTATCAAAATGCCTGGCCTCCTTCAGAAAAAATACCCTTCTCCGGGTTTGAACAGTAAATTAATCTCAGTCCCGAGAAAACATTACATTGTAAAATGGGTCGGGTGCAAGTATCCCTGAATATGCGATACTTCGAAAATGTTACAAACGCCCTAGGCATCAAACACTAAAAATGCTGGTACCCATGCAGGTTTCCCTGGTAACACAAACAAGCATTTCAAAGAAAAGCAGGGCGGCGCGTTGTGCGTTCTGAAAGGCAATAAATTGCTTTAGCAGATAACAAGCAAAAGCGAAGCGAAAGCACGTGATGGAGGAGGAATGCATCTGCCAGCCTGCTCGCTCCCGAGAGCAAAACGCCATGGGAGTGAACATTTTAAGAAGAGGTGGGACATGCACCCGCCGTTGGCCAATTGCATGCTTTCATTTTTTGAAAGCCACACGCAAAGGCCAATTGATGTGACAACCACACGCACGAGCTTTCTGAAAGCTTTCTGAATGTCTGGAGTGATTACAAGAGGCCCTCTCCTAGAGCAGCGCATTCGCGCTGTGCTAGGCTTGACCTAAAAAGTACTGCCCCTGGGGATGGGGTCCCTGGGGCCCAATGTGGCTTGTAGAGGATGGCCGTGCACCCCCCCCTTAATAAAAAAATATGGCCACAGGGGATGGGTTCCCCGGGGCCTGCAAAGACTCAGGGAGGGGACCACCCGCCCTCCTTCACTTATGAAAAATAACATATGTGTGTCCCGGTTGGGCACGCAAAAGAAAAAGGGGACTGGGAGATTATTCATGGTCCAATGCACGTTCTCTCAAATAGGGTTCGTTGATGACGGTTAGGTTAAATTGCCCACAGCTTCCTGATTTATTCATTGAAGGAGCTGTAGCATCCACGTTATCCCAAGGGGCCCTAACTTGAATCTAGGAGGGTCATCTAATTAGATGAGACATACTCACACCTACGTAAGTGCAACAGGTTGTAGTTATACACCTTAATGAGAGCACACTTACTCTTTTAGTGAGGACTAGGTGTTTCATGTAGATCATGATGAAACACCATTATATCCTTCTGGACTATTTTAGGGCATGAAACATGTCGACCAACTTTCTGTAGTATAGGTAGTCCCACACACATACCTATTTGATTGCTTCCCTAGGTTAGGGAATTTCACACACAAATCTACACCTAGGCAACATTAGGTCATTATCCCTAACTAGTTCCCATTCCTTGTTTTTAATCTTGACATAGGTCCACCATTCAGAGTATAATTATGGCAACAGTACCTATAGTCAATTTTAACTCAAATCCTCCCCAGTCTCTCACTTTTAACAACTAGGCAACAATTAACACCATTGAAACCTCTACAGCACCTTTTGATAAAGATCTCTGGCAAAGAGCCCTCTCACGGGGCCCGTCGGGCATTGCAGCGCCGGCCCGACGAGGAGCACGCCCGATGATGAAGCATGCCACCTAATGGTGGGTGACGTCACTTGCTCCTAATAAAATATCACTTTGGGTGACCGATTTTCCTTCCCTAATTGGTATTGAAGATCAGTTACTTTGGAACAGTCTACTCTATGTTTATCACAAAAGTCCCTTGTGAGCACCAAGACACCCAAAATACATTAAACAAAGAAATCCAATAAAATAAATGAGCAGCAGAAGCTGCTCAATTATTTTCACTGCTCTAAGGTAGAAGCACCACATAATACCCTAGGGCATTTTAAAATACAAAAATGTTATGCTTGTGATGCCCCGAGAAGAGGCGGGCGCCAACAAGCATTTTTGTAATTTTGTGGGGGGCTGCAGGAAGTGAAACAGCCCCCCCCAGCAACATAAACAAAAACAGTAAGTCTCCTGGGTTGTTAAAACCATGACCCCAGGAGAACTTACCAAATTATTTTAAAGCACTCCTAGGTCTATGCTCTTCAGCTGGAGTGCAAGGCTGCCTTGTGGCTGTTTTTATGATTGCATTATTGCATTTCATGGGCTAAAATTGTTTTGAAAAGAGACGCAGCAACATGTTTGTTTTATTTTTTTTTAAAAACATTATGGCTCTGAGTCTCTCTTTTAAAAAATTTCAGCCCACAAAACTATGTTACAAGAACAACTCATAGACATGTTTTTTATTAAAACTTTATTAAGCATTTTTATAATAATCGCTACTATTAAACATTGGATTGTGTGAATTACAAAAATATACACTAGATTTAAAATATTGGTGATTTTTGGAGAAAGAGGATAATAGACTGAATTTTTATATTTTGGCGTTGTGACTCTTTTCAAAGAAGTAAGTTTACTTTTTTTTTTAAACTTTGTTTATTGATTTTCAGACAGAAAAAAAAAAACATAACCTTCAGAACATAGCCATTCGCGAATGCACAGCGTAGGTTCACCGTTTCCGCAGTACAAAATACAGTCTGTTATTCTTATAATTGTATGTAGTCAAATGCATCAGAAAGCAACACTACACATTGATTATTACATTCAAAGCAATCAGTGACAGCAGACAACCTCTGTTGGGGTGCGGGGCCCAGTGCAGCGGCCATAGTCCATCTGGGGTCAGCTAGGTAGTCGCTGTGTGGTGATCTGGCGGGATTCTTTTCAGGTGGGATACAAAGGGCTCCCAGACATCTCTGGGCCTCGTCTGAAGGGGCATCAGGTCCCAATAGATCGAAAATTGCTCCTGGCAGTGTGTGGAGTCCTCCACCCAGGCTTGTGCAGTCTTGCCACCCTTTGTTTTGCTAGCAGTAGAAGCAGCGCCGCCAGCCTGCAGTATGTTCTCAGAACAGCTTCCACATATCCCAGCAAGCAGACCACGGGATCCAGCTGGATTGGTGCCCCCATAATGTCTCCCAACGTGTTGCATACCTCAGTCCAGAATTTTGCTACTTTAGAACAGGACCAAGCTAAATGCAGGAAAGTGGCATCTGGGCTATGGCACCGCACACACTGCGGACTATCCATCAGCCCAATCTTGTGCAGCTGTGCTGGTGTTCTGCATGTCCTCTGCAAGTAGTTGAAATGTATCAGGCGTAGCCTGTAGTTGGATGACAGCCGGTCGATTTGGGCACAGCAGTAAGTCGACCATGCATCCGGTATCTCAAAGTGTAATTCCTCCCCCCAGGCCACCCTAGCCCTCGAGGTGTCAGTGGTGGAGGCGGACTGTGTTATTGTGTAGAGGCACATTATAAGTTTGCACGAGGAAGTGGTTGCACACATATATTCTAGCGCATAAAAGGTAGTGGGTGGGGCTGGGAGGACTCATGAAATACACGGCAAGTGGAGAAGATTTGATAATATAGCAATATGTCCGAGGGCGACTGTGCTTCTGGGTCAATATTTGGCAGGCTGGAAATGAAGGTACCTTCAGGGTATAGGTCAGCAAATGTCTTGACACCGCATGCATCAGCGCGTCTAGCCGCTCCTTTATCCTGCAGAGGAAGGAACACAGGGTTGTCCACTAGAGAAGCAGCGGGCGCATATGCCGTTACGAGGCCCGCTCGTCTGCGGAGTCCGTTCCACACCCATCGCACGCATTCCACTATGCTAATTTCTGCTGTGGGGGCGTGTATTTCTGGAATATCGCAGTTTCTAGCGGCCACGGGGACACCTGATCATGTTCAATTGCCAGATGTGGCTGGAAAGGGGTTGGATGCAGCCAGTGGTGTATAAATTGTGCCTGAGCGCACAGCGCATACAGTTGCATATCTGGAGCTCCCAGCCCTCCGCGTGTGGGTGGCAGTGCAAGCGTTTCATACGCCACTCTGGGATGTCGTCCCGCCCATGCTAGTGTGATTAAGTTGGACCTTAAATGTTTCAATAATTGTACAGTGAGCGGGAGAGGAATGTTTGCAAAGAGGTACAAAAACTTTGGGAGCACCACCATTTTTGCAATGGCTATGCGGCCTGCAAACGAGAGAGGCAGTTTGGTCCAGAGTGGGATCCGGGCCTCCAGCCACTCCATGGCGCGCCCGTAGTTCACTCTCCACAATTCGTCCGGGTCCCTGTTCAGCCATATGCCAAGGTATGTGATAGGTTCACTCACCCATTTCAGCTGGTACTCGCCTGTACAAAGCGTGGCAGAGTCTGTCAAGGAGAATAAAGTCGACTTGGCCCAGTTTATCTGGATCCCAGAGAATCCACAATACCAGATCACCTCTCGTAGTACGGGTTCTAAGTTTGTGTCCGGGTGCTTAACGTAGAGTGCCATGTCATCGGCATACATGGAGACAATTAGGCCACGGGTGGCAAAGCCAATACCACGCTCTGCATGATGCTGTCGCAGCAGGCGGTTCCATCGCTATTGCAAAAAGAATCGGCGAAAGGGGGCAACCCTGCCGAGTGCCACGGGTGATGTTTATAGGCTTCGAAATGCTACCATTAATCCTAATGCTCTCCGTGGGGAGAGTATATAAAAGCTGGATTTTCAAGATGAAGTCATGGCTCAGACCCAGCCGCCGCAGCAGGGGGAAGAGGAAGCACCACTCCAATGTGTCAAAGGCTTTAGTGGCGTCCAGCATGGCAGCCACTGCCGGAAGGTCTGGGTGGATATGGTGCATGATGGCGAAGATTGTACGAAGATTGTGGGAAGTCGCACGGCCAGGGGCAAAGCCTGACTGATCCAGTCGCACAATCAAAGGCAGGAGGGGGAGCAAGCGGTTAGCCAAAACATTCGCGTAGATTTTGTTATCTATGTTAATTAGGGAAAGCGGGTGGTATGATTCACAAAGATCTGTGGACTTATCCGGTTTAAGAATGGTCACTATTACTGCCTCCCGCAGCGAGGGAAGGAGTTTCCCCGCTGTTAACGACTCATTATGCATTTCAATGAGGTGCGGGATTAGGATGGGGGCATATTCTTTATAGAAGGCTGGCGGGAGCCCGTCAAGTCCAGGGGCTTTGTCAGCCGGCATGCTAGCGATAACCTGCGCAATTTCTTCGGGCGTAATCGGCGAGTCCAAGTAGTCTCTGTGGCTTTGGTCAAGCCACAGCAGCTAGATGGTGTCGAAATAGTCACGGAGTGACTCCGGTTCCTTATCTAGGCTGACGGTACATAGCCTAGCATAGAAGGACGACATTACCCCAGGCAGTGGCGACGGTGATGTGACTAGCTGAGCGTCTGCACCTCTTAACTCTGACACATATGTGGTGGCAGGCTTACTTGCCAATTTCTTGCTCGGTCGGTCTCCCTCCCCATATTTACACGCCCTAGCCTCCTTGCCAAGATAATGAGTTTCTCGCTCTGCCTCGTCCTTAAAGGATGTGAGTTTCTCTCTGATAGAGGCTAGTGTGGTGGGATCGGGGGCCCTATAGTTGTCTCCCTCTAGTACCCAAATTTCCTCTTCAAGTTTACCAAGTGTGCCACGCAGCGCCCGCAAGACCCCAGCCTGCTCCGCAATGCACGCTCCGCGAATCACTACTTTGAATGCCTCCCATATAATAGATGGCGATTCAACCGTCCCGACATTGTGTGCAAAAAACTCTAAAATTGCTGCACGGATCGCCTTTCTGAAGTCCGAGTCCCACAGAGCATTCGGGAGAAGGCGCCATTCAAAAGCTCGGGCACAGTCTGGGGAATCTGTAGCTCTAGGAGTACTGGAGCATGGTCAGAGAGTGCGTGTGCAAGGTGTACAGACCTAGTGGCATAGGCAAGGGCATCATTTGTGATAAGCCAATAGTCTAACCGTGACCATGTGTTGTGGTAAGAGGAGAGGCATGTGCCCTCACGTATATTAGGGTGGGTATGCCTCCATAGGTCTGTGAGTTGATTGTCCATCATTAATGTATTCAGTACTCCGGCCGATCGCGAATGCTGTTCACGCATCCCAGAGCGATCTATAGTCTCCTCAAGTGAAACATTAAAATCCCCTCCCCATAGAATCGTCCCAGATCCCAGGTTAGCCAGCCATCTCCAACCGTTTAGAAAGAAGTTCGGATCGTCTACGTTTGGGCCATATACAGCCACTAGTGACATAGGTCATTTGTATAATGTACCAGTTACAATGACATATCTGCTGTCTTTATCTATGTTGGACCCAGTGGTATGCCATGGTAGCCCTCGTTTGATTAGAATCGAGACCCCCGATTATAATTCGAATAAATAGCGGAGTGTGTTTTGCCCCACTTGCGGCTCTGCAGTCTGGTTAATGTGGCATTGGTCAGGTGGGTTTCCTATAAAAATTAGATATCTATCTTATGGCGCCCTGAGTAAGAGTGGACCAGGCGAGACTTGTGGTAATCATTTAGGCCCCTGACGTTCCAGGTTAGGCACTTAACACTGGTGGTGGTAGTGTGAAACTTTTGTTATCTGCAGTGGTTTGTTTACATTTGGGGGGGCAGGCACTGGTGGTATCATGGCAAAAAAAAAACAGTTGCCTGCATGAGCAATGCGGTTCTAGCAAAAGCTTCCAGGCCAACCTTATTCTGCGAACGGCTTTCCATAAACAACCCACCCTTCCACCCCAACATGTTGCAACAGCAAGTACAATCCAATATGTGTTCCCCCCACCACCCACTCCAACCCTCCAATCAGGTTGAGAAAGCAATCCCACCCACATTACATTACCCCAGCAAACCCCCAACAGAACATATAAGGGAACCATCCCATGGGGGCATGGGTTCTCAGGCGAACTACCCTGTTTCCAAGAACAAGGGGCTTGATTGCACAGAGGTGCACAAAGGGGCTTGATTACAAAGCCGAGCTCACTGCCAGTTCAAATGGGCCAGAACGTGTTGTCTGCAGACCGTCCTAGCGGGGCCGCCGACCCACCTCCGCCAACCACTGCAAGGAATGCCATGCGGGTGTCTGCGCCCGGCAGCAAGATTAGTCATTGTCGCTTGTGCGGCCCTCTGCTGACGGTCGGGGGGACTTGGACGAAGCACGTTTGTTTTTGGCAAGTTGTTTAGCATACTTCAAGGCCGCTGCAGGTTCTGTAAACAATTTCGTAGTACCATCAGGTGATACCCGCAGTTTAGTCGGGTAGAGAAGGCCATATGCTATTCCCAGCTGTTGGAGCACACGCTTGGCAGGCAGGAATTCGCGCCGTGCGGCCTGAACCTCCATGGCGAAGTCCAGATCAAAGGAGAGTGTATTGCCCTGATAATGCACCTCACCACACTCCCTTGCCTTGCGGAGGATCTTGTCACGGTCTCTGTAGTTCAAAATCCGGGCAATTATGGGACGGGACGGAGCTCCGGGACGTGGCCACGGTCCAAGCGTGCGGTGTGCTCTCTCTACCACAAAGATCACCGATAGCTCGGCACCAAAGAGTTTACGTAGCATGTCTTCAACAAAGTCTTCCATCTTGACAATATTCGTGGACTCTGGACTTCCTGTTATTCAGAGGTCATTTCTACGAGAGCAGGATTCCAAGTCCTCATTTTTAGCTTTTATGAGTGCTACCACTTTGTCCATCTTTGACATTTTCCTTCTGTCATCCGTTCTGAGGTCCTCCAGGTCTGATGTTCATGTCTCTGTGTGTTCAATCCGGTCACCGTGCGCGTTAACCCTGTGCTTGACGTGGTCTAGGCAGGCAGTGAGGAGGTCCAGCTTAGAATCTATTGTTTTCAAGCTGGACTTCACATCAATTAGCATTGTGCGGATATCTTCGTCTTGTGATGCTGTGTCAGCCATCTGCGTTGGTAGCTCATCAGAGTTCTGGGCCAATTTGCCGTTTCTGGTGTGGCGGCGACCCTCAAACATGAGTTTGGTTTGTTTGGTGTCAGATTTGCCCATTGTCTCGTGCAGAGCAACGCTCTCCCCTATGTGGTCCTTCTCTGCTCGCGTATTCACGCAGCAGCAGGGAGGGGGGCAGCAATATTTTCAATGCAGGCGCAAATCTTCCACCTCAGTACTGTGGTGCGATGTCTCGGGAATCAGGTTTTAGGTGGCACTGGCCCCCGTAGCAGCCCAGTGCAGCGCGCGCCTAGGGGAGGTCCAGGTTAGGCCACCGGATCAGTCCCAGGACCCACAATTTCGGCAGGCAGAGGGCCCCCGCAACATAGCCTCTCAGTAGCACAGGGCGGAAGAAGGCAGCCTCGCCCCGGGACAGTCCACTAATGTGCATATATCACTATGCAGAAGGCGCTCCCACCAACACCAGTGTCTGTTACCCTGGGAGAGGGCGGATACTGAGCTCCAGGGCTACGTCTCATCCTCCGCCTCGAGACTCGACACCCCCGTGCTCGTAAGATTGGTCTGATTTCAGACCCCAAGGTCACAGCATGCAGCGCACAGGGTCCAGCACTTATGGTTCCTTACGGCGGGTAGGGAAGGCCAGTCACTTGTCACTCTGTCGCAGGCTGCATTCGTCACCGTTATTTCAGGCCCACTAACCGCCCATCCGCGGGGTCGGAGCGCCCGCTCCACATGGCTCACCCGCATTTTCCATACAGCACAGGACAGCCGGCTTAGTTTTCGGGCCCACAGTGTTGTCCCGGGGCCCTCCGGAGCGGCAGCGCAACTTTAGTCAGGTCCAGGTCTGGGTCCTCTCAGGGTCGCAGCATGCAGTGCACAGCGGCCTATGCGTACGACCACCGTCGCCATCTGGGCGGCCCAGGCCCACATCACCACAGCTTGCACCTGGTTCTATCTCCCATACGGCCCAGCCACACGCAGCTTTCCTCAATCAGCGGGTTGTCCGGCACACACAGGGAGCGGAGCTAGCCGCACGGGTCGAACACAGTTAGGGACAGCCAGTTCACTTCTCGCATCAGTAGGCCCATGCCGCAGGCGCCGGGTGTCGCCAAGGCCTCCTCCACAGCGCTGCCGCTCGAAGGCCGCACAGGTCGCCGACCTGGCCTCCTCGTCTTGTGGCTCATGCACCGTAGACTGGGCCCAGCACTCGTGTTCAGGTGGCTCCGCAGTCTCCGCCAGGGCAGCCGCAGTGGTCAATCGCTACCAGGCAGCACAGCTCGGCTCAAAACTGGTACAGAAAGTGCAGGAGCCTCATTTTGTGCACGGATGGTGTAGGATTTTGTCTCTCAGCCGGCAGAGCCCCCTCAAGGTGTGGCCATCTTGCAGCCAGGTGAAGCCACGCCCCCCAAAGTAGTACGTTTACTTGAGTGCAGCCAGGATCTGCGAGCCCAACCGCATGCTGTGTATGCCAGCATGCCGTGCATGGAGCGGGGTTGGCTGCTTGCAAGGGCTTAGATGCAGGGCCTGGCCGCGGCCAAGCCAACACCGCCCACAGTCCATGTGTGGCAGGGGGTTGTCTACCCGCTGGCTGTTGGACGCAGGGCCTTTGGCTGTGCGCGGCGTGGGGTTGCTTGTCTGTGAAGGGTTGACTTTACATATGGTAATCAAATAGTACTGTACATTAAAAAAACCCTAGAATTTCACTGAAAAAAACAAAGGTTAAAATGACATTATAGTTAGGTAAAAATGTTAGTGACATTCTAATGTTTTAAACTCAATAATCCTCTGAAATTCACCCATTATATTCTTCTAAAGTAACTATAACCCGTAACCTAAAGCAGGGTTCTCCAAAGTCGGTCCTAGAGGGCCAGATCCATGCCAGATTTTTAGCATATCCCCATTTACATAAATGTAGTTATCTTAAAAATCTGGCAGGGATCTGGCCCTCCAGGACCGATTTTGAAGAACCCTGCCCTAAAGTAATTATAACTTGCGCCCTCGCCTTGTAAAGCTAATTACCCAACATATTACATCACGCATGACATGTTCTATAAAATCACTGCAACATTTAAGATTACATTATTGATGACAACTGTGCATGGTTGGGGCGCAAATTATAGTTACTTTGGGGCACGAGTTATAGTTACATGAGATACCTATAATTGGTGAATTTCAGTGGTTTTGTGAGTTTAATACGTTACATTATCACTGACATTTTCACCTAACTATGTAACTATGTCACTTTAACCTTTGTTTTTTGTGTGAAAAAAAAAAATATATATATACACATATGCATATATATATATGTGTGTGTATATATATATATTTGAAAAAAATAAAAGTTAAAGTGACATTATGGTTAGGTATGTTAAAAGGATCTAAGCTTGTGTTTAAAAATCCTTAGAAATTCACTGAAAAGAAACAACATTTAAAGTGACGCTATAGTTAGGTGTTGAAATAACACAAACACTAACTTTCGAAAAACAAAAAAAACATAAAAATTCACCAACTATAGTTTACTGAGCTAACTATAACTTGTACCTGCAGCAGTCAACCACCTACTCCAGGAGCCATCTCCCTGCTGGCACAGCCTTTGGCGTTGGCGGTTGACCACAAGGCCTCAACCCCTGCCAGGCCATGTGCCCAACACTCTGCTGACCCCCATGGATGCCCAACCCTCATTTTATTTTTTGATTTTTTTTCCCTTTTTTAAAGTTTGCAATGCAATGGTACTCTTGCAGTACCAGTGCTCAATCTTCACCCCCATGGTGCCCAACTCTATCCAAGCCCCTGTTGCACACAGCCATTGGCTGTACATTGTAGGAGGGGTTGGCTGAAGGACCTGGCTTCTAGCTAGGCTCTGATGTAAGAGTCAATGGCTATACCAAGAGGCATAAATTGAAATCGGTCTTTTGCTAGAAATACTAGTTTGGAAGAAACGGAAGAGATACATACAAAATGCTGTGGACAACTGCATGCAGTAAGTCTTTCCATGTCTGCAAGTGGAGTGCTGACCAGGGGGTCTCCTGACGTGCCATTTAAAATATAGATTTTAAAGCAGCCCCAGTGGAAGATATTTGCTGGTCTTTGGTACCCTAGATGGGAACAATATTTGTGTAGTCAATTTTTATGGCTCAAATGTTGATGACAGATTTTCATTCATTGTTCACTATTGCAAGACATACATAGATGCAGCACTGCTATGAACAGGTTAAATGAATTGTATTCTTGATGGGCAATCAGATAGGTGTCCACCAAAATACATGACAAGTCTAGGTTTGATAAATGCATTCAAGGAGTTTATGGGGGAACTACGCATGGTAGATGTTTGGAGAGTGTATTTCTGTTATTCAGCAACACATGGTAACTACAGCAGACTTGACTTAGGTTGGTTCAGCATGAACATCAAAATTATATTGTAATACACTCTACCTACCTAGGTTCTTGTCTGACCACTCACCTTTGCAAGTGGTGAATAGAGGCGTACAGATATAGGCCTGTCATTTTAGGACAGAAGCTCTTCAAGATAGCACTATTCATGGAGGATTCTAGATATTAAAGAGCATACCTTGAAGATAAATGGGATGGGGAGCAAGTGCAGTGAATGAATGGGAGGAGTTTGATGTAGTAATGAGGGGGACTGTATGGCTAGGATTTATGGCACTAGCCTTCAGCTGGAACAAACAATTATTGTTCAAGAGACAGAACTGAAACAGCTATAAAGAGATGATGTGCGGAATCCAGGTAGACTAACCAATAGTGGCACTCAAATGACAGGTGACATCTCATATGTTAATAAACACAACATATTGCTGTGGGCTATGGAGAGAAGGGTATTAAACATGGAGGCTCCTTGGCTGTATATTAACATGAGAGAGATCTCACACCCAAGCACTATACTTATATGGGAAAACAGAGGAAATTACCTAAATGGGATTAAATGAGGCATGTTATAATTTGCAGACTACCACTGTAGGTAGAAGGGTATTTGATTTAGGAATGGCTAGAAGGCATTGCCTTTCCAAAGATTTCAAAAGAGAACAGAGCAATGCTTCATACCCCTCTAAACAGGAAAGATATACTGACAGGAATACAGACTATGCGATAAGAGAAAACCCCAATTGTTTGTTGGAATACTCTTTAGTAGACAATTAGAGGCATTTTTCAAGGCATATGAAGTGTTGCACTTACCATCAATTATGCGAGAGGGGATAGTTTTGTCAGTTTTCAATACAGACAGTGACAAAATAGACCTTAAAGCATGCCACCCATGGTCTAAGATTAACACAGATGTAAAACATCTAAATAATGTTTTGGTTTCTTCTTGATAGAGTTAATATGGACCTTAATTCATTCATTAAAGAGTGATTTTGCACTCTACAGACGTACCACGCACAACTTGAGAACCCTTACACATATCATACACAGTCTGTTATCAATGGAAGGATGGTATGTCTTAACACTAGGATGGGAGTACATGTGGATGAGGCTTTGGCCCTGTGTGTACGAATGGGGGGAAGCTGCTGTACTCTGAGCCAACTGCCAGAGGGAGGACAGGCCAGGTGATATTGAAAGATTGAACCCTTGAGAGGGGTGTGAGAATGGCATCATTTTTCATCCCTGTTGTTTGCACTTGTGGTAGAAGTGCTGTGCGGTCGGGTTAGATCCAGCCTGAAGGACGGGAGCATATAAGCAAGGGATACATTGCATATAGTAGCTGTCTATGCAGATAATACCATTATATACTGCAAGCGTCAAGGGATACATTGCATATAGTAGCTGTCTATGCAGATAATACCATTATATACTGCAAGCATCTGGAATATGCAATGGGACAAGACCAAATGTTTCCTATTGGGTAAGTTAAGGGACCTGGATAGAAATGATTGCTAGGCAGCTGAAATAAAATGGGGTGCTGTCAGTTTTTAATATTTGGACATTTTGGTGGCACGGGATGCAGAGGTCCAGTACCAGCTTAGTATGGGTAGAGTGCTTCATGGTCTGAAATGCTCAGTTGAATTATGGAACATGCTGCCTCTGTCAGTATTGGGTAGAATTTCTGTAACCAAAATGCTATTCCTATCACACTGTCTGTATGTATTGCAGGGCTCGATGTCCCCCATGCTGAAGCAATTATTCAAAGAATTGCCATGCCTCCTGGTCTCCTTGGTATAGGCTGGTAGATACAGTAGGGTGAAGCTCGATACTCTGAAACTTACTTGGGGACATGGGGAATTTGGTCTGCCATACATGGAACAATTGTACAAGGCTTTCCAGCAACACGCATTTATGTGGTTAGAAGATTGGTGTAACAGGGAGAAATCTCTGTATAATGGTATATATGATCATAACCCGCTCCGCAATAGTCTTATGATGGGAAAAAACATTCCATCCAGGTACCCATATGTTATTTCATAGATGGATGGTATGGGAAAAAGTTATCAAAATAGTGTTTAGACAGTCAGTCCCCTTTTGTGATGGTAATGTGGTTAGATGATCGGTGTAACAGGGAGAAATCTCTGTTTCATGGTATGTATGATCAGAAATCGCTCCACGATAGTCTTATGATTTATTTATTTATTTTTATTTTAAGAGTTTTATATAGCGCTGGCTAGACCCGGAGGTATCAGAGCGCTTTACATTAGGTTATACAATGTTACAGACAATGATAACAGATGACACTTTACATCAAAAATAAGCAACAGATTGAGAGAGGAAGGAAAGGTGAGACAGATAGAGCGGAGGGGGAAGGGGGAAATGTGAAGGGGGAGGATGGGGGAAGAGACGGCAGGAGAGACGAAAGGAAGTTTGCCCAAAGACCGACTGGGTAGGTGACGTCCGAGGAGGGAATCCACAGCCCGTCTCCCCTATAGCTAAGCAAGGTAGCTCCATCGGGCATAAGTCAAAATCACTAGGTCTCAACTGACGAAGGAAAAGTTCACAAAAGAGAGTCAGGTGGATAAAAGAGGGTGGGAACTATGAGCAAGGACGGGTGAGGGCAAAGGTCAATGGCTACAAAGAGGAGAAGAGTAGAGCGGAGAGGGATAGGGGTAGGGTGAAGGGAGGAGGGAGATTAGGTCCAGAGAGACATAGGAGAGTTTGCCCAAAGATCGGCTGGGTAGGTGATGGTCAAGGAGGGAATCCATGGCCCATCTCCCCTATAGCTAGTGAGGTAGCTCCACCGGGCAACAGACAAAGTGGCTATGTCTCAGCTGTCGGGGGAAAGTTCTCATAGTAAATGTCCTAGTAGGTGAGCAGGAACAGGGTCGGGTGAGGGCTGATCAACATCGGGACGATGAACAAAGATTTTAGACCAGGAGAGATAGAGCATCGAGGAGGGTCCCACGGAGGCGGCCATCTTGAAGTCAGGCAAGGGGGATGGGTCATTGAAGTTCGAATTCAGTCGGTCTCCATTATTCTCTGGTAAAGCAGTGCACGACATAGCAACAACAGCAGTCCATTTAGTCCTGCGATGTAAGAAACATGATGAGAATGATGAGAAGAAACATTCCATCCAGGTACCCATATGTTATTTGACAGGTGGGGTGGCATGGGAAAGAGTGACCAAAATACTTTTGAGATGGTCCCGCTATGTGATGGTGATGCAGTTGTGGTGTATCAGGATGTTTTGAAAGATTGCACAGGATATGGCAATAGGCAGATGGTGGTTGTGAAAGGCTTACGGATCTTTACCTGTTTAAAATATTTGATCCTTCGTGGATACGCAGGAATGTTTTGATCCATGACAATTACTGAAATATGCGCACATTGATCAAACATCTATGGACATATTCTTAGGTTCCGGGGCTCACTTGAACAATGGTATGAATATTAAGCCTGACACAAGGGCAGGAGATTGGTGGTCAACCTCTATAATGTTTTTGAACAAGATAAAGTAGATAAATGGATCTCTGATTACCTGCAATACTCACATATAAGGAATGGGATAGAGCCTGTGTTCAGGCAAAAAGAATATCGAGTAATGCCAGATTCCAATCAGCCCAGTTTATCTATCTTCACAGAACCTATTTAATACCATTGAAGCAGAATAAGATTTATCCAGAATGGTCCTCTATCTGCCTGAGATGGGGAGAAGCTCAAATGGGTTTATTGTTTTCAATATACTTTTTTATGAAATTTCTTTCCATAACATACAATAACGTTTTGTTCACATGTCATTGTTGATTGCGCCTGATCACTTCTTTTATATTGTGTACACCGGCTTTCTTTGCTATTGAGAAAACGGTACATATAATGCGGAGATGTCCTCACAAACAGATTTTCTGGTACAATATGGAGGCTGAACCACAACTGATTACTGAGGGATTACTCATTGAAATAATGCTTATTAGAGATAATGTCCTAAAACCATGGCAAAATGAAATGTAAGTTTGTAAGTACGGCTAGTTACTGGCTGAGATCGCAGGACTCACAACTTAGCAGTTGGATAAAGGACTTAATACCCTGGGCCACAGAAGAGGAAGGTGAATTGAAAATTACATGGAGTAATGACAAGTTCGGGGAGGACCAGAATAACTGGACTGCAGTGGCTCAGGCATTATCTGTTCTGCCTGACAATAAGCTTGCCTGAATGGGAGGGGGTGTTTGGG
This sequence comes from Calotriton arnoldi, assembly GCA_963921515.1. Classification (NCBI taxonomy): domain Eukaryota; kingdom Metazoa; phylum Chordata; class Amphibia; order Caudata; family Salamandridae; genus Calotriton; species Calotriton arnoldi. Next base: position 1,772,488 of record CAWUFW010001370.1, read on the forward strand.
GGATGAATGGGGCTCTCAAGTGGGGGTGGGGAAGGAGAGGTGGTCTGTAGTGGGATGGGATCAGTGAGTGCAGGTATGCGTTGGTGATTGGTAGCAATGCTTATAGCTGACACTTGAGGAGGCCCTTAATTATGTAACACCAACAGTTACTTTGATCTGCTGGGGATTAAGCGGTATTGTGACGCTAAAGCGGAGATGACTTGTTCTTAGGGGTGGGCGGAACTCATGGAATTTCACTCCGCAGAGTTACATAAAAACTCTGCAGAGTTCCGCCTATGGGCTGAAGTATGCATGTCACACTGCCATTGCTACAATTTAGCATGAGCAATGCTGACAAATCAGCATGAACGGCACCATTCGGTGCGCAAAGCGGTCATTCAAGTTTATTTTGCTGGCACTTGAGTAGAAAATCTACTTGAGCGGCTGCAAATCTACTTGAGAAGCAGCCTTCTCACCCGACTGCCCGTGTTAGAAAATGGTGCTGGAAACACCAAATGGTGCTCGCATTTCTGAAGCCTCAGGGGGAAAAATTCCACCATGCGTCGAATGGCAGAATTTGGCCAGAACTCCACATTACAAGAGTAACATGGAGTCACCAGATTCCGCCAATTATGCGGTCGGAATGAAACATTCCATTTACCCCTACTTGTACTATGGTGAAACATGTGCTCACATCCAGAAGACTAAATAGAACATTGGGGGCCTCTATGATGAGGGTGGAACAGCTGCGCTTATTCTATTAGATCTTAGTGCTTCTTTTGACACATTGTCTCACTTTATCCTGGCGGACAGATTGTTGTCCCTGGGACTGGAAGGCTCAGTACTGGGGTGGCTTGTATCGTTCTCAAAAGATCGTACACTTCAAGTTGCTTCATCTATTGCCAGGTCTGAATCGCAAGCCTTAATCTCTGGAGTCCTGCAAGGCTCAGTTTTGAGTCCCCTGCTGTTCAACATGTGCGTCTGCCCTCTGGCGGATATAGTGGAGAGTTGTGACTTGACCCTATTTTCCTATGCAGATGACAAGCAGATCATCTTTACATTGTCATCTGCAGAGAATCATTTACCCTCTTAACCTGGGCTTGAGTCGCATCTCCTCATGGATGAACAAAAACTTGCTCAAGCTCAATGTGGATATAACGGAGGTCATGATTCACCCCCAGAGAGGGGCCCACAACATTGGCTGTGCTCTCTTAGGGCTCTGCCGACTCAATCTTTGAAGGTCAAAAACTTGGGATTCCTGGGGGCGTGGCTTGGACGGCAGCACCGATGGCTGCCTGATCCCGTCTCTCTGTCGAGAACGGAGACGACATGCGTGGATTCCGGAGCTATTGGGGATGAATATAATAAAAAATACCAGGCTTCGGTGTCGGATGGAGCGCTGCTCCTGTGGGTGCCATCGAGGATTGTTGCAAGGCGCTAAATGAAGCAGAATTACCGCCGCAACTCCGTCGTCCGCAGTAACGAGAAGAATCAAAATGGCGGATGACGTGAAATATTAACAAACCCGATATAGAAGGTACTGAAACAAACTGGATTGTCCTCCTGAGCACCCGTTTCATGAGGATTTGAGCGGTCTGACCTTTTGACAAGGTACAATTGCCTTTATTGCCATGCACAATGACTTTTGATTTGCAGTGATCTTTAAATAAAGCAGCCTGACCCTAAGATGGCGGCTGTCTGAAGTGTACAGGAAGCGTTATACCTTCTCCTGCTGAGCTGCGATGCTAATAATTGGCGATTTGCACAACTACTTTTATTAAAGCTGTGTGCGCTGGCTATAAGGAAGTTTTCACACGAATCCGACCTCATCAACACGACGAGCTTTCTCAGAGAGGGGCCTGACCCCAAGATGGCGCCCGTGACTTAGCTGTCGGCAAAATCGATCAGCAATACAGCCGTCTGTAATTGCTGCAATGTGGAGTTCATTTTAACCCTTCCTTGTCACACCAAGTTGGGGAGCACTTTGTTAATACTATCAGCCAGTTACCAGCTTGTCCCGCATTGTGTAGGTGCCCCTTACAACTTTTGTGGATCTCAGCTTTTAAGGTCTCAGTTCCCTCCTTTTAGATGCATTAAGCCAGACACCGGACTGTCACCCAAACATCTAGGAGATACCATTGTTTGTCACTGGGATATAGTGGCATTGTATGCTTTGCAGCTGATCCACATGTGAATGGTCTAACAGCCTGGCTTGCCTATCCTTATTGCCTGATCCAAATGAGAGGTGACTCCTGCGGCTAGCAGGGTTTTATACATGCTATGCAATTAGTGTGATCAGCCAGACAAAAAAGGCTTTGCAAACAACCATACGCCTTTGTTTATAAACAGGTAGCAAGATGCACACTAAAGGGTCGACAACTCACTGAATCATTCACTCATAATCAATTTGTTAATCGCTTCACTGCGAGCAACGAACTCAGGACGTGTTCCGTCATTTCCTCTATCTGGGACAGACCAAGTGCGCCTGTATTCATTTAGACACTTTGAATAATATCAAGTATCATCTTTTAACACCAATATTAGTGCTAGCTCTACCAACGCCGTAAGGATTTCATCCTCTCCTAACAAGACCTTCACTATGGCAGAAAAGGAGTCCAAAATTCAGTACAAAAGAAATAAAGGTGATCCTTTGCCATCTGACTCTCCCTTCAAGGCCAAAGCGGACATAAACAGCACAATGGAAATGATTCTCAAAAAGCTAGCCGATGTTCATGATCTAGCTAAATCTACCAAACAAAATACGGACGCTATGCAGCTAGAACGAACAGCCATACGGGCGGACATGAACACAATTAACTCTAAAATTGAAGCCACAGAACAAAGAATTAGTGATGTTGAGGACATTTCCTTTCAAGCCAACAAAGAGATAAAATCTCTTATGGACATTACCATCAACCTAAAGAAACAAGCGGCCGAACTTGAAGATCGAAACAGGAGAGGCAACATTCGAATCCTTGGAATTCCAGAGGGCTCAGAGGACTCCGCGGAGTCATGCATAGCATTCCTGGAGAACTGGATCCCTCAGATCACGGGCATAAAATTTCCTAATAACCTGGAGCTGGACCGAGCACACAGAATTCCGGGATATAACTCTTCTTCAAGGCAAACAACCCGTCCTATCATTTGCAAACCGTTGAGATACCAACATACAGAGGCAATTCTCAACTTTGCCCGTAAAAATGGACAGATTACTTGGAACCGTCAAAAAATAATCTTCACACAGGACTACTCTAAACCTACAGTGGATACAAGAAAAGGCTTCCTTCTTCTAAGAGACAAATTAAGAGACAAAAATATTCAGTTTTCTTTTGCTGGTCCTGCTAAATTTAGGATCATAGAAAATGACAGACATCGTTATTTCACGGATCCTAAAGACTTGTCAAAATTTTTGGACGGCCCATCCATCCAGGACATGGACCTTACTAACTCTTTTTCCAATAAAAGGAAGTCATGATATCCTTTCCATATCCTAATCAGGCCTACTACAATTGCCTCTTTGTATGCTCAGGCAATCTTCATATGTCTCTATTACCTCTTGATCACAAGCCTTACGTTTTTATTGTTGCTTTTTTACAGCTTGTTGTGCCTTTTTCTGTCGTATTCGATGGTTATCACATATATGCCATGTGTGTATTATGTCGCTAAACATGCAGTAGTTATTCATATACATTATTAAGCATATTTACATCCAATTATGTCCTAGTAGGGACTGATAAGTTCAGTACTTCAAGCACAGTTCGGTCTCTCTAATACACGGGTCGCCTTCTGCCAGTATATTTTATTTTCATGCCTTCTGTCTAGCGTATATAGGTGCTTAGTTACTAAAGTGCACAGTTTGGTTCTATAACATATAGCCTGTTTGTTAACATGATATACTCTGGAAGGTTAGATCCTATTAAGATGAATATTTCTCCGATTGACAGTTTGACGCTCCTGCCGTCGCACCTCCAACATTCGAGGTGTGCAGGTTTGGGTGGAGAGGGTGGGGGGAGTGGGGAGGGGTTTTGGGGATCCCCAAGTTTTGCGGAGTGAGAATGGTGTTTTTGTGGAGTGTACCTTGTGTATTCTCAGTTGTTTGTTATCTTTATTTTTTCTCTCTTTACGTTTTTCTTTCTTTTTACTACCGCTTCTGCCATGTCTCTCATTGCATTCATTACTACATACTCTGCAATTTAGACAAGAGTTCCTACTGTTCGCGATTGACAAGAATTATTACGCACTGTTTACTTTACGTATCCTGGTAACGCTATTACAATATCTGCATTCAGCACAAATTATCCTTATGCATCGGGGGTTATGCAGAGACAGTCTTTCTGGTACGCCTGTCACTCATCAGTCCTTACATATCCTACATAGAACTAGACCCTTTTATCTTCGCTTACGTATGTCATGACTCAAACTAAGACATGTAATCTTGCAGACGATCTTAACGTCGTCTCCCTAAATGTGAAAGGGCTTAACCACCCAATCAAACGCCGGAAATGTTTTGATTATTTAGCTAAAACTAAAGGGGATATTATACTACTACAAGAAACGAAATTGTCTGGGGAAGATGCAACGTTTATTAAACACAACTGGATTGCACACGTTTCATGCTCTCCAGCGGACCATAAAAAGAAGGGAGTAATCACCCTAGTAGCAAGGAAAGCTAACATATCCCTCGAATCATACTCACATGATAAGGATGTTAGAGTATTAGTTGCACATCTGAAGAAAGGGGAAGACTCTATACATGTTGTAAACATATACGGCCCTAATACGGACAAACCCAATTTGTGGGAAGACATTTCGAATACCATAGAAAACCTTCCTCAGGATGATCTCATCATAGTTGGCTGTGACTTTAACATCCCATTAGATCCTATAATTGACCGCTAATCAACCTGTAAGTACCATGTTACAAGATCTCACGGTATAGTTCAAAAGATATGCCCTAAATTCAATCTCAAAGATTCTTGGCGCCTTCAACACCCAGACTCTAGAGATTACACTTTTTACTCTGCCCCACATAACTCTTACACTAGAATAGACCACATACTTATATCCGGTTCATTCACTCATTTACTTGACCAAACAGACATTTCACCCAAGTTAGTGTCCGATCACTCATGTATCAGTGTTAAATTAGCTGGCAGTCATAATAACCCTTCGCCCAAAAGATGGCGATTTAATAACGAGGTCCTATCAGATCCTGAAGATAAAAAGAAAATTGAGGAGGCAATTATAGATTATCTCAAACATAATGATCTTCCTAAAACAAATGTAAACACCCTTTGGGACGCTCTGAAGGCAACCATTAGGGGTTATCATTGAGATTAAAACAAAAATCAATAAAAAGCTTAACACTGAGTTAGTTAAGTTAGAAAATGAAATTAAACACTTAGAAACTTCACATGCTAATTAGCTAAATAATATCAATACCCTTAATCTTCTAACACAAAAGAAATATGAATACAATAAAATTCTGAGTAAAAGAGCAGGAGTATGGATAAACAAATTTAAGGCCCTTAAACTCTGTGGGGCCGATTCACAGAACTAATCTGAGAAAAAATCCTAAACTTACTACTTTTGGTATTCACAGAAGGCATTTAGTAGTAGTAAAGTTAGGACTCCTAACTTTACTACTACTAAACTGAGATAAAATCCTAAACTTACTACTTTTGGTATTCACAGAAGGCATTTAGTAGTAGTAAAGTTAGGACTCCTAACTTTACTACTACTAAATGCCTTTTGTGAATACCGAAAGTCGTAAAGTTAGGATTTTGTCTCAGTTTAGTAGTAGTAAAGTTAGGAGTCCTAACTTTACTACTACTAAATGCCTTCTGTGAATACCAAAAGTAGTACGTTTAGGATTTTATCTCAGAATAGTTCTGTGAATCGGCCCCTCTGAAGCCAACAGAGCGGGTAAAATGCTGGCTTCCTATCTTAAACACAAACAGAACCAAAACATTAGCTCGTCAATCAAAGATACTAATAATCAAACGCTTACCAAACAGAAAGATATTTTAAATACCTTTAAAACCTTCTATGATGACTTATATCGGAGTGACCAAGAATTTAATTCAGAAGAGTGTACCCAGTACCTGAATAATCTGAACTTACCTCACCTGAATGAAACAGACAAACTGGCTTTAGGGAAACCTATTAGCGAACTAGAAGTGATAACCTCGATTAAATCCCTGAAGGATAATGAGGCCCCGGTTCCTGACGGCTTCACAGCCACATTTTATAACACATTTGCAGAGCAACTACATCCGACTATGTTAAAAGTATTCGATAATATAGCAAATAAAGGACCAACGACAAACTCCATGACAGAGGCCAACATTATTGTTATTCCTAAGGAGGGGAAGGATCCCTTATTACCAAAAAACTACAGGCCAATATCTCTCATTAATGTTGACCGTAAAAGTTATGCAAAAATGTTAGCCACAAGATTAAATGCAATTCTCCCACACTTGATAAGTAACTCACAAGTAGGCTTTCTTAAAAACCGTATGTCGAACGATAATACCAGATTATTATGCCATGTTCTTGAAAATGCAGCTCTCAAACAAGACCCTTCTATAGCCATCACCCTGGACGCAGAAAAAGCGTTCGACAGAGTTTCCTGGTCATTCCTACGACACTGTATGCAGTCATTTAACTTGGGGGAATCCTATATAAATATGATTATGGCCCTTTACTTGATGCCTTCGGTACGTATTGCAATTAACGGTACACTTTCGGAATCTTTCACTCTCCAACAAGGCACAAGACAAGGCTGCCCACTCTCACCATCTCTTTTTCTACTAGCGCTAGAGCCCTTAATACAAGACATCAAACAGAACACAAACATAAAAGGAGTTGGTTTTAATAATACTCAAGTTAAATTAGCCGCTTATGCGGATGATATATCAATAGTATCAGAAGACCCGGGCCCCTCTATTAATGCTTTGATGCTAACAATAGGAAAATACTCTAGACACTCTGGTTATAAATTAAATAGGGACAAATCGGAGATTAAACCCTTGATTGTTCATTGCATCAGAGAGATTTTAGGCAACTCTGGTCTTGCGTGGCAACCCGGATATATAAAATATTTGGGTATAGAATTTGGTAGTAATATAATGGACACACTACACCACAATGAAAGTACAACATTGGAAAAAATTAAAAAACTTCTAGATACATGGTCCCCAAAATGTATCACTTGGTGGGGGAGGATTGAAACAATAAAGATGATGATCACACCCCTAATTAATTATTTAATCAACATGCTCCCTCTCATCCTAACAGATGATTTTCATCATAAACTTGATATTCTCTTATCAAAATGTATATGGCAAGGCAAGAAAGCTAGAATTGGACTTAAAAAACTAAGACTGGACAAATCTCTAGGTGGAGTCAACTTAGCAGATTTTAAAATATACCAAACAGCTTTTCTCGCAAAACAGGGCTCCTACTGGATCGCGCCTCCCGTTGATTATATTCCTGTATGGCTGGAAGTTGAAAAATCTATTCTTGATAATCTTAATCCTTTTGCCCTGCTCACCTCTAACCAAACAAAGTTAACTATTTCTAAATCTATTTTCAAAAATACAAAAGCGGCGTTACTAAAATTAGACAAGAAACTCGATTCAAGTATAAAAAAATCTAAGTTGGAATCCATATGGAACAACCGTAATAGTTTGTACAAGGGGAAATCTTTACACTATGATACCTGGATTACCAAAGGGATCTTCTTCCCCCAACAGCTAGAAAACTCCTCATATCCAAAAGTTAGAGCAGCACTTTCAAAGGCCAAACTTCACAACTCACCTCCATCCCTACCACACTTTATAACAAAGATCAACAAACTGGGTCATCAAGTGTCATTTATTTATAAACTTCTCCGCCCTAAAAATTCGACTCTTAATAAAAATCTCATTGCTTTCTGGGAGCTACATTCCTCTAGCCCATTGCCCGAATCTAAATGGCGCCAAATATGGAGCTCTACCACCCGTAATAAGATCTCTCCGGTCTTGTCTGAAACTAAGCTATGGCTTCTACATAAAGCCTTCTGGACTCCCGCTAGGCTGCATTCACAACATCTCCGCAATGATTCTATCTGCTGGAACTGTAAGGAAGAAACAGGCGATTTAGCCCACCTTATTTTACATTGTAAAGCTGTATCGACCTTTTGGGATAATGTGTTTGACTTCTTATCAAAACTATTTAAATGTAAATTAAAAAGAGAATTCGCCACATTAACAACCGGCTTTATTGTGGCTGAAACATTAAACAGTGCAGACAAATCACTATTGGACCTTTTACTTACATCAGCAATAAAAATCGTCCTGAATAATTGGAAAAACACACATAAAACATCATATAGATGTTGGATGAACTGGATTACTCATCTCAGGGGCACTGATAATATCGCTCTTCAAAACTCTCCCTGGAAAACCCCTACCAGACATATGTGGGATACACTAGATATATATTTCACCACACATGAACCACCATGATCGATACCCAGACTCTTTCTATAGGATATTCCCTTTCACATATCTTCTTAATCGTGAACGTGTACCAGAGTTACATAAATTACTGTTTGGACCCTCAGTTGTATTAGAACCAGTTAATCTGTATTCCATAGGACTTTTTATTTAATATACGTAATTTGACATACTATTCAACATAAGCAGGAGTAGGCCTCTTATTGCTCTGATTCGATTTAAAAAAAAAAAAAAGCTTGGGATTCCTGCTGGTTAAAACGCTTTCTATGAAACCTCAGATGATTAAGGTAACTGCCACTTGCTTTGCTGTGCTTAAGTGGCTAAGAAAGATAATTTGGATGATCCCCATTCCAGCTCAAAGGACTGTGATCCAGGCCTTAATTGTATCCAGTAAAAGAGGTAAAGTTAGACTTTTGGTCTAAGTTAGACTTTAGGTCTAAACTTAGACTTCAGATCTAAACTTATACTTCAGGTGTGAAGATAGACTTCAGGTGTAAAGTTAGACTTTAGGTCTAACGTTAGACCTCAGGTCTAACGTTAGACCTCAGGTCTAAAGTTAGACTTTTGGTCTAAATTTACCTTTTTGAATCCGACCCATTGTAAGTACTGACTCTAACAGTGGTGATTTTGAATACCCATATCAGCAGGCAGTAACCTGGTGGGACTGGAATACACATATAGCAAAAAGGAAATGAGAAAGATAAAAAGGACTAGTTGGCCATGCCATAAGTCTCTACTTCGGCCGCCAAACACTGCCTGACCACAGTCTTCAGCTGGCTGGCAGGGGCTGAATTAAAATGCAATGAGGAGAAATCGGAAATCCTCTTATTCAGCAATTTTCCTGCCCGGTTTAGCGAATCACTTTGGCCCTCCGACTCTGCATTGCCTTCATCCTCCGGGAACTCAGTTAAGAACTTAGGGGTTTGGTTCGAGGAGAATCTCTGATTCTCAACCCAGGTCAAGAAGCTGGCAGGGACCTTCGGTCTCCTAAAGTCCCTCAGGAAGTTTCTTCCCCTTCTTCCCCAGGTGGCTAAGGAGTCTGTAATTCGAGCCCTTATTCTTTCTCGGTTGGACAACGCCAACGCTCTATATGCTGGCATCCCAAGCTACCTATTAAATAAATTGCAGGTGGTGCAGAACCCGGCGGCGAGGATGCTCGTGAACGTTTCCGCCAGATGTAGCGTGAGACTACACCTACGCGCCTTACACTGGTTGCCCGTGGCAGAGAGGGTCAGATTCAAGATCCTTGTTATTGCCTACCGTGCTCTCTATGCCACTGGGCCTGGCTATCTTCAGAAACGGTTTTCCTTTTACACTCCTACAAGAGAACTGCGTTCTTTCACTCACCTCCTGGCCCAAATCCCGCGTATCCACCTGCAAAGGTCAGGCGGCAGTTCTCTAGCTGTGAAGGCCGCTCTGGCCTGGAACGATCTGCCCTTTGTGCTCCGGGGCATTCAGGACCCGATTCTTTTCAAAAAGAAGCTGAAAACGCATCTGTTCCCCTAATCTTGGCTCTTGGCGTTTCTTCTCTCTCTCAAGGTTCGCGCCAGGACACTCTTGCAGTATCTGTGCGCGTTAGAAATTCAGAAAAATAAATAAATAAGAAACTAGTCTCTTGCCAGTAAGCTCCCAGATGCTTATTATGGAATAGATTGAAAAATGTTTTTATGGCTGATGAATTTTTTATATTATTATTTAGAATAAATTATATATATTTGATAATAAAAACTGGTTGTAACTGTTGATTCTGTGGATATAGGTTAGGTGTAACAATAGGCCTGGGCATGTAGCTGGCGTTTTTGGGGAAAGTTTTAGTCCGTAGTTTGATCACATTACCCTGTCTCCTTACCCTAAAGAGGGGTAGCTCTCTTTTTATAATTTAGTACTTTGAGTCCTGAATAGTAATCATATGGATAGTAGTCAGTACGCCTTGGAAGAAAGTGGATATAGTGTGTGAACGGTGGAAGCTAATAAAGGAAATTTAAAATGGCAGCCATGTTCCTGGTAATATGTACAGGTGAGGAGTGGCTATAAAGTCCAAGAGGTGAAAGTCAAAGACGGATCAGAAAACTAGATATAAAACAATGTGGCATGGGGCAATAGGAAGGGAGAAAAATTGGTGGCTATATTGAAAGTATAAAACTAATATAAGAAATGGTTCCAGTATGGCAGATGGTCCTTCGCCCTGGAAAGCAAAACCTCAGACAATTTAATCCATAACTTAGGTATTGTAAGAAGACAGATTACACAGAAAGAAGCAATTACATCTCAGAATTCAACATTATTGTTCATTTAGCACAGTGTGTGTCGTGAATGAAAACAATATTGATCCATGTAGTTCATCAGGCGCTGAATGTGTTGAAATCCTTAGTGAAGGATCCATAAAATGCCAAATGAAAAGTGAAGCCTAAGAATAAAAAATGTTTAAGCTTTTTTTTAAAAAGTGAAGTCAAGGTGAAATAAACAACATGCAATAGTGTACCTTACAATCGCAGCACTTAATTTAGGGCATGGAGTCAGGATAACTTGGTTTCAGAGTACAAAGTGAACAGTTAGTAAGATTAATACAGTCAGAAGTAATATCACCCCATAACCACATGGCTACTGGCCAACAAAACGAAAAAGGGAAAACACTCCTTTCATCAATCTGACATTATCATTACTCCTTTATGTAAACATTTATTTGCCACAAAACACGGGATAGTTAGATCATTATATTATGTTTTAAGGATATTTACAATTTAGTTGGTGTGCCTATTAGCTATGTCCTGTATGCATACCACATTAGGCTTCCTAATTGTTATTTCCAGACATTTTGATGGGTGCGGTTTCAGTTGCCAAGACAGTAGTGTAGTTCACTATCTTAGTTGATACCTATCTCAGTCGTTCTATGTCTAGCTATCCCTGTTGCCACATTTTTCTCAACATTAGCATTCTATCCCCTCCTCGATTCAACAGCAATATCATGAAGTTGGTGATGGATATTGTAAGAAATTGAAATATTATTATTTGAGGATGGTGACTAGCCCACCTCAAGGAATTATAATAGCCATTGTCAGGGTAAACCCTCAAAGTCACTAAATTAACTAGAGCTCAGTCCCTTGGTGGCTATGGCACAGAGCAGACAGGCTTAATTTAAGACTATGTATAATGAATCTATGCAGTGCAAAAAATGTAATAAAGTCAAAATGCAAAACAGTAAAAATCCTTAACAGAATTAGAAAAATAGAATAAACGTTACTAGACAAAATGACAAAAATCCAATAAGGGGAAAACAGAGATATATATTTTTAAAGTTTTAATTAGAAATATCACACAAAACATTAATGATAGTCATGGTAGATCGGGACCTAAGCGTAATTTGTATTATTTTTTTAATTATTTTTATTGAAAACTAAAAACGTAGAATTTGCACTTAGTGTGATGATAACATGGTTAATTTGCAATATATACACAGTGAGCCTTGATAGTTCAGAAAGCCCATCTATAATGTCCAATCCCACAGGAACAGCGCTTTTACATCCAGTCAAATATAGCCTACATATACTGTCCTCACGATCCCTCCCATCCTGGAGTTCCTCCCACAACATCTGGTCACCCCTGTACCCTCCCTCCATGCCCCCCCAAACTTTTTCCCATTTCCTGGGGCAACCTCTCGTCTTATATACCACTTGTTCTGCCCTCTGGCACCAGTCAAGGTCAGCCTCCCACTCAGTTTCTCTTGGCTTGGCAGTGGCCCCCCATGCTCTTGCTATATTTCGTTTAGCGACTCTAGCTGCTAGTCTCAACCAGATCTCTGTGTATCTGGGCCATTCCTGCTCCCCCTTTATCCCCAGGAGTAACCATTTTGCATCAAGAGGGACCTCCATCGCCATGACTCTGGTCATTTTTGCCGCCACTCTAGCCCAGCAACCCTGCACCAGTGGACAATCCCAAATGATATGAAAGAAGGTCCCCTCGCTCCCACATCCTCTCCTGCACAACGAGGATTTCGCCCTACCTATTTTATACAATAGCATCTGTGTGTAATAAGCCATGTGGAGTACATTAAATTGGATCAGTCTGAATCACACCTGGTTGGCTATTTCCCATGGGCCCTGGAGGGTCTCCGCCCCATCGCTGCCCTCAAACTCACCCAGGTCTTCTTCCCATGCCGACCTTAGGGGCCCCAGTATGTCAGGGGAATTGTTTATTAGTTTCCTATAAATCAGTGACACTCCCTTATGTGTCAATGCCTCAGTCAATATCCAGTCCTCCAGAGGTGAGGACTCGGGTATCGGCTAGCCCTCCAACAGATGCCGGTGCAGGGCATGCCCCAGCTGCAAATGCCGAAAATGCTCACGTAAGTCTTCAAATTTTATATAGGCCTGGTTCCTCCAGACATCTCCCAGATGATTTATGCCTATGAGCTCCCATTTTAGGAATCCCTCCAGTCCTCCCACCTCCGACAGTTGCTCGCTGCACCAAAGCGGTGTCAAGCCGGTAAGTTTCCCCTTCCAACCCAGGAACCGGGTGGTTCCCTCCATATGTCGACTGCTGTCTGTGTATGGTGTGGCATACACCTATTTCATTTTTTCTCATAAAGTAGTTCCTCGTGCCCACCCTGACCCATGGATGCCCTGTCTACTCTATACGCTGGGTCCTGATGATCAGCAAATACCCATTTGTTAATGACAAGGAGTAGGGAAGCCCAATAATACTTCAAAATATCAGGGACTGCCAGTCCCCCATCATAAACCCCTGTTGCAACTTGGTCAGAGCTATTCTGGGTGCTCCCCCCCTCCACACCAATCTGTGAGCTTCTTGGTCTATGCCTTTGAACACTGCCATCTGAATCTTGTGGGGCGTATTCTGCATAATGTAGAGTAGTCTTTGTAGACTCATCATTGTATACAGGACTGCTCAACCCATTAACGTCAACAGTAGGGCTCCCCAATGCGTCACGTCTAAAATTGTGGCTCGATATTTCTGAGCAAGAACTCTTGTGGGTCCCGCATGATATAGATCCCTAAATACCAGCACCCTTCAGGCCTCACCGGGGCATGGCAATCCTGGGGTAGGCGGGGAGTCTCTCCTGATAGAGGGTATATCACTGACTTGGACCAGTTGATCGCATAAACAGAGTGGTCCCAAAAATGCGAAACACCTGCATAATCCTAACGATTGAGTACTGGGGACATGTGAAGTACAGAAGGACATCATCTGCGTGAAGGGAGATCCTCTCCTCCCATCCCCCCAGTGCTCCTATACCCCAAATTAAGGGGTTCCATCAGATCCAAGTCACTAGTGGCTCAAGTGCCAGGGCAAACATCATGGGGGACAGCGGGCAGCCCTGCCGAGCACACCTTCAGAGCTCAAAACTGTGCGATATCCCTCTGTTAACTTTGACTCTGGCCATGGGGGCCTGGTTGAGTAGCCTGACACATGCCCTGAACTTTGGACCAAAGCCCAGTCTCCCCACCACCGCAAACATGTAGTTCCACTCCACCAAATCGAACGCCATATTGGTGTCTAAGGCTACTACTACCATCTGTGTCTCCTGGTACGATTCAGTGAGGTGAAGTACTCTGAATAGGCGATAGAGGTTAAGCTGGGTACTCCTGTTGGAAATAAATTTCGACTGATCAGGGTGAACAATCGAGGTCATGATCCCCGCAATCTGGTCGTTAGGGCCTTAGCCAGTACTTTGGCCTCTACATTTAGTATAGAGATCAGTCAGTTGGGGGATTGCCTTCCTTCAGTGTTAACACTATTGTCACCATCCTTTGGTCTACGGGGAAACAGTCTTTAGTATTTGCTTCGTGGAACATCTCTAACATGGTTTGATTATAACATCTGCCAACCCTTTGCACAGTTCGACCGGCAGTCCTTTAGGCCCCTCTGTTTTACCTGACTGAAGCTCGTGCAATGCCCGCGCCAGCTCATCCTCAGTCAGGTCCGCCTCCAGGACCCCACGCTCCTCCTCCAAGAGCACCCGGAGAGCCACATTCTTGAGGAAGTCTATACAATCCGTGTCTGTCATGGTGGTTCGGGATGCATACAGAGCCTCATAGTAGGCAGCAGAGGCCTCTGCTATATGGCATTTGTGGTATGGGTTTCCCCCTGGTCGTCCTGTATTTCAAATACCCATGATCTCTCTCTTTATCTTGGCTTTCTAGCCACACCAATAGTTTGGCTGCCTTATCCCCTACATCGTATAGATGACGCTGTGTCGCTAATGCATGTTTCCATGTCAGATCTTCAACTAAGGCTCGTAAGTCCTGCTGGCGAAGTTGCAGTCTGTGCTGTTCCCCTCTCTCCCTCCTCTTGAACCAGTCTCTTCAGCTCCAGTATCTCTTTTTCAATGTCTGCACATTTCAGACGTGATTCCTTTTTCCTTCCCCCAATTAATGCCTTGGTCCCCCCTCTGATCACAGTTTTGAATGCCTCCCACAAGGTCACTGCCAAATCCACTGACGTCTGATTTTCTTTGAAATACAGTTCTGCACAGTCATGTACTTTTTCCCATATCCCCTTATCTTTTAGATACCGAGTATCCAGTCTCGGTGGCGTCCGGCAGCCCACCGTTGGACCCAAGAGCTGGACCTACACTGGAGAGTGGCCCAATATTCCCCTCGCCAGGTGTGCTGCTGCACGAAACCACGGCACCTGGGTTCGGAGTGTCAACAAGAAATCTATCCTAGAGAAGCTGCCATGCGGTGCCTAGAAATAAGTGTATTGATGACTGTCAGGGTTTTGCTCCCGCAATAGATCCGCCAACCCCATTGTTGACACAAACTGGGGCAGGGGACTTATCCTTCCCCCTCCAGCTGCACCACTCATTCTAGCCATGTCCACATCTATAACTGTGTTCATGTCGACTTCCATCAGCAATATTCCGGAAGGCAACTTCAACAGTAAGTTCCCCAGTTCGGGGAGAATCATCCCCAGGAGTCGTGGCAGAACATAGACCGAGCAAATATTCAGATCAGTACCTTCCCTTGTCCCGTTAAGGGCCACATAACGACCATATGTATCATGCCACCCCCGGGAGATAAAGGGTAATGATTTCCTGACAAGGATGCCACTCCCTGTGAATCAGTTGTATATCCAGCATGGGCCCATAACACATATCCCATTCTATCTGAAGCCTTATAGTGGTGGCCCCGGAGGTGTGTCTCTTGTAGTAGTACTATGTCAGGGCCATGACGTTGCAGGTGTTGTAGAACTAACATGTTTAATGATGCTTCCTATACCATTAACATTCCAGGACCATATCATCAGCTCCTGGGAAGTGTCATGTGTACCTTTCATTGTAATCTTCTAGGGTATCTGCTCTCAGCTGCCATTGGTTCCCACCGTCCTCCCATGTTACCTGTGGGTCATCTGGAAAATACAAGCTCCCCCTAACCCCCACTGTAAAAGTAAGAGTCACAGAACTGCAAAGCCATTATAATCAATAATCCAAACAGTGAACCTCCTAACTCCCCCACCCCACCACCCTGCTCTGTGGACTTTGATCTTCCCACACCCCCATCTTGCAGAGTGCCTGTCGCCCCGAACAGAACATCTAGTAATTGGAGTAGGCTGCAGCCGCCCGGTCAGCGGCATACCGGATAACTTATATGGCCAAAACTCAAACATCCCCTACACACATTGGACTAAATGCATACTACCCGGCTCAGAGCAGATCTGCCATGTCCTGGACAAAGTCTTGTTAGCAATTTATCTTGTGCGCCCCCCGCCCCCTGTCCCATTCCCTCCAGAATCTCACATGATGCCCCCCACCCTAGTGTAAATAACCATCCCCTTCACGTTCAATTCCCCGCTGGTATGCTCATGTGCCTTGCGAAGGGGGATGCAGTTCTCGCTGGCTGTCTGGGGGGGTGATCCTTCTGTTCCCAGAACCCTTGGATCGATCTTTCCTCTTGTCACCATTGGCCCCCTTTCCGGCCACCCTCCAGCCATCCAGCCAGTCCCAAGCTTCTTCAGGGTTGGTGAAGTGCCATGTTTTTCAGTCCGTGATGACTTTCAATTTGGAGGGGAGGATCAGCATGTATTTCAACTCCTTGGACCTTAGTGCTCTTGTAACTTCATCAAAGCCTTTCCTTTGGTGCTGCACCTGTAAGGTAAAGTCCGGAAAAAAAATGGATCACCGCGTTGTCGAGGTGTAAATCTCCCTGCGTCAGTGCCGCTTGTAGTATCGCATCACAATCTCTGTAATTTAGTATGCGGGCTCTTATCGTTCGCGAAGTCGCCCCTGGCTGTCGAGGTGGGCCCGATGCACGATGAGCTAGCTCCATCGAGAAGAAGTTTGAGAGGTGCTTTGGTTTCAGCTTATTAAGGATAAGGTCCTCTAGGAATAAATCGACACTGGGACCCTCAGAACCTTTGGGATCCCCAACCACTCTGATGTTATTCCTTCTCGCCCTCCCTTCCTGATCTTCCAGTTTGCCGGCCACAGCTGTACTCTGTTTTGTTAAGATCTGTACTTGTTCCTCCAGACGTTTTGTTGTGGAAAGAAGCCCGTTTATGTGCATTTCTGCCACTTTTTCTGAAATTTTGTGGAAGTTGGCCAAGAGTACATTGACATCCACCATTACGGCATCCAGTTTGGGCTCTATAGGTGCGATGGAGCCCAGCAGCTCCTGTATGGCTGCCATAATTATGCGCAGGGAGGGTTCTCCTTCCCGTTGCGATTCCCCTCCCAAAGCCACATGCTCCGCTCCTTGGGTCAGAGTCCCCGCTGTGGACATCATCACTGCGTATTTATCCAGATTATTCTGCTGCAGGGTTTTTGAGGGCAGTCCTTCACCATTTCAGGGACCCCCTCCACACCTAACCCCCCCCCGCAGCTGGACTCGACCCACACAGACCTGGGAGGGACAGACACCCTCCAACACCGTTCTGCTCACCAGCTCTGCCGATTCTCTCGTTACCCAGTGCAATATCGACTTCAGTCTCTGCAGTGAGTGTAGGATCCAGTCCACCTCTCTGGGGCTACTAGGCACACCAGAGCCCAGGGGCGCCTTCAACGTTCCACCGCTCTTTTACCTCGGCCCGACTCCTCTGCTTTCCCTCCCAGTCACTGGAACGTTGAACGGCCCTCTCCTGCAGGGCCCACCTCTCGGCCTCCTCCCGGTCTCCGCCCGTGTGGGCCACATGGGCCACAGTCTCGGGACTGATGTCCACAGGCCCCTCAGTCATCCGCGTCCAGCCCAAAAGCTGCCAGGCTGCTCACTAATGCCCGCAAATCCCCATCTCAGCAGCAGACAAGGGCAGGGTCTGCCGTGGCTCCCTTGGCTCTGGACTCCTCTCCTGCGGCCTGCCTCCATCAATGCCTTCAGGCCCCACCCGGGATCCTCACTTCACCTCTGGCTCCCCAGCTGATGACAGTCTGCCTCCAGTTGCAGCATCCCGGATCCACTTCCCAGACAGGTAAGGGACCCACGCCACCAACTCTTCACATCGCCCACAGGTTCAATCGATATACTGTATGTGGGGCTGGGGGCGAGTCACAGAGCCCACAGCCCTCCGACCGGCAGGGTTCCAGCTGCTATTTTCCTCGGATCGCTCGTCCAGCTATGAGGCAGTGTCGTGCCCCAGCGACACCACCCAGCAGCTCTGTTGTCCCGCGGTTCAGCAGCCGACGGTCACCGCATAACCATTCCCACCAACACTATAGGATTAAAAAGCGAATTTCAGAGGATTAGACCCGGGCGACACGGAGCACGTATGGCATGCAGCCATCTTCCTTGGCTGCTAGCCATGCCCCATCCCTAAGCGTAATATGAGGCTGACTGCGATGGAGTGCGGGTCAGGCACACTAATCAGGTTCTTCCTGTTCAAAGATTTTACTTCCTGAATTTGGTGGCTGAATTTGAGTTCAGCCGGATAGGTTACTCAGTCACAAACATGACGGATATCCCTCTCAACATATTATAAGTGCCACTGGATATAATGCACTTGTAATACGGCAGACGGGATATCTGTCATGTTTGTGACCAAGCATTCTCTCTGCTCAGCAATAAATCTGACCCTTAGTCCTTTAAGTCCCACACTACCACAAGAGTTTTCTGAAGCTCACCTTGACCTCTGGGGAGGCTCTTATTTTACAGGATATCAGGCAGAGGCCAACAGCCGGGTCCAGCACACATCATGTACTAATGGTCAGCTGGGTACTTCCAAGTAAAGGCCTCTTGCAGCTTTCTGTCTCAATGTCAACTGACCCTTGGAGTCTACTTTTTTGTCCGGGGTAAAAGAGGGAGCAGGACCAGCCCTTCAGGGCTGCTCTCAGGCTACAGACAGCAGATCCAACCCTCTTTTGAGCTTCTGCAGGTCCAGAAAGTGTTCTGAAGTGGATGCTTGAAGGTGCCACATTTATGCCTGAAGCTAGTTAGTTGGTGGGAATGACTCCTGGCCACGCGCTAACCAATAGGACACAAGTTCCCAAGGCCAACCCTACTCACTTTGGGCATTTTCAAGATAGTAAAACTCTTCAGCCTCACTAAACATGGGCTCTGGGGCCTGAGGTATGTGTGAGGAGAGTATTGTGGTAATCCTACTGCCCTCCCCATCTAACACTAAAATCCAGTTTGAGGCAGCCACTGTACCCACAACAAGCCTAGAGCAGAAGTCTGGTAGGACAAAAACAGAGTCATTCAGCAACCAGTGGAACCCCAAGAATTGTCTTGGCACCTTATTCTCTTCATTTTCAAGAGTGCCCCAGCAAACCTGTCAAGCAGGATTTGACACTCAAGCAGGATTTCACACTGGAGTGTCAAAAATAATGCCCACGGCCCCCACACTGCATATTCTGTGGAGTTCAGTGGAGTCAACTCTGCCTGTTCAGGTACGTCTACTGTTTGCTCCTGGGAGGTCTTTCATGCCTATTTACATGTATTCAGGGCTAATTACTTGCTAAGAGTAATTGACAAGCCAATGCAAATTTGCCTCCAGGAACTTCAGGCATGGAAAAGGTAACTTTCTAAAAGTTACATTTCCTTAATATTTCAGTTAAAATATCCGACTTTACTATTACATTGGATTTTTAATTATTTTTCTAGCTGGTCCCAATCCTGAGATACAGTATTTGTATTTGAATTTGTACTCTGGCTTTCTACATAGGACAGTTAGGCCTGCCACAAGGTAAACTAGCTTATGGATGCTAGTCACTGAAAGGTCCTTCTTTTAAATACCATACAATCTGCCTTGTAGGCTACAAGGCCTGCATAGGGGTTACTTTCTAATATTTAAAGGGGAGGTTTTGACTTGTCCAAAGGGTTTATTTTGACAGGTCGAATTGCAGTTTTTACATTGCAACACTCATGCTACAATGATAAACATGAAATGATGTTTACACTGCCCTTGCAGTGTATTGCACAATATGTGCTGCATTCCACTAGTGGTATTTAACTTTCTGGCTGAGTACTCTTTGTACTAGTAATACTCAAAGTACCTGGGGGCCGCTCCTGACCTTCACATGCAGCCCTCCTGACCTTCACATACCTGCTGAATGACGGCACTGGGCTGATGCAATTAATTGAGAGAGCACTAACATTCAGAAAGATATTCAATAAACTGATAAGCATTTATTAACACCTAAATGAAGTAAAAGAAAAGAAGCAAATGTGCCCTGCACCACTAACTTTAGCAACACATTTACGTTTAAGATATCTAGCATCAAACATGTACAAATATGATTGGAGCCTATACAAAATTCATAAAAGTATATTTAATGAACATGCTGAAGTGTTTCACCTTATTACATCGATTATATCAGTACATTAAGAAACATTTTTTTAAAGTGATAGTTTTAAAAAATGAACGTAGAAACATTCATGCATTCCCCCACCCTGACAACAATGACAGTTGTGAACTAAGGGGCAAGTCAATTGTCGTGTGGACCCCTCTGGGTGGCTTGGGTTGTTATTATACATAAACAACATTATAGTTTATTAAATAAAACGCAAGGAAAGGTTTTGCACAGCACCCATCTAGAACTCTGTATTTCAAGGTGCTCATATATGTAGTGATGAAAAAAATGGAAGCAAACTGAAATAAAACAATTGCCTAGGATCACACAATTTGGCCAAGTGGGGAAGCCAGGATTGATCCCAAGTTTTTTGGTTTCCCATTGTCCGAGGGTGAGGAGAGCACGGGCTGGGGGACGTGCTTTCTGCACACTGGCGGCCAAACTTTGGACGTCTCTCCCACTGTCCATTCGTAGCCTAAACAACTATTTAGCATTCCGTAAGGCCACCAAGACTTATCTTTTCCCTCCACTATAGGTTTTTTACCTTTTGGTGGTCCTCTCCTCCTGACTGTTTTAGCGCCGGGACGCTCCTTTGCTGGAGCAGCTGTGCGCTCTATAAGCTTTATAACATAACATAACAATTCTATGTGATTCCAATTCAATAATCAAGTTGCTTCCTTTTTACATTTGACTCTCCCGAGGCAGATAAGGCTTAGAGAGATAGCAGCATATCACAGTATTGTCAAATCTATGATTCTTCTAGAGACTAGGAGCATTATTTAAAGGGTAGCATGGTATGAAACCCTCAAAATAATCCCATGATTCACTGACCACACCATGTACATGCTTCGCTTCCCCTATGCCCACCTTCCCCCCATACCCACAAAGACCCCTCCCACCCTGCTGGCATCAATGATGTCCTCTGTCACACCACAGACCACAATTTCTGGCCCCTGGGAGGATTTTTGTGAGTATCCATGCTTTGTACCATATACTAGGAGCTTATAGGCAGGTTAAATATGCCAAATAGGAGTATGCCAATTCAACCATGTTCAAAGGAGTGGGGTGGCACAGGCACTTTACTACTGGTTAGTAGAGATAAATTGCACAGAGTTCTAAACCCAACAAAAATATAGGGTGCAGCAAAAGGTGAAGAATTCTGGGGTGACAATGCAGAAAATGAAGATTTGATTTTGATTTGAAAAAAGTTTTATATAGCGCTGGCTAGACCCGGAGGTATCAGAGCGCTTTACATGAGGATCAGTGAGTTACAGGTTACAAAAATAACATCAGTTACAGTTACAAAAATTACATCAGTTACAATTATAAGAAATGACATCAGTTACAGTTACAAGTATAGGCATAGGAGAAGAACATGAGATTGCACAATAACAAAAGGTTATTAGCGCGTAGTATATCCAAGACAACACGTTTTATGAGGAATGGAAGGAAAATGGGGAAAGGTAAACAGGGAAAGGAATGCTGATAGAGTCAGGTAGACCAGAAGGGGGTAAAGTATTTCAGGGGAGACAGAGCAGTCAGAGCAAAAAAGAAACAGACAGACAAGACCGTGAAGAACCGTTAAAAACAATGTCCGATGTCCGGCTGGGTAGGTGACGGCTGAGGGGTGAACCAAAGCCAGACTCCTCTATAGCTGCATAAGACAGCTCCACTGGGCAACGGCCAATGGTTCTCGGACTCCGCAGAACGCTAGCGCTGGCTAGACCCGGGGGTAAAAGAGCGCTTTACATAAGGAAGTTAAAACATCAAAACAGCAGTTACAAAATTACAATTAGATTCTGGAGCAGAAAAACAATAAGCAGGTAAAGGGGGTAAGAAAAGGGCTAAGGATACGTATCAAGCCAGGAAGACCAGGCATGGAGAAGAGTTCGTTAAGTGTATGCCAAAAAATAAGAGTAAGTAAGTCGGGCAAGACCGGAGAGGGTCCATGGGTCAGTAACGACAAAAGCCGGACTTCGAAACTGGGTCGGGTAAAGGTATGGGTGGAAAGGGGAGCATCTCCAAGACCAACAAGAAGAAAGAGGTGTAGTTGGCTCCGATGGGGTCGATGAAGGGCGCTGTTGGCTCCGGTGGCCAAGGGCATCATGGGTGCCTCACCTTGATCAACAGGATGCGCGGGGTGAAAGGTAAGTCAAGAGGGGTCGTGTTAGGGCAAAGGTAAAATCTGGTTGAATGAGGAGCTAACCAGTGGGGAAAAACGGCCTGGGAGGCTTTCCAATCTGCAAAATGGAGGATCCAGGACATGGACCCCGAATACCTCGCCACAAAACGACCCGATGCGGAGAGAGATGAGGCGAGAAGCGCTTACCCCTGCAAGGCGTCCTGTAGGACGGCAGCGCGGTTCCGAGGTGCAGATCGCGCTGGTTTGTCTGGAGAGGTGCTGCATGCTCCAATCACTCTAGGAGCTCAGACCTGGAGGCGATCGGCGTGGAAGAGGACGGGAGGCTCGTCGTGCTGGATCGATGCTGAAAAGTCCCTGGGATAAAGAAGCGCTCGATCCAGGCGGGGAGCGGCGAGGCAGCGGAGGCGAAGGCTCGTTGAGATTCAAGGCAAAAAACATCTTGGCAGGTGAGCAAACGTTGAGCGAGGAGGTCCGGTATCGTGAGGTCAAGGATGTCGGAAAAAGGGATTCGGATGGCGGGGTTAGCAGGGGATATTAACCGATATGGTTATCCCCAACCCTGGAGCTCTTGCAGAGAGCTCCTACTTGGCGGCCATCTTGAAATGACTGAATCACTGACAGAATCACTGACAGAATATCGAAGGTCAGAATATCGACCTACAAAAATATCGCAGCAAGAATATCGAAGTCAAGAATATCGACATCCTATCTACATTACGGTAAGTACAAAAATATCGAGAAAAAAATATTGTTGTCAAAAATATCGTTGTTAAAAATATCGGTTCTTTTTAGTTAAAAAAAGTAATGTAAAATAAAGTAAATAATACATATAATTAAAATAAACATAGTTAAAAATATTTTAAAATGTTTAAAAATTATAAATTAAATATATATAATTTATAAATACATTTAATATATACATATAATATATAATATATACACTTACTTATTAATATGTTTTAATAATTATTTTAATAACTTATATATCAAGAAAATCTTATAAATTATAAATACATCTATACACATAAAACAATAACATAAATAAAAATTAAATAAATATATGTAACAAATTAAAAAAATTAACATTATTTTTCAAATTAATTATATACTACATTAGCTAAAATAATACAAAAAATATTAAATAGTGGAGGGAATAAAATTACTATTCCAACTCCAAACAGTGCAACAGTAGGGTAAATGTTGGATAGCGTAGGTGTTAAAATTACTATTCCCACTCCAATGAGTGCAACAGTAGGGAAGGTGTTGGATAGCGTAGGGGTAAAAATTACTATTCCCACTCCAGTGAGTGCAACAGTAGGGAAAGTGTTGGATAGCGTAAGGGTAAAAATTACTATTCCCACTCCAGTGAGTGCAACAGTAGGGAAAGTGTGGGATAGCGTAGGGGTAAAATTTACTATTCCCACTCCAGTGAGTGCAACAGTAGAGAAAGTATTGGATAGCGGAGGGGTAAAAATTACTATTCCCACTCCAAAGAGTGCAACAGTAGGGAAAGTGTTGGATAGCGTAGGGATAAAAATTACTATTCCCACTCCAAAGAGTGCAACAGTAGGGAAAGTGTTGGATAGCGTAGCGGTAAAATTTACTATTCCCACTCCAGAGAGTGCAACAGTAGGGAAAGTGTTGGATAGCGTAGGGGTAAAAATTACTATTCCCACTCCAGAGAGTGCAACAGTAGGGAAAGTGTTGGATAGCGTAGGGGTAAAAATTACTATTCCCACTCCAGTGAGTGCAACAGTAGGGAAAGTGTTGGATAGCGGAGGGGTAAAAATTACTATTCCCACTCCAGTGAGTGCAACAGTAGGGAAAGTGTTGGATAGCGTAGGGGTACAAATTACTATTCCCACTCCAGTGAGTGCAACAGTAGGGAAAGTGTTGGATAGCGTAGGGGTTAAAATTAACATACTTATAATTAAATTAATTTTTATAAATAAACAATGATTTAATTATTAAATAACAATAAATTAATTACCAATATCAATAAATAATTAATAAAAATAATTACCAATTAATAATTAATTAACAATAAATTAATGATAAATACCAATAAATAATAATAATTAAAAATAAATTACCAAATAAAAATTAATTAACAATAAATTATTTTCCAATACCAAAAAATAATAATTATTAAAAAGTAATTACCAATTAATAATTAATTAACAAAACATTAATGATAAATACCAATAAATAATAATTAATACAAATTAATGACCAATTAATAATTATTAAACAACAAATTAATTTACAATACCAAAAAATAATATTTATTTAAAATTAATTACCAAATAATAATTTATTAACAATAATTTATTTATCAATACCCAAAAATAAAATTAATAATTACTTAATTAGAATTAAATTACTTCCCACCCTATTTCCCTATAAACTCACAACCCGCTCCAATAATAAATTAATACACTTAATATAATTATCAATTAATCAATTAATAAAAATGAATTACCAATTAATAAAAATGAATTACCAATTAATTAATTAACAATAAATTAATTAACAATACCAATAAATAAAAATAAATAATTACTTAATTACAATTAAAATACTTCCCACCCTATTCCCCTATAAACCCACAACCCGCTACAGAACTAAAACGCAAAATTTAATTAAAATTAATTAATAATTCCTAAAAATTATTAAAATTTACTATAATTAAATTACTTTCCACCCTATTCCCCTATAAACCCACAACCCGCTACAGAACTAAAACGCAAAATGTATTTAAAATTAATTAATAATTCCTAAAAATTATTAATTAATTTACTATAATTAAATTACTTCCCACCCTATTCCCCTATAAACCCACAACCCGCTACAGTACTAAAACGCATACATTACTTAAAAAAAGATTACTAACTTATAAAAATGTTATACATATATTTAAAAACCAATACAATACTTAACAAAAAATATATAACGCATACATATAAAATACATAATAAAATACATAACACTAATATAAATATCGATATTAGTAACATCGATTTTTTTGCTATCGATATTACTAACTTCGATATTAACAAAAACGATATTACTTACCTTCAGGTCGATATTCTGGTCGTCGATATTCTTGATTTCGATATTCTGTCCCTACGATATTTGGAACTCGATATTACTGTAGGTCGATATTCTAAACTCGATATTTACACTGTGCACCTTCCCACACATGTCTATTTTAGAGTCATTAAATTCTAAATAATATTTTGCTAATATATAACTTTATCCTGGTACAAATTACTCCAGTGTTTTCTTATATACATTCTTTAAGGACTAGATGATGATACCCACATATGTTTTGTACATTGACATAAGGTCAGATGCACAACGTTTTTTGTGTTGCAGTTTATAAAATGGCACATTTGTTATGTAACTTCAGAATTGTATTTCGATGACATGATTTTGTTCATGGTAAAGTGGCACATGTTACAGCTACGACATTTATAGAAGACTTTGGTTATATGGGATAGCCATGTTTGTTTGTTCATCTTTGGTTTGGGAGAACTGGGACATACATGGTTGTGTATTTTCAACTCTTGCCGTAAACAATAAGGGGCCTATTACGATGTCGGGCGGACTTAAGTCCGCCCTACACCGTCTCGGAAATGAAACACTGTTCGGTCGCATACTCTTAGTCCTCTATGGGAGCTCGTGTTACGGCTGTAAACCTGAGATAACGCAAGCTCCCATAGAGGAATGGGAGTCTGTGTTCATCCCTGCACCATGTGGCAGGCACCTCAGTGTCTTGGCCCACCAACCGGAGGACGCAGAAGCAAGGGGGCCCTGCTAGGGGCCCTCATATGCACTCTCCGACAGGCTTTCCATGTCGGAAAGCCCGACATGGAAAGCCTGCCGGAGACCGAGTATCGTAATCCCAAGCGCAGAAAAGTCACCCTTTGGGATTACTGACTGGCCTTCGACTGGCCGACGGGCTACTTGTGCCAGTCGGAAGCCAGCCGGAATGACCGGCCGGTTTAGTTTCCGACCGCCAGCATTGTAATGCGGTGGTCGGAAATTAAACCGAGAACCGGCCCCGAAAGGCTTCAACCGACGGTCAGAGCCTTTCCGGGCCACATCGTAATCGGCCCCTAAGTATTTTTTGTTACGATCCTTCTGATAATAGGATCTACTGTCAGTGACGTCTAGTGTTTATACACTATTCTATAGATGTTATTACTCTGGAAACTATAAGATGATACATTGCCGATCTGCTGTTCATCTTACTCCTATGTTTTTGCTTGCTAAGTAGTGTCTCCTTACTGCTGTGAACAATCCCATCTTTTGCCTTACTAACCATAGTGTCAGGTTAGTTCTTCCACATGAAGCATTTTCCTAGGTTACATAATTTAATCTCAAAAACTGAAGGAGCAAATCTGTAACACATTGTTAGTTCATGCTTTTGTGTGTACCGGCATTGCTTATGTATGTATGTGCTTATATAATACAATAAGGAAGAGTTTAAAGTTTTACCCTTTTCGTCTCCCTCAGTAGGAAAAGAATGATGGACTATTCCTAACTGACAAGCGAATGGTGGTTTTCACTATATATTTTCATGGGAAATAACTGATTTGGTGGTGACTGTATCAGTAAAAGTCCACATAAACTGCTTGAGACGCTAATTTTGACTTCACAAATGAAACAGGCATTGGTAGAGTCAGTAGGTTTCGGTTATAAATGGCAGAGCTACTGGATTTACCATCCTATTCCAATTATTTGCAAGTGCTTTTTGAGAGAGTGTACACACCGGGTGTTGGATGATGGCACAGAAAAAAAGCGAGAAGAGAGCCAGGAAACACATGCACCTCCATGGAGTGCTCAGCGATATATAAAAAAGTGTCCCCTGTGGCATACAGTGGACAGATAAAACTCATCCAGTCAGATGGGACAAACACAAGAATAGGGAAGAAAACTATTGAATCAAGATAAAGGGGTAACCCAAAGCACACTCAAAACATTTGTTGTGTATTGGAAACAATAGATCTGCCTCCAGACAGCTAAAACTGCAATAAATAAGCTGACAAACTAAAAATACTCAGAAATGGCATAAAACGCTATCAGCATCTTTATGACTATGTTTGCGACATTTTATTTTTTACTTTGAGTTTTATTGCATTGTTTTTAAATCATTTTTGTCCACTGCTTGATGATAACATGAGCACAGTACTGCAATGTTCAGCTTGAGACTTTTGTTAAGGCCTTTCTTCTCACTGTGACGTATCTAAGCCCAACTTACATCGGTGAAAGCTATATGCGACCATTGTCACAGCAGTGGTCTAGCTATGACTCCCGCCCCTCGTTTCATGGATTTTTGTGGTTGATTATGTGCTTGCAGTCCTCAATTTGTGGAATGTGCAGATGATTGTAGATGATGAACATCTACCCTCATTTTTGGGGACCGGGACTTCATTTTCATCATCAGACTTCGACCCAAAGATTTGCTTACACATTATTTAACAAACATCAAAGGCTTACTGAAATAGACAATTAGAAGTAATCAATTCAACACAAAGAACATCAATATTTTGCCAAAATATAGAACGGAAGATTATTGGTGGATTAATGCACAGTACAAGATGTATATTTAGGCAAAACTCAAGAAAAGAATCTGAAAAATAAATCAGACTTTGATGCAGAGAAAGACAAAAAAAGGAGAAGTAGCACCAAAAATAAATATAGGAAAACAATGACAGAAGAAGCAGAGATGAAAAAGAAGCTGCAAAATTGAGATAACAAGACAGCTAGTGTAGGATGGTGAAAGAAAGAGACAAGAAGTAGGTTGCCTTGGTATTTGGCTTCCCTGTCATGCATCAACATTGGCAATTGGTTCCTACGAAAACCTTTGGGCCCCTGCATTTATTTTGCATTTTTTGTTTTTTCACAAATTAAGTACAGCTTATCTTGGTAAGATATCCCTGTTGCAGGTAATTATTTGACCTGGCACAGGGGATGGGTTAATTATTGATACTTTTTCAGTTATCTGCAGTTGTTGAGTTTATTGCTTCCTGCAGACCTGTTCCCCACTTTTACAGCAGCAGTGAATTATTAACTGAGATGAATGGTAGTCCACCACAAGTAGTAAGCTCAGTAACCTGTTAGGTTCATGCAATTAATTCAATGTCCCCTTTCCAGCGGTATCTCTCCAGCTTATATTAGTGCTGGGGGGCAGAATTATGCCCCCTGTTACGTCAGTGAGTTTGTTCCCTGTGGTAGGAAGATGACATAAACTTACCAGGATTCGTATTCGTAGGATTCATTAGGGATTGAAACAAAAATAAAGTTGAGAAGCAAGTGAAGCCTCTTTCCTCTAGCCCCAACATATATTTTTTTTAAAAGGTATAAGCCCAAGAAGGATTTTTGCAATCAATGTGATGGATCTAACCGTTACCATCCACGATGAGAATGGTTTGTCCGCCGCAATAAAGCTTTCAATTAGGAGACAAATTCTACCAATAAATAAATAAATGAATAAAGAGAGGTGCAAAATATACTGGTCAGACTATACACAAAATGCAAATATAAGGTATCTAGTGGTGTATGAAGAGCATGGTCACTTGAATTATTGGACACTAGAGTACCAGTTCCATCTTCAAGACAAGCCCTAACAATTAGACCTCTGGACCTTGAGTACATGTTTCTTTACACTTCCATAAACCCTTCTTAATGCATTTGCAATGGTGTACCATGGATGGAAAGTAAGAACTCCCTCTACCTTGGAGTATTCTTTCGCTTTGGAGCTTTTTTCCTCGTACAAAGCTCAACTTGTGCCGGGCGGTGAAGATCAAAAATTGAGATCTTTGAGAGCTTTGCAACCTGTGTGCAGCAAATGTAATAACTTTTGATTCATTTGAGCTACAGACTTTTTTTGTTAACTTCTTCTAATGTGGATATGTGATGGTTATGGCAAATTATTTTCCATACATAAAGCACTGTGGCTACACAGTCCCATGTTTTGCAGTGGCCCTGACCATAAGAGTCATCCTTAAATACCCTGGTAATTAGACACATTTAATTTATATTATTCCTTGCCACATCATGTATCAGTATTAAGAAAAACGATCTCCTATTCGACTGATTTCAGGCACCCTCCTGGCTCTCAAGCGGATGTTTTACATGTTTTGTGAAAATGTGGCATCATTGTTATTTACACAGATACCTTAACTGTTTGCACAATCAATTTTAATGTGCGGTGGCCTTGGGTTCCCTTCCTCCAAATGTGAGTCTCCTTCATTTCCCTCAGTGTGTTCTGTGTTTTTTCAAAGCATCATGGGGCAGATTTACAAGCCTCTTGCGCTGCCAGTACGTCACTTTTTGTGACGCACTGACAGCGCATTTTCCTGCCCCATATTTACAAGGACAGGAAAAGCCACCCTGCGTGGCTTTTCCTGTCCTTGTAAATATGGACCCTTTACATGCAGCATTTTGCGTGAAAGGGGCGTTCCATGGGTGTTGCTGCGGGTGTTCCCACGCAACACCCATGGAACGAGACACATTTCCAGATTTACGAGGATTCGTAAACCTGGAAATGCGTCAGTATGCTACGCCATCCAAGGGGTGGCGTAGCGAGGCGCAACGAGGAGAAATGTTTTCATTTCTCCTCGTTTTTTTCCTCTTTCAATGCGTGCTGCATTCTACAGCACGCATTGAAAGAGGAAAATGCCTGTAGAGATTGTTTTTGTGCAGGAAGGTGCGCCTTCCTGCACAAAAACAATCTCCTCATGGCGCAGGCATCCTTGCACCATGGTGCAAGGGTGCCTGCGCCGGCGCATGGCAGCTGTTTGTGTGCCAGCGCAGGGGAGAGCACAGGAATGCGACATATCATTGTAAATATGTCGCATTCCTGTGCTCTGAAAGTGCCGCAGCATGGCGCAGCCAAAGGGCTTGAAGTGCCAGTCTTCTTGTAGATCTGCCCCCATGTTATTAACATCATGTACTGAGCTGGACATGCCTGGCCTGTGTTCACCTTGTATTGTTTTCTTCCTATTATTTATTATGTCTAGCAGAAACTATGCTCATTTTTATCAAAGTTGTTTACTGACAGGATTGCGTTTCCTTTTCTCACTAAACAAGAATGTCCTTTGCAAGAGTTTTTGGCAAGATGAAACACCATACCCAGAATGCTTGACAGTCAAAACAACAACAACGATCGGCTGAGATAAGTAATGACAACTTATGAAAGTCAATGGGAGAAACAGGACGAATACTGTCTTAAAATAACAAGCAGCAAAACCTAAACTAAGCCGGAAGTCACGACACCAAATCACACCAGTTAGTCTACATAATATTACATGGTCCAAAGTAATTACGATCATCGCTACAGAAAACATATGCAGAAACAACAAAAGGGAGCCCAGACAGGCAGCTAAGTTAGCTCAGTGGGTTAGGCACGCCTTGCAGAGATTTGCATGTAACCAGTAATTACTGGTTTGCATAATGGAAGGGCGAATCTGCCTTTCACACATTTCAGGACGATAATATAAGTGCCACAGAGAGGGGCAATCGTAGTAACCATTTCAAAGTGGCAACATTGATTTCGTTTGTAGTGTGTGCTATACAATGGCCACTATCATTTTTATTATTTTTGTTAATTTTGATACATTACTTCAGTAATGATGCTTGTCACATGGCACTCTTTTCTCTGCAAAATGCAAAGAAAGCAGCGATTGGCAGTGAGAGATTAATCAATGAATACAGCGTTCATTTTGTAGAATATTACAGCCATCCGCTAGGCATCCAGACACCTCGGGCTTTGCAGACACTTCCTTTTATGGAGAGACTCCCGTGTAGCTCAACAGAGGTGATATACAGCAGTGAAACTGGAATCCGAGTCCAGTGTGTCCTGTTTACTGCAGGGCGACAGTGTCTCTAGATGAGGCCATTGTGGTCTATGACATCATCGAGTCTGCAGTCTGCGTGCAGATAATGAATGGGCTTTAACAGGAAACGTAGAACGAAACTATGACCCACGTCAATGAGTAATCAGTGTCGGGTGTGAGAGTCGAATCAAAGCTTGGTAGATCGGTGAAATGCTCTAGAGGTCAAACTGTGAAGGACAAAAACTACGTCTTAGCGCCTAGTGGCACTACATTGTGTACTCACAAAATGATGCAGACATGGGGGCATATTATCAAGGGCCATATCGCCCTATTACCAAGCTGTCGCTAACAGCCGTTAGCGACAGCTTTCCGGCGATAGCGGCCGGATTTTAGATCGCCAAGCATGCCAGCGATATTTATCACTAATGACATGCAAGGTAGGCGTTCCATCGGAAAAACGCACGCTAACACCACTTCGCTATATTATCAAGGATGGCCCGGACCCGAGAAGCGATAAAAAAACAGTCGCTAAGGCCCGTTAGCTGTAGGAACTTAAGACCAGCAAATAGCTGGTCTTAAAAATGGTGATAAGACTTGGGGCCACATCTATGCATGTCTTTGGTGCTGGACAGCACTGCAAGCAATGTTGCAGCGCTGCCCTGCGTCAAAAATACAGTGCAGGAATGCGCACCATCAATAAGATAGTGCGCATTCCTGTGCTCCAGTCATGAAAAGTGTTGCTGCGCTGCGACAAGACAGCGTTGCAACACTTTTCATTACGCCCTCCTTGCAGCAGCATGGATGCACTGTATTCACTGTACAGCGCTCCATGACGCAAGTAATGACAGATACGTCAGGAATCCTGACGTATCTGTCTGCGCTAAAGTCACGCATTGCTGCAGTTGTGTCACAACCATGACGCAACTCCAGCAAGGCATGGGGCCAGCCTATCCCTATGGCACTGCCTCACCCTCACGCCTGCCATCAGTCAGGCGGAAGGTACTGACGCAGTGCCGTTCATGAGGGGTGCCCGAATGTCGGCGATGTTGGAGATCCATCGGTAGTGGTTGCGCGCTGCGGTGTCATAGTTTGGAAGCATTGGTGGAGTGTTGGTGCGGAGGGAGTTGACGAGACTTTCTGCGGTGGCCTTGATCCAGCTGCAACGGGGTGCGATGATGGCGCTGGCGTCCAGTGGGCAAGGTGAAGACGTGATTCATCCAATGATGGTAGTGCCAGGAGAGTCCGGTGTTGTGGCTGTAGTTGAAGTACCCGCTGGTGGAGGTGACGTGCTCGACCGTGTGTCCTGCTATGTGGCCTGTTGAGGTGACTTGCTGCTTGCATCTGATGTCGGTGACCTTCCCCAGGAGGGGGTGGTGCTCTGGTCACTGGGTTTGCCCAGGTGGAACTTGAGTTCACCGAGTTGGATGTCGTCGGTGGATTGGAGACCCTGGGGTGCAATGAGGTCTACAATGGGATTGGAGAATGGTGGGCCATGGCCCGGGGGGCATGCACATGAGGGTGCCGCAGAGGATGTTCTTGGGCTTGGTCCGGATCTGGGAGTTGACGTGGTCCATGGTCACCCTTGGCACATTAGAGTGCGTGGTTAGTCGGAGTGTGCCTCTGTAGGTGACGGCAATGCCTCCTCCTTGACGGTCGGGGTGCTCCTAGCGGGTAATACTGCAGCCGTCAGTGATGGCGAAGGCGATGTCAGTTACAGAGCAGAGGTTGGTCCTGGCAGGCAAGGTGGCGTCCAGGGTTGATGGCGAGGAGGGTGCTGGCGTCGTAGCGGCGAAGTGTCCAAGAGGAATGCTCCTTGGTGCTGAGCGTGGTCCAGGGGCAGACGGACGCAAACTGCGTAGCCTATGGCTTGCCTTTGGCACGGGAGACGACCATTACAATGCAGGCAGTACATCGTTAACAACGCAACTCCGACAACGTGGGTGCCTTAACATCACATTTGATTACAACGCATTGTGAGGTCAGTAATGGGGTAATTTAAACTTTTTCAGGTGTGTATGGGTTTTGGATATAAAATATGAAAAATTGAGTGTTTTTGGGGGTAAAATATGAAAAATGGGGAGTTTTTTGGGGTTAAATATAAATTTTGTGTGTGTTTTGGGGGTTCAAAAAGGAATTCCAGGGTACATGTTTGGGTTTGTTGTGCAAAGGTTAGTTTTGGGTTGCACTCACTGAAGTGGGAACAGTGACCTTCATGTCTCCGCTATGCAACACCTACTCTACTGTTGCAATGTGCCTAGTATTAGTATGCATTGGAATGGAATGCGATGTTATGGCATGCGTCGCAACTACGTATGTGCCTTTGGCACATGAGTGGTACGCCCGCTGTGCATGGGCGCACAGCGGCCAACATTGAGAAGTGCGGGGGGATCTGGACAGCTGTGAGGTGGTAAACGCCGTAAAGAACACTGGATGGTGCATGGACGCGGGGATGTGTGTGTGAGCGGGTGTTTTTAAAAATGTATTGAGGGAAGTCTTACCTCTAAGCCGGGCCCTGTGTCTTCTTAGCTCCTGCTCTCCTGCGTCTGCTTCCAGGAAAACGAAGTAGCCAGCCAGGCTCCCTCCCCTGAGTCAATCACAACGCTGCGATACGGCGGTGGGATTGGTAATTGGCAACGGGACAAGTCATGCAGCCAGGGGCCGGAGCGGTGGGCATGTTCTCCATGCAGGCTGTAATGCAGCCTGCATTGCGAACAGGGAAGTGCGCACGACTGCTTTGGATAGCCTGAGTGGGCCGATCCAACAGTCATTGCGCACTTGATTGTGCATGCCAATCCGCCCATGCCATGCTCCATATTTGGAGCAGTCCTACCCACCCTCCCTCCCCCTGAGGATACATAGCATGATTACATCAGTTGGTTATCCCCTGTTTTTCCCCTTTTAAACTGTTTTTTTGGCTTCTCTGAGCCAGCACTTCCCACTTCCTGCCGCTGCTGCCCCTGCGGCCCCCCACGTCACTGCCTTGAGACCCTCATGGGTGAGTAGCGCGCTTACAATTCCCCTGATTGATTGATTGATTGAGTTATCATCATGTGATGATTGTTCCTCTTCTGCACTGCTTGAGGCGGTGGGGCAACGCTCTTCTGCCATAGCAATAGTGCCGCTACTGGGGGTGCAATGCAAAACACACAAAATGATGGACTGAATGCTGCACATTGGCAAACATTCACCCCCAGTCACAGATCTGGGTTTAATCCATCGTTATTTTGCTTCACCACGCCACCCCAGTTCAGACATAGCCATATGCAAATCAGTCTTGACCCTGTGCCTCATGGGAACAGTCCAGACCGAACTGCCAAGCCATGTCTTCCCTGGACCGGAATCAAGCATCCTAGGACCGGTTTCAGGCTATCAGCCTTCATCAGCCAGGATAGCTTGACTCCAGTGGCGTAGTGAGCACGGGACCCACGTCTGGGCATACCCTTTCCACTTAGGGCGAAATGCAAAACACACAAGATGATGGACGGAATGCTGCACATTGGCAAACATTCACCCCCAGTCACAGATCTGGGTTTAATCCATCGTTATTTTGCTTCACCACGCCACCCCAGTTCAGACATAGCCATATGCAAATCAGTCTTGACCCTGTGCCTCATGGGAACAGTCCGGACCGAACTGCCAAGCCATGTCTTCCCTGGACCGGAATCAAGCATCCTAGGACCGGTTTCAGGCTATCAGCCTTCATCAGCCAGGATAGCTTGACTCCAGTGGCGTAGTGAGCACGGGACCCACGTCTGGGCATACCCTTCCCACTTAGGGCGAAATGCAAAACACACAAGATGATGGACGGAATGCTGCACATTGGCAAACATTCTCCCCCAGTCACAGATCTGGGTTTAATCCATCGTTATTTTGCTTCACCACGCCACCCCAGTTCAGACATAGCCATATGCAAATCAGTCTTGACCCTGTGCCTCATGGGAACAGTCCAGACCGAACTGCCAAGCCATGTCTTCCCTGGACCGGAATCAAGCATCCTAGGACCGGTTTCAGGCTATCAGCCTTCATCAGCCAGGATAGCTTGACTCCAGTGGCGTAGTGAGCACGGGACCCACGTCTGGGCATACCCTTCCCACTTAGGGCGAAATGCAAAACACACAAGATGATGGACGGAATGCTGCACATTGGCAAACATTCACCCCCAGTCACAGATCTGGGTTTAATCCATCGTTATTTTGCTTCACCACGCCACCCCAGTTCAGACATAGCCATATGCAAATCAGTCTTGACCCTGTGCCTCATGGGAACAGTCCAGACCGAACTGCCAAGCCATGTCTTCCCTGGACCGGAATCAAGCATCCTAGGACCGGTTTCAGGCTATCAGCCTTCATCAGCCAGGATAGCTTGACTCCAGTGGCGTAGTGAGCACGGGACCCACGTCTGGGCATACTCTTCCCACTTAGGGCGAAATGCAAAACACACAAGATGATGGACGGAATGCTGCACATTGGCAAACATTCACCCCCAGTCACAGATCTGGGTTTAATCCATCGTTATTTTGCTTCACCACGCCACCCCAGTTCAGACATAGCCATATGCAAATCAGTCTTGACCCTGTGCCTCATGGGAACAGTCCAGACCGGACTGCCAAGCCATGTCTTCCCTGGACCGGAATCAAGCATCCTAGGACCGGTTTCAGGCTATCAGCCTTCATCATCCAGGATAGCTTGACTCCAGTGGCGTAGTGAGCACGGGACCCACGTCTGGGCATACCCTTCCCACTTAGGGCGAAATGCAAAACACACAAGATGATGGACGGAATGCTGCACATTGGCAAACATTCACCCCCAGTCACAGATCTGGGTTTAATCCATCGTTATTTTGCTTCACCACGCCACCCCAGTTCAGACATAGCCATATGCAAATCAGTCTTGACCCTGTGCCTCATCGGAACAGTCCAGACCGAACTGCCAAGCCGTGTCTTCCCTGGACCGGAATCAAGCATCCTAGGACCGGTTTCAGGCTATCAGCCTTCATCAGCCAGGATAGCTTGACTCCAGTGGCGTAGTGAGCACGGGACCCACGTCTGGGCATACCCTTCCCACTTAGGGCGAAATGCAAAACACACACGATGGTGGACGGAATGCTGCACATTGGCAAACATTCACCCCCAGTCACAGATCTGGGTTTAATCCATCGTTATTTTGCTTCACCACGCCACCCCAGTTCAGACATAGCCATATGCAAATCAGTCTTGACCCTGTGCCTCATGGGAACAGTCCAGACCGAACTGCCAAGCCATGTCTTCCCTGGACCGGTTTCAGGCTATCAGCCTTCATCAGCCAGGATAGCTTGACTCCAGTGGCGTAGTGAGCACGGGACCCACGTCTGGGCATACCCTTCCCACTTAGGGCGAAATGCAAAACACACAAGATGATGGACGGAATGCTGCACATTGGCAAACATTCACCCCCAGTCACAGATCTGGGTTTAATCCATCGTTATTTTGCTTCACCACGCCACCCCAGTTCAGACATAGCCATATGCAAATCAGTCTTGACCCTGTGCCTCATGGGAACAGTCCAGACCGAACTGCCAAGCCATGTCTTCCCTGGACCGGAATCAAGCATCCTAGGACCGGTTTCAGGCTATCAGCCTTCATCAGCCAGGATAGCTTGACTCCAGTGGCGTAGTGAGCACGGGACCCACGTCTGGGCATACCCTTCCCACTTAGGGCGAAATGCAAAACACACAAGATGATGGACGGAATGCTGCACATTGGCAAACATTCACCCCCAGTCACAGATCTGGGTTTAATCCATCGTTATTTTGCTTCACCACGCCACCCCAGTTCAGACATAGCCATATGCAAATCAGTCTTGACCCTGTGCCTCATGGGAACAGTCTAGACCGAACTGCCAAGCCATGTCTTCCCTGGACCGGAATCAAGCATCCTAGGACCGGTTTCAGGCTATCATCCTTCATCAGCCAGGATAGCTTGACTCCAGTGGCGTAGTGAGCACGGGACCCACGTCTGGGCATACCCTTCCCACTTAGGGCGAAATGCAAAACACACAAGATGATGGACGGAATGCTGCACATTGGCAAACATTCACCCCCAGTCACAGATCTGGGTTTAATCAATCGTTATTTTGCTTCACCACGCCACCCCAGTTCAGACATAGCCATATGCAAATCAGTCTTGACCCTGTGCCTCATGGGAACAGTCCAGACCGAACTGCCAAGCCATGTCTTCCCTGGACCGGAATCAAGCATCCTAGGACCGGTTTCAGGCTATCAGCCTTCATCAGCCAGGATAGCTTGACTCCAGTGGTGTAGTGAGCACGGGACCCACGTCTGGGCATACCCTTCCCACTTAGGGCGAAATGCAAAACACACAAGATGATGGACGGAATGCTGCACATTGGCAAACATTCACCCCCAGTCACAGATCTGGGTTTAATCCATCGTTATTTTGCTTCACCACGCCACCCCAGTTCAGACATAGCCATATGCAAATCAGCCATGACCCTGTGCCTCATGGGAACAGTCCAGACCGAACTGCCAAGCCATGTCTTCCCTGGACCGGAATCAAGCATCCTAGGACCGGTTTCAGGCTATCAACCTTCATCAGCCAGGATAGCTTGACTCCAGTGGCGTAGTGAGCACGGGACCCACGTCTGGGCATACCCTTCCCACTTAGGGCGAAATGCAAAACACACAAGATGATGGACGGAATGCTGCACATTGGCAAACATTCACCCCCAGTCACAGATCTGGGTTTAATCCATCGTTATTTTGCTTCACCACGCCACCCCAGTTCAGACATAGCCATATGCAAATCAGTCTTGACCCTGTGCCTCATTTGAACAGTCCAGACCGAACTGCCAAGCCATGTCTTCCCTGGACCGGAATCAAGCATCCTAGGACCGGTTTCAGGCTATCAGCCTTCAACAGCCAGGATAGCTTGACTCCAGTGGCGTATTGAGCACGGGACCCACGTCTGGGCATACCCTTCCCACTTAGGGCGAAATGCAAAACACACAAGATGATGGACAGAATGCTGCACATTGGCAAACATTCACCCCCAGTCACAGATCTGGGTTTAATCCATCGTTATTTTGCTTCACCATTCCACCCCAGTTCAGACATAGCCATATGCAAATCAGTCTTGACCCTGTGCCTCATGGGAACAGTCCAGACCGAGCTGCCAAGCCATGTCTTCCCTGGACCGGAATCAAGCATCCTAGGACCGGTTTCAGGCTATCAGCCTTCATCAGCCAGGATAGCTTGACTCCAGTGGCGAAGTGAGCACGGGACCCACGTCTGGGCATACCCTTCCCACTTAGGGCGAAATGCAAAACACACAAGATGATGGACGGAATGCTGCACATTGGCAAACATTCACCCCCAGTCACAGATCTGGGTTTAATCCATCGTTATTTTGCTTCACCACGCCGCCCCAGTTCAGACATAGCCATATGCAAATCAGTCTTCACCCTGTGCCTCATGGGAACAGTCCAGACCGAACTGCCAAGCCATGTCTTCCCTGGACCGGAATCAAGCATCCTAGGACCGGTTTCAGGCTATCAGCCTTCATCAGCCAGGATAGCTTGACTCCAGTGGCGTAGTGAGCACGGGACCCACGTCTGGGCATACCCTTCCCACTTAGGGCGAAATGCAAAACACACAAGATGATGGACGGAATGCTGCACATTGGCAAACATTCACCCCCAGTCACAGATCTGGGTTTAATCCATCGTTATTTTGCTTCACCATGCCACCCCAGTTCAGACATAGCCATATGCAAATCAGTCTTGACCCTGTGCCTCATGGGAACAGTCCAGACCGAACTGCCAAGCCATGTCTTCCCTGGACCGGAATCAAGCATCCTAGGACAGGTTTCAGGCTATCAACCTTCATCAGCCAGGATAGCTTGACTCCAGTGGTGTAGTGAGCACGGGACCCACGTCTGGGCATACCCTTCCCACTTAGGGCGAAATGCAAAACACACAAGATGATGGACGGAATGCTGCACATTGGCAAACATTCACCCCCAGTCACAGATCTGGGTTTAATCCATCGTTATTTTGCTTCACCACGCCACCCCAGTTCAGACATAGCCATATGCAAATCAGTCTTCACCCTGTGCCTCATGGGAACAGTCCAGACCGAACTGCCAAGCCATGTCTTCCCTGGACCGGAATCAAGCATCCTAGGACCGGTTTCAGGCTATCAGCCTTCATCAGCCAGGATATCTTGACTCCAGTGGCGTAGTGAGTACGGGACCCACGTCTGGGCATACCCTTCCCACTTAGGGCGAAATGCAAAACACACAAGATGATGGACGGAATGCTGCACATTGGCAAACATTCACCCCCAGTCACAGATCTGGGTTTAATCCATCGTTATTTTGCTTCACCACGCCACCCCAGTTCAGACATAGCCATATGCAAATCAGTCTTGACCCTGTGCCTCATGGGAACAGTCTAGACCGAACTGCCAAGCCATGTCTTCCCTGGACCGGAATCAAGCATACTAGGACCGGTTTCAGGCTATCATCCTTCATCAGCCAGGATAGCTTGACTCCAGTGGCGTAGTGAGCACGGGACCCACGTCTGGGCATACCCTTCCCACTTAGGGCGAAATGCAAAACACACAAGATGATGGACGGAATGCAGCACATTGGCATCATGTGATGATTGTTCCTCTTCTGCACTGCTTGAGGCGGTGGGGCATCGCTCTTCTGCCATAGCGGTAGTGCCGCTACTGGGGGTGCGTCATCTACGTGTGATAGGCATGAGCGACTCACCACCCGGCCCTCCTGCGCTACGCGTCCCACCTCCTCCTTACCTGGACATTGACACCGTGGCGCAATCCACTGCACTCTCTCCAAATCTGTGACTCAGCCAGCAGGAGCCTCAGCCAGGTGTGATTTCACTGGGCTGGGGACAGCAGTTGCCGCCTAGTCCGCTGGTGGACCTCCCGATGCAGTTGATGCAGCAGGGCTCCCTTAGGCGTGCAGTTGCAGCGCTCAGACCACGCAAGTTCGGCGTAGCACAGGGGCCTCACCCTCCACAGCGTACGGACAGCCCAACATCATCCGGCCGGTGATGCAGGGAATCGGCACCCACCGTTGATAATCCCCTCCGTGCACCCCGGTGTAGCGGTGGATTGTAGTATGCGATGCGGACCTCACTACGTTGGTGCGCATGAGCGCCTCTACCATTAACTGTTCCAAGGTGCGCAAGTCGGACTTCTCACACAGGTCAGCAACGTGTCTCCATGCGACCTGCCAGACTTCACCACCAGGTACGGGCGATCGTCGCACATCAATATCTCCCACCACAGCTCATCGACTCCACGGCTCCTCCACATCCCACTCCAGGCTTCAGATGCAGGTCCAGCGAGGCATCCAGGCACCAGACACAGGTCCAGCGAGGAATCCAGGCTCCAGACGCAGGTCCAGGAAGGCATCCAGGCATCAGACGCAGGTTCAGCGAGGCATCCAGGCTCCAGACGCAGGTCCAGCGAGGCATCCAGGCTCCAGACGCAGGTCCAGCGAGGCATCCAGGCTGCAGATGCAGGTCCAGCGAGGCATCCAGGCTCCGGACGCAGGTCCAGCGAGGCATCCAGGCTCCGGACGCAGGTCCAGCGAGGCATCCAGGCTCCAGACGCAGGTCCAGCGAGGCATCCAGGCTCCAGACGCAGCTCCAGCGAGGCCTCCAGGCTCCAGACGCAGGTCCAGCGAGGCATCCAGGCTCCAGACGCAGGTCCAGCGAGGCATCCAGGCACCAGACGCAGGTCCAGCGAGGCATCCAGGCACCAGACGCAGGTCCAGCGAGGCATCCAGGCTCCAGATGCAAGTCCAGCGAGGCATCCAGGCACCAGACGCAGGTCCAGCGAGGCATCCAGGCTCCAGACGCAAGTCCAGCGAGGCATCCAGGCACCAGACGCAGGTCCAGCGAGGCATCCAGGCTAAAGACGCAAGTCCAGCGAGGCATCCAGGCTCTCATCCTGGTCATCCTGGATGTTGGGTGGCTTGAGGGGGTTGTTGATGTGTGCTGCACTTGGCCCTGGCTGCTCAAATCTGCATTGAACTTTTTTTTGGGGCATCTTTTCTATGGGAGGTGGACTGATAGGCTATTTTTTCTAATTTCACATGTCACGATGCGACTGTCCTAGACCGTGAAGAGGAGGATTCCGCTGACTGTTTGCCCCCTTACATCTCTCCTGTCCTTTGTTTACAGTCACCATGGGAACCGTCATCAGAAACCTCTCACGGCCCCTTTAAACTCGGTCAGTTCCGGGAACTCAATCCAACCCATGTGACTTCGTCATATGGCCCTATGAGCGTCAGGATGTGGAAGAGGAGGGCCTTATAAGCCACGGTGTAGAGAGCGAGAGGGGTGTCGACCAGGAAGATGGAAGAGGAGAGGAGCTGGAGAACCCGTACGTGAAGCCCAGCATCACAAGCCTAAAGGAGGAGACACGTTCTTGTGCCGAGAGTCAGGACAGAGGCGTGCTGAACCGTCTGTTCCAGAAAGGCCATCAAGACCTCCAGCGCCGGGAGCCGGACCCTCTCCGGTACCGCGATCAAGCCAGCCACGCTCCCGGAGGAGCGTGGCTACCAGAGGTACGTGCCCGCGTACGGGGGTGGTTTTCCCGAAGGGGTCCAACAGGAAAGGGATCCACATCCGGGACCGGGGACGGCTGAGGGGCAACGCGGCGCCGCTTTCTTCTGCATAGATAGCCAGGCGCTTGCGATCACTCGGTGACGGTCTGGGTGTATTACCCTCACTACTTTCCCTATGACGTCTTTGGCAAAAAGGCCCCCATACTGAAACGTCTTTCTTTTCCTTTTCTTTTTTTTGAATGTGCATACCGGCTTCATTCACATGTCCTGTGGTCTATCCTGCTGGGAAGAAGTCTATTCCTGACGGGAGTCCTACCGCTGCAGTGAAGACGGGAGGAGAACCATATCACCTCATTCTTGTTTACAAAGCCTGTAACTTAATAAAGACACCTAATTTTGACCCTTACAACCTTTGCCTCTGACTGCGTGTTTTACACGTGGTGTCAGAAGTGGGATAACTTTCCATTGTCTATGCAAAATGGAGAACCTCATCCAACAACTCATACATGGGCAAGAAAAGCTGGAGTGGGCAGTAGAGAGGCATCTGTCCTCGGCTCAAGCTGATAGAGAACTCTTTAGCACCTCCATTACCCAGCATATGGAGAGTCTACAGAAAATGTCTGAGAGACAGGACCGTCTCACGACGACAACTTTTGCCAAACAAGGAACACAGTCTAGCTTTCCCTCCATCGCCCTCCAGAAATATGTCGTGGGTGAAGACCCGGATGCCTTTCTTCTTAATTTTGAGCGCGCAGCCAGGGCATCGAGTTGGCCAGAACAGAAATGGCCCTTCTTTCTGGCCCCGTTATTGAGTGGCGAGGCTCAGGCAGCCTACCAAGCCGCTAATCCTACAGGCAACACACCCTACCGAGAGGTGAAAGAAATCATCCTGGACCACCTGGGAATGGATGCGGAGGCGTATAGAGTTCACTTCCGAAAAGAGAAAGGGAGTCCCGGGGATAGTCCTAAGACCTTGTTTTATAAACTAAAAGCAGCTGCGGATAAGTGGCTAAAACCCCAAGAACATACCAAAGAAGAAATAATGGCATTGATATATCTCGAACAGTTCCTGGAAGCCCTACATTTTCCCACACAGAGGTGGCTTAAACAGCACACTCACCTCTCTATAGAACAAGCTGTGGAGATGGCTACTACCTATTCCAGATCCCAACCAAGACCATCCCCGTGGGAGGGGGAGAAGAGCCAACGCCCCGGTCCAGGGAAAGCAGATAAGAAGTTCAATAGACCCATGATAGACTTACCGAAAGTACGCCTCCCAAAGCCTGAACCTGTTACGGTAAAAGGTCCCCAGTGCTTTGACTGCGGGAATAGGGGTAATATAGCCCGCTTCTGTCCGCAAAAGAAAAGTACGGAGGAACCCATGGACGTCAGCTACCTCCCTAGACATCTCCTATACACTGAGGAGATGGGTACCTGCTTTTATGTAAGTCTAGTCATTGATGGGGTATATGTTAAAACACTACTTGATTCCGGGTGCAGGCAGTCTGTTATCCAGAAAACCCTGGTTAAACCAGAGAACATTCTTCCACACCGACAGATACCCATTAGATGTGTCCATGGTGATGTTAGGATCTATCCCGTAGCACAGGTGGGAGTAAGGTTACCCGACGGGAAGGGCTTACAGGTTATCGCCGGGGTGTTACCCAACCTCCCCGAACGGTTAATATTAGGGACCGACAACCCCGAATTCATGACACTACTCCAAGACAGATTAAAAGAAATAACAAACACCTCTCCAGCCCTCCTTACTCAAGCCCCTTGGCAAGGTGACAGACATTTTAGATATGCCCAGAAAAAAGACCCTACCATTAAGGAGGCATGGCAACAAGCTTCCTCTCCCTCGAGTAGTTATCCATCCTTCATCGTAGAACAAGACCTTCTCTACAGGAAGGCGAGCCCAGCCGATCCCAAACAATTACTCGTCCCCCAGAGGTTCAGAGAACAAGTGATGTTCTTTGCACACAGCCATTTGTTGGCAGGCCATATCGGGGTCCAGAAAACCAGTCAAAATATTCTAGATCACTTCTATTGGCCAGGCATATATGCGCATATCACCAGGTACTACCAGGAATGCGAAGTTTGTCAAAAGAAAAATCCATACTGTCCTCCCATTGCAACCCCTGCCGATCATTGGGAAACCATTTGAGCGCGTAGGAATGGACCTCATAGGCCCCTTACCTAGATCTCGAAAAGGGAATCAATACGCCCTCGTCCTTATCGATTATGCCACCAGGTATCCAGAAGCCTTTCCCTTACGGACCCCAAATACCAAAAACATCTGCGAGAAACTCCTAGAGTTATTCCCTCGTGTGGGGTTTCCCCGAGAAATCCTCATGGATCAGGGCACTCCCTTTGTTTCCCTTCTAATGGGACAGGTGTGTAAGACGTTAGACATTACACAAATAAGAACTTCAGTATACCATCCGCAAACTCGTGGATTGTGCGAAAGATATAACGGCACAATTAAACTGACCCTTAAGAAAATGATGACAGCTGAACGTACAGACTGGGATGCTTTACTACCCTTAGCCCTCTTCATCATTCGCTGCCAGAAACAGAGTAGTTTGGGGTGTTCACCATTTGAGCTCCTTTACGGAAGACAACCACGTACTCTGTTAGAAATGACCAAAGAGGCGTGGGAAAAAGAAACACCGGAAGAGAACCAAACCCTCCTTGATTATACCCAGGGGTTAAGATCCCGCTTGCACAAGTTGCGTGAATTTGCCCATGATAACCTTGAGAAGGCTCAGAGACGCCAACAGGTTTTTTACGAAAAAGGAAAGAGGTGGCGTCATCTCCAGGTACATGATTGGGTATTGGTTCTTTTGCCATCCTCCCTTCCTAAGAACAGGGCAGAGTAGAAAGGACCATATGAGATCGTGGATAAAATAGGCCTAACCACTTATCGTCTACGTCTCAGTAAAACCAAGACCCAAATATTTCACATCAATCTCTTGAAAAAGTGGCTAGGACCACCTCCCAAAAACAGCCTTATGCTGAACCAACCACCGGGTGAAGCCCCCTCCACGTTATGCCAACTAGACATTAACACAGACCTCCCCGAACACCAAAAGAAAGCACTGGATTCCATACTTGCCTCTTTCTCTCCCATTTTTTCCGATAGA
The DNA here is from genome assembly GCA_963921515.1 of Calotriton arnoldi. Classification (NCBI taxonomy): domain Eukaryota; kingdom Metazoa; phylum Chordata; class Amphibia; order Caudata; family Salamandridae; genus Calotriton; species Calotriton arnoldi. The sequence goes on from CAWUFW010001370.1 coordinate 1,817,431, forward strand.
CCAGGGCGGACCACAGTGGTAGAGCATTCCATCCCTTCCATACCCGGGAAGGTCATAAGGCAACGCCCGTACCGCATTCCCGCAGCCCGCAGACAGGCCATTGAAAATGAGATCCAAAACATGCTTGTGTTGGGGGTCATTCGACCCTCCCAGAGCGAATGGTCTTCCCCTGTGGTCCTCGTCCCTAAGCCAGATGGTTCGGTGAGATTTTGTATAGATTTCAGAGCAGTAAACGCCACTACAAAATTTGACTCCTATCCCCTACCTAGGGTGGATGAATTAATCGAACAACTGGGTGAGGCTAAATATATAACCACACTAGATCTCACCAAGGGTTATTGGCAGGTTCCCCTTGCTCCCCAAGACCAACCCAAAACAGCGTTCGCAACCCCTTCTGGTCTCTACGAATTCACCGTCCTCCCCTTTGGCCTCCACGGTGCACCCGCCACATTTCAACGACTCATGGACGCTGTATTACGAGATCATCTGGGATATTCCTCTGCTTACCTCGACGATATCGTGATATATAGTCCGGACTGGGACCAACATCTGCAGCACTTGCAGAACGTGCTCCAGGCCTTACGAGAAGCTGGGCTTCATATAAATTCTAAAAAGTCCAGAGCAGCATATCAGAAAGTCCGATACCTGGGGTACCTCTTGGGGAACGGGGTGATAGAACCACAACATGAAAAAATAAAGGCCATCACCAACACGCCATTCCCTACAACCAAAAGGGACATCAGGGTCTTCTTAGGGCTATTGGGGTATTATCGTAGGTTCATTCCACACTATTCCGAGAAAAGCCTCTCCATTGACTGATCTCCTTAAAAAGAGGGTTAAGGGTAAAGATCTCCTGTCTCCTTCATTACAAGCCCGTCAGGCCTTTCAAAACCTAAAACAGATCATCACATCTGGCCCTGTTCTGACATCCCCTGACTTTACGAAGCCTTTCTTACTTCAAACTGATGCTTCCGACTCTGGTCTAGGGGCCGTTCTGTCCTTACTATCGGACGATGGTGTGGAACTTCCTGTTGTTTATATCAGCCGTAAACTATTCCCCTGCGAGAAAAACTATCCTGTTATTGAGAAGGAGTGTCTGGCTGTTAAGCGGGCAATAGACAAGCTCCGGTATTATCTTGAGGGCTCCCCATTCATCTTATATACGGACCACGCACCCCTTCAGTGGTTGAGCCGCAACAAGGGGCACAACCCTCGGGTCCTGAGATGGTTTCTCTCTCTCCAACCCTTTTCATTTGAGGTCCGTCATCGGAAGGGCAAACTGAACGGGAATGCGGACTTCCTATCACGTGTTGCCCAGTTCCCCGATCGTGAACTGTCTTGGGGGGAGATGTGTCACGATGCGACTGTCCTAGACCGTGAAGAGGAGGATTCGGCTGACTGTTTGCCCCCTTACATCTCTCCTGTCCTTTGTTTACAGTCGCCATGGGAACCGTCATCAGAAACCTCTCACGGCCCCTTTAAACTCGGTCAGTTCCGGGAACTCAATCCAACCCAAGTGACTTTGTCAGATGGCCCTATGAGGCGTCAGGATGTGGAAGAGGAGGGCCTTATAACCCAGGGTGTGGAGAGTGAGAGGGGTGTCGACCAGGAAGACGGAAGAGGAGAGGAGCTGGAGAACCCGTACGTGAAGCCCAGCGTCACAAGCCTAAAGGAGGAGACACGTTCTTGTGCCGAGAGTCAGGACGGAGGTGTGCCGAACCGTCTGTTCCAGAAAGGCCATCAAGACCTCCAGCGACGAGAGCCGGACCCTCTCCGGTACCGCGATCAAGCCAGCCACGCTCCCGGAGGAGCGTGGCTACCAGAGGTACGTGCCCGCGGATGGGGGTGGTTTTCCCGAAGGGGTCCAGCAGGAAAGGGATCCACATCCAGGACCGGGGACGGCTGAGGGGCATCGCGGCGCCGCTTTCTTCTGCGTAGATAGCCAGGCGCTCGCGATCACTCGGTTACAGTCTGGGTGTATTACCCTCACTCCTTTCCCTACGACGTGTTTGGCAAAAAGGCCCCCGTACTGAAACGTCTTTCTTTTCCTTTTCTTTTTTTTGAATGTGCATACCGGCTTCATTCACATGTCCTGTGGTCCATCCTGCTGGGAAGAAGTCTATTCCTGACGGGAGTCCTACCGCTGCGGTGAAGACGGGAGGAGAACCATATCACCTCATTCTTGTTTACAAAGCCTGTAACTTAATAAAGACACCTAATTTTGACCCTTACAACCTTTGCCTCTGACTGCGTGTTTTACACCACACTTGCTGCCTAGCGTGCGTTTTTTTATCGCTACTGGCTTATCGCTAGATTCCGCCCGCTATCGCCTGTTTTCCTATCACCATTGCGCTGAAGTTAGCTGCAGTTTTCGCCGCTGATCCCTGGAGCTATCGCCTGTTAGCGACGTGTTGGTAATAAGTCACTAACAAGGAGATAACTTTCAGGGATAGACGGCGATAATAAAACTGCTGCTAACTTGCGTTAGCGATAGTTATCGCCAGTCCTTGATAATATCCCCCATGGTGTTTACTCTCAGTTTCTGCTGTTATGAGCAGCACATACATTGTAGTGCTAAATGATAATACGGCATCAACACATTTTACAAGTGGTATTTCTTTAGCATATTCACAGACGTTGATTCACCAAAAATGCCAGAGGAAGTGAAAATGACCACACAATTTTTTTTTTGTGTTGTAATTCTTTATTAGCAATTTTTAAAATAAAAAAACATCATAGAAACATCAGCATCGACCACACCAATACAATGGCCACATTAAATATTACAGCAAAAAATTGTGTGGTGCGTGCCTCTTGAAGATTGAAGAAAGTATTCAAAAAGAAGGTGGTAGGGCGGAGGGAAGGGACAGAAGGAAAGGAGAAGGGGGAGGAGGAAGATATGTCTATTTCCGTATATCAATTATTAAACAAGCCATGTTGAAATGTGAGTGGGGGGGAGGGGTTGATGTATCGGCAATAACATAGTATAGAGGGTGATACCTTGTCTGATCACGTTGGGACCGTATCGGTTCCTAGGCATAGAGGGGGGCAATACCTGGAACGTATAATACCGTAGGGAGGTGTGGCAAGGTGATGTAAGAAAAGGAAACACCTCGACCACACAATTTTTGACCTTAATGACATCGTAGGAAGTGACACCATGTGACATTTGACCCTGAATCTTCCTAGCTGGTTATGTCAAAGGACCTTCATCCTGATAACAACACAACACAGACAAATGTCCGTTTTAGATGCCACCTATATTCAGGCCTATGAAACAGGAAAAGACACTGGGGGATATTCTCAAGAACGTGTCATAATTATCGCAAAATTAGCTTAACGCAACTTTGCACATCGCAGTCCATTGCAGGAAAATAACACTGTGTTAACGTTGTATTCTCAACACGGCGGCACCATGTGATAGTCTCAGGATAACGTGCCAAATGACCACGTTAAAATTAACGCACCGCCGAAAAAATGCGGAACACAAACGCGAAAAAAGTTGCGATGCCCCAAATCGCGATACAAAAGTCAGCGATAACCAGCGACACGCCTGCAATTCCCACGCGTCATGCGGGAAAATGCACTATAAAAGCAGAAAAATAAAAAAGACAAAAAAAAAAAAACTACGTAGCACCATGGATGCACCCGGACCGAGTGCAGAGGACAACGCGAACCCCACAAGCCCCACAGACGACCAGCAAGGAACCTCGGGGTCAGGGAAGGGCAAGGAGAAGAGGAAGAGGAAGACGGGGTTCAGTCCGCAGGAAAACAGGATCATCGTCACGGAGGTGATAGAACACTACCAACAACTGTTCGTCACCTCCACTGTGTCATTGGCAACACAAACGGAAATATGGCAGTTGATCGTGAACAACGTGAATGCAGTCAGAGTGTTGAGTAGGTCAATGGAGGAGGTCAAGAGGCGCTGGCATGATGTGAATAGCCAAACCAAGCAGAAACTCGCTGCCAACCGGAAGGCAGCAACGGCGACTGGAGGTGGGAGTCCTGCGCCACAGGAGGAGCTAGATGAGCTGGAGGAAAAGGTGGCCACAGTCATCAGTGTGGAGACGGTGCAAGGAGTTGGGGGTCCGGACACAGCTCGATATGACCTGACCCAACAGCAACAGGGTGAGTAACGACCAGGGACTGGGGAGACGGGGGGAGATGGGCACAATGGCACACATGCACAATTATGTGTAGCACACTGCACACTCACAATGATTGTGGAACATGTCCCTGATACCTTTGGCACACTGCAGCACACATAGAAACACCAAGTAGGCCCCCATCCACTATGTGCACAAAGGGGCCCCCTCCCTATCACCAATCTCACAACCTACCCATGCACATGTGCTGAATCCAGCAAAGCAGCGGCTCTGTGAGCCACACTGACAATACAAGTGACACTGCATGACCAATAGCATGGCTGCAGTCAAAATACATGACATGGTGCACGACACGACACTGAGGTGGCCCAGTGTGGATCACACTCTGACACATCCACATGCACATACAACCCCTGACGTCAACAACACATCTGCAGACAAACAATGCACAAGAGTACAAAAACCGCCCAAGAGCACAAATGACCCAAGTCGCCAACATCTCAGCACCTTAAAAGCACACAAGTCAAAGGCACACCGCCTCAAAGGGATAAGGGGCTGCTAAATCAGAGCTGCAGGGGCGACTCTCCCACAATGCAGCACACACACATAGCAATCACAGCACATCAACATTGACGACAATGTGGTACAAAGTGCAACACTTTCAATACAGAACAGAGGACACAACTGGTGCCGCTTGTGCGTAGAAACTGGCCAATCACATCTGGCATAGCAGGAAACTGTGAGATGATCATGTACGAGTACAACCTCACATCCGTCATGTAGTCGAAATGTCCACTGTCTCCCATCAAATAGCCAGCTCATCCAAAACAGTCACAATGTACATTGTCATGCAGTCTGTATGTAAACATGTACAATGCGTCAACATACATGGAACACACTGTTAACCTGCAACTCCCCTTTACATTGCAGAGGGACAATCAACACCTCCTGCAGAGTAGACCAGACATCTGTTCAGTGATGATGAGGAGGACCCCATGGCCATCAGCTCCGACACCCTCCAACGGCTCGTGGACAGCCTCCGCACCCCACCACCTGGAGCAGGGCAGCCCAGCTGCATCAAGGTGACCCCACCCCCTGCACAGCCCACACAGCAGGAAGCACCCACCACCACGGCAGGCTCCCAACACCTCACGGAAAGACACATGGCATTCCAACGCCGTGTGTCAGACTGCCAGAGGGGGCTGGCTGAACAGGTGCGGGTGGGCTTCAACCTCATGGCAGCCAAACTTGATGCCATACGTGGGTGTATGAGTCCCATCAGGGACCACTTACAGTCCCTAACAGACACCCACAGTCCGTTCCATGCTCTACAACAATCCTTGGCTGACCGCGCTGGAGCCATTACTCGGATACAAGAACTGTCTAGTCAGACAGGCTCCAGCGATGACAGCACAGAGTTGGCACAGATGCGGAGGACAATGGAGAACATGGAGCGGATGCAGGCTGGAAGGATGGCTGCCACGGCTGTACACCAGCGAGATGTAGCTGGGATCTTCCATGCCCTGCAGAACCTCATCTTGCCATTGCTGCCACAGAGCCTGTCCCAGGTGACTGCTGCAGGAACTTTGACACACACATCTCCGCCCCCTGATGTGTCAGTGGCACACAGTGATGCAGCCATACCACCTCCGCCACCTGATGTGTCAGTGGCACACAGTGATGCCGCCATACCACCTCCGCCACCTGATGTGTCAGTGGCACACAGTGATGCAGCCATACCACCTCCGCCACCTGATGTGTCAGTGGCACACAGTGATGCAGCCATAACACCACCACACACACCTGACACACCTGACACAGAAGACATATCAGAGGACTAAGATGTGGATGGCAATGACTCTGTGTGAGAGAGGAGGTTGTAGCATTCATCCCCGCCATATGGCCTGTTCCTGCTTGGTTCAGCCCTCTGCATCATGCCCGAGAACAACACCTTCCACTGTCCCCCGAAAAGCTCTGCGACATTCACCTGGACCCCGACATGGATTGCCATATCTGCTCTGGTTACCAATGACACAGCAATCAGGCTGCGGACTGAACTCTTCCTCTTCCGATTAAGTTGTCATTCCCCAAAGGACTCTGGTTGGCCCTCCACTGGGCAACCATGTAATGTGGGCTTTGCATGGCCATGTACTGCTCCAGCTCGGACACTCCACAGAATGTGAATAAAACATTCCAAATCACACAGATGTGTCATGTCTATGTTCAATCAAGTATATAAGTATGGATGAATGTAGGGACATTGATTGCACAAAAAGTTACACCCTGGGAAATGACATCAATGCGCATGTTTGACCCTGACCCACATGGCCAATTAGATGCCTGGGAAGGTGTGAACTAGCTGTGGCCTCATTGCTCATGAACAACAATCTCGCAACCCCCCAACGTAGCCCCACGTCCATGTATTAAATGGGGCTGTGTGTAAAAAAGTCTAATTCGGTAGCAGGCCTAAAGTAGTGTCCCCATCACATGTGACAACAGAACATCTCTTCGCATACCTACTCACACACAACTGTGTGGACACAGCCTGTTTTGATGGATCACATTGATCCACATGGCAAGAAGTTGGACACCATACTCACATTGCTGAAGACACGTAAGAGCACAGGTCTACCAGCAACTATCCCAACCACAATGTCTGGCTCAAAGAGGTGGAGCTGGCAATAGGGACTCACCCCTAAGTGAAATGCGTCAGTCAGTCCCTCCCTGTGTACGGACAATGCTCATTGAGGCACACGATTTGTCATTCTAATCAACACTCATCACAGTTGAACACTAGTGAAGTGGCGTAGACTTTGTTAGCATGTGCGTGTCAGTGCGGGCAAGACAAGGGCCACAACATGCAGACCAATGCTTCAGACACTAACAGGCAGCATGGGAACATGTAGAGGTGCAAGAAATGGGGAGGCAAAAATGAACACCAATCATTACGGATGGCAACGGTCTCGGCCCACCTTGCCTTGCTGGACGAGTCATGTGATGTTTGGCGTATGCTCATTGCCCCGTGTCAGGGGACACGACTCACAGCCCATGGGATCTGCATAGTGCTGTACCACCGGACTGCGCATACTGTCTGCTCTGCTGACAGTGAGCAGGTGAAAGGGTCCAACAAGGTCACATGTAGTACTACATTGCCACGTGTGTACTCTCCCTCCAGCAGTATGTCAGATTTCGGAACCTTACCAAGCGACGCTGTGCAGCTCCGCCCATGGGACTGCCTCACCTTGCACAGGTGTGTGTCAACACGTGTAGGTGCACGCACATGCATTCTGAGTCCAGGCGAATGCAGCCATGTCCACTGTTGTGGTGGGATATGTGACCATTTCTCCAAGATGCAACAAGGTGTTGGGACCTGTGCTCTGGGTTACAAGCAGTTGTGGCTGCAGGAACGTAGTTACTCGTCCATGAATGCGAGCGCAGCTTCCTGGGCAATCAGTTCCAAGAGTACATCGTTGTCGACTCCAACGAACACGAGGGCGAGCCAATCCATTAACTGGTATGGACAGATGTGCTCCGTCCACGCCGTTTCACCAATCCGCAACACAGACCAATAGGGGAGCTGCACACGAGGACTTGTGCAATCTCCCATGCCCAACTGCCAGCACATACGCCAAATATCAAGGCATCCCATGAACGGGTATCACGGTTACACTCCTGGTCGTGGGCCAACAGGGGGCGCACACACAAGTCATAATCCATTTCAGCTACCGTTGTGTTGGATAGGCAGACATCCATGGGCCACTCGAATATGCATGATCGACAGTGGAACCAGGGCTGGACGCAGGTGACGTACGCAAGACGGAAGCTCAGACGGTAACTGATGCGCAACACTGCCAGTGGCAGTGCCCCCAACAAATGCAGCATACGTGCACGGTATAGTCCAACGTGACAGGGGTTGTGCATGTGCCCGGGATGTTCTGCCATTGCGTTGGTGGCTCTCGTAGAACCAGCACTCTTCTGACCTGCGGCAGTTATGTGGATGATATGCCACAGCTCGGAGCAATGAGTCATATGTGTGTGCAATGTTTGGACGTATGGGTTGTTGTGTACGTAAGTGTCAAGGGCATTCCATGCAAGAGTACCTCGAGCAAGGACTTCTGTGTGTGGGGTGTGGATACGTTGGTCTATCATTATCGCTGTGCGTAGTGTGGGAGTCGTCATCATCTGCTATGGTATCTCTCTCAGGGGGTGCCTGCCGCATGCAAGACCAAGGTTGGAGGTGGAGATGTCCTTCCGCCTTATGTATTGAGACAAAGGAGCTTTCATCCCTAATGTTAGTCTGACTACTGCTTGCATTCTGGAAATGTGATGTGGCTTTCGCGCTGCAATTGAGGCTAGGCCTTAGGCTTATGGTGCACCAATAGCGATACACACACAACAGTTGGCATGCATGAGCCAAGAGCCCGAGCGGCCTTGCGCTCCTTGTACAATCCCTTCATGCGCGGCCGCCCTCCGGGTGCATGCAACATTGCAACATTGTCGATTGCGGGCCGTGTGGCGCAGACACTGCAACAGAGACACATGCATCAGTTGGTTTCCTGTCCAGCCCAGAAATGAACCACGCCCAGAGCCCTGGGATAATTATTCACACCCCTACGCTGGCCTGGCGTACGCCGACCCAGCCCACTCAGCGTACGTATAAAGGGGGGGACGACGGCGCTACGTGTCCCAGTTCTTCCCCACTGCCGGAGGTGACATGGCTGCGTACGCCTGGCATATCACGAGACTCAATCAGAAAGGGTCCATGACTTGCGTTGCACAGAGTTGGTGGCACCGGAAACACTGTGGCCGGCACGGGCCTACCGCCACGGACGGCAACTTTCGGTGCACTGAGGTAGGGGCACCTTAGGTGCTGAGCGGGTGTGCAGCCTGCGATGATGCGTCGTCCTGGCGGTCCGGACTGGTAAGGGTTTGTGTGAGCCCTGCTGGACCGCAGTGTAGGCCTGAGCCAGCGGGCAGCGCGGGCATACCGCCACGTGGCGTTGCCTCACGGTTCACAGGGTTAGTGGCACCTATAGGGCTGAGCGGGTGTACAGCCTGCGATGTTGCCGTGTGCACTGATATGATCTCTGCCATTGCGAAATCAAGACCCAGAATCACGTGTGTGACCTGGTGGCCCGCGGGGCTGCATGATGTGGAGGCTGCCAAGGTCGCGGGTCCCGGGCTTGCAGCTTGCACTGGCACGTGGTGGGCCCTCTTGGAGACACACTGGTGGCGGAAGGTGAGTAGTGAGGCCTGGGTGCGCAGGGGCGGGCAAACACTGCTGGGCGGCGGGAGGGGCTGGGGTGCAGCAGCCTGTGTGCGCAGGGGCGGCCACGCGATGGTGGCGTGTGCAATGATATGGACTCTGCCATTCATGGATCTGGACTCTGTTTCAGATAAGGGACCTGGTGGACTGCAGTGTATACTGGCACGTGGTTGGAGACACACCGGTGGCAGCAGGTGAGCAGTGAGGCCTGTGTCCACAGTGTCGGCACTCTCTCTCCCTCTCTTCCTTTCACTGTCTCTCTCTCTTCCTCTGTTACTCTCTCTCTCCTTCTCCCTCTTTTCCTTTCACTGTCTCTCTCTCTCTTCCTCTGTTTCTCTCTCTCTCTCCTTCTCCCTCTCTCCCCCTTTCTCTCTCTTTCTCTCTCTCCCTCTCTTTCACTCTCTCTCTCTCTCTCTCTCTCTCTCCCTTTCTTTCTCTCTCTCTTTCTCTCTCTCTCTGTCCTTTGATGAGCGCATGACACACCTTCTTATCTTGAATTTTGTGTTGCAGGCTGTGTCTTACAGATTGTCCAGTGAAGACCCGCCATGACTCTTCCGAATAGTTATTTTGAGTTCAATTTGAATAAAATAATTTGTTTGGAAATTCAGAGATGAATGAATGATTCTCCTTTTTCTGACCACACATGCATGTTAATTGTTGTACTTGTGCGACATCAGGCGAATTGTTTTGTTCATGATTTCGTAAGGTTGATGTAAAATATCTTTGTCCGGGGTAGGGCCCCAGGGGGGAGGGTTCCTGGGGGGGGTGGCGGTGGGTGTTGTGGCCCTCTTGGGGCTCTGAGCTGCATGATCAGTGGCTCCATGGCATCTGTTGTTCTTCAGGTGTGGCTCTGGTCTGGGCTCCCTTTTGTGGTGCAGGTTGTCGTCCGACTTAACACCAGGTAAGAGCAGGTGTTAAATCCCTGCTGCTAACACGCCTTATCGCCTGTTTTGGGATCTTATCGCCGATCTGGCTGGTTGTAGGGAATATTGCGAAGTGTTGTTTTCTCGGCTTTTTGCACGGGAACGCCTACTCTGCATCTCATTAGCGTTAGTTGCCGGTGTCATCCGTGGCGATGTTTTTTGTGGCTGCTATCGCAGGAAAACTGGCGATATCGGCTGTTAGCACCAGCTTGTGAATGGTGCGATATATCTATCGCCACTTTGGCTGCGATAAAGTGCCGCTAACTCGGCGATAAGTCCTTGAGAATATGCCCCCTAATGTCTTACGGGTTGACTAAAAAATGTGACAAGAAAATACAAAGTACATGGTGTTGAGCCATTCGACCTACAAATATATTTTTTTGTTTATATCTGCAAATTATGCAGCAGATGATGGATTATGTGGCAAATACGTCAAATCCATAATTATGCTGAAAATGCTGCACCACAGAATCTCATAATTCCTGTGCCCCAGCTTATATTACAACGCTAACATGATTTTTGAAAGTGTGAGATGTAAACATTTCCTATAATTGTAGGGAGCAAGCAAGCCAGATCTTTTCTGGGAGTGTTCCAGGGGGTGCTCCGCAAGAGCAATGTTTGGAAAAAATGGATCAAATATTAAATTTGAAAGCACAATTCTCCCATAAATTTAACAAAAATCCATAGCCTCTGGAAGTGCACTCATTAAATATATCATTCCTTTCATCACCTGCCAAGCCAAAGAAACCTAATGGTCCCGTGGAGTTGACCTCAGTTTTTCCAAAATGTTCTATAGGAGCTTCCATATGTCAAAAATGATATCCAGTGTGCCAGGGCCAGTATTTTGCCATAGATCTCCCTTATGCCAAAAAAGTACGTACACTATGTCAGTTTTAGAGTTTTCGCTCCAGTCGCAAGCTGCACAGCATAAATGACTTTAATGAAAACTGTAATTCGTTTTTTCTTCATGTAATTCATGTTTATTCCATATTTTTCAAACTTTCACAATTCAGAATAGAGGCAACATGATATATGATGGTGGGTTACAGTAGTGTTTTTGGTTAAGTTTGCAAGTAATTCACGGTATATTTAGGTAAAGGGTGATATGTTTTTGCATACTCTGGTATCGCATTGTACATTTTTAAGTTTTATGTTGGATCTCGTCCCTAAATACTAATGGGCCTTTTTTTTAAATTGCAGTTACCCCTGAAGAAGGGCTTTCAGCCCAAATGCATTGGGTTTATAGTTGCACAAGTAACCAGGATACATTGTTGATTCCATCATGCTGCTTGATAAAGCCTGTATGGGCATGTATGCAGCATTTGAAGCTTGGAATCATGTTGCCTCCGTTCTGAATTGTGAAAGTTTGAAAAATATGGAATAAACATGAATTACATGAAGAAAAACGAATTACAGTTTTCATTAAAGTCATTTACGCTGTGCAGCTTCCGACTGGAGCAAAATACTGCCCCAGCCCATTTTGGAACTTTAGCAAGGGTGCTCACTGGGAAAGAGCATATAACAAGCGCGCACGCACAACTTGTTTGGCGTATTGATCACGTTGAAAATGGACAAAACGGTGTGCATGGACTCATTATTTGTAATTCAGTTTTAGAGTTTTGCCATTAATGCCACCCATATACCAGGGATGGCCCTTATGTCAAAAGCACCTCCGTATATTAGGACCAGCATTTTGTCATGCTGCCCACCCCCATATAACACAGTTGTCATTCCTCATGCCAGGATCTATCTCCAATGTGCAATTGCCACCATTTTGCTATGGGTATCCCCTATTCCAAGAATCTCCTCGAGTATGTAAACATAAGGCCCCATATGCCAAGAATTACCTATAGTATGGTAGTAACAGTATTTTAACATGGGTGACCATTATGTTAAGATTTACCTCAAGTTTGCCAATAATATTATTTTGTCACTGGCCTCTGTCATGCTAAGAATTGCATCCAGTATTCCTACTCCAGTATTTTGACATGGGTGCCTTTAGGAGCCAAGAATTGCCTTCAGCATGCCATGGACAATGGTAGATTTAAAATCACCGCATTCTCACACATGCTCACTTACATTCACTGACTCACAGTCCTTCTCACTGACACTCATTCATTCTCACTCTCTTGCACTCATTTTTACTTTCATTCTGATTCATTCACACTCACTCACTTTCACTTGCACTTTCTCACATGCACTCATTCTTACTCTCACTTTCTCATTCTTGTTCACTCTCACTTGTTCTCTCTTATTCATTCTCACTCATTGATTCACAATTACTCACAGTCTTAGTCTCACTGAATATGTACTCGCTTATACTCTCTTGCATTCACTTGTACTCTCACTCACTCATTCTCACTCAGTCTCACTGAGTTACTCTCACTCTCTGGCACTCATTCATACTCAGTCTAATTTATTTTCACTTGTAGTCACTGACTCTCATTCACTGACACTCTCAAGCATTCTCTCTCACTATCTGCCACTGACTCTCACTCACTTTCACTCACACATGCATTCTTTCACATACAAACACACACTCTTGCACATGCACACACACTCTCCCACATAACACACTAGCTTGAAAGCACACACACAGATACATTTGAAAGCATTTTTTTTTATTTATCTCAGTGCCAGAGAAAGTTCCTTCCCAGGTAATTGTACTATTAGTAGAATAAAAAATGGGCAGTCAACATGGAGGGCAGAGCCCTGATGCCCCTTAGGCCAATCCACCCCTGTTTCTTGGTACTGATTATGCTACCTTAGAGGCATTTTAAACGACAATTACTTATGAGTTGCACTTCAACATGCAATTCTTTATCTCCTGAACTGCCACTCTTCTTACAAATTAAACGCCCAAAAAATTGTAGTGCAATACTGCGACATTTTCAGTTTGTAAAATGGGTCCCAGCTTGCCAAACAAATAATGAACCATATTCCCAGAGCATTTTTTATTTTAATGAGCTATACACTAGAGTGATGTTTTGCTAAAAACGACCAGTTTTAAAACTGTTAGTGTTGCAGCATTAAACAGCACTGCAAATCGTCTGTTATAATTCAGTGCAAGCAGTGCGCGAAAATGCCAGTTCTGCAGATTTTGGCACTGAAACACGAGTCTATCTCGACACATTCTGTTCTTAGTGCTGTATTATGCCAGTTTCTTCCCAATACAAACAGAACCCGATTCACAAAACATTTTGCACTGAGTAAGTGTGACTTACTCTTGTAATACTCTTGGCTTACTCCTGTATTCCAAGAGTGAGCTCGCTACTGGCTTACTCCTGTATTCCAAGAGTGAGCTCGCTACTGGCTTACTCCTGTAGTCAGGAGTACTACAAGAGGAAGTTAAAGGGAAATCTTTGTGAATTAGGCTCCAAATCTCAAAACTCGCCACTGTCTTTAAGTCGAACGGAGTGCCCAAGGAGTGAAGAAAGGGCTGTGTGTCCCTTCTGCAATACTTAATGCCAATGTGACATTCGTGTACATGGTGCCCACGGAAGGAGAAGTAGCCTATCTGCATTCAGATGAGTCACATTTTTGAATAAAGTGAAGTTGAGACATCAACCCATACATTAAAATCACCAAGGGTTGTAAAAAGCTTATGCACAGTGCAGAGTTCAGCTGAATGATATGTTAGGGACTCTGTACAAATAAATTAGACTTCAGGTGGGTAATGACATGTCCACTCACGAACACTAATAAGGGGTCGATTACGATGTCGGGCGGATCGCCACCGCCCGCATGGCGGTGGCGATCCACCCGCCATTTTCGTCCGTCCGCCACCAAATTCCCCCCTGCCATATTACCATGGCGGAGGGGACCCCGGCGGACGAAAGACCGTCCGCATGTTTTCCGCCCGGCCGATCAGTCGACCGGGCGGAAAAGGGATTAATATGGTGGCGGTGTCTGCAAGACACCGCCATCCACATTATGATGCCGGTGGTGATGAGCCTTTCCAAGGCGGCGCCGCCGCCATGGAAAGGCTCGCGGTCCCTGACATTGGGGGCCCGTAGCGGGCCCCCAGGTATTTTGGGGGTGGGGGTGCACATGGGGGTACCTATGGTACCCCCTGCATTTGCATATACAACATGGCAGGCACCGCGCGGTGCCTGTCACGTTGTGCATTCAAATTCACAACTTGCATTTTTAACCTTGCGGTGGGTGCTGCTGGCAGGACCGCCCGCCGCAATGTTAAAAATGCGGGATGCCACCGCCACCGTGGCGGTGGCATCCTAATCACATGTGCGGGACCACCGCACACATAGCGGGCGGTCCCATTTCACGGGGCGATGGCGGGCGGACTAAGTCCGCCCGACATCGTAATCGACCCCTAAGTTATTAAAACTTTTTAACGGATACCAGGAGCAGTTTTAACAATATCTCTGCCCACGGGCTGGCTTTTAAAAATATTTTGCCAGTCACCTCCAGATCCAAGTGTTCAATTTTCACTGTTTGTCAATACAACAGTCAATTTCATCTTGTAAATATAGCCAAGAAGAAAAAATGTGTGAAAGGTCAGAAAGTACCTCACGTAAGCATCACCAAGGAGGCTGCTGATTGGTACTCACCAGTTTGCCCACGTTATCATCATTGGTAACTTTCATAACCATAAAGAAAAAGAAAGAGTGTCCTAGTTTAAGAGGTGAAGAAAAGAAGGAAGTGATGTGTATAAGAATGCACTTTAAGTGATTGCGCGCGCATCGCGACCCAAGATGGCCGCCCGCCGCTAGAGCTCCGCTTCGCGCCGGACCTTCACCGCGATTTTAAAGCGGTTCTAATGCTCGTTTCGAAAAAAGGATGACAGATATATAAATCGGAGGATGGGCGCTTTCAAAATATATGCTTTTTCAGCGGAGGCTGGAAAATTTCTGGGCTGACTTTATACAGGTGACTCTTTCCTATTGGGGATGGCCACCATTTTGTATGACCCTCTCTCTGGTCTTTTTTCCTCCCATTTCAATATATATTGACTTTCTTGGCAGTTTTTTTTTTTTTTTTATGTTTACTGCGCAATATAGTCATTTCTTTCCCTGACGCTTGCTTTTGAGGGGGAACTCTTTTGAGATACAGTGATTTTTCTTCTACGTAACACCGTATCTTCTCCTCATTATTTTTACCACGCTTCATGGGTAGAAGTAGACGCCTACTCCATCCTAACAAAGCAGTGGAGGTGCGTCTTTCTGCTCCTGCCACCAGTGGAGCAAACGTTCCGACCTTCAACAAATTCTCCTGTTTATCGGATCTTTCGCCACGGGAGACCTGCTCCTCCCTCACAGAAAATCCTGTCAACATGGCATCCAAAATGTCGTTACCCTCAACTACCAATAAGAGACCTAAGCAGGATTCTCCATCTCCACCTAAGTCTTCCTCTCCGGTCTCTTTGGACATGGTCTGGGAGGAGTTGCGCTCCCTTCGCCCATTTATTGAAGAAACAAACTCCAGGCTGCAATCGTTGGATGATAAGTGGTCTTCTATGGAGTCCCGTATCAATGTGGTGGAACAACATCTTGACGACGTGCGGGCCTCAGCTTCAAAAATTTCCTTGTTGGAGAAGGAAGTTTCACAACTAAAGAGAGTTACTGAAGATTTGGAAAATAGAAATCGGCGCAATAACCTACGCATTTATGGCCTTCCTGAAGGCCTTGAGGGTGACGATCCTGTTGCGTACTTTGCATCTTTTCTACCACCGTTTTTAGATCTTCCATCTACGACTAAATTGAACATCCAGCGTGCTCATAGACTGGGCCCTCGTCTCTCATCGACATCTGCTCCTTCAAATCCTCGTGGGGTTATAATATTGTTTTTGCAGTTCACTGACCTTCTGTTGGTACTTAATGCTGCCAAAGCCAAAAAGAACCTCTCCTGGCTAGGTACCAAAGTATTTATCTCCCAAGATGTCTCTACATTGACTGCCAAACGCCGAAAGGAATTTTTGGATCTACGTCCTGCTCTTCGCTCCTTGGGTGCACGTTATGGCCTATCCCACCCATGCTTATTTAAGGTTACCTATCTCAATAAGACTTCTACCTTTGAAGACCCTGCTGACCTTCGCAGATTTATCCAGTCATGTTCTGCTACGTCGATGGAAACTACTTTGTTTTCCTTTTATGGTCCTAATGCATTGAAGTTATTGCTCTAACCTCTTTTCTTTTACAGGTCATCGTAATTTCTTCAGACTATATATGTCTTTCTCATTTTTTCCATAATAACTATGCTTTATGTTTCATTCTATGCCTCCCTTCTTCCTTCTCCTCCTTGTTCATCTTTCTCTATTTATGTATCAGCCTCTCATTTTTCTACCTCGCCTTCCTTCTTTGTTGTATATGATTATTCTTTTCCCTTCTTATTCTATACCTGATTATGTAACTCTATTACATTATTGTATGGAATTGTTTGTTCTCTTATTTCTCATATATTTCTTTGTCTCCATTTGCAGATATAATTTATTTTGTTAGATTTTATTCTTCCTCTACATGCACCGCTCCTGTTTGTACTTTCTCACATTGATGTCCTGGTGTGTTGTGTTGCTCCCCGTTGGGTGTGCTGTCTCCAATGTCCCTTGCCGCCTTTCGTTTTCTTCTTTACCCCTTAAGGTACGTATTACAGTCGTCATTTATTTTGACATGTACTGTCTTTTCTTGTTCACCTCCCTCTTTCCCGCCTTCTTACTTCTCCTTTTACTTCTACTCTTCGTACTACTCTTTTCTATTTACCCACTGGGTTTTCTATTTTCTTTTTATCTTCTCTTTTGTCCTTTACTCCATTTGTTTATCGTTGCATATTTTTATTCTATATATACTTCAAATGTTGTTACATTCAGAGTTATTTCCTGGAATGTGAAAGGTTTTGTTAATCCAATCAAAAGACAGAGAATTCTATCCCATCTTGCCTCTTATAACCCTGACTTAGTTCTTTTGCAAGAAACCCACCTTACCGAAGCTGAGGCGTTAAAATTGAAGAAGGGCTGGGTGGGCTCAGTTTTAGTCTCCCCTACCTCTAACAAGAAAAATGGTGTTGTGATTTTATGCCACAAGAAATTGAACTGTAAAGTTATATCACAGGAAACGGATTCAGAAGGTAGATGGTTGTTGGCTCAATTGTTAATTAATAATATTTCGTTGACTGTTTTTAATATCTATGGCCCTACCCATCCTGATTGTTCCTTTTGGCCTTTAATTACACAGAAATGTATTCAATTCAGAGATGATCTTTTTATCTTAGGAGGCGATTGCAATCAAGTCATGGATCCTTTTCTTGACCGTCAATCCCAGGTGCGCTTCACCCCTCCCGGTGTAGGCGGAGCCTACACCGGGAGCAGACGTGAATTGTCCCGGCTCCCGGTCCACGCTGGTGGCTCGAGTCTATAAGCCCCCACAGCCTTCGCCAAAATCGCTCCCGGACATCACCATCTGCACCGGACCTGTTGGCGAGTGCGCAGGGGCCTTGGGAATCCGCAATTATGCTGATGTGAGCCTTTTTGGGCCTCAACTGTGCCGGCCACGAAACCTCACAAAATGGCGGCCGCCAGGTCTGCAGCGCAAAACGACTGCTAAACGCTGGCTCTCCCCTGCGGGAAAATCGATTAATTCACTGGCGCGACCGCTCCCTTGTACGACCCCCGGAGCGCAATACCCGTGTTGCTGTGAACCCAGGTGGCGTCAGAACTCGGAGGAGCGCAGCAGGGACCGCGATCTACATCAAAAGGCACACAAGTGGGGACTTCCATTGTGGCAAGAAAGGTAGGAGCAACAACGGGCCAGCCTGGAGGGAGTGTGGAGCAGCGGGACCCCAGGGGACTTGGTCCGGTGGGCACTCGAGCAGGATTTCAGTGTCCGGTTACTCCACGCCTGACCTTAAGATGTCGGCTCGCATCTCGTCGAGCAGTTAACTGACGGCTGTCCTGATTCCATGCTTGCCATCCGGGACACTTACTACCAGCTATCGCCCTTAAAGCAAGGAGGCATGTAAAATCCCGCGCCTTGATGGTATGTACAAGCCCACTGACACGGCCCAGCACCACCCATACCCCTCCTACCGGTGCCTGCCATCCTATGCCTGGAAACGCTGCGCTACCAAGGGGAAGGTGACAGAAGTGAATGAGCTTTGTCTTCGCTAACCTCCATTCACGGTGCTACATTCGAGGAGTAAAGAGGCTCCTGCCTTCCGTGACCGGCGAAACCACCTGCCACGCTAAGGGCGGTGCGGGGCTCGCACCTATGCCGCCAAAAAAGGCGACACCACCTGCCACGCAAAGGGCGGAGCGGGGCTCGCACCTATGCTGCCAAAGAAGGCTACAACTTAGGTCACCAATTTTATCCCCCCCACAGACTAAAGACAGCCACCTGAACACGGTGATCCCACGACTGCCATGGCTCTCACCAAAGAAGACCCCAAGCCTTGCCTGACACCAAAATGGCGCCCGCCAGGGAAATACCATCGGTGAGGGAGGATCCCGAGGTTTTTAACTGGTCAAAAAGCATTACGGAATAAAGAATCTCAGTACAAGAGACAAGACAAACTGCTGAGTCATGGGGTTAATCAGTCCACCCTTAAGCATCTCTCCTTACCCGGGACTTGCCTGACTCTAAAATGGCGCCCAGACTTCAATTTATGACTATGAAACCCCATCTAAGCGTTGGGCCCATTTACTCTACCTTCTTGGGCCCCCACGAGGTTTTTCACTCCCACTGCTGATCTGACCCGCTTCCCAGCCCCCTGTCCCCCTGTCTCTCCCCTCCCCCCACCCCCTCTCACCCCCTTTCCCCCTGTCTCTCCCCCCTTCCCTCTTTCCTCTCCTGGGTGACTTGTTTCTTCTGTATCGGACTTTTGCAACTGTAACTATTGTAACCATGTGCCCTTTACCAAAGTACTCCTTCTCCCCTTGTTGGGGAGGGATCCAGCATTTATACCCTGGAGTCTCAGAGACCCCTCTGAGAGAGTCCACAGCGTCAAGGGAGCCACACACAGCGGAGGTGTGGGAATGGCGCCCTTTGCCAAAGCACTCCCTCTCCCCTTGTTGGGGAGGGTTCCAGTATGTATGCCCTGGAGTCTCAGAGACCCCTCTGAGAGAGTCCACAGCGTAAAGGGAGCCACACACAACGGAGGTGTGTGAATGACACCATTTCCACTGGGATCACAGCACACCGGACGTTGGACACTGTTTTTCCTCGTCTCCCGGTTGTGTTTCTTTCACCCTCCCCCACCTCTTTCCCTCTTTCATTCTTTGTCTACCTCCCCAGCTCCTATCCCCTGAATCTCTCCCCTTGCCTGCTTTTTCCTTACGTATATGTTTTTAACGCATGTAACTACGCTCCAACAACTTGTAACTATGCTTTGAAACTGTGTAACTTGTAACTATGTAACTTGTAACTATGCTGAAACAATGCTCGTCCTCATGTAAAGCGCTCTGATACCTCCGGGTCTAGCCAGCGCTATATAAAACTTTTCAAATAAAAAAATAAAAAATAAAAACCCCTCATAAAACTCATAAACATTTTCTCGACACTATCTCCCAAACACACCTCGTGGACTCTTGGAGACTTTCCCATCCCGATACTCTTGATTTTTCCTTTTTTTCTCCTCCTCATAACTCTCTTTCCCGTCTGGACTATATTTTTCTCTCTCAATCCTTATCTCAGAACTTGCTTTCCTCTTCTATCGAACCTATTGTCATCTCTGATCATGCCCCAATTGTAACCGACCTAGATTTACTCCCTCCATATCCCAGGTCTTCCCGCTGGCGTTTTAATAACTCCCTCCTTCTTGACCCTCTCTTTTCCTCCGCTTTCACTATCTTTACTAACGAATTCTTTGCCCTAAATAAAGACTCCGCTTCCTCACCTCATATTTTATGGGACTCCTTTAAGGCAACCGCAAGAGGTTTTATTATAGATTTTGTTTCAAAAAGAAGAAGCGCTTTCTTCATCAACGTAAGACCACACTGGCGCATATTAAAGCTCTAGAGCATAAGTTCTATACTTCACCTGCGGACTCGGTCTTACCAGCTCTGATACGCGCTAAACTGGCCTTTAATAAATCTACGACTGACAATGCATCTTCAATTCTTCTGCGTACTAGTGCTCGTTATTACGGAGGTAGAAATAAAGCAGGAAAACTTTTGGCAAACTACCTCAAGGCCCGTAAAGAACGTATTTCGATTGATTCCATTTATTCTTCAGATGGCTCTTTCGTTCATAAAGATCAAGACATTCTTAACGAATTTAAAATCTTCTATAAAGAACTCTATACCCCAGAATCTCCTCCTTCCAGTTCTCTTATTCAGTCTTATCTTGACAAACTTCCAACACCGTCTAATCTTCATCTTAACCTTTCTGACCTTGAAGCCCATCTGTCCCTTAATGAATTATCCACTGCTTTATGCACTTTAAAGAAAGGGAAAACTCCTGGTCCGGATGGCTTCTCAGTCGAATTTTACTTACATTTTTCTAACCTATTACTTCCTAAACTATTAACCCTTTTTCACTCATTCTACCTTACCGGCAAGATGGAAGGTACTTTTCAAGAAGCCACAATCTGTCTGATACACAAAGAAGGCCGAGATCCTAAGTTCTGTAAAAATTACCGCCCAATTTCTTTGGTCAATGTAGATTATAAGCTTTTGCCAAAACTCTTGCCTTACGTTTAGATCCGCTTATGCCTCATCTAGTGGGTAAAGAACAATGTGGCTTCGTCAGGGGTAGATTGACATCAGATAACTCCAGACTTTTTCTCAATGTCTTAAACAAAATCCCTTCTCTCTCTACATCTCTGGCGGCCATTTCTGTCGATGCGGAAAAAGCATTTGATAGAGTTGACTGGTCCTTCCTTTTCGCATCCTTAAAATGGCATGGTTTTGGCCCTCAATTTATTTCACTTATTTCTTTATTATACTCAGCCCCCAGAGCCTCTGTATTGGTTAATGGCTGTATTTCTTCCTATTTTCCTCTCCAGCGCGGAGTCCGTCAAGGTTGTCCTCTTTCTCCTCTTCTCTTTATCTTAGCTCTTGAGCCCTTCTTATCCTCAATACGCAATAATGACTCTATATCTGGCTTCCCTTACGGTGACCAACATCTAAAGCTCTCAGCCTACGCAGATGACATCCGAAATCTCTATTCCTTCTCTATTACACAAATTTGCTTCCTTCTCTCTTGTCTCTGGTTATAAAATCAATTCAGATAAAACAGAAATTCTCCCTCTTACCAAATTTTGTCTTCCTCATTCTTTTTCTACCACTGGATTTGCATGGAACAGCTCTAAAATAAAATATTTAGGTGTATGGTTCTCGAACTCCATCACCGCTACTGTTAAATTGAATATGAAGGCGGTCTTCTCTCGGATTGACAATTTACTTTCCTCTTGGAATCCTTTGTTTCTCTCTTGGTGGGGTCGATTGGATTCCATTAAGATGATGATCTCCCTATTTTGATTTACTCTCTTTCCATGCTGCCCGTCCATATTCCTGTTTCCTATTTTAAACAAATAGATTCTCGCATTTTCTAAATTCCTCTGGAACAATAAAAAGCCAGGATCTCCTTTATCCTTTCTTCGTAAGACAAAATCTAATGGAGGTGTGAACTTTCCTGACTTTCGCCTTTACCATAAATCATTTTGTCTCCGTCAGGCCTCAAGATGGCTTCTTTCCAACCCCTCTTCTTTCACTCCCCTTTGGCTTACTATTGAGCGTGCTCTATTATTACCATTCACCCTAAGGGAAGTTTTGGCCTTCTCTGCTAAATCTCCTCATATTTTTATGCCTTTATTCAAACATACTTGTACTTTACTAAGACCCTTGACACAACCGGATCGCATTTCAAGAGAATCCTTTTTAGAATCTCCAATTTGGCACAACTCCATTATTACTATTAATAACAGATCCATCTTTTGGAAATCTTGGAGATCAAGAGGTATAATTTGGGTTAAACATCTTTTTGATGGCTCGTCTCCGTGCTCTTTTCCCCAATTTCAAGCTTCATTTCATTGTCCTCGCTCCTTCCTACAGAAATTCACCACTCTGATGTCGGTCATTCTTGACACTTTCTATTCTCTCCCCTCTTCCCCTCCTCCTTCTACTTTAAACTCTCTTCATACGATCCTTCTATCCCTACCTAAAGCTTCTCTCATTTATAAATATTATTCAGCTCCTAATCCAGAACGTACTAAAACTAAATTGGAACTTTCGTGGGAATCTGACCTGGGATGTGAATGGTCTATCATCTTCTGGGACAAACTTTGGTCCCGCTCTCTCAAAATCTCTCGCTCTGCTTCTCTCACTCAATCTATGTTTTTCCTATATCACAGACTCTATTTTACCCCTATATCTATTGCTAAATTTTCCCACTCCACTGATACTAACTGCTGGACCTGTGGTGCTTCTACTGCTGATCTTTTACATCTTCTCTTTCTTTGCCCTTCGGTCTCTCTTTTTTGGGAAAAAGTCTGGTCCTATATTTCCCGTATTTTCACCATTACCACCCCTTATTCTCTCCCTCTTCTTTTCTCTGGTAGCCTATATGACTCCTTAAATCTTCCCCCTTACACACATGGTCTTTTCGACCTTATGCTTGCACTAGCCTTTCAACACATCACTCTTAACTGGAAAACCCTTACAAAGCTTTCTCTTCAGCACTGGTGGAATAGTCTCTGCCACTTTCATCGTCTTGATATTGCTTTCGCCTCCTCCTGCAGACCAAAAGTTAATAGAGACCTTTTTGGTTACCCCTGACTCAATACTTAGATAATCTAGTTTTAGCAGATAATTCTCGTTCCCATTCTGAAAATTTTAAACCTCCTTGAACGTACATTTTCTCTGTTTATTGTTCCTTACCTTTCTTGGTTTATTGTATTTATTAAGTATACTAGTAATACTACTTACATTCCTATGTAAATATGCATTATTTTTATTTAATTTTATCAAGTTGCAAAAATATTCTCTTCCCCCACCTCTCTCCTTCCCCCTCCCCCTCCCTTTCCTTTATTCCTTGTAAAACCAAAAATAGCTTTCTCCTTTGGTTCTTAATTCTAGCCACTTTTTTGATATTCTTCTTTCAGTATGTTTATTCTGTATTGCTGATCTATGCATTTCTTATAATTCTTTAATAAAGTTTTTAAACACAAAAAAAGAATGCACTTTAAGTGCTTGTGTCATTCTATGCCAACTGGACCTCGTTGTGAAAAGAGAAAAAGAAATTTGCTTCTCCAAGCTAAAATGAGGTGTAACTCACTTGCAAATGTACATACTTTATTGGATGCCGTGAGTACCCTCAGATTAAAAGAAAGGCATGTATTTGACCATTTCAATTAAGAAAGGCCGACAAACAGTGAAAATTGAACACTTGGATCTGGAGGTGACTGGCAAAATATTTTTAAAAGCCAGCTCGTGGGCAGAGATATTGTTAAAACTGCTCCTGGTATCCGTTAAAAAGTTTTAATAACTTAGGGGTCCATTACGATGGCGGGCGGACTTTGTCCGCCCGCCACCGTAACGGTACACGGGACCGACCGCCAGAGGTGCAGCGGTCCCGCTAGACCCATTAGGATGCGACCACCACCCTGGCGGTCGCATCCCGCATATATTACATTGCGGCGGGCGGTGCTGTAAGCAGCACCCGCCGCAATGCAATAATGCAATAATGCATCGCCGCCATGGAAAGGCCTTTAAAATTGCACATCCTAATATGGATGGCTGTGCCTGCAAGGCACCGCCACCACATTGAGGGCCTTTTCCGCCCGGCCGGGAATCCGACCGGCAGAAAAGCGGCGGACGGTCTTACCGTCCGCCGCGGTGCCCACCGACATACTAATATGGCGGGGGTGAAACTGGAGCATCTGGCTGGCGGATCGCCACCGCCGGCCCGGCGGTGGCGATCCGCCCGATATCCTATTGGGCCCCTTAGTGTTCGTGAATAATCAGGTTTTGTGTATTTGCAATTTGATGAGTGGGGGGCAACCTGATTATTATTTCCCTCTTGTGCTCCTTTTTGTGTATGAGGGTAATGACATGTGCCAATCGGGGATAGGATTTTACAAACACAGAATTGTGTCACAGACGGCACAAAATGGTTGTGATCCAGTGGAAGCGGTGATAATTTTTATACACATTCACTATATCTCCAATATATCATAAACAAAAACTTTATTATAATTGAGAGTTTGGGCCCATACAAACTCGATAACCACTTACAAACATCTGGTCCGCTGATAGATCTTTGGTAGAGCTAATAGGGACTCAGATAATAAGAGATGGATGCTATTTCCTTCATGAGGACCTATAATGAAGGAAAAGTCAGTCCAACAACAATAATCACATTATACATTATGGCAAATATTCATTAATAAAGACAAACTCTGAATACTTATCAAGTCAGTTTTATCTAATATTTAAAATATGAACGGTCATAATACAAAGTACATTTAGAATATCAATTCTGTGTTATTTCAATGTTACAGGTAAAATCACAATTAGAAAAATAATACAGTTTATGGCAAATACATCATAAAATCAATAACAAGTGTGAGAGGAGAGAGAGGGAGAAAAAGAATAAATCACTGCAATATCAGTATGCAATTCAGAAATTCATACGAACCTAGATCAATGAACAGCGTGCAATAGTCAGAAGAAAGCCAACCCTTCAGCCGAAGAGGTAAAGCTTGAGTAACATTCACCAGCCGATAAAGTGCAAGGCAATCAAAACAGATTAAAGATTTGGACCGACAGCATGCCACGCCCCACATTTGCAAGGAGATAGCCTGCCAGAGTAGCAAAGAGAGTGCAGCAGCAGAGCTCTCTTCTCAAAGAAACGGCTACTCCCAAGTTCTTTTCCCACAGAAATAGTTATACCCCAAGAAGTTCAAAATTCAACCCCCAAATGTTTCATTTTTACAGTCCTACACAATTTTTATTGGTTAAGTCCATGAGGTGATCATGAGGTGATCATTTCTCCAGGCTAGGTCATCCAGAACTTAATAAACCAGTCCATTGTTTAATTCAGATGTCGTCGTCATCACTCTTCGGAAGCAGGAAAAAGAATCTGAAACTCTTTCATATCCTTACACTCGCTTCCACATCAGCTTGCAACATAGTCGACACAATTATTCATAGAAAGAAATACTCTAACCGTAGGAAGGAAATTCTAGTGATACGTTAAGCACAGCAAAACAAATAAATCAGCATTTTAGAAATAATGAAGGACAAAATACATTCTTCTGAGGCCTACATTAGGAAATAGGAAATAACTCTAGAGGGTTTGAGGCCTTCATAGAGAAACCATTAAAACGTCGTTTTTCTGAAGAATAAAGCACACTTCAGTTAAGAGAAAAGAAAATCGATATTCAAAGGTTCATTATTCTAATTAAACTCATAAGTATAATCAAATTTCAAAACGTAAACTATTAATTAATCAGTCACTTTCCTGTTAAAGAAAACATAATAATAGACATTTTTACTCTAAGCATTTTTCTTGATCATTATTTTTAAAGTTCTACTTGTAAGTTTGCTTAGCACTTTGTCAAATTTTCTCTCTCATGATATTTTAAAATTAATAGAATCATTTCACATGTTTGTCTATGCTTTCTGCACGTTTATTATTGCAGTTTTTCTCTATTAAACGTGTCGTGTTTTTCTTGCACATTTCCATGTTGTGCTTTTGAAAATTTCACGTTAATAATTTTTACACTATTAGTTATACTTATTAATAACACACTTATGAGCAGATCTGATCAAACAAAATTATTTGCAAACAATCATGCTTCATCATTTGCCTTTGGTGTGCCTTCTGCACAGCAGTGGAATGCCTGCTCTGAACATTGGCACACATAAACAGGGCTTGGGGCTGCTTAATTTGTAAGCAAAAAAGTGCAGGGTCCCAAAGTTTCTTATGAGCCAACCACAAGCACTATCGAATGTTGGGGTTGCCTAGCTTTCATTCCACCTCACACCTTTTTCTTCTGTACCTTAAACCTCATTTCTTTTTATCCCTCTTTTGACGGTTCATTATGTCCATGTCTTGTCTCAGTGTGACTTTTTTCTTATCTTTTCCTTCCTCCCTCCTTCTCTCTTTTCTGCCTTTCTAAGCCTTGTTCTGAGTCAAAGTCAGGGTTAAAAATAAATCCTGGTCCCCAAAAATGAATGTAATGGCCCATAAGGGACGCTTTAGGGTGGAGGGACTGGTGCAGCTGCTCCCGGCACTGAGCTGGGGGGGGGGGGTGGGGGATGTAAGCCGTGTTTAGAAATACTTTATGGCTTTAAAAGAACCTGCTGCAGAGTTCCTTGTGTGTCAAGCAGTTTTCAGGAAACAAAAGAAATGCCAAGATAGCTCTGATGATTAATGTTTTTGCTGGAGAGAGATTGAGTTTATCTAGTTGCATTTTTGGCTCATCATATAGTAGCACAGAGGGTTAATATCCCTGCTGCAAAGAAGGTGTACCATGCTGATTAAAAACTGCATTTTGTGTGTGGATAGCTCAGTGGGTTACGCTTTTGTCACAGAGATCCTTTAGTTACTTGCAGTTGGTAAATTACAATCCTAATATAGCGCAGTGACCTATGAACTCTCATCAATAAGCTACATGCAAACTGCATGGTACAAGTTAGAATGTCATGTTTATTCCCCCAGTCTTTCAAAACATAGCCCTTCAGCTATTTAAAGACTAGAATACTCCCTTTGTTTATTAAATGACTGTAAACAAGTCAGATGTTACAGGAGACCTTTAAGGCATGTACTCAATGAGTGCAGGTAAGACTAGGGGTGTGGATTCTGAATATTGAGTTGTGAATGTCGTTATACATTAATATTGTTGCCAAAATATTGAGGCCAAAAATATCAACAGGTAACTACGTACAGACCTTCTATACCTAACTTCACATATATGTACATAGACAATAGCCATATATCTTCAAGGTATGTAGTTCTGAAGTTAAGAATAGTAAATGTATTCTTACCAATATACACTTACCTTTCGATATTTTATCCTCAGTATTTTGGCTATGATAATAAAGTATCATGATATTCTATTCTTGATATTCCAGACTACAACCAGACTAGGGAGATAAAATCCCAGGTTGTTTACGATGTTTAAAATGGCAGGTAATGCTCAGCCAGCAAAGGAATGCATGGTATGTATGGCAAAGTGCCCATTAGAATAAGTGAAGGTGTGGGTAAATTAGAATCTGAAATCCTTTGCATGCACCTATGAGAGTAATTTTACATGCAAACAGTGTGAACATGATCTGTAGTTAAATCATGAAAAGTATTTTCCAGCTAAGGCAGGTGTGCATGACTATTGGAGCCACCTGTGCTTGTTGGACTAATATTCTTCCAGGAGAATTAAAAAAATATTGCCTGGTTGGAGCCATTCAGACTCTGATTGACCTCTTAGATAAACCTAGGCAACCTCAGAGAGTAGGTTTTGCAGGGATTATCAAGAGGTTTATCATGCAACATAGTAGAACCAGTGAACTATAACCTTGTTGACCAAAACATAAACGAGTATTCTCTTGCTGTACATGTCCAAGCATCTACAACGAAGCCTGCGACCAGCAGGAAGATCAGGCATGGTGAACATGTTCTGGGTACCCTTCCCCATCCTTAGACGACATACCAAGGCAACATTTTAAAATCCTCATCTTTACCAACCACTTCTACAAAATTTCCATTAATGGCTGCACTCAACTTCACTTCCACCATTTCCTCCCCATCATCCTCGTTTTTACCTCCTTGCATTACTCCATTTGTTCAGGTGGTGGACACCAACACTGATTTTGGGGACTAGAACTTATTTTCCATTATAAAATTTTGGCCCAGGTCAAGAGAGAGAGAGAGAGAGAGAGGCAGAATGGAAGAAAATTTGATTGGGAGAAAAATAAGAAAACAGTGACGAATAGCAGGGATGAAAAAGAACCTGCAAGAAAGAGATAAAGATATAAGGCGTGTAGTGGGTGTACTAAAGAAGCATAAGGTGGAAACAAGACTAGGTAGCCTTAGTTATTGTTTGTTTGGTAGTGCCAGTAGTGGGCGCCTGAGAAAAGCATACGGCGCACACTGTTTTTTTCTTTTTTTTAATTAAGCTCTTCCTTCTTTTTCATCACCCATGGGTAGATTGAATCTCAGCTGCTTTGTTGCCCTCTGCGGCTAAGTCCACACTGCATAAATCCTTCAATATAAGGGATAAAGTACCCCCTGCCATACATTATGAGGATATTGTCACCAAGGAGTTCCATATCCATATAGAGGAACGAGGCCAAAGGCTGAGTTCCTTTACAAGGTTATGGAACTCCAAGGTGACTTACAATATCTTTATCATGTACACCATGGGGTACGTTGTCCCATATAATACATTGTCACACCATCACCTTTCCCATAAAACACTTAAAACCTTGGTGTGTAGCTCCTTCATATGAAAGAGCAAGCATGTTTGCAAACATAAAGAATAAAAATAAAACCTCTAGTGCAAAATTAAACACATCATAAACCTGTTAGTTATTTGTTGCAAACAGATATTACAAACAGTCAGAAGTCAGTTTAAATTTAAAAAAAAGTTGCACTAGCATGGAATGTGGAGAAACATGCAGAAAGTTTCTACCTTTTCTATAACTATCTAAAGAGTGCAAAAAATATACATCCTCTCTGCTTGTCATTGGAATCTAAAAAATTGAGAGGAAGAAAGAAAAGCAACTTCTGTTATCCTTGCTCTAAACAACTGCTTCAATTAGCGCCGTGACCTCACCTGTCTTTCAACTGGGCTGCTGGCTCTGGCAGCAGGCATTGTGACATCAGAACTCAACTGTTGTAATTCATAATAGTCGAGTTCTGACATCTTTCCTTTATAATCAACAACTTATTAGTGACTGGATTTTATACAGGGATTACAGAATCCTATGTATTATATGATAACATACAATAAAATATAAAAAACTTACTTTCAATTATATTACAGAATCATTTGTAGACTCATTTATCTCCTTTGCTCTTGAAACATTGTATCACTTTTTAGCACAGCGTTGATTTTCAGTCCAACAATCGTCATCTGGAAGATTTTAGTATTCATTCCTTCATTCTCCCTGTCATCATCCCACTTGCTGGTCAGAAAGATAGCTATACACATTTTTATATGTTGCCTAACCACCAGTTTGGCTTAGCCCATCACACAATTCCTTGCAGGACTGCACTTCTCTCCGGATATGCCAATTTGTCTTTAGAAAGCCCCTCTATAAGATCATGATGCATGTTCCACAGCTGTTGTATTCGAGTATTTCCGTTGTGTATCAACCAACAGCTCATACATGGCTTGTGCACACTGGAAACTTACCAGCCCAATCTTGTCCAGCCCAGGGGATGCTCCTCCGCAAATGCGGCGGAGCTAATGCCCTACTGGCTCAGAGCCAGCAGCTAAAAAATAAAACAATATTTAATTATCTTTTTATTTTTAAGCAGCTGGCTCAACCAGAGTGTGCAGGTAGGGGCGGGTGGAGCTGGGGCATGGGAGGGGGAGGAGGAGTGCTATGAGCACTCTCTAAGTGCCCATGTGTGTTTGGCCGGCCGTGTCAGACACACATGCACACTTAGGTTTCTCTAACTCGGCTGTATTGAACAGCCAGGTTAGAGAAACAGCACAGACTCCTTGTGCCTGCAAGCATCTTTTCAGCCCGCTCAGGCCAATCCCTGTGCTGCTCTCATAACATGAGAGCTGCGCAGGATTGGACAGGGAGTCTGATGCAGCCCCAGTGCCTGCTGGGACAAGGAAGAGGAAAGACCAGGCGTGACACAGGACGCAGCCGGCAACTTAAGGTAAGTTTTCCTCTTTTTATTTTTTATTACTAAACTACCCTACCCCCGTGCTCCCCCTCAGACGCGCTCCCCTACCCCACCCTCCCACCTTTTGTATATGGCGGCGGCCACTGGTGCAGCCACACAGTGTCTGCATACACTGACTTTGTGCAAAGTACCACCCACCAACTCTTGGGCACCGTCCTATCCTGCAGTGGCATAACAAAACTTGAGGGGGCCCGCCTGCAAAGTGCATAGAGGTGGGCCCCTACGCTTCGGACTCAGTCAGGAGCTTTCAGGATCGCCCGTGCATAGTGCCGGAGGAGGCCCCCTGGAGCTCAGGGCCCACTCTGCACCAAGTGGGTTGTGGGGGGCTATTGTCATGTCACTGCTATCCCAGTGTTACTCTGTCAGCACATTGATATGTGCTGCACACCCTGACCCTCACACTCCAGTGCCATGCAACATTCTGGAGACCATCGCTATCTGTAATAAAGCCCTAGTGCCACCAGTGCCTTAATGCAGATATACACAATGATGGCACTTCTATGCCCCTCACTCTTGCATTGACTTGGCTGGCCAAGAAAGAGGCTTGAGCAGAGAGTCACCGCATCTTGCACCTGCATGTTGCCTCTAATAGCAATTGTGAAGAACCACAGGTGCACAGAGTTTAACAACAGTAACCCCCCAGCAGGTGATGGGGTCCCAATCCTTATGGGTCTTCCACCAGAAGCCAGTTAATTTGTTTATTGAGCAGTCAGTCCTGCATTTTATACTGCTAAAGTGAACAGATGAAAGAAACCCTTGTTCCCGCCCATTTATGTTTTTTAAAGAGCTTTATTTTGGCATTACCTAAATTATCTGCTGAATAAAGATGCCTAAGATAAATGGTCTTGTAAGCACCTGGGATAAGAATAAATATTTAGGATTGATGAATACAGCATGGAGAATGGAACTAGTGAGTGCCCTCTCTACTCCATCTGTGGTCTCAAGGTGCACCAGAGGCCAGTAATTGAATACGCCGACTCTATATTACGTGGTTGAGGGGCAAACAGAAGAACATGGGCAGTTCTTTCTACTTCTCACAGGTTAGGGTTCTTTCGAGGCTGTCAGCGGCAAGTTTAGCTTTTTTCCATCCTTTTTGCCAATGAAGAAGTTTTGGAAATCAGCAAAGTTGCAGAAGCATTTGCCAAACACACTCCATACAGGAACACATCCACCAACCTTACTGTTCAGTTACAACTGGTTAACTGAAGTGGCACACGCCACACCACTCTACCCTCAACATTCCTCTTCAATCAAACGTGACCCTAGGGCAGACTTCTCCAATGAGTAGCTCGTGATACTGGTAGCTAGCTCTCCAGCTACCTGGAAGTAGCTCTCCTCTGTGCAACACAGCCTACAAAATTAGAACCTTTTGCTTGGTTGAATTTATGTGTGATGAAATTGTGTAT
Source organism: Calotriton arnoldi (assembly GCA_963921515.1). NCBI lineage: Eukaryota > Metazoa > Chordata > Amphibia > Caudata > Salamandridae > Calotriton > Calotriton arnoldi. The sequence continues at coordinate 1,848,946 of CAWUFW010001370.1, forward strand.
TCAAGACAAAGGGGTCGATTCCGATTCGGGCCGGAAAAAGCACCGACCGACTCGGATCCGGAAAAAATACCGACCGACACGTACCAGTGGCGCCCGACACGCCAAGTACGATGCAAGCCGCGATAAATCCGACCGACACGTCAGGAAACCAAGCCGACCGACCGAGCCGCTCGGAAAATTGCAATCCGGCCGGAAAAACACGCGAATCCAACCGACCGACACGCACCCGGAACAAATCCGACCGAATCGTACCCGCCAACTCCAACCCGCAAAGTACGATGCAAGGCGCGAAAACACGACCGAGTCGGACGGAGGACAAGCCGTACGACCGACACGCATACAAAACCGAGCCGAAGCAACACAATACACCGCGACCGACGCGTACGCAGCATACAAAACTGCACAAACACAGCGTGAACGAAACGGAAAACACCGTACGAGACCAATGCAGGGTCCGACTCGGTCACAAGAACGTTTCCAACATACACAAACAGCACAAAGGAAAAATCAACCAAAAAAAGGCCAAACAAGCAATTACCAAGCCAATAAATACTGGGGGGTGGGGACAGAGAACAAAGACACACCCACAACTCCACCTATATAAAGGACACAAATCACTACCATGAGCCTTTGCAAATGCCATTTCACTGCCAGCACCCAAGAGAAAGCAACCACACACCCACAGCTCACCCCTCACACAAGCCACACACCATCAGCACACCAACAAATACCTACCTCACATACACCCAGCAAAACACACACTCACACACCCTCACCTGCACACCAACACACACATCACTCACCATCACCACCCATCACCATGCCCCCCAAGAAGAATCCCAAGTTCCTAGATTGTGAATTGGAAGTCCTGGTAGACGAGATCCTCAGGGTGGAGCCACAGCTGTTTGGCACTCTGGTCCAACAGACCCCCATGTCGCAGAAAACCAAGATGTGGGAGAGGATCATCAACAGGGTGAACGCCCAATCATCATGTCGGCGCACAAAGACGGACATCCAGAACAGGTGGTATGACGTGCGCAGGAGGGTACGGGACCTGCTGAAGATAGACTACATCAACAGCCAACATACCGGCAGTGGCCCTCCTGCCAAGCCAATATACCTCAGGCCCTGGGAGGAGAAGGTGCGGGCCATCCTTCCGCCAGTGAGCGTATATGGACTAGAGAACATCCCAGAGCCTGGTGAGTACACAACAAATGTACACAATAAACTGCCACAAAACACACACATCACTGTCAAGGGGAGAGTCAAACCATGCACACATAGCAATTACACAGCAACTAGAACAGAATCATCCCAAAATGTGTATGTCAGTCAGATAAACACAACACATGCCATCAAAAAAGTCACATCCAACTGTGCCAACACATGTACAAACACAACCACAACTACAGCTAGGCAGTGGCACAAATAGAACTAACACACACATCCACACATGTAGCCACCACAACAACACCAACACACAGTGAAGACCACTCAAAGGAAGGAATTCTGTGTATGCTGGCCAAGTCAGTGTAGCCAATAGCATCATGGGAGTCGCAGTCACACATATTGCCCCCCCACAACTGTCCCATCAACACCACCCTGAACCATGCTCACATCACAGGGAGTGGAGAAGGACTCACAAGATGGCTGACACTGGCTACTGCTGTGGGGAGCACAAGGCCCTGCTGGCAACTGTGCACCAACAAACAGCAGGACACCACTGACTGACATCCTGAGAGACAACTTCCACTCCCTGCAATGCAAGCACGTTCCATGGTGGGATATCTGGCTGGCTGGGTGGGAAGGGGGACTTGCAGCACTGACTATAGTCACCAGCACCTCCCCTCACCCCCCCCAACACAAACTCCACAGTACCCACCTGGTAGAATGCAATGCCCTCCATCCTAACACAAGATCCCACAAAGCACCACCACCCTGGGTTATGTTGTGTGAAGCACAGGGACACTCTTGGGACTCTTAGCCAAACAACTGCCAGGACAACACTCCCAGCCATCCTGTCAGCACAGCCAGCCCACCCCACAGGGAAGCAGAGTCAAAAGGAAGGAAGCATGGGCATGCTGGGAAGGGGGGTGGAGGCAATAGCATGATGGGAGTCGTAGTCACAGACATAGCTCACCCCCACAACTGTCCCATCAACACCACCCTGAACCATGCTCACATCACAGGGAGTGGAGAAGGACTCACAAGATGGCTGACACTGGCTACTGCTGTGGGGAGCACAAGGCCCTGCTGCCAACTGTGCACCAACAAACAGCAGGACACCACTGACTGACATCCTGAGAGACAACTTACACTCCCTGCAATGCAAGCACGTTCCATGGTGGGATAACTGACTGGGTGGGTGGGTGGGTGGGAAGGAGGTCTGGCTGACAACCAAACACAATCAATGCAGACCATGTTCACACCCCAGAGAATACATAGAAATGCCCAAATAATGCAGGACAATGTGCCACACCAATATCAACCCCTGACTGTGACGACTTAGGACAATACAATGTACAGGCCCGCACCCCGAGGCACAGTCACAACTGTCAGGTGTGTCAACCACTGATGCCTGCAGAAACATGACATACATTGTTTGTGTCTCCCAAAAACAGGTGATGATAGGGACACAGCAGCAGACGCTGAGGAGTCCCAGTCCCAGGCTCAAGAGGATGCCGAGCTCACTGGCGTCGTACAGCCTCTGTCCTCCTCGGACGATGAAGAACAACCTGGCACATCCGGTGCAAGTCAACATGCTGCACCAGCAGGACCACCAGCTGCAGCACCAGCAGGTCCACCAGCTGCACCCCCTGCACCCACCCCTCCAACGACTGTCACCACGAATACCATCCCTGCCGACATGGACAGAATAAGGAACAACACCAGCGCAGTGACCCTGGACCAACCTGGGGCCATGGACACCACCACCACCACCAACCCCCAAGGTGGACCAGGGTTATCTGTGCGTGCAACTGCACACACTGCACATGTCAGCAGGGGTGGTGGGAGGGGTGGGAGACAGAGGTCGCTGCTTGCAGACGTTGCTGGTGTGCATGAAGACCCACAACTGGTACGCATAGCTGATGCGTACCAGTCCAGCACCGGAGAGCTCAGCCAGGTAGTGGGGCTCCTCAGAGACATCAAACAGCAGCAGGCTGCCCATCATGCCCGCTTGGACTCCCACATGTCCCAAGTGGAGTCACACATGTCACGTGTGGACTCCCACATGTCACGTGTGGACTCCCACATGACCCGCGTGGAGTCCAAGTGGGATGTACTACATGAGATGACGGCGGTGCACAGGGACATTTTACAATGCCTCCGCCAGATGAACAGCAACCAGTCCACACCTCCCTGTGTGCCAACAACATCTGGTACCGAACAAACAGCAACTGCCACAGGGAGGGAGGAGGACTCTGGCGGAGAGTCCCCTGCACCGCAGCAGCCTGCACTTGAGGGCCCCCCCCAAGAAGAGGGGTCGTCCGAGGAGGGGAAAGTGAGAGGCTGATGGCCAAGCGCAACTCCCAGGAAGCCTGAACCTGTTCTGGATTTTCGCCTTTGTGCACAGACTGTTCACCCTGTTGATGGCAACACTACTCCCACACATAGCATGGGGAGTACAAGTTGGAACAATGTGTCAGACAACTGTGGCCCCGATACTGGGGATCCTGTCTACCTGGACTTTCTATTCATCTAGGAACTTGGGATTGCAAGATTCATGTACAGCACAATCCATCCTATGCACTATTATCACAATAAACACACTAATACACCATACTTGCCTCTGTCGTGATTCCAACGTGGGTGCTGTTATGGGGATGATGAACTGCAAAATTACACAGTGTATGCGAACTGCAACAGCAAGGACAACACAGGCATGTGAGTACAGGCAACGTGACACATATGAGGGAGACACACCACCAGGGCTACACAACACATACACACCTAGGCCATCTGACTCATTGCCTACACTGATGTTGCCAGGGAAGACGGTGCAATGCACAGACACCACACCCATTCCCAGTTGTAGTCAAGTAGCCCACAGGTGCAGTAAGCAAATGGCAGTCAAATGTGTGACCACAGACAACGCACATCACTAAGTGAAGCACAGGTTTATTACACAGTAGCAACATGCCGTAACCACTACAGATGCAAGGTAACCCCACCTGGTAGCGGGCACACAGTCAACAACTGTAGACAGAAGGAAGTCCATGGGTGTGGCGCACATCACCTGTAGGGACACAACAGCTACCAGCCTGGATGTGCAATCACGTCGTCGGTGGACACAGTTGACCAAACGAATCTGAAAGTACCCTGTGAAGGACAGAAATGACACACAGTCAAAAGCAATGCAGTACAGGACAGAACAGCAAAACTCATGCACAATACATGTTACAAGATACCCACCCAGAACCAAGTTAGCATGTCAACACTGTTGGGGAGTACAGCCCACCTGTCACCACACATCGCAACACACATCCTGTCAAGTAGCCCATGGACACACTCCAACAGCACCAGAGCACCACCCACACATCATGCCAACTCACATCATTCACATGACACCTCAGGATACTCACATTCAGCTAAAGAAGTTGGTGATGAGCTGTGTGCGGACATCACCATCACCATCATCATCATCATCGTCACTGGCATCGTGGTCCAGGCCAGGATCCTCCACAGGTGGCGGATGTTGGTCATCGTCATCCTGGATGAGAGGCAACTCCTTCCGCACTGCCAGGTTGTGGAGCATGCAGCAGACGATGATAATCTTGCACACTTTCGCAGGGGCATATGGGAGGGACCCTCCGGTCTTGTCCAGGCAGCGGAAGCGGCTCTTCAGGAGACCAAAGGTCCGCTCAATCACTCTCCTGGTCCGACCATGTGCCTCATTGTAGCGCATCTGGGCAGGTGTCACAGGGTTCCTGAGGGGTGTCAGCAACCACGGCATGTTGGGGTATCCCGAGTCACCTACGGACAGACAAGTGCACATCAGCTGACTTGGAAAAGTGGGCGGAATACTACAGATCAGATCACACACAATGGCACAAAGTCAGTACACACCGACAAGCCAGGCACGCTGGTTCTGCATCTGTGCCATCAACCTGGGGATGCGACTACTCCTCATCACAAAGGCATCGTGTGCTGAACCAGGGAAACGGGCACACACGTGTGTGATGGTCATGTCTGCAAGACACACCACCAGTGCATTGACCGAGTGGTAGTGCTTGCGGTTCCTGTAGGCCTGCTCCTGGGCCTGTGGTGGTACCAAAGCCACATGTGTCCCATCAATGGAGCCAATTACATGCGGCATCCTCCCCAGGGCATAAAAGTCACTCTTCACGTCAGTGAGTCGTCGCAGTCTAGGGAAATAGATGTACCGGTTCAGGAAGAGCAACATTGCCGCCAAAACATCGCGGAGCACACGGCTGAACATGGTCTGTGACATCCCACCAGCAGACGCCACAGTATGTTGGAAGGTACCGGTGGCAAAGAAGTGTAGGGCTGCCATCACCTTCACCTTGGGGGTCAGCGCTGTAGGATACGGCCGGCCAGGCTGCAAATGTGGGGACAACTGCACTGCAAAATCCTCAATCAGCTGCCTGGTGAAGCGGTACCGTCGGATGCTGTCCCGTTCCACCATCGTTGCCAGGTCTGGGAATGGCCGATGGACAGCAGGAGCCCTGCAGTGCAGAGGAGAAGTAAGCAAGATCGTCAGTCACCCCACATATGCGGCATTGAACACACTCAAGATCCCAACATACATCATCATGAGGCACAACTACATGAAGTGTGCAGTACCGGAACGACATTTATGGTACATACATGGCCAACATCTGTCAACACGGTCCTACAGGTGGCATCAATTTGTCCCAGGTTGGCCCATTGGATATCATGATGCTGTGTCACAGTCACCCCCCAGTGACATGTGAGGACAGATGTGCCCCAGGCACCACAGCTCAACGACAGGCACATTCCCAGGGACCCTGTAATGCCACATGGACACTGGCATCACCTGGAGTATCATGTGTACACCACAACAAAACAAACATGACCCCCACAGGTAGTGGCCACACTTGCCATGGCAGGAGAGCCATGGACGTCTGTGACACACACGCACAACATCAGAGTCCATGCACACACAACGTGGATGTGGAGACTGTCTCCCATTGTGCACATGAAATCAGAGACATTGTAAACACTACATGCACAAAGACTGTGGAGGGCCATCACTATTGTGCCACTGGGACACCCTGGCTCAAACATACCGTCCCACATGGGACTCACGGGGTATGTGACATGACATACACAAACACCACTGTGAAATGTGACCATGGCACATGCACAGATATGAACAGTTGCACATCACAGTGGTCACGTACACGTAACACCCAGGATCCTGTCCCCATTAACACGTGCACAGCCTGGGGGTGGCTGCCCACAGGTGACACCCACAGGACAACATGTACACCAACATACACACAATAGGAAATGCAGCCTTACATGCCTTATGATAAGGTTTGGACAGGCTGTCGTGATGTAGGTGTGCCCCTCACTCCCTGGGAGCTATCTGTGGCTGGCATATGTCCATCTGAGACAGGCATGCTGACATATGCCAGTCACATGTACAGTGATGCGTTGTACTGCAATGGACCGATCGGTGCCTCCGGCCGGCCCATTGCATTCAATGTGTGCGGGTACGCGTTGTACCCCTGTGCGCGTTGAACAGCAATGGACCGATCGGTGCCTCCGGCCGGCCCATTGCTTTCAATGTGTGCGGGTACGCGTTGTACCCCTGTGCGCGTTGTACCTCAATGGACCGATCGGTGCGCACCCATTGACAATGGGCTTGCCTGGCAACGGACGCGTTTTCGAATATTCGAACGAGTCGGTTGCTGGAAAATCAGTTGGTCACCCACAACAATGTTGCAAAATCATGTATGTCATGAAGTTGAAGATTTGAAGGATGCTGTGGGCGTGTTTTGGTGCTGCTATTCCATGGATTGGCCAGATTCAGAAGATGCAAACGACTTGGACCTATCACTTTGGACACAAGGGACAGTATCTGCCTCTCCAGCACATATATATTGCTGCATGTTCCCCTGAGAGCCCACTTGCCTGCACTACATGCTCCAGGACGACATCTGCCACTGCACTGCTGCTGTCTCTGCCCCTCTGGACCCTGCAATGGCACGTACTGTGGAGAGAGCCCCAGCCTTCAGCCTTGAAGAGAACCAGGCCCTGCTGGACAGCCTACTTCCACAGTACAGCAAGCTGTATGGGACACCAGGGGAGCAGGTGAGTGTTCTGTGCACTGCCTTTCTGAATGTGCATTTTGTCTGACTAGCAAGGCTGAGAGTCAGCACACCACTGGCTAGCAGGCTCACTGAGTAGTTGTCACCCCCCATAGTGTGTAGTGACTTGCACTGGACAGGTATGGTGCAGTGACAGTGCTTCTGAACAGGGTTTTACTCCCCATGCTATGATACCATGTAGTGACTTCTGGAAAACTGTCCATGGGCAGCCGTGCACTGCCTGGGTACACCATGTGCCCCTGTGATTGCGACATGTATATGCAACTGTGTCATGCACGGATATGTTGCATGTGTAGTAATGTCCTTATCACTTTGTCATCCTGACAGGCTTCTGCCCATCGGAAGCATGAGATCTGGAAGGACATCGTCCGGGCTGTCCGGTCCGTGGGGGTCTACAAGCGCCGGATCCGCAACTGCCAAAAGAGGTGGCAGGACCTTCGGGGCTGGACCCGGAGGATTGCACGGGTCCAGCTGAAGCTGTCGCCTCCTCGCAGGAGGGGCGGAACACGGACCCTGACCCCCACATGCTCAGGATCCTGGCGGTGGTCTTTCCAGACCTGGATGGGCAGCTGAAGGCCAGAGAGCAGCAAGGAGGGGGTGAGTCAAAGACTGCACTGTGTACTCTGTCTAACATGTTATGTGCCCTCCTCGGGCCAGGTTGAACTGCCACAGTACAGCAGTCATGTTGTCCAGGAGCCATGTCCCTCTATTGTGCACTGCCCACTCCTCATCTGATACCCAGGTGTGGCCCTTACATGCAGGGAATTCTGTCACTTAGGACTGTGTCCTTGCAGTTTGCTTGACTCAAGGTGGGAGACAGCATCTGTTTCCCTGACTCTGTGGTGGGCATCATGGGTGGGTCCATTGCTTACACAATGCCTGTATTCTGACATGTATTCAGCGTGTTACTTTGATCTGTGGTCCAATTGCTGAGCTGATCCACCACATGTGGCTGGGGTACCTGGCACACACCCATGCTGCGGGTGGGAACAATGTTTGGGCCCCAGGAGTATGTATATGACGTGTGTCACACATACTTAGCCAGCTGCCTACAGTCCAGGGCTCATCCCTCATTCATGTGGGGCTGGACAGTCATGCCTACTCCAGGCCATACAATACACTCTGTACTCCCACTCCCGTGTATCAGAGGACACATTGTGCACAGTGATTTGCCCCTCAGGTGTCTGCCTCTGTGTCAGTGTGCTGTGGATTAGTCGCCAGGACTGCTGTGGAGTTTCTTGGTAGGGGCTCAGCATGCCACTGGAGATGTGACCATAGGAGACGATACTTGTGTGACACATAGGTGTCTGATCAGCTGCCCATGCAGACTGGGGCATGTAAATGTGAAGTTCAGGCAGCTGTTCCCCATGCACAGCAGAGTGTGAGGGGCTCAGGTTCCGAGGGTAGTGTCACAGGTCTCCCATATGTCCAATAGGTATGACCTGGACAGATGAGGGTTAAGAGGATGTGTTGTGGGGGGATGTACATGTGCACTTGTGCAGCTCCAGGACTTGCATTCCCCATGACCTACTATTGTGACACAGTGCAGAGTGTTGTTGTCTGGCTGCAAAGTCATACATCACTGAGACAGTGATGTATGACTTTGCAGTCATGCCTCCGCCATGGCATGTGTCTACTGATTGGTGATCCTGCAGGGGAGTGACATGTGCTACATGCACACCATAGTGGCGCTGGCTATCAGGACATGGGTGCATCATGGTGTCTGTCGCTGGTATGCATCACATGCATTTCCTATTTGACTCTGGGCATCCCTTACATCCGTAAACCTGTACTGACTCAGTGGCAAGAGCTGTGATGTGTCCACACCGTGTCCTCTGCACTGTCCAACTACTGTGTACTTGGTGCATGTGTCAACACTGGGGTGTTGCAATCCAACAGACACCAGACAGATGGGTGCAAGGCCATGTGGGATGTGAGTGCCATGCTTGGCATCAGACTGACAATTGACTTCTCCTGTTCAATTAGTGCACTTTTAGCAATGCACAACTAATGATGCCAGGGCTTGCTCTGTGATGTGCTGTGCTCACAGTGGTGTGTGCGTTATGTGCAGGTGACTGATGTCTGTCTGTTTCCCCATTGTTTGCAGATACATCCACGGCCACGGAAGGGGACAGCTCCACGGACCAGGAGGAGCCGGAGAGCCAGACTGGGTCAGCAGCCGAGGAGTGGTCGGAGGGACCCAGTGGCACGGAGGGCGAGGGGAGCCACACCGAGGAGTCCTCAGCAGCATCCACCTCAGCTGAGGACCAGAGCAACTCGGAGGATGACTCCCTTGTGGAGGCGGGTGTCAGCAGCCACCACACCCCAGCTAGTGTTGCTGTCCCCGCCACCACCAGCACCACCACCGCCCTCCCATCGGCTCCCATTCCCCAGGTCCGTGGAGGCTCCCATGTCCGGGAGCGTGTCTCCTTTGGGCCAGGCACCGCACCCCCTGCCCCTGTGTCCCCTGCTGCCCTGAGTGAGGAGTCTGTGTACCTCCTTCGCCAGCTCCATGTAGGGCAGACAGCCATGCTGAGTGTCCTCCATGCGCACACCGCGCTGTTGACTCAGCTGGTGTCGTTCATGGAGGGCATCTCATCGGGCATGTCTGACCTACAGAGGGGCAATAGGTCCATGGACTCCTCCCTGACGGCAGCAGTGTCCCTCCTCAAATGGTCCCTCACCCCTCCTGCCTCTGCTCCATCCACACTCCCCAGCACCTTACCCATCCCAGGCACACACACACTGGCACACACCAGCACACACACATCCAGCACACTGACACACACGCCAATGACAAAACGCACACGCACGCACATTCAGGGGACTGAAGCCAGACTCACAGGGGATGGGGCCCTGGAACACACACACGCATCCACATGCACTGCGCAGTCCTCAGTTCCCTCTCCCTCCAAAGCACCCTCCCTTGCCTCACCTGCAACCCCAAAGTCACAGCAGCTCTTCCTCTGTGACCTCGGCCTCTTCCCCACCGATGAAGCTGCTCCAGCATCCCGGGGAAGAGGAAGCCCACCCACACGGAGCAGAGTGCCCCTCGCCCCCGGACACCCTCCCCCAGGCGCAGACGGACTGAGGCCCCCACCCGCAAGTCCCCCGGAGTGCTAAGAGCAAGACCCCGCCACCGCCCTGCAGCTCAGGCACAAGGTCTCCGTCCTCCATCCCTCAGGCCCCCACTGCACAGGTGCCCCCACCACACCCTGCCCCAGGTTCCCCCACCCACAGATATACCATCCCCAAGATGCTCCGGCCTTCTCCCCCTGCCACTTGCTCTCCCAGCACCACACCCCCGCTGCGCTTGTCTGTGCCACTGATGTGGTGAGGGTGTCCCCCCTCTGTCCAACCCACCTTGCCTGTTCCCCATTCTCCTCCCCTGGAGGTAGGCACTGCAGTGGAGTCCACTACCGCCCTGTCTGACTTGGGCACTGCAGTGGCGGACCTGTCCACCCCATCTGCAGGGTCCACTGCAGTTGTGCCGGCACCCACGACATCTGTGTCATGCCCCCCAGTTGTGCCGGCACACACCATGTCAGACACCTCCACTGCAGTTGTCAGTGGCTCTCCAGCACCCACCACCCCTTCCCTGACTCCCCTGGTGAGCCCTGATCCTGTCCCTGCGGTGCCTGGCCTGCCCCCCGGTTGCCCCTCCTAGTGGATTGTCCCTGGTATTGTGCAGGCATGCGTAGGGTGACATCTGCCAGTGTCACCCTGTTTGAACTTTGACAATGGACTGGCCATTGGCCTTTGCTCTTTTTCAGGACTTCGTTTGGCCTCAACACATATGCTGAATAAAGCAACTTTCTTTTCTCTAGTGCTCATGCTTCAGATGTACATGTTGTTGGTGCAGCTAACCATGCCCTTGCTGCAGTGATGGTGATATCTGGTCTCATGATTATGAAGTGTTACTGTGCAGGAACCCATGTGGTCCAGGGGGAATGTGTCCTATCATGTGGTGTATCCATGTCATCAATAGCAGCATCTGAGGGTGTCATGTGTTCAGTATTTGGCAATGGGTTTCCTACTTACATTGGCAATTTCATATCTGTGGCTTCCACCCCTGCACATCTGTTGTGCCTGCCATCGTTGCATTTGTCTACTTCCCTGACCGTGTTGCCATCTCCAGTGGACATGCAGGTTTGGGCATCAATGGGGAGGGACTCATCCGTGTAGTCAGTGCAACATTGCTATACAAGTGTGTTGGATCTGTGCTGATGATTCCGTTGGCACATCCATGACCAGGCTGATGTGATGGGAGCCCTCATTTGGTGCTAATTGTTGATTGTGTGACCAAGTGCTCAGCTGACATGATGGGGCCCTACTGAGGCAACATATGGCACAGCTTTCCTCACACAGGAGTGGAGTCCCCTCATGGCAGTGTGTACACGTGTGACATTGCCTGCGCCCAAGGTGTGTGTTGTATGTGCATGTCTGTGTGTTCACTTCCATTCATCTGCGCATGCTGTGATCCCTAGTGTTGTACCTGTTTGTGATGCTTGCTGACTTGAGCTATGTTCCCCCAAAGTCTTCTCCCTGTGTTCTCTGTGATGTGGGTGCATGGCACATTACTGGTCATCAGGGTGTCACCCATAGGTGTGTTTGCTGTCAGGGCAGAGTTTGTGTGCTGACGCAGATGGGTCACAGTCAGGTTTCCCTTTGGCACTTGTTGTTTGCCCCTGTCATGTGATTTCCAGTTTGTGTTATCTTTCAGTGATTGTGACACGTTGTGTGTGTGACTGCTGGCACTCCTTAGGGTCCGGGCTGCAATGTTGGTTGTTGTCTATGTGTGTTCTTTGTGGGTGACCTTGGCTTCTTCATTGGTGTGTGACTGTGGCTGGGATCCCATTGGTCGGTGTGGTATTGCCGTCATGTCCATGTACAGCGTAGTGTGCAGTGTGTCAGACATTCAGGAGTCTTGTTGAGTGTCCATGTGTGATGTGTTTCTACACCTTGGTTCCCACCCACCACCCTGGAATAGTCATGGGTGCATGTGCAATGTCACCAGTGCATGTGTACTTCACTGCTGCACATTGTTGGAGGTCGAGGGGTGTGGTCTTGAGTGTGTGCAGATGAGAGTCGTTGCCCAGCTAGTCCCCTGCCTCCATGTTGGCCTTGGCTTACTGGCCATGCTGATTGATTTGTGCTTGTGTAGGTGTGATGGTAGTTTGTTGCTCAGGACACCTGACTGTGGTTCACAGTGTGAACGACATTTAGCTTTGTCATCACAGTGGTATTTTTCTTCAGCCCAGGGTCACCACATTGTGGGGGCCCTGGGGGTGGTGCTGTGGTGTGTCTGTGACTTGCTGTGTCAGTTGTTGTTCCTACGTGCCTGTGTGACATGTGTGTTTTGTGCTCCCTCTCACCTGTCAATGCCTGCTTGCCCACATAGGGGATTTGGATCCATGAGTTACCTTAGTGTGGCAGTGTATGCACATCTGTATGATTGGTATTCAGCTCTCCTCATGTGTTGTGTTGTTGCCTGGGGACACTGGCACCCCCACCCCTCACCTGCTGTGTATGATGACAGTGTTGGTCTGCCTGTTTGTGTTTGTGCATCTGCACCACTGCATTGGCATATCTTGGGTGTGCCATTGGCTGTATGTTGTTTGGTGTGTTTCCCCTGCTGTCCCTGGGACTCCTAGGTCATCGGTCAGCACAGTGATCATGGTTTGTGTGTCCCATTGCTGCCATGGTATGGTATCTGTTCACCTCACATCTGCTGTCTCCACAGGGTATCTGCATTTGTGTGCCCATTGGTGCAAATATGTGGGTCTGCATTCTGATGGTCACTTCTGTCATTGTGTCATTGATGACTGTTGACGGTCTCAGCCCCCATGGGTGTTGTTTGTCTGCACATGGCCAAAGGAATGTCTCATTTGCACTGCAGTATTTGGCTCCCCCAATTTATGTTGCAATGGGACACATACACTACTTTGCCACAGATGAGTTTTTGGTTCTGTGACCAGGAATGATCCATGCAGTTTGGCAGATGCAGCTCTTTCTTTGTCAACAATTACCTTTTGGTCACTGTGATGATGAGGGTGTAGACCCCATTGCCACAATGGTCAAAATGTGCTTCAGCTATGGACCCCACACTTCCCTTTTGGTCACTGTGATGATGGGGGTTTAGACCCCATTGCCACAATGGTCAAAATGTGCTTCAGCTATGGACCCCACACTTGCCTTTTGGTCACTGTGATGATGGGGGTTTAGACCCCATTGCCACAATGGTCAAAATGTGCTTCAGCTATGGACCCCACACTTGCCTTTTGGTCACTGTGATGATGGGGGTTTAGGCCCCATTGCCACAATGGTCATGGGCTGCTTGCATTGTGGGTGCCACACACATATATGTGTGGCACATGTGCTAGGGGGTCACATTGTATGTTCAATGTCATGTTCGGTGTTGTAGGCATTTGACACAGCCTGCTCACACGCTTGTCATGGTGGTGGGGGATGTCTTAATCTTGCATTCCCTAGGTTGTGGTGTGCTTGTTGTGTCATGCATTGTCCATCCTATGAGTGGGGGTGGTAGTAGTGGTAGGCATCCAGCCCCCTGGCTAAGGGTGGTAGTAGTGGTAGGCATCCTGCCCCCTGGCTAAGGGTGGTAGTAGTGGTAGGCATCCTGCCCCCCTGGTTGAGGGTGGTAGTAGTGGTAGGCATCCAGCCCCCTGGCTAAGGGTGGTAGTAGTGGTGGGCATCCTGCCCCCTGGCTAAGGGTGGTAGTAGAGGTAGGCATCCTGCCCCCTGGCTAAGGGTGGTAGTGGTGGTGGGCATCTGGCACCCCCTGGCTAAGGGTGGTTGTGGTGGTTGGCATCCAGCCCCCCTGGGTTGGGGTGGTGGCGCGCATTCAGGCCCCTGTGTGCATATGTGGCATTGGTGATGGGCATCCCGCCCCTATGGTGCTGCTGGTGTAAGTATATTCAGATTCCCAGTGTATGTGTGTGATGTGTCGTGTACGTGTTGTATGTGTTTTGTGGTTGGTGTCTGACTTACCTTCTGCGCCGTACGCGTCCGTGCCTGTTCCGGTAGTAGATGTAGAATATTGGTATGATCGGGACGAAGGGATTCATGGTTGGTTCGTGTCGTTCGTCCTTCTCGTTGCTTCGCGTCGTCCTCGCCGCTTGGCTTCGTCCTCGCCGCTCCGCTTCGTCCTCGCCGCTTCGCGCCGTCCTCGTCTGTGCTGTGTCTCGCCTCGTAGCCGTGGATCGTGTTGTGGCGCGATTCGGAGCTTATGTGCGCCTCTCCCGGATGCTTTGACGTGCCGTGCGTAGCGACGGGTTCGGGCGCGTACGGAAAGCGCATCGTACTTGTCCGGCCGGACGGGGCTGCATTTTCCCTTCCGTGCGACTCGATTCGGGCGTTTCCGGATTCGCCTCGGTCGGAGAACAGGACCTGGTTTGGGTGAGTACGGCTCGGCCGGATTCTTTGCTGTTGTGCGCATCGTACTTGCTCGTTCGGTGTGCTGTACGGATCGGTCGGGAAACTGGCTTTCGCATGGCTTTTTCCCAACCGAATAGTATTGGGTGCGCCTCCGACCGAGATCGGAATCGGCCCCAAAATGTGTAGATTTTGAGAACTCATAAGCTGATGTTTGGAGAAAAAAGGCTGGATTTCTGAAATATATTTCAAGCTGATTTTTTAGTACTGAATCACGCGGGGAGACTTATGACTACTATTACTTACTATGCCAGGGACATTGCAGCTTGTGCTATTATAGATTATTACACAAAAGGTTGGAGACCCCGGCACTAAAAAATGAGATAACTCCCCGGGCGTGGTCTTAGCCATCTGTCAGTCAATCAGGTAACTTTTTTCGATGTCTGTGGTTGCAGCAGGTAGTTAAAGACGGGACCTGACAAACTGTATTTCCTCCATGTCCATTGTCAATGGAGAGAATTCAAGGCAGAAAGAGCAGCTACTTTCCTATCCTATAGCGACCCATTTCTACATTTTGTGACACCCTAAGGAATGTTCAGCTCAACAAGAAAAAGTATAACTCTTCCATTAAGAATTATAAATTCCCAGGGTAGGCTATTATATTAAATGTAAAATCGAATGTCAGAGATGCAGAGGTAAAAAACAAAGCTGTACCGGTGTCTACATGAACTTAACTGATAAATGTGAATTTTCAGATGTATGAACAAATCTTAAATTATCTTTTTGGTTGTTTCCTACTGCTATACCCAGAAAGTTAATGAATACAAAGTATTTCTTTCCTGACTGCAAATTAAGCACACCCCACCCTTACACAGCCAAGCCTAGTTTGCCGAATAAATACGTTTTCATTACTTGCATAAAGAGACTGTGAAACGGCTCCATACTTGTAAATGCTTTAATAAATCCCCTACATTAAGGACATAACTTTAAAAGACAGTTATTTTTATTTATTAATTGGTACGAAATATAATAAAAATTCAAGCAAACGCTAAGTAGAAACACGATTTTACAGTTAGCGCAAATGTCAACATGTTAGGAAAAATTCGGTCTGGCTATGTTTTTTTTTCTTCTAATGAAAAAAGGTCGTAAAGCCATCAGCGATGGCCGCGAGTGAATCACTAAAGTGATTGCACAGTTGAAAATACAACAAGCATTGGCATAGCCAATAGGTCTCGCCTTTGGGGCCTTATAAGTGTTTAGGTAGAGCTATTGACTTTGCCAATGTGTTTAAGCTGTGCTGTAGAGAAGTGTGGCTGCTGTGCAGCATGCTGAAAAGTTGTAATAAAAAAGTGCCAGAAGCATTTTTGTTACCTTATATATGACCAAGAAGGCCAAGAGTCTGTGAGAGAGAGTCTGTGAGAGAGAGTCTGTGAGAGTCTGTGAGAGTCTGTGAGAGTCTGTGAGAGTCTGAGAGAGTGTCTGTGAGTCTGTGAGAGAGTGTCTGTGAGTCTGTAAGAGAGTGTCTGTGAGAGTCTCTGAGAGTGTGAGAGTCTGTGAGAGAGTGTCTGTGAGAGTGTGAGAGTCTGTAAGAGAGTGTCTGTGAGAGTGTGAGAGTCTGTAAGAGAGTGTCTGTGAGAGTGTGAGAGTCTGTGAGTGTCTGTGAGAGAGTGAGAGTGTCTGTGAGAGAGTGTCTGTGAGAGAGTGTCTGTGAGAGAGTCTGTGTGAGAGTCTGTGTGAGAGTCTGTGAGAGTGTCTGTGAGAGTGTCTGTGAGAGTGTCTGTGAGAGAGTGTCTGTGAGAGAGTGTCTGTGAGAGAGTGTCTGTGAGAGTATGTGAGAGTGTCTGTGAGAGTCTGTGAGAGAGTGTCTGTGAGAGTCTGTGAGGGAGTGTCTGTGAGAGAGTGTCTGTGAGAGTCTGTGAGAGAGAGTGTCTGTGAGAGAGTGTCTGTGAGAGAGTGTCTGTGAGAGAGTGTCTGTAAAAGAGTGTCTATTAGAGAGTGTCTGTGTGTCTGTGAGAGTGTCTGAGAGTGTCTGTGAGAGAGTCTCTGTGAGAGAGTCTCTGTGAGAGAGTGTCTGTGAGAGTCTGTGAGAGAGTGTCTGTGATAGAGAGTCTGTGAGTCTGTGAGAGAGTGTCTGTGAGTCTGTAAGAGAGTGTCTGTGAGAGTCTGTGAGAGAGTGTCTGTGAGAGTCTGTGAGAGTGTGAGAGTCTGTGAGAGAGTGTCTGTGAGAGAGGGTCTGTGAGTCCAGCTCTACCAGTAAAACAGAAGCGCGAGACGGTGTGCAGTCAGCTGAGTTTTCTCCATCTTATAGTCCACTATTGTTTTCGTATCCATCTGTTGAAAATGTCATAATTTGGTTTATAAGGCTGGCTAGTTTTTCAATATAGCCTAATATAAACGCTGAAAGGAAAAATAAACAGTTTCGACTAAGCGTCATTTGGCAAACACAGCATCATGTGTTTCTTAAAATAAAGCAGTCTAGCCGCTTTCAGTCACTAATTTACATTTAAACAATGTCCTTAAAAAGAACACATGATTATTGGAATGTTATGTATTTTACACAGCGCTTTGTATCTTGCATCTGTCACTGTGAGCTTCACAAAACTGCAGATTGTGGGTCACTGTCATCCAATATACTCCTTTTATAGTCCTTGAAATTATTTTGCATTTTAACTGGTGATAAAACGCCGATGTTTGCTGCAAGATCTTATACCGCTCGCCAGAAACAGCGCCTTAAAAGGAGGCACTGAGTCACGGCGCTGTGAATCTTTCTGCCAACAGTTTTACTATGTGTCATTTTGTTTCTAGAGAGAGTTTGTCGCTGTTCTCCAACTACATATAATGTAGTTAGCTCCTGTCTGTATTCTGACGAGACACTCTATGAAAATTAGGAGTTCCTTAGCCATGAGGCAACTGACAGAAAACATGTCTTAATGTGCTGAGTCTCATTGTAAATTGCAAGTGCAAAGATCACCACAGTTTCTTTTAACAATCTGCCTGCAGATTAACACAACTAACAGAAGCGGAAGCAAGCACATTTAGTGGATAACGTGTGTCAATTATATAAACAACCCGTGCGTTCAACAGTGTTAACAAATAAGTTAAAAGCGTCGTGGTCTCACATGATCTATTTATTTTTCAGTTCTACCGCACCCACGAACCTTTTTTCTTTTTATTAGAAGTTGACATTGGAGGTGACAGAAAAAGCAGCTCGTAAGATTTTCAAATGAAATAGGCGCCACAGACTGAAAGTGAGTGAAGTCAATGCCTCTCCATAAAATTATAAGGGCAGGAGCAGACGAAGGAAATAAGCAACAGCTCGGGAGGGGGAAGAACAGAGGCAAGAAGCAACAGAGGGGAGGGGGAGGGTCGAGGGATAGATAAACAAGCACCAGAAAATGTCTACTGTCTGAGGCGGCATTGGCTTAGTCGGAAGTGAATTGCTCCTTGAAGAATTCACCTCAGATGCTTCCGAAGTTAAGAATAACAAGCTAACGAGGAGGGAGGGGGAGAAGGGAGGGGGTTGAAGGGAGGGGGGTAGTGAGAGCAGACAGCAAGGTGGTGGAGGAGCATGATTCACACGCCGGAAGGCTTAATGAATTTGCAAAAGACAGCGGTCAAGGTTGAGGCCAATTGGGTCCTCGGGTAGCCAGAGCTACTATTAATTCAAAAGTAGTCTTAGTCTAGGTTTTATTAGTAAACAGAAAGTGCCAACAAAATTTGGAGAACAGAGTATGCGGGGACACAAGGTTGTATGAATGATATCACATTTATTAACATCATAAAAGGAGTATCATTCACATGATAGGAGCTAGTCCTGGTGCTCACACAGAGGGTGAAAAGTGCGTGAAGTGATAAGTGCTGGTGACTTAAAATTTACATTGCATTGACAACACTGTACAAAACTCCGTAGTTAATAAGGTATGTTTAAAGGAGTTTCGGTTGTGGAAGTCGACGGCGTTTCGATCTCCTTAGTTAGAGATCATCATCAGAACGAGAAAGCGTGTGAGCAGGTAGGATCTGGTAGCGAAACGAAGCGATTAAGGATCTTCAACGGGTCAGGATGACCGTGATGGTACAACCGGATGTAGTAATTGTAGGAGGTCTAGCCACTCAGCGAGGTTCGTAATGGTCGTAGGCAAGGGGGAGTCAATCACGATGAATCCAAAGAGCCAATTAAGTTCGAAAGAAGAGGGACTGGATCCTACTACTTCCAATGCAGACAGCATACAGTGAATGGTGCCGGAGTCTGGTAGAGCGGATTAGTCAGGTCCCCCCTACACGTGCATGTACGGCGCAACCCGCATCGACGCGAACACGCTGTAGGGGGCGCCCTTGTTCGCGTCGTGCCCATTGAGTCAATGGGAGCCCGTGTACGCGTCGTACGACTGGCTCCCATTGACTTCAATGGGAGCCCGACCGAATCGAGTCCGATGGCATACGTGCGCATCGTACTCATTCGGTCGGACTGCTAGAGTCCGATTCGGTCGGAAATCTCTCCGGGTCCGGCTCGGTCGGAGAGATTTCCGGCCCGAATCGGAATCGGCCCCTAAATGTCTCGCCAGACCAGCGCAAGCGCTGGATCAGGGCGAGACCTAAAAAGCACAGTGAAAAATCTTACTGAGGCACGAAAGCTCCTTGAGTTAAATTCTCAATCTCTGCTAATATTTGCTGTCATCTGTAAGGTACGAGTTTCAATCCAGAAAAATAAACCAATGCGGATTTCCATTCTTCAGAGAACGGTAAACTCTAGTGGATAATATTAACACCTGTTATTTACACTGCTTAGTGACAACAAACCTGCGATATGAAGTGTTATATAAAAATGCGTTATTGTCATTTTTCATAAACCAATACCACCTAATGGATATTTATTTATTCCGAGTAATATTAGTATACATATTTTGTTTCTTTGGCACCCCACTGGTCGAGAGCTGTGAATGATTAGAGTGTAGTAAATTGTGGTTTTCTGCGTTTTGGGGTGAATTGTGCATTAAAAAGAGGCTATCCCCCCCTCTCCACCCCTTCTCGCGCTGTCTCCAAGTTCGCCTCGGTGCTGCGTTACACTCGCTCTGTCAGGCAGAGAGCTGAGGTCCCCTAAGGACAACTGATTTACATAGCACCCGTGATTCAGCTCAACCAGACACCTACCCCTCACTGGATTCACTTCCCTCTGGCCCTGCAGGTGCCACACAAGAGCCGTCAATGAGCAGTAACCGATAGCTCTGGGGAACCGAGGGGTAAAATAATCTCTCCAGAAGGAGAACAAACAACAGAGTAAAGGTCCCACCCTGAAAGCAGGCCTGCAGCTTGAACTGGGGCTCATTGTAAAACAATGCAGCCTGCTCCGTTGAGTCAGTCAGTCGTGTGTGCGTGCTCGTGCTTCTGAAGTGTTGCCAAATTGTATGCTATGATCACTGTGAAAACCATGCTGGCAAAAAACAAAGAAGAAACACAAGCACCTTTTTTTGAAATTCTGGTCTCGCGGATCTCATCTGGACGGAAAAAGAGGTGGATAGTAAGTCATTCACATCGTTTGAACGAGGCCATACTGTTAACCCATTTACAGCATGGAAGGTAGGTCTGGGTGCAGAGTTATTTTTGGAATAATATTGTATAAGACTCCAAAAAAATGACACACAAAATGTCATTTATAATCCAATTTTTAAACACATTGACAATTGAGTTTATTCATTTGAGAGATAAGGCAGACAGTCAGATGATAATGCCATACAAACACAAGGAATGAGGTACCGGATATATATGACATGGCAATGATTGATTTAGACACATAAATTGTTGCGGTTGAGTATTTGAGAACAATCCAGGTCCAAAAGGACTATGATGTGGACAGTGCCTATATTATAACTAAAGAGGTATGCACACTATAGGCACAAAAGGTACCCTAACTTGTATGAACTGCATTCGAAGGGTAGGTTCAGTACCAAGGATTGAAAGAGAACCTCACTAGCTTTTTTTCTGACATTCCCTCATTGGCTGCTGGTCCAAGGTTGACTCAGCTTCAAGATTTTCCTCTTGACCTATGATTACCTAAAGGCTGACAATCCACTTGATCTGCTTCTCAAGATTACTCTATGTTCTTCTTTGGCCCCTATATTCTGCTAATCTTCTTGTGCTCGGTGTTAGAAATGGGGGTCTCTAGTTGGCAATGGCTGGCCACTGTCCAAGTAGGGACCCTTCTTCCTAAGTCAGAGTAAGAGGGCTACCCTCCTTGATACCCCTGCTCAACCCTGTGGTAACGTAGCACGAGCAGGTAGGCTTATCTCAGAGGCAGGGTGTGAAGCATTTATGACCATACACAGTAACACAGTGAGGAACACTACAGAGGGACACCACACAAGTAGTTATAAAAAATAAGTATCTTTATATAAAGGCAGATTTATCACAAGACCAATAACTGTAAAAGCCACAATACTGTCAAAAATAGGATAGCTGTTGAAGGGCTGTCAAAGACAGTTCAAAGGTTGCAAGAATAAGGTTCAAATTCAAGGCAGGGGTCTCTGCGCCCCTTTCTCGTTCAGAGGTTGCAAAAATAAGGTTCAAATTCAAGGCAGTTGTCTCTGCGACCCTTTCTCTCATAAGACTGTCAAAAATAGGATGGCTGTTGAAGGACTGTCAAAAATAGTTCAAAGGTTGCAAAAATAAGGTTCAAATTCAAAGCAGTGGTCTCTGCGACCCTTTCTCTCACAAAGTACCTGGGTTTAGTAGCAAAACCAACAAAATGTCGCAAAGAAGTGTTAGCGATGATTCTCGGCACGCGAGGCCGGCGATGCGTTGAAATCCTTGCCGCAAGGGAGGATGATGCGCCGATCTGCGTGATGCGTGCGGAAACACTGCGACCAACTTCTGCACGCTAGGCCGCCGATGCGATGACTTTCTTGCCGCGAGGGAGAAGTCGATGCGACGATCCTGTTGCGCTGTGCGATTGTGTTGCGATGCGAAGAGATGACGCTCCGCGAGGGAGCGACGAAATCCGGTGCGATGCGATGAAAATGGCGGACGCACGGCGTCCGCAAAGCGATGTCTTGAAGCGATGATTTCTTTAGGGGTTGCGAGCGCTCGGCGACAGCAGCGCGATGATTTTTCCAGCGCGTCTCAGCTGCAGCGGCTCGCAAAGGGGCGTTAGCGATGGTTTCAGGTTGCGAGCACCCAGCGGCAGCAGCGCGATGATTTTTCCAGCACTCTCGGCTGCAGCGGCTTGCAAACGTGCGTTAGCGACGATTTCCAGCACGCTTTTCTCTGAAGCAAAACTAGAGGCCCTGGAACTCACAGGAGCCTCATCAGCAGATAGCAATCCTCGCAGGGAGGAAGCAGGAGGTTGGTGGTGGAGTCAGATGTGCCTGAGACTCCAGCAGGAGGCTAGCTCTTTTCCTAGCCCTTGGGTAATTGCTGTAACAAAAAATAAAAGTTCTCTCAAAAGTTCCTTTTCCTCTTCTTCAAGGTCCAGTGGTCACTGCTGCAGGCCAGTGCAAGAAACAACACACAAGCACAAGGACAGTCAATTCCTGCAGATTCCTCCAGTGGCACGGACAGAGTTTCCTCTCCAGATCCAAAAGCAATACAAATTGTAGGGGTTTGAGCACAGATATTTATACCCCAAAAGTCTTTGTTCTCAGAAGCTACAAGTCACTGAACCTAGCCAGAACCAGTTCTGCTCAGGCCTGGAGCACTTTGTTTACCAGGCTGCATTCTTCCTTTCAGAAAGAGGGGTCTGCTAGCAGACACACAGTAGGAGGTGGAGCCAGCATTCACCTTGCCAGGCACAGCCCTATTCAGGTCAAGGAGCCACCCCTCCCCACACTCTAAATGCAGATCTCTCTATTCAACCCAGGTCTGACTCAACCTGCCCTGCCCCTCCAAAACCAGACAGCCAATACACATAACAGCAGAGCACACTGGAAGGCTTAGGCAAGAAAATACCTACTTTCTAAAAGTGGTATTTTCAAACACAGAATATAAAAATAAACTTCACTAAAAGATGTATTTTAATATTCTGAGCTCAGGCATACTAAATTCGTTTTTCTACCATGTTCCTGGGGTCAGTTAGGACTATAGAATGTAATAGTCAAACTGCCCATTCTAGCCTATGAGGAACAGGTAGCCTTACAGTAGTGAAAAACGAAATGGGGTGTACTTCACTACTAGGGCATTCTACACATACCAGGGCATGTCCTACCTTACACATACAATGCACCCTACCATAGGGGTGACTTACAAGATGCCAAGGGAAGGTTCAGGGGCTGGGAAGTGGGTGCACTTCACAGCCAAGATGGCAGTTCTGGACTGCACACAGACACTGCAGTGGCAGGTCTGAGACACACTTTACAAGCTGCTTCTGTGGGTGGCGCAACCCAGCGCTGCATGCCCACCAGCAGCATTTGGTTTACCAGCCCTGGGCACACACAGGCCACACTACTAGGGACTAACAGGTAAACCAAATAAGCCAATCAGGGATACACCAATTCACATAGACATATTTACAAAGGGAGAGCATATGCACTTTAGCACTGAACAGCAGTGGTAAAGTGCCCAGAGTCATAAAACCAACAGAAGCAGGTCAGCAAAAATACAGGAGGCAGGCAAAAAGTTTAGGGGTGACCCTGCAAAAAGGGCCATTTCCAACACAACCCCCTTCCAGCCAAAACGCAGGGTAGACCAATCACTACTTTGATGGGCTTCCCTGCTTCGGGCGATAGAACACAGAACTGGCCCGCAACTGCAGGGGCATATGCCAGCTCTACTCCAATCTAAACCCTGGTGGATCCCTCTGTCCACACTCCTAGGGCCCACTAAGATACCCCATGGGGAACTCGTCCCCTCACCTGTGGACACCACCTGTGCAGCATCTAACCTTAACTGGCCCCCAGGTGTGTCCCAACAGATAAACAACAAGCCCCAGTAATCACTGACAGTAGTCAGTGATGAAATCCAAGCCCTATACCTCTCAGGGCTCTCAAACGTTTGTGGCATCAGAGAGTGAGGGGCAGTAACCCCAGGTGCCTGGCACCTTTGTACACTCTCCCTCCTGTCAGGTCAGGCAAAGCACCCGGACACTGACCCACCAGCCCTGGGCCTGTACCCAGCGGCTGGGCCAGAGACTGGGGTGGGCTCTCCCACACCCGGTCCTCCTCTTTGGGGCTCGGTACCCTCCCACCTGGAGCGATACCTCCTTCCAGAATTGTCAGGGCACCTGTGGCAGGGGCCCTGCACAACTCACCCACCAGTTCAGGGGTTCTACCCTGCAACTGGTATCCCAGCCTAGGGTCTGTACCCTTAGACTGGGCGGAGGTCAGGGGTGAGGCTGCTCTCTCCCCGCCCCCTTTACTGGGGCCTGGCACCCTCCCACCTGGAGAGGTGCCCCCATAACACAAACCGGGAGGGGCACTGTTAGCAGTTGCCCCTTCCTCCAGATCAGGGGGACACCCTGAACCTGGCCCCCAACCTAGGGTCTGTACCCTTGGGCTGGGCCTGTGCCTGGCAACCCAGGACTTCTGGGGGCGTACACCAAGTCCCCCCAAGGAAAATACACTCTTCCACTAGTTCAGGGCCTTGTCCCTGCAACTGATCCATCAACCTGGAAAAACCCTCAGGTGGTACTGGGGTCAGAGGCGAGGACTCCCTCCCTCTGCACCCCCTTCCCGCATACTGCACCCTCCCACCTGGAATGGTGCTTTTAGAAAAGAAAATGGTCGGGACACTGCTTACAGTTGTCCCTCCCTCCAGGTCAGACAACACCTGGACCTGACTTACCATCCCAGGGACCAACCCCTGTGGTTGAACAACTGCCTGGCCAACCAGGACTTCCTGGGGAGCACACAGGCCCCCTCAAGGGAAACACACCCCTCCACCAGTTCAGGGCCTGGACCCTGCAACTGACCTACCAACCTGAAAAACCCTCAGGTGGCACCGGGGTCAGAGGCGAGGACTCCCTCCCTCTGCACCCCCTTCCAGCATACTGCACCCTCCCACCTGGAGTGGTGCTCTTAGAAAAAATGGTCGGGACACTGCTTACAGTTGTCCCTCCCTCCAGGGCAGACAACTCCTGGATCTGACTTACCAACCCAGGGACCAACCCCTGTGGCTGAACAACTGCCTGGCCAACCAGGACTGAAGTGGTGTCACCATGGTCACTCCTAGGGGCTCAGCCCTTCTGACTGGCCCCTGACCCACTGGCTCTCCCACTGGGGACTCCTTCCCCCTTTCATCCCTCAGACTGGACTTCCGTACCCTCCCCTAGGAGTGGCACTGCCAGGCACAAGAACTGATGGAGGCCTGACTACAGGCACTCCCAGCTCACCTAACACTGGGGTACTCCCCACAATGGACGGTCCATCCAGACAGACTAGGCTCCCCACCTGGTTTTCCCTCATGGAACCATCCAGTCCTGGGGACTGAGGCTGGGGCACTTCGGGACCTATCCCAGTCTCACTCCTGCTCCCACGAGACAGGATGTGAGGCCCTACAACCTCCTCACAACAAGGGGACCCAGCTGTAACACTCCTAACCTTTCCCAGCACTCTGGGTTGGAAAACTTCTGAACCACTTCTCTTAGGGTCAATCCCTAATGCCTCTACAGAGCCTCTGGTACTCACCCAGAGGTCTGCCTCCTGCGCAAGTTCCCTAGGATCAGAGAACTCGCACTCTAACACATGTTGGTTTAGCTCTGGAAAATAGGAACTCACAATATGCTCTCCCACAATTGGATTACACAGTTCCACGCAGGTGCTAACCTTTACCTCACAATCCAGTGTCTCACACACGTACCCCACACCACTCTCTTGAAATGGGCGAGACATTAACTGACTGTCTCTATCACTCAACCCACACTCTTCTGGGCGGTCCGCACACTCACACACCAGGACTTCAACCACGGGGGAACCCCTCTCCCTGCACCTCTCATCCAGAGTTGGTAGAGTATCCCTCCTTTCACTAGGACTATGGGCCCCTGCGCTAGTTCCCCAATCCACCTCAGGGACACTGCATATTAATGGAGCTACCTCATATCCTTGAATCCCCTGGTGTAGATCAACCCCTCCTTCAAGTCAGGTGCTACATCTCTGGGTGGGTGTACTACACTGTCATCACTATATACTTCAATTTTGCTGCCACCACTGGACCCCACCCTCTCTGGGGAATCCAGACAATTAAAACTGCGCTCCAGGGGTAACCTACCCTCTTGAGCTAACTTCTCCTTTTCTGCTATCTGCGCTAGGTGCGCCTCCAGCTGGGCAATCTCTATTTGGAGCCTCTCCAATTCCAGCTGGTACTCCCTCTCCCTCTGTCTGCCCAACTCCTCTGGGGACCATGAAGGGGATTGGGTGCTACCCTGTGCACTAGATCCAGCAAGGGACTCCCTACCTATGGGACCTTCCCGCCTGTCCACCAACTCCTCTGGGGACCCTGAGGGGAATCTGGCACTACCATAGGCACTAGACTCATCAAGGAACTCCCCACCTATGAGATATTCCATAACACTTTCTTCCTCCTCTTCAGACTCTCCAGAGCCACCCTCAGACCAACTACCCTCTTGGTAGGTGTACTGGGACTCCAAGAATCTCCATCTGTCTTGTTGCCAAAGTCTCAGGGATGTCTGCAGGGATAGCTGTGTCTCCTTCCTACTCACTGCTAAGCCCCTCTCCTCACAGAACCCCCTTAGCTCCTCTAGACTGTAGGTTAACAGATCATCTATATAAAAGGTAGGTCTCATTTCAGTGAGACCCATTGTAGCAATAACTGGCAATATCAATAATAAAAAAAATAGGCTTGCCCGTTGTAACAATCACGGGCAATATCAATAAAAGATAGAAGAAACTTCTCAAGAAAATGTATGCGGGTAAAAATCACCGGCAATATCAATAAAACATAGGCTTGCCCATTGTAACAATCACGGGCAATATCAATAAAAGATAGAAGAAAACTTCTCAAGAAAATGTATGCGGGTAAAAATCACCGGCAATATCAATTACAATATAGGATCCAACAATTCTCAAAAATGTATGCGGGTACTATCACCTGGCAATATCAATAAAACATAGGCTTGCCCATTGTAACAATCACGGGCAATATCAATAAAAGATAGAAGAAAACTTCTCAAGAAAATGTATGCTGGTAAAAAATCACCGGCAATATCAATTACAATATAGGATCCAACAATTCTCAAAAATGTATGCGGATACTATCACCTGGCAATATCAATAAAACATAGGCTTGCCCATTGTAACAATCACGGGCAATATCAATAAAAGATAGAAGAAAACTTCTCAAGAAAACGTATGCTGGTAAAAAATCACCGGCAATATCAATTACAATATAGGATCCAACAATTCTCAAAAATTTATGCGGGTACTATCACCTGGCAATATCAATAAAACATAGGCTTGCCCATTGTAACAATCACGGGCAATATCAATCAAAAATAGAATAATAAAAAAAAACTTCAAAAATGTATGTGGTTGCGTTATGGCCTGCACTCACTAGTAGTGTACACTATAATTATTGTATGCGATCATAAATGCAAGTCCAGATCCTCACCGCTGACCACCAATGTTAGAAATGGGGGTCTCTAGTTGGCAATGGCTGGCCACTGTCCAAGTAGGGACCCTTCTTCCTAAGTCAGAGTAAGAGGGCTACCCTCCTTGATACCCCTGCTCAACCCTGTGGTAACGTAGCACGAGCAGGTAGGCTTATCTCAGAGGCAGGGTGTGAAGCATTTATGACCATACACAGTAACACAGTGAGGAACACTACAGAGGGACACCACACAAGTAGTTATAAAAAATAAGTATCTTTATATAAAGGCAGATTTATCACAAGACCAATAACTGTAAAAGCCACAATACTGTCAAAAATAGGATAGCTGTTGAAGGGCTGTCAAAGACAGTTCAAAGGTTGCAAGAATAAGGTTCAAATTCAAGGCAGGGGTCTCTGCGCCCCTTTCTCGTTCAGAGGTTGCAAAAATAAGGTTCAAATTCAAGGCAGTTGTCTCTGCGACCCTTTCTCTCATAAGACTGTCAAAAATAGGATGGCTGTTGAAGGACTGTCAAAAAATAGTTCAAAGGTTGCAAAAATAAGGTTCAAATTCAAAGCAGTGGTCTCTGCGACCCTTTCTCTCACAAAGTACCTGGGTTTAGTAGCAAAACCAACAAAATGTCGCAAAGAAGTGGTAGCGATGATTCTCGGCACGCAAGGCCGGCGATGCGTTGAAATCCTTGCCGCAAGGGAGGATGATGCGCCGATCTGCGTGATGCGTGCGTAAACACTGCGACCAACTTCTGCACGCTAGGCCGCCGATGCGATGACTTTCTTGCCGCGAGGGAGAAGTCGATGCGACGATCCTGTTGCGCTGTGCGATTGTGTTGCGATGCGAAGAGATGACGCTCCGCGAGGGAGCGACGAAATCCGGTGCGATGCGATGAAAATGGCGGACGCACGGCGTCCGCAAAGTGATGTCTTGAAGCGATGATTTCTTTAGGGGTTGCGAGCGCTCGGCGACAGCAGCGCGATGATTTTTCCAGCGCGTCTCAGCTGCAGCGGCTCGCAAAGGGGCGTTAGCGATGGTTTCGGGTTGCGAGCACCCAGCGGCAGCAACGCGATGATTTTTCCAGCGCTCTCGGCTGCAGCGGCTCGCAAACGTGCGTTAGCGACGATTTCCAGCACTCTTTTCTCTGAAGCAAAACTAGAGGCCCTGGAACTCACAGGAGCCTCATCAGCAGATAGCAATCCTCGCAGGGAGGAAGCAGGAGGTTGGTGGTGGAGTCAGATGTGCCTGAGACTCCAGCAGGAGGCTAGCTCTTTTCCTAGCCCTTGGGTAATTGCTGTAACAAAAATAAAAGTTCTCTCAAAAGTTCCTTTTCCTCTTCTTCAAGGTCCAGTGGTCACTGCTGCAGGCCAGTGCAAGAAACAACACACAAGCACAAGGACAGTCACTTCCTGCAGATTCCTCCAGTGGCACGGACAGAGTTTCCTCTCCAGATCCAAAAGCAATACAAATTGTAGGGGTTTGAGCACAGATATTTATACCCCAAAAGTCTTTGTTCTCAGAAGCTACAAGTCACTGATCCTAGCCAGAACCAGTTCTGCTCAGGCCTGGAGCACTTTGTTTACCAGGCTGCATTCTTTCTTTCAGAAAGAGGGGGTCTGCTAGCAGACACACAGTAGGAGGTGGAGCCAGCATTCACCTTGCCAGGCACAGCCCTATTCAGGTCAAGGAGCCACCCCTCCCCACACTCTAAATGCAGATCTCTCTATTCAACCCAGGTCTGACTCAACCTGCCCTGCCCCTCCAAAACCAGACAGCCAATATGCATAACAGCAGAGCACACTGGAAGGCTTAGGCAAGAAAATACCTACTTTCTAAAAGTGGTATTTTCAAACACAGAATATAAAAATAAACTTCACTAAAAGATGTATTTTAATATTCTGAGCTCATGCATACTAAATTCGTTTTTCTACCATGTTCCTGGGGTCAGTTAGGACTATAGAATGTAATAGTCAAACTGCCCATTCTAGCCTATGAGGAACAGGTAGCCTTACAGTAGTGAAAAACGAAATGGGGTGTACTTCACTACCAGGACATGCTACACATACCAAGGCATGTCCTACCTTACACATACAATGTACCCTACCATAGGGGTGACTTACAAGATGCCAAGGGAAGGTTCAGGGGCTGGGAAGTGGGTGCACTTCACAGCCAAGATGGCAGTTCTGGACTGCACACAGACACTGCAGTGGCAGGTCTGAGACACACTTTACAAGCTGCTTCTGTGGGTGGCGCAACCCAGCGCTGCATGCCCACCAGCAGCATTTGGTTTACCAGCCCTGGGCACACACAGGCCACACTACTAGGGACTAACAGGTAAACCAAATAAGCCAATCAGGGATACACCAATTCACATAGACATATTTACAAAGGGAGAGCATATGCACTTTAGCACTGAACAGCAGTGGTAAAGTGCCCAGAGTCATAAAACCAACAGAAACAGGTCAGCAAAAATACAGGAGGCAGGCAAAAAGTTTAGGGGTGACCCTGCAAAAAAGGCCCATTTCCAACACTCGGCATCTCTTTTTCCATGTATAGCAGGCATGTAGCACTGAACTGGCAACAGCGAGCTACGATTACAGCCAAGATCCTATCTCCTTTGTTGTTGCTATTGGAACTACTCTAATGCGGCAAAAAGAACCCCCCCATCCTCCTGCCTTGTTAGTGAAACCACTATGCAAGCTTCTTCGAGGGAAGGGTACAACATTCTAGGCCTGCGCTGAAGACACCCAGACTTCTGCCTTGTTGGGAATTGAAGATTTTACATTACATCCAATATCTAAATCATGTCCAAAATGTCCTATATTATGGTACTTTTTACCAGTGGCAATCTGCAAGGAATCAGACCATCTAATACACATAATCTTTTAATTGAAATCTATCTGCTTTCATCACGATATTTTAATTATTTTATTGGGGTATTTATAAAGTTTAACTCATTCATTCAGTCATTGAAACAGTATACCAATACCCTACATATGGCAGACAATTTACACACTTTGACAGATGCCTCTACCAAGAAAGAATGTGAAGTAAGTGCTAGAATTGTGGTTTTCTGGCTCATTTGTTTTTCAAATGTGTGTTTTTTTAAATGAGATCCGCGAATTATGGCTGAGATTTATCCGTAGAATCTAGCAAGAAAAAGAGTTCTGACAGTAAGTCTGGCTCTTCAGAGTAGATCATAAAGAATGCTTTAAAGAAAGGACCGCTGAAGTCATCATGTTTCTAATTTTTGTCACTTGGTCAAGAATTGTTTTAGGTTATGCTTTAAGCAAGACCAAGTTGTTATTAAGTCTTAGCTTTCTACCACAAATCTGGCAAGGCACCATTACATGATGAGCAATTTGTGGTCACTGCACAAGCCCAGGGGTGTGGAAGATCGATGTAAATGGAAGAGACATGCTAAGAAGTTAGGAGCTTTTCTGGTCTTTGCTTTCCACACCAGCCAGAGAACTCTGGGGCATTATTACAAGGACATTGTGCCACAGGAACGTCATTTTTAATGACATTCCGGTGGCGCAATGCCCTGCTCCATATTTACAAAGTGGCGTTAAGCCACTTTTTGTGGCTTAACGCTGCTTTGTAAAGATGGTACCCTTTTCACGCAGGTATCTGTGTGAACGGGGCGTGGAATGGGTGTTGCTGTCAACGTTCCATCGCAACACCCATTGTTTTTGACACTGCCCCAGATTTACATGGAGATGTAAATCTGAGGTCGCAAACTAACGCCATGCAAGAGCAGGCGTTAGAATGGCGCACGAGGAGAAATGCTTTTATTTCTCCTCGTTTTTGCTTTGTCTATGTGTGCTGCATTCTGCAGCACACATAGAAAAAGGAAAAAGTCATTAATGATTGTTTATGTGCAGGAAGGTGTCCCTTCCTGCACATAAACAATCATTAAACAATGACGATTTGCGACTTCTGTGTGCTGCATTCTGCAGCACACATAGAAGTAACAAATAGCCATAATGGATTGTTTATGTGCAGGAAGGGACACTTCCCTGCACATAAACAATCATTCCTGGCAACGCAGGCACCCTTCCACTATGATGCAAGGGTGCCTGCGTTGGCGCTAGGCAGTTATTTTTAGCGCCAGCACTAGGGAAAACACCGGGGTGGGCCGTATTGTAGTAAATACGGTGCATCCCTGTGTTTTGAAAATGTCGGAGCGTGCGCTGCCAAATTTGGCACAGCTCCGTGCTCCAACAGTTTGTTGTACATATGCCCCTCTGTGTTGCACCTAGCAGTCTTTGATAAACTAGGACAACTGGGATCGAATAGAGGCTATGTGTTCCTTTTTCCTCAGTTCGTCCAAAGATAGTATGGATGGCACATTTTTCTGTCTGTTGCAGATTCTAGATATATTAATTGAAGATATTTAGACATGCTGATATATCTTGTTGTAGTCTTGACATCACTGCCCCTTGCGATAGTAGTAGTTTTTATTGATGGATTGTTGACAAGGGACATATTTTTGAAAATTAACTGATATAACTGTGGTTTGTGCCTGTAGAATAAAAGATAGCTGAGAGTTGATCCAACAGCCAAATTCTTTACCAGTTCCACTGTGGCAGGTAGTTGACCTAACTAGGAGGGCTATATTGGGGTTTTTGTTTATGATCAAGATCTCTGTTGTATCTCTATTTAAGCCATTCAGTCTCATCCACTATTGGTTGTCAGTAGACAGTCTGATAACATGGTCATGTCAGTGTAGATGTCAACCAGATTCTGGGTGTCGTCTGTGTACATCTGACACTGTAACCTCCTCTCTTAGATCAGATGGCCTAGGGTAAGCATGTGAATGTTGAAGCAGAGAGGTGACGGAGCTGAGCCTTTGGGGTCTGCCCAGCCTAGAGTGGTGGACTCTGAGCAGTATTGGCTTATTTTTATAGTTGATGAAGGAAGGTTGAAACTAATCCCATGCTTTTCCTAATATACTGAGGCACTGAACCAGCTTTCACGGATTTTTGGAATTAACTTGAGGGCCATGATGTTGGAAGCTGGGAGGTCCAATAGGATTTGCCCTCCTTGTTCCCTTAGATCCAGTGTCTTCTCCCTGATGACCACAATGGTTGACACTGTCTCTCTCAATGACGGAATCCTGAGTGGGCACTGGATAGCTGGTTCTCTGATTTCACATAAGTTCGTTTTTAAAAACAATTGTTATTGTTTTAACATGCACAACAAAGCAAAATAAGCAGAACGCTTAGGGCCTGATTACGAGTTTGGTGGTCTATTAGACCGCCAACGCCAACGGTGGAGGTACGGTGGCAGTGGAAGACTACCGCACCAGTGGTCCAACTGCTGGATAACGAGTATGGTGGTCGGACTGCCGGGGATCCGCGATCCCTGGCGGCGGCATGGAGGTTTGAGGCCACAATATGCTTGGTGGTGCCGCTGCAGCACCGCCAAGCATATTATGAATTTCCTCACCGCCAGCAGTTTCATGGCAGTGAGAAAACAAAGGGGGCCCTACAGGCCCACTGTTGCCTCAGGCCTGTGGGATGCATGCAGGGGGGCACATGGTGTGCCCCCCTGCGTGCATGCACCCCCTTTCCTGCATGGCATGGACTTGACAGTCCATGCCGTGCAGAAACCGGCTTTGACGTTCCCATTGCAGTGCCTTTTTGAAACTCACCACCGTGGGAACACCAAAGGACCGCCCGCCAGACTACAGAAATACTCATAATCTGGCAGGCAGCCAGCGGCCCTGTTTAGTTGTCCTGGTGTGGAGCAACAGCGTGGCAGCGGGATCCAGGACCGCCAAATTCGTAACCGGGCCCTTAGTCAGGTGATTTGGGGTGGGTAAAGTTAAAGGAGGGTCAAGGGGAATTTAGGGTTAAGGGTTGGGTAGGGTATGGGTGATTTTCGGGTTAACGGGTGGACAGAGGTAAAGAAGGGTAAGGGGGATTTTAGGATTAGAGCATTGGGAAAGGGGGAAAGAGTTGGTTAGGGTTCAGGGGTGGGTAGAGGTAAAGTAAGGTAAGGCATTTTTACGAAAGAAGTGGGGGGGTTGAGAGCTAACCCCAAAATATAAAAACACACTATAAAAGAGGAGTTTGGGGGTAATCCCCAAAAAAGCAAATAATTATATGCCATTTTAAAAAGCAAAAAGCAAAAAAAAAACGCAGAGTGAATAAATATATGTGAAGATTAAAGACACGTGTTGAACACACAGTTATCATTATTTTAGAGGAAACTGCTGAGTAAAGGCTTGAGAAGTAAAGTCTGTGCTGTAAATGCATGGGGACTAAAAGTTTGCAGACTGATGTCTGATATTCGCTCACAAACATTCCTCACCAAGCTTTGCAGCGAAGATTAAGACTGACATTGAAGACACCGCCTGATGTGGCCAGTCCCTTGGGACTGACAATCACATCCATCAGACCTTGCAACTGGTGGCCACAAATGTCAACAAAGTTATGACACCTGCATCGCACCACTGCTAAAATGTACCCAGCAGGGACAGATAGGCGTTCACAAATTATTTCAAATACAGCTCTGGCCCGGAGAGATCTTGCAAAAAAGTAGGGACAATCAGACACCAAGGGAACAGCGATTTTAAACTGAACTGAGAATGGAAATCTGTGTCTGTAGCTCTCTGAAACATCCCCGGCCACAGCCTCTAAAGAGGGCGAATAGAGCATCCCTACACAGCAATAGGCAAGAGCCTCACACCAGACATTCCATGGAGAGGTAACCAGAAGGCAACACTGCTACAGAATGTGGCACAAATAAGACTAGCCACACTTGCAGTAGCCAGCAAAGGACTGCACCAGGCAAACACACAGAGAAAGGAAAATGTCAGACTTCAACAATGAAGAAATGAACATTTTGGTGCTAGAAAATACAGCGAAGCTGCTCTGTCATGCTTACAATTAAAGCCACATAGTCTGAAATCTGCAACCACTTTTATGCAAAAGCACAACACGGACAAGCAGTGACACAAATGAAGGTCAAGGCGCAGTCAGATGTGTGTTTGTCAGTAAAGAAGCACCTTGGTTAGAAAGGGGCAAACATGGTGACCACTGGGTCAGCTCCACAGACCTCTTGCTTCAAGATGGAACAGGAACATTTTGTGGCCATTGAGGGCAGTAACTAATCAAAGAGGTTAAAGGGCAGACATTGATCAGAAAGGTAAGAATATTTGTGGGTTTCCATCAACTCTTTATGATAATTTGAAATAGATCCAGTTCTCAAATGTATCACCTGGCGGTAAGAACGAAAGCGATGTTCACAGTGTACTAGCAAAAGGCTAGGCTGTAACTATTTACCGCAAGACAGACACACATACACCCTAAGCTGCCTTTGACATTTGAGGCACATACTTACTAGGGGGTGGTCGATATATGTTTCCGCTTCAATACTGGGTCCATGAAATATTTTCCTCAGCACTGAGGCCACATATAGGGCACAGTGTCTACACATTCTATGCCTGTGCTCTTTGATGGCACTCTAATGTCTCCAAGAGGCTCATATTTCACGCTTAAAAAGTGTGTGGTTAATGCTGCACATAGATGCAAGATAAAGTTCAGCAAAAGCTGATCTGCTCCAACCACAACTGGTATGGCTGAACAACAGGAGAAGAGGGGAAGCTCATATTAATATATTGCAATGTGACTCAGAGTGTCTGCAGCTGACTATGAATGCACCTCCCACACATATCCTGTTACCTCTGATGGCGTGGGCACTGTGCTTACCACCGAGCCTCTGAGACCGTAAATCAGATGTGTCTGAGGATCTCCTGGTTTACTAAAGTCTGTTGCACAACATGCATGTATAATCAAGCATCTGCCTCCAATACTTCTCATTTCTATGCATTTCCTTGTTCCTCACTACCCTTCCTAGAAGGCCATGTGCACTAAAGTGTTCCACACACCGTCCCCCATTGTAGGTACACCATTTATGAAAATTCAAGCTTGCCAAAAAACTGGTGGGTGACGGTAGCATCCAAAAATAGACAAAGATGATGGGGTAAGATGGACCACTGATGACTATGCAAGTACAGTTGGGACATTCTCTGTGGGATATAAGGAGACGTGATCTCAACATCAGAGACATACTGTACTGGGTACAGACTCGCACTGCCAATCATATAATTAGGTGAAGACAGACACCACCAACACATCTTTAGTGACTTAATGGCCTGGGACAGATGTTGTCTGACCAGTGCCTGGATTTACCAAAAATTGGACAGCGCCCAATACCTGTCCTCCACTACGCTGATGATGCAGTGCTGATGGCATGTACTCAGCTGGGGCTACAACGTCTGCTGACCAGTTTTACCACCTACATGCAGAAGCTGGGGTTGCAGGTTAACAAATCAAAGACTTTTATAATGAAGTGTGGAAAAGGGAGCTCAAAGTGTAGGGATATCTTTATAGATGATAAGAAGATCGAATTCACAAAGACATTTTCGTACTTGGGCATCCTGTTCGACCAGAATGGCTCATGGTGTCAGGCAATTAAATCTAGAAAGTTATTGTTTATGAAAGCTACGACTGCTCTGGCTAATTTCTTAAGACAACAGGGTAAAAAACCACCTGTATAACTCATTAACATATACAAGGCTAAATGTATAACCACGGCTATGTATGGTGCCGGAGTATGGGGCTATTACGATAGTCAGTCCCTGCAAATGGTAGAGAATGCCTTTTTAAGATTTGTTCTGGCTGCTCTGGGTGGCTGTTCTACCTATGTATGTCAAGCTGAGCTGGGGTTACCCTGTTTATCTGACCTAATTAAAATACAGCCAATACACTTATGGCATAAGATTTGGTCTTCGGAAGAAACCACACTTAACAGGGATAACATAAGGGACTGTTTCAAATTACAACGGGGACTCAGCATCCCTTGGATGAAGTATATAAAAGACTTCATGGGTGACTTAGGTCACCCGGAATATTATGAACAGCCTGAATCCATAGAGCACATTAGTAGAAAAGATCTCAAAAGAGAGTGCATGCTGTTATTGGAGTCTTTAAGACTATCTTCGGAAATATTAAAGCCGACTGTATGTAACAACCAAATGATACTGACTACCTACAATGTACAGCCCTATTTACAACTCATTGTAGGGACGCAGGATAGATTTGTTTTAACGCATTTTAGGCTAGGCATTTTTCATCGCTTAATAAGCTTTCCTGTAACAAATGATTGGTCAGGCCCACTTTGTAAGTGCCCATGTGACTGTACGTCACAACAGACAACAATTCACGTAGTGCTCGTTTGTAAATTTATGAAAATCATAGAAAGGCCTGGATTTTACCGATTTTAAGTATCTTTGGCCTCAGGCAATGTCGCCCAGCTTTTCTATCCCTTCAGCTGCTAGTCGAAGAGTACACTATGCACTCTGGGGCATATTAGCAAGGGCCTTATCGCCGCTTTAGCGGCACTTTTTGCCGCCAAAGCGGCGATTTTTTTATCGCCCTATCAGCAAGCTGTCGCTAGCGACAGCTTTCTGGCGATAGCGGCCCGTTTTCCCATCGCCTTGCATGCCAGCGATAATTATTGCTAATGACATGCAAGGTAGGCGTTCCCAACTAAAAGCGACTGAAAACAGTCGCTAACACAACTTCTCCCTATTAGCAACGCAGGCGAAGCGATAAAAAAATTTGCGCTAAGCGCGAATATCGCTAGAATTTAACACCTGCTAAAAACATGACTTACCTGTTTGTAGAATAGGAGGTGGATTGTCAGCCTAAGTCCACCATGGCGTTAATGCGTGAATATCGCTGGTTTTCCAGCGATATTCACGCATTTCGCCGCTATCGCTGGATACTTTATCGCATTGGAGATAAACCTTGCTAATAGCATGTTATCTCCGCGATAATATCCAGCGATAGGTGGCGTTAAGAAAATGCGCGCTAAGCGCGGTTAGCGATAATTTTCGCCTGTTGTTGCTAATATGCCCCTCTATTTTTTTTGTTTACATTTCTTTACTCACATTTTGTGGAATAAACGGGGTATAACACATGCAATCATGATCCAAGTTCAAGGCGTGAATTACAATGTCGAGTCAACAGAAGATCACAGGCATAAGATACATTACTACCAATCTACTATGCAGGAAAGCAATGGGGTAATAGTATAATAATCGGGGTTAAAGTCCATGCGTGTAGTGACCGGGCAAGACTACATATCTTAGCGGCCTCAAAGTAACTCGAATGTGCATTTGTGTGGGGGTTGGAGGGGTTAACTGGGAGCGTAGATTCTACAAAGGTATCAAATTATATGCCCAAGCGATTCAATATCAGTTTGTGCCTGCTACTAAAATTCTGGCGGCCAGCAACCCACCCAGTTGAGGGATGCACGCATTATTGGGTGATAGGAGATTGAATGAAGGGGGCACGGGTGGTCACGTAGTTAGGAGTGATAGTAGTTACTGTTTAAGTGTGGTCAGCCCCGATTGCTTCTGACGTAGCCTACACTTCCGGGGCAGGGGAGCGTGCTCCTGACGGGGTTCTTGTAAGTCCATAAGCATGGCATTCCAGGCAGATGCCAGCGGAATCTGGCGCAAGCCCAAAGCATTTTCCCGCCTCAGCGCTACTCTCTTAGCTTGTGCCCAATTAGTGAAAGAGCGGTGCCATGCCTCCCAAGGTGGGGATTCGTACACTATGCACTCTATGGCAATGTTTTTAAAGAATGTGATTAGATGCAGAAAGGCCATCAAACTGTGATTCTCTGGTGATGTAAATATGATTGTATTTTATGGCATGATTTTATTCATCAGTAGTGACTGACGTTGAATGCTTTGAATTTATTTAATTAGGATTGTTATATATTTAATTAATTAGTACATGATTTTTAGCTTGTGAACAGTAATTGTATTTTATATATGTATTTTGCTTTTATGGTTTCCACTGATGAAATCGAATAAAGCTTCTTGAACTGAACTGACTACATCATTCTGGGATCAAGTAAGTGTGGGTGCGGGGAGAGGAAAGCATGGATGATGACACAGTGGCTCACAGGCCATCAGTGGCTGGAGGTAGGCTAATGCCGCAGGTCATCAGAGTGCTGAATGCAGTCACAAACCAGCAACATGAGCAATGTGACCAACAAGAGGCTACAGAAACAAGGATAAAAGAGGTGTGGGCTGCATTTCATGAGTCACAGCTCAATAGTTATTGAATCTTGATTGTCAAATCATTCTTTAAATTTAATGCAATCAATACCACAGTTTTGCTCCTGGTGAATACTGGTCAGAGTTTCAATCTTGATTTACATCCTTGACCACTAAGGGGATTTCGCACACAATTATCACCTCAGAATACTTTGAAAGTTTATAAAGGCAAGAGAACGCAGCCGCTCCTTATCAAGTTCCTCTCTCTTGAGACATATTGAGGTCTAAATTAGGCCTGACATTTTTGGTATGTCTGATTCACACTTTGGTTTTGTCTCATTTGGCCATGGGCAATGTTTTCTTGTGAAGACTTTTAAAAAGTACTCTCTGTTCTCTTAAATGATGCATTCAAGTTACAGCTCACTCTCATACAGTAATTACAAGCATATTTCACCCACTTTACAATCACTTCGCTCCCTCTTTCAAGGCTTCTACCTCGCTTGAGCTGGGACAGCATCTCATTTAAAGCCTTTTTATGTGACAGGCCTAAATATCTTGTTGTTAAGCTCCAGTATGCAAATAATACTCATGTTCCCCGCACAAACAAGGTTAAACAGTTAATCAACACTTTTTAAGCCCTTTTACAGTGCACCTGTCAAAAACTGGAAATGGCCTTAGCAACGTGTGCTGAGTTACGTGTGCCGTTTCCCTGCAAGTGGAACCATGCTTGCCTTAACCACGCATATGCCTTAACCACGAATATGCGTATTAAGGAAGTGTGCAGTCTAGATGTCCGGAGGGGTGGGGAGAGAAACGGGAAGCGTCGGGACAGAAAGCTCGACACAGAGAGGTAAGAAGGGCTGGGGCCGGGTTTGGGAGGGGGGGAGTTGTTTTTTGGGAGGGTTGGTTTTAGGGCTGAGGGCGGGGGGTCAAGGTAGTTTTTAGGGCTTAGGGTTGGAGTGGGCAAGGGTTCCCCAAGTTTAGGGCTCAGGGCCCATTTCAGTTCCATGCATATAGGAGTTGGTGAGGTTTGGCTGAGATTTAGTGTGTTTTTGAGTTGTTTTGGATGAATTTTGCTTGTATTTGAATGGGCGCGAGTGGGGGGTCTTTGGGGTGATATGAATGTCGTGTTGAACATACAGTAAAATTGTGACTCAAACTGGCTTTGATCAACTAGATGTTTTCTCGCCATACATGTGAGAGATTCCATAGTTTCTGTTTGTCCATGTATTTCTTGCTGGGTGCAAACCATCGGAGGGCAATCAATCATGAAATGTCAGCAAAAAGTGGTGGGATGCACACCTTCCTTTATTCAATTGAGTCACAATTTTACTGTATGTTCAACACGACATTCATATCTTTTACTTATTTTTACTTTGGTAACGTCACGAGTGAACACTTTTCATAAGTATGTTTAATCTCGCATACTTATTTATAAACGAAAAAACGAATGAAATTATATGTAACAATGTGAATTTATGTAAAGAAGTTTCGTTGGTTAAGCAACCTTTCAGGTACAGTGGTTATGGGAACCAAGTGCACTTTGGGGGTTGTAGGTTTGGTACACGAGGTTGTTTTTTGGTAGTTTTCAGGTAGATTAGGTGGTCCATTAAGAAGCCTGTGTGAGGGAGGAACCTGGGCGGGAATGAGAGGTTTAAAAGTGGTGATGTCACGGGGCAGGTAACGTTCCTTTGCAAACAGAAGTGGAAGCGATCTCTTGGCAGGTATGTGTGGATTTGCGGTCACAGCATCGGGAGGACACTGATTTTTTGGGGGAGTTAAAGAGGCACGAATGTGGGAGAGAGGGGGTGTGTAGTGTTAAATAATGTGAAGGGGGACAGGGGTTATGTAAATTAGTGGACGGGCAAATGGGAAAGGAAGAGGAGGTTGAAAGGTGATGTTTGAAAGGTTAGAGGTGAATGTAGTGTGAGCAGAAATTTGGCAGAACAGAAAGAACGTGAGTATTGCGTGAATTTTGGAGGGAATGGCTAGGAGTGAATATGACAGGGTTGTAGATTAGCTTGTATGGATGTGAAAATAATCTCGATTATGACAATAAGTTAGGGGTGACCACTTTTTAAGTCAGAGTGGTAGGGTTTGAGAGTTTCGAGTGGCATTTATTTTTAGCACTTTGGTTTTTCGAGTGGCATTTATTTTTAGCACTTTGGTTAAGATGAGTGGGGGAAATCAGATGGTTTGACACGAGGGTTTGAATAAAATGGACAAAGAAAATGATTAACAGCATAAGTATTTTATAAGAGGGTAATTTGACACTGGGGTTTTAATTAGATGTTTCAATTAGATGAGTTGGTTGGCACTGGCTATTAAATATGTAACATGAGGAAAATGTAATAACAGTGAATGTCTGATTGTTTACTTACAGTTACCCCGAAGAAGGGCCTGTATTGCCCGAAATGCATTGGGTATAAAATAAAAGAACACTGCTTTGAATCTAACATGCGTCTCCATCGTGTTCTTGAATGAAGGTCCGGATGGGCACATCTAGAGCATTTGAAGCTTGGGAAATAGCATGATACCATACATGTCGTTTAAATTTAAAGAATGATGAAAATTTGGAGAAACTTAAGGTGAATTTTGATGGAACAAGTTGGAAAACATGGATAATATAACAGGAGTCATGTCATGACCACGTCGTTTTGCTGTGCGACTGGGTTGGGGTGAAGTGTCGCCCCATACTGCACGGTTTTGTACTAGTGTGCCAATAGGGCAAGGCACGCACCCAGTGCGCACGCACTTTCTGAGAATTACAGAGGATAAATATGGACTAATTGAATAAAGGAAGGTGTGCATCCCACCACTTTTTGCTGACATGTTCGTGAATTCGTCATGACTGGCAGCGTGCCCACCGTGTAACATTGTAATGAATCCACAAATATACGTCGCGACGAATTTACAAATATCACTGAAAAAATATATATATTGAGACGCCCACCCTCAGTCTCACTTAGACACTCACGCACCCACTCACAGACTCACTGAGACACTCACTCACCCACTCAGACACTTATGCACTCAGTGAGAGACCTACTGAGACACTCACGCACTGACTCAAAGACCCACTTAGACACTGTGTTATGTCCCGTATAGAGGCCCTAATGTAGACCCGTTCATACATGCCCTAAAATGGACGTATTCATATTTGCCCTAATACGGTCATATTCGTACTTGTCCTATTATGGTCAAAGCCGCATATGCCCTATTACGGTCATAACTGTACTTGTCCTATTATAGTCATGATTCCTTATATAGGCATGATCTTTACCTAAATTGGTCCTCGCTAGTACACAACGTGCTCTGAGGGCTGAACGTTATCTAGTCTGTGGTTTTGAATACAGCAGGGTTTTTCCCAAACACAGGCCCACACTGTACTCATCAATTATGCATGGCTCTCTAGGAATACACCACCGGCATAATATGTAGGTACAAAGTTCACCCCTGACGTCTTCCTCAAGTCTAACAAGGGCCAATACAAACCATACGAAGCAACTAGAGTCTTCAGGGTATAAATACACCACATCTTACCCCGGTAAGACAGAGGGAACCGAGACTTCCATGCTGACACACTGACCAGAGACGCTAAGGCTCCTGCATGCAGTCGCTCCAGCTGACAGCGGTCTAACACAGCCCTTGCGGGGTGTCCAACTCGAGACCAGGACGGGGTCCCACACTCTCTCTATTCAGGTTCAACTAAATCCTAGAAGGATTATTGGCTCTTAGGCTTTTAGACCTACACATATGCTAGGTACACTCAGGTACATCTAGTTAGGCATCGTAGGAGTACGCGCACTTTTCATAATGCTTTTTATATTCATGTATGTATTCATGATTATTGCAATATGGTAGAACTGTTCTATCCCTTTGCTTTTATCGTACTGCTGATAATATATCTCTGCTATTGTCTGCTGGTTTCTGCAGCACATATATTTTACACTAGAATAACAACTGTTCAATAAATACTTACTGAAACGCCCAGACTGTATATTCTGTGTAACTCTCTGAGACAAACCGAATAAATAAGCACGAGTGACTGAGCGAAAAGTAGTATATTGTTTCCACGATTCTGAGGAATTTGGGTTGTCATGGTCTAAGGTTGCCAGAAACCAATCTCTCCCCGATAAGAGGAGATTCTAGTGGCACTGTGAGCTAGCTAATGCAAATCCGGCTAACATATGCAGTGGGGGTGCACAGAATCAGTCTGCCACCAAGCCCACGGTTTATGTTATCCAAACGCGCAGGTCCTGCATGGGTACTATAGGATCTACACGACATGGCGCCACCAACGTTGGTTTGGTACTTATTTAACAGTAGAATCTGAGTAGTTCAGTCGTGCTATTCTCAGAGAACCTACTCACAAAACCCCAGAGACGTCTGGAGAGGGTGGGCACAAAATCCGCCGCAGCTGAGTAGTACGGAAATACTATTTATTGGCTGTTGGTTAATCAAGCTTGAAAGGACATTTAGTTCCTAAATTGTGCATAACATCTCACCTTTGTTCCCTTTGAGCACTTCTTCCTCAAAAACATGCCTGATTCAGGGGATGAGAGAGTTGACCTGGGAGGAGAAGATCCTGAGGATGCAATACAGATTGCACCAAAATTCAGAAGGACAGTCACCCTAAGACTATTAGAAAATGGTGTACAAGCCAAGGGTGGCCTTGTTGTTTTTGTGATTGAGGCACACGAATCAAACAAAACAGAGGTATTCTATTC
Organism: Calotriton arnoldi; assembly: GCA_963921515.1. Lineage (NCBI taxonomy): Eukaryota > Metazoa > Chordata > Amphibia > Caudata > Salamandridae > Calotriton > Calotriton arnoldi. Next base: position 1,892,008 of record CAWUFW010001370.1, read on the forward strand.
ATGGGTTACACTCCCAGCAGCAAATGCAACAACAAATACATTTCACTACTATAAAGAAGGAGATGCACCACGGGAATATTGTCCGTTTGAGGACATAGAGATTCCACTCACTTACCAGGAACATCATTACTGGTTTAATGGCGCCCTACCCCACGTACGAGAAAGAGTAAGATTAGGCCCGCTCGGAGGAGATGGGGCCACATGGCCAATACTAGCGGCTTACACACCGCATCCTGGCATTAACACAATGCCACAGCCTGATTTACTAGTACAACACAAAGATTTAATTAAAATCTACAGAAACTTGACACAATTTGTCATGAGGACTTTAACAATCCAACCTGCACCAGCAGGTGCAGCAAACAGTACTCCAGCTCAGGGTACAGGAAATAAAATTACTCCTCAAACATTACATGCGGTAATGGGCAAAATGCCCGCAAAACGTGAACAAATACCATTCTGGATAGCTCAGAAAATAACTCAGCTTGAGGCGGTATTCCCGAATACTACCACCTGTGATAAACACAGAATTCTAACAATCTGCTTGCCCATGGGGATCACACCACAAGTAGATGACTGTACCTCTTGGGGTTCAGTCTTCGCTGCCATATATACCAGAACACATGGTATCCCGTCCTTAGCAGTAATACCTGACGTATTGAGACAGATACAAAATGAGCACGGAGCAGAGCCTGCCCTTAACGTAGGGATGAAGTTACTAAATAACTTTGACCAGGTATCAGCCATAATACTAGCTAATATTAAAGGGGAGGCAACTTCAGTGGCGATCCGCCAACGCCTAAGGGAGTTCAGTCCAGAGGGTCATCAACACGAACTACCCAAAATAATTGAAACTGCATATGCAGAACTAGGCAGAGACAGTTTAGGTGGGAAAGCATTAAAACCACAACTAGTGGGCAGTCCTGAAAAGGACACTACAAAGCAGACGCCTACTTCTTCTAAAAAGAAGTGGGAAAATAAAAAACAACAAAAGTCTAAAGACAACAGATCTCAATCCAGAGGTAGGTCTCCTCAACAGGAGCCCTCTGAAAGAAGGTATAACCTCAGGAATAGGGATAATATTAAAAAACCTGACAGGTATCAGGATACTGATACTGGTTCCTCTCGTTCCTTTCAGGGTTCATCAAAAAACTCCGAGAGGGAAGGACGGTCAGAGGAGCGTACAAAGTCCAGAGACACGCAACGCGCTGCGGACTACGCCCCTAAAAAAGAAGATAAACAAAAATCAAAACCTTTTGGGAAAATCTGTCATCTGGATTTGACATTCTATTAGCAGAACAAGACTGGCCGCCAGCATTCGTCATGGCGTGCCCTAGGGGAGAAACTGTAATTTTTCCAGCCTTTTCCGACCTCGTTCCCATACATCTAAAACATGCATATGCACAGGAGTGGGCGGTTGCCCTAGCTCCAGCATTGTACAAAAATCATGTTGGTTGGGATGAGGATTCAACCCACCACGTGATCCCGTTAAAAGTTTCCCCAAATGCTCAAAGGCAATACCCTATAAAGCAGGAAGCTAAAAAGCAAGTCAGGGAGATCCTAGATCAACTAGAATACCAGGGGGTGATTGAAAATTGCACTTCACCTATGAACAATCCTTTGTTTCCCGTAATGAAACCTGACAACACATATCGTTTAGTTTTGGATTACAGACATTTAAACACTTGCACAAAGACATTTGCAGTTCAAAATGCACATAGTGCCGCATTAATGAATAACATTGTGCGCAAAAAATACAAAACAACACTAGATATCTCAAATGGATTTTTCTGCCAAAATATAGTGCCTGAAAGCAGGTATCTGACCGCATTCAGTGCGTTAGGGTCCCAGCGACAATTTTGTCGACTAGCCCAAGGGTATAAAAATAGCCTCGGGGTATTTTCAGCAAGGGTAACAGAGTTACTCCAAAATTTGGATGAAGAAGCATTGTTCTATGTGGATGATATATATCTGACGGACGATGACTTACCGAGGCACTTGACCAGGGTGAGCACCATTATTATGGGATTCGCCTCTGAGGGCTATAAATTTAATTTTAAAAAATCAAAAATTGCCCATCTCAGTGTTCTATTTTTAGGATATGAGCTGTCAAGTGAAGGAAAAAGCCTAGCAGCAAACTTTTTAGAAAAATGTGCGCTGCTTCAACCTCCAAAATCATTAAAGAATTTACAATCAATTCTGGGATTCCTAAATTTTGGTTGAACATACATTTTGGATTACGCAGAAAGAGTAAAACCTTTCTACGACTTAATAAAACCTGATTTTTCAGTCAGACAATGGACACAGGGACATACAAATATCCTGCGTTCCTACAGGAAGATATGATAGCTTCAAAACATTTACAGACACACGTAAACGTACGCAACTTAGTGATCCGAGTAATAGCGGGTCAATGCGGGTACACTTATTTAACTTTCAATGAAGGCGAAACGGTACCAATCGCATACAAATCACACCTGTACACAAACGCAGAGATGCGTTTCACTTCAACAGAAAAAATCCTGACAGCAGTGCAGACCGCTGTAGCAAGAGAAAGAGCTCTGGCTCAGGGTAAACGCATATTTGTCGTGACCCCAGTACCAGCCTTAGAAGCTGTTACAAAGGCTAGCATTCCAAATGCGAAAGTCTTACATCCGAGATGGATCCAATGGGCTAATTCTCTTACTGCAACGGATGTTGAATACAGATTTGATCCAAGTTTAAAAACACAAGCATTTCTGCAATACGAACAAGAATATCCTCTACCAAATGAGATTTTGCCTCTAGATCAGTATGAATATATTATTTACACTGACGGATCTGCTCAACCGGCCATAGGGAGTAAGCAAGCTTACAGCGCAGCGTGTGCGATTGTTAAAGGTCGCATGCACGATGGAAAGTTCCATCCGAGTTGCACTAAAACGCAATCTCTAGGAGACTGCACGGCTCAGTTGGCAGAGTTAAAAGCACTTATACTGCACTGGTGAATACGGAACACAAATTCCCCACACTGATTGTGTGTGATTCCTTTTACTGTGTACAGTCGTACAATGAATACTTACATCATTGGGAACAAAACGGGTTCAAAGATGCAAAAGGTGGCACAATTAAGCATAAAATGCTATGGGAACAGGTAGTGGAGTTGAGAAACGAACTACCAAGGGCTCACGTGATACATACACTGAGTCATCAGCGTGATGGCGTTCACGTTGAAGGTAATTCATTGGCTGATGAAGCCGCAAAGGGGGCTGTTCGCACGGCTTCCGTAGCTGCACTCACTCAATCAAAAACGAGAATAGACGGCGAGATTATGGTAGCTGTCAATGCTTCACGCAAAGGCAGCACAGCAGTACCTAAAAAATTTCCACTCAAGTACTCCTACAAGTTAGATGCACAAAAGATTCCCTATGGTCAGATTCCTGGAGTGGGGGATAGAGTAATACCAAATATGGATCGTAGGCAAGGCTTAATTTTAGCAGCACACAAGGGTTTGGGTTCTGCGCATAGAGGCGTTACAGCAACTATTTCTTTACTGAAACAGCGCTACTGGTGGCCAGGGTTAACAAAGCAGACCAAAGACTATGGGGCCGATTCCGATCTCGGCCCGTAGGGCACCGAATCGGATTCGGCTTTACCGGATCCGATTCGGACACCCTGTTTCCGACCGATTCGAACACCCGTCCGCGCGAGCAAGTACGATGCGAGCGCACGCGAAATCCCCGACCGACTCGTTCCCGGCTCCGAACCGCTCCGACCGACTCGTACGGACTCGACTCGCACCACGCAATGGAGACGTTCCCCGACCGGGCAAGTACGATGCGCGCCTCGAACAGTCCGACCGACTCGCACCATCCGGGTCGAAAGAGCAGTCGGAGCCGGACTTCGGGGGTCTGTTTCGGACCCCCCTGTACGCGTAGCCGTGCGAGTCGCACAAAGGGGGGATCCATGGGTCCCCCCGACACATGCATGTATGGCGCGAGTCGCACCGACGCGTACCCGCTGTAGGGGGCACCCTTGTTCACGATGCACCCATTGAGTCAATGGGAGCCCATGTACGCGTCGTACGACCGGCTCCCATTGACTTCAATGGGAGTCCGACCAAATCGAGTCCGATAGCATGCGTCCGCATCATACTCGTTCGGTCGAACTGCTAGAGTCCGGTTCGGTCGGATATCTCTCCGAATCCAACTCGGTCGGAGGGATTTCCGGCCCGAATCGGAATCGGCCCCTAAGTCTTAAAATGCGACATCTGTCAGCAGATGAAAGGTTCCACCGTAACACGCCCAGCGCAGACACCATTGCTGAAATCAGACAAACCTCTCGCATGTGTATATTTGGTCGATCACCTTTATGGGGTACAACGAGCAATAAACAATCAGCCAAGAAGCTCTCTAGGGGGTGTCACTCCTTACGAGGTCCTATTTGGGACAAGAATGTGGGTACCTGATCTTGATTGTGAAGGCACAGTGGCGGATGAAAAACCATTTGATATCCATGATCGTTTGGCTGTTTTACAGGATCTAAATAAATCCAGAACACAACAAAGTAACGTGCTCCAGAAACAGACCGCCACTGAGGAAGTCAAGGCAGTAACGGCAAGACCTGTCTGGATCCCAAAAATCGGAGATCTGGTCAGAGAAAAGATTGCAGACAAGAAAGAATTTGGGCCATCCTACAGAAAGCCTGTACCGGTCCTAGCAATCTAAGGCACAAGAACTGTACTTCTGCCGCCTCTTGCCGGAAAAAAGGAGAAAAAATTTGTCTCAATCGACTTAATCAAACCACACTATGTGGCCGATACTAAAGTAGGCCACGTGGACTCCACAGTAGCAGACGCCCTCCTCTCGCTACAATCCAAGAAGGTCAAACAGAAAGACTCATCACGTTTGAAGAGCCACCTGTACGGAATGAAGGACTAAGCAACAATGCTATGGAACTCGTTCCACTTCAACAAGAAGAAAATCAACTTAACAACCAAGTTGCAATAAGACCAACTACAGACGTCTACGTCAACATTCCTCGTCAAGAGCAAAATCCGATTTCAACAAATCCCGATGCAATTCCAACAATTGATCGAACTGCTTCTGGCTATTTCATGAACTTTGATACGTTTTCACTGGATCCAAGTGAGCCGGAAACGACGCCAGCTAAAAATCACACAAACAGAAACTCATTGACTTTTTGAACTTTTTTAGAAAGACTTACCTGGTGTCACCTTGGATAGAACTATGGTATATCACTGGGATTTTATTTTTTCTTTTCTGGCTAGGTTTAATTATAACTTTTAGTATGCTTATTAATGGACGATATCTCCAGCAGAGTTCTACAGCCCAAAGAGTCAATTTAAAATCACACCAGTCTTCACATCGTGAACCAAGAGACTTGTCTTCAGTGAACATCACAGCAGTTCCTATACCGGACGGTATAGTATGGGACAAGATTGATTATGATATATTCGGTCCGACTGAACTTTTAAAGCTTAAACATGTATTTAAAATTTCTTTAAGTAATATCATTACCACCAGTACATTTTCTGATGATTGGAACACTGAAACTGTAAAGAATATGATGTCTGATTTAGAAAAAACTGCAGCATTTCCGAACAATGAAATGTTAGAAGGTACTTCAGACTATGATACATTGTACTGTTACCAACAGTATGGTCATCATTTCTTACACAAATCTATAACACCTAGAAATGTATTTGAATACCACCAGTGGGAACACTGCCCAACACCTCCAAAAGGTAGTTCACAAACCTTTGCACAGAAATTCACATACTTTTCAGCGTTTAATACATCTGACCAGAAGTCATTTTATTACAAAGTGGCAAAAACATCAGCACAGAAAATTATGTTGACTAACACCAAACAGATTTACTCTGCTTCCTTTATGGGCCAGTTGTCTACACAGGGTTTCGACCTATGGAAGGACACTATAGATTTAAAATCAATCTGGGGTTCTAGGGACTGGCAAGTCCAGGGAACAGAAGCGCTTTTTAGAGCATGCCTCATTCCACAGCAGCTGATATTTCTAAATGACACTGTGCAACAGACATCCTGTCTTGGACTAGCCAAGAACAAGGAACTGAACTCACCCGGGTTTCCTACACCATCACAGATGGGTGGGGGGCAGAATTCAACTACACAAGGGGTAGGATTAGATGACATTCTCCAGTACAACAGATCAGATCCTGATTGGACGAAATGGCTGATTTGGCCCATTGACACAAACACCTGTCAACAGAGATTTATGAATACAACCGAAGGGTTTAGTATCCATATGCCAGATACACGCTATGTACAAAGACAACACCCAGGTGTAGTGACATCGTATAGTGTTGGGAAGTTGTGCCTTGATTGGCTAGAGACCTCAACACTCACAGAAGTAAAACATCACTTAACCTTACTCACACCTGCTGTGGACCTTAGGGATTTCTTGCTAGGCCCAAGGAAAACATGTCAGAAACATTTCATATATGCCGGCATTTATGCCTATTATAATGAAAACTGGAAAATATCCCAACAAGAGGCCGCAGAAAGAATAAGGGAAATAGACCGTATTAACTTAGAAAAGGCATTGGCTGTAGCGGATAATGGGTTAACAACTTTGACCTCCAGGATTTACTCCTTGGGCAAAATTGTATCTTCGGCAATCGACATATTAGAACAAGATCTGGCCTTGTTACAACACGGGCAATCTCAGCTACGTTCTATTATGATGCTAAGCTGGACGCTACAATCTTTGCGTGCAGGCTATGTGCCCTGGCGTTTTATAAACACCACGTCTCTGTTTTCAGAATACAATCTGACTGATAAACAGAAATAAATGGCACAAAGGGGAGCCAAATATACAATGCTGTGTATTGAGAAACTGGAAAGGTTACCATTCACTGTAGCCGAATCACCATCAACTGAATGGCTAATTCATGGCCAAATCACTCTGCCGGTCACTACATTTCAGTTTCAATATTGCCTTGAGCAAAGGCAGGCAGGCAAATATGAAAAGATGGGTAAGGGTTACATTAAGGAAACTTGGGAGTTACCATATAGATACCGATGCCGGAATGGGGATCGAGAAGTATTTCTGAGTGGTATAAACTGCAAGAACGCTTTAAGCGGTTCTCTCATGTGTCAGGATATTTCACTACACGGAGCCTGTAGCGGTTCAGTAGCGAACCTATTGTGTCACATGACAGGGACCCCAGCGGCCATGATCACGCCGGTTTTCCAGCTGCTCTCGAATGGGAGTTACTTGATGCTAAATGATCAAGGTTGCTGTGGGATGCTTCCGGGAATCGCCTATCTGGTCACTGTTAACTCCAGGGTTACTTGCTGTATGCAAGTATTGTTTCCGCCACTGAACATAGTCAGGGAGGCGCTGCTATGGCCTTCACTGAACGTTTCTTTCATACAATTTGATACTCTGAGCAGACTGCAAGCCATGCTTTTACAGCAAACCGTGCCCTTAACCTCCGCTCGAGAAACCTTTGAACTTCAAGTTGCAAGGACCTCGACTGAGATACAGGCGCTAATACGTACAAACTGCCCCTTTCATTTCGTAGAAATGGTGGGACGTATCTTCAATATGTCTGATACGAGCGGTATTATACACCTATTTAAGACCATAGGGTCAGGACTGTTAAGCACCTTTCAGACAGTCCTCGGAGTAATCCCAAATTTGATACACTCCGTATTGGGAAGCGTATTTGGAGGACTCCCGCTTATCCTATTGCTAATTGCAGGGGTCCTATTCATAATACTACTGCTACGCAATGGACGGCCCAATTCCCGAGGGAATGGCGAACATGCTACTGGAGCCGAAATACCGTGAACGTATGGTACAACTTCTGGGCATTTCTTGCCTGCGAGAACTCAATGCCTCCTGGTTTCTATCCTTTCGACCAGTCTGGGTAGACTGCATCTTACCTGTTCTTTGATGCCTGTTTTGCAGAGAAGAATGCACGTTGGATCTTTGTCTAACATTTCCATCAGATGCGCCTCCGGACACGGATGCAATGCTGGACCCCATAAAGGCCCATGCTCTGCGTTGTCCCCAGCGGCTTCCAATTCTGATGAATGCATTCCTGGAGAATCCACAGGTGCCGTTTGCTCCTGCTGGGTTAGGTGACTCATCCACAGGCACCCAGGTAACAACTGCCACACAAGCTGCCGCTTCATCGACTGTTGGCACTGCTACATTCCATCTATGTGCGATTGACGTTCTCTGTGAGGCGTTGGATTTGTCGTCTGCAGTAGCTCACACAGATAATGTTGTGCTTCCCAGCCAGGACACTTAATCTCGAATTGGCTCATCACGTCCTGAGAAAGAATTCGGCTTCTCCGCTCGTTTTCATAATAAGAGAGCAAATTTGGAACATTTCCTAAATTGACACTTTCGCTTGAGAAAAGCATGGCCTTCTTCCGCTTTGAGTGAAGAAACTTATATAAAGAAACAAAATAGACATTTCTTTTTTAGTGGCAATTGGAAATAGCTGAATTGTAACATTTTTTGAAGTTTTTTTAACAATTTAAAAACCATGTTTTTACTTGCTTTTAGAATGTTTTTAAATTGTCCAGATTTTAAGTATGGTCATTGTCATTCTGTTCGGAAGAGGAGTGGGTGTTATGTCCCGTATAGAGGCCCTAATGTAGACCCGTTCATACATGCCCTAAAATGGACGTATTCATATTTGCACTAATACGGTCATATTCGTACTTGCCCTATTATGGTCAAAGCCGCATATGCCCTATTACGGTCATAACTGTACATGTCCTATTTTAGTCATGATTCCTTATATAGGCATGATATTTCACCTACATTGGTCCTCGCTAGTACACAACGTGCTCTGAGGGCTGAACGTTATCTAGTCTGTGGTTTTGAATACAGCAGGGTTTTTCCCAAACACAGGCCCACACTGTACTCATCAATTATGCATGGCTCTCTAGGAATACACCACCTGCATAATATATATGTACAAAGTTCACCCCTGACATCTTCCTCAAGTCTAACAAGGGCCAATACAAACCATACGAAGCAACCAGAGTCTTCAGGGTATAAATACACCATATCTTACCCCGGTAAGATAAAGGGAACCGAGACTTCCATGCTGACACACTGACCAGAGACGCTGAGGCTCCTGCATGCAGTTGCTCCAGCTGACAGCGGTCTAACACAGCCCTTGCGGGGTGTCCAACTCGAGACCAGGACGGGGTCCCACACTCTCTCTATTCAGGTATGGGGGTTCGACTAAATCCTAGAAGGATTCTTGGCTCTTAGGCTTTTAGACCTACACATATGCTAGGTACACTCAGGTACATCTAGTTAGGCATCATAGGAGTACGCGCACTTTTTATAATGCTTCTTATATTCATGTATGTATTCATGATTATTGCAATATGGTAGAACTGTTCTATCCCTTTGCTTTTATCGTACTGCTGATAATATATCTCTGCTATTGTCTGCTGGTTTCTGCAGCACATATATTTTACACTAGAATAACAACTGTTCAATAAAAACTTATTGAAACGCCCAGACTGTTTATTCTGTGTAACTCTCTGAGACAAACCGAATAAGTAAGCATGAGTGACTGAGCGAAAAGTAGTATATTGTTTCCACGATTCTGAGGAATTTGGGTTGTCATGGTCTAAGGTTGCCAGAAACCAATCTCTCCCCGATAAGAGGAGATTCTAGTGGCACTGTGAGCTAGCTAATGCAAATCCGGCTAAAATACGCGGTGGGGGTGCACAGAATCAGTCTGCCACCAAGCCCAAGGTTTATGTTATCCAAACGCGCAGGTCCTGCATGGGTACTATAGGAACTACACGACAACTGTTGCACTCATTCACAGTCCCACTGGGACAGTGAGACACCCAATCATAGACCCACTTAGACACTCATACAGCCACTTAAAGATCCACTCAGACACTGTTGCACTCATTCACAATCCCACTGGGACATTGACATGCCCACTCACAGACCCACTTAGACACTCACACACCCACTCAGGCAGCCAGTAATAGACCCACTGAGACACTTATGCACCCACTCACAGACCCACTCAGAGACTCATACATCCAGTCAGTTCCCTACATCTAAAAACAAACACTCTGCTTCCAGCAAGCTGGAGCTGTCAAAGTGCTCCCGCTTACTGGAAGTGGACGTTTCATCTCTTTTCCCTGCCTGCAGACATGCAGGCAGGGAAAGAGATGAAAGTATTGCTCTTGCATACAGGGAGCTGCATTTCCAGCAGCTCCCTGTGTGCAATAGCAATGCAGTCTTCCGCAGGAGATGGGGAGACGGCTGGGGGGCGTTGAGGCTCCCCTGCGATTCCCAAGATGCACACTGAGTGCACTATGTAGGCTCCAGGGCACCCAGGTAAACATGGTCAGGCCCAAGGGGATGGGGTCCCCAGGGCCAAAATCAGTCCAGGGAGGGTGTCCGCACTGCCCTCTTCCCCCTTTAAATTTTGGCAGGCTGTTTTGGCCCTAATACACATTTCACAGAAATTAAACTTCAACAGGAGGCATTTACAAATATAAACATAGCTGGTGCCCCTGCTGAAGCTCCACTTCTATAAAGGACAAATGATCATAACTCCTGCGCTTGGTGAACGCAAAGCAAGTGTGTTTTCTCAGTAATTCCACACTGAAAAATTATCTGAAATGCTTCGTGGAGGTGAATGCATCATTGAGCTATTGGAGCGCAATCTGTATTTGACTGTGACCAGTGGTTACTTTCGTGTCCTCTTCTGGTGAGAGCAGAGTCCATGGTTCTCACTTTAAATGTCTACGAGTATGGAAATATGCAAATCACTTGGAAACTGTGCCCATTTGGCCCCACCCACCTTAGTATTATTCGAAGGTCTTCCTGCCTTTTGCAAGGATGATAGACAGCTTACCAAGTAGCCCCCAGCATGTTTCTCACCGATTTTGGAGAGGAGTTCTTGATGCGTAGGAATATGAGGACATGTCAACCAAACAAAGAAGCACTAACTGCATATAGTTAAGAGGAAAGACCCTTGTTTGGTGGAGGTTTACCTCTTTGTAGTCTCGTTGTCTTCTTTATAGGAGGATTCATGTTATCACATATTTCTAGAAAAAGACGCACCAGGAACAATCACATTGCCAAAACCCACACAAGGTCACTGGTGACATTTCCTCATGTTCCATTCTGCAGCTGTAGTGCAGAATACGTACTGGACATTTACCCAAGGAGGTAGTACTTAGTAATTAACCAGTAGAAAGTAGTCCACTTGGGTAGATATTTTGTGCAAAACTGTGGACTCTTGTTGGATGAAAGGACAGGTGCAGTTCCTTTGTGGTTGAGTCACTCACACAGCTACAGAGACACCCACAAAGACACTCGGAGACCCACTCACACACGCATACACTCACACACCCACTGACAGACAAACAGCTGCCTCAAGCTCAATTCAGAGAAGACCGAAGTCCTCATCATGGGCTTCACCTCCTCTGCCTGGGACGACTCCTCGTGGCTCACAGCACTTGGAACCCCCCCACACCCACAGACCATGCACAGAACCTCAGCATCATCCTGGACTCCTCGCTTACCATGAGCCGCCAGATCAATGCCGTTTCATCATCCTGCTTCACATGCTACACCTGTTCCGAAAGATATTCAAGTGGATCCCCAATTCAGGAAGGACCTTAAGACCTGGCTCTTCGACTGAACCACAGCGCCTTCAACAGACCAGCAGCTCCCCCCAGCACCTTGAGACCCTTACTGGTAAGTAGTCATGCTTTCAAACCACCTGATTGATTGATTGATTGACTTGGACACTGATACACCCACTCACAGACCCACTCAGACACTCATGCACCCACTCACACACCCATACAGCAACTCATACAACCACTCACAGACCACTGAGACACTCATGCACTCACTCACAGACCCACTCCGAGACTCACTCACACACCCACTCATAGACCAACTCAGAGACTAATGCACCCACTCATACACCCACTTAGACACTCATGCACTCACTCACAGACTGACTCACACTCTCATGGAGGCACTCACAACCCTACTCAGACACTCTCACGCCTACTCACAGACCCGCTACACTCAATCAGACACTCATGCACCCACTCAGACACTATCAGACACTCACCCATCCACTCACAGACCCACTCAGAAACTCACAAACCCTCTCACAGACCCACTCAGGCACTCACTCAGACACTCATGCACCAACACACAGACCCATACAGCCACTCACACAACCACTCACAGACCATTAAGACACTCATGCACCCAACTCACAGACCCACTCAGACACGTACACCCACTCACAGACCCACTCAGAGACTCATACACCCACTCACAGACCCACTCAGACACTTATGCACCCACTCACAGACCCATACAGCCACTCACACAACCACTCACAGACCATTTAGACACTCATGCACCCACTCACAGACCTACTCAGACATGTACACCCATTCACAGACCCATGCAGAGACTCACACACCCACTCACAGACCCACTCAGAGACTAACACACCCATTCACACACCCACTCAGACACTCATGCACTCGCTCATAGACAGACTCACAGTCTCATGATGGCACTCACAAACTCACTCAGACACTCGGACACCCACTCACATACCCACTACACACTCACTCAGACACTCATGTACCTGCTCACAGACCCACCCACACTCACACACCCACTCACAACCCAGTGAGACACCTATGCAGCCACTCCCAGACCCACACAGACACTCACACACCCACTCATACACCCATAGAGACACTCATGCACTCACTCACACACCCACTGAGACATTCATGCACTCATTCACTCTCAAAGTTTACAGTTTACAGTGAGGAAATCAAATGTAAAAAACCTTAGAAATTCACTTCAAAATCCAAAGGTTACAGGGACGTTATAGGTAGGAAACAAAACATTAGAAATTCACTGAGAAAAAAGGTTACAGGGACATTATAGTTAGGCTCAGATTTTGCTCGTACAAAAACCAGTGAAATTCAGCAGTTATAGTTACCTGAGCTAACTACAACTTACACCCCGGCAATGCACTGCTTATGACCTCACATATTACATCACTCATGACATGGTCAGTGACATTACTGATGACATCACTGTTGACATCTCAAATGACATCACTGATGATATCATCCACACAACCACTCACACACCGATCCACACATGCATACAACCTCCCATACACCCACTGATATACTCACAGAAGCTGTCACCTAACCATTCACAGACCCATACAACTATTCACACACCCACTCACTCATCCGCCCATTTGTCAATCTAAAAACAAACATTGTATAAAGATGCCATAACTCATAGTGAAGTCAGCCAATGGCTGAATTGGGGTAACGCCTTGCCCCTTTATTCATGCTCGAGTGGGTTGGAGAGAAATGAGAAGACACAGGCAAATGGATGAAGTGTAGCTGAAAACCCTTATAAGTTACTATGTTATACACATAATTTTTGTGAAAGAAGGAAAAAAGGAAGGAAAGAAAGAAAGAAAGAAAGAAGGCAGGAAGGAAGGAAATAAATAAGTTAAGAAAGAAAAAAGGCAAGACGTAGGGAAGGCAAGAAAGAATGAAAGAAAGAAGACAAGAAAGAAGGCAAGAAGGAAGAAAAGAAAGAAGGCAAGAAAGAGGAAGTCAAGAAAGAAGGAAAGAAAGAAGGAAGACAATAAAGAAGAAAGGCAACAAAGGAGGAAAGAAAGAAGGCAAGAAAGAAAAACAGATAGAAAGTCAGAAAGAAGGAAGGAAAGAAGGTTAGAAATACAGAAAGAAAGAAAGAAAGAAAGAAAGAAGGAAGTAATGAAAGCAAGAAAGAAGGGATGAAACAGGAGAAAAAGATAAAGAGAAAGAAAGAAATGGAAATAAAGAAAAAGAGAGAAAGAAAGAAAGAAAGCAAAAAAGAAGGAAGAAATAAAGAAGGAAGAAAGAACAACAAGAGAGAAGGAAGGAAAGTAGGATGAAAATAAAGAAAGACAGAAAGAAGGAATGAAAGCAAGAAAGAAGGAATGAAAGAAGGAGAGAAAGAAAGAGACAGAAAAAAGGGAAAGAAAGAAAGAAATGAGCAAAGAAAGGAAGAGAAAGAATGCAAGAAAGGAAGGAAGAAAGAAAGGAAGGAAGAAAGGCAAGAGAGAAAGAAGGGAAGGAGGACAGAGAGAAGGAAAGAAAGAAAGAAGGAATAGAAGCAAGAAAAGAAGAAAAAAAGAAAATAAGAGTGAAAGAAAGCAAGAAAGAAGAAGAAGGAAGAAAAGAAAGAAGGCAAGAGAGAAAGAAAGCAGGAAAGAAGGAATGAAAACAAAAAGAAAGCAAGAAAGAAGGAAAGATGGAATGAAAGAATGAAAGAAAAAAGAAAGCAAGAAAGAAGGAAAGAAAGAAAGAATTAAAGAATGCAATAAAAAAGAAAGCATGATAAAAGGAAAGAATTAAAGAATAAATGAAAAAAGGAAAGCAAGAAAGAAGGAATGAATGAAACAAAAAGGGAAAGAAAGAAGGAAAAGTAAAAAAGAATTGAAAGAATGAAAGACAAAAGGAAATAGGAATGAAAGAAATAAAGCAAGAAAGAAGAAAGAAACTATGGAAGAAGGAAAGAAAAAGAAAAGAAAGAAGGCAATAAAAAGTATAACAAGTGCTGCAAATAAACACGATAAAGGCTGGTTTTCTTCCAGGGCAAAGTTTATTAAAGAGCAGTGGCGAGCACCACAATGAAGAGATGGTGGAGCGCGTGGAGGGGGCGCGGAGGAGCACGGGAGGGGGAGCACGCGCAGGGGGTTAATACTAAAAAATAAAAAAATAAAACACTTACCTGGAGCTGCTGCCCACCTCCCACGTTGCGACTCGTCCTTCCCGGTCCCAGCAAGCACTGGGGCAGCGTCACTGACTCCCTGTGCAATCCTCATATGAGAGCAGCGCGGAAATTGGCCTGTGCGGGCTGGAAAGAATCTCCGCTCAGACCAAGGAGTCTGTCGGGGTTTCTCCAGGAGGCTGTTGAATGCAGCCGGGCTGGGAGAACCTAAGTGCGCATGTGTGTTTTGGTCAGCCTGAGACGGCCGGCTAAACACATATGCACACTTAGGGAATGCATATAGCACTCCTCCTCCCCATGCCCCATCCTGCTCCTGCCTGCACAAGCTGGCTCAGAGCCGGCAAATGAAAAATAAAATGATGCTAGAACATCGTTTTATATTTAATTTGCTGGCTCTGAGCCAGGCAGTGGGGCAACGCTCCTCCGCCATTGCGGAGGAGCCGCCACTGTTAAAGAGCCATTAGTGAAATTGTGGTCGGAATAAACGTATTTTGAAGAATTGTCCGCTTATGAATTCACAGGTATAATATTGAAGCTTTCAACAACTTACTATACAACAGTTTCAAAGGGACGCAATCTCTTATGCTGTGAAATACCATAGGCAAACAGTAAACAAAGGACACTCCAAAAGGAATTTACAACAGCACTGGCAGGAACCAGGAAATGATAAAGCATGGAATGTGACCTTTGCTCACACCTGGTATAACGCCCTGCCACCTCAGACTCTCAACACAAAGGCAATATCAAAGTAATAAATTAAATACAAACATTGGCACAGAGGGTAACTAGCTTGTGTGCGAATGTGCTCCCTGTGAAAGAGCCAAATGCAGTCACTCAAAGTGAAGTTATCCAGTGGCTGAAGTGGCTTGATCCCTACATCATGCTGTGTGCTGTATTAGGTGGAAGCAAAATGTGAATGACAAGAGCAACAGATCAATGGGTGAAGAAAGCTGTCTGAAAGCTCCTTAAAATAAGAACATTGTACATATATCTTTTTTTTTTTTTAAATCGAAAGGTTTAGGCTAAAGCCAGATCTAAAAAGCAGATGATACCCACCAAATGCGAGTGAGTTGACAGGTATGTACTGAAAGTTTTACTTAATTTCTGGTTCATCTACTAGCTCGACCCTTCCAGAATTGTAAACGTAAACAGCTGGCTATTCTTTTTTTCGGAGAAAGGTGCAGCCCTACTACCCCTGACCCGAGGAGTCTTTCATTTGCCCCTGCATTGCACGCCCAAGGAGGCATCGCCAGATTGGATTCCCCTCTTGGCTGCAGCCCACTTCGAGATTTGTGTGCAGAGTCTGCGCTCGACTAATGCTGCTTGGCGGCACAATGTGGGAGTTTTCTCTTACCGAGGCCACACAGAAGGCCTTTTCAAGCATGGTAACATATATCTCTGTTCACTGAGGCCCAGCTAAAGTACCCTTTCAGCCGCAGCGGCGCGGTGTATTGTACTCCTCCCCATAAAAGCTAAAATGGCAGTCCAAACAGCAATTACTGGTGTCTGAGGACACTTAGAACGAGCAGCGCTGGTCAGACAATATGTTCACGGGTTAGTTTGTCACAGTCGAGTTTTTCTTTTGACAATTTCGTCTACTTCGTTTCAGGAATTACAACAGGAAGTACGAATAAGAACATGTAGACGTGTTTCTCATCCTTTAAGGTTTTTTTGTGGTTTAAAACGGATATGTTGAAACGCAGATTTGACAAACACATATAATATGCGACATTAAGACAATATATTGGCAGCAGTAAAACTGTTCAGAAATGAATATAGTGCTTCATTTCTTCTTTTCCGGCAAGTAAGATTATTACTTTGTTAAGTGATTGTGGAATGTCAAGTCCATTATATTTCCCACTGCATTAAGACTATCTGGAAAATCTCTAGCACAGGGAAGCACACTCTAAGAACTGTCAAGTCTGCAGCATCAGTCAGAGAATAGCGCCCTCTGGATCCGCAGCACCCCTGACCACCTCACCTTCAGAAGGCTGGTGAAGACATGTCTATTCACCCAAAGTTAAACTCTCCTCTGTTCTGTCGTCTCACTCGGTGCTCATCTCAGCACTGGGACGCCCCGTTGCTGGGGCAGCCATGCGCTCTACAAATACCTTAACATAACATAACACTGTGAATTGCGCTTACCTCCATTTAATAAGCTACACTTGACAAGCCTGCTGAGATCTGATTCTGCCACAAAGGCACCTTTCTGCATGCCTGTCACTGTTGACTCATGTGAGGTGAGCTCTGTTTTGCTGAAGAGCCCGGTTTTGTTGCTCCTTTATGCAGCAGTTTCCAAACATAAGATCAGACTCAGTCAGCTCAGCATATGCCGTCACAACATCTCACACATTACAGTGGACTAAGATTTTCCCCTTTCCCTCATAAAAAACCCCGCCCATCTGTTCACGTTTTAGGATTCTGCAAAAGCCCGGCTAGGATTCTTGGGTATGATAAGTATATCTTAACATGATGTAGTCTGTATTCCTCTTTAACATGGCCTTTCTGTCTTTGTTTACTTTAATGATCGGTCAGGGGTCACCGGGGCAGCAATAGAACACATTTAGAGTGTTTTCTTCTAACATTTACTGTTTAAGGTATCCACTGATAAGGGGAAAAATTCCATCTTTAGGTGATTTTTCACTACCGGCTTTAGGTGATTTGTCACATTTTTGACCCGCAGGGTCATTAAAATACCGGTCATGTCTTTATAAAACCAGCCAGGTGGTAACCCTACAGTGGACACCTTTGCAAGTTGTGCTGTTGGCATGCTTTGATGAGTGTCTAAGCTTTTTAGATCTTCTGGATGACTTCTGATAGTGAGTTTAGGATGAAGATCCAAGAGCAGCAATTATTTATGCAATGGATGGAACCTGCTGCTGGTGTAAAACAGTCCTGCACAGTCACATAAATATGATATTCTCCTGCAAGTGCCCCTGTAACTGAATTTACGCTGGCCACTTGGGCTGTGGATGCAACGGGTTGGGGCTAATTTAGAGCTTCCTACCTTGGGGCTGTTGGGGGCGTACAGTACTGCTAATGCGTATAACATGGATATCATCAAAGATCATACGCTGTGTACATGCAACAAGCTTTAAGAAAGAGATGTCGAGGAGTTGCTAGAGAGAAATAATCCTAAGTGACTGCACGACCTCAGAGCACAACATGTCTTTCAACCCACGGCAACAGCAGATAAAACTCTTCATGGTTTCCAGTAGAGGCCCTGCATGATGTTCTGAGGAAGGCTTTGAAGCTCTTACCAAAATACCCAATTTGCATTGAGCCAATACGATGCCTACCTGCCTACCTAATGCCTATCTGGGAAGAAGCTCGGGGTGTATGACAAGAGTCCAGCAACATTATCCCATATGCTTGGCCGAGGCTCCTCAGGGTGGCTCAGGAGCCCTCAAGCTTCCACACTCATGGTCTCTCAGGAACATCTCTCCAAGCTGCGTCACTTTGGGAGTCCTGTAGAGCAATGGATTTTTGACCTAGGGAGGGGCACAAATAAACCATATAGGGCAGGTTTGCTATTTTGGTTTGCTATTTTTTAGTGTATCACAGCAGCCAAGGTTGTTGTGTTGCATTCTGGAAGGGGAAGAAAGTAGCGCAGATCCTTATTAAAAATGGCCTTCTGCTGCTCTCCTTCCCTGTGCTGGCGCACAGCCTGCTTAGCGACAAATACAAACTTTGATCCATAGGGCGTGTATGCGATGTCTAGAACAAGATGTGTAATGTAAGAATTCCCTGCCAGTAGAAAATACTATATCTCAACACATTCTTAAACATTCTTGGGCATATTTACAAGCCCCTTGCGCCGCCAGACGTCACTTTTTCCCATGTTAAAAGTGAGGCACCTGCGGCGCAAAGGGCTTGTAAATAAACCCCTTCACATGTTAGTGGTGTGCTGTACAGTGCAGCACACATACAATATGTGGAATGTGCCCAATTTACTTGATGGACTTTTTTTACATAAAACCTGGGCTGCCAATTCTAGTAGATTGGGCTTTGCATCAAATGCTATGGTTGCTTGTCTTTATCTGCTTAGGTTACACCTATGTAACACCCCCTTGATGGAAAGTGGCACAAAGTAGCGCAAAGCGCTATTTGCACTGAGAAAATGCACCCTTCCAGTGCAAAATCCCTTTTGCGCAGGAAAATACATATGTTTACAACATTATGCGCCATTGTGCACGATTTAGCACCAGCGCAAATCTTGATAAACCTGCCCCACACGTGTCTGCCACAGCTCCAACACTCTACCAGTCATCAGACTTTGGACCTAATTTTCTTAGTCCATAACAGCATAGGTCGCTTTTGCAGAATAGAATTCAAATGTTTATTAATCTCTCTGTGGCTGGACCTGGGGTTATTAGTATGAGGTGGAGGCGATAGGAACAATTATAGCGTATTCTAACAAGGAATGGAGCCAAGTCCCCACTCCCTATCCAGGCAGAGAAAATGTTGAAAGAGCCATTCAGAATGGGTTCAGTTTATCTATGACTTACTTTATGAGTTTGTCTCACCAGTGGTGTTTTTAGGTCAAGCCTAGCGGCAGTGCGCATTCACTGCTCGCTCTACAAGGCATGCTGTAATAGAGTATGCGGTGGAAGCCCCGCCCACTCTCTGCCCATATTTGTAATTGGCTTGTGTCTTTGTACTTCTTAAATGCTGGCTTCTGATTCGTAAAAAGGCTTGTTAGTCCCTCCTTGGTACTTCCTTGTCTGCATTTGTTACCGCTCATAACGACTGGACCTTTTACTTGGCTTATTACATGGTCTGTGTTATAAGTGGGTGAGCACTATTTTGTTTATTGACACTGGGGACAATGGCACCTGCTTTTTTTTGTATTTGCATGCTGAGCGCGGGGCCCGCTTTAGGGACACCGCGCTCAGTCTTTTTTTCCGTAACTTTAATACTGAGCGCGGTGTCCCTAAAGCCCGCTTCAGGGACACCGCGCTGAACCAGGAGCAGCTGCTGCTATCATGATGCTTCGGCTTCTTCACTGCCCACTCCCTCCCCTCAGCCAGTCAGCGCTCGCCTCCTCTATTGTCACCTTCCTTCATTTGCATGAGGGGGCGGGGCTTAGGGGCAATCTTAGCGAGTGAAAAGAAGCATTTGCAATGCAATAGGTCTCGCATTTACACGAGTATGAGCTATTGACATTGTAAATGACAATGCCTTTTATTTATGTTTTGGTTTTTAAAGCATAAATAAAAGGCATTGTCATTTACAATGCCAATAGCCTAAACTCGCGTAAATGCGAGGCCTATTGCATTGCAAATGCTTGTTCTCACTATGTGACCAATTAAATGAGCTTGAGCTCACAAATGCAATGGGAAAAGTGCATTGGTGCTGAAGAGTAAAACGCAGGCTGGGGGAAGTACTGAAAAGTAAGGAGGTGGGGGTAAACAGTGGACCGACTGTACGACATAAAGGTATCACTGGGACCGAATACCAGAGATGATGTTAGGGGCTGAAAGCCAGTTTAAAGCCAGCACATCTAGCTGAGTACTGCGGAAAAAATGAAAATTTGCCAGATGATCCACATTCATCATCCACATAAATGTCAACTATTCATGCAGAACAAATGTAAACAAATAAATCCAGACGATGTTGAACATATTGAAGAGGCACTGGATGGAAGCAAAATAGAAAATAATGATGAGTAGCCACCAATAGGCAGCAAAGAACACATTAATGGGCGTTTCAAGGTAGCCAATTAACTCAAGAGTCAGATGTGCTAAAACCTGAAAAGAATCATGGTGGCTAAAGCACTGGGAACACGTTTTAACAGGAAGATGGAAGGCTCTGGACAAATAGAAGGATGCAAACATTTATTTTCAGAGGAGGCTAGCAATTGTGTATCAGTTGGCCAAGCCGTCAGGTGTCAGTGGTGGGTCATTTAATAAATTACTTAGAAAATAAATACATTGATGTTACAGAATCAGTTATTACTTGGATTCTCAAGGTGCAGAAAAAAAACATGCCAAACAAGTCTAATTGAATTATTTGACTGTATAGCTGAGGAAATATATGAAGGAAGAGTGAATAGATGTGATCTACTTAGACCTTCATATCTCCTTAGATACTGTTCTGCACAGAATATTTCTAAACAAGTTCACTAGCATTGAAACAGGGTCCTTTTTAGAAAACTGGACAACCATCTAGTGATGTGATATGTGGAAGAGGGGGAAGGGGCAGTGTATGGTTCACTTTTTAGGTCTAGCCTTTGAGCCATCTTTAACATACACTGAAGAATAGTTCCTTTCTCTAAAATGTCACATCTGATTTAAAGTGAGTTTTATTTAATGTATTTATTTTCAATTAATTTTAAATGTTAGCTATTTGCATTGCACCTCAGATCCCCAGGTAAAACATTTATTTTTTGTCGTTTTTTTAAAGATGACGTTGTAAACGATTTAAGTGATATTATATCTTTGAAGCACTCTGCAATCTGAGTGCTTGGTTAGGTGGTGATTTCTTCTTGTCTACTTCACAGATAATAATAAAATGCATGCCACAAATTAAAGGCATGTTATTTAACAACAAGCATATAGCAGCCATGTTCATGTGGCTGCATGTTTTTATTTTTATTTTATTTTTGTATCATATTCTTGCAATAAAAAATACCCATCACACTAGCTTGCAGAGGTCAGACCTATTGGCTTTGCCTATGTTTGTAACAAGTGGGCTGCCACAGTGATTTGTTTCAAATGTGGTGTTTTTGAATCACAGTTATTGAGTGCATCATTTCCATTTCTACTGTGGCTTAATGCTTCAATTAGCCAAATAACTGCCATCCTAACGAGGCAATTTGTATCTCCAAAGAGAGAGACCCTAGTTAGCACCATGAGCAGAATGGGTTTTGATATTGGTGGCTGACTGGAACATGCCTTTTACCCAGAAGCCAAGTACACTAGAGTGATCCTTGATTCCGGACTAATGTCCCTTTCGCAGGCACTCGGTATAAATTTACATGGATTACAATAGGGCGTCCTAGTCTTAAATCTATTCTTAGATGAAAGAACAATGAAATGAATATGCAAGGTTGCACATTACTGTTGGACCTGGCCCTTTTTGTAGGGTTATCCCCAAACTTTTTGCCTTCTTCCTCCTATTTTTTCTGACCTGTTTTTGTTGGTTTTAGGACTCTGGGCACTTTACTACTGCTGATCAGTGCTAAAGTCCATATGCTCTCTGGTGTAAATTGTGATCATGATTGGTTATCCATGATTTGACTGTTTGATTTACTGGTAAGTCCCTAGTAAAGTGCACTGTGGGTGCCCAGGGCCTGTAAATCAAATACCACTAATGGGCCTGCAGCACTGATTGTGCCACTCGCATGAGTAGCCGCAACCATGTCTCAGTTCCGCCACTGCAGTGTCTATGTGTGCAGTTTTGAACTGCCATGTCGACCTGGCAGGTGCACCTACTTGCCAGGCCCAAACCTTCCCTTTTATTACATGTAAGGCACTGCTAAGGAAGGCCCACTGCTTCACCAATGTTCTCGGCCTCCCTCCCCAGGGCCACTATCCTCGTACGAGAGCAGCCCCGCCTGCTCACCTGGCCACACTGCTGCAGATCCGGGGTTGGGCATGGCAGGAAGCATGCGACCCCCTCCACCGCCTTCGTCACAGGGTGACCGCTACGATGCAGCGCCCCTTCGACAGGTATGCAGAGGCTTAAGTAGAGGCACTCTAACTCTGTCAGCAGCCGCAACATCTGTGCCACCATGTCGTCAGACCACACGCTTGATGCCGCCATCTTCTCATAAACACATATTCAATAGCCAAAGTAAGTAGACCGCACTCACTGCAAATACTATTTTCAAACTCTAACCGCAAAACTCCCACAAAAAACTACTACCATGTACCCTCCACCATGTCACCAGACAAAATGGTGCCTTGTACCTTAAAATGGCCGCATATATATCCCCAAATTGGGCTACATGAGTAGCTCAAAACCTGCCTAAACCCCGAGCAGTCGTGCGACTGCTCCACTTCCCCGAAATACCCGGGAGGGGGCAGACCTGCCTATAGTCGGCTGCCCCCCAAATTGCCCTCGCAAATCAAGAGCACGATCAATTGAGCACATCCAGTCTCCAGGGAGACAAACTCCATACCCACGTTTGGAATAATAGGGGCCCTATAAAAGTATCCCAATTGTAGCAGAGCAATCGATGAACTGCTCAACGAGCAGCCTTTGACCCGAGACAACAGGCTGTGCACGAAAGTGAGTTTCCGGAAATCAAGCTCAACACAGCCGCCCTCCATATTTTTGATCAAAAGGCCCACCCAGTGAACTCCCCTGGCAAACAAAATTTGTCTGGAATTCTATACATTGAAATTCAAATTCTTGGTCAACCAGTGAATAGCTTTATACTTCAATTGTTCCCCACACTCAACCAAGTTAGGAGAGGAACATTGGCTAGGATTAGTACATAGGGACAGGCTTCTGGTGGGAGACATAATGTGGGCAGCTTGCAGAGGCTTTGTAAAGTTTAAAGGAGTCAGATCAAATGCTATGGGAAGATTTGAATATTTTCTTTGATATTGTATTCCCTAACGATCTGTGGGCAGAGTGCAAGGTATTAGTACAGTGGCCGACTGATGAGCCGCCGAGGGCTGCTTGAACTCATGCACCTTCTCCAGTGGTATGGAAAAGCACAATCAGGCAGTTGCCTTTTTGAAACTAAGGTTGATCACAGACTACTCAAGAGTCTAAAGTGTCTGTGCATGCTTATTACGAGAGGCTCATGCAGCTTTTTCAGACAGCATAGTGGGGTGCAAATTCCAGAAAGGGAAATCTTAGTAATTTTGGGTTTTAGTTTGTTCTTGGGTTGTGCCCACAGATTAGCTCTACTATTCTGCTGAATGTATTTTGTTGGCTGTCAAAAACCCTCGACAAAATCCTGATGTATGCTCAGTATTGCAGTCATGATTTAGAAGTGAGATAGAGGAAAATTAAGGAGGAATTCATCTCAGCACAGACAAAGTTGGCATAGAAAGGATTTCAAAATGGCCCATATGTGGCAAATTTAGGTTATGGTTGTGGTATTGGTGCAAGAATGCAGGCAGTTCAAGGTTGTGGTTCGATGATGCAGAATGGAAATGTTGTACCGCAAGGTACAGGGCGAGGAATGTCTGTTGATCTGCATTCAGGAACAGACATAACCATATTGAAAAAGACTAATCTGTGCCATTATTGTAACAAAGTGGGACACTAGAAAAGAAAATGGAGGCGCAACCCAAATCAAATGCAAAACGATGGTCAGATACCAAACATGAATGTGATGACAGTGAAAAATGTGCAAATGCAAAGACCCCATAATGCTAATATCCCCCAATCCCCAACCAGACCCTTCAGGATTTCGCGATTTGCAAATGAATCATGAAATCAGCAGTTTTGTAAAAAGCCTGCACTTTGTACAAAAGTGCCAAAATCTGGGCTCACCACGTGCCCCGTGAGTGGGCGGCCCTAAACATAAAAGAAAGAAATGTCCCCTGGGCCTGCTGCATGACTCGATAAAAATTAACGCCCCCCCCCCCAAATGGGTCAGAAAGTCTCTGTTGTGCCCCAGCTCTAAGAATGCCTGATTATGAAAAGGATTTTGTTCTTTACTGCTATGAACAAGAAGGGCGTGCTCTGTCTGTCTTAACACAGACCAATGGAGAATCTAAATGTCCTGTTCTCTACTTTTCTGCCACACTTGACCTGTTAGCAGCAGTATTGCCGGGTTGTCTAAAGGCCATGGCTACAGTCCATGTCAGCATTCAGCAGAGTGAAGGTATTGTATAAGGTATTGACATATGATGATGGCTCCCCATTCTGTTGAAATCTTACTAATCCGTACTCGAACACAACAGATGACAAATAGCAGGCTTGCATGGTACACACAGGTGATCCTTGCTGCTAAAAATGCTACGCTAAGATGTTGCACTTGTCTTAAACCTGATACACTGTTGCCTTTGGCTGATGATGAAGATGATGACTACAGGGACCATGACTGTTTGGATGTGATGGATTTGCGTACTAAGCCAAGACCAAACATTTAAGACATCCCCTTGAAAGAGCCTCACTATACTTTGTTTGTGGACGGCTCTTATTGGAGAGATAAATGAGGAATCCTGAGAACAGCTTATGCTGTATGCACCTTAGAAGGTATAGTGAAAGCCTCCTATTTGTGAAATATAACCTTCGCATAGGTGGCTGAACTGATAGCTCTTACTAGAGCATGCTGTGTCTCTAATCATTTGAGATTCACTATCTATACTGATAGCCAGAACAGGTTTGGAGTGGTCCACGACTTCGGACTGTTGTCCCAGAGAAGTTTCATGATGTTCTCTGGCTCCGCAATTAAAAATTGGAATTGTGTGATGGACTTGGTCGATGTTCTGCAACTGCCTGCTGAAATATCGGTTGTCGAATGTGCAGCACACAAGAGTGGATGGAACTTTGTCACAGCTGAAAAACGCTATGTGGATGAAATTGCAAGGTACTGAGCTCTTGAGTCATGTACATCGAATAGAAATCATTCATGTGATTTGGAAATTATGTTGCTTCAAGCCTATTGTTGACTGTTCCTGATCTATGGGAGGAGATTAAGAATTTGCAGGAGAAAGCCCCAAAAGGTGAGCAGGAAATGTGGGTCGGAGCAGGGTGTATGAAAAATCAGGATGAGATCTGGGTTCCAACAGATGGGAGATCCGTCCTACCGGGTGCTCTGTTGTCTCCCAAGGCCAGGTCCTACCCATATAGGGAGAGGCGCTATGGTTTGTCTCTTTAAAACTCACTGGTTCAATGCCTGTTTCTGTGTCACTGCAGTGAAACAATGCTACAGATGTGTTACTTGTCAGCAGTTAAATGCGGAAAGGAGGATAGTTATGACCATGACTCACTTAGAAAAATTTGGGGGCCCCATTAATCACATGCAACTTGACCTTGTTCAGATACATCGTGGTAGTATGCATCTTTTCTCATTGCGTGGAATCATACCCAAATAAAAGAAATGACAGTCTCAATATGGCCAAACTAATATTGAGAGAGTTGATATCTCAGTTAGGCCTACCGGTTTCTCTGGAATCAGATCATTGAACCCATTCAAACTGAAATCATGAGAATCCTGTGACTAGCTCTGCAGGTCCCATTTTATTTACAAGAGGCATCTGGCATAATTGAACAAATCAATGGGACACAGAAATCCCAAATTGCAAAGGTGTGTGCATCCTCATCCTTCAAGTGGCCCGATGCCATTCCCTTGGTATTGATGAGTCTCTGAAGCACTCTTTATCGAGGGACATGACTGTCCCCTCATGAAAGTCTGATGGTGAGGGCCATGAGTCTTCCTGAGATGTGTGCAACTGCGCTTGTAAATATTATGGATGAAATGGTTCTTGACACTCCAAAGGACTTGCTGATATAGTGTGTTCTGTCTCTCATTAGACTGAGTTGGTGATTCCCCTTTCAAGGCAAGAACAGTGCCATGACCTTAGTCCAGGAGACTGGCTTCTGGTGAAGAAGCACATGTGGAAGTCATGGCTGTAGACCCACTGGCAGGGCCCTGCTCAAGTTATCTTTGTGATGAACACTTCTGTGAAGTGGGGGGGGGCTTCCAAACTGGGCCAACATTTTCTTTAACATGCTACACAAATACTCCTTTGTCATGCATGTGCTTGACTGTTATATATGCACCTATTTACCTGCACCCACAGCGGTGTGAGTTACATATCACCACTTATCCCTCACCTACTCACTGTCTTGCAGCATAATTTTAGCCTTCCTTATTAGAAAGGTCACCTTGAATATTACTTGCTAACTATGATCTACTTTCGATGATGTGCCTATGTATAAAAATATGAATCCACATACTGGTGCAATATTTGTGGAGAAGGTAAAATATTAATTTTAGTCCATCACAGAAGTTAATATTCCCCAATTTTTATATGGAAAGAATCACATGTAAGTTGGCTAGACCTGAGAAGGATTTTCTTTAGGAATTAGAAGAAACAAGGAAAGTGATTGAGATAAAGGCAAAGAGAGACATTAAGGGGGGGCAGGGAAAAGGAAGAAAAAATGTTGAAAGCTGCTGGAATAGATCTGAAGTTAAATTTGGATTGGCATCGAGAAGGAAAGCTCTGTTTTATGAGAAGGAAGAACACGTTAGAAATCCTCAGATGGTGAGCTGGAGTGAGTGTATACATAAGTTTGAAGTTATGGGTGAGCAGATATTCGCAGGGAAGGATGCTGTCATTCCTGGGATTTATGTGTATGGGAAGAATGCCTATTTCAAGCTTCCTGCATATTGGATTTGGAGCTGCTGCTTAGCTTTAGGGTTTGCTATGGTGAATCATATGGATGAAATAGATGATAAGAAATAGTGACTTCTGGAAAAGCCAAACATAGTGCTTCACAAATAGTTGGCAAATGTTTGGCGCTATGATTCCTTCTGTAGGAGTAGTTTTGAATGACCTGAAGATTAGAAAGCTGTCTACTTTGGTTGACTGTCTTACAACTAATACCGCTGGAACACTTTGATACACAGGCCAATAAAAGTACAGGAACCCAAGCGTAGAGATCATTAAGCATACTCATGAAAAGACATCAACAGACTAACAGCCACCTTTGAACATTGGCCAACAAACAAAACACAACAAACACAAGGCAACAAGAAATATTCAGGTTCCTTTGTGCACAGGTCAAAAGACATACCAACATATGTGACCAGAGACCAACAAACATACAGGAGCTGATGTTGTAAGCAAACCAATGGACATTAAGGCAGATATTTACATACCTGAACAAAGATGCTGACCCACATGCATACATACCAAAACACATATGAGCACCAACACAACATATACATATACACTCTCATGTCTACATGGAAGCACATGCAAAAAAGCAGACACACATACAACTATAAACAAAGCACATAAAAACATACAGTCACAGACAACACATAGATAGCCACATGCTCAGTGAGATGGACGAATAGACAGAGGCATCGTCGGGGGCATAGATGGACCAAAAATGGATGCTGAGCTGGTGGATGGATGTATAATTAGTGCTGGAATAGACAATGGTGTAATCTTTAGCCCTCAACAGAGGCGATCACATTCAGGTAAAGAAAGGAGTAGAGTGTTGTTGTCCACTCATACCTTGGTGTTCCTTGGAGAAATAATTTCTTATGGGTCCTAACAGTCATACTGATGCCCACGTACACAGATCACTAGTATACAGGCACCAAGCATGTACACAGATAAAAACATGTCCAGGCACCAAATAGGCAACAAATAGAAGAATAACACATACCCACAGACAACTTAGCTAGAAGTGCACAATACACATGGGGGCATATTCTCAAGGACTTATCGCCGAGTTATCGGCACTTTAGCGCAGCAAAAGTGGCGAAAGAATTATCGCCCCATTCTCAAGCTGGTGCAAACAGCCCATATCGCCATTTTCCAGCGATAGCTGCCGCAAAAAACATCGCCACGGATGAGACAACTAACGCTAATGATATGCAGAGTAGGCGTTCCCGTGCAAAAACACACGAAAACACCACTTTGCGATATTCTCAATGACCAGCCAGATCTGCGATGTGACCCAAAAACAGGCGATAAGGCGCGTTAGCAGCAGGGATTTAACACCTGCCTTTTACTGGTGTTAAGCAGGACGACTACCTGCAGTATGAAAGGGAGCCCAGCCCAGAGCCACACCTGAAGACCAACACATGTCATGGAGACACTGATCGTGCAGCTCGGAGACCCGAGAGGGCCACAACACCCACAGCCACCACCCCCAGCCCCCCCCCCTGGACCTCCCCCCTCCTGACTACCACCGAGGTGGCGCAGAACAGGACAGCGGACGTTCCCAAAATGCACCAGCCTCAGAGACTCAATGCCAGAGGAAGTCATTGCCCACTACAGGCACAAAAGGACAACCATCCTCCGCATCCTGACCCACATTGCCCACAGGCTGACAGTACCAACACAGCGGACAACCAACATCCCTCCGCAGACAAAGCTGCTGGCTGTGCTGCACCTGTTGGCCCCTGGTACCTCCCAAACAACAACTGCCAGAGTCGGAGGAGTCTCACGGCCAGCCCTATCAAACTTCCTCACCCATGTCATGGATGCATGTCCACAATAGCAACGGCGGGCCCCTGTATCCGCAACACACGACAGTTCCAATTCGTAGTGTTCCTGCGCAACCAACCCCAACGCCAGCCGTTGCCAGATGCCACTGTGCCCCAGACCCAATACTGTAGTAACTGAAATGGGGGTGCGCACGGTCATGAAGCCCAGTAGTCAACAGTAGTGTAAAAACAGTCCTTTATTACAAATACACCAAAAAACAATACGAAAAGCACAGCCAACGCCCAACGGGGATCTTCATCAGGGCAACGTGTGGATTCATGTAACTGCATATGCTGCGGGAACTCCCCAATACCATTCCATACTCCGGAAGTCAGTATCCAGAAACCTGTTGGACAAATGGTGACAATGGTCAAGCGTCCGTATAGTCACAAACCAAATCTGGTACAGTGTATAGCCCTTGGACAAACCGGAATGCTCACAGGAAAGACAAATCCTGCACAAAAAGACCGTAACAGAAGTACGTGTGGTCGTAACCTACGTAGGATAGAAAAGGAAGGTTACGGTCACACTAACTTCTGTTACGGTCTCATGATGCAGGATTACTCATGCCTGTAAGCATCACGGTTTGTATCAGCTTGATACCCCTGCACCTTCACTCCCCCCACCTAGCCACGAGGGCGCCGCCATGACCGGTGGTGCCTACACGATCCTGTGCGCCTGCTGCACCCCAGCCCTGGTTCCCAGACCAGTCCGCCAACCAGCGATGAGTGCCCGCCCCTGCGCACCCAGGCCTCAATGCTCACCTGCCGCCCCCGGCGTGTCTCCAAGAGGGCCCACCACGTGCCGGTGCAACCTCCTCAGTCGTTCGCTGGATTCCGCACCACAGGCCCCCAGCACACCCTGCAGCACCGCGCCGCGGAGTCATGTCTGTGCAGCCTGCTGCCCTCGGCGTACACTGCAGTCCAGCTGGGATCACAATTCAAATCGAGTCTTGATTGGCAGGACGGCATATCGAGGGCTACGCATCATCACAGCCTGCACACCCGCTCAGCTCTGATCCACTAACTCAGTGCACCACAAGTCACCGTCCCGTAGCGGTAGGCCAGTGCCGGCCAAAGTGCCTTGGATGCCACCAACTCTGTGCACCTCAAGTCATCGCCACGTGGCGGTAGGCCCGTGCCGGCCAAAGTGCCTCGGATGCCACCAACTCTGTGCACCTCAAGTCATGGGCCCTTTATGATTGAGTCTCGTGGCGCGGACGCCATGATGTCACATCCGGCAGTGGGGAATGTGATGTGGTAGGGCCCTAGGCCCTCATGCATAAATAATGGCCACGTGGACACACTCAGCTAGATAGTGGAAATGGCCTCGGGCACGTGCGCCCGGCCCCTTTAATTGGTGGGGTCACATGTCCTGTGACATCTGTGCTGGATGGGTGTGGTGTGGGTGTGAACCAGCCCTCAGGGAGTGGCTGTGGCATGCTGACAACTAGACCTGTGATCAGCAGATCACTACAGGGAAGACCTGGGACATGTAGCGTTGTCGTCCCCCCCTGTAAGCGTAAGTGGAGTGGGCTGGCCTGGCGTATGCCAGTCCAGCGTAGGGGTGTGAATGATGACCCCGGCGCTCTGGGCGTAGTTCCGTTCTGGGCTGGACAAGAAGGTAACTAATGCGTGTGTCTCTGATGTGGATCGGCGCAACCCGGTCCGCAATCAGTAATGTTGCACCCTGTGACTCAAGTCCCACAACATGAGCAACATGGACGTAAGGGGGAATCACTGACCCTACATTCATCCATACTTCCATACTTGAATGATCATAGACATGACACATCTGTGTGAATTTGATTGTTTAATGCACATTCAGTTGGAGTGTTGTGGCTGGAGCAGTACAGGGCCATGCAAACCCCACTTTACATTGTTGGCCCGTGGAGGGCCAGCCAGAGTCCCTCAGGGAATGACAAGTACATCGGAAGAGGAAGAGTTCAGTCCGCAGTCTGATAGCTGTGTCATTGGTGACCAAACAGAATATGGCAATCCATGTCGAGGTCCAAGGTGAGTGTCGCAGAGTGCATCGGGGGACAGTGGAAGGTGATGATGCAGAGGGCAGAACCAAGCAGAAACAGGCCATATGACGGAGAAGAATGCTACAGCTTCCTTAATACCAGTAAGGCAGATTCATCCTCATCTTCGGCCTCTGATGTCTCATGTGCCTCACATGTGGGTGGTGGTGTTTTCTCTGCAGCATTGTGTGGCACTGACACATCAGGGGCCGGAGGTGGATTGGCTGGCGCACTGTGTGGCACTGACACATCAGGGGCCGGAGGTGGATTGGCTGCCGCACTGTGAGGCACTGACACATCAGGGGGCGAAGATGTGGATGTCGAAGCAGCAGCAGCATTCATCTGCGCCAGGCCTTGTGGCAGCAATGCCATGACGAGGATCTGCAGGGCATGGTAGATCCCAGCTACATCACGCTGGTGTGCAGCCGTGGCAGCCATTCTTTCCGCCTGCACCCGTTCCATGTTCTCCATGGTCCTCCGCATGTGTACCAACTCCCGGATGACACAGCTGGAGCCACTCTGACTAGACAGTTGTCCTTGTCTCTGAGTCAGGGCTCCAGCGATGTCATCCATGGTTCATTGGAGAGCATGGAGCGGACTGTGGGTGTCCGTTAAGGACTGTAAGTGGTCCCTGATGTGACTTAGACACCCATGTATGGCATTGAGTTTGGCTGCCATGAGGTCGAACCCCACCCGCACCTGATCAGCCATCTTCTCCTGGCACCCTAACACATGGCGTTGGAAGGCCATGTGTTGTTCTTGGGGGTCCTGGGAGACAGCCGTGGTGGTGGGTGCTTCCTGCTGTGTGGTCTGTTCAGGGGGTGGGGTTTCCTCGATGCAGCTGGGCTGCCCTGCTCCTGGAGGTGGGGTGCCGAAGCTGTCCATGAGCCGTTGGAGGGCGTCGGTGTCGATGGAGGGGAGGTCCTCTTCACCATCAGTGAAGAGGAGTACCGTCTGCTCTGCAGGAGGTGTTGATTCACCCTCTGCAATGTAAAGGGGAGATGCAGTTTAACATTGTTTTCACACGTATGTTGACGCATTGTACAGGTTTACATACAAACTGCATGACAATGTACATTGTGACTGTTTGGGAGGAGCTGCCTATTTGGTGCGGGACAGTGGACATTTCGACAACATCACGGATGTGTGTGTGTACTTGTGCATGGGTTTATTATGAGATTAGTGATGTGTGGGGAGGGCCCCCTCTGGGCACATAGTCGACGGGGGCCTACTTGCTGTTTCTAGGTGTGCTGCAGTGTGCCAAGGGGATCAGGGACATGATCCAGAGTCATTGTGGGTGTGCACAGTGCTATACTTAATTGTGCATGTGTGACATTGTGCCCATCTCCCCCGTCCCCCCAGTCCCTGGTCGTTACTCACCATGTTGCTGTTGTGTCAGGTCATGTTAAGCAGTGTCCGGTCCCCCAATTCCTGCCACCGTCTCCACACTGATGACTGTGGACACCATTTCCTCCATCTCGTCCAGCTCCTCCTGTGGCGCTGGACTCCCACCTCCAGTCTGCATTGCTGCCTTCTGGTTGTTGCCAAGTTTCTGCTTGGTTTTGCGCTTCACATCATTCCAGCGCCTCTTGACCTCTTCCATTGTCCTCCTCAGCACTCCGATTGCATTCACCTTGGCCACAATGGACTGCCATATTCCATTTTTTGTCGCCAATGACACATTGGAGGTGACAAACAGTTGTTGATGGTATTTCATCACCTCCGTTATCAGGATCCTGTTTTCCTGCGGACTGAACTGCGTCTTCCTCTTCTTCCTGTCCTTGCCCTTCCCTGACCCCGAGGTCCCTGCCTGGTCCTCCGGGGGGCTTGTGGGGTTCTGCTCGTCCTCTGTTCCTGCTCCGGCCACCTCCATTGTGCTTCGCAGTTGTTTTGTTTTTGTTTGTGTTTTTTTTTTCTGCTTTGTAGTGATTTTTCCCACCTGACTGTGTGAATTGCAGGCCTGGTGCTGCTTATCGCTGATTTTTGTATCGCGGTTGGGCCCATCGCGACTTTTTTCGCGTTTGGGTTTGGATTT
Source organism: Calotriton arnoldi (assembly GCA_963921515.1). Lineage (NCBI taxonomy): Eukaryota > Metazoa > Chordata > Amphibia > Caudata > Salamandridae > Calotriton > Calotriton arnoldi. The sequence goes on from CAWUFW010001370.1 coordinate 1,925,045, forward strand.
TTATCGCCGTCTTGGTAATGTTATGGCGGACATTTGACGCGTTCTTGGGAGACTATCGCATGTTACCTCCGTGTTGAGAATACGACGTTAACACAGAGTTATTTTCCCGCGATAGACGGCGATATGAAAACGTGCGTTAGCCTTTTTTGGCGATGATTATCGCACGTTCTTGAGAATATCCCCCATGGAGTCACAGACAATATAAACAGTATTATAAATAGGGGTGGTTGATAAACTCTGCTCCGCCGGCAGAGTTCGCTGAGTTTTGCCCACTTAACTCCGCCAACCGCGGCGTGGCAGAGTTTTTTCTCTTGCACGCCTCGCCAGTAGCTAACTGTTATTAATCACTGCAATTTATTTGATATGATTATTTCTTTTCAAAAGGGGAATTACACGAAAGCCTGCAAAGAGTGGGTCAAAATGTAATGGGAGAACGTAGTTGACAAAAAGGAATGGGAGAAACAGAAAGAGAGAAGAGGTAGATGAGGAGCTGCAGAGTTTTTTTCATGAAGAGTTGAGGGATTTGTAGGAGTCTAGACGTAAATTGCAAAAGTTAACAACTGGTATATAAACTACAGTTTTAAGAAGAATTATGAATGTAATGTGCGATGACTCTCAGAGTCATTCAAGGGTAGAATTGCTGATTTTTAAAAAAATGCATTGCACATGCATTTACATTCACTTGCAACACCGTATATATGTACTGTGTGATATTCTTGTTAAAGTTGACCATAGTTAATGCAGGCCTCAATTTAAACTAGTTCATTTTAGCTGCCATGTTTTCTGTCTGTCGTGTATTTTTCCACTTTCTTGCTACAGGAGCCAAGCTGTATCAGTCAACGTTAATTGAATGTATCTCTTGTTTTAATATTGTGTGAATGTTTATCTTTGTATGTTCCTCGGAGAGTGTGCTAATGACCAGGCACCTGGGAATGAGAACATCTTGACTGCATTGCATCATCCCACTACAGATATCAAGCTGATGGTTGTGCAGCAGACTTCTTTGTCTATTAGTTGTCGGAATTAACTGGAGTTACTTACTGTAGCATGTTTGATTCTGATTGGTTCTCTTCCTGGGAATTGTGGGGGGGGGGTCTATCTTTTTGGAGAACAAATGATTTAACTATGCAATGCTCAGTTAGTTAGTTCAGACACCCTTTCCACTGTCCTTAGAAGAGATGATTTCCTTGCTTCCTTTTGAGCTGATGTCTTTTCCTCTCGCATGAAAGAGTTAGGCTGCTGGGCAAATCCCCTTCCAACTTACTTGACTGAATCTTTATTTGGTTCATTTCAATCTGTCTTCATTAGCTTTTTATGCTGACACCTTCTGCCTGACTTCTGCCCAACCTTTCTAGTTTAGCAAATTAGGGAATCTCCCTTCATGTGGAAACTGGCCCTACTTTGATTTATTTTATGATAGTCTTAAACGGTTGTCTTTGCTATTTTTTATTGATTTGAATCATACTGGTTAACACATTCATGCATTGATTACAGATTTATGACTAATTTGAATGATTGACTTTGTAACTTTGCTAATCTGTTAATAAACCTTTGTGGTTTGGAAACCTATCACTCTATGTGGAGTCGAACGAGCTTCATGTTATTTGAAGGAATTAATTTGCTGTGTCACGCCTCACTCCAGATCTAAGTGTCCATACGCGTGAGTGCAGCTTGTACTTGAGTTTGATCCAGAAATTTGCACAATTCAAAGTGCTGCAATATTGGTGACGAACCATCTTGATCATTTTATAGTTTGGCACTGCAAAATCAGTTTAAGATCAATGGTTATCTTGGTATTTACTTTAATTGACCCCAAGATGGCTGCCATGTTGGAACAGGATCAATCACCACCATCACAAGTTGCTTGAGGGGAAGAGCAAAGCACTGATAATATGTCAGCAAGCTTTGGCAGGCAGGGAGACAATCATCTAGGTAGGCAGTGTTCCTGATGCATTAATACTGTGACTCTGACCTGATAGGAAGTTTGGCACATGCATCCGCATGACAGATGAACTGTCAGGAAATCAGAAGCAGCTGCATGCCTTCGATCACTCAGTGTGAGTCAAAAAGACTGGGCTCTCTGCAGCCTAGAGATGTGAAGGTAGGTTGTGACCAGTGGCCTTTGTAAAGATGTGTGCTGACACCCAATCCACACAGTGTGGCCTTATCAGCATAGGTGGGGAGGTGTCCGTCAACCACTTATTCCTTCTCTTGAGCCCAGTGGGAGTAGGCTTGTGCAGATCTCTGAAAGGAAGGACCCATCTTGCATACATTCACAGCCCACATAACCACACATTCTATTCTAATCACAGGCTAATGTGAGCTATTCTCTACCTTAGGCAGCAGACAGCAAGGCCTGAGAATGGTTGTTGCACGTGAAAAAAATTATGTTATTTTGTGTATGGGAAGAGTCATGAGACAAGATGCTGTAGGCCAAATTCTTTCTCAAAGATAAGATAGTCTCCATAGGGCAGAATGCAAAAAATTTTTGCTCAGTGTTATTAGACGGAAAATAGTGCAGTGCTTGGGGCACATTACCACAGTATAGTTAAAGCAGAACAGTACATTCTATATTTGTGTGCAGATGTGCTGCAGTTGAGCTACTACTCCAACACAGTAGGGTAACAAAACAACACCACTTTACAATAACACCACAACACAAAACATCAATACAATGAACAAGACACCAACCCAACAACAGCAGTAAAACCACAACACAAAATACCAACACAATGTGGCTATGTCACATTTGGTTGTGTTGGGGTGGTGTGTGTCCTCAAGCTGTGTTGGTATGTTGTCATTATGCTGTACTTGGGTAATGCCATCGGTATTGTGTTGTTATGTTGCATTGTGTTCTGGCTGTTGTGTTGCGTTCTAGCTGTCGTGTTGCTTTCTGATCTGTCCTGTAATGCCTTTGTTGAGTTGTTGCTTTTCCAAGTTATCGCATTATTATTGTGCTCTGTTTTGCTGCACAGTTCCGTTCCAGACTCCAGCAAATGCTGTTACGTTTCCAACCAAATGCAGCATATTCCATAAAGTTCCTTCATAAAATAACACATTTAATTTAAGGTAGGCAGAGCTAGTTCTCAGATTCTGTGCACGAAAGGCTGTGAGTTGTAGCAATGCAACACAATACAAAGTGCCTTGTTCGCATGACAAATCAGAGATGAATTGCCCAAGTAAATAATCTAGGCCCAAAATACAGAATCTGAAAAATCGTGTATTTTAGTGTCAAGATTGTCATTAGAATATATATTTCTAAAATACACATAAATGTTGGCAGCTGTGTTTGCTTTGTGCCCTGCCTCACCTGGTGACATGCAGAGACACGTTTCTGATAGTTTAGAACAAGGCAGAGCTTTTTTTCACTGCTTTACTTGGAAGTCATTGTTTAAAAAGCAGACTGTGGGAACTCATTAAAGCTTGCATGGAAAATTTACTGCATTCACCTTTAACTTGTGACTAACATGTGGAAACAGTGTTTATGGGTGGTTATTTCGCATTTAAATGTGCTGAGTTAGCACCAGTCTTTTGCTAGTGTTAATGGGCACGGTTTCCCATGCTGTAATGTGGAATTAACAAGTATTTTAATTTGGTAATACCCCATTACCTTCAATTTAAAAAAAAGTGTTAACTGTGCAGTAAAACACTTACCACGCATTTAACACGTTCTTGCTTTACTTCCCACCTACTCTAAATCAGAGTGCACGTGTAAGAGTACGTGCTTCTCAGTCGATAGTTATTTTAAGCCACAATGCTAGGTACATTTACATGAAATCCACCAGTGCCCATAATTAAAATCACTTGCAATCTGGGCAACATGGATGCCCCGCCTTGATGGACCACAGCAAGCTTTCCAAAACTTAACAAAATCGTTGTTTTTCCAGTACCGAAGAGATGCGAGTAAGGAGATTGAATTTCCCCATAAAAAGTGGTGCCATTTGTGGCAATTGTCACTTGACTGTGAACTGTGGCTATCATTAGCAAGGATATTGAAGTACCCACTAAAGACAGAGCTCTCCAAGTGTTCTGTGTCCTGAGGAGAACCCTTCAAGAAACTTATTTGGGTTCGAAACGCGTCAACAGTTTTTCTATTGGCCAAATAGGTGTTCATGTTGATGTGTTACCACTTTCGCTCACAAACCAATTTTTTCTTTTTATAAAATAATTATAGTGAGCTCAGTAGGGTCACTAATTGGCCACTACCTCTGAAATTATTTAGAAATATAACCGAGCGAGATAATAGCCAGAGGTATTTTTGATATGATTGTGGTTGCAAAATGTATACAGAACCTGAGCTATATATGTGTGGTATGTCAGTTTTCTTTAATGTGATGTATTTGTGTATTGAAAATGTATTTCGTTATGTAATATGTATGTCCATTATTACTCGTTGTGATTTCAGTGTATGTCCAATCATTCAAAATGTTTAGCATGTACCAAAACAAAAAACAATTCTAAATGAATTGAATCTAAACAAAACAAAAAAAATCAAAACTTAGAAATTAAATCATGTTTTTCATATAATAGTAATTAGTTTATGTGATCTTTGAATGAAAGTATGAGTGACTGTATATCAGTACTGGCATTTCTTGTGGTGTTCCATAATTAAAAACATGCATTAACAAAGGGATGTGTTTGTATTTGTGCCTTGCATGTTCACAGACAACCAACATACATTCACACATAGACGCAAACAAAAGCAGAACACAGACCAACATATATACTCATACACACAAACAGTGGCAGCTGGTGACATTTGAAAGTGGTGAGGCTTAAAAGTTTGGTATGACTTTTATGTAGTGAACGACGCGGGCAAGCTTAATAGACAAACGTGGGGTCCAGGCTGGATCCTCCTCCAGAGAAAAAAATTGAAAAAAAGTTTGGCAAATGGTGCATTTTGAAGCAAATTAATTTAGTGATAAAGCAAGGCATATAAAGCAGTGGGAACAGATAGTTTGAAATATTAAACACATAAAAAACTGCCCTATATCTTACTGCATTCATATGTTGAGCAGTTACTGTAATGTGCAAATTGTAAAGCCTGACAACTTCAGCCTTTTAAAGTGTGTGCTTGCCCAGTGTCTTGCACTGCAGGCCGCATCAACTTTGGAAGAAAATGCTCTAACCAGGCTTCTGGAAGGATCCACAGCTGCTGATTGCAATCAGTCATATAGAAATATGTGAAGACAAGTCTTTAAATAGGATGAAAAAGGTGTTGGCTCTCTAAAAGGGAACACGTGAAATAAATTTCTGTGATTCCCACAGTGTGCTACCTGACCGGTATTTTGGTTTCCTCTGAGATGTAATTGCATCCAGATATATAACACAACAACTGCTCACACCTATGATCTGTCAATACGATTGGCTTTGTCAATGGTTGTTAGCTGTTCAACATAAATGAGTAACATCAAGGGTTTGTTATAAATAATTAACCTTCAAAATGTTTCAATTCCGAGATTTCAATAATATTGAGGCCTGTGGAAGGAGTTTTGGCTTTCAGTTATGTGTGCTTTATGTTAGATATATATGTCCTTTTTCTCTGCACATCTCGTCCATCTGCACAACTTCAACCAACTCTCTTTCCTCTTCAGCACCCTCTTTTCACTCTTCCCCGAATGCACTACCTTTCATCTCCCACACTTCACCACTTCCAAACATACACTGCATTCACTCACATTTAAGCAATTTATTTACTTTTGCTTTTGCCCTGTAAATACTTTGCCATCTGTGCACCCCTTTTACACGCATTTTTACAAAATTGCAATTACAACTGGAATACATGACCATTGCTCTGTGTGCTCTGCAGAGAGGCCAACCCACTGACAGGCACTTTGCTTCAGCATCAGAGCTCTCAATCAAAGCCCCTCATAAACACCTGCACAGCTCAAAGTACGCAGGGAAACAAAATACAGAAAGAAACACACATGATTAAATAGGTAACTCCGAGGGAGGCAAGATTAAGTAAAACTTGAAATAAGAGAGGAACTAAATAGCTGACATGCTTTGCCTTACTTTTTAACACTCATTGTTAGTAAATAAATCCATATTTTTTGGCATTAATGTTGTTGAGGGCATGTCACTGGCATGCAAGACTGCTATACCGCAGGCTGTGGGGTCATGGTTCAGACTACTGTGATCGCTAACATTCACCGTTATCTTGTAAATCAAATTTAAAAAAACTACACAGGATGCTTTTCTTTTCAGAGTATTATTTCATCAAACCTTAGGAACATAAAACTGTGTCATTAATACCATGTTTTTGTTAAAGTCTGCATTGCATGCTCTCGGTCTGGAGACTAAGCAGCATGGCCATGCACCTGCAGGGATGTAGTACTTGCAGTGAGGCATGCAGCTGATTTAAAGACACTCTGCCAGCAGACCGCATTAGAACTGCAATGTATTTATATCAAATGAGCCAGCATAGTTGTTAGACCTGGCATCATTGGCGCGGGTCTCCCTTCCTCTTTTCGCTTCTGACCTTTTATGTTGGCTGGATTTAGATGCTCTGGGCACTGTGCCACTGCCAATCAGTGACACAGCGCAAATGCTCCCTGTGTAAAGATAACTGTATGAATTGGGATAACCATAATTGGCTCTTTTGGTTTACCTGTCAGCCCCTAATATCAGTGCACTGTGTGTGCCCAGGGCTGGTAGACCAAATACTGCTGGTGGGCCTACAGCGCTGATTTGCGCTACCCACCGAAGCAGCTTTCAAAGTATGTCTGTGTAGCATGTTCTAATAGCGAGTTACCCTCCATTTCCCTAGTTACTATTGTGAGGCTATCCGTTCTCATAGGCCAGAATGGGCAGGCTGAGCATTACATGCCCTAATCCTACCTGCCCCCAGGAACCTGATAGGAACGTCGAATTTGATATGTTTAAGCTCAGAACATTGAGATACATCTTTTAGTAAGGATTATTAGCGTAGCCCGTGTTCGAAAATGCCTCTACTAGAAACTAGGTATTTTCTGGCCTAAGCTTTCCGGTAGGCTTTGCTAGCGTGTGTATTGGCCGTCTGGTTTTGGAGCAGCAGGGCCAGCTGGGTCAGACCTGGCTGGAGAGAGAGATCGGCATTTAGAGTAGGGTGAGGGGTGACTCTTTGATCTGAGCAGGGCCGTGCCTGGCAAGGTGAAGGATGGCTCCACCTCCCACTGGGCGTCTGATAGCAGACCCCCAGATTCTCAAAGGGCAGGATGTCGCCCCGTAAACCAAGTGCTCCCCGACCCCACCGAACTGGTTCTGGCTGGATGCAGTGATTTGTGACTGCAGAGAACATAGACTTTTTAGGTATAAAACGCTGCGCTGAAACCTTTTTCAGGGGTGTTCCTTCCGGATGTCAAGATGAAACTCTGTCCGAACGGACAGAGGAAAGGACTTTGAAACTTTCCCCAAGCTTGCTGAAGAAACTACCAGAGGGCCTGAATTGAGAGTGCCTCCTGCTGAAGTCTCAGGGACATTAGACTTCACCCCGTCAGCCGCCTGGATTCCTGTGCTAGGGATTCTACTTGCAGGTGAGGCCTCCGTTGAGTAATCCGGAACCTCTAGTTCTACTGTGAGGAACGCAGACTGGTAACCCTTGTTAACTCTGTGTGTGGGCCGCCGCAGCTAAGAGAGAGCTGCCGCCGCTGAGCGCCCGCCTTAATTTGAATCTTCTGAACGTTCGCTGAACCTGTGTGGTCCGCCGCAGCTAAGAGAGAGCTGCCGCCGCTGAGTGGCCACCTTAATTTGAATCTTCAGAACCTTCGCTGAAACTGTGTGGGCCGCCGCAGCTAAGAGAGAGCTGCCGCCGCTGAGCGCCCGCCTTAATTTGAATCTTCAGAACCTTCGCTAACACTGTGTGGGCCGCCGCAGCTAAGAGAGAGCTGTTGCCGCCGAGTGCCCGCACTAGTGTCAGCTGTGCATCATCGTGATTTGTCCTGTGGGCCGCCGCAGCTGGGAGAGAGCTGTTGCCGCTGAGTGCCCGCACTTGTGTCAACTTGGCATCATCGTGATTTGTCCTGTGAGCCGCCGCAGCTAAGAGAGAGCTGCTGCCGCTGAGTGCTCGCACCTTCGCCAACTTTGCATCATTGTGATTTGTCCTGTGAGCCGCCGCAGCTAAGAGAGAGCTGCTGCCGCTGAGTGCTCGCACCTTTGCCAACTTTGCATCATTGGGATTTGTCCTGTGGGCCGCCGCAGCTAAGAGAGAGCTGCTGCCGCTGAGTGCCCGCATCTTTGCCAACTTTGCATCACCGTGAATCGTCCCGTGGGCCGCCGCAGCTAGGAGAGAGCTGCTGCCGCTGTGAGCCCACCACAGAGCTGCACGACGAGAGTCATCGCCACCACCAGCCCGGGCCGCCGCAGCCACGTGCTGCTGCCGCTGGGAGCCCGCCTGTCCCCGAGGGCCCGAATCATTGTGAGTGCACGTTGCGGACCACTGCATTCGAGAACTGTGGTCGCTGGGAGTCCGCCTGTCACCGTCTCCGCTTCTTCGAGTAGCTACGTACTGTGTCCCCGTCCAACGGCAGGTATCTGGTGCGCAACGGGTCGCGTAGACCCAGGCCTTGAACTCAGTCAGTACCCCGTTCTGGTGAATACGTTATTGCCTTTTTAAAGTCCCTACTGATTTACGTGCATTGTGACTAGTTAAAACGCTTTTGAGAGTCTCGTACTAAACCTTAGATAAAGATACTATTTTTCTATATCTCCTTGAGTTGTGTCCTTTTGTGGTGTTGTTACTGCCTTATTGTGCATGGTCATAAATGCTTCACACACTGCCTCTGAGATAGGCCTAACTGCTCGTGCTACGTTACCACAGGGTTGAGCAGGGGTTATCAAAGGGGGTAGCCCACTTGCCCTGACTTAGGAAGAAGGGTCCCTATTTGGGCATTGGCGCCAGCCATGGCCAACTAGAGACCCCCATTTCTAACAATAGTTTAAGCAGGACTGGAGAGACTTTAAGGCGCACAGCATGTACTTTTCTGCAGGACTCAGTACTCAGGGCCAGTTTTAATGTCATACAGCAGGTAACTGTCTCCTGGAAGCACATTTCTCTCGCTTTGCGTTTGACTCGTATATTTGGATCAACTTCACAAGGGAAGAACAACCCTGGCCTGCTCGTCTTTTGGATCCAACAAATGCAGAGCGCCACTTCTAACAGGGCCAGCGAGGTGCAGCTAGGGCCTGGGGAGTCACAGTGGGGAGGTTAGGTTGGCGAGGGGTCTCAGCACAATATGTATAACAGAAGATTAGCATTCTAACACTTACCATTACGGAGAACAAGGCACTAAAACACACATGCTTGCATCAACTCGTACTGTGACAACTGATGAATGGGAAAGCCCGGGATTTATGTCTGTGAATGACGGGCAGAAGCTCTCACGCAGGGATGGAGACTTCAATGCCCGAAACCATGACGCTGAAAACGTCACTGGCCTATAGTGGATACTGCCATAGACTACAATGGCAATTATTCATTATGAAGGGCTTTAGAACAGTAAGCCATACGTTGCGCATCAGAGTGCAGAAAGTTGATTACTGCCTGGCTTCCATCTCTTGCTTCAGAGCGAGACAGGGCAGGCAGCCTGGGACACACAGCCCAGACTTAAATACATCGATTTGTTTAGAGATACAATCTTATCTCTAAATAAATTGATCTATTTAATATTTGTACAGGAATGGGAAGGAATATCAGGGGGCGCAGCCCCAGAGCCCTAATGGAGAATCCGCCCCTGCACACAAACCAACAGACACAAACAGGCACCCTTACAGAAATGCCAACAGATAAAACCATGACTAGAGAATGGTTGAAATACAAGCATGTTTGTACATTGTGTATAGACACTACACACAGTAAAATATTTTAGTAACAGCCAACCTGCACATAGTCATACACAACACAAATAGGCACATATGGGTATGGAGCGAGTGGGCAGATAGGAAGAAGGATATCACAGACGCAGCACATCTTCATGCATCCTTGCATGCACAGATTAACACACCTATGCAACTCAATCAATAGACATGCACATAAGCCAAATGGCAAAAAGGCACCAATGCCCACAGACAAACACACATCTATAAGCATACCCATGTCCACAACTCATCAGAAGCACTTGAACACGCAGGCCAATAAAAGTACAGGAACCCATGCATAGAGACCATTAAGCATACTCATGAAAAGGCATCACCAGACTAACAGACACTTTTGAACAATGGCCAACAAACAAAACACAACAAACACAAAGCAACAAGAATGATATAGGTTCTTATGTGCGCAGGTCAAAAGACATAGGGGCATATGTATCAAGCCCTTTTCCCGTTCGCAAGCGAGCCGATTCTCAGAATCGGCCCGTTTCTGACGAGACAGCCTTCTAGGATGTATCATCCCAAAAGGCCCTCGTACAATAGGGAATCGCAAAATTTGCGATTCCCTATTTTGCAAATTGCGATTCCTTAAATGCAATGCAGGAAGCACCCAAGTTGTGCGATTTTGCCCTAAGAAATCGCAAATTACCACCAACTTCAAGTTGGTGGTAATTTGCGATTTCTTTGAAAATTGCACTTTTCAAAGTGCCATGTGGTGCACATACATGCCCTTAGGGCATGTATGTGCGCCACATGTGCACACATACATATTTCAGGGGTTTCAACAGGGTGTCCTTTTGACACCCTTGCACCCTTGAAATTGCATTCACAATTTGCGAGTACCTAATGGGTACTCGCAGATTGTGAATGTCTTCCCATTCATTCCTATGGGCCTGTAGGCCCATAGGAATGAATGGGAAGGTATTCCTTAATTGCGATTCGCAATTTGCGAGTCGCAATTAAGGAATATGTAGGAATCGCAATTATTATTGCGATTCCTACATACATTGCATTTGCGAGTCCTTAATAGCGATTCGCAAAAAATCGCTATTAAGGACTCGCAAAACGATGTTTTAATACATATGCCCCATACTGACATATCTGACCATAAACCAACAAACATACAGGAGCTCATGTAGTAGACAAACCAACGGACCTTAAGGCATATATTTATATACCTCAACAAAGATACTGACACACATGCATACATACCACAACACATAACGAGCACCAACACAACGTACACATGTACACTTTTACATGGATGCACATAGAAAAAAGCAAACACACATACAGCTATAAACAAAGCACATAAAAACATACAGTCAAAGACAATACTTATATAGCCACGTAGTCAGTGAGAAGGACGATCAGACAGAGGCATCGTTGGGCACATAGTTGGACAAAAATATGGATGCTAAGCTGGTGGATGGTTGTATAATTGTTGCTGGAATAGATGATGGCATAACCTTTAGAACTCAACAGAGGAGATCACATTCAGGTAAAGAAAGGAGTAGAGCGTTGTTGTCAACTCATACTTTGGTGTTCCTTGGAGAAATAATTTCTTCTGGGTCCCAACAGTCATACTAATGCCCATGTACACAGACCACTAGTATAAAGGCACCAAGCATGTACACAGAAGAAAGCATGTGCAGGTACCAGTGTAAAGAGGCAACAAATAGAAGAATAACACATACCCACTGACAACTCAGCTAGAGACACACAATACAAGTGGAGTTACAGACAATATAAACGGTATTATAAATAGGGGTAGTTGATAAACTCCACTCCGCCGGCAGAGTTCGCAGAGTTTTGCTCACTAAACTCCACCCACTGCCGCATGGCAGAGTTTTTTCTCACGCACAGCTCACCGAAATTAAGTTGTCGATTGTGAGCCACAAAATAGAGTGCTCGAACACATCCTGTCGAAGATTTCTCAATGCAGGCAGTCGCGGCATGCCGCTACCGTTCGCATTGAGAAAGCTGCTGCTCGAGTAGAAAATCTACTTGAGCGGCAGAAAAAAGCAGCGCCCTCTGGCGTGCCGGGTGATGCAGTTCGCACTGATTTTATAGCACAGGACAAGCTCCCGGAGCTAAAAATCTGCACAATCAGTGCAATATGCCAAAATACACCACTTGTGGAACTCCGCAGAATCTGGGAGTATTTATGTAACTTCGCAGAATTCTGCAGAGTGAAAATCCGTGAGTTCCACTCACCCCTAATTATAAACAGGCACAGAGAGAGGGGGTGGGCAGATGAACAAAGAGAAGAATAACACATACCCACAGACAACGCAGCTAGAGACACACAACATGTGGAGTCACAGACAACATAAATGGTATTATAAACTGCCACAGAGAGAGGGGGGGTGGGTGGACAGGATGAGCAGAGAAGTGGATTGAGGAGAAACTGATAGTGTTATATTCCAATGGCAATATGCACACAGAGAATATGCTCACACAGGTACCCATGCACATTGTGTCACATCCACAGACAATACCCACTCTTGTGTTCAGGTTTCAAAACAAATTTGCTCCAAGATATGGTGTTTAATAGATCCATCATTTTTTTGTTATACCACACAGACTGTTCCTAATTTAGATAACTTGAAGTCAGGATATACGTTTACCCTTCCTAACATACCCTCTGCTTTCCTTCTGTCCACTCCATTTGTTTGAGACTGGCAGTTACAGCATGCAGATTGAGTATATCTATAGTAGCAACACCTATCATGGTGCTGTCAAACAAATGCCTAGTACTCCTTCCAAATATCTATCTATCACTAAAGTTTCTCAATGAGAAACACACCAAGTGCGCCACTGGGTGTTTTACCTGAGCAACTCCTATTGCTCCACATAAACTTATGATTTCCATTTTGTCCTGCCTAATCTCATAGAGTGCTAGGATTGCACCTTTTCAGACTCTAGGGCCCATATTTATGAAGCCTTTGTGTTGTCCTTGCATCATTCAATGCAACGCAAGGACAATACAAAGGCTTCAGTAATATTTTCAAAGACACACAAGGCCTGACTTGCGTGGCTTTCTAAAGAAATGTAACACAGGGCAGTGGCTTGTACGGTGATACGTTTAAACTTGGGAGATGTTCCATAAGTGGAGCATGGGTGTTCCCATCCATCCACCCATGGATTTTGCACATGTCCAGATTTACAAAGACTGGTAAACCTGGGAATGGGTCAAAATGCTACGCCTTCCCAAGTGTAGCGTAACGAGGAGGAATATCTTTATTTGTCATTGTTATTTTTCTTTCCACACGAGCTGCATTCTGCAGCACACATGGAGAGAGGAAAATACCTCTAAGGATTGTTTTTGTGTCCCTTATTGCACAAACAAATCCTGCTTGTAATACAGGCACCCTTGCACTGTAGTCCAAGGGTTCCTACATTGGTACTAGGCTGCACACAGTGCGCCAATACAAAGAGAGAGCAGAAATGCTCCATATCTTTGTAAATATGGAGCATTTCTACCCTCTCCCTTTCACACAATGCAGCACAACAACTTTGCTTGCTGCCCTGCTGTTAGAAATGGGGTTTCTGGTCGGCAGAGTATGTCCAAGCAGGAGCCATAATCCTAGTCACGGTAAGTCACTAAACAACCTAAATTATCCTGTGCTCACCCTCAGGTAGCTTGGCACAAAGCAGTCAGGCTTAACTTAAGAGGCAATGTGTAAAGGCTTTGTGCAACACTTAAACAGTAAAACAGTTTAGGAAAATAAAGTATGACTTTATAAATAAAATAAGACAAAAAATTATGAAAATCCAATATGTAGAAGTTGAGATATGAATTTTGAAGGAATAAATATCAAAGTAATGCTCAGTAGCAAGAAGCAGTTAAAGTGTTAACTGGTCGCACCGGACCGGGACAAAGTCCAGAGTTCAGGCTAACCGCAAGGGAGCGCCAGCCGGATATAGGGACCCAATTAGGCCCACTGAACAAAAGTGTCTTGATCCTAGGTTTGCGTTGACAGAGGTGGGGTGCAGCTGAGCGATGCTTCGGTGATCCCCAATGCAGCGATGTGACGAGGGCTGTGAGCGAAGTGTAGGACCCAGAGTGCGGCAGTTCCGAGTGCGATGCAGTGGCTCCGGGTGCAACTCGCCGATCCAATTCCAGCGGCAACAGACTGTACGTCAATAATACTGCAGTAGACCCCTGGGTCCACATCCAAGGTTCCAGAACTGGGTTAGCACCTGTTGGCAGGACAGACACACCAGCAGATGAGACCAAGGGTTGGAAAAGGAGAGTTCTGAGTCATTTGTGTTTTTGAGACTTAAGCAAGCCAGAAAGCCCTTGGAGTCACCCTGGGTTCAAGGGATGCAGGTTCAGTCCTTCTCATCCAGGCAGTGAGAGAGCGGCAGCAGTAGGACAACACAGCAAGCCAAGAGTTCAGCAAACAGCAAGTGGCATTCCTTTAGCTGCACAGCAGTTCTTCTTCTTCTTCTTGGTAGAGTGGCCGTAGGTCCAGAAGTGTACTACCTTGGTAGGGTCGAAGACCCAGTACTTATACCCAAATGTACCTTTGAAGTGAGGGTGACTTCAAAGAAGGGTCTTTGAAGTGCACAAGGTCCTTTCTTCCCAACCCTGGCTCCAGATTATCCTTAGTGGGTAATCATTCCTTTGTGTGGTGTCAGGTCGCTACCTATTGAAGTGTAAGTGTCGGCCCTTCCTTCCTTTCCTGCCCAAGAAGAGCAATCAGAATGTAGATTTATGTAGATGGGTATTCAGACACACCTAGTCTTCCTAGTTTGTGGCTGTCTAAAGGGAATGCATAAATATAGCTGTCACCCACCACAGATGAGTATTGGAGACAGGATGCAAAGCACACAGAGCTAAGATCAGAGAAATGCCCACTTACTTAAAGTGGCATTCCTAAAATAGTAATGTTAAATCCAACTTTACCAGTAAAGAGGATTTATCATTACTATCCCACAGATATAAAACATAATTCTGATCAGGAAATACAGCTTAAAAGTGTGTTAAGGAATTCCGAATGTTACCCTATAAGAGGAGTTGACCTCACAGTAGTGAAAACTAATAGAGCTGTTTGTCACTACCAGGACATGTACAACTTAAGAGTACATGTCCTACCTTTACTTAAACAGCACCCTGCCCTTAGGGCTACCTAGGGCCTACCTTAGGGGTGACTTAGGTGAAATAAAAGGAGAGTTTAAGGCTTAGCAAGTAGCTTTAAATGCCAAGTCGAAGTGGCAGTAGACTGCTCCCGCAGACCCTGCAATGTCAGGCCTGAGACATGGTTAAGGGGCTACTTATGTGGGTAGCACAATCAGTGCTGCAGGCCCACTAGTAGCATTACATTTACAGGCCCAGGGCACATGTAGTCCACTTTACTAGGGACTTATCAGTAAATCAAACATGCCAATTGGGGATGAACCAATGTTACCATGTTTAGGGGAGAGAGCACAAGCACTTTAGCACTGTTTAGCAGTGGTAAAGTGCTCAGAGTCCTAAAGCCAGCAAAAACAAGGTCACAAAAATTAAGGAAGGCAGCCAAAAAGTTGGGGGAAAACCACTCTAAGGCTATCAGGTCTAACACCTGCATTGAGTGAAAGTTTTGTAATTGTGACCCTTGGTGTTTTCCCAGGCTGGCATCAGTACTTGTAGGAACCGTAATATTTAAAATATGACAGCCTTAGCACCCTCTACTATATACTGTTGTTTCACAGGAGGACATCCGAGCAATCTATTCCCCATCAGCATTCAACTATACACAAGAGATGTACCAGCAAGCTTGGATATTTTCATGGATAAACAGACATGAATAGATACAGACATATAGGCACCCATTCATGTAGGGATCAGCTCATTCAACTAACAGGAGATGGAAGCAGACCAGCCGGATTCCCCCAACCACCCAACATACACACAAATAGCAGTGATGACTCATCTAAAGTATCCCCAGGGGGGCATTTATGCTTTCTCCCCAACTCTGCGCCATGAGTAGAGACAAACCAGCCCAGGCCACAGCCCAGTGGGTCCAATTAGGGAACCAGAATCTTTTCATATAACCAATGGGCCAAGCTCAATTCTGTGGGGAGGCACAAGAGGGCCATTCCATGAAAATGGCTGCACTCACGCATCATAAGCAGATGGAACTGGGATCATACTAACATGCATATCCACTGTCATCGAGCTGGCGAAAAACTCAGCGGTAGCAGATAACATCACAACAGACAAAGAGGAGTGCAGGACAATACTAAACCCTAGCGTGTAAACAAGGAGGGGAAGGGTGCGCCTCTGTTTCCCCACAGTTTGACAGAACGTTTGTTCTGTGCACTTCTCGAATGACAGAGCCCCACCCGTTCCTCTTGTGGTCTGATATGTTGTGGTATAGATGTGGTTCAAGAATGGAAACCAGGAGATAAACAACAGATAATGCACTAACAGTGCTTGCAAATGTACTGCCTGGAGGCCTACAAAGCACATGAAAGTGAACAGAACTCAGTTTACCTGAGCGGCTAAATGGCCTGACAAGAAGTGCAATTGAATATGGCAATAAACAACGCAACCACATATATTTACTAAGCTAGCAGAGCATGAACGCTCTCAGCTTCCCACCAACAACACAAAATGGCTCTGTCCTCCTGTGTTCCCAGACACTCCCTCTGCTGGAGGCTGCGGACAGCCAGTTCCAGTGACAGCGTTTGATGACCATAACAGCAGAATCAATTGGAATGAGAAAACCAAAATATCAAAGAAGCCCTTGGCATTAGTCTAATGAGAGGTGCAAAACAAGAGAACAGCCCAGCTGGTGTCCGCAGACAATATGCAAGCATGGGCACATGAGCTTGCTTACTCCTGTGTCTCCCTCCGCCCCTAGAAACCATCTATGCCACCAAATGAGAGCTCACTGTCACTATGTGTGTGTGTGAGAGCTGACTAGCGACTGATTCTGTACCAGCATAAGTTGCCTTTCACAGACTGAGCCTCGTTCATGGTCATCCACTGCAACATTTCATAGGAAAGGGCATTAATTTTGATCAGCTCAGTCACAACAACCCTTCTCATCTTTCTGGTGCAGAGACCTGACGTGTAGTGGATTCTACTGCAAATTAACAGATCTTTTTGAGGCAAAGGCATGACTTGTGACTGACAGAAGAGCAACATTAGCCTTCACAAAGCCCAAGGATGTTATGTAACTGATTGATTCCTAGTACCACTGCAGCCCTGGCCGCTTTTTCAAGGCACAATAATGATTTATAGGCCCAGCAGAAATATTAATTATACATGCACAATCTTTCAAAATGAATTACTTTTTTTAATTTTATGCAAAATCTCATATTATACAATTTTGCATGGTTGGAACAGAAATGTTTTGCAGAAATGGTAAAACTGTCTCCTACCAGTATCAGACATAATTTTGCTTAATTTTCAGGAAATTGAACACAAAAACGAATTTCAGAGTTTTGCCCACTTCTATTCATGACGGTCTCATCCCTGTCAACCTCAAAGTGACACAGGTCTGCAATGTGACTGATGCTTTCTTAGCCCTCCTGACTTTCTTAGGCACATGCCTGACTTTTGCCTGGTTCAGTGCCAGCTCTAGTTTCCTTTAAAAGACACAGGGTTGACTTGTGATTGAGTCTAACATAGCCCCTCTACCTTTTTATAGGCACTGCTTTGAATTATGAATTAAGATACTCCTTTGTTCGCCTCTTCAGTTCACAGGGGCATTTACCAGGACTACAAGGTGGTGTGGTCGTGTGCACCCACAGCTTTTCTTTTCACGCTCTCTCTCCAATTGCCTCCTTCACAAATCGCCAATTACAACCCTTCTTTGAGAATTCTGTTTCACCTTTAGTCAATCGTTGCTCTAAGGGTAATATGGTTCAATATGTTTTATTACTTCTTGTGTAAAGATTGTTGCATTTCATTAGAGACTAATTGCACATCATTATCAGTTCTTAAAGCTGGTGAACCATTCCTCTAGAAATTTAATTACATCCTGAGTGGTAACTTAGGGCCTGATTAGGATGTCGGTCGGACTTACGCCTGACCACCATCCAGGTGGGAAACGGGACCGCCCGACAAGCTGTTGGAGGTCCTGCACCCTGAATCACGATGCGACCTCCTTCAAGGCTGTCTCAAAGTGTATATTTTGTATTGCAGCGGGTGCAGTGGACTGCAGCACACGCCACAGTACAAAATATGCACAAAATAAGCACAAAATATGCCACTATGTGGCAGGCACAATGCGGTGCCTGCCACATGGTGCAGGGATATGTTCGGGGAGCACCATGGGTGCCCCCAGGGGCCATGTCGTAGGGCCAGGGAGGAAGGTGGGGCCTGCTTTGGGCCCCCAATGTTCCTTTCCTCCTGCCTTTTCATGGTGGGTAAACCGCCATGAAACGGCCAGTGGGAAGGGACATTGTAATCCCTTCGGCGGTGCCTGGCAGGCACTGCCACTGTTGTAGGGATACAAGTCCTTCCGATGGACTGACGGGCTCCTTCAGCCCATCGTAGCCATGGCGGTCGGTCTCTCCGACCGCCAAACATCCACCTGCCATCCTAAAGTGGCGGGCAGTAATCAGCATTACGATGGCGGTCCCACCATCATCGTAATCAGGCCCTCAATTGGTCAAATTTAGGTCTGGGAGAAGTAACCTACTTCTCCCATAGGAGGCGGGGATGTATCCTAATGGCCACAGCTTCTAACTTTGGGACTGGGAAACCAGGTTTGCATCCCGGCTTTGGCTCAAAAACCTGTGATTCTGTGCAAGCCACTTAATCTCCTTGCACCTAAAAAGTGAAAAAGTGTTTAATGTAATCTGATGCTCATGTAAGAGCTTTAATGTCCTTGGGCCAAGGTTGTGCTAAACAAAACTGCAAAAAAAATACTCCAACAATAGCATATTTGGAAACACTAAGGGGCCGATTCCGATCTCGGCCAATAGGGCTCCGAATCGGATTCGGCTTAACCGGATCCGATTCGGAGCCCTATTTCCCGACCGATCCGTACGCGCGTCCGGACGAGCGAGTACGATGCGAAATCACCGACCGACTCGTTCGGGCGTCCCAACCGCTCCGACCAACTCGTCCCCGGGTCGCACCGCACCGACCGACTCGCTCGGACACGACTCGCACCACGCAATGGAGACGTTCCCCGGCCGGGTAAGTACGATGCGCGCCACGAGCTGTCCGACCGACACGCGCCGTCCGGCTCGAAAGAGCAGTCGGAGCCGTACTTCGGGGGTCCGTGTCGGACCCCCCTGTACGCGAGGCCGCGCGAGTCGCACACAGGGGGACCCATGGGTCCCCCTAACCTGTGCGTGTACGGCACGAGTCGCTCGCCGCGTACCCGCTGTAGGGGAGCCCTTGTTCGCCTCGCACCCATTGAGGCAATGGGAGCCCGCGTACGCGTTGTACGACCGGCTCCCATTGACTTCAATGGGAGTCCGACCGACTCGAGTACGATAGCATACGGACGCATCGTACTCGTTCGGTCGGGCTGCACGGGTCCGATTCGGTCGGAAATCTCTCCGGGTCTGGCTCGGTCGGAGAGATTTCCGGCCCGAATCGGAATTGGCCCCTAAGTAGGGTACAGTATTTCCTCAAATATCCAAAGATTGTTTCTTTCATGTACCCTCTTGTTTGTCTGTGTTCTCCAGAGAATGATGCATTGTTTTCTGTCACTCCATGTGTATGGATACAATTCCTATTTTTTTAACTCACATTGCATTTCAAGCCTGGTTACCATAATTAGCCCGTCGTATCCAAGGCGGTCGGTCTCTCCGACCGCCAAACATCCGCCTGCCATCCTAAAGTGGCGGGCGGTAATCAGCATTACGATGGCGGTCCCACCATCATCGTAATCAGGCCCTCAATTGGTAAAATGTAGGTCTGGTAGAAGTAACCTACTTCCCCCATAGGAGGCGGGGATGTAGCTTAATGGCCACAGCTTCTAACTTTGGGACTGGGAAACCAAGTTTGCGCCCCGGCTTTGGCTCAAAAACCTGGGATTCTGTGCAAACCACTTAATCTCCTTGCACCTAAAAAGTGAAAAAGTGTTTAATGTAATCTGGTGCTCATGTAAGAGCTTTAATGTCCTTGGGCCAAGGTCGTGCTATACAAAACTGCAAAAAAATACTCCAACAATAGCATATTTGGAAACACTACGTAGGGTACAGTATTTCCTCAAATATCCAAAGATTGTTTCTTTCATGTACCCTCTGGTTTGTCTGTGTTCTCCAGAGAATGATGCATTGTTTTCTGTCACTCCATGTGTATGGAAGCAATTCCTATTTTTTTAACTCAAATTGCATTTCAAGCCTGGTTACCATAATTAGGCCTCAATATGTCTCTTCATGGCACTCATGCCGATATGGTCTTCATGAGCCATTCTCAGAATCTTTTCACTCAGATCCTCTGGTACCACCAGCATTTACTTTCCGAAAATATACCACCCTCACACTATAATTTCTGTATGCATCTATCAGTCCATCAACACTACCTCCTCTACCTTCGGAAGGGTACCCAGCAGACAAATATTCACTAACTTTGCTTAACCCCTTCGCTGCTAGGCCTTTCCCCCCCCCTGTGCTAAGCCTTTTTTTGGCTATTTGGGGTAGTTCACGCTAAGGCCCCTGTAACTTTTTGACCCCATAAGATATCCATGCCAAATTTGCGTCCTTTTCTTCCAACATCACGGGGATTCTAAAGGTACCCAGGGTTTGTGGATTCCCCTGGAGGGGACCCAGAAATTAGCCAAAATACAGCAAAATTTTGGGTTTTTTGGGAAAAATGGGAAAAAAGTGCTGCAAATGAAAGCGTCTGGTTTTTTCCCTGCAAATGGTATCAACAAAGGGTTTGTGGGGCTGAAATCACCATTTTCCCAGCTTTCAGGGACAAGCAGACTTTTGTCAGAAAACCAACATTTTTTACACAGTTTTGGCATTTTACTGGGACATAGCCTATTTTTGCTATTTTTTGTGCTTTCAACCTTCTTCCAGTTAATGGTAGAAATGGGTATGAAAGCAATAATGGATCCTGGAAAGCTATACATTTTAGAAAAGTAGACAAAATTCAAAATTCAGCAAGGGGACATTTGTGTAGATCCTTCAAGGTTTCTTTATAGAAACTAACAGTTAGGAAAAATTGGAAATGAGTTGAAAAAAAACAGCCATTTGTGCCAACATTTTCACCTGTAACTTCTTCTAATTATGACAGATGTTTGAAAGCAATATTCCATTACATCCGCTGGACCAATAACTGAGCAGCGTCTTTCAATGGTTTTTTATTATGTACCGGGTATATAGCAATTCATTTGGGAAAATATATACAGTGAAAAATTGGCATGAAAGACACATATGTATTTCTGAAATTGGAACAAAATATAGAGTGTAGAAACAGTAGCTATTTGCACATTTCCGAAATTGTGAGTACCCATACTAGCATGAGAATTATAGGACATTTTTCAAAGTGACTTCTTTTTACACATTGTCTTTCATTTGAAAGGCAGAAATGCATCGAAAGTCAATAGGTAATAACAGTTGCTCTACAATGCTGTGTTCCCCTAAGTCTCCCGATAAAAATGGTACCTCACTTGTGTGGGTAGGCCTAGTGCCCGCGACAGGAAACGGCTCAAAACGCAACGTGGACACACTTAATTTTTACAGTGAAAACGGACCCTTTTTTTGTAAAGTAACTAGCTGTAGATTTTGAACCCTAGCTCTTCCGGCACCTAGGGAAACCTAGCAAATCTATACATTTTTGAAAACTGAACACCCAGGGGAATCCAGGATGGGGTGACTCGTCTGGCTCTCACTAGGTTCTGTTACCCAGAATCCCTTGCAAACCTCAAACTTTGTAAAAAAAAACACATTTTCCTCACATTTCTGTGGTGGAAAGTTCTGGAATCTGCGTGGATCCACAAAATTCCACCAACCCCGCGTTCCCCAAAGTCTTCTGAGAAAAAGGGTACCTCACTTGTGTGGGTAGGCCTAGTGCCCGCGACAGGAAATGGCCCAAAACGCAACATGGACACACCACATTTTCACAGTGAAAACGGACCCTTTTTTTGCAAAATGCCTAGCTGTAGATTTTGAACCCTAGCTCTGCCGGCACCTAGGGAAACCTAGCAAACCTATACATTTTTGAAAACTAGACAGCCAGGGCAATACAGGATGGGGTGACTTGCCTGGCTCTCACCAGGTTCTGTTACCCAGAATCCCTTGCAAACCTCAAACTTTGTAAAAAAACCCACATTTTCCTCACATTTCTGTGATGGAAAGTTCTGTAATCTGCGTGGAGCCACAAAATTCCACCCACCCCGCATTCCCCATAGTCTTCTGAGAAAAATGGTACCTCACTTGTGTGGGTAGGCCTAGTGCCCCCGACAGGAAACGGCCCAAAACGCAACGTGGATATACCACATTTTCACAGTGAAAACTGACCCTTTTTTTGCAAAGTGCCTAGCTGTAGATTTTGGACCCTAGCTCTGCCGGCACCTAGGGAAACCTAGCGAACCTATACATTTTTGAAAACTAGACACCCAGGGCAATACAGTATGGGGTGACATGTCTGGCTCTCACCAGGTTCTGGTACCCAGAATCCCTTGCAAACCTCAAACTTTGTAAAAAAAAAAAAAACATTTTCCTCACATTTCTGTGGTGGAAAGTTCTGGAATCTGCGTGGATCCACAAAATTCCACCCACCCAGTGTTCCCCCAGGTGTCCCGATACAAATGGTACCTCACTCGCGTGGGTGGGTCAAGTACCCGCGACAGGCAAGGGCCCAAAACGTATTGAGGAGACATCAAAATTACCTATCACAAAATAACCTGGTTTTGCAAGAGGGGTCACCTGGGTTTTTGGCCCCGCGCTCGGTGGCCATCTTTGGAAACTTACCAAACCCACACATTTCTGAAAACTAGACACCCGGGGGAGTCCAGCGAGGTATGGCTTGCATGGGCCTCCCAACGTTTTCCTACCCAGAATCCCCTGCAAACCTCAAATCTAGCTGAAAAAATCACATTTTTCTCAAAGTTCTGTGTGGGAAAGTTCTGGAATCTGCATGGATCCACAAATTTCCTACCACCCAGCGTTCCCCCAAGGCTCCCGATTAAAATGGTACCTCACTCGCATGGGTGGGTCAAGTACCCGCGACAGGCAAGGGCCCAAAACATATTGAGGCGACATCAAAATTACCTATCACAAAACAACCTGGTTTTGCAAGGGGGGTCACCTGGGTTTTTGGCCCTGGGCTCGGCGGCCATCTTGGGAAACCTACCAAACCCACACATTTCTGAAATCTAGACACCCAGGGGAGTCCAGCGAGGTATGGCTTGCGTGGAACCCCCAACGTTTTCCTATTTAGAATCCCCTGCAAACCTCAAATTTAGCTGACAAAATCAAATTTTTCTCAAATTTCTGTGTGAGAAAGTTCTGGAATCTGCATGGATCCACAAATTTTCTACCACCCAGCGTTCCCCCAAGTCTCCCGATAAAAATGGTACCTCACTCGTGTGGGTGGGTCAAGTACCCGCGACAGGCAAGGGCTCAAAACGTATTGAGGCAACATCAAAATTACCTATCACAAAACAACCTGGTTTTGCAAGGGGGGTCACCTGGGTTTTTGGCCCTGGGCTCGGCGGCCATCTTGGGAAACCTACCAAACTCACACATTTCTGAAAACTAGACACCCGGGGGAGTCTAGCGAGGTATGGCTTGCGTGGGACCCCTAACGTTTTCCTACCCAGTATCCCCTGCAAACCTCAAATTTAGCTGAAAAAATCAAATTTTTCTCAAATTTCTGTGTGGGAAAGTTCTGGAATGTGCATGGATCCACAAATTTCCTACCACCCAGCATTCCCCCAAGTCTTCCGATAAAAATGGTACCTCACTCGCATGGGTGGGGCAAGTACCCGCGACAGGCAAGGGCCTAAAACGTATTGAGGCGACATCAAAATTACCTATCACAAAACAACCTGGTTTTGCAAGGGGGGTCACCTGGGTTTTTGGCCCCGGGCTCGGCGGCCATCTTGGGAAACCTACCAAACCCACACATTTCTGAAAATTAGACACCCGGGGGAGTCCAGCGAGGTATGGCTTGCGTGGGACCCCAACGTTTTCCTACCCAGAATCCCCTGCAAACCTCAAATTTAGCTGAAAAAAATCACATTTTTCTCAAATTTCTGTGTGGGAAAGTTCTGGAATCTGCATGGATCCACAAATTTCCTATCACCCAGCGTTCCCCCAAGTCTCCCGATAAAAATGGTACCTCACTCGTGTGGGTGGGTCAAGTACCCGCGACAGGCAAGGGCCCAAAACGTATTGAGGCAACATCAAAATTACCTATCACAAAACAACCTGGTTTTGCAAGGGGGGTCACCTGGGTTTTTGGCCCCGGGCTCGGTGGCCATCTTGGGAAACTCCCAAACCCACACATTTCTGAACACTAGACACCCAGGGAGTCCAGCGAGGTATGGCTTGCGTGGATCCCCCAATGTTTTCCTACCCAGAATCCCCAGCAAACCTCAAAATTAGTTTAAAAAAACACACTTTCCACATATTTTTGTGTGGAATCACCTTGCTGGCACAAATGTCCTACCCCTCAGCGTTCCCCTCAGTCTCCCGAGTAAAATGATACCTCACTTGTGTGGGTGTCCAATGCAGAATTGGCTAAAAACTTATTTTTAAACAAATTTAGTGCTTAGAATTCACGTTGCTATACCCTTAATCCCTATGTTTTGGGCTCTTCCCAGTCACAGACCTTTTCCCCACCCACACAAGTGAGGTATCATTTTAGTCGGGAGACTGAGGGGAATGCTGTGGGGTAGGACATTTGTGCCGGCACGGTGATTCCACACAAACATATGTGGAAAATGTGTTTTTTCCAGCTAAATTTGAGGTTTGCAGGGGATTCTGGGGTAGGAAAACGTTGGGGGATCCACGCAAGCCATACCTTGCTGGACTCCCCCGGTTGTCTAGTTTTCAGAAATGTGTGGGTTTGGTAGTTTCCCAAGATGGCCGCCGAGCCCGGGGCCAAAAACCCAGGTGACCCCCCCTTGCAAAACCAGGTTGTTTTGTGATAGGTAATTTTGATGTCGCCTCAATATGTTTTGGGCCCTTGCCTGTCGTGGGTACTTGGCCCACCCACACGAGTGAGGTCCCATTTTTATCGGGAGACCTGGGGGAACCCTGGGTGATAGGAAATTTGTGTCAGCCCGGTGATCCCACAACTTTCCCACACAGAAATTTGAGAAAAATGTGTTTTTTTCAGCTAAATTTGAGGTTTGCAGGGGATTCTGGGTAGGAAAACGTTGGGGGGCCCAGACAAGCCATACCTCGCTGGACTCCCCTGGGTGTCTAGTTTTCAGAAATGGGTGGGTTTGGTAGTTTCCCAAGATGGCCGCTGAGTCCGGGGCCAAAAACCCAGGTGACCTCCCTTGCAAAACCAGGTTGTTTTGTGATAGGTAATTTTGATGTCTCCACAGTACATTTTGGGGTGTTTCCTGTTGTGGGCACTAGGCCTACCCACACGAGTGAGGTACCATTTTTATCGGGAAACTGGGGGGAGCGCTGGATGGTAGTAAATTTATGGCGGTCCGGTGATCCTACAACTTTCCCACACAGAAAAGTGAGGAAAACTTCATTTTTTTTAGCTAAATTTGAGGTTTATAGGGGATGCTGGGTAGGAAATTGTTGGGGGATCCATGCAGGCTGCACTGCCCTGGAATCCTCTAGGTGTCTAGTTTTCAGAAATGTCTGGGTTTGGTAGGTCTCCCTAGATGGCTGCTGAGCCCGGGACCATAAACGCAGGTGACACCCTTGAAAAACAAGGTCATTTTGTGATAGATATGTGGACACCTGTGTTTCTGGTCCCGGGCTTGCAGACATCTAGAGAACCTAAATAACCCAGACATTTCTAAAAACTAGACACCCGTGGGAGTCCAGGGAGGTATGGAATATGTGTGGGAACGTTGTGGGATCACTGCACAGCACAAATTTTATACCATTCAGCGTTCCTCTCAGTCTCCCGATAAAAATGATACCTTACTTGTGTGGATGGGCCAAGTGTTTATGACATGAAAGGGCCAAAAACCTGTAGAGATTGAGGGGGGCCTAAGGTGGGTCCAGAAGGGCAATTTGTTTATATGTTTTTAGGCTGATGCTACTTTGGGCACCTACACAAGTGAGGTATAATTTTTCTCGCCAGACCAAGGGGAACGCTGGGTGGTAGGAAATTTGTGCCTGAGCGGTGATCCTACAACTTACCCACACAGAAATGTGAGGAAAATGTGACTTTGTAAGTAAATTGGAGGTTTGCAGGGGATTCTAGGTAAGAAAACGCTGCGGGATCCATGCAAGCCACACCGCTAGCCAAGAGTCAGTACACGCACACCACCATCCACGCACACCACCAGCCAAGCGCCATCCACACACACCGCCAGCCAAGCGACATCAACGCACTCTGCCAGCCAAGCGCCATCTACGCACTCTGCCAGGCAAGCGCCATCCACGCATTCCACCAGCCAAGCGCCATCCATGCACACCGTCAGCCAAGCGCCGGTCCACGTACACTGCCAGCCAAGTGCCACTCCACACACACCACCAGGCAAGCGCCAATCTACACACATCGTCATCAAGCGCGAGTCCACACACACCATTAGCCAAGTGCAAGCCCACACACTGCCAACAAAATGCCAGCCAAAGGTCAGTACATGCAGACCGTCAGCCAAACTTCAGTTCACACACACACACACAAACTCTCCCTGGTTTCTAGTGGTTTTCGGGCCCCCGCTTGGGGGTAGATGAGACTAAAAATAATACTGAAACAACCAAAATGTGTGCCTAAAAAAAGGGGAGTGACCCGTGCCTATGGGGCTTCTCCCTGACATGCCCAGAAACATATCCCTGGTTCGTAGTGGGATTTCTGCCCCACCTGGAGGGGCAGATAAGGGGATATTGCTCTGATCTGCCTTTCCGGTGGGGGCAGAAATACTTTTTTGGGATCTGGGGGCATTAGCATGCCCATTCTGGGCAGCCCTTACCCCTACGTATAAAAAAAACAACATAATCCCTGGTGCCAAGTGGGATTTCTGCCCCCCCGGGGGGGAGATCAGGGGCTAGTGCCCCGCCGGGGGGGCAGAAAGACTGTGGAATTCTGGGGGCGGGGGCGGAGGGGCAATGCCATGCCCATTTTAGGCAGCCCCCACCCCTACAGGCGTAAAAATAAAAAAATTCCTGGTGCCTAGTGTGCATTCTGCCCCCCCAGGGGGGGCAGATTGGGAGCTATTGCCCCTATCTGCCTCCCAGGAGGGACAGAAAGACTGTGGAATTTGGGGGGGAGGTGGGGGAATTGGCATGCCCATTTTGGGCAGCCCCCACCCCTACAGGCATAAAAACAAAAAAAATCCCTGGTGCCTAGTGTGCTTTCTTTGGGGGGGGCATTGGCATGCACCCTTTGGGCAACCCCCACCCCTACAGGCGTAAAAACAAAAAAATCCCTGTTACCTAGTGTGCTTTCTGTCCCCCCGGTGGGGGGGCAGATTAGGAGCTATTGCCCCTATCTGCCTCCCAGGGGGGACAGAAAGACTGTGGAATTTGGGGGGGAGATGGGGGAATTGGAATTCCCATTTTGGGCAGCCCCCACCCCTACAGGCGTAAAAACAAAAAAAATCCCTGGGGCCTAGTGTGCTTTCTGCCCCCCTGGGGGGTAGATTGGGGGCTATTGCCCCCATCTGGCTCCCAGGGGGGGGCATAAAGACTGGAATTTGGGGACGGTGTGGGGGCATTGGCATGCCCATTTTGGGCAGCCCCCACCCCTTCAGGCGTAAAAAAAAAATCCCTGGAGCATAGTGTGCTTTCTGCCCCCCGGGGGGCAGAAAGACTGGAATTTGGGGAGGGGGTGGGGGCATTAGCATGCCCATTTTGGGCAGCCCCACCCCTACAAGCGCAAAAAAATCCCTGCCGCCTAGCGTGCTTTCTGCCCACCCGGGGTGGCAGATTGGGGGCTATTGTCCCATCTGCCCCCCCAGGGGGGGCAGAAAGACTGTCTGTGCCCAAAGTAATGGGGGGAGCAACAGCCCTTGCCCAAGTGGCCGCTCCCCCTTGGGCAAGGGCTTCAGTTTCAGTTTCTCCGAAATGAGGTCAGCGCGACGTGCGCGCTGACGGTCATTTCGGAGAAATAATCAAAACACCATCGGGAGCTGGGGAAGCTCTTCCCCAGCTCCCGAGGGTGTTTTGACAAAAAGGGAATCCCTCTGGTGCCCGCACCAGAGGGATTTCCTGTGCCATGTGCGTGGACGGCCGGGAGCCGTCCGACGCACATGAGCACTGGTGCGTCGGACGGCTCCCGGCCGTCTGGCGCACCAAAGGTTTTAAAACAGCCATCATTCTTCACAGCACTTGTCCATTTTTCACGGGAGATCCTACACATTGTTCATCTTGCACACACATGCTACAAAAAGCTTGTGTTCCTTTGCATCTTCATTAATCATTCTGTTCTCCAGGGTAACCTTTACAGACAATAAGCCAACATGTTTATCTTATCTCTTTTTTTCTTATCTGCCTGAATTCAACCTTAAAACAATACTCTTGCATCCTCAGTAACCATCTGGAAATCCTGGAAGTCACTGGTGATGCACTTTTATTGGTGAACACATCCACCAAAGGGTGATAAACTGTCCGGGCATAAAACCTTGTTCCTCCTATATATTTCCTAAAGTAGCTCACTCCTCACCAACAAGATAACATTTTCTTTTCTATAGTGAAATACATTTTTTCTGATTTGCTCCAAGGTCCTGAAACGGGAAAGCTCTGGACCCGAACATGATTCCCTGACCAATGCTTAATTTGTAATAGAATATTTGCCAGGGCCCAAAGTTGTGCTCTGAAGCCTGCAGCCGGCGTTATTGAATGTCAGCATGGTGATTACCAAGGCTGCTTCACCATGTGCCTCTTTAAGACACCACCAGAAGCTCACTGCCCCTTTATCTCACTCTTGTGGGTTCTTTTGTGTCCTTCCTTTCTCCCTTCATGATGGTTTTACTGTCTTTCTTTTTCTTTGTCGTTCCCCCATGTGTGTTTTTCTCTCTCTTGCTCTGGATCAAAGTCTTATATGGAAAAATAAGTACCAGTCCCCAAAAGAAGAGTGACGGTGGGCCCCACCTTCAACCACTGGCTCAAGATAAGCGCTGTCTTCGACCTCCAAAACTCTCCAGAATGGTGGGCAAAAGTCCTAATTGCAACTTCTCAAGAGATTTAATTGACAAGAACTGCCCTTCATTCTTGCCGAACAGTATCATCATTCATTTTTACAAGAATGGACCATGAAAATAACCTGAAATGACACAAGCTTATCAGCTTCTTTGACACGTACTGGAAAATATTCACAAAAGTCCCAGGCAGTAAAAGAAAACATACTAAATTTCATTCAACTGGCTTCTCTCAATGATTCACCAAGTTTTTTTAATTTCATCCACAAATACAGTAAAACAATGACGTTGCCACTCTATATTATATTTCTGGACTTCACCTTGGCTTTTGGCCTTCAGTCCTGCTTTCACTTGTAAAATTACTCTACTCCAACACAACTTCACAAGTAAGATTTAATCGAAAAGGCCCCCAATGCCAGAAGTTCATTCTGGAATTCAAGGCTCCTCAACCCGTTACTTTTCTCCCTTTACACCAACGACCTGTACGATGATGTCCAGAAAGACTCCCAAGATGTCCTGTCAATAGAGAACATCAAGATACCTGACTTATTTTATGCAGGTGACTACATCCTGATCACTCGTGCACCCAGAGCATCTCAGGTTTAACTATACATGTTAAACTGACTTGAGATAAACTAACACAACACAAAGACAATGGGGTTTAGGAAAACCCAAAGAATGAAGACAATATTCATCATTGGAGATGTGCGGCTTGAAGATATAAACTCTTTGTAGTACATAGGACTGACTATAACCAACAACCTAAAAAGGCCCACTCATGTACAAAACTCAATTGAAATATCAGTGGCCTTATCAATTGCCACTCTAAGAGTTGCCTGCTCCGATGGTCATTGCTTCTTGAAACACATTGACTGTGTTGTTCAAGTAAAGGTAGGCAGTCAAATTGCATATAGAGCAGATCTCTGGCACGTGGACAAATGGACAGACAAAATCGGTGTCCAAGAAAGAAGTTCTGGAAATATGCTTCTGGCATGATTCCCCACAACTGCTCTAGAATGTGACATCAGCTTCAATTCCATTCAAAACAGATGGTAAATATCTCCCATCAAATACTCCTAAAGAGCCTGAAAATGAACAGGAACAACCTCGTAGACAAAGTATGGAAGGAACACTTCACCACGCAGAAGAGATCCAAATAGGTCATTGCGTGGAATGTAAAACAACTTGGGCTCATCTTGGCACTCGCCAACCCAAGCTTTATACTATTGACCAATAAGAGGAACTAAAATAACTGTATCCCAAACCTTCTGAAATTTCGACCTGGAAGATAAAAACAAATCAATAAAGTACTTCAAACCAACTGGCCTTTCTGGCCTGTTCATCCCCTTCCAACACACCCAACCACACCTTACGACCCTGATCAACTTCAGAGAGAGTAGACTGTTCACAATGGCAAGATGTGGTGTTCTCCCCCTAATGACTATGCTCAAGAAAAGGAGCTTTTTGGCCTGTGACAAATGTTCTCGCGGCCGGACAGAAGTTGAATCCTATTTCAACCAGAGGAAATAAGATCAAATACAATGCATCTATATTGCAGTTAAAGGCTGACAAGTAGATCCCATTCTACCTGCTCACCAATCTATCTGATGCAACAACAAGACCAACACCTGCCCAAAATCTGAGACAGAAGAGAAAATGAACTACAGGCAAGCATAAAGACCAAAGATATTGTTATCTATTATCATAAACTCTAAAACATAACAGTCAGAAGAAATCCTGAAATGAAAACTCTCTGATTCATCTTTCTTTTTTTTTCTCATCCTTAAAGACGTAAGAACCTGAAAGAACCTCAAAATTAACATTTTATCCTTACTGATTTTTTGTCTCCCTTTTCCCCTTTCAATCTGTCATGCTCCCTCCATTTTTCTTTCCTTTCATCCCTGTTTGTAGAAATGCTTTGTTTAATAAATTCATGTTGTGAAAGGCAGTTCAGCTGAAAAAACTTATTATAAATCTAATCAATCAATCAATAACTGTATTTCAGTTTTTAGAACCAGAAAAGTGCACAATGCAGATTTGTTTTAAAAACACATGACAAGCTAAAATATTTAAATTAAAATGAAGCAATACAATTAGTTACAATAGATACAAATCATGATCCCTTAGGACTAGAGCCAGTGACAAAAACCTCAAGAAATCACATCAAAAGTCTTGGTACATATGCAGTATTAACCTCCTTGCCTTCGTTGAACCGCTATAGGAGTGCCCCATCATTGCTCTCATCTTTGCACAGTATGGTCTTGTTGCTTGTGTCAAATGTTCCAAGGCCATGCAACTTTTTAACTTTGAAAACTCACTCTTGCACTCTTTCACTCTTCACCCCAAACACCTTTTTCACATTTTTTCTTTAAATTTCTCATGAAGTTGGTTTAATCTTCGAGCATAGGAGCGAAACACAAATAATATTCTGGTAAAATTAAAAAAGACAGAGATGCTCTTTAAATTGTGGTCTTCGGGCATCCTCAATAGTGCCCACAAGATTTACCTTGGAAAAAAAACAAATTTTTGTCTAATCTATTACAAGATAATCCACTACATCAACTTCAGTTCCTCAGTGCTCCTTTTTGACAGTTTTGACTTTTCCTTGAAAACTTCAAAACTGAGTTGAAATCCTTATGATTTTCATACTTGTTTGCACCAAAAAACAAGATATGCCGAGAGTATGAAAGATATGTTAAAATCTCCGACAGGAACCAATGACACCATATCTTCCAACACTCAATGTGACTCATTGGCAAGGTACTTCATTAATAAGGTAGAATGTATTTACAACGCACTAGATATGAGGTGGAATGCCTCTGAACCCATGGTGACCCCTACCTTAAGTGCACTCCCTTATTCCCTACAAATTCTGCCACCCATGTCTCCTGAAGACTTAGCTGCCCTGGCAGCTAAAGTCAAATCAGGCTCTCCCGATGATCCTATAAAACCGGACATCTTTAGAAAATTCTATAACTGTCTTATGATTGAGGGCCGGGAATTCATCAATGGTTCGCTCTTGGCGGCAGTGATTCCTAAGTCTTGGAAGCATGCCAAAGTCGTTCCATTGCTGAAAAAGCCCACACTAGACACATCTTTACCGGAGAATTTTTGACCAATCTCTCTGCTTCCTTACCTGGACAAGATTATGGAGTCCCATGTCAACATCACTCTGACCAAATATCTGGAGGCTAATCAGATTCTAGACAAATCTCAGAATGGGTTCCAATCCAAACACAGCACGGAATCAGCCCTTTTGGCGGTCACAGAGCAGCTGTGGGCCATGCTAGATGAGGGGAATACTTCAGCACTATTTCTACTTGATCTTAGTGCAGCCTTTGACATGGTCTCCCATAAGATTCTTCTCCAATGGCTAGAGGAGATCGAGGTCAAAGGTAGGGCTCGGCCTGGTTCGCCTCGTTTCTATCCGAGCGCTCTTTTCAGGTACATGCCCCCCCTTATCTGTCTAGTAACTACCCTCTTAGCAGTGGTGTTCCTCAGGGCTCTGCCTTGAGCCCCACGTTGTTCAATGTGTATGTCCGCCCTTTAGCCCTCTTGGCCAAAGAACGGAACATCAAAATGGTATCTTATGCGGACGATACCCAGTTGGTATTCACCTTTTCCAACAATCCTGCTCAGGACCAACTGAAATTTCGTGCAGATGTTTTGGCCATTTCAGATTGGAGGGCAGACAATTATCTACAGCTGAATTCTGCCAAGACGGAGGTGCTCTTGGTAGGCCGTGATACCCATAAATTGGGCTACCAATGGTGGCCCATGACCTTGGGCACTCCTCCCCAACCGAAAAGCGCAGTCAAGGATTTAGGGGTCCTGATTGATACCGCCCTTTCTTTTGAGCCTCATGCAAAAAAAGTGGCCAGTACATGTTTTGGTCTCCTACGTGGCCTAAAACCCATTTTGGGGCTCTTTGATGTGCCTACCCGCCAACTGATAGTTCAATCAGTTGTTCAATCGCGCCTAGACTATTGCAATGGTCTTCTGCTTGGTGTAAATAAAACAGTTACTGCGAGACTCCAACGGGTACAGAATGCAGCGGCACGTACTCTTTTTGCCCTACCAAAGCACTGTCATACCTCCAATCTCCTTCATCGTGGAGATTGGAGGTATGACCAAGATTATGGAGTCCCATGTCAACATCACTCTGACCAAATATCTGGAGGCTAATCAGATTCTAGACAAATCTCAGAATGGGTTCCGATCCAAACACAGCACAGAATCAGCCCTTTTGGCGGTCACAGAGCAGCTGTGGGCCATGCTAGATGAGGGGAATACTTCGGCACTATTTCTACTCGATCTTAGTGCGGCCTTTGACACGGTCTCCCATAAGATTCTTCTCCAACGGCTAGAGGAGATCGGGGTCAAAGGTAGGGCTCTGGCCTGGTTCGCCTCATTTCTATCCGAGCGCTCGTTTCAGGTACATGCCCCCCTTTATCTGTCTAGTAACTACCCTCTTAGCTGTGGTGTTCCTCAGGGCTCTGCCTTGAGCCCCACGTTGTTCAATGTGTATGTCCGCCCTCTAGCCCTCTTGGCCAAAGAACGGAACATCAAAATGGTATCTTATGCGGACGATACCCAGTTGGTATTCACCTTTTCCAACAATCCTGCTCAGGACCAACTGAAATTTCTTGCGGATGTTTTGGCCATTTCAGATTGAATGGCAGACAATTATCTACAGCTGAATTCTGCCAAGACGGAGGTGCTCTTGGTACGCCGTGATACCCATAAATTGGACTACCAATGGTGGCCCGCGACCTTGGGCACTCCTCCCCAACCAAAAAGCGCAGTCAAGGATTTAGGGGTCCTGATTGATACCGCCCTCTCTTTTGAGCCTCATGCAAAAAAAGTGGCCGGTACATGTTTTGGTGTCCTACGCGGCCTAAAACCCATTTTGGGGCTCTTTGATGCGCCTACCCACCAACTGATAGTTCAATCAGTTGTTCAATCGTGCCTAGACTATTGCAATGGTCTTCTGCTTGGCGTAAATAAAACAGTTACTGCGAGACTCCAACGGGTACAGAATGCAGCGGCACGTACTCTTTTTGCCCTACCAAAGCACTTCCATACCTCCAATCTCCTTCATCGTCTTCATTGGCTGCCAATTAAACAGAGAGTCCAGTTTAAAACTCTCTGCACCACTCATAAGATTTTACACGGCCAGGGTCCCAAAATCCTGCAGGGACTATGCACCTCATATGTTCCATCGCGAGCACTGCGCTCTGCTGACCACCACCTGCTGTGCGTTCCACGGATTCGCCGGTGTAGAGCAGGGGGGCGCTCCTTTAAAGCTCTGGCCCCTGCGTTATGGAATTCTATCCCATTGGCTGCCCGCAGTACTCATGATCATTGGGCATTCAGGAAACTGATTAAAACTTGGCTTTTTTCCTCTATCTAGCCTTATTTCTTCTGGTCACTCGTCCGCTAGCGCTGGAACGCCCTGTTGCTGGGGCAACCATGCGCTCTATAAATGACCCTAACATAACATAACATAACATATTACATTTGGGGACTACTGGTGCATTGCCCTTTGAAACACAACAGCCTCTGATGCAAGCCCAAAAAGCATACGTTGAAAGAGCACTTTTGGTGTAACAAATTAAGTCAGTATCCCAACTGCAGCATGTAAAGCAATTTAATGATAAGCTGAGACACATCTAATGTGGATAAAACATCTGCACCTTTGATTGCAGTCAGCATCAGCCCTATGTTGGGCAATGGGTGTCTTTCTACCCAGATGGCAGAATTAAGATTTCGCAGATCTACACAGAGTTTTATGTCAATGTTTTTTTAGCTAAAATGCAGGAGTTAGCAATTCTGTAGCCTAAAGCCTTCCATTATGTCCTCCGTACGCAACCTTGAGAATTCTATATGCAAGGTCTTCTGCATCACCAAATTCATCACTTTATATGCTATGGGAGTACCATCCAGCTTCAAAACTATTTTGTGAGTGAAACCCTTTAGTAAACAGAAGTTGCCACTATACACTTCAAGAAATTAGGCCTGGCATTTATCAGTTATCCCATTTACACTACCACTTAACCTACTTTTTGAGTTTGCATTTAGACGTGCCATGCACCTGGTGCATTGTGTCCTTTCTCTTTGCATTTCCTGCACACTTGACCTAGCAGGACAATTACAACCAATTGCAAAGTATACTTAAAACATGCCCAATTACACTCATTTGATTGGTTACTGACTTGAGTTCCCCCACCATATTATTTTCCTCACACTGTCTTTGTTTTCTATGGGTCCCACATCGTTGTTGTTTGCAAGACCTAATCCCAAAGTAGCTGGCCGAGACATCTCTCTTAATGATTTTTCAGTGTTTTCTTACCATTGTTAAATCTCAATGGCCTTTTGCAATTACATATCTATTGTATTTAACAGTTTTTCTTGTGCATTTTTAATGTACACTTTTTGCACAATTGGTCCCTGTAGTATTGTGATAACTCTTGTAATTGTAAGTCACCACCGGTGATGATAATGTAGCCACAACATTTTCTAAAGAATCACCAGAAAATTGTCTTCTTTTCTTCAAATTATAGATTTCCACTACTTCGTTTCTGTTTTTCTGTTAGTATTTTGTTTAATTTGTGGATGGCCATTTCAAATACATCCAATTTCTTCTCTTCTTCAAGAGCTAAATTCTTTAATATACGTTCCCTTCTGATCTTAAATTTACCACAGCTAATTTCATTGAAGCTGTAAATATATCACCAAACTCAGCTTCCACTCAGGCTTCCAGTACCTCTTTCCATTCCTCCTAAATCAAAGATGATTCTCCTAGGCTATTGGGAAACATAGGCTGGTCAGATATCCCTTCTATTTTAAATCCATAAGAAAGAAAGAAATGAGTTGTATTTTAATTTTTCTGCCTAAATGTGAAAGAAGCACCTATAGCCTTAATCCTCGTTCTGCTGGTTGCTGCCCGTGCAGTGAGGTGGTCTTTCCTCCAATCACCAGCACCCTTATTGATCCAGCCTCGTATTGGCTGAAAATGCAGCTTATGTACACATGCAAACACTGAACACTACAATCATGTCAGGCAGACTGAGTGGACTGGCAATCTGACAAATGACTCATCCACATCACGTTCATTAATCCTTGGTGGCACCACAGACAAATGGCTAGTCTGGCCCTTCCAAGGGACCATGCACATTTCTCCTGCGTCACCCTCGCAGTTTGTCAAAAACGCATGTTGCTACTGGGCACGTGCCCTCCAGACTCATTTGAAGAGAGGCCATGCAGGTTACCAATTTCAAAGATTTCTCTCTCACGCCATTCCTCTAGTTCGGCAAGGGCCCAAGTTATATCAAAGGTGTCCTTTAGTGTAGCCCTACTCTACATTTATCAGTTTGGTGAGAGCTCGTCACTGCCATTGCCTTCATACAGCATTCACTAGGTGGAGCACGTGCATCATCTTAATTTTTTTTTTTTTTTAAACTTTATTTTTTTGATTTATCACAAAAACAATACATTGGCATCAAATAAATACGTATGCATACATTTCGTTGACAGCAATTAGAGGCGCATGAGACACAAGGCCGCACCAAGAAGGGAAGGGGCAAAGGGAACAGAAGAATCATTTCTAGACATGTCGCTGCGGGGAGAGGGGCGGCAACAAGGCACCCCCACCCAGTGTGGACCCCCTCAGAGCCAGGCGTCGCGTTCCCCACTAGAAACAGACCCCCGGTTATATCAGCATCACTCTGCTCACTAGTAGTGACATCCCGGGAGGACGGCTCCACCTCCGTCAACCCTGTGGCACACAGGACCCGCCAAGCCATCAGGTCATCCTGCAATTTCTCATCCCGTCGGGTGTGCCTCATGTGGGCCTCTTCAGCCAGCGACCACTCTCGGACGTCTTTAAGCCAAGCAGGAAGTTCAGGGGCCCGCTGCCCCATCCAAGTTATGGCCACCCTGCGCCTGGCAAGCACCAACATTAACTGTAAGAGTTTATAGGGAGTTTCTTCCTCTTGGGCCTGCGAACCATCGCGAGTAGACACTGCAAGGGATCGAGGGCCACCCGAAGCCCCGTGGCGCTTACCACCCTAGGCACTACCCCAGACCAAAACTGTGCAACCAATGGACATTCCCGTGCCAAATGTAAAAAGCCTGCATTGTCTGCTGCACATCTAGGACAACCAGCGCCCCTGCTACTGTCAATGCGCCTCAGTGACACCGGGGTAAGGTAGGTGCGGTGTAGGTAATTAAAGTGTGTTAGTTTAAATCTGGCATTGCATGAAACGGTGTGTGTAAGGGAGCCTATGCGTGCCCACTGTGCCTCCTCCAGCGGAGCAGCAAGGTCCCGTTCCCAGGCAACCCTAGACGGCGGGACCGGAGGGGTAGAATCCTGCCTCATCGCGTTGTATAGGAGGGAGATCAAACCGCGCCCCCTGCCGCACGTAAGCATAACATCCAGGGTATGCGTCAGTGGTGGAATGTCTGGGTACTGGGGCCAGGTGATCTTCACTACGTCCTGCATACCCCTGAAATGCAAAAATTGGCCTTGCCCAAGACCAAAACTCTCCACTGCCTGCTCATAAGTGATAAAAGTTTCATTAGGGTATAAATCAGCGAGAACCTCACATCCTCCCTCCCTCCAGAGTCGGAAGGACATATGACGTGCCATAACTATAAATGGAGCCAGTATCCAGGGCGAGAGCTCCCTGTGAAAGGGCGCCCTTCGGAGGACCGTCTCAACAAAGCGCTGCCATATACCAGCAGTATGTCGCACAGTATAGGGGAGATAAACATCCGATCCCGCACCCTGCATCAGTGCCTCCTGCAATGTCTGGGTGTCTGCCCCAGCCAGCAAAGGCGCTTCTCCCAGTTGTCAGTGTCGGTGAACCAACGGGCCGCATGTTGGAGCTGGGCGGCATAATAGTATAGGTCAAATCGAGGGGCTTCGAGACCGCCCTCCTCGTAAGTACGGACAATGGTGCGAAGGGCTACCCTACTACGCCGACCTGCCCAGAGCAAAGATGTGAGCAATGTATTGAGAGTTTTAAAAACTCGCGGTGGCAGAGGGCAAAGTGAGTTCTGTAGCACATAAAGTACCCTAGGGAGCATCACCATTTTTGAGATGGTGAGGCGGCCCATCAGTGAAAGTGGGAGAGTATTCCAGAAACGCACAGACTGTTGCAATGCCGTCGTGACGCGGTCCACATTCCGGACTAGTGCCTGCTCATCCGTCAGGGTCACCTGAATACCTAGGTAACGGAATGCCGTCCGCTCCCACCGCAGTTCCAGATCCGGCAGATCCTCCGAAGGCACTGCCGCCAGCCCCGCCAAGGGAAAAACTAGGGATTTGCCACGGTTCAGCCGCAATCCAGAGACCTCGCCAAACCGATCCAGGTGGTGCAACAGCACCGGCAGGGCATCGCGGGGGAGGTCAAGTAAAACAAGGCGTCGTCCGCGTACAAAGAAATGACGTGAGTCATGGTTCCCAGCTGAATACCCCACCGCGCCATATCTGCTCTAATCCGGACCGCAAAGGGCTCTATAGCGAGGGCAAACAAGAGTGGGGAGAGAGGACACCCCTGTCGTGTACCCCTCCCGAGTTGCCACTCTTCGGACCGCGCGCCCCCGAGCTTAACTCTAGCGCATGGGGCCTTATATAAGATACGAACCCAGCGACAAAATTGGGGGCCCATCCCCACAGCACGCAAGACCTCGAGAAGATATCCCCAATCCACCGTGTCAAAAGCCTTGGCAAGGTCAATAGAGACCAAAACCATCTGCTCCTCGCTGTCCCGCACCTCATGCAAAATGTGAGTCAGTCGCCGTAGGTTCATGGCCGTGTTGCGTCCCGGTATGAACCCACATTGATCCTCATGGACCAGGCGGGCCATATGCGGCACCAAGCGAGAGGCCAGGAGCTTGCAAAGGATTTTTATATCCGTATTAATCATTGTAATCGGCCGATACGATGACGGTTCGTGTGCATCCCCCCCTGGTTTCAAGATCATACAAATCTCCCCCTGTGTCATACTTGGTGGGAGGATTCCTCGTTTGAAGGCCTCATTATAAACTTGTAGGAGGAGAGGGGGCAGAATGTCGGGGAATGCTTGGTAGAACTCGGGCGGAAAGCCATCACTACCCGGAGATTTGGCCCGCGGAAGCTGCTTCAACGCGGATTGAACCTCGCACAGTGTCAGTGGCTCATCCAGTTCCTGCCGTGCCTGTTCAGACATGGTGATCAGGGTCAACCCATGCAAATACGGGAGATAGGATGCCTCCCCTACCACAGGATCCGCGGTGTATACTGCCTGAAGATGTGATTGAAGGACCCGCAATAATCCCACCTGCGAATGCACCAGGGCCCCAGAGGAGTCCCGTAAAGCCTCAATCGCAGCAGGAGCGTGTTCTCGGCGGAGGATCCAGGCCAAGAGACGACCAGATTTATCCCCTTCTCTGTAAAGGCGCTGTCTGTATTGCGTGAGCGTATATTTATCAAGCCTATCTAGGATGTCATGGATGCGCTCCTGGATCTCCCCTCTCGGATGCGTCAGTGACTGTCAAAGTCTGCACCGACAACAGCCGGCATTCCTCGTCTCGGAGCTCTTGTTGGAGCTGCTTCCGAACCCCAAACGTCACACTCAGACATGCCCCTCTCACTACCGCTTTCAGGGCTTCCCATTTGGTAGCCTGCAATAGGTCTGTCCCACCCCAATTGAGATCGACGTAATCCGTAAGGGCAGTCTCTACATGGTGCCTCCCCACCGGATCCTCAAGAATCTCTGCCTGCAACCTCCAAGTCCGCGGGCGGCATCTCGGGGCTCCCCACTCCATCACGCATGCGACAGGGGAGTGAT
Organism: Calotriton arnoldi; assembly: GCA_963921515.1. Classification (NCBI taxonomy): domain Eukaryota; kingdom Metazoa; phylum Chordata; class Amphibia; order Caudata; family Salamandridae; genus Calotriton; species Calotriton arnoldi. Next base: position 1,964,916 of record CAWUFW010001370.1, read on the forward strand.
CAGATAGGAATCGCGCGAGATGGGTCACCTCCAGAGACATGTTGGGATCGGGATTCGCGACTAAAACCCTGTCGAGGCGGCTATATGTGTTATGAGTAGATGAGAAGCAGGTATACACTTTCTGGGTTGGGTGTCTTTGACGCCATACGTCTTGGGCCCCCAGATTCCCCATAACCTCCCGGAGTTTCACGGTCATTCTGGGTTTCGTGCCAGTGCGGGAGGGAAATCTATCCAGGGCAGGATCGAGAACACAATTAAAATCTCCCAGCCAAAGCAATGGAACCTCTAGTTCCGAGACCAGGACCTCCTGCAGGGACTGATAAAAACCCGGGTCATCCGTGTTTGGCGCATATGTGTTCACTATGGCAACGTCTCGACCATCTAGCCTAGCCCTGAGGAGTAGGTACCGCCCCTGGATATCAGCTTCCACATATTGGACGGCCAGAGGAACCCCGGGCGCCACCCACACAAGGACCCCTCTAGCATAGCTCGAGAAGGAGGAATGAAAGAGCTGGCCCCGCCACTTCTTTGCCAGTTGTTGAGCCCCCTCGTCCGTGAGATGAGTCTCCTGAAGGCATGCTAGGGATACCTGATGTCTACGAAGGAAAGACAGGACCCTGTACCGCTTGGTGCATGTACCCAGCCCCCTCACATTCCAGCTTAAAAATTTAAACCCCATAGTGGTTGTAACTCCCAATCCCCGGGCAGACCATGCCCTACGCAGCGACCATGCTGTGCCTCAACTGCAATGCATACGATGCCAACAAAAACCCAACAAAACCCCTTAGAGACCCCTCCCCCCACCCACGAGCAATTTACTGTCAACCAAACATGCAGAAATGCCCTTCCCGTGCTGGTGCCAGGACGTGCACAGTGAACCCATGAGCCCAACAGGGCCTAACTCCATGTAGGAATGAAAGAAAAGAAAGAACCCCCTCCCCCTCCCCAAAGTCCGACCCCCGACCGGAACCAGCCGCTCGTGTCCTGGGTATATATCCCGGGCCACCCAACTAGAATCTGATGCACATAGTGCAGACCAACGCAATCAGCGGAGCCCAACAAAGACAGCCATCGTCATCCCTGTGATCTCGGCAACATCTCTAAAATCCCCAATGTGGCCTAATCCCCGATCCCTCCCAGCCCAGCCCCATCCACCCCAACTTTGGGAAGAACAACAGGAGACCAGCAATAGGGGCCCACAAGGAGCCCATGCCCGAATCAGGAAATGCACGGGGAATGTACAGATGCGGGACCAGCAGCGGGCCCCCCGACCCGCATCCTCAACCACGGAGCCACCACGGACCAACTGCCGGCGTGACAAAGTGAGGCAGAGGGTCCCTGCGCCCTCAGGGTGGATCCGCAGCAGCAGGAGGCGGATCCATAATAGTTTCTGGAATCACTTGATTAGTGGGTAGAAGGGTGTCCGGCACCAAGCTCTCCCCGGCGGTCCCACCATCGTGCCCGGGGAGAAGCCTCCGAGTCCGAGGAGTCCACACGCAGAGCACCATCATTCCCCACCGTGATCCGCTGTCGTTCCTCCCTGGCGCCGGCTAGGGCCCGGCCCCCGCGTCTACTTCTACGTCTTCTCCTGGGTCTGGTTCCCCAGGTACTCCGGGATTCCCCCCGCTCACGCTCGGGGAGGGCCCCCCCTCGGACCTCGAGCCACTCCCATACTTCCTCCGGTGAGTCAAAGAATTGAGCCTTTCCCTGGGAGATCACCTTGAGTTTCGCTGGGTACAATAGCATATATTGCAGACCAAGTTCACGGAGCTTTTGTTTAACGCCCAGATAGGATTTTCGCTGTTCCTGAACGTGGCGGGTGTAATCAGGATAAATGGATATTCTTGCGCTCTCGTAAGTGAGGTCCGCTGCCTCCCTAGCGGCTTTCAGGATACAATCCCTGTCCCGGTAGTTCAGGATCTTAGCTATGAGGGCCCTAGGGGGCCCCGGGCGGAGGCGGAGGGGTCAACGCCCTATGGGCCCGTTCCACCACAAAGACCGCAGACAATCCCGTGGGGCACAGCTTCGTTCGGATCCATTCCTCTAAGAAGCGCTCCGCATTGCCCTGCTCCGCGCGTTCCGGGACACCCAGGACCCTGATGTTACTGCGTCGGGCCCTGCCCTCCGCCTCCTCCGCTCTGCGCTCCAACGCACCGGTCGTGGTGGTGAGCTGGGTAACCTGGTGTTTCAGGAGGCCACCTCCCCCTGTAGCTGGACGATGTCCCCCTCCGCCGTAGAGACCTTATCTGACACCTTCCGCAGATCCGCCCGCAGTAGGTTCACATCAATGGACACCGCCTCTATTTGCTGTCCCAGGGCAGTGTGGGAGCCCCGTATAGCCTCCAGCAATTCGGCTCGGGACGGCTCAGTAGCGGAGTCACCCTCGCCCTCGAGGCCGGTCTGGCGAGTGATCCTCTGTGTAGGGATACGCTGCGTGGTGTACTGCATAATCGTATTAGGATTAGAGGCGCGCGGGGGCTTATCCTTACCCATGGTGCAATACTCAGGTCGGCAAGTATGGCGTTCACCTGACCCGGTCCGGTCCTGTAGTGTGGTCTCGTCCCCTCCGTCGACACAGGGAGCACAGCCGAACAATCCGGGGTTCAGCGGACCAGCGGCGCCCCTCCCGGGCACCCACTCCGGGATGGCGTCAACCACGGGCGATCAGGCCGGGCAATCTGGCTCCCCAGGGTCACTTCACCACTTCATCAGCTCCAGTTCATCAACTCGGGCCCACTGTATAGCCACCGCCGGGGTCTTTGGCACCCCTCCCGGCTCCAGGATCACTGTCAGGAGTGCCCCGAAAGAAGGGCCAGACACCTCCGCCCTCACTCAGGAAGGCACTCCGCGACCAGGGGGGGGGGCCCGGACAGGAACCCCCACTCCACTCACAGCGCGCACCGTGGCAGGCCGGCCCCCACCACCACGCCCGCCTCCTACCAGGTCAGCGTCGCCAAATAGCCGGGGAGGAGTGCACGACTCCAGCATCTCCCAGACGGCCGTCGTGGAGCACCTCAGGCCCCGCAGCCCCGGGCCCCGATCACGATCCGCTGCGCAATGCGGGACCAGGCAGGCAGGCACCCCAGGGCCAGAGAGAATCCACCAGGCCTCGGGGCCCCCGTAGATTAAGGCCCAGCGCCCGTCAGCGCGCCGCGCAGGCCTCCAGCCCGCAGGCCTCCAGCCCGCAGGGCCGTGTCGCAGGGATCATGGCCGGCACCCCACCGGGATCCTCCGGGGGACAAGACCGTCGTCCGGGCCGGTCCGAGGGCCACAGCACAATGTCAGGGGAGCTCCCACACTCAGGGCCCGAATCCTGCTCACGCGAGCAAAGGCCGCATCCCCGGCCTCCCGTAGGAGCGATCAGCCGGAGCAGCCGCCGCCGGAACAATTCCGCCGGTCTCCAGGGCGGACCCGGCTCCGAGACAGGTCCGGAGCACCGCCGCTCTATTCAGGGCTCCAGGCGCTCAGAGAGTACTGTTGTGGGCGCCCGGAAAGGATTACACAGGATATTTTGCGGCTGGCGGGTCGGGAGCCGAAGGAGCTTACGTCCTGTCGGCCATGTTGCTTGGCCACGCCCCTGCATCATCTTAATTAATGTACAGTTCCACATTACCTAGAGTTTGCCACCAACAATTACAAAATTGCTGGGTTGTAGTGTATGTAGGAACAGCTGCAAGTGAAACTGACTACCAGTTGCTGGCCTTCCGCAGACCTGTCATAGGTTCCCAATCCATGTAGTATTCACCTCCCGCTACCCTGCTTGTCACCAGTGAAACGAAGCAGGCAAATAAATGAAGCAGGAGGATTGAGTAGTCATAATGTAATAAGGCACACTTGTACTTGGAGAGAACCGCAAGCCAACTAGTGAGCTTAGAGCCTATAGATATATTTGAACATTGAAATGTTGGGAGCTCCATTGAAGATAATGGAGTGCTCCGGGCTTCTAATGGCTGGTAGAAGCCTGGAGCACTGCGAGGCCTTTGTTTTACAAATTAGAGCATTCTGCCAACTATGGGTGGAATGTTCTAATATCCTTAGAGCCCTCTGTAGTGGGCTCTACTGGCTATTAAAGGCCCGCTCCAGGGTTAAAGGCCCTAGTCGAACTGGAGCAGACCTTTAATGGCCAGTAGAACCAGTAGGAAAGTGCCCCTTTTTGCATGTTTGCCTGACATCTGATGCAACTTCACTTGATGTACCCTGGGTCCCTGCCAATCAGGTTCCCAGGGCCTGTGTTCTTTCCCAAAACTGCACCTTTGTACCCACAATTGGCACATCTTTGGCCACAGGTAAGCACCTTGTAAAAGGCACCATGGGTACCAAGGGCACTGTTACGAGGGAAGGCCTTTAAGGGCTGCAGCACCTAATGTGCCACCCTTAGAGACCCTCTACCTTAACACCCACACACTGTCATTGCAGGCTGCGTCTTCTGGTGCAGAGAAAAGTGAAGAGTCGATATGGCACACATCCCTGTGTGCCATGCCTGCAACCCACTGCTTGAGGCCTAGGTAAGTCACCCCTCTAGCAAGGTGCACTAGCCCTCATTTGAGGGTACAGTGGCATGATCCCTGTCCCGCTACAGTGGCATTAGCCCTGTACCGCTACAGTGTCTAAGTCCATTTTTAGACATTGTAAGTGTAGTAAAGCTATAAAGAGTATATGGTCTGGGAGTTGGTCATTACGAACTCCACAGCTCCATAATGGCTTTACTAAAACCTGGGAAATATGGTAGCAAACATCTCAGCACATTAAACCCACACTGATGCCAGTGTGGGATTTAATGTAAAAAGCACTCAGAGGGCATCTTAGAGGTGCCCCCTGAAAAACGACCAGCCCTGGTGTGGTTCCTGAATGGCTACCCGGCATTTGCCACCACCAGACAGGTTTCTGGACCCATGGGTAGAGAGCATCCAGTCTGTGGGTCCAGAAACAAAGCCCATCCTGGGCAGAGGTGTCATGCCTCCTCCCCCAGGATGGGCTGGGTCCATGACGGGGAGGCTTCAAAGGCCTGCCACCTTTGTAAGCTGTCCTTGCCTTTTGCTGCCCCCGGCAACTGGCTCCCACCGGTTCTGCCCCCACTTTGAGGGTGAGAATCGGTGGGAAAACCAAGCTAGGAGGAGCGGTGTGCCCACCTTTGCCAACCGGAACCCTCAAGTGGGGGAGGCGAGGTGAAGCACACATCTCAGTCCCCTTCATCTTGAAGATGAGGGGTCCCAGCCAATTAGGGAGAGGCTCATGCCCCCCTCCCACTGGAGAGTGACATAATAGGGGGTGTACCCATCCCAAGGAAGGGACCCATTGGTCCTGACGTGCACAACCCTTTAACGCCCCTAAATTTAATATTTAGGGGGGACCCTGAACCTTGCCTCCTCAGATTCAAGAAAGAAAGAAGAAGTACCGAAGAGCCGTGCTGACCCACGAAGAAGAGGACACCAACTGCTTTGGCCTCATCCCTACCGGCCTGCCCTGACTCCGACCTCACTACAGCGAAACTCCAGCATGTCCAGCAGCCAACAGCCCCCCAGAGCCCGGAGGACCTGCCCTGCAACCATCTTTAAGACTCTGTCTTCCGTGAGCACTGGATTTGCTCAACAAAGACTCACCCACAGAATCCGGATCCCAGCGGCTCCGTGATTTTGCACCACACTGCACCCGACGCACGCGGCCCAAGTTTGAGTGGCCCAACACCACAAAGAGGTCTCCCCAGAGATCTGACCTGGGATCTGGTGATCCCCGACCTCCCTCAAGCTTCAAGGCGATGCCTGCAGCCTCAACCTGAAGGGTCCCCCCCGACCGCGACCGGAACTGGTAAGAAGAACCCAATGCCAAAAGACACCCCTGCATCTGATGCCCCATGGCCTTGGGTGGCCCAACCAACAGTGTCCAGGCATCCCCAAGAGCCCAACTTACCTCTCCAGCAGGTGGTCACCTTCAAGAAATCTCCCTGCCCGAGCTGGCATCATCTTTGCTGAACCGAAGGTCTCCATTGGAATTCACAGGGTCCCCAATGTCTCCTTGGCACACTGTACCCGGCTGCCCCTGTGCCACTGGTGGCGCAGTTCCTGTGCTGATTGTTGGCCCCTGCAGTGCTGACCTTCATCCCAAGAGCTTTGCTCCCACCCTCGAGTGTCTTGCTCGTAAGCAGTCCCTGACCAAAGGCCCTATTGGCTAACATTGGGCCCCTGCACTCTGCACCTGGCCGCCCCAGTGCCGCTGGTGGTTCAATTTGAGTGCCTACCTAAACCTTGGAGAACCTTGGTCCTAAACCACAAAACTCCCCTCATAAGTCAGCTTACTTACCTGAGAAACCGCTAACACTTTTTCTCCCATAGGAACGAATGTTATGAGTTTTGTTCCCAAAGATGTTCTGTCAAGTTGAACTTTTGCATGAAAGAAAAAATAACTAAACTGCAAACCTTAAAAAGTCTTACTTACCTTGTATTGTGAGATCCCCAGTGTGGTATCCAGACATACCACCCCGAGTAGTCGATGTAATTCAAAAGTAATCTAGAAGTATTCCAAAAGTAATTACTGTGTAATTTAACCTGTTTTGTAACCCAATACAAATCTGTAACTATTGCAGATTCAACCACAACTGCATTTCCTTGTAAAGTCTTGCATTTGAGAGTACATTTTACGTACCTATACCAAGTCCTGCTTGGTTCTAGAAATAAAACATAAGAATACCTCTTTATACTTACGTAATTGGTCTGGATTCTGTCTCTGCATGTGTGCCATCAGTCTTGATTGAGTGAATACAATAAATGCTTAACACAACCTCCTGATAGGCCTAACTGCTTGCCCACACTACCACACAAAGAGAGCTGTTAGCTCTCATCTAATTTAGCTTCTGCTATACCTCTGGGGACTTCCTGGACTCTGTGCACACTATACCTTACTTAGGTATAGTATATACAGAGCCAGCTTTCTACATTGGTGAATCAGTGGTGGGATGTAAAGCCTTGCATTTATTGGACTAACTTAGTCAACCTCTGATCACATGACAAGAGTCCCAAAATTGACTTTAATACAACTCATTTTTTGAATTGACTATTTTTAAACTTTCTAAAAGTCTTGTTAGGGCCTTGCGTTAAGTTCCTGTAGTAAATCTTTTTAGAAAACTTAAAAGTCACTTAAGTTAGGGGGAAGAAGGTTAGAGAGTTAAGGCTTCTCTGTAAAGCTAAGTAATAAGAACTGAGTCCAACCCTACCAGAATACAAGTCCAGGAGTTCCTGGCAGGGTATGCAAGGGACCACCTCACAGAAAAAGGTAAAGACCTTCAGGAGAATGGGGAAAGTCATGATGATGATGAGGTCCTAAACCACCTACCTCAACTACTTAGGGAGGATGGGAACTTGGTATCCTACCCTCCAAATGCAAGGAGTACAGGGTTTAGATCCTGCAGAGGTAGGGTTAACTCTGTACCAGACAGTGAAGACAACTTCACTGAGGAGGACAACCTTTTAGCAAGGTTGACCAAGAGACTAGAGCTGGAGGCTAGGCTCCTAGCTCTAGGTCTAGAGAGAGAGAGAGCAGAGATGGGCCTAGGACCCATCAATGGAGGCAGCTATTTAAAAACTCAAGAAAAAGAAGGATCCTAAAATCCGCAAACCTAAAGTCCCTTAGGTTGAGGATGGTGATGATATCACCAAGTGGTTCACAGCCTTTGAGAGTGCTTGTGAGGCCAGAAAGGTGAGGAAGACTCAATGGGGGGCACTCCTTTGGGAACTGTTCTCTGGTAAGTGCAGACCAGAGACAGACTCCTGACCCTTACTGGGGCAGAAGCAGAGTATAAACTCATGAAGGGCACCCTGATTTAGAGATTTGGACTCACTACTGAGGAGTACAGAATTAAAATCAGGGAGGCTCAGAAATCCCAGAGTCAGTCCTGGGTGGAATTTGTAGCCTACTCAATAAAAACACTAGGTGGCTGGTTAACTGGAAGTAAAGTGCAGGATTATGAAGGACTTTATAATTTGTTTATGAAAGAACACATTTTGAGTAACTGCATCAATGAAAAGTTGCATCAGCATCTGGTGGACCTAGGTACAATTTCTTCCCAAGAATTAGAAAAGAAGGCGTACCACTGGGTTAAGACAAGGGTGACCAAGACAATCACTGTGGGTGACCCAAAGAAAGGGGTCACAAAGCCTCCCCAGGGGATAGAGGGTGACAAACCCAAAGATAAAATACTACAGTCTTCTAAAGGCCCCAAAATCCTGTTCAGGGGGGTGGGCCCAAGAACTCTTCCCAGCCCACTAGTGGGGACATGGGGAAAAATGTGATCCTGCTAAGGCCTGCTGTTTCCACTGTAACAAGAAGGGACACCAAACTAGAGATCCTGCCCGTCCCAATGAATCAGCCCCTAGTCCCCCACCAGTTTCTACTGATGTGGCAAATCCCCAGATGGCATCAATGGTGTGCCCAGAGCAAATCAGGGTCCACACTGATGCTGTTTTAGCCTCTGAAGGGGAGGGAATGCTAGCCACTTTGGCTGTCTGCCCCCTTAATTTGAAGAAATACCTTCAGTACCCCTTAGTGAATATGACTAAGATTGAAGCCCTGAGGGGTACAGGTGCCAGTGTCACCATGGTGAGAGATACACTGGTTTCCCCAGAGCAATACCTAAATGGAAAAATGTATCCAGTTACCAATGCTGACAGTGTCACCACTAACCAAGCCATGGCTATGGTGATATTAGACTGGGAGGGTGGGGGGTTGCTGAGCTGAAACAGGTAGTGGTCTCTACAAAACTCACAGCTGCCTGTCTGCTTGGAAATGATCTGGAAACCTCAGCATGAGCTGAGGTAGAAAGAAAGACAGATGCAGCCATGCTGCAAATCCCTGAGATAGTATATGTGAAAACAAGAGCACAGTGTCTAGCAGAGGGTGAAAAAGGAGAGTTGGAGCCTAAAATGATGGCCCAACCTCCCAAGAGTAAAGGTAGAAAGACTGGTGAAACAATTTCCACACAGTAAAAAGATCAGGGCCCCTTTCCTCAGTGAGAGGACTTGTTAGCCCCAGAGGGAACTGAGCCCATGGAGCTTTAACCTTACGAGGCAGAGCTCTTGAGCCCAGGGGGACCCTCTAGGGAACTGCTGTGCCTTGGGCAGCAGGTCTGCCCCACTCTTGAAGGCCTGAGGCAGCAAGCTGCTGCACAGGACCAGGGAGATTTCAGAGGCTCCCACAAGGTCTATTGGGAGGAAGGACTCCTCTACACTGAGGCCAGAGACCCCAACCCTGGTGCCACTAGGAGAGAGGTAGTGCCTTGTTGCGGGGATTCTGCACCTACACAGAACTATGCGCAGGAACACAGGACCTCAGTGTATAGGGGTGTACCAACCTACCACCTTAGTGCCCAAAATCCCAAAACCGACTAGCTATAGTGTCTCATTCGTTCTCCTCCAAAATCAAGAAGCCACTAATGATTAGACAACCCAGAACACAACACTCGTGACTCTTTTAGGAATCGCGGTGGCAAGACATACCCTTTCGCTCGCTCACTCGCACTTGTCCACAAATAAGAATTGGCAGAGTTCAAAATGTTTATTTTAACTATCGTGCTCTATAATACAGTATACAAGCCACTACCAGCAGCAAAATGCATAAACTCAGAACAATTAGCATTGTTACAATTCCATAGAGAACAAAGGGGGAAGTCATTTTTATAAAGACAGTGGAAAAAGGACTATAAGGCCTAACCACCCTCCCCTTGCCTGGAAGACGTTTATAATAAAAAGGAAGATCTCTGGGCTTTGTCAGCAAACCCCATACCTTAAAGCCTAGATGCAAGGTTTACATCATAGGAACAGCATAGCTCTTCGCCATGGAAAGGGCTCTCTCCAAGTGTCTGTTAAAACAATATGCATCCCCGTAATATCAAAGCACGAGTCTCCAGCATTGCAGCTGTGTTTAGCATGTTATGTCTAGGTGCTAGGGACTGACCAGAACAGAATAACAAGGGGCATTGTTTATCGACCTTGCACATCGTGTTCAGACTAAACTCCAGGAACTCAGCAGAGAACGCGAAAAGTAGTCAGTTCTCATGTGAAAGGCACAAACAGAGTCTTGTAAAAATAAAGTCATGTAGTAACGTGCGCAAAAGCAGCATCATGGCAGCAAAGCTCTTGCTAACTTAGCAGTGTCGACAATGACCCTAATGGCCACATAACACCCTCCTCCTGGTAAGATCATAGGACATAGACAAAGGACCAAAACAGAGTTCAAAAAGCAAGCAAAGTTCAAAAACGTCTGAAAAAACCTAATTGGAAAAATTTAAAAAAAAAAGTTATCTTTTTTTATGGCTGTAAAGACTAGGTGTGGCGTCTCCGGGAAAATGTTATGATGAAGAAGGTGGTAAGTCCATCAACGTACGTGAACTTAAGAATGCAATTCCCTCCAGAAGAGCATCTCTATCGTTAGTAGAAAAAAGGGATGCCATCCAATCAAGTAGGTCGAAGGAACAAACGTGCTCCTTGTAATCTGATGCTTCGAAAAGCATAACCGGACAACTTGCGTGATATTCGATGAAACTCTGATGCAAGAGGTTCTGCGCAGCCGCACAGATATTCCATTCAGCCAATACTCCAAGTGCTGCTGCACTCGCCATACAGCCTTCCCCAGAACAATCCTGGTCATGGGCCTCTAAGGGACCCATTAACTGGATAAAATCCGGGACTGGACATGACGTATTGGAGAGACAATAATCCATAGCCCAATAGAAGGGGCACCATTGACAGTAAAAAACTGGTTGCACGCAAGTAAAGTAGGCAAAGCGAAAAGTGAATCCATAACTCATGCCAAGCGTTGCAAGTGGCAGGCATCCAAAAACCTGTTGCATTCGATCACGGTACAGTTGCAATTGGCCTGGTCTGTGCATTACCACAAGATGAGCAGCCATTGCGCAGCAGGAGCAGAAGAAGCAGGATTCCACCAGCTAACGCTAGTAATAAAGGGAATCCTCCGAAGACGCTGGAAAAAATAGAATGAATAAAAGCCGGTATTACTGCAAATATCATCTGAAAAGAAGTCACAAGGCCTGCTCCCACCTGTTTAAAAAAATGTGCGAGGCCTTTAGTGTCAGACGCATTAAATATTTGATGCATAAGCTCCCCAAAGTGGAGTGGGAGGTTAGTATTCAGAAGTGACTGAATCTCACTAGATGTCCTAGCCACCTGTAACTCGAAGGTCTCTCGAGCTGAAGTGAGAGCGACTTCTTGTTGGAACAAAAGGGCTTTTAGCCTGCTTAATTTGTTGAAATCTGTTTTCAAAGTAGGAATGGAAGGCCAAATGGAACTATTTATACTCCCATGCGTGGGCGGAAAAAGCACATGGCTACAACAAGTAACGCGATGTGAAACAGTTAACAAATACGGGACTCCTGCCCGTAAACCACAGCAGTCCTGGTTGTTCAAAATAAGATAGCTACCGTTAGTAAGCAGGGTGAAAGCGGGAATGATTGATGGTACTGGAGTCCCTTTCAAAAAACAAGCAAGATTAGGCTCTGATACATTACATGCACCGTGCAATTTAACGTGTTTACAAACTAGGGAATGCCCTACTGTCGAATCGCAGTCCTCCCCTGTCAGGAAGACCTCCCTATCTTCTCGTTGACATCTGTAAGTGAAAGGTAGGGACCATAATTCATGCAAAAACGCACTACCCAGGGGTTCAAAGTGGCCAATTGGAAAATGTTGCAAGCAAGATTTAAATTGAAACAGTGAGATTGGGAGAGAGATAACCCCATGAATTAACCAAACTGCTGAGTCTGTCTCCGCCACAGATAATGGCAAGGGTTCTAATTGTTCAATGTGTAATAGCGTGTATGTAGCATCTTTCATCGACATAAAACGCTGTTTATCAGTCAGATTAAATGGTAAAAACAGCGCAAAAGCATTAAAATAATTCCAAGGGACCTTTCCCATTTTAAGGGTCTGCAACGTCCATGCAAACTGCATAACTGATCGTAATTGGTTTTGACTATGATATAACACAGACACATCAATAACAGAAGAAACAATGTTATCCAATATATAAATGCGTGATGAAAGCGTATTGATGCTATTGTCGACCACGGATAGAACTTTTTCTAAATTCGCTTGATCAATTTGACGCAGACGAAAGGCTGCCTTCATCTGCGAAAGTTTCCAAATTTCATTGTAAGCTGCATATATAAATCTTTTAGATCTGGGAATTCTGGGTCCCAAGATAAAATCAGCCAAATTAATGTCACTCGACAAGAGCGACAGGTACTGCTTCACTGTCGATAGGGTTGAATGTTCCAACCATTTTTGGCATAATTTACCCACCGAGTACGTGGTAACGGAATGTGAACGTGGATAATGAGGGTCCGGTCTAGCCTGTGTGAAACCAGGTGTTACATTATAAAAACGCAATTGCCATGCATTTGAGTTTGTGTGCCACACCAACCAACCGGATGAATCAATTTCTGAGACATTAAAGGTGTCATTTTGAAACAAAGGCCGCAATGCATCGATGGTACAATTCATCCGGGCACCCCAACTGCCATATTCCGTTAAAGACGGAATAGTCGGGATATTCAAATTTTTTACAGTTGCCAAGCCAAAGCACGTGGTTTGATAAACGGTATCATTTAAAAATAATATTTGAACCGGGATTAGGCAGGCACGATGCAGTGCCTCAGTACCCTGAACCTGCCAAGCCTTTGTGCCCCAAATTGATTTCAAATCAATGGTCTCTTTCCAATGATCATAACCCTGTGTGGCCAATTTAGTCCTAAAAGAGTTGGAATAAATCAATTTAGTGTGGGTCAGGATAAATTTGGATTGAGATGGCAATTGTAGTTTAAGAAATAGGATTCCGGATTGGACGTGTCATAATCTGTAAAATATGTAAACTTATTTCTAAGAATTTTAGAACTCCCTTTTATGGGAATAGGACAATGTTCCCATTGAGTGTAATTAAAAACCGGTCTTAAAGTGTTAGTCTTATGTAAAAAATGATGCCCATAGTGTTAATAACAGAAGAGATCAGCATAATTGGCAGAATTTAAATACAAATCCTCAGCATCAAAAGCAGCATAATACTTTAAATCAGAAAATAATGAATGTACTGCTTGCACGTCCCAATCATCAGAATGTATGTCCCGTGTTACCACATCTCCTAATGAGACGCGAAACACGCATGTCACCCTGAGCACCTCCGTCGGGCCGTGAACTTCGAAAGCTACCTTATCCCAAACGATGCCATCTGCAACCGGGAATGCTGAAATGTTCACATGAGTCTGATCACGTTTCAAGATGTGGGATGATGTGTGTGGGGCCAGAGTTCCATCGACCAAGTTCACAGCAGAGCGTTCTGGTAAATAATGACCACTGATGAGTAAGAAGAATACTGTTACAAATCCAATCGACATGAAGAGGAAAATTAGGATAGGCACCAACCAGATGTAGGTCCATGGAGGGACCAGGTACGTCTTCTTGAACCAAGAGATGAAAACACTCAATTTAGATGGTGAAACTGCCAAGCTAGAAGACAAGGAGGATGAGTTATAAGAGAAGCTGGCATGGTCCCCAAAGTACCCATTTCCACCCCTCGGTATTAAAGGCGGGTGAGAGGTATCAGCATTATGTTGTCGAGGATCGCTCGGCACTTCCCTGTTGGACTCATCAGTGGGATACGTATACTCGACATCTGTGGTGCAAGAGGTAGGAGGCAAAACAGGAGAAAGGTCAACAGCAGTTTCCATCTCAGCTTCACTAACACTGTTGTTATTCGTGGTGGTTGAGGGGACCGGTTTTAAAGAAATAGTGTTGCACGAAACCGCAGGTGTGGCACTATTCAGAATCGGCCAGACGGTGTAGCTTGACATTGTCCACTGAGATGTATCTGTTGTCTTTACGATAAGGTAAAGGTGGTAAAATGACTATATGAGTACCCTTCAATCCAAGTACTGGAACTGGTGCACGATATGAGGGACCAAATTTCTTTTTGTTCTCAAGCTTTTCTCGTACCAGATCTCCAATCTTGGGAAGCCAGCCGGCAACCGGAATCAGCAGTGCTGTATCATCGTTAGAGGGTAAATGTTCAGTTGCATAGCTGTCACAGGTCTTTTGTAGATCCTGTAACACAGTAGAATGATTATCTACGTCAAAGATTGCGGCTGCTGCCACGTCTAGACCATCAAGGTCTGGGACAAACATTTTAATGCCAAAGAGCATTTTGTATGGGGTCCGCCCACCCAGAGATCTTCTATGGAGATTATTGAGTGCACGTTGAACACCATACAAGTGGGCCAGCCAGTTCCTGCCAGTGCCTAAGACTCCAGCTGTCAAGGATTGCTTTAAGTCACGGTTCATTCGCTCCACAATTGAATTGCCCTCAGGCCTATATGGAGACTAAAACTGCACCAGCACCACCATTGACTTCATCGCGTCCTTGTAAGCCTTAGAGGCGAACGCTGGACCTTGGTCCGAATGGAATGTGCCACAGGCAAACATCCCGACAAAGACACGCAAATCCCTGATGACATTTCGAGCGTCAGCACTGCGTTGTGGCCAAACACAAAGGAATCTAGTGCACGAATCAACTGCAACTAAAATGTATTTATAAGCAGTATCAGAAGAGAACGGACAGCAGTGATCAAGATATACACAGCCAAATGGTTGATTAGAAATACATAGCTGTGTTTGTGGTGGGCGTGACACCGTAGATGATTTGATTTGTTGACAAATGTCACAAGAAAGCACATAATTATGGGTTTGTTTATATAAACCACGCCACCAATAAAGCTGCTGTAAAATCGAGACTGTCGCAGACACCCCTGCATGTTCAGAAGCCATGCCCTCGTGTGCGGCTCTGATCAAAGCAAGTCTGCGGTCCATGTTGGGAATCCGCCGATCCCCAACAGATGGAATAGAAGCGTAAGGAACTTGTACGGGAGATATATGATAAGAGTATTTCGGAGGGAAACCCTGAGGATAAGCAGTTCCCTCCCTCGTAGCAGTTACCGCTGCCAGAGTTTCATTATCGATTTTAGTCATGGACCTTGTAACTGCTGCTACGGAACACGTGGCTACTGCAGATTTGGCTGCTTCGTCAGCCAAAGAATTACCAAGAGCATGTGCTCCCACACGCTGATGGCCAAGAGTATGTATAACATGTGTGAGGGGCAGACGTTGTTTAAGGTCTGCCACTCGAACCCAAAGCGTCTTATGCTTAATTGCGCTGCCTTTAGAGTCTTGATGGTCATTTTGAGTCCAAAAGAATAAGTTGTCATTAAACACAGTAGTAAGAATCACACACAATAAGAGTATTCACATTAGGATCAGCAAACTCAAGAGCAAGAATAAGAGCACTCGGCTCCGCCAATTGTGCCGTACAGTCCCCAAGCGCTTGAGTATGCACGATGGAACACTTAAACTCTCCATTGACAATGGAGCCAGCAACAATTGCGCAAGCCGCTGAATAAGCGTGCTTGGAACCGGTGGCCGGTTGAGACGAGCCATTGGTGTAAATGATTCATTTGTATTCATGTAAAGCAAGAAAGGACAACGGAGGAGGATGAACATGTTCATACTGTAAAAACAAACACAAGGAGATGATGGACGGAGTGCTGAAACTTTTCAGACACTCACCCCCAGTCACAGATCTGGGTTGAATCCATCATCGTTCTTTAGCTCACTTCTCCACCCCAGTTCAGACACAGCTTTATGCAAATCAGTCTTGACCCTGTGCCTCATGGGAACAGTCCAGCCCGAACTACCAAGCCATGTCTTCCCTGGACCGGAAACAAGCATCCTGGGACCGTTTTCGGGCTAACAGCCCTCATCAGCCAGGCTAGCTTGAATCCAGTGGCAAAGTGAGCAAGGGACCCACGTCTGGGCATACCCTGCCAACTTAGGGCGAACAAAGCAAACACAAGGAGATGATGCACAGAGCGCTGAAATTTTTCAGACACTCGCCCCCCATCACAGATCTGGGTTGAATCCATCATCGTTCTTTAGCTCACTTCGCCACCCCAGTTCAGACACAGCTTTATGCAAATCGGTCTTGACCCTGTGCCTCATGGGAACAGTCCAGCCCGAACTGCCAAGCCATGTTTTCCCTGGACCGGAAACAAGCATCCTGGGACCGGTTTCGGGCTAACAGCCCTCATCAGCCAGGCTAGCTTGAATCCAGTGGCAAAGTGAGCAAGGGACCCACGTCTGGGCATACCCTGCCAACTTAGGGCGAACAAAGCAAACACAAGGAGATGATGGACGGAGCGCTGAAACTTTTCAGACACTTACCCCCAGTTACAGATCTGGGTTGAATCCATCATTGTTCTTTAGCTCACTTCGCCACCCCAGTTCAGACACAGCTTTATGCAAATCAGTCTTGACCCTGTGCCTCATGGGAACAGTCCAGCCCGAACTGCCAAGCCATGTCTTCACTGAACCGGAAACAAGCATCCTGGGACCGGTTTCAGGCTAACAGCCCTCATAAGCCAGGCTAGCTTGAATCCAGTGGCAAAGTGAGCAAGGGACCCAGGTCTGGGCATACCCTGCCAACTTAGGGTGAACAAAGCAAACACAAGGAGATGATGCACGGAGCGCTGAAACTTTTCAGACACTCACCCCCAGTCACAGATCCGGGTTCGAATCCATCATCGTTCTTTAGCTCACTTCGCCACCCCAGTTCACACACAGCTTTATGCAAATCAGTCTTGACCCTGTGCCTCATGGGAACAGTCCAGCCCGAACTGCCAAGCCATGTCTTCCCTGGACCGGAAACAAGCATCCTGGGACCGGTTTCGGGCTAACAGCCCTCATCAGCCAGGCTAGCTTGAATCCAGTGGCAAAGTGAGCAAGGGACCCACGTCTGGGCATACCCTGCCAACTTAGGGCAAACAAAGCAAACACAAGGAGATGATGGCCGGAGCGCTGAAACTTTTCAGACACTCACCCCCAGTCACAGATCTGGGTTGAATCCATCATCGTTCTTTAGCTCACTTCGCCACCCCAGTTCAGACACAGCTTTATTCAAATCAGTCTTGACCCTGTGCCTCATGGGAACAGTCCAGCCCGAACTGCCAAGCCGTGTCTTCCCTGGACCGGAAACAAGCATCCTGGGACCGTTTTCGGGCCAGCAGCCCTCATCAGCCAGGCTAGCTTGAATCCAGTGGCAAAGTGAGCAAGGGACCCACGTCTGGGCATACCCTGCCAATTTAGGGTGAACAAAGCAGACACAAGGAGATGATGGACGGAGCGCTGAAACTTTTCAGACACTCACCCCCAGTCACAGATCTGGGTTGAATCCATCATCGTTCTTTAGCTCACTTCGCTACCCCAGTTCACACACAGCTTTATGCAAATCAGGCTTGACCCTTTGCCTCATGGGAACAGTCCAGCCCGAACTGCCAAGCCATGTCTTCCCTGGACCGGAAACAAGCATCCTGGGACCGGTTTCGGGCTAACAGCCCTCATCAGCCAGGCTAGCTTGAATCCAGTGGCAAAGTGAGCAAGGGACCCACGTCTGGGCATACCCTGCCAACTTAGGGCAAACAAAGCAAACACAAGGAGATGATGGCCGGAGCGCTGAAACTTTTCAGACACTCACCCCCAGTCACAGATCTGGGTTGAATCCATCATCGTTCTTTAGCTCACTTCGCCACCCCAGTTCAGACACAGCTTTATTCAAATCAGTCTTGACCCTGTGCCTCATGGGAACAGTCCAGCCCGAACTGCCAAGCCGTGTCTTCCCTGGACCGGAAACAAGCATCCTGGGACCGTTTCGGGCCAGCAGCCCTCATCAGCCAGGCTAGCTTGAATCCAGTGGCAAAGTGAGCAAGGGACCCACGTCTGGGCATACCCTGCCAATTTAGGGTGAACAAAGCAGACACAAGGAGATGATGGACGGAGCGCTGAAACTTTTCAGACACTCACCCCCAGTCACAGATCTGGGTTGAATCCATCATCGTTCTTTAGCTCACTTCGCTACCCCAGTTCAGACACAGCTTTATGCAAATCAGGCTTGACCCTTTGCCTCATGGGAACAGTCCAGCTTGAGCTGCCAAGCCATGTCTTCCCTGGACCGGAAACAAGCATCCTGGGACCGGTTTTGGGCTAACAGCCCTCATCAGCCAGGCTAGCTTGAATCCAGTGGCAAAGTGAGCAAGGGACCCACGTCTGGGCATACCCTGCCAACTTAGGGCGAACAAAGCAAACACAAGGAGATGATGCACAGAGCGCTGACATTTTTCAGACACTCGCCCCCCATCACAGATCTGGGTTGAATCCATCATCGTTATTTAGCTCACTTCGCCACCCCAGTTCAGACACAGCTTTATGCAAATCAGTCTTGACCCTGTGCCTCATGGGAACAGTCCAGCCCGAACTGCCAAGCCATGTTTTCCCTGGACCGGAAACAAGCATCCTAGGACCGGTTTCGGGCTAACAGCCCTCATCAGCCAGGCTAGCTTGAATCCAATGGCAAAGTGAGCAAGGGACCCACGTCTGGGCATACCCTGCCAACTTAGGGCGAACAAAGCAAACACAAGGAGATGATGGACGGAGCGCTGAAACTTTTCAGACACTTACCCCCAGTTACAGATCTGGGTTGAATCCATCATTGTTCTTTAGCTCACTTCGCCACCCCAGTTCAGATACAGCTTTATGCAAATCAGTCTTGACCCTGTGCCTCATGGGAACAGTCCAGCCCGAACTGCCAAGCCATGTCTTCCCTGAACCGGAAACAAGCATCCTGGGACCGGTTTCAGGCTAACAGCCCTCATAAGCCAGGCTAGCTTGAATCCAGTGGCAAAGTGAGCAAGGGACCCAGGTCTGGGCATACCCTGCCAACTTAGGGTGAACAAAGCAAACACAAGGAGATGATGCACGGAGCGCTGAAACTTTTCAGACACTCACCCCCAGTCACAGATCCGGGTTCGAATCCATCATCGTTCTTTAGCTCACTTCGCCACCCCAGTTCAGACACAGCTTTATGCAAATCAGTCTTGACCCTGTGCCTCATGGGAACAGTCCAGCCCGAACTGCCAAGCCATGTCTTCCCTGGACCGGAAACAAGCATCCTGGGACCGGTTTCGGGCTAACAGCCCTCATCAGCCAGGCTAGCTTGAATCCAGTGGCAAAGTGAGCAAGGGACCCACGTCTGGGCATACCCTGCCAACTTAGGGCGAACAAAGCAAACACAAGGAGATGATGGTCGGAGCGCTGAAACTTTTCAGACACTCACCCCCAGTCACAGATCTGGGTTGAATCCATCATCGTTCTTTAGCTCACTTCGCCACCCCAGTTCAGACACAGCTTTATGCAAATCAGTCTTGACCCTGTGCCTCATGGGAACAGTCCAGACCGAACTGCCAAGCCATGTCTTCCCTGGACCGGAAACAAGCATCCTGGGACCGGTTTCGGGCTAACAGCCCTCATCAGCCAGGCTAGCTTGAATCCAGTGGCTAAGTGAGCAAGGGACCCACCTCTGGGCATACCCTGCCAACTTAGGGCGAACAAAGCAAACACAAGGAGATGATGGACGGAGCGCTGAAACTTTTCAGACACTCACCCCCAGTCACAGATCTGGGTTGAAGCCATCATCGTTCTTTAGCTCACTTCGCCACCCCAGTTCAGACACAGCTTTATGCAAATCAGTCTTGACCCTGTGCCTCATGGTAACAGTCCAGCCCGAACTGCCAAGCCATGTCTTCCCTGGACCGGAAACAAGCATCCTGGGACCGGTTTCGGGCTAACAGCCCTCATCAGCCAGGCTAGCTTGAATCCAGTGGCTAAGTGAGCAAGGGACCCACCTCTGGGCATACCCTGCCAACTTAGGGCGAACAAAGCAAACACAAGGAGATGATGGACGGAGCGCTGAAACTTTTCAGACACTCACCCCCAGTCACAGAATGGGTTGAATCCATCATCATTCTTTAGCTCACTTCACCACCCCAGTTCAGACACAGCTTTATGCAAATCAGTCTTGACCATGTTCGCCCTAAGTTGGCAGGGTATGCCCAGACGTGGGTCCCTTACTCAGTTTGCCACTGGATTCAAGCTCACCTGGCTGATGAGGGCTGTTACCCAGAAACCGGTCCCAGGATGCTTGTTTCCGGTTCAGGGAAGACCTGGCTTAGCAGTTCAGGCTGGACTGTTCCCATGAGGCACAGGGTCAAGACTGTTTTGCATATAGCTGGGTCTGAACTGAGGTGGCGAAGTGAGCTAAAGAATGATGATGGATTCAACCCATATCTGTGACTGGGGGTGAGTGTCTGAAAAGTTTCAGCGCTCCGTCCATCATCTCCTTGTGTTTGCTTGTTCACCCTAAATTGGCAGGGTATGCCCAGACGTGGGTCCCTTGCTCACTTTGCCACTGGACTCAAGCTAGCCTGGCTGATGAAGGGTGTTACCCAGAAACCGGTCCCAGGATGCTTGTTTCCGGTTCAGGGAAGACCTGGCTTAGCAGTTCAGGCTGGACTGTTCGCATGAGGCACAGGGTGAAGACTGATTTGCATATAGCTGGGTCTGAACTGAGGTGGCGAAGTGAGCTAAAGAATGATGATGGGTTCAACCCAGATCTGTGACTGGGGGTGAGTGTCTGAAAAGTTTCAGCGCTCCGTCCATCATCTCCTTGTGTTTGCTTTGTTCGTCCATACTGTAAAAACTCCTGTGTCTGAAGTGCAGGGTCGAAGATAAACGTGACATCAGATGTATCCAACGGGGATGTAAAGCTTTAGAGTTAGGTACACTTGGCTTAGTCACGGCCTCCAAAGCAGGGAAGGGCGTGACCGTAAGAATGTGTTTACCTTGCGCCAGCAAGCGTTCCTTCAGAATCGCTATTTGGACCGCGGTCAAAATTATTTCAACATTGGAAAAACGCATTTCCGCTGCAGTGTACAAATGTAATTTGTATGCTATAGGTACTGTGTCCCCCTCATTGAATGTTAAGTAAGTGAAACCCACCTTCCCAGGTATTATACATATCACTAGGTTCGTGGTGCTATCACGCGTCAACAAGTAGTTAGTTGCAAGCATGTCAGATTGCAGAGATTGTAGGATAGAGGTATGTTCCGGAAGTCAGCTGGCAGAAGAATATGTTGGTTGCATCAACGCATAAAGCGCTTTAATACGCTGGGCGTAATCGGTAATGTATGCCCTCCCGAAATTCAGAAATCCCAGCAAAGACTGAAGCTTCTTCAGTGTAGAAGGGGGTTGCAAATGTGCACATTTCTCCAGGAAGTGGGGGGCTAACCCCTTACCCTCATTGTTGAGATCATAGCCCAAAAAGAATACCGCCAAATGCGCGATGTGCGATTTTGCAAAATTGAATTTGTATCCATAGTCGGCAAATGACAAAATGATTCTGTCGACTCGGACAAGATGCGGCATAAGTTCATCGTCCGTCAGATAAATGTCATCAACTTACGAGAACGCATCTGGATCTATGTCGTCCAACAAAGACACAACACGTGCCGCAAATGCCCCGGGGCTATTCTTATACCCCATAGGCATACGCGTAGATTTTTTCTGATTTCCGACGGCGGTAAATGCTGTCAAGTCACGGCTCTCAGGAGCCAGATTATGACTGTAGAAACCATTGGAAATATCCAGTGTAGTTTTGTATTTTTTACGAACAAGATTGTTCACCAGCGCCGAGCTGTGTGTGTTTTGCACTGCAAAAGTGCGACAATGACTATTCAAATTTCGGTAATCCTACACAATGCGATACGAACCATCAGGTTTTGATACCGTAAATTGAGGATTATTCATCGGTGATGTACATGATTCAATCACTCCCTGATACTCTAACTGTGTTAGAATGTCACAAACATGAGCCTTAGCTTCACGTTTGATTGGATATCGCGGTTGTGGCTGTGGCATAGATCGCAAAGGTATCTCATGAGCCGGTGAATCTATATCCCAGCCTACCTGATTATGGTACACCGCTGGGGCAAGGGCCAAAGCCCACTCAGCTGCGAAAGCCTTTGCATGTTCCTCAGGGACGTAACGCGAAAAAACTCGGAAGTATCAAGTCCTCCTTTCGAGAAGTGGCTAACACAAATGGTGGAGGCCAATCTGCCTCTGCCAACAAAATGTCGTACGAGGAGGTTAGATTTTCCCAGAAAACCGCCCTGATTGGACTTTGTACATCACCTTCAATTTGGAAAATAATTTCATACAGTCTATCCGGGGGGGGGGGGCAACCCCGGTATCTGCTGTTTCCACAGTTATGAATGTATCAGTTGCTGTTGCCTCCAGACAGGGACGCAGTGCCTCCCGCACTATGGTAACTTCCGCTGCGCTGTCGAGCAGAGTCACTGCCCAAGTCCAGTCCAGGAGTCACGTTCTCACCGTCTGAGGCATATCTTTCTGTTAAAGCAGCAACTTTTTTCTTCTGATACGGGGGTCTAAAATGAGGCAGGTCCTCTTGTTTGGCTTTTGTGTCAAACTGTCGAGGTTGATCTCGTCCCTGTTGACCAGTTGGACCTTTGCCACGATCCTGGCGCTCCGCTCCACCGACTTGAGAGTCCGTTGTGTCCTGTAAAGAATGAGGAGAGCGCTAATCAGGGACTTGAAATCTATCAGGAGTCTTAATTTTCACGCGGTTGCGCAAATCATAAGTACGCTCAGAAGACTCAGGTGTCGGTGATCCAGCACGCGAACCTTGCTTCTGCTGTTGCTGCCCCTGTTTTTTATTTTTCCAGTTCTTTTCAGGAAAGAACGGGCACCCGTCTTTATCAGGTTGGGCCTTTTGTGTTTGTGATTGCGTCTGCGTTTCAGTAAAAGGCTTTACTCCCAGACTATTGCGGCCAATAGTTTTATAAGCCTTTGCAATAATCTTTGGTAATTGGTGTGGCTTATCTGCGTCTGCGACAGCCTCCAAGCGGTTAGCCACTTGTAAGCTCACAGCATCACCCTTAACATTAGCAAGGATCATATCAGCAACCACGTCGAACACCCCCACCAGTCTCATCCCTAATTCCAGATCCGCTTGGGCTCTGTGTTCATCTTGAACACGTTTAATCACGGAAGGGAGGACGGTCATGGAGGGAGTGCCAAAGCACTTTGAATATACTGCTGCAAACACCTTGCCCCAGGTGTTACAATAAGCTAATTCGGGAATTAAGTCTTTAGGCAAACTTATAGTTAAGATCCTGTGTTTCTGTACAGGAGTGGTATTCGGAAAAACAGCTTCGATCTGTCCAAATTTCTCAGCAAGCCAATAAGGTAGCTCTTCCCTATTCTGTGGACGCTTGCCCATTACAGAATTAACCATAAGCGGACTGATGGTTATACCACCATGTCCAGCCTGTTGAACAGCAATGCCAGGTGGAGCCACCTGAAAGTTGAGCGACATGAACTGTATAACAGCTCTATGCACACGTATCAAAGAAGTATGCAACACGCGAAGCTCAGCAAGTGTCGCAGTTGTAGCGTAACGTGGGTGAGGGGTATACCCAGCCAAAACGGGCCACGTGGCCACTTCTATTGATAAAGGGCCTAAATGGACCTGCGTTATTGGGTGAGGAATTTGGTGTTGCCAAGCCGTGAGCGGAACCTCAAGAGTTCTATACGGACTATATACCCGCGGAAGCGCGGTGGCAGTATACTCGTGAAACAAATTGTCTGTCCATCGACTGCCGGAAAAGTAACCCAAGAATAAAACACCTCAAAGCGGAAAGCAGGATCCGCCTCAACTACAAAGATAACGTCAACACCTGCATCAGGCACTCCGTACTGATTTAAGTAAGCCCTGATCGGTGCGCAGTTCAGAGGTGTAATGTCAACCGCCGTAATGAATAAGAGAAGAACAACCTAAGCGTGGCAGCGCAACAAAGGGTTAAAAGTAAAAAAGTCCTTTTAAAATTCAAGCTTGAAAAATCTATAAAATATCACAATGTAGGAGGCTACACCGTCACAACTGTCTTCGGAAACAGATGTGAGGGGATTGTGGACAAGCACAAGCACTACTCAGGAGTCTCGCAGATAAGAACCAGACCAAACGTTGGCGGGTCCATGTTGCAGGGTTTCTGCACCTACACAGAACTATGCGCAGGAAAACAGGACCTCGGTGTATAGGGGTGTACCAACCTACCACCTTAGTGCCCAAAATCCCCAAACCGACTAGCTATAGTGTCTCATTCATTCTCCTCCAAAATCAAGAAGCCACAAATGATTAGACAACCCAGAACACAACACTCCCGACTCTCTCAGGAATCGCGGTGGCAAGACATACCCTTTCGCTCGCTCACTCGCACTTGTCCACAAATAAGAATTGGCAGAGTCACTGTAATAGTTCAAAATGTTTATTTTAACTATTGTGCTCTATAATACAGTATACGAGCCACTACCAGCAGCAAAATGCATAAACTCAGAACAATTAGCATTGTTACAATTCCATAGAGTACAAAGCGGGAAGTCATTTTATAAAGACAGTGGAAAAAGGACTATAAGGCCTAACCCCCCTCCCCTTGACTGGAAGAAGTTCATTATAAAAAGGAAGATCTCTGGGCTTTGTCAGCAGACCCCATACCTTAAAGCCTAGATGCAAGGTTTACATCATAGGAACAGCATAGCTCTTCGCCATGGAAAGGGCTCTCTCAAGTGTCTGTTAAAACAACATGCATCCCCGTAATATCAAAGCCACGAGTCTCCAGCATTGCAGCTGTGTTTAGCATGTTATGTCTAGGTGCTAGGGACTGACCAGAACAGAATAACAAGCGGCATTGTTTATCGACCTTGCACATCGTGTTCAGACTAAACTCCAGGAACTCAGCAGAGAACGCGAAAAGCAGACAGTTCTCATGTGAAAGGCACAAACAGAGTCTTGTAAAAATAAAGTCATGTAGTAACGTGCACAAAAGCAGCATCATGGCAGCAAAGCTCATGCTAACTTAGCAATGTTGACAATGACCCTAATGGCCATATAACAGCCTCAGTTGTATAGAGAGTTCCAACTCACATTAGCCCATGACATCCCACTAGCTGGACATCTGGGTCAGACAAAAACTTGGGAAAGACTTGTCAGCCACTTCCATTGGCCACAGATGTCCCAAAAATGAAGGAGTTTGTAAGCACTCGTGTCACCTGTCAAGCCAGTGGCAAGAAAGGATGACACCCAAAGCCTCCCTTAATTCCACTACCAGTGGTTGGGATTCCCTTTGAGAAAGTAGGTGAGAATATAGTGGGTCCACTTGAGCCTCCCACCGCCTAAGGAAACAAATTCATACTGATGGTAGTGGATCATGCCACCAGGTATCCTGAAGCCATTCCCCTTAGGATGACTACAGTCCCTGTGGTAGCCAAGGCCCTCATTGGTGTCTTCACCAGGGTAGGGTTGTCTAAGGAGGCAGTATCAGACCGATGTTCCAACTTCATGTCTGCATACTTAAAACACATGTGGGATGAGAGTGGAGTGATCTATAAGTTCACAACAACTTACCACCCACGTACCAATAGCCTTGTTGAGAGATTCAGCAAGACATTGAAAGGCATGATGATGGGACTCCCTGAAAAATTCAAAAGGAGATGGGATGTTCTTTTACCCTGCCTGCTTTTTGCCTACAGAGAGGTGCCTCAGAAGGGAGTGAGGGTTTCAACCTTTGAACTTCTGTTTGGCCACCTTGTAAGGGGACCACTTTCTCTTGTGAGGGAAGGATGGTAGAAACCCCATCATATACCAAAGCAAGATGTGGTTGACTATGTACTAGGCCTTCATTCCAGGATGGTAGAGTTCATGCAGAAAGCATCCAAATACCTTGAGGCCAGTCAGGAGCTTCAGAAGCTCTGGTATGACCCAAAGCTGCCCTTGTGGAGTTCCAACCAGGACAAGGTTTTGGAGCATGTGGCACCAAGGGCCCTCGAGGACAAATGGAGTGGCCCTTACCCTATCCTAGAGAAAAAGAGTGAGGTCACCTACTTGGTAGACCTGGGCATTATCAGGTCCCCCAGAAGGGTCATACATCTGAACTGCTTAAAACTCTGTGACAGGGCTGATGTAACCATGCTGATGGTTACTGATTAGGATCAGGAGACAGAGAGTGAACCTCTCCTTGACCTCCTCTCTTACATCCCTCAAGGTGGGTCAGTAGACGGAATTGTCTATTCAGACACCCTCTCTGCCCAACAACAGGCTGGTTGCAGACAGGTTCTTGACAGTATGCACAGCTCTTTTCTTTGACCCCTGGTCAGACTCCCTGGTGTACCCATGATGTGGACACTGGAGACAGCTTGCCTGTCAAAACCAAAATGTATCGCCAATCTGACCAAGTCAAGGAAAGCATCAAGGCTGAGGTCAGGAAGATGCTGGAGGTGAGGGTCATTGAGCTTTCTGAGAGTCCCTGGGCCAACCCAGTGGTCCTAGCCACCAAACCTTATCCACAGGGTGGAAAGAGAGAAATTAGGTTTTGTGTGGACTACAGAGGCCTCAATGCTGACATCAAGACAGATGCACACCCCATTCCCAGAGCTGATGAACTGATACATAAGTTAGGGGCTGCCAAATACGTAAGTACCTTTGTCTTAACTGCAGGGTACTGGCAGATTGGCATGGCCTCTGGAGCAAAAGAAAAGACAGCATTCTTGACACCTGATGGGCACTTCCAGTTCACTGTGATACTCTTTGGTCTAAAGGATGCCCCTGCCACCTTCCAAAGGTTGGTAAATCAAGTCCTTGCTGTGTTGGAAGGCTTTAGTGCAGCTTATCTGGATGATATTGCTCTGTTTAGCTCTTCCTGACAGGATCACCTGGTCAACCTGGGGAAGGTTTTACAGACCCAGCAAACTGCAGGCCTAATTATCAAGGCATCCAAGTGCCAGATAGGGCAGGGAACTGTTGTGTACAGTGGAGGTGGAGGTGGAGGCCAAGTCCAACCCCGCCAGCCCAAAATCCAGGCAATTCTGGATTGGGAAGCTCCAACAACCCAGACCCAAGTGAGGGCATTCCATGACTTGACTGGGTACTATAGCAGGTTTGTGAAGGGGTATGGGTCCATTGTGACTCCCCTCACAGAACTCACATCCAACAAGATGCACAAGAAAGTGATCTGGACAGTTGGCGAAGTGGTCCATCTCCCTACAGGGAATTGACTTTACAGTGGAACATAAACCTGGGACTGCCCATGCCAATGCAGATGGCCTTTCCAGATTCTTTCACTTAGACAATGAAGACTCTCTTGGGAAAGGTTAGTCTCATCCTCTTCCGTTTGGAGAGGGGAGGGGTTGTGTAGCAAAGTGCCCCTTTTTGTAAGGTTACCCCCTACTTTTTGCCTCACATCTGATGCAACTTGACTTGATGTGCCCTGGGTCCCTGCCAATCAGGTTCCCAGGGCATGTGTACTTTCCCAAAACTGTACCTTTGTACCCACAATTGGCACATCTCTGGCACAGGTAAGCCCCTTGTAAAAGGTACCATGGGTACCAAGGGCACTGTGACCAGGGAAGGCCTCTAGGGGCTGCAGCACCTAATTTGCCACCCTTAGAGCCCCTGTACCTTAACACCCACACACTGCCATAGCAGGCTGCATGTTCTGGTGCAGATAAGAGTGAAGAGTCAACATGGCACACATCTCTGTGAGCCATGCCTGAAACCCACTGCCTGAGGCCTAGGTAAGTCACCCCTCTAGCAGGGTGCACTAGTCCTCAGGTCAAGGTACAGTGTCATGAGCCCTGTACACGTACAGTGTCTAAGTGAATTCTTAGACATTGTAAGTGTTTGTAAGTGTAGTAAAGCCATAAAGAGTATATGGTCTGTGAGTTGGTCATTACGAACTCCACAGCTCCATAATGGCTTTACTAAAACCTAGGAAGTTTGGTAGCAAACTTCTCAGCACATTAGCCCACACTGATGCCAGTGTGGGATTTAATGTAAAAGCACTCAGAGGGCATCTTAGAGATGCCCCCTGAAAAAATGACCAGCCCTGGTGTGGTTCCTGAATGGCTACCCCCCATTTGCCACCACCAGACAGGTTTCATAGACTCCTGGGTAGAAAGCATCCACTCTCTGGGTCCAGAAACAAAGCCAGTCCCGGGCAGAGGTGTCATGCCTCCTCCCCCAGGATGGGCTGGGTCCATGAAGGGGACGCTTCAAAGCCCTGACTTTTGCTGCCCCCAGCAACTGGCTCCTACCAGTTCTGCCTTCACTTGGGTGAGAGAATCGGCTGGAAAACCAAGCTAGGAGGAGAGGTGTTTCCACCTTAGGTGGGGGAGGTGAGGTGAAGCACACATCTCAGTCCCCTCCATCTTAAAGAGGAGGGGACCCAGCCAATTAGGGAGAAGCTCACACCCACCTCCCACTGGAGGGTGGCAAAATAGGGGGTGTACCCACCAGAGGGAAGGGACTCATTGGTCCCGACCTGCAC
This sequence comes from Calotriton arnoldi, assembly GCA_963921515.1. Taxonomy (NCBI): domain Eukaryota; kingdom Metazoa; phylum Chordata; class Amphibia; order Caudata; family Salamandridae; genus Calotriton; species Calotriton arnoldi. Next base: position 1,993,246 of record CAWUFW010001370.1, read on the forward strand.
ACCCCTTTAACGCCCCTAAATGTAGTATTTAGGAGCAGCCTTGAACCTTGCTTTCTCAGATTCGAAGAAGAAAGAAGAAGGACCGAAGAGCCGTGATGACCCAGGACGAATAGGACACCAACTGCTTTGGCCCCAGCCCTACAAGCCTGTCCCGACGCCCACCTGACTACAGCGAAACCCAGGCATGTCCAGCAGCCAGCAGGCCCCCAGAGCTTAGAGCACCTACCCTGTACCATCTTTAAGACTCTCTCTCCCGTGAGCACCTGATTTGCTCAACAAAGACTCACCCACAGAATCCGGATTCAGATGGCTCAGCGATGTTGCACCACTCTGCACCCAACACCCACGGTCTGAGTTCGAGTGGCTCAACACCACGAGGAGATCTCCCCAGTGAACCTGACCTGGGATCTGGTGATACCTGACCTCCCTCGAGCTTCAAGCCAACTCCTGCAGTCTCAACCTGAAGGGTGCCTACCCAGGGTACCAACAAACCACACATTGGGGGCCGTGGGAGAAGTCCTAGGGCCGCGCATTCCCCTCCAGCTCCCCACATGGTGTCTGAGCTGGCATTGCTCCCGCTCGGAGAGAGCAGCTATCTATGCTTGCTTCATCCGGCATGGAACAACATCTGTTATGTTTCCGTGCGATCAGTAGTGCGGGCAGGGAAACAGAACAGAAGTCTGCTCCCAGCCTGTGGGAGCATGTTTAAATCTCCCGCCAGCTGGGAGCAGGCTTGCATTCCCTTCCCGCACTACTTTAAGCAGGGAAGGCATGTTTGCTCCCATTTGACGGGAGATTTAAACATCCTCCCGCCAGGCGGGAGCAAACACAAGGTTATCTGCCTGCACTAATGCGGGCAAGGAACCTACTGTGTCCTGGGGTCAGCTCACCGGGAAACAGTAACTGAGCCTTGTCTGGGGGGTGGGGTCCTCAGGGCCTTTAAAGGCTCAGGGAAGGGAGTTGAGAATCCCCCCTCCCTTTAAACTTAATTTGGGCTCCAGGGATGGTGTCCCACCCGTCGGGCCTACAAAGACTCGTGGAGGGGAACTGCACCGCCATCCTCTCCTTTTTTACATAAATGGGCTTCGGGGGATGGCTCTTTTGGTTTTTTTGCCGTGATCCTGCTGGAGTCCCACGGATTGCAGCAAAAATTGCTGAGGGGAGCAGGGTATTGCTACCCTGCCCTCTTATATTACTTTTTTTTTTTACTTCAGGACCGAGGACTAAGTCTGCAGATCCTGTAAGGGCTGCCGCCAACATTTGACTCATTATGCTGGCAGCCAGAGTACACGGTCCCGCCGAAGTCAGACTCCCACTGGAGCGAATTGACCTAGGGGAAAAAAACCTACCTGGGCCAATCAGAACTCTCTTTCGAACTGTCTCTCGTGTAAGATACTTGCGGGAGCCCCTCGGACCCAACTGTATAGATATACAAATAATGGTAAACCTTAATTTCTCAAAAAGTACATAGCGGATTTACACCAAACACAAAAAGAACAATCTGTGAACCAAGATCTAGCTTCCTGACAAATTTGGTGTAATTCCTTACAGCAGTGTTGCGGTGGTGCTTTTTAAAGACGCCGATGGAAAATGCATGGGGATTTTGTGCTTTGGGACCCACCCTTTTTTCTCGGCCCCCGCTTGAGAAACTTTTTTGAGGGTTTCATGAAGATTTGTCGAACGGTGCCAAAGTTATAAGCAAAACAAAAAAAGTATTTTCCTACGGAAACGCTGCTACATATCTATCTATCTATCTCTCTCTCTCTCTATCTATCTATCTATCTATCTATCTATCTATCGATATATATATATATATGTATATATATATATATATATATATAAGGGACATTATAGTTAGATGAATATGTCAGTTGAAAGATACAGTTTTAAACTAACAAAACCACGGAAATTCATGAGTTATAGTTAGCCCAAGTAACTTGCGGCCCGCCATGCACTGTGTTGTTATAAATGATTTTTTCCATATGTTGCAGTGATGTTATTTCATATGTTATCAATGATGTCATAGAACATATCATGAGTGATGTAAATATGTGAGGTAATTAGCAGTGCATGGCAAGGGCACGAGTTATAATTACCCTAGAGTACGAGTTATAGTTTCTTGAGATAACTATAACAGGCGAATGTCAGTGGCTTTATTAATTTAAAATGGCATGTTTTAACTGATATTTTAAGCTAACTATAACATCCCTTTGACCTTTGTTGTTTCAGTGAATTTTCAAGGGTTTTTTAATGTAAAGTGAGATATTATTATGATTCCTAACTTTAAGGTCACTTTGACCTTAACATAAAGTAAGATATCCATTGCTGTGTGCAGCATGGGGTTGGGCACATGCTCCCTGCCCCCAAATAAATGATACATGGACCCTCACCCTGGGTGGGCGGGTAGGATTGTTTTTAAAAAGTGTGGAGTCTGGTCTTTTTTTTGATGGGACTGCAGATCCGTGGATCTTCCTTGGATTTGCGGTACCGCTGAAACAAAATTACGTTTTTAACTCTCTGGTACACACCCACCGGGCCTACGGGCAGGGTATCACTACCTTGCCCCCTATATGTTTTTATTCTTTTTGTACAACAAGTGACTGAGTCCTTCAGTCCTAAAATGGCTGCTGCTACATCTTTGTTGATGTGGTAGCAGCCAATGAGATCTTATCTTTACATAATAAAGCTGTGCACTGGAAAGTAAATCCCAAATCAACAGTTTGCACTGGTTTGCATCATCTTGTTGACACCAACCCAGAGCACATTGGGCCCGATTCACAGAACTAACTTAAGACAAAATCCTAAACTTACTACCATTTTGGTATTCACAGAAGGCACTTACTCATTTTGGTATTCACAGAAGACACTTACTTACTCATTTTGAGTAACTTACTCATTTTGTGTAACTTACTCATTTTGGTATTCACAGAAGGCACTTACTCATTAATGAGTAAGTGCCTTCTGTGAATACCAAAATGAGTAAGTTACACAAAATGAGTAAGTTACACAAAATGAGTAAGTTACTCATTTTGGTATTCACAGAAGCAGCCCATCTACAAGATGACCATTAAAGACATGGGGCCTGATTGGGAACTGTGTGGAGCGTAATTCCCATGTGGAAATCTGCGCCACACTATTATAAAAGGTCAGTGTTCCTGCATCCAGATTTACTGGGTGCAGGCACAATAAATCCGATTTTATGTACCAGAAAATCCAGCAGGTAAAATCACTTTGAAAAGGGTGGAATGTATCCAAGGTCCATTACATGACCCCCTTCCCAAACATACTTGGCATGGGGGAGTATTACATGCTGTCCCTGCCAGCCAATATTCCCCATTTCCTCCTTCACCCTCCACACCCTCTCCCTCCACCCACCCTTAAAACAGCCCCCTGTACACTTTTACCCCCTGCTGAAAACTGCTGCAGAGTTTGCACCTCACAGTATGTTACAACCTGTAATTGGGCTATGGTTGTCCACATAAAATGCCTGGGTATAGATCAATGAAGATGTAAGGCCTGGTTATCACATCCCACCACATCTACAAATACACTGAAGCGTAATTGTAGGAAATTGGGTTACTGGTTGAGGGGGGTGAAACCCTACCCAAGCAGCAACCACAATTCCTGTCAGGGTGAAGTCACAAGCAAATCCCAAATTAACCTGTGCTCAATACCATGGTAGCTTGGCAGCACTTCAAACGTAATAAAGCAAAAACACAATACAAGAAAAATCCTACACCAATTGAGAACAATATAGTAAAAGTTAATAAATTATTTGTGATCAAAATGACAAAAATCCAATCAGTAGAACCTGAGATATGCATTTTTTAGAGGTAAGAATAGTGCCTAAAAGCACAAAGCGTCACTTACGGTTATCTGGTTGTGTGAGGCTAAGAGAAAGTCACAAGTTCAGGCTGACCACGATAGATTGCGGGCCAGATACAGGGACCAGATTAGTCCTGCTGAAAGAGTTACCTTCAAAATTCCAGCGCAAAGAGTTCCGTTTGTAGTGGAAGCGGACGTGAGAAGCAGGGTGAGCATTGCGGAGTTGATATAGCATGAAGAGTAGGCCGGGTGTCGTAGATGGTCGTCGCTGTAATGTGAAGATCTCATCGGGCGTCACAGATGGTGGTTGGTGGAGCTTCGAATTGGCGGTCATCCCGGGCTGTCGATGCTGTAGCGAGAAGTGCAGATCATGCATTGCTGGTCGTCGCTGTTGGTCCCTGTGGAGTGAAGATTCTGGCACCGGAGCTTTGCGTTGGTGGATTGCGTGAGTGGCAAGATCTTAGTACGAACAAGCCCACTTGCAGTCATATAAAGCTAAAATGTCAGGATTTCTCCTTTTCTTGGAGAGAGAGATCAACTGATGCGACACTAAGTGGCCAGGGCTTGAGGGGCACCACTTAGGGATAAGGAGTTCACTCCAGCAGAGGCCAGTGTGGCTCAGGCAGGTCCAGTTGCAGGTCCAGCAGCAGGTCAGCTGGGCAGATGCAGGAAGGCCAACTGGAGCTTGACATGCCCCTGTAGCTCAAAACAAGAGGTCGGTCAGATGGCCCTTAGAGTCACTTCAGATGGGTATGATAGGGTTGAAGGGTGCAGGTCCAGTCTTCCTTTTCGGCAAGCAGGGCAGCAGAACAGCACATCAGTCCTTCTTCTGTATTATCCACAGGTCCAGAGGTGTACTGAAGAGCTGGATATGAGGGTCCAATATTTATACTTGGTGCCAGCTTTGAAGTTGGAAAAGGTTCTGGAAGTTTCACCTCCAGAGGTGTTTGGGATTTCCTTCTTCCCTGCCCTGGCCCCAGCTTGTCTGGGAGCTCAAAAGATTAATATCAAACCCTTTGTGTGTGTTGAGGCAGAGCCTTCGTGATGTGCAAGTGTGGTAGGTGACAGCGCCCCTCTCCATCAAGTGAGAGAAGGCCCATCTGGCTAACACATATTCCCCACTGTCTCACTATCTGGAGCACTACACAAAGACCAACTGCCAGCTACACCTAGTCATGTGACCCAGGAAACAGGCACCAAATGGGTGAGAAAAGAAAAAACATTCTAAAAGTGGAATTTTCAGAAATTGACTTGAAATCCAACATTCCCATTAAATAGGGTTTTAAATCACAAGTCTTTAGACACCAAACACAATATTCCCTCTTGCTCCTAATTGAAAGTTATCACTTGTTAAATGTAATAAGGTAACCCAATGTTATCCTATGAGAGAAGTAGGCCTTACAGTAGTGAAAAATGAATTTAAGAGTTTTTCGCTTCCAAGACATTTAAAAGTTAAAAGTACATGTCCAACTTTTTAAATAAACTGCACCCTGCCCTATAGGCTGTTTAGGGCCTTCCTTAGGGGTGCCTTATATGTATTAAAAAGGAAAGTTTAGGCCTGGTAAAAAGATGTATTTTGCCAGGTCAAAACTGCAGTTTAAAACTGCACATGTAGGCTGCAATGGCAGGCATGCAACATTTTTGAAGAGCTACTTAAGTGGGTGGCACAATTAGTGCTGCAGGAACATTAGTAACATTTTAATTAACAGGCCCTTGGTACAAGTAGCTCCAATTTTCTAGGGACTTACAAGTAAATTAAATGTACACATTGGGTGTAAACCAATTTTACCATATTTAAAGGAGAGAGCACAAGCACCTTAGAAATGATTAGCAGTGGGTGAGTACGGAGAGTCCTAAGAGCCAACAAAAACGGGTTAAAAAACACAGGAGGGTAAACACAAATGGTTTGGGGATGACCCTGCAGAGGGAGCCTAGTCTAACAATAATTCATCACACTTTACCTTCAATAAAAAGACATAGAATGCAAGATTCCATAATATCTTGCATGTATAGGTTTTCAATATATTTAGTGGGTGCCCTCATGTACTAAATGCAGGGCTGGTGGCAAATTTTAGAAGCAAGCTAGCAGAAAAGATGAGTTTTGTCTTTTGGAGATGGAGCATTCTCACCTGAAGTATAGCTCATTGTTCTGGCGCCTGACCTATGGGCAGACAGAGATAGCTGAGCTATGTGAAACCCAAACATATAATTTATGTCTAACCAAAGGCATGCCTCTCCCACCTCAAAAAACACCTCTATGAATAGTTTCTCACTGTGCATTGTAAGGCAGATGTAGTATTTGCTTTAACATATGCCTTGTGTGTTTTTCCTCCAGGATGCTGTCAATGCAGAGGCAGTACACCAGTATACCGCATGCGTAGGTTTGGCATCGCTGTGTCCTGCCTCTTCAAACTAATGTAGTTTGGAAGCAAAATGCTTCTGAACCCTTATTCTGCTGCCAAACTAAGCCCGGATCTGTCAAAAGCAGCATAACTCTGATACTGGGTATAATATGTTATTAACGCAAAGCATTGCACAATGAAAACTCTACTTTTGTGCACTACTTGTTCCAGTGTTAGAATGAAAAACTGGTAACTATATTGCCTACCTTGTTTATCTATTGTGGCCCATTCAAGGTTGCCCCTTTCTCTACCCAGGCCATGCTAATTGCTATAATTAGTATGGACATTTAGGGACAACCATTATAGAGAATATGGTCATTCTTTTGAAAAGAATATTGGAGAAATTTGTAATAAATATTCTATTTTATAATACACATTGCCCCTGCAGGATTTAAAAGCAACATTGATATTGTAGTGCATTTCACACTATATGTGTTGGGGATTCAGAACAAAATTAAGAGCATGGTTGCAGTTAGAACATAGTAATTATTACATATTCTATTAAGTGGCATTATTTTTGTTTCTGTTGGAGTGACCTCTTTGCAGGACTTTGCCCATCAGCCACACTTTCTATCTGTTCTGGAGCTTGAAGTACGATATTTGCTTTGTATACTAGGACTCCATGTGTTGCAAAGTTATTTCAAGGTAGCTACCTTTTTTGTCAGTTCTTTAGGCCTGGTGGCTTCCCCCATGGATGTAGCTCGGTCATCTCATATGAGACCTGCTTGATGTGTGGTGCTACAACAACTGTTTTGTTTTGATTCAGATTAGCACAGATTCCTGGCAGAGAAATTCACATGGGGTAATATTGACAAATAATTGGCCCTCACTGATTCAATCTCAGGAGGAATTGAACAGGCATTAGGAATCATACCCGAGACTTGCCAGTAACACAGCAAGTTAATCCACCAAGCACAATTTTCTGAGACCTATAAATGTGTACGGCCTCATTGCATATGTTACAATGTTCCAATGAGGAAACGGAAAATATACCTTTGATCAACAGTCAGACAGAAGCATCTTTCGGAAGATGAAATTGAAAATATTTCAGGAGAGTATCATTTCACAGAAGTATTTTTTGGGAGAATTGGCAAAAGGGTTGTTGTCTTGAAATAACTTTGCAAAACCTGTTTCTAAAGTGCTTTGAACTGAAATCTACAGAAGCAGCGTTTTTGGTTGTCTCGCTCATTCTCCCTGTTAAAGATCTCTGTCAGTAGCCTATAAACATTGTCAAATCCACTAAAACATGTTTTTTATAATCATATAGGGTTTGATCAATATAGTCAAAATGCACAATTTACTCTGTATTTTCTTGTGTCGGCTCCAAGGATTGCTCCACCCCATTGTTTAAAGTGTTAGCTCCGCCTCCATTGGTTGACCTGTTAGCCCCTTCCCTCCTCTGATGTTCAGGTCTAGTTGCGCCCCTGCCATGAGTTGTTTACAATAAATGGTAAATCGTGCAGCCACTAAATTGAAGGAGTGTGAAAACTCTGCCAAATTTCTTTCAGATTCCAGGGAGCTACAAATCTCCAAGCGCCAAACTTTTGACTTTTGGTACAGTTCCCTTACATGTCAACTCGCTAAACAAAATGCCCTTTTTAATTTTATTTGTTTTCTGGGGAGTTGTCGACTGAAGCAGCGTAACTGCAATAACAAGCACATTTTTGTGGCTTGATGATGAATGGTTGCCAAGCAATTTCAGACATAAATGCTAGATAGGGGCCAGAGATCAGGGACGTTCGATTTCAGCCACATTGAAACTCGTCACGTTGATTTAAACCTTTATTCATCGCGTTTCAAGCACTTAATTTCTGCACGTATTTGGTTACCACCAGCTCTGTCAGCAGTTTATAATCAACAGTTCCTGCAGTCGCCTTATTGAACCGCAAGAGCGTGCGCAGGGCATTAATCATGTAACCCACATGCCACCGCGCGCTCTCCATAGGCAAAATCGAGTTACAGTTCATTTCATTTAATTAGTCCACCGCAGAGCCTTTCCCTGATTCATCTTTTTATTGTCCTACTGACCCGGAAACACTCCTGCTGAAAGCCTTGGCTAAAGCTGCATAATGTTGCCTCTCTCGCTTGGGCGAGCTATTCTTTCCCATACGTCTCAAGATCGGAAATTACTGCGTTTGTGCCTCAAATGGTCTTCGGTTCTTGTCCATAGCAAGAACATTTTATATCAAACCGCTTTTTATCTTTCTTCCTAGAGTTAACCCAGTGCATTTCACTCTTCCATTTTGGGGGTCTATAAAATATGGAACTTTTTTGCAATATCACCTTATCTATTTCTTCCTACTCGCAATACTGCCCGAGGTGAGACAAGTAGTCCCCGCTTCCCCACACGCTCTTTCTACTCCTGTGGTCTTTTCAAACAAAACTTTTCCCTTTAAAAGACACTTCCATGAGCAGGCCTATTGGAAGGAACTCCCTCAGAGACCCATTTGTGTGTTCTTTTTCTTTGTGGAGGTGCAGGGCACCCCATATCTCTGTTCCTTGTTCAGAGATTACGTTGTTAGCTTACTTTATTAGTCTTAGCCTACTCAGGAGTGTGGAAATGGTGCAGTCTGTGTTTGGGAGTGAGATGGAATACATGATCCAGGAGTGATGCACCACCAGTCAAGATACCAGAAGCCAATCCTGGTGATTTTTAGGCTGGTGGCCCCAGTCTCCGGGGCTCAGATGCAACCATCAGCTCATCCCTCATTGTAGCTGTTGTTTCCAGTCCTGGTGTGGCATGTGGCCAGGAGTGGAATGGCCTCAGCAGACAGGGTGTGGTGGTGCTGCGGGTGCATGTGGATATGGTCGGTACAGAAGAGTGCATGGCTGTGATATCACATCAGACCGCTAGGTAGAAGTGAAGGATGTCTGGTGCAAGCTGTTTTGGGTGCCTTCAGGTAAATATATATATACGGATCTATTGTTATCCTAGGCAGCTCTCTCTTGGCTGCAGAAATAGATGCAGCAAGTGGAAAGGGAATGGGAAAGAGAATTCTGAAAGGCAGATGTGTTTATCTTCTCCACTCAAAGTCACTGAAATATTGAATTGTCTTCCTACTTGATGGTTCCTTCACACACTAAGGGCATATTTACAAGCCCCGAACGCCACAGGAACGTCACTTTTTTTTACCTTCATGTGGCGATACAGGCTTCGCCTTATTTACAAGGCAGTGTTAAGCCACTTAACGTGGCTTAACGCTGCCTTGTACATAAGGCTCTCTTTCACGCTATACTTATCGTAAAAGGGGAGGGCACTGGGTGTTGCGGTGGCAGTTCCGCCGTAGCACCTATTGATTTTGATGCTGCCCCATATTTACAAAGCTTGCGTAAATATGGGGCAGCGCCAAAATTAATACCAAAAAAACATGGCCTTAACAAGGCGAAACAAGGAAAAATGTTTTATTTCTCCAAGTTTTTTCTGTTTCTATGTGTGCTGCATTGTGCAGCACACATAGAAACAGCAAAACACCATGCATGATTGTTTATTTGCTGGAAGGTGTCCCTTCCTGCACATAAACAATCATTTTGAAAATGACGAGTTGCAACTTCTATGTGTACTGCACACGCAGCACGTATAGAAGTTACAAATCACCATTTAAGTATGTTTATGTGCAAGAAGGAGCACCTTCCTGCACATAAACAATCATTCCCACAATGCAGGCACCCTTGCAGTATGGTGCAAGGGTGCCTGTGTTGGCGCTAGGCAGCTGTAAGTAGTGACAGCACAAGGGGAAACTCAGGGCTGCCCCATATTGTTGTAAATATGGTGCAGCCCTGCGTTTCAGAAGTGGCGGAGCACGGCGTTTAAGCAAAGAAGGCTAACGCCGTGCTCCCTCACTTTCCTCGTAAATATACCCCTACGTTTCTTTCCACGACCCACCATAAGTTGCTGATAAAATAGACAGAGAGCAGAACAGAAAGGCAGTGAAGTGAACCGTGGAGTCTTAAAGGAAAAGTGAGATGAGATCTAGAAAGATAGAATTGGCACAAAATTATTGATGATAAAGACATTGTCCAGCCAATTGTCTGAAATTGCTTAGGTTCTAAGACTTCAACTGGTGATCCAGCAATGATCTGTGGAATGTCAAATAACTAGATAAGATAGTTGTAGAAACAAGGAAAATGAATCAAGGCATTTTCATGTATTAAGAGAATCTCTTGTCAACAGTTAGTGACCCCCTTTGTCTTTTATTCCTGTAGAGTGAGGCTCTTTACTCATAGAAGTCGAATCACCTTACAGACTGAATAAAGGTCAAAAGACAGTTACAACAGAGAACGCCTGAGCCAGAATCATCTGCCTTCTTTTTCTTTCTGAAACCCTAACCCCCTTACCCCACTTCTCTGGGTGGTCGTACGTGTGTTTCCCCAGTGTTCTCATGCTAGAGTAAAAGTGAGGTGGGACCAGCATCACTCCTAACAGGACTGGGAAAAGCACAAGTTCAGTTTGCGAGTTTGATCTGACATGAGGATATTCCTATATTGATGGATGGGGAGGTGTCGCTCTGGAATCTTGGAAAACTATAATGGAGAGATAATTGGAGGAAGGGGGCCCTATGGCTCTGGCTGAATTTATCAGTCTAGTCTGGCCCTGTAGTTATTTCTGTTCTGGTTTGAACCCCTTGTCTCCTCCACGAGTAACAACCTCCACATGGAAGCACTCAAAACAGGACTGGTACTCACCAGAGGGCGATGACCCTTGCAGTAACATGCTGTTTGATGAACACTTAAGAAGGCCCCTAAGATCCACAAGTATAGCTGAGAAGGGCCCCATAGGATAACATTGGGCAAAGGGCCAGTAGTGTAGAAAAATAGGGTTCCTAACACAAAGGACCTATAAACATGTTTGAGGTCATATCTTGCATCCAGAGGGTTCTAGTTTTGCATGTGTGTTTTTGGTTTCATGTTTTTGTTGCCCCTTTTACCTCCCTGTAAATGCCCTGGGGCAGATTTACAAGCCCCTTGCGCTGCCAGTACGTCACTTTCTGTGACGCACTGGCAGCGCAGTACACTCCCCCATATTTACAAGGGCAGGAAAAGCCACCCTGCGTGAAAGGGGCGTTCCATGGGTGTTGCTGTGGGTGTTACCACGCAACACCCATGGAACGAGACACATTCCCAGATTTACGAGGAATCGTAAATCTGGAAATGCGTGTGAATGCTACGCCTCCCCAGGGAAGGAGTAGGGAGGCGCAACGAGGAGAAATGTATTCATTTCTCCTCGTTTTTGTTTCCTGTTTCTATGCGTGCAGCATTCTGCAGCACACATTGAAAGAGGAAATCACCTCTAATGATTGTTTATGTGCAGGAAGGTTCCCTTCCTGCACATAAACAATCATTGAAAGAATGCTGTTTTTCAACTTCTATGTGTGCTAATGTAGCACACATAGAAGTTGAAAAACGGCATTTCAGATTGTTTTTGTGCAGGAAGGGAACCCTTCCTGAACAAAAACAATATCCCCACGATGCAGGCATCCTTGCACCATGGTGCAAGGGTGCCTGCGTCGGCGCATGGCAGCAGTTTGTGCGCCAGCGCAGGGGGAAGCACAGAGATGCGACATATTGTTGTAAATATGTCACATTGCTGTGCTTTCCAAACTAACGCAGCACGGCGCAGCAAAATGACGCTGCACTGTGCTGCGTTAGTTTATTGTAAATCTGGCCCCCTATTTTTTGTAATTACTAAACTGACTTGGCTTGAGTGTTATCTATTGTACCATACTGTATGAGAGTTTCTAATGACTACCACCTATTAGAATAAACCTTGGCTGCTCACTCTCACTACCCTGGGAGAGCTAAGTGCTGACATTGAGTAACTTGTCTGTCCTATTTGAATGCAATAAAGCAGAAACCTTGGGGCAGTACTGGTAAACAAGGGTACTCACACAAGATAATGCTACAGGACAGTAACCACTGATTACCCCAGAGACCCAAGGAAAGGCCTCACAGACAGTAAAATATGCAATTCTACTAGTGGCTCCCTAGGAAAACATTTAAAAAGTCATCACAAATTAAGACAATGTCAGATGTTAGAAAATATACGTAAGGCAGGATTTTGTGCACTTACCTAATCAAGTACATATTAGTAAATTCAAATATTGTTTCTCTTCATGTTAATCTAACCATGGTAATATTTAATATATGTTCTAATAAAGCTCAAAAGGTTACATTTTCACTGTTGAGAGCCACATGCGTGCTGCAGGTTCCTGATACAGGATCGCTAGCCCGAATACTCAAGAACGTTATTTTTCAAAATATATTTTTTACTCCCAGGCATAGAATGCTCATACTCTTAGGAACTCAGTATCATACTCTTCCAGCTGTTAGAACTGAATTTCACCCAAATATGGTTGGCCTACACCTATGTAGCTAACTCTCACTCTCCTTTGCTACACTCCAAGCGTAAAGTGCAGATACATGCTTGCAGTAACAGCAACAGCATATGAAAAACCTTTGTCAATCATGCACAAACACAAAGCACTTCCCACATAGGTGGCAATGCATGCTCAACCAAAGAAAGGAGCATTTTTACAAGAAGTCAATGCCACCAGAACATCACTTTTTCTGATGTTCTGGTTGCATTAAGTCCTTCGCCTTATTTACAAGGCGGGGTTAATAAACAATCACCCCTACAATCACCATGCAGCGCAGGCACCCTTGCAGCAAGGCGCTTTTTTAGTGCCAGTGCTTGGAGAAATGCAGGGGTGCGCCCTATTCTTGTAAATACAGAGCATTTCTGCATTTTGAAACTGACGAAGCGCTGCATTAGCAATTTTGGCGTAACACTGCGCTACGCCAGTTTCTAGTAAATATGCCCCATAGTCACCTTATAAGCTTTTGCATCCTATATCTCACTCCCTTACATTCCGATATTTAGTGATGTCATATAGAGTGTACAATTGCTACACACTACATGCTGATGTGAAATTACTTACAACATAGGAGGTGCACAACTTTGGTCATTGCATGTCACAAAACACTCCAAGGTAGGCAACACTACAAACCCACACGCTCCCAACCAAGAACACCCTGCAGAGTAGTGTGCTAGCATCCACAAAACACTGCCACTGCCTTGTCAGGTGTAGAAAGCTGTATTTAAATGCAACTACAATGCAATACCCAGTGCCGAGCTCTCAAAGCCAGTGGTCGTGTTTAGGCTCGTTCCCTAACAAGACCCTTCTTCCGAATGATTGACGGCAGTTGTATTGGGACGGAAGGTGAATTGTCATTATTCTCTTTGCACACTGGATCATCATTTCTTTGAGACAGCAGAGATGTTCAGGTGAGCAGGCATTACATCCATGGAAACCTTGCTCCCCTCTTCACCAAATCAGCGTCACACACATAGCATATGTACTATCTGTCCAATTATCAAACTCATTGCTACTGCCCTACCTCTTTTCAACAAACCAATATCACAGTCACAAGTTCACAACAACTGTGCTATCACACTTTACCAAACAAATATGGCTCTCACAAAACTGCATACTCCTTCAACAAACAAATATCACCCTTGTTGCAACTGTTTACCTCTCCCAACCGAACAAACACCTCACTATTAAAAATTGCCCATAACAAATGCAGAGCCACTGTTGATCAAATGTCACACACATTTTTTTCAACCACAAAAAATTAAGTTTTCCAAGTCACAATCTTAGCAAAATTAAACAAATCCTCTCTTTGTGCCCAAGGTCACCAGTTTTCCCTGAGAAGGAGCCAACGGGTTTGGCTTTGTCAGTGCTTGTTAGAGCGCTGCCGCTAAAAGGGAGGATTGTTTCTAGACAGGAATGTTCTGTAGACGGCATGGCTTTCCTAGAAAGCAGCCTTTACACACAGCGCAGCTGTTATCCGTACATACTCGCCTGGGGCCCGGATACCCGGCTGCCCTGAGTGAAAATAACATCTCGGGCGCACATTCAGCGAGCTCGCGCGCTGCACGTCATCTTTCTTGTCAGTACAAGTCCTCGACGTGTCCGCGTCGTTCCATCCCTGAAAACTATTCAGCTCGCATGCTCTCTACATTCGAGCTCCATACACAGATGGAGGGGCTTCCCAAGAGCAACCATTTAATCACAGAGTATATCAAGAACAGATTAATTCCTAGACTCTGTAAACCACAATACGGTCCTTGTTATGAAATTATAGGAAGAATTTGTATTACAACCAGGAAACATTAAATATGAACACAGGTGACCCATTGTGTTCAAATGCATACATATACATAAAATGTTCATATTCTTACCTATATATATTTCTAAATGCAAAACAAAACACAATTATTGATTCACGAGGAATGTTCATACATAAAAGTCAATTAAAAAATTTACTTCATGAGAGAGGCCAATAACATTCAAAACAATAACCAAAAAAGACACCACAACCATGAGAACCTATGGACTAGGCTGACTTCCACAGAGGAAGAAAAACCCAATACAAACAAGTGGTTTTACACACATAGGACAATTTTGACTATTGATAACGATACACGTTTTTCATGAAGGGAATTCTAGCTGCTTATTGTGTTTTGTTCTAGTGCCAGCTTACATAAGTTAAATGTAATCCTTTTTTATATTTGTGTTTTACATCTCCTGAGTTCTACCCATGTGAATGCTTTTATAAGCCTTTGCTACTAACACGCTCACCCTTCCTTTTATTATAAGTCAATGATAGCATTGCAAGTTACTCATACCTTCTGGAGGATGCAGACATTTTTTCACAGTTACTCTCTACTGACCTTACATTAGATATAACGTTTCTGCTTACCGCCCACAATGCAGCATATCTTGTAATGCCATATTATTTTGTTTTTTTGTGTACTTTAAAACATCCGAATAAAAGGCACTGGAAATTAAAAATGTTGCTAATTCAGCCCGAAGGTCACCAACACACATGACCAACCTGAGGAATACATCTGTTTCACACAAAATCCACTATAACCTATTTGCAAAAATATAAAAATATAATTAAAACGTATCAAGGTTGAATGATATTAAGTTAGAGTCCAGGCTAAGTGAATTTTCAAGCGGTAACGAATAAACTATCTCACTAGCTCCCCATCCTTTTCACAAGCAAAGTCAATGATAACGGATCAAATCTTTCAGTGGCTTTACCGGAACTTTTGGCTTTGCCAATACTTTTTACCAATGCTGTTCTGCATCTTCAAAAAGAAAAAAAATACTTATTTTTCCGATGTGGAGCAGAATCAGCAAAAATATAATAACTAGGCAGAGCATCATGATGACATAATGGCATAGTGACCTCTATTTTTCTTTTGTAATTTACAGTGGACGCCAATCTTGGAGTGGGAAATTAAAAAAATAATCACAAAAGAGCCTAAAGAAAAAAGGAGGGCTGATAGCAAATTGGTCCTGCATGCCCTTCAAAAAATATATACAACAAAAAGAAAAACTACTAAGAGGAGGGACAGGGGAGCAATGGAAGAGCAGGGGGGTGGGATAAAATATAATTTGAAAAATCTAAATAGAAAGGGGTGGGGCAAGCAAGACAGGAATTGGGTAGAGAGCAACACAGGGGTGAGGATTTTAGGGAGACGCCACACAAGATGGAAAGAGCAAGGAAACATATGCACCTACATGGAGTGCTTAAACAAAATGAAAATAGTAATTGAGCGAATTGGAATGCAAGTGGATACAAGTCATAATTCAAAAGAATGGTAAAGAGGCTCTGCTCCAGGGCAGGGACAAACATAAGAGGAGAGGAAGGAAAGCCATCAAATAAGAAGCAAGCATATGATATTGACAAGAAAGTCAATCAATGGGAAGCAATGGGTTGACCAAAAGCCAAGCTTAAGTATCGGTATTGTCCACAAGAGGTCATTGGTGATAAACAGCCAAAAGCTGACTGTAGGCAAGACCTAAAAAGAAGATTAAAAGCATTACAGGTAAATAGTCTCAAGGAAGAAGTTGAATATACATTGATGTATAGAGGAAAATGCAAATGCTATACATTCCTTCTGATGGCTGAGAGTCAAACAACTTAAAAGTCCATGTCAAAGTCATCTATTCTAAAAAAAATAAGAAGAACATGTGGCAAGTGCTAATGATGTACACTAAAGATGATGCCTTTTTTGTCTCAACTACAGACATTTTTAGCTATCTGAAAGGTGTCTGTTGTAGAAGACCCATCTTATTGCCACTGTTTGTTTATGTATTATATACAGTTTTAAAAAAAAAATATTGTGTTTAGGAAAGAACTGTATACATTGTAATTTTGTGTTTTAGTTTCATTTTTTGTATTTTAAGAAATAGATATACGCTCATTGTATGTTTCACTACTTTTGTAAACGAAGTAAGGTCCTTGTATGTAATCAGTCCAGTAGCCAGTAGTGTAGATTATGTAGGTTTATTCAGTTACAGGTAAGATGGTACAGGCCCCACCGGGAGCAGCATCCTGCTGCTCAGCCCCACTCATTCCAACTGACCACTCATCCAAACCATGCACTCATGAACATTCTATTACATCACACTCACACAGGCTGAGCAGCAAGGAACTAGTAGACACAGGATATAACACATCTCCTTCCTTCAGAAAATAATAAAAACAACAAGAAGCAAAGTGAAAGAAAATAC
Source organism: Calotriton arnoldi (assembly GCA_963921515.1). Classification (NCBI taxonomy): domain Eukaryota; kingdom Metazoa; phylum Chordata; class Amphibia; order Caudata; family Salamandridae; genus Calotriton; species Calotriton arnoldi. Next base: position 2,010,062 of record CAWUFW010001370.1, read on the forward strand.
ATATTCACACTTGCTGAACAAGTAAGCAACCAATCCTAAATCACGAGGAAAGATCACATTTCATCCTTAAAATATGAAAATAAAATTAGGACACATAAGATAATATAACATGAATCACTGCATTGCTAGATTTGTAAAGGAAGAGAACATAAGATTATCACATACATGAATCGTCACATTACATGAGTCATTACATTCCTAGAATTCTAAAGGAAGTTCATTGCAAACACCACTAACCCATTTTCTTCCTTCAGAAAATAATCAAAACAACAGGAAGCAAAGTGAAAGAAAATACATATTCACACTTGCTGAACACTCACACCACATCATGCTATGCAAAGAAACGCACATATTCCAGGCAGGATGCGACCTGCACACCCCACCACTGTACGCGCTGCAGAACCACGCGCAAAAACAACAGTTGATGGACAGAATGCAGAACAATGTCATACATTCACCCCAGTACAGAGATCTGGGCCTAAATCCATCGTTTTTTTGCTCACCATGCCATTCCAGTTTGAACCCAGCCATATGCAAATCAGTCTTGACCCTGTGCCTCATGGGAACAGTCCAGCCCGAACTGCCAAGCCAGGTCCTCCCTGGACTGGAAACAAGCATCCTAGGACCGGTTTCGGGGTTTCACCCCTCTTCAGCCAGGATAGCTTGATTCCAGTGGCATGGAGAGCACGGGACCCACGTCTGCGCATACCCGTCCCACTCGGGGTGACAGCGCACCACGTCAAACTAAGCAAAGGAACACACTTGTTCCAGGCAGGATGCACCCTTCACATCCCAACACTGTACGCGCTGCAGAACCGCTACAGCACATCACGTCAAACTAAGCAAAGGAACACACTTGTTCCAGGCAGGATGCAACCTCCACACCCCACCACTGTACGTGCTGCAGAACCACTACTGCGCACCACGTCAAATTAAGCAAAGGAACACACATGTTCCAGGCAGGATGCAGTCTCCACACCCCACCACTGTACGCGCTGCAGAACCACTACAGCGCACCACGTCAAATTAAGCAAAGGAACACACATGTTCCAACTACTGCACATCACGCTGGACAAAGGAACGCAAGTGTTCCCACTACAGCAAATTATAGGTATCTTACAACCATAGATAGTTCAACATAAAAGAAACTCATAGCTCGCTAAGAGTATAATCCAACCCATTCCACACACAATAGGTTTCACAATTCGCTCAGGGTATATTTCCAACTCAAACGCTATACACGGTCTCAACATAAAGCATGACCAAAACACACTTCTACACAATAAAGAAATTACACTGTGCACCTCAAAATGTAATACGTACTCATACTGTAAAAAACAACAACAAAAAACACATACACTGCTCCAACAGTGCAACAACATCCACCTCCAGCTGGCATGAACACATTCACCACAGCAGACCACAGTTCCATAAGCATGGGAAGCAATCAATACAATGACCTTAATAACAATGTGTTTAGGCATGGAATTAGAAAAAAAAAACCCATAGATGTTACATGAGAGTAGATAGCAAAACAGTCAAATGATTGGTGAGCGACTTCTCACCCGAGCCCACTGGCATATTAGCACTGGAATGAGTTCACCATCGACCTGGGCCACAGCATAACTCCGCTCACCAACTACGTGAAAGGAAATTTGGGAGAAAAATTGCGTGTCAAAACAAATATTTCGCTGCTCATACACCTTCCGCTTTCAACCGGACAGACATCGTGAATTTCCCCACTGCTGGATGGTTTATCGCTTCCTCAGCTGCTCTTGATAATAATACGCGCTCTGGACTAGCATGCACTTGCTGACCCCAGTCAGCTTCCTCAGACTCGCTGTAGACAGGTTGCTGGGGCAACGGCCTGGAGTTACTACCGTCAGAAAGCAGGGGTTCCACTGAGTGATGTAACATTCACCACTGATTGACATGCAACATGGACAACGTGCTTACGAATTAATGCATACACAGAATCCTCAGGAGAATCCTCTGACACAGCAGCACGCGCTCCATGATAACGGTAAGGAGCGCACTGCGATCTTTTTTTAAAAAAAATCGAGCGTGTGTATGGAATTTCAAACATTTACAACACGGTTACTCCACCAGCACCTCACATCGGTACATTTGACCCGACTAAAGCCAAACACTTCCCGGGGCCCGACAGATGCCCCCGAATGCCTTATCTTGCAACACAACAGACAGCATCTTACAAACCAATATTCTGTCAGTATAGGTTCCATGAAATTTATCCTTAGCCCAGACGAAGTCCAACGTAGAAAGGTGTAGCTTAGCCGGTGACTTCAAACATACGCTGGCGGTTCACAATAATAAAAAAAATTATTCCAAGTCAATGCTTTCGAAACATTTGAAGTCTGCCGATTGCTGTCAAAATAACACTGCCAGCTCCAAAACAAACACTGCTGATCCAGTGTAATGCACTTCTAATTCAATGCTGCTAGAACTTGCAAATGGCTTTACCAATCCACAGATGATTGCAGGCTCCTTTGACAGCAAGGCACAGAGATTAAACGTCCAATACTTCTATTCTGTAGACTGTTGGTTCCAAGGCACAAGGTCAAATGCCCATAACTTTAACTTTAATTCTTAATACTGTGTGTAGGCTGTGCAAGTTCTAAGCATCAGGTCGTACATCAAATGTACTGGCAGATTTCTGGCCAGACAAGATCTAACGTCCAAAACATCCAATGTGTAGGCAGTCTGTAGGCTGGCAGGTTTCAAGCCATTTAAGCCACACAATGTCCAACGCCCAAAACATACTTCGTAGGCTCTCTGTTGTAGAAGACACCAGTGGGGCATCGAGGACGTTATCAAGCTTATCTGCAGGCTTCTCTGGCAATCTTCTTTTAAGTTTCTTGTTTAATTTCTTGTCTCTGCACGCGTAGTTCTTTCAAAATCGTCGCCACTTTTGTTAATGAAGTAAGGTCCTTGTATGTAATCAGTCCAGTAGCCAGTAGTGTAGATTATGTAGGTTTATTCAGTTACAGGTAAGATGGTACAGGCCCCACCGGGAGCAGCATCCTGCTGCTCAGCCCCACTCATTCCAACTGACCACTCATCCAAACCATGCACTCATGAACATTCTATTACAACACACTCACACAGGCTGAGCAGCAAGGAACTAGGAGACACAGGATATAACAACTACAATTTTAACTAATACGAATTAAAGTCATGAATTTTTAAACAATAATTGTTTGGTTACACTGAGTTCAATGCATCAATTTGTCTTGATATAATGGTCTGTTGTAATTGTAGACTGTTAATTGCCTAGGGTTTTTTTGTCCATTGCATATTTGTCCTGTCCTAGGAATTGCTATATAATTTTTGCAGGGGGTCCTTGTTATTTTCACTTTATCTCCACTACAGAACATGCAATGGACTAGGGCCAGTCCCTTGCTTATGATTTGATGGCTTTCTTTTCTATCTGTAATCCCTGCTCCCTATTTGATTGCTTTCCTGCCTGTTCTGTTTGTCCTACCCCTGCAGCACAGATGCTTCACCATGTCTCTCATTGTCTGAGTAATGACATCAGAAAAAAAAATGTCTTCTGTTTTATCACTCCTCCCCCTTCTGCTTATTCCCCCTCAGATCTCTGCACCAGGAGCTCTGTTCCTGGTTTCTCCCCACCTCCTCTTCTCTGTTGCTGACCTGGGCCTCCTATTCCAGCTCTCCTCTTTATTTATTAGGTTTTTCATTTTTTTTGTAATTGTCATGAAATATCCTGACTTGATATTTCCCATTGAACAGTTTAAACCATGTCAGTTCTGTATATCTCTTTCTATTTAATCCTCCCATCACAATTTGTGTAAAGTTGGGAGATTCTGCAGAATGTTCCTGTCCTCTTCTGGCTATGTGATTTCTTGATATTCTCAATCTACTTGATGTTTTGGCGGCTTGACCATAGTGGACCATTCTATTCACCTCTATACACTTTTAGTTTTATGCTTTCTTGGTTTACTTTTTATCTACCTGATCATTGTTACATTTAGCGTAACTTCTTCTTGCATTCGTTCATACAGTGTTCCCTAGTGCACCCCCTACATGTTGTCATCCCCACTTCTCGAGTTAACTTCAATCTCAGATTTTCTTTTGCTGTACCACGTCTCTGTGTGCGACTCACTTATCATGTGTTTCTTTCTCTTCCCTTAATCTAGCACTTTATGAAATTGCTTCTAATTTACTTTGCCTAACATAGACTAGATATCTGTTTACATTCCATCTTCTCATTTTTCCTCTTTCCACCATCTTCCCTTATTTCCACCTGCTAAAAACCTTTGAGTCAGTTTCGACTCCTCTCTTTCTGACAGCACATCTCCAATATTTCCCTCGTAGCCTTTTCTGGTTTTTTTACCACCAAGAATATTTGTTCTTTCATCACATCCAGTGCTGCCAAAAATGAAACCCTTTCTCGTTTTTAGGTCGAGCCTCGAGTAGCGCGCAAGCGCTGCTAGGCGAAGACTTTATGTAAGGGGGTTTCAGAAGCTGACCAGACGCTCGTGCGTCGTGGCCTTTTTCGGGCGGTTACGCGCGCAGGGCCGACATCTGTTTCCCATTATCGTGCCCAGACGCGTGCGCGATAATTGGAAACACATGCCGGGAAAAGGCCATGACGCACGAGCGTGTGGTCAGCTGAGCAGGCTGCCGCGCTCGCCCCCGCTCATCCATTGTTGTCCTTGTTTTCATTAGGCGGCTGCTTCTTTGCATTTGGATTTCTTTTAAACACGCTCCCTGCACGTAAAGCTGCTTAGACGCGTCCTCCTTTGTTCCCCCTCCCCCTCTACGTCCTTCGTGTGCCTTTGTTTTGTTTTTTAACCCGAGCGTTGCACTATACATTTTAAATAGCTCCGTTCCAAACCCCACCCCGCCCCCCTGCACAAACGCCCGCAAGGCGGGCGCTGTCTTAATTTTAAAAATCTAGTGTCATATTCACGTACTTAAATGGCGGCCGCGCGTCTCATTGCGGGCGGCTCACCAAATTCGCAATTGCTCGATTGCCCGCTGCCGCTCTCGTTTTGGATATTTCTATGATCTATGTCCTTGTTGTCTTTGGTCCCGCCCCCTCCCATGCGTGTGAGGGTTGACAACACCCCCGCCCAGGTATGTGTGCTTCCGGACCACAGCCAGCTGCGCCTCCCCTGATTGATACTTCTTCCTCAGGAGTTGGAGCCAGTTCAGGTGCCTGCCGTCCCATTCCTGACTTCTGGGAGTACAGAGGTGTCGGAGTTCGAGTAGTGTTCCCCGCACGCTCTGGCACTCATCTAGTTTAAGGTGGCCTGGACTTGGCTGCCAGACTGTAGGTGACTGCTGAAATTAAGGCTTTGTGGCTCGATGCGAGAATGCGCTCTTGTGTGGAATGAGTGGAAGGACGCGTGACGCAGACCCCCGATCATTTCGCTTTAGGATTTCAGAATTGGACTACACAGGGAGAGAGATGGAATGGCGTGTGCGCATGTTTAGGGGACGTGTGTTTGGGGGTAGGATTGAGCACACAAGCATTTTTAATGTGTGAATGAATTAATGGATGAATGAGTTGAATGAATGTAATGTGTCTGTGGGAACGGGTATAGCTGGAAGAATGAAAGTAAGCTAGAGTGCCTTTACGAGGGATCACATCAGACCATGTTACAATAGTAATTACCGCACTAATACTGTTCCTCCTTCTCACCAAATTCGCAAACATTTATTTTGCACGAGTGCAAGGGAACAACTCGAATGGCCAGAATGCGAAAAGCCGCTGTTTGCGGCACTTGTTGAGAGTCTGCCTTCAGTCTCACCCCGACTCTAATTATCCTATGTAATGTTCACTGTAATTGTAGTTTTAGGAACCAGAAGTGCTTGGGTCAACCGCTCTAGAAGATGCGACTCCACTAGTTATAAGAATATGAATATGCTACAGCCGAAGTCAGGAACAGATTCATATTTGAATCCGTTGTTTATGCCTCACACGCACAAAGTTATTTACTTTTGAAATGTCCTGATCTACATAGCACGTTGAAAACTTTCTAACATTCCGACAAAGATGAGAGGGAGATTAAAAAAATCAGAGGAATGTAATATCCCCATCAACTTTCATGGGAGTGCAGTAAGTTTGTACTGGAAGAAAACTAAAATAAAGCATTTTATTGCTTTAAAAATCATGAGGCTCGTGCCTTAATCAGGAGTGGTATTTTTATTAAAGTGAATTAATTCTAAACCACAAAAGCACCCCTTTTTTTTTAAATAACTGTTTAGATCCAAGATAATCAACACAATATTTTTAAACTCTTGTGATTGACTTCTGTTCTGCGACAGTGGTAGTTTTCTTGATTGTATAGAATGTGGCGATCTTCTGGGCACAATAAGCCATATTTAAACCCAATTTATCTGCTGTTCATTGTGTTATCGACCTCGACCGGGGAATGACTGAGCAGACTCCGCAGGGAAGTGCGCCAGTTAAGCTTGTAACTTCATTTCAGAGCGTTTTCTCTGATTTGTTAGCTCATCCTATGTGTCCAGCAGGGATGAATGACTCTGCTCTGTTGTCATTCTGTACATCATCTGGCGAGAAAGAGCCACTCACAGGGCACTATTCAATGGACCACTATTATTTTTCCACTGGGTCAATGTGAATTTCAGAAACAGCTGACCCTTTCAACCCAAAGACTGTGCTGGGGTTTTGTCCTTTCAGTGCTTTTCTTGGACACCGCTCATATATTTATTAACAGGCCTCTTACAGCAGCGCGGCACCGGCAATCACATGAAAGCTTGCGGAAGAATCGTTCTGACTCAAATGTTTCAAAATAAATGGTCAGATAAAACATATGAAGCCATGAGCTCACAACATTTGGAAGCCATGAACTCGGCATTGTTCTTGAAAGTATGCATCTGAGCAACAGTTAGACATTTAAAGTGTGTGGGGCTTGAGTGCTTAATTTGAGCCGGTGGTTTCCGGTGATTAGCACCAGCACTTAATTATCAACACCGGCGATGTTGACAGTCTGCCACATGGTGATGCTGTCTGTCTAATTTACAGATCAGCACAACAACAGTTGTTTATCAACATAGTATACATTAACAAGCATTTGCAATGCAATAGGTCTCGCTTTTGCGAGAGTTTGAGCTATTCGCATTGTAAATGACAATGCCTTTTATTTATGTGTTTTGAAAACTTGTTTTCTTTCGCTCTGTCTACTGTTCCTAATTGGTTGTTCTGCTTATTGCCTTGTCTGTGTTGTATTCGTATCTCCATTTTCTTTTTAATTCCCCTTTCTGTCTATCTCCACCCCATCGTATTTCTCTTTCATGGCTTCCTTGTCATGTTTGCCTTTCTGCATTTTATTTTGTCTTGTATTTTAAATGCATTCATGTCCTGTCCGCATCTTAGTTATCTTCCTTTTTCCAGCATTCTCTCTATCCTGCATTTAAAACCCATCTTGTTCAGACTTTTCCGCCTCTTTAAGTCCGTTTTACTTCTTGCCCCTAAACGGTGGGCCCAAGTTCTTTTGGTGCACATTTTTCTCCAATACTTTCTCCTATCTACCTTTCGCAAATCTGTGAAAATGTTTCTATTAGATAAGTTTTCCCTGGCAGATTTCCACCTGAACCTATAATTAGTACATCAAGACAGCATTTTATATTTGCTTTAGTACTTTTAATAAATTGTGTCCCGTTATCTAATTTGTCCAGCATTAGGTGCTTAAAAAAATGAAATACAACATAATAAATAAATGCTGGATTTGAGAATTTCAAAAGTTTCATAATGCCAATGCGCTGGTTACTGTTATTTCAAAGCAGCTTGAAATACTGTTCTTAATAAGAATAATAAGGGAACTAACAAAAATCAATCCCCTCCATCTTGTCAGGATGAAATGGTTGCAATCTTTCTTTGAACATGGGCGCAGATTCACCAAAATGCCAGGAGTAGTGGAAATGACAGCACATACCCAATGTCCCCAAACACATCACTGTGTTGACTCCTTGCTCTACCCTTTTCACTACAACAACCTATTATTTGCTTCAAAGGGGCTTGGGGAATGACAGGAAGGGTAAACTATAAAAAAAAAAAACAGGGCTCTTAGACAAATGGTTACTTTCTGTTTCTGCCACTGCCTTCTTAGCCACTGAGACCATAGCTGGGGTGGAATTGAAGTCCATGCCCCTGAGATTCATTTTTCGAATAAGAAATTTACATTTAAACTCATCAGCTTCATTTCGCAAACTCCTGATTAAAATCAAAGAATATGCATCTGCTCAAAGCTTTCTCTTTTAACAGCCTCTCCTCACGCATTTCATTCAGCAGCTTGTTGTCAAATATACTATGTAACATATGGACCTACACTGTATCATTTGTTTTGCTTTCTTTGTGAAAATGATAAATAAAACATTTTTTTAAAATATATGTATATACATTTAATTCCAGTTTGAAATGCAGCCTTTGTAGTCTGACTGACTCACAAAATGACTGCTATCTCCCCAATCCAAAATGAAGGCTTGCACTTAATCATTATTGTTCATCAACCTATATTCCCCTTAAACCTTACATGGCTAAATAAACGTGATCTGTCATACTGTGTGATTTGACACATTTAGTCAATAGCAGCAATATTGGGAAGGTGACCCTCAAGAACATATTATTGCATTACGTAATTGGAATTTCTGGTCATCAGTATTGTAGTGCATTGTGACCTTTATATAGGGATTCCAATGCCGTACAGGGCTGCAATCTGCTCCAACCGACATTGGGTTTCTGGGCATCCGTTTATAGTTCACGGCTGATAGGGTGCTTATTGTTCTAAGGAGTATATGAGAGGAATTTGGTGACATTCCCTATGCATGGTGTGATGAAGACGCTGCACATAATCACAAGGTGATGAAGATTAGCATGCAGATACCTTGTCCCTTATTTAGGAGTTAACTATATCATAGTGGTTTTATGGGTGGCAAGTACCAAGTTGGTAATGTTCTCTAAAATGTGAGATGCTATAAATTATTCTTTTTCTAGCAGAGGTAATCTGAAATAAGAAGTAGCTCCCATGAGTGCAAGATTTTTTTGAAGTAAGGGGTGATCAATAGTGGAGCAAACCTTGATTGATGAGCTTTAGCTTGTTGGCAGTCACATAGCTCATGCTGAAGTTATAGTGGTGCAGACCATTGTCTATGCATTGATTGAATGTGAGAAGTCTTGCCACAGGCAGTCAGTGTAAGAACCAAAGACTGGTGAAGCGCGACTGTAGATATTAAGGGGCATATTTACAAAAGAAGTGACGGAGCGTCGATATTATTTGACTTCTACCTTTATCAATTCTCACCTGTAAAGATCATTACAACAAATATTTCTTGATGAAGACCTGTTAACCTGCTAAGTCGAAAAACGTGAAAAATACATGCTGCATCGTAAAAGCATGCAGAGTGTTCTAAAGTGATGATACGAAAATGTAAACAAAATAAAGAGATACAATGAGAACTACACATGAGCATATTTATGTGTTGTGAGAAAATAAAACATTTTTAACAGAGAGAGTTTTGTGATAATAAAGCTTAAATGTGCATTGTACATGAAATATATACACGCATGACGAAGTTTTTGAAATGCAAAATTGCCTAAATTAGAGAGATCTGACATAGTTCAGATCTGAGCGTTGTAACGTTTACATAATATAATAAAATAACACATGTATTTGAGAGTGACACGTTAATTCGCTTTAAAAATGATAAAGTACAAATAATGCTTAAGAAGAAATCTTTAGTAGTGCCTAATATTGCTATGTAGTACCTGAAAGAAACTATAACTGCCATAATGGAGAGAATTGAAATGCATTTATGAATGTGTGATTTATAATAAAATTAAACGGTAGTGATTCAGATAAATTTCATGTAGGCCTCAGATGCTTCTCTTTTCCCTGCATTAATGTAAAATCATGTGAGACAGTCACTTAAGCCCTATGAGAACTTTCTGTAGTTTCATTTCTAACAATGGATTCACTTCTCGCTCAGAAGCATATTTGATAGAAATGTAACAGTATTGCTGCAAAGCATGGGGAAAAGCGCCTGGGAACGGATGGACTGTGAGCAAAGTAAAGTTTTACCCACTTCCGTGAAAATGACGAAGTGAGAACACAATTGAATTTAGTGAATCCTAATGAAATTTGCAAAAAGGATTACTTAATTCTTTGGGATTTGTGTTGCACTGATTATTATTATTATTATTATTATTAATTAACATTTGTTGAGCGCGTAGCTACCCGGAGGCATCCCAGCGCTAGTGACAGCAAGCAGATGAGGTATGGGAGTTATGCCATATTTTGGAAAAGCCAGGTCTTCAGTTGTTTCCGAAAAGAAAGGTGGGGGGCCGTTGATCGGAGAAGAATAGGGAGGGTGTTCCATAATCTTGCCACGTTGTAGGAGAAAGTACGGCCCCCAGAGCGGGCTCTCTTGATTTTAGGTACAGATACTAAAAACACATTAGCTGATTGGAGGCATCGTGCAGGCGGTAGAAGGTAATGAGGGAATTATTGATTTTGGGACCGATGCCCCAGAGGGTTTTGTGAGCTATACATAATGATTTGAACATTATGCGTTCATTTATTTGGCAGCCAGTGCAGTGTTTTAAGAGCAGGTTTGGCAGAGTGTGTTTTGGGAATATTGTGTAGCAGCCTGGCTGCACAATTCTGCACAACCTGCAGTTTCCTTATAGTGGATTTTGGGGCCCCAAGGTAGAGGGTGCTCCCATAGTCCAGGCGGGAGAGAACCAACGCCTGGACCATGACACTTCGTGCGGGTATCGGAAGAAGTGGAAGAATTTTCCGCATCAATCTAATGATACCAAAGCAGGAAGCTGCCAGTTTCACTGCCTGGTGGTCGAATGTAAGGGTTTTATCCAGCCAGACTCCCAGACTTTTGATCTTAGTTTTAGGGGCTGGCGGGGGGCCAAGGCAGTTAGGCCAGCTCAGTCCCGATGTGGAGACAGAGTAGTTGCCCAATATCATTAACTCGGTCTTCTCTCCATTAAGTTTGAGGCAGGACTGGTCCATCCATGTGGCCACCCTTTCCAGACAGCCTTCTAAGTTGGCTGGCAGGTTCTTTGGATGATTTAAGGCTACCACTAGCTGTGTGTCGTCGGCGTAAGTGACGATATGGATCCCATATGGCAAGACTAACTTGGCCAGAGGTTTTAGATAGACATTAAACAGGGTGGGGCTCAACGACGAGCCCTGGGGGACGCCGCATGTTAGTGGCACACGTTTGGAGGTCTTGCTGCCTTCAAATACCTGAAATGATCTATCCAGTAGAAAGGACTTAATCCAGGCCAAGACCCCACCTGACTCTCCAACCATTCTAAGTCTGTCAAGAAGAATGTTATAATTGACAGTGTCGAATGCGGAGCTCAGGTCAAGAAGGATGATGGCCACTGCGCCTCCCTGGTCGAGGATTTTCCTTGATTCCTCCACTACTCCTAAGAGGGCGGTTTCGGTGCCATGTTGTGGTCGAAAACCTGTTTGCGAGGTATGCAATAGGGAGTGAGTTTCTAAGAACTCAGAGAGAATTCTGTTGACATATTTCTCCAGTATTTTGCTGAACCCAGGGAGAAGTGAGACCGGACGATAGTTCCCCCATACCTCAGGGTTAAGATTCGTTTTTTTTAACAGTGCTCTTATCATGGCATGTTTCCATGTCGGGGGAACCTGACAGGTGGATATCGATGAATTTATCACTTCTAGTAAAACTGGAATTATGGTTTCCTCAACCTTACGAAGCGCATACATAGGTGCAGGGACTCGAGGGGAGCCAGATTTAACCTGGGCGAAAAGTTGGGATAAGGTGGCCAAGTTCATAGTTGGAAGTTCCTCCAGTTGTGGACAACTGCCCAATGGAGTGTTTGCTTCCAAGGCCGTGTTATCAGAACTGCAGGCCTGGGGGAAGGTGTTATAAATATCTAAGATTTTCTTGTTGAAAAAAGCTGCAAGTTCATTACAGCGCAGTTGAGAGGAGTCAGACAGTGGCTCAAGCACAGGGCACTTCGTAAGATTTTTTGCTATTTGGAAGATTTCCCTGGGAGCGTTGACAGCAGATGTAATTTTCTCCTCAAAATACTGTGCTTGTGCTCTCTTTATTTCTGTTTGGTAAGTTTTAATGGACTCTCTATATTTTTGTTTTTTTACGGTGCTGTAATCTTTCCTCCAAGCTCTCTCTAGTCTTTTGCAGTTTTGTTTTAGTTCCCTAAGTTTAAGTGAGTACCAGGGTGTCGTTTTCTCCCTAGGCCTTTTCTGACTCCATTTAAACGGTATGGAGGTATCCAGGGAAGATTCAATCCAATGATTGATATTGTCAGTAGCTATGTTGGCGTCCCATAGAGGTTTAGTATTTTTCCCACCCCACAACAGCCCACTATGAGTGACCAATGAGAACCCCATGGACTGGTGGAATTGATTCGTTAAGGGGTGTAGACCTGGAACATTTGGAGGTATAATTGCCCCATTGGAGGAGGAGTCAGGGGCTGGCTGTCATTTTCCTTTCCTGCCTGGCATGCTGTCGGACAGACCTTTGATCATTATTGTCTTTTCTATGCCCCTTTCCATCCACACTGGGTGGAATAGACGTACTTTAATGAACTGAACTAAATCTAACTGCGACCTCGAATTATGTACTTTGCCGGCTGGTAAAGTGTGCAGGGAAATAACCTTTCGGCTGAGAGGTTATCTGACTCCGACTGTGGCACATGGTGCGGCAGATCAGACTTGACAAGATCTCACTGAGGACGAACTTGAAGCGATCAACTTTGTTTTCGTTTGTATGAGTAATAACTGAACCTCAAATTTATCCTGTTTCTCTCCAAAGAGGATTTTCCAGCTGTCTAATAATGCTCCGTTTTCTGTTTTGAGGCTACTTGTAATAATATCTTGTCATTAAATCTGATTTGAAATGTATTTTCTTGACTTGTCAATGCAATACGAGGCATTAGATAAATGTTTCTCATGAATTCTCTTTATCGATTCTGTCTCCTTCTTTTGGTCATTTTTCTGGTCTTAAGGCATTTGTATTTGTGGCTGAGAAAGGTTTTGATTTAGGTTTGAGTTAACAATTCTTTTATTCCAGGTCTTCATAGAATAATTGGTCATGTTTCCTAGTGTTTCAGTCCCTGTCAGCTCAACAAAAAGATCCATCCGAGGACCATGGTTTGTAGAAATCGAAGACATTATTGCAACTATTGTGAGACAGAGGGTTGTTGATGAAATGGCATAGTAAAATAAGATTTGTTAGAAGGGTGAAGACAAATTTGGTAAGCTTCGGCCTGCATCAGTTTTCTGGTAGCTTGTCGGATGGTTAGTTTGACTGATTGAAACTGGGATATAAGGAGACATTGTCATAAGGATTTCTGTCTAGCTTAGGGGTTCAGTGAGTTTTCAATCGACGATAAAAATGAACGTAATCAGACTAGTGTGGAATTGTGATCTCAGAAGTGTTATGTCATATTGTGAAATTTGTATGTTTGTGTTGTATTGAAGTTGAGTACGGGTCTGTCGAGGCCTAAGATCTGCACCTACGGGTAGGTCTTAGTGTGGCATATACTAAGTAATTTTGTCTGCTGTTTCGAGGGTGCTGTGCGTGAGATGTCATTGCCAATACCACCAGTGAAGGGAACTTTTTGAAAGGGTATCAAGTTAAAATCTCATTGGAGTTTCTTCTAGAGTGCACCAGGAGGAACTCTAAGGATTTTTACTTACAGGGTGAATTTGCGCTAGTCGAGATTTTACTGGCAGTGAATGGAAATCTTCGGTTGTATGAGTATCTATAATTCTTTTTAGTGGAGCAGACAAGAGTTGTTTTATGTTTTGTGTTGTTTTGCATGAGATTGACTAAAGAAAAAAAGACGATGAGAATTGTAAAGGGAGGACCAGTTGCTGTGAGGAGCTAGACTGACGAAATACAAGTGCCGCGCTGGGATTGGTTGGTTGGTGTGGAGCCGCGCTGGGATTGGTTGTTGAAATCAAGCAGTGATTGGAAGCTGGAACAATAACACGGAAGAGTGTTCCACAGAAATTAGATCAGACTACATTGAAAGGAAGAAATCATGAAACCTTTTAAGCGATTAAAGGCTTTAATACGCAAGGATGAGCCTATTCCTACTAGAGAAGGAGTTCCTGTAGCTTTGGAGAGTACACCAGCGTTGCATATGTCTCTAGAGAAAGGATATCACACTTGCACCTGGTTAGAGAATTGGGTAAAATATACTGAAAAAGATGGTCCCTTAGCTTTCCCACAATATGGAACATTTAACGTGCGGATTTTAGAAAATTTGAGAAGACAGATGAATGATATGAAACCGACACCTAGACCCATGTAATATGAAGCTCTCGAAGAATGGGAACATGAAGCTCATCGGAGAGAGAAAGAGAAATATCAAGGCAGATATAAGAATACTTTAAATAGATATGCAGAAGCTAAATGGGATTCACAGAAAAAGATGTGGAGGCAAGATGTTGCCATAGGCGCCCAAATGTATCCTGTAATGGTAGCTGAGAATAAGGAAGGAGAAAAATGTAAACAGAAAAAGAAACATATTGAGGAGCCACAAACACAGGTTCTCACATTAACAGAAGAGAATTTGGATGAAATAGATGACGAATTATTGAATGAGTTATTGTTGAATAGACCTCCCCCTTATAATGAAGAACAGAGTAATTCAGAAACAAACCCGTTTGTGGGTATGACCCCAGAAGCACCACCTATATACTTAGATTCGTCTCATAGAAATATCTTTTTGTCCAGAGGTCAACCTCTGGAAGGAGCAGGATTTCCTAATTCTGCTATAACAAATAGTCCAGATGCACTATCCGTTCCAGTTACCATAGATCCAATTGTCCCATTATATCAGACAGGACGAGGAATTTTACAAGTACATGCTATAACCATACCTCGTGGGACCGCAGGGGAAGATCATTCCTCACAAGAGATAAATAAGAAGGTGGCGGATAAGCATCAGAATGCATCATTTACACAAGAGAAAACTGTAACACAAAGGAGTGATGAGGGAATGAGGCAAAGAGTGAACTCCACCATAGAAGGGGAAGTAGAATCATTAATTAACATCTCAGAGAAAAGTTTTGAAACACCAAATAGAGGTCCCCAGGTAATAACAGGAAAGGTTTTCCAAATGGGAAATCAAAAATTAAATGCTCATGTAACATGACGAACAGGAGAAACTAGTGGGGAGTCTCAGAGAGAGGAGACAGGTACATCCATAGGGCCATCACCAGAGGAACTTGATAATTGCATTAGGGACATTATTCCTACAGCTAGTGCAGAGGGTAATGCGGGTCGAAAGGAAAAATTAGTGGAAAATGATGCTCATACTAATATATATATATATTTTTTTATATAATATAGACCTAAGCAGACTAAAAGTGGAATTGGAAGAAATTATATTGGGAACAATTAGTCCAAAAAGATTGGCAAATTATCGTGACAAAGAATTATTATTCATGTGCAAGGATATAACACGAAAAGCTAGGAATACCCATGAAAGATTTGCTGAGGTAGCTAAAAAATATGGAATAGATGTAATGAAATCTAAGGCCTTACAAAAAACATATCGATTGAATTTTAATGACAAAGATCTAGAAAGTCTAAACCCTTCAGGAAAGAGGTTACTGATTAAAGAACTGTTAACTACCTTGAAACGATGGGGGAAGTAGAAAGATAGGAAGGCAGATGGGCCAAAAAGAAAGAATATGTGGCGATGGTTTTGCCTCTATACCCAATGATGGAAAAAGAGAAGGGAGAGGCAGAAGCAACAGCATATCCTATGAGAGAAGTACCAAGAGGAGGATATGTTCATGTCCCTTGGAGTACACAGGATATTTTGTCTTTTACAAATGACTTTCCAAGATTGAAGGAGAAGCCTGTTGAATGGTATAAGCAAGTGGAAAGATTTGTAGAAGTTTCAAAGGTTTTGTTGAAAGATTTATACACTCTGTTTGATAATGTAGTTCCAACTGATTTGTGGACTGAATGTAAAATTGCTGTTGATTGGCCAGAAACAGAGCCTGCGAGAGATTCTAAAACTGGTGTGCCGTCGATGAAAGTGATGAGAAAGTATAATCAGGTTATTACTTATCTGAAAGGAAAGAATTCGCCGACAGAAACTGATTGGGTAAAAATAGATAGAACTACAAAGAAATTAAAGGAGACAGTGCATGCATATTATGAAAGGCTTTTGCAGGCATTTAAGCAATACAGTGGAATCGAGAATGTGACTGAAAAAGACCTGGGACATTTTGTGTATCGGTTTGTGTATGGCTTCAGACCTGAGATAAGTGCCATGATAAATAACATTTGATCTGTTGGCAGAGTAAGCCCATTGATGAGATTCTTTGATATGCAAAATATTGTGGAGATGACATTGAGTCGCGTCACAAGAAATTAAAAGGGAAATTGATGTTGGCACAAATGAGAGCAGCCAAGAAAGGATATGTTGGTTTTGATTCTGATTTTTCAGGCATGGCACAGGGAAATGGTTAGATGACTACTGGAAAGCGTGGTGCAGCAGAAGTCCTTTACAGAATTTTGTGCCTCAGGGAAGAGGAAGGGGAACACAAATAGATGCATTGAAAAAGACTTATCCATGTCACATTTGCGGCAAGTTCGGGCATTGGAAACGCAAGTGTAAGTTTAACACAGTTAATCAGATAGAAGGACAGTTACAAGTGGAGTTCTACAGCCACAGGTAAATAATGAAATGTCAAATCAATCAGTGCAAACATTGAGAGGACAGAGTCAGAATATCACACGAGCTCCTATGCCTCAATTGAATGGACAGATACAGAGATACAATGCTAATATGGGTTTCCATACCAATGAACAGATAAATTCGAATGTACAAGTGGCATCACAGTACTTGTTGCAAACTGATGAGAGTGACTCGGAAATATCCCAATGACGGTGCCTGAGAGGGGAGGAAGAATGCATGCTTGGCACATCCTTAGAGGTAGATTATGTGGATGGCAAGGTAAATGGAACACCTATTTCATTCCTTGTTGATACTGGTGCTACCCGTTCCACTGTGAGAACTGTGGAAATTTCCAACCTACCCCTCTCGGGAGAAAGAATCCAAGTTGAAGGAGTATCCAACCAATTGATATCGACACCAGTGACAGAACCTGTACAAGTACAAATTGGGTCTATTGAAGATTTACACAAGTTTGTGTTGTGTGATTCTAGTCCAGTGAATTTATTAGGGCAAGGCATATTGTGCAAAATGAATTGTTCCATTTATTGTACCCCGAAGGGAATAGAATTCCATACAAAAGTTGAAGATGTGGGGTTTATAATGGCCGACAAAAGAAAGGATTATATCCCTTACTTACTGAAAATAATTTACCGCTGGAGCTGCGAGATACAGTTTTACCGGAAGTGTGGGACTTTATAGGAAAGGATATTGGTTTGATGAAATCACAGTGAAGCCAAATGCAGAATTCCCTAGAAATCCAGCGTATAATCTGAGTCCAGAAACCATTACAGGCATTACACCTTTGATTGAGACTCTGATTGAGCAAGGAATTCTGAGAGAGATTTTGGGAAGCCTGTGTAATTCACCTATCATGGGAATTCAAAAAACAAATGGGAAATATGGAATTGTGCAGGATTTACGAAAAATAAATCAAATTGTGATAACATGTTGTCCAATTGTACCAAATCCTGCTGTGATTCTATACCAGATTCCTTGTGAGACTGAGTGGTTTTCAGTGATTGACTTATGTCAAGCCTTTTTCTCGATCCCTTTGCATCCGGTGTCATATTTCATATAGGTACCCCGATATAGGTCTAGGTATCATCATAACCCTTCACCTACATTCTCTCCTATACTACATACATAACGGATTTGGAGGACTGACCTTTTACCCAGTTACAATACTACACATAAGTACATAGGGTTTTTCCCTGGACACTGGCCTCATAAATTATGCATGAGGATTCTTAGTTTCTTGGAATCACAGCAGGACCATCATCTCCTGCATAATAACTGTGTATAAAGTTCATTCCTGAAGTCATCCTAAGTCCGACACTGGCACAGCAAGGTAGAACCCCTGGGGGTACCTTAGGGTGTATAAACACCACATCTTGCTGAGATAGGGAGAGGAGATCACGACTTCCATGCCGACACACTGACGCGAGACGCTGAGGTTCCTGCATGCAGATACTCCAGCTCGCAGTGGTCTGACATCCCTCGCGGGGTGTTCAGCTCGAGACCAGAACGAGGTCCCGCAGGCTAACAATAGGTAATGGGGTTGGCTTTATCCTAGAGGGATTCTTGGCTTTACACCTACTCACATGCTAGGTACACTTAGGTACATCTAGCTAGGGTGCATCGTAGGAGTATGCATTTTATTGCCATATATTTTATATACTCGCCTATATTTATGATTTTAGCAAAATGGTAGAAACCTACCATCTGTTTACTTTCTTAGTGCTGCTACTCATTTATATATGCTACTGTCTACTGGTGATTTCAGTGCACTTATTTTACGCTAGAATAACGACTGTTCGATAAATACTTATTGAAAACGTCCCAACCGTTTATTCTGTGTATCTCTCTGAGAACAAGTGAGCACGAATGACTGAGCGAAAAGTAAGTTACTGTTTCCACGGTCCTGAGGGATCAGGGTTGTCATGTTCGATAGTTGCCAAGAACTATTCTCTCCTTGGTAAGAGGAGGTTATAGTGGCATTGCGAGCTAGCTGGCACACAGGTCAACATACCCGGTGGGGGTGTCTGGAATCAGTCTGGACACCAGTCCCGCAGTGTATGTTGTCTAAACATGCAGATCCTATATACGTCTTATAGGAACTACACGACACCGGATAGCCAATATTTGATTGTGTTCCGGTTTGTAAACCGTGTCCTGGCATGGTGCCGAGTCCAACAGGGGTATTCAAAGAGTCCTTCGATTTTCAACCAAATATTGAAAAGAAATTTTGAATCATTGGAAATGCCAAATCACTCTGTGCTGGTGCAATACATAGATGATCTACTGGTCACCTCCGGTACTGAAGAGGCTTGCGTTTATGACACTATTGCTTTATTGAATCATCTGGTAATAAGTGGACATAAGGTGACACCAGCAAAAATCCAATTTTGCAAAAGAGAAGTTCTTTATTTGGGACACCATATTGAAAAAGGAGTCAGGAAGGTGTCACAGGATTGAAGCACTGCTTTTTTACAGATGAATCCGCCGAGCACCCAAAAAGAGGTTCACATGTTTCTGGGAAGGGTTGGTTACTGCAGGCAGTGGATACCAAATTTTTCCCTGAAAGCCAAGCCACTTCAAAGACTTACACATAAAGATGTGTCCGATCCCATTCCATGTGATGCGGAATGCTTGCGCTCTTTTTATGAACTACGAGACAATTTGTGTTGAGCTCCAGCATTGGGAATGCCTGACTTTAACAAGAGTTTTACATTGTTCTGCAGTAAGCACGAAGGTTGTGCACTATCAGTTCTAACGCAAATGCATGGAACTGCTCGCAGATCTGTTGCATACTTTTCAGCTATTTTAGATCCTGTAGCTGCTGCGTTGCCTGGATGTTTGAAAGCTGTTGCTGCAACATGTGTGAGTTTGGAGCAGTGTGAGAACATTGTGATGGGTCATCCTTTGAAAGTGTATGTACCGCATTCTGTCGAGATTCTGCTCACTCGAACTAGAACCCAACATCTTACAAATAGTCGGTTAACCAAATACGAGCAAGTGAATTTGGGAGCAAAAAATGTGACAAGATGCACCAGTTTGAATCCAGCTACCTTGATGCCTTTGCCAGGTCATGAAGTTGTGATGGATGAAGCGGATCATGATTGTTTGGACATGACTGAACTGTGTACCAAACCACGTCCTGACATCCAAGATGTCCCATTGTCTGAGTCAGATCATGTTCTGTTTGTGGATGGATCCTGTTTGAGAGATTCCGGAGGTACCTTGTGAGCTGCATATGCTATCTGTACTGTGGTGGGTGTGTTCGAAGCATCGTGGTTGAAAGGAGTGTATTCGGCACAAGTGGCTGAATTGATTGTACTTACCAGGGCTTGCAGCATTACTGAACAAATGAGAGTAACCATATTTACAGACAGTCAAAGTGGTTTTGGAGTTGTTCACGATTTTGGGCAGTTGTGGTCTCAGCGTGGGTACATGGCCTCTTCGGGTTCACCCATATGAAACGGAGAGAGTGTGAAAAACCTAAAGATGGCACTACAACTGCCAGCGCAGATTGCGGTAGTGAAGTGTTCCGCCCAACAAACTGGTCACGATTATGTGACGGTTGGCAATAGCTATGCAGATGAGACAGTGCGCTATTGCGCTCTAAATTCGTACGCATTCAATGGGGAATCTTTGAAGGAACAGACTGATGACATAGAATGCAGACTAATCTTTTCAATCATAGAAACCTGGGAAGAGATCAAAGAATTACAAGATGCAGTACCCCAAATTGAAAGAGAGGAGTGGATTAAGGCAACATGCAATTGTCGACAAGATGATGAAGTTAGGGTGTACACAGATGGGAGACCAGTTTTGCCAGATAGTCTGTTGTCACCTATGGCAAGGAGTTACCATGGTCCTGCACATGTGGGAAGAGATGTTATGTTACGTCTCTTTTGACAGACCTGGTATAATCCCCAATTCAGAGCCATTGCAGAGAGTCTGTGTCAGAGATGTGTGACATGTCAACAACAAAATGCAGGAAGAAAAACATTGGTCAGTACAAGTCATTTGGGAAAATCAGGAGGTCCTTCTACCCGTATGCAGATTGATTTTTTTGAAATGCCCCCTTGCAATGGATTAAAATATGCTCTTGTGATTGTGTGTTTGTTCTCTCATTGGGTGGAAGCTTACCCTACAAGACGCAATGACAGTCTAACCATAGCTAAACTACTTCTTAGAGAATTGATACTGTGATTTGGATTTCCGACCTCTTTGGAATTGGATAGAGGAACACATTTTAATAATGAAGTAATACAAATGCTTTGTGCTGCATTGCAAATTGAACAGAAACTGCATTGTGCCTATCGGCCTGAGGTGTCTGGAGTGGTTGAACAGGTGAATGGAACCCTACAGTCCCGATTGGCAAAAGTGTGTGCGTACACCTCCCTGAAATGGCCTAATGCTCTGCCTTTGGTGTGGATGAGTTTACGAAGCATCCCAGACAGAGGAACTGGACTGTCCCCTCACAAGATAATTATGGGGAGGGCTATGAGGCAGCCTACAGTCCCAGCAAATCAGCTTGTGAATGTTACTAATGACTTGGTACTTGATTATTATAAAGGATTGAATGATGTGGTGCGTTCTGTGTCTCACCAGGTTGGAGAAGTCGCAACTACAGTACAACAGGAGCAGTGCCATGACCTGTGCCCAGGTGATTGGATACTCGTAAAGAAGCACATGTGAAAATCCTGCCTGGAACCTTGTTTGTGTGGGCCTTATCAAGTGATACTTGTAATCACAACTGCAGTAAAATGTGGTGGTCTGCCTAACTGGGTGCATGCCGCCCACACTCGTCGAGCCCCATGTCCTCTTGAAAGTTTGGGATCTATAGTGGACGAACCGGTGGTGACAGAGAGACGTCCCATTCAGATTGATCACAAAGTGGAGGGGCGACTGCTACTGGGTCTCTAAACACTGGTTCAGACGAGAGTCAAGGAGAGTTGGTCCTGGTTGGTAACGAGGGTCAAATTGAGCTAAGCGAAGTGTTGACTCAGATAATGTGAACAGTGTATCAGAAAAACGAGTGTGAAAGGGAGATATTTGGCCCAGAAAATCTGAAAGATTGAGACACATACTGACCGCAGGAAGAATATCTTCAACTGTGATTGAAGTTTTGAGTCCATCGGAACAAAGTGACACAGACAGAAAGGAAACTGCAGTGCGCAGAACAAAAAGAGCGAGAATACCAAATCAAAGGTATGCAGCTCCAGAGTGGACTTATTTAGCAGCTGCAAACGACTGGGAAAAAGAATATTACGCTTTCTGCTTCAAAGATTGCAACTTACAAAACCCACCTTGAAGGTACTGTTGTGAAAGTGCTGGAGAAGTAAAGGCCGAAAAGAACATTGAAGGTACAAGAAAGAAAATAAATGTGACCGGGTGCTGATAAAAACACTTCTGCAGAACCTTATGATATAAAGCATTCTATACATATTTTTAAAAAAAATGAGTACCTCTAGATTTGAGTTAGGAGATCCAAATTAGTCTCACTAAGGCGTAAACGTATATGTGCTTGATTTTTGACTGCTTTTATTATAATACTTGTCTTGTTATTGATAATACTAAACCTAGCTCATCATGTTTATTCTAATTCTAACCTTCATGTGACTACCAGTACTGAAACGATATAAGTACAAGAAAAAGTGGTTGTGACTAACAAATTAACAAACATGGATTTACATCATGATCAATCCATTAATGACTTCTCACTAAACGTATTTACTAAACTTCTATATGAGTATGTAGATACTATGGATGCGAGAGACTGTTATGTGTGCATGCAATTACCTTCTTCTGTGTCTGAGGGAGAGAGACCTACCATGACTAACCCCTAACTTATGGCATTTCTTGTAGTGTACTAACAAGTTTATTCTATTGTAAAGGACAATTTCAATATTATTATTCAAATTATGATTTCATCTTTTCAGAAGTTCCGGTCAGGAAAAATTTAATTGTAGTGCCAGATGCACGGAATGCTGAAATAATGGGAGAATTTTTCCAACCTACAATAACTATAGATACGGTATATGCGCATCAACATAATCTGACTTGTGCTTTACATAGTGTATGTTAGACCTGTCAGCCCTAGGGTGGTCTTGCCCTGTTTTTTTTCCTTTTTGCGCCTCCTTTTTACCACCATATTTTTACTGGACCTAGGTCTCCGGGCGCCTTGCCACTGCTAGCCAGTGCTGAGGTGCAGGTGCTCTCTCTCACTCAAGATGGCTGCCACAGGCCCTGCTACTGCAGAGGGGCCTTACACGCATACACACTAGTAGCCAGGGTCAGGCTGGGACATAGGGATACAGTATCCATTCCGTCCCCGCCTCTGGGCCACATAGCCAGGCATGTAGAAGGTTCAAGAACCTTCCGTGCTGTGGGAGGAGTTATGTTTTGCCGCCTTTGGGAGAGTCACCTGACCTAGGGGTATAAAAGGCTTGGAGGGAAAACTTTCTAGTCAGTTGATGAGGCACCATTGATCCTGGGAGAACTTCCGCCGGAGTATAGGCTTTAGGGCCTAGGGGGGAGACCTACACTACTGCTGCTGACAGGGCTGAGGCCCTGCTGTAGTAAGATAGCTGAGGAATGCCCACCACCCACTGACCTTGCCCAGTGTGAGGGGACCCAGGGAACCACCTTCAGCTTGCGGGGAGGAACATCAAGCACTCCCAGACCACCAACTCATCCCCCCCCCTCATAAGAAGAAACTTCTGACAAGAAACTCTGACAAGAAACTTATAATAAGAAACTTCTGACAAGAAACTCCTGACAAGAAGCGCCTAAGAAGCAACCAATCTGGAACAGTCGCAAGACACCTTAATTTGAGGAGGCCTGACCGTCCAGCCAGGCCTGAAGCCTAAACTGCCCAACTGGGGATCACCAGGTAAGCGCCGTACCCTGAAGCGCTAGACCTTCACCCCTAACTATTCCTGCCTGCTGCTGGGCTGCCCCCAAGTACTTTTCCAGTCAGCCCTGCCCACAGGCTGCTGGTGCGCCCTGCGTTCTGCCTCCCCTCAGGTCACTGACCTTGTGAGGAAATCACCGCCGCGGCCGCGTGAGGAGAAGTGCCGTGTGGTGAGGTGCGCCGTCGCGCCCTCACCGAAGGGAGCGCTGAGGTGAGGGAAGCCCCTTGAATAGATGTGGTGAGGTGCGCCGTCCGCGCCCTCACCGAAGCCTCTACAAATTGCCCCAAATTATTGCCACAGGGCCCAGGGCCCCACCGCCGCCGTCGCGGCCGAAGAAATCAACCCCGCCGCCGTCGCGGCCGAAGAAATCACGACCGCCGCCGTCGCGGCCTAGCGCGACCAGCGAGGCCTCCAGGCCCCGCCGACGCCGATGCCGCGCAACCGGGGACGCCGGCCGCGCCCCCAAGAAGGCCGCGCAACGATTGGGCGCCGGCTCCCGCCATGCCCCCAGCACCGACGGAGGCCGAGGAAGAGCCCTGGCCGTGCAGAGGGAGACGGGGAGCCGGCCGGAGAGGACTGCTGGCTCCCGCTCCCATCCCCAAAGTCCCTGAGCCCGCGAAAACCACTCACCTGATCCCGGGGGCCGGAGGAGGGTGATACCGGCCCCCGCAACGTGCCGCACAGTCACTCCCTGATCCCGGGAGCCGGAGGAAGGTGATACCGGCCCCCGCAACGTCCCGTCATTCCGGCCAGAAGGCCGAGGTACTCCCGACCGGGCCCCGCCCTCCAGAACACGGGCCGGGCCTGGGAGTGCCAGTCGCTAAGCAAGCGCGACCAACGAACAAGCACCAGGTGAGCCCAGGAGGCCCCTAGGGCCCACAAAAACGCCACTGGGGGCCGGGGGCCACCATTAACCCCTAAAATTAACTGTGTTACTTTCCCCATGAGGCGAGGCCCCGGAGAGGAGTGGGGCTAGCCTAGAGTTAACCCCTAAGGGACATAGAAGCCCCAGGATACAGGACATGTTGAGGGGTCCCCCACAGTATTTATTAATTTATTGCAGATGCCTATTGTAATTACTGCCTAGGCCATGCTTTTAACTGCAAAGTCTTTACCACAGGGGGAAAGTGTTTAATTGAATTGAGCTGAAGTGTACACCGCCAAGAGTTGAAGTGTTTTATGTTACAGGTGTACTGGAATTGCGACGCCCACTGTACTGAATGTGGGTGCGCCTAGATTAATGCAGGCCTATTGAAATGTAAAGTGAAAAGCCTTCTTTTAAGTAATTGAATATGCTAAAGTGAACTGTATGTTTAGGCCCATGTTTTATTAACGCACCTTGAGATCATTATTAAGTGCTACGTTTAGGAGATAATTCCTGCGGCCTCTTAGGGGCCTACAATGTTGATGAGCTATGATGCTTTATTTAAAATGTGCACCAGTTGAGTAATGAAATGAATTTGAATGTAGATCTGAATTAATCTGCCTCATCTGATGCTAACTTGATTTATATATAAAAGATCTTGATTTTAAATACAAAAGCCTGGTGTGGTGTCATGTTATTGCGTTCGCATTCCTGAGTCAAAGTAAGAGTGTGCTGCACAACTGCCTTACACATTGCCTTCGCGTGCTTTCCCGCTTCGCGCCATGCTACCGTGGCGGACTCGGTAAACCCGGTTCCAACATTTGGTGTTCAGCGGTTGGATAAGGACTGGTGTTTGTGCAGCACCCTACAGTGACTCAGTGTGCGCCGCAATTAGACACCTATTGTAATGCAAGTGCTAGGAATTCTTTTATGATTGCCAATTGTGTACATTCCTGCGTTAGACCTGCTACCTACAGTCTAGAACCCTTTCCTTAAATTGTCTGGGACCCCACCTAGGAGGATGGAGTTTGAGTTAGCCAACCTAGAAAGGTATACGGTGACACAGCTCAAGGAGTTCTGCCTAGAGAGGGGGGTGGCCGTCAAGCGAGGTGCCAGGAAGGAGGTGCTTCAGAAAGCTTTGAGGGCATGGGTAATGGCCCACCCGGAGGGAAGAGGGGACGAGGAGCAGGGGGAGACAGACAACCCAGGAGAACTGGACCTACTGCACATTGATGTTAGCGAGAATGTGTTGCCAGGAAGACGTTCCAGGGCAGGCAGTAGTGCATCAGGGGGGAGTTTGTCGGCAGAGGAATTTGAGGACAGAAGGGAGCAGAGGCAATTAACATTAGAACTTGCTAAGATGGAAAGAGAAGGAGAACAGGCAAGGCTAGCCATGGAGGAAAGGAAGCTTGCGCATGAGCTTAGCCTGAAGGAACTAGAGCTCCGAGCCTTGCAGATGGAGATGCAGGGCAGAGTGAATGGTGGCAGCGTACCTGCTGGGGTTCCACAGGAGCCCAAATTCTATTTATCAAGAGAGGTGATAGCCAGTTTTAGTGTAGGTGATGACATCGACAAGTGGTTGGCGGCGTACGAGGTGGCTTTGGTGGCCCATAGAGTTCCTGAGAGCTACTGGGGGGAGGTCTTTACAGGTACATACCTCCACTAGTAAGGGACACACTTTTAACTTTGGATAAGGGGAGCAGACTAACTACCCTATCATGAAGGAGGCCCTGCTCAAGAAGTTTGGCCTCACCCCAGAGAAGTACCGCCAAAAGTTCCGCAACAGCCACAAGCTTCACACACAAAACTGGGTGGATTTTTTTGATTATGCCCGGAAGGCATTGGAGGGCTGGGTGAGTGGCAGCAACGTTGACAATTACAAAGGGCTGTACGACCTGTTCTTGAGAGAGCACCTCCTAGAGAAATGTTTTCCGGAGCTGCGCCAGTACTTGGTGGACCGCAAGCTGACCAATCCTAGGGAGCTTGCAGAGGAGGCAGACACGTGGGTCAGCACTCGGGTGTCCCACAAGGGAGCCGGGCGGACCCCGAAAGGTGGACAGGGGTTCCCCCAGAAGAAAGAGGGGGAGATAAAAGAGGGAGTTCTTGAAAGGCCCCCAAAATAGACCGCCTGGGAGAGGGGTAGGTTCCCCATCCCAATCTGGATTCCAGAAACCCACTTATCCTGACAGGAGTCAGCAGCCCAGAACTGTCCGGGGCTACGAGTGCGGGGTTGGACATTACAAGGGGGATCCCCAGTGTCGCAAGAGAACCCCAGCCCCCACAGGAGGTAAGAGCCCCGGGGTGGCCAGTGTAGCGCTTGGGGAGGAGTTGTCCCTAGGTAGGGGAGGTGAGTGGACAGGCTTGACCTTAGTTTCCCTGGGGGATAGAGAGATCATCCACGGGTTCAGGTACCCGGGAACACTGCCAAGTATCGGTAGAGGGTCCTGGTGAACGGGGAGGAGGTGGAGGCTCTGAGGGACACAGGTGCCAGCATGACGATGGTGAGACGTCAGCTGGTGTCCCCAGAGCAGGTGATTCCTGAGGAATTCCACCCGGTTGTTATGGCTGATAATAGCCTGGGTCATTACCCCGTGGCCCAAGTTCCCTTTGAGTGGGGAGGAGTATCAGGTCTGTTGAAGGTTGCGGTGAGCCCTGCCATGCCAGTTGACTGTCTGCTGGGCAACGACTTAGAACATACTGCCTGGAGGGAGGTAGAGTTCAATGCCCATGCTGAGATGTTGGGATTACCAGGATGGACTTGCGTCGTCACGCGGTCCATGGCTGCCCGACAAGGAACTCAGCTGGGGTTGGAGCCTGAAATAATGGCCCAGCCCACTGCTGGACGAGGAGATGTCCAGGATGAGACACCCGGTGAGATGGATGGGGAGCCCGCGGAGGTGACCCCGGAGTCCGCTGAGGTGGTTGGTGTTCCCGTGGGGGACCTGCCGACCCCTGCAGAGTGGCAGGTGGAAGGAGGGCCTACCCGGGAGGAATTTTGCCGGGCGCAGAGGGAGTGCCCTACGCTTGAAGGCATGCGGCAACAGGCCAAAGCCCAAGCGACTGGAACAGAGACTGGTAACTACCATGTCTACTGGGAGGATGGTCTCCTCTACAGTGAGCCTAAGGCTCCGGTGCATGGGTCATCAAGGGCCGTGGTGGTCCCCCAATGCTACCGAGCCTTTCTGCTAGAGTTGGCACACGAGATACCACTAGCAGGACACCTGGGCCAAGACAAGACGTTTGCGCGTCTGGTCCCACATTTTTACTGGCCCAGGATGCGCGTCACTTCTGACACTTTTTGCAAGACTTGCACCACTTGCCAAGCGAGCGGCAAGACAGGGACTAAAGTGAAGGTCCCTCTAGAACCTCTCCCAGTTGTCGATACCCCTTTTGAGCGGGTAGGGATTGACATTGTCGGGCCATTGGACCCGCCGACTTCTGCAGGACATAGGTTCATTTTGGTGTTGGTAGACCACGCCACCCGGTGATGTGGTCAGCTATATGCTGGCATTCCGCAGCCAAGTGGCCAAGCTGTGAAAGGAGGCCTCGGACAACCTAGAGGCAAGTCAAGCTGTCATGAACACATGGTATGACCGGAACGCGCGGACGGTAGAGTTAGACGCTGGACAGAAGGTGTGGGTCATGGAGCCAGGAGAGCTTAGCGCCCTCCAGGACCGGTGGACTGGGCCGTTTGAGATCTTGGAAAGGAGAGGCCAGACCACGTATGTCGTCGATGTGAAGACCCCACGTCAACCCCACAGGGTGTTCCACGTCAACCGCCTGAAGCCCCACCAGGAGCGTTCAGAACTCACTCTCCTAATGATAACAGATGGAAGTGAGGAGGAGGAGAGTGAGCCTCTTCCAGACCTTCTGGCGGCCCATGAGAAGGATGGTTCGGTAGAGGGAGTGGTCCTCGCCCCATCCTTAACCCCAGAGCAACAGAGGGACTGCCGCCAGGTCTTGGGGCAGTACGCCTCGTTGTTCTCCCTCACGCCTGGGATCACGCACCTGTGTACCCATGATGTGGACACAGGGGACAGTCCGCCAGTAACAACCAAGTCTTACCGGCTGTCCGATAAGGTCAAGGCTAGTATCCAGGGTGAGGTTACCAAGATGCTAGAACTGGGGGTGATTGAGCCTTCCAGTAGCCCTTGGGCTAGTCCGGTGGAGTTAGTACCGAAAGCGGCCCCACCGGGCACCACACCAGAACTTCGGTTCTGTGTGGATTACCGTGGACTCAACTCAGTCACAAAGACCGACGCTCACCCGATCCCTCGGGTGGATGAGCTCATTGACCGGCTGGGAGCAGCCCGGTATTTGAGTACCATTGATTTGACATCAGGCTATTGGCAGATCGCCATGGCGGAAGGAGCAAGGGAGAAGACTGCGTTCTCCACCCCCGAGGGCCACTTTCAATTTCGGGGGATGCCCTTCGGGTTGAAAAATGCTCCAGCCACTTTCCAGCGGTTGGTGAACCAGGTGCTGTCTGGCCTAGGAATGTATGATGATACAACGAGTACCATCACAACGCGGTATGTTACATCGCGGCCTTGACAACGCAAGTCGTTACATCGACTTGCGCTGGAGGGTGCTGGATTTAGGAATAGTGTGAATTACTATTCCAACTCCAGTCTACGTACAGTAGGGAAGGTGTTGGAATAGTAATTCACACTATTCCTTAGTCTAGAGCGCCCTCCAGTGCAAGTCGATGTAACGACTTGCGTTGTGAAAACCACGATGAAACCATACCGCGTTGTAATGGTTTCGTGGTAAAGGATGTTTCCCCTGGCCTAGAGGCCTTCTCTGCTGCCTACCTGGATGACATAGCTGTCTTCAGTAGCAGCTGGGAGGACCATCTGGAGCATCTCCAGGAGGTGCTACAGGCTTTGCAACGGGCTGGTCTAACCATCAAGGCCAGCAAGTGCCAGATTGGACAGGGATCTGTCGTGTACCTGGGACATCTGGTGGGCGGAGGTAAGGTGCAACCCCTCCAAGCCAAGATTGAGACCATCTTGGCCTGGGAGCCCCCAAGACCCAAACAGAGGTCCGAGCTTTTCTCGGCCTCACGGGATACTACCGCCGGTTCGTCAAGGGATATGGAACCATCGTGGGCCCATTGACGGAATTGACTTCAAAGAAGCAGCCACGCAGAGTCATCTGGACGGCTGCCTGCCAGGAAGCCTTTGAGACCCTCAAACGTGCAATGTGCACCGCACCGGTGCTCAGGACTCCAGACTTTGGACGGGAATTTATCGTGCAGACAGACGCTTCTGAGCATGGCATAGGAGCTGTGCTCTCGCAGCTGAATGACGATGGCCAAGACCAGCCAGTGGCCTTCATTTCCCGAAGACTACTCCCCGGGAACAGCGGTGGAGTACCATCGAACGAGAAGCCTTTGCCGTGGTTTGGGCTGTAAAGAAGTTGAGGCCATACCTTTTGGTTATCACTTCCTGATCCAGACCGACCACAGACCCCTTCGCTGGCTCATACAGATGAGAGGCGAAAACCCCAAATTGTTGAGGTGGTCCATTTCCTCCAGGGGATGGACTTTCGGGTGGAACATCGACCCGGTGTAGACCACGCCAACGCTGACGGTCTCTCCCGGTTTTCCGCCTTAGCGACGAGAACTCCCTAGAGGTTGGGAAGCTCTCCCCTCTTTCGGCTGGGGGACGCGTGTTAGACCTGTCAGCCCTAGGGTGGTCTTGCCCTGTTTTTTTCCCTTTTGCGCCTCCTTTTTACCACCATATTTTTACTGGACCTAGGTCTCCGGGCGCCTTGCCACTGCTAGCCAGTGCTGAGGTGCAGGTGCTCTCTCTCACTCAAGATGGCTGCCACAGGCCCCTGCTACTGCAGAGGGGCCTTACACGCATACACACTAGTAGCCAGGGTCAGGCTGGGACATAGGGATACAGTATCCATTCCGTCCCCGCCTCTGGGCCACATAGCCAGGCATGTAGAAGGTTCCAGAACCTTCCGGGCTGTGGGAGGAGTTATGTTTTGCCGCCTTTGGGAGAGTCACCTGACCTAGGGGTATAAAAGGCTTGGAGGGAAAACTTTCTAGTCAGTTGATGAGGCACCACTGATCCTGGGAGAACCTCCGCCGGAGTATAGGCTTTAGGGCCTAGGGGGAGACCTACACTACTGCTGCTGACAGGGCTGAGGCCCTGCTGTAGTAAGATAGCTGAGGAACGCCCACCACCCACTGACCTTGCCCAGTGTGAGGGGACCCAGGGAACCACCTTCAGCGTGCGGGGAGGAACATCAAGCACTCCCAGACCACCAACTCATCCCCCTCATAAGAAGAAACTTCTGACAAGAAACTTTGACAAGAAACTTATAATAAGAAACTTCTGACAAGAAACTCCTGACAAGAAGCGCCTAAGAAGCAACCAATCTGGAACAGTCGCAAGACACCTTAATTTGAGGAGGCCTGACCGTCCAGCCAGGCCTGAA
Organism: Calotriton arnoldi; assembly: GCA_963921515.1. Classification (NCBI taxonomy): domain Eukaryota; kingdom Metazoa; phylum Chordata; class Amphibia; order Caudata; family Salamandridae; genus Calotriton; species Calotriton arnoldi. The sequence goes on from CAWUFW010001370.1 coordinate 2,041,032, forward strand.
GCCTAAACTGCCCAACTGGGGATCACCAGGTAAAGCGCCGTACCCTGAAGCGCTAGACCTTCACCCCCTAACTATTCCTGCCTGCTGCTGGGCTGCCCCCAAGTACTTTTCCAGTCAGCCCTGCCCACAGGCTGCTGGTGCGCCCTGCGTTCTGCCTCCCCTCAGGTCACTGACCTTGTGAGGAAATCACTGCTGCGGCCGCCGCCGGGTGAGGAGAAGTGCCGTGTGGTGAGGTGCGCCGTCGCGCCCTCACCGAAGGGAGCGCTGAGGTGAGGGAAGCCCCTTGAATAGATGTGGTGAGGTGCGCCGTCCGTGCCCTCACCGAAGCCTCTACAAATTGCCCCAAATTATTGCCACAGGGCCCAGGGCCCCACCGCCGCCGTCGCGGCCGAAGAAATCACCCCCGCCGCCGTCGCAGCCGAAGAAATCACCACCGCCGCCGTCGCGGCCTAGCGCGACCAGCGAGGCCTCCAGGCCCCGCCGACGCCGTTGCCGCGCAACCGGGGACGCCGGCCGCGCCCCCAGGAAGGCCGCGCAACGATTGGGCGCCGGCTCCCGCCACGCCCCCAGCGCCGACGGAGGCCGAGGAAGAGCCCCGGCCGTGCAGAGGGAGACGGGGAGCCGGCCGGAGAGGACTGCTGGCTCCCGCTCCCATCCCCAAAGTCCCTGAGCCCGCGAAAACCACTCACCTGATCCCGGGGGCCGGAGGAGGGTGATACCGGCCCCCGCAACGTGCCGTACAGTCACTCCCTGATCCCGGGGGCCGGAGGAAGGTGATACCGGCCCCCGCAACTTCCCGTCATTCCGGCCAGAAGGCCGAGGTACCCCGACCGGGCCCCGCCCTCCAGAACACGGGCCGGGCCTGGGGAGTGCCAGTCGCTAAAGAAGCGCGACCAACGAACAAGCACCAGGTGAGCCCAGGAGGTCCCTAGGGCCCACAAAAACGCCACTGGGGGCCGGGGGCCACCATTAACCCCTAAAATTAACTGTGTTACTTTCCCCATGAGGCGAGGCCCCGGAGAGGAGTGGGCCTAGCCTGGAGTTAACCCCTAAGGGACATAGAAGCCCCAGGATACAGGACATGTTGAGGGGTTGCACACAGTATTTATTAATTTATTGCAGATGCCTATTGTAATTACTGCCTAGGCCATGCTTTTAACTGCAAAGTCTTTACCACAGGGGGAAAGTGTTTAATTGAATTGAGCTGAAGTTTACACCGCCAAGAGTTGAAGTGTTTTATGTTACCGGTGTACTGGAATTGCGACGCCCACTGTACTGAATGTGGGTGCGCCTAGATTAATGCAGGCCTATTGAAATGTAAAGTGAAAAGCCTTCTTTTAAGTAATTGAATATGCTAAAGTGAACTGTATGTTTAGGCCCATGTTTTATTAACGTACCTTGAGATCATTATTAAGTGCTACGTTTAGGAGATAATTCCTGCGGCCTCTTAGGGGCCTACAATGTTGATGAGCTATGATGCTTTATTTAAAATGTGCACCAGTTGAGTAATGAAATGAATTTGAATGTAGATCTGAATTAATCTGCCTCATCTGATGCTAACTTGATTTATATATAAAAGATCTTGATTTTAAATACAAAAGCCTGGTGTGGTGTCATGTTATTGCGTTCGCATTCCTGAGTCAAAGTAAGAGTGTGCTGCACAACTGCCTTACACATTGCCTTCGCGTGCTTTCCCGCTTCGCGCCATGCTACCGTGGTGGACTTGGTAAACCCGGTTCCAACAGTGTAGAAAAAGAATTTATAAATTCGTAGAAGATCGACGAGTGGAGATAAAAAGAAAATCTGAATCACAAATAAAGATATCCCCATGGGTGCACAGGGAGGGTGAATTGAAAAAGGGGGAAACACATGCAGCTATGGCTCTGGATTGGCAACATAGAGGGATATATTGAGATGCAATACAGACCATAACAATAAATTCGTAAGTTCCAGTGAATGTGATCATACCTTCCTACTTGTAGGAGGTTGGGGAAAACATTTAGCAGGGGCAGATCCTGTATTCCCAGGAGTCTATTACATTTGTGGGAGGAATGCTTATTACAGGTTGCTAAAACAATGGTATGGATGTTGCTATATGGGAATAGTATTTCCAAAAATGTATTATGTAAACGAAAACAGTGGAACCAATGAGAAAAGAGACTCACATTTAAGAAGAGGAATTAGTGCTGCTGAAATTATTGGGTATATTTTTGGAGCTATAATACCCTTAGTGGGTGTAATACTAAATTCACACAAAATTCGGAAACTTTCAACTGTAGAAGATCGGCTGTCAACTGATACTGCTGGTGGATTTCTTGTTATAGATAGAGAAATGGTTGCTATCCGATCTATGGTTTTACAAAACCGGCTTGCTTTAGATGTACTTCTAGCAAAGAAAGGCGGAGTCTGTCGCATGTTAAAGGTTCGACAATGTTGTGCTTATATCCCTGATAAAAGTAAAGATTTGCAGGGATATATTAGCAACATTACTAATTTAGGGATAGAACTAACAGAGCTAAAAGCTGATGGTGCTTGGGAAACTACTGGGAGGAGGTCTAGTGGGAAAAATACTGACACCACTAATAACTATTGCTATTGGTTTAATAATCATAGTAATAATATACCGTTATTGTAAATGTAAAGGAGTTGAAGAAGAAACTAAAGGAACTAAAAGAAATAGAGCAGAAATTGAATTAGAAAACAGACAATGTGGATATTATGATGACAAGAAAAATTTGGAACAGGCTAGATTGAAACGAATTAAGACATCTGCATTCTAAGGTGACATCAGAATATGATCAGATGATGATAAGATAAGATTGTGTGATGTTATGTTATGTTATGTTATACACATTTATAGAGCGCATGGCTGCCCCAGCAACAGGGCGTCCCAGCGCCATCAAAGGGGGGATTGATGGAGCGTAGATATTATCTGACGTCTACCTTTATCAATTCTCACCTGTAAAGATCATTACAAAAAAATATTTCTTGATGAAGACCTATTAACCTGCTAAGTCGAAAAACTTGAAAAATACATGCTCATCGGAAAAGCATGCAGTGTTCTAAAGTGAAGATACGAAAATGTAAACAAAATAAAGAGATACAACGAGAACTTCACATGCACATATTTACGTGCTGTGAGAAAATATAAAAATTTTAACATAGAGAGTTTTGTGATAATAAAACTTAAATGTGCATCTTACATGAAATATATACATACATAATGAAGTTTTTGAAATGCAAATTTGCCTAAATTAGAGAGGTCTGACATAGTGCAGATCTGAGCTTTGTAACGTTTAAATAATATAATAATAATAACACATGTATTTGAGAGTGACACATTAATAATTCCCTTTGAAAATGATATCGTACAAATAATGCTTAAGAAGAAATTTTTAGTAGTGCCTATAATATAGATATGTAGTACCTGAAAGAAACTATAACTGCCATAATGGAGAGAATTTAAATGAATTTATGAATGTGTGATATTTATAATAAAATTAAACGGTAATAATTCAGCTAAATTTCATGTAGGCCTCAGATGCTTCTCGTTTCCCTGTGTTAATGTAAAATCATGTGAGACAGTCACTTAAGCCCTATGAGAACTTTCTGCAAAGTTTCATTTCTAACAATGGACTCACTTCTCGCTAAGAAGCATATTCAATAGAAATGTAACAGTATTGTTGCAAAGCCAGGGAAAAAGCGCCTGGGAACGGACGGATTGTGAGCAAAGTAAAGTTTCACCCACTTCCATGGAAACGACGAAATGAGAACACAATTGAATGTAATGGATCCTAATGAAATTTGTAAAAACACAACAGCCCCACTATGAGTGACCAATGAGAATCCCATGGACTGATGGAATTGATACGTTAAGGGGTGTAGACCTGGAACATTTGGAGGTATAATTGCCCCATCGGAGGAGGAGTCGGGGGCTGTTTGTCATTTTCCTTTCCTGCCTGACATGCTGTCGGACAGACCTTTGATCCCTATTGTCTTTTCTATGCCCCTTCCCATCCACACTGGGTGGAATAGACTTTAATGAACTGAACTAAATCTAACTTCGACCTCGAATCCCGCACTTTGCCGGCTGGTAAAGTGTGCAGGGAAATAAACTTTCAGCTGAGCGGTTATCTGACTCTGACTGTGGCACATGGTGCGGCAGATCAGACTTGACCAGATCTCACTGAGGACGAACTTAAAGCAATTAGCTTTGCTTTGGTTTGTGTGATTAATAACTGAACCTCAAATTTATCCTGTTTCTCTCCACAGAGGATTTTCCAGCTGCCTAAAAATGCTCTGTTTTGTGTGTGAGGCTACTTGTAATAATATCTTGTCATTAAATCTGATTTGAAATGTAGTTTCTTGACTTGTCTATGCAATACAAGGCATTAGATAAATGTTTCCTATGAATTATCTTTATTGATTCTGTCTCCTTCTTTTGGTCATTTTTCTTGTCTCGAGGCATTTATATTTGTGGCTGAGAAAGGTTTTGAATTAGGTTGGAGGTAACAATTATTTTATTCCAGGTCCTCATAGAATAATTGTTCTTGTTTCCTAGTATTTCAGTCACAGTCAGCTCAACAAAAAGATCCATCGGGGGACCATGGTTTGTAAAAATTGAAGAAATGATTGCAACTATTGTGAGACAGTGGGTAGTTGAGAAAATGGGCCTAGTAAAATAAGATTTGTTAGAAGGGTGAAGACAAGTTTGGCAAGCTTCGCGCTGCGTCAGCGGCGTTAGCCTTGTTGGCTTAACGCCACGCTCCGCCACTTCTGAAACGCAGGGCTGCACCGTATTTACAACAATACGGTGCAGCCCTGCGTTTCTCCCTGCGCTGGCGCTAAATTTAGCTGCCAAGAGCCAACGCAGACACCCTTGCACCATAGTGCAAGGATACCTGCGTTGAGGGGAAGGATTGTTTATGTGCAGGAAGGTGTCCCTTCTTGCACATATACAATCTGAAATGGAGTTTTGTAACTTCTATGTGTGCTGCTTTGTGCAGCACACATAGAAGTTGCAACTCGTCATTTTTTTAATGATTGTTCATGTGCAGGAAGGGACACCTTCCTGCACATAAACAATCAATAGCGTTTTGCTGTTTCTTTGTGTGTTACACAACGCAGCACACACAGAAACAGCAAAAACGAGGAGAAATAAAGCATTTCTCCTCGTTTCGCCAGGGTAAGACCAGGTTTTCCCTGGTCCTAATTTTGATGCTACCCCATATTTACGCCACGCTTGTAAATATGGGGCAGGGCCAAAATCAATGGGTGTTGCAGTAGAACGCCCACCACAACACCCGTTGCCCACCCCTTTCACGCTAAGAAAAGTGTGAAAGGGTGCCTTATTTACAAGGCTGCGTTAAGCCATGTTAAGTGGCTTAACGCTGCCTTGTATATAAGGCGAAGCCCATATCGCCACAGGAACATCACCAAGGGGCATATTTACAAGCCCCTATCGCCACCATAACGTCACTTTTTTGGACGTTGTGGTGGCGATACAGGCTTTGCCCTATTTACAAGGCACCGTTAAGCCACTTAACGTTGCTTAATGCTGCCTTAAGGCCCCCTTTCACGCTACACCTAGCGTAAAAGGGATGGCAATGGTGTTGCAGTGGGCATTCCACCGCAACACCCATTAATTTTAATGTTGCCCCATATTTACAAGGGTGACGTAAAGATGGGGCAGCGCCAAAATTAAGACAAGGAAAACCTGGTCTTAACAGGGCTCAAAGAGGAGGAATGCATTATTTCTCCTCTTTTTTGCTGTTTTTATGTGTGCTGCATTGTGCAGCACACATAGAAACAGCAAAATGCCATGCATGGTTGTTTATGTTCAAGAAGGTGTACCTTCCTGCACATAAACAATCATTTTAAAATGACGAGTTGCAACGCTCATGTGTGCTGCACAAAGCAGCACACATAGAAGTTACAAATCGCCATTTAAGATTGTTTATGTGCAGGAAGGGTCACCTTCCAGCCCATAAACAATCATTCCCCACAATGCAGGCACCCTTGCACTTTGGTGCAAGGGTGCCTGCATTGGTGCTAGGCAGCTACATTTAGCGCCAGAACAGGGGAAACGCAAGGCTGCACCGTATTGTTGTAAATACGGTGCAGTCCTGCGTTTCAAAAGTGGCAGAGCATTGCGTTAAGCCAAGAAGGCTAACTCTGTGCGCTGTCACTTCTTAGTAAATATGCCTCTAAAAGTGACGTGCCTGTGGTGATAGGGGCTTGTAAATAAGCCCCTAAATTTTAGGAGTTGTCTTGCAGCTGCATTCTTCATTGCTTGTAGATTTCGACTTGCACAAGGGAGGATCTAGGTATATGTTAACCACAAAAAGCTGCTCCTAACTTAATGACTACTGTGAGATGTGGGTTACATTACGAGTGAAGACATCTCATAAAATGTAACGGACTGGTCTCACACACCACCTGGTGTCATGCTTCATCATTGACCAGTCCTCGCCCTCTAAAACCTTGGTTTGATAGAGGGCGGGCATTCACCTGACGACAGGGATGCACTTCTAAACTAAGTGGGGGCCCTTAAAAAGTGAGTGTAGTTAAAAATCATTATAGTTAACCTTATTGTGTTTTTAATGTGAAGGGTAACTATATGATATTAAAATCAAAAGACGGTGTATGGGGGAATTAATGTCCCCTAACCGTTGCGTGTGAGGTCAACATGTTTCTGCCGTGTTGGCCCAGTTGGGTCCAGGGCATTCATCAGGACCTAATTAGAACATGAAGGGCTCCGTTCTTACCAGCTAGTAGTAAGAGAAAACCACTGTGTGGGCGTGATAATTGTCACTCTCCACAACTTGATGGCTTCTAAGTTCAAGCCCTAAATATCAGAACTACTTGCCCCATGGAAGGAGGGGAGGGGAAACCCCTGTTGTCAAACCTGCTTCAAGGAAAGTTTCCCATATGGTTCCTAGGCGACTGCTCCCGTTCCTCCCCTGATATTTAGGGCTTGAACTTAGAAGCCATCAAGTTGTGGAGAGTGACAATTATCACGCCCACACAGTGGTTTTCTCTTACTCCTAGCTGGTAAGAACGGAGCCCTTCATGTTCTAATTAGGTCCTGATGAATGCCCTGGACCCAACTGGGCCAACACGGCAGAAACATGTTGACCTCACACGCAACGGTTAGGGGACATTAATTCCCCCATACACCGTCTTTTGATTTTAATATCATATAGTTACCCTTCACATTAAAAACACAATAAGGTTAACTATAATGATTTTTAACTACACTCACTTTTTTATGGGCCCCCACTTAGTTTAGAAGTGCATCCCTGTCGTCAGGTGAATGCCCGCCCTCTATCAAACCAAGGTTTTAGAGGGCGAGGACTGGTCAATGATGAAGCATGACACCAGGTGGTGTGTGAGACCAGTCCTTTACATTTTATGAGATGTCTTCACTCGTAATGTAACCCACATCTCACAGTAGTCATTAAGTTAGGAGCAGCTTTTTGTGGTTAACATTTATTGTTGGAGGCTGCTAGCTCCTAAAAAAACCCTGCGCCTCTTGTTCCCTTCTCCACACAGTGTGGAGCTTATGTGGTTTTCAGGATCTAGGTATATACCATTGACAATGTCTTGATGGGAGTGTACTACGTTTATTGTGGCTTGTATCCTATGAGCAACACATAGATAAGGGAAACTTCAATGGAACTATCTCATTATGTAAAATGATCCACTTGTAATATGATACAGTTGAGGCATATAAGGTTAGAATCCATACTCACCCTTAGATTCCTCACTTGAAGTGATGTTTTGGAGGTCAGCCAAACTCTTTTGCTAGATGGTGCATGAGTGGTAGGTAGTTAATTTACCAAAAGCTAGTGCACCTTGGTCCAATTCACAAAAGCTACGTAAAGTAGTACGCACTCCAAAATGCAAATCAGAAATCCACGTCCAGAGAAGTCCTCCTTTGTTCTCTGTACAGACATCTCCACCCCAACGGCAGACCTCTATGTGAACGTAGGAATAGAATTTAGTAGTAAATATGGGCAGGACAAGGGAGAGTGGTGGTGTGAGAAGTTGGCCTGGTATATGCTGTTCACTAATTAAAGTGGACACCTTGCACCAGGGCAAATCGACTCTTATGGTAGATAGGTTTAAGACAACCTTTTAAAGAAAGCTATCCTAGTGGTAGCTGTGGAGAGCAGCCTTCAGGCTAAGTCTCGGAGGAATGTAAAGCAGCTTGTTTTACCATATAATCTCTTGAATCACCAAATGAAAAGACACCACACAGGTATATATATCAAATATATATGTATTTATTTCTAAATAACTCTCTACTAATCTCTTTATGAGATTAGAAGACAAACATATGCACAAATCAACGTTTCACAATAAGTTAAGCACAAAATATGGCTGGGGCCCTAGGGGCGTACCAGACCATATACTAAGTAAGAGACTTAGGGACAACGACTTGCAAGGAGACAAGGCCTAGGGCCTTCAGAAGTGCTGGGGCCTCACGAAACCACCCAAGGCAGGTAAGTAAAGGACCCACGGGGGACGCGTGCAGTGTGGATACACAGGCGCGAATCGCCGTTAACTTCAATGGGGCAAGTCGCGGTTGGAAATAAAGAGTTTTAGGATACTTCGGGAGAACCTACAAGCAAGTCACTTACAGGGTAAGTAGTTCTAGGGCCCACACCCACAGGAGCACCGTAGTGCTGGAGTTACCTCACCCAGGGAAGCCGGGTGCACAGGTGTCCTTTGGTGTCGGGTCGCGGCGTCGTTTTCAATGGCGAACAAAGAAGACTTGCTGCTTGCGGGAGCTGAAGAAGTGTCCGGTGGAATCCAAGCCTGGATTCTGAAGAAGGATGACCTGAAAGCAGAGGGGACAGTGTTCAAAGTCACTTGGCAGTGACCCGGGGCAAGGAAGATGGATGCCCACCGTCGTCGGTCGCTTCAGGTCGGTTGCAGGTGCCTTGACTCTTCAGCCACGTGGTCCAGGAGGCGTCGACGACGACCAGGAGCTGGATTCGGTGTGTCCCTTGACGTCTGCAGCTGACTGCGGTGTCGGCAACTCGATCGGAGCCAACAAGCCTTGGCAGCCGCAAGTCTCGGGGAGATGAAGAAAAGTCGATGGCGCAGACCAGCAAGGTCTGAGGAACTCACCCAGCGAGGGTAAGTCAGGGCAGGCCTGGAGCAACCAGGGGAGCCCTTTGGTTTGGTTAAGAAGTCTTCTGGGGACCCACAAGCCAGCGGGCAAGGGATCGCGAAGACACCTCGGGCGGAATCACTCAACAGGGGCCCACGGTCACTCGGGACGGTGTAGGCCTCTGATCTTCGGAGGGATTCCTGCTGGAGGTCGGGACCACACGTGGTCCAAAGCACAAGTTCGTAGAACGTTGTGAAGGGGTTGCACTCGACAATAGTGCACGGTACCCAGGGGTCGCGGTTCCTCGTTACTCGTGGGGTCCACTTGCCTCAGCTTCGCTGGGGACTCACGATGGCCTGGGAGAGGTCAGGAAATCCACTTCTTGGGCTGCAGGGACTTCGGACTCTGGCGGGAGCGGCGTAGTTTGCGACCGTCGTTGTCGTTTTTGGTACCTGCCAAGCAGGGGAGTCACTCCTTGACTCCAAGGGAGATTCTTCTGTCTTCCAAAGGTAGTGGAACGTCGAAGGGCCAGGATTCTTCTGTAGAGCGTCGTCCAGGGGTTATCTGCTTTGCAATGGCAAGGTTCCCCTCTTATACTAAAAAGAGGGGATGGACTAGCTCTATGACCCCACCTATGGGAGGGTCAAGGGAGGGGGTGGCTACACCCACTTCCCTTTGTCCAGTTTCGCGCCAGAGCAGGGGCAGGTAGCCCCTGAGCTGGTTTGAACTGGCATATGCACAGAGGAGCCTTCTGCTCCCCCAGTGCAGGACTTCAAAGCACTCTAAGAGTGCACCCACCCAGCCCCAATACACTAAACCCTGTCTGGGAGGTGGTTACACCTCCCTGTGACAGGATGCCTATTGTTGGGCTTCCTCCACTGTGAGTTTCGGTCATCAGCAGGAGGGCAGCCCAGTGTCTGTGACTGGTGGCATCCATTTTGTGATGCCAGGGCTCTTTAGGATTCTACCGCGTTTCCACAGCAGGTACATGTCTTATCCCTCTAGAAGGGTGGAATGCTACCCCCGCCGCCAAGATTGGCGGGGGGTAGTATTCCAAGATGTTTGACACCAAACACGACATGTTTTGATGCAGCCATTCCAAAGTTAGCATTTACCGCGAGGATATAATGCACTTAAGAGTATATGGTTTAACCGCATCCACAAACAGCACCAGAGAATGGACTCTGAGAACTGCAGAGGGGCCCTGCTCATGCAGAGGCACCCCCTCACATAGAAGCCAAGCACCCTGCCCTCAGGATTGATAGGGCCTGCCTTAGGGGTGACTGATAGGTTTATATGTGTGTGCAAGAGAGATATAGGAAACCTATATCTCAGTGAGGGGTGCTAGCACCACCTCACCCAGGCTGCAGTAGCAGGCCTGTGGTGTCAGATTTAGACTGCTTCCCAGGGGTGGCATAACACATGCTGCAGCCCCTGGTAGGCCTGTGAAGTACCTATGCCCTTGGCACCTAAGGTACCATATACTAGGGACTCATAAGGCACCACAGTATCCAATCACTAGTGCACCTAGAGTGCACTCCATGTCGTTTAGAGAGAGCAGATAGACTGGGGCCCTGAATAGCAGGGTCCCAGTCCAACTAAGTCATAAACCAGCAAAACACCATAAAAAAAGTGGGGGCAACCATATAGTCAGATTCCACCTTCCTACAGGTGGGAAAAAGGGAAATCATTACTACTAAATGGGATGGGGTTAAGGGAAAGTCAGGGAGGGGTTTAGGGAGTTATATGCTAGCTAATACAAAACACCCACCCACATAAGAGTAAAACAATTTCAATTCACAAACCACACATTTAAATCTACTACCGTAGTACAAGTGACAAAACAGACTCCAGTGTACTCCAATCCTGTCTTGGAGTAGGTCAAGCACCACATATAGCCTACCACTGGTCCTGCAACACAATCCCAAAGAAATAAGCAGAGGCAAGCAGTAGCACTGACACATAGGGAAAAATATAAAATAAATACAGTTAAATAATATTTTTAATTAGACTTTATTAAAATTATTTCAAAATATATATTTTTTTAAAGTCTCGATTACTTTCTATAGAGCAATCTGTGATACTGTGGTGTAAATCTCCACAAACTGGCAGAAAGGTACTAATAGTTACTTTTCCGTCATAAATTCAGTTGTAGATGTCTCTACCCCATTATTTGATGGGGAGGAGACTCATAAGTCTACATCTAAATGCCAATCTACATATTGAAATAGTGAATTCCATCCATGAGAAGAATTACACCTGGGTGTAGTTGTAGGTCTACACGTGAGGAGAGCTACACATGAAAACTTACCTTTAGTAGGGCCTGCAGTTTTTAGCTTGAGGCGGGTCATCAGCATCCAGTTGTCAACACGTAGGAGGTATTGACCAATGGCACATGAATCAAAATCTGATTGGGTTTGAAGCTTTAGTATGATTTGCATGTCAATGGCATCATTTTAACAGTGGAGATTGGAGGAGGAGATGGGCTCCACTTGTGGGCTGAGGAGGCTCTTAAAGGGTCAGGGCAATGACGGATTGTTGAGAAAATCCAGCAATGGAGACAAAATGTGCAGAGCAGAAAAGGAGAAGTGGCAGCATGAGAGACCTGTTAGAAAGGAAGCAATTTGGTGAAAGTTAGTGCCTTGTATACCAATAATTTCAAATTCCTGCAGCAGTGGAGGATGACGGGCTCTGTCAAAGGCAAAAGAAAGCTCCAATAGCCTAAATGTTGTGACACTGTCTGAATCCACTGTATTCATATGTTGCCTCATGCTCAGTAGCGCAAACAAGACCGCGCTGTACAAGGGAAAATAACAGAGAATCTACACAAAGTAATACATGGAATCAAAGTGTGATATCAGAGTGCTGTACAATGGAAAATAACAGCGAATGTACACAAAGTAATACATAGAACCACAGGGTGATATCAATAATCAAGACTGTTTTGGGTAGCTGGGCTTTGTAATGCAGTATACCCATAAGTTGTGGTGAGCGAAAGATTGGTAAGAGCATAACTGGTAATGTCATAAAGATAAATGATAAAATGTCAAATAAGGGAAGCAACAAGAAAAGAGTTGCCAGGAGCACTTAGTTTCCAGGTGGTACGGATTAATCGCATCAGTGAGGAAGGAGACTATTCAATAATATAATGTTTACTTCTTTTTTGTAGAGGGTCTCTGGAGGAAGAGAGTTCCACATTTTGGGAACAATTCAGGAAAAGGTTTGCTTGTAGGTTTTCTTTTTGTCACATTTTTGAGGTTTCAGCAATAGGGAGCTTGAGCTATGAGAAGATCTATTCCCACCAGATAGAACCAGTTTCTGGGACAGGTCGCAAGGAATGTTGTGGTGCAGGGCTTTATGTGTCATGCAGGCAAAGGTGGTTGATCAGGACTCTTTGAGATCTGTTTTGTAGGAATGAGGAGAACCATTTTAATACAGTACTGAAGAGACCCATCCAGTGTCTAAGAGTTTCATGAGAATCTTGTGTTTGACCTTGTCAAACGCCGCTGATAGGTCAAGTAGGATTAATAAGCAGGACTCATTTTGATTGAGTAAACTTAAAGTGTTGTCAACAATGTGGACCATGGTAGTATCAATACTGTGACCAGGTCTAAAGCCAGATTGGCATTGGCCGAGGAGTTGGAATTGAGCAATGTCATTGCAGAGTTGCTGATGGACACATTTTTCCAAGAGCTTAGCTAAAGATGGGATGCTGGAAATTGGGCGGTAGTTGTTGGGATCGGAAAAGTCGGAGTCAGACTTTTTTAAGAAAGGGGTGGCCTGGCCACTTTTTAGACAGTCAGGAATGGAGCCTTGTGTAAGAGAGTTGTTGCTAATCCTGCTACATAAGGGGAGCAGGAGTGTAAAGTCTCATTGAGGAGTTTGGAGGGAGGAGGGTCATTGAAGTGGTTAAAGTATTTTATGGATGTCAATAGTTTAAAGATGTCATTTTCATCAAATCTCTGGAAGATGAACCAAGAGGAATTGTTTTAAGGTTGGGGGAGATGACTACCAGGGCATTCTTCCTTCAATATGGAGGTGCAATGTGGTAGGTCTTTAATCGATAAGCGTTTCACAGCATTCCGGAGATCAGTGTCAATTAGCTATGTTTTCTCAAAAAAAGAGGCAAATGTTTCACAATTTGATAGAGTTTTAATGTCTGACGTTGGGGAATTGCGTTTCCCACTGATTTGATTTTTGAGAATTTCAAAGAGTTTTTGGGAACGGTTGACGGCCGTATCTAGCTGTTGCAGAAAATATGATGATTTGGAGCTTCTAAGGAGCCTATTGTAAGCACTCCGTTTTTGCTGCAGACGTTTGAGGTTCATTGGAGAAGGGGTCAATCTCTATGCTCTTTCCACAAGTCTAAGGGCGCGGCATTCTTCATTAAGGCTACAGTTAAACCATGGGTTAGATCTTTTTCTCGAGACTCTCTTTATTTGTTTGGGGACAATGGAGTCCAGTATGTTGGACATACAGCTAAAATAGTGTTCTTTGAGGTCTTGTGTGTCAGACATGTCGGTGGGAGGGGACAAGAAATTGTGGCTAATAGCAGATAGCATTCCTGGGTTGTCTCTGAACCAATGTTTGATTTTCACTGGCGACCTTGGCAGGTGGTTGCCTTTTCAGCTATGGAGAAGGTGATGCAGTGGTGGTCGCCTCAGTCCTAAGGTAAAATAGAGTCAATTTGGATGGTCTTCTCTTTTGCTATGATTAAGTCTAAGGTGGCCCCTTTAATTTGAGCAGGGCTGTTGCAGGCTTGGATCAGGTTGAGGTCATGGAGAAAAGCCTAGAAACAGTTCACTAGCGGATCACTCATTTCCAGTGAATGTTGAAATTGCCTGGAAAAATCTGGTTGTTTTGTGGTTCATTGTTGGTAAATATGATCTCCATGGTTTGTTTGATGAAAGTATGATTATCTTCAGGAGGGTGGTAAAACCTGTGCAGTGTGCAAGTAGAGTTGTCATTGGCTGAGATATTCATCCTCAGATATTCGGAGGAGGATGTTGGCATAGTATGTGTAGTTCCCTGGGTCAGAGGGCACTAGGACCCTGCACCCGAATTGTGGGAGGGGGCATGAACCGGACACCACTTCTGGTCAGGGAGTGGGGAGGGCATTCCTGGGGACAAGAGGGCACGGAGACAGACATGCATATGAGCACCGGAACAAAGAAGAGAAATAAAGTATACCAAACCACTTACCGGTCTCCGCATGCTTACTGGCAAAGAACACGACAACTGGCGATGAGGAGGTGGGATTAGAAGTGACCAGTAAAAGCGCATGCCCCCCCGGCGACATCGAAACAAAGCCAGGGGCCCACCCTGGTCCGCCGACTACACGGAGCGGAAACGCGACGTCGGGAGTCCACCCCGGTCGCGAGGAAACTAAACCAGGAGCCTACCCTGGTCCGTGATGCCCCCAAAGAAGACGCGAAGTCGGGAGCCCACCCCGATCGCGAGGAGAGCGGAGCCAGGAGCCCACCCTGGTCCACGTGCGGGGGACTACAGTGACTTCGGGAGCCCACCCCGGACGCATCGAGGAAAGAAGGTGAGCGGAGAAGCAGCGGTGCACCCGGCCGTGACCACAGCCGACCGCCGACTGAACAGACATCCCCGAGCCTCCCGCGTGTAGATTTCAAGCTGAAATCTCGCGAGAGCTCGGCGGCCATCTTGAAGTCAGGCGGGAAAGCCAATGGGATGCTGAGAAAGAACCGGCGGCCATCTTAAGGTCAGGCCATTGAAAGTATAGCAGAGCAGAAACCTCGGCAGCCATCTTGGGGTCAGGCGGGAGAGCCAATAAGGAGCTGGGAAAGGCCTGGCGGCCATTTTGAAGTCAGGCAACACAGAACAAGGGCCCAAAAGAAGACAAAAGGAAGAAATAAAAGGAAATAACTACAACGGAAGGTGAAAGAAAGGAAATTAAGGAGAAATAAAAAGAATAACAAGAAAGAAAGCTGAAAGAAAGGAAAGTTAGTACAGAAAAAGAAAATAAAAGAAGAAACTGCGCACAGAGTAAGAAGAAGGTCTGCACAACAACAAAATGACAGAAGACGTAAGCGACAAGAATAGCGCGAACGCAATTTTCCGCAGACCACTACCGTTCAGCCTGTCAGAACCACAAACAGGCATTCGATGGGAAAGATGGATAAGGCAATTTGAATGATACATGCGTGCCAACTGCATGGCATACACAGATGACCAGAACATAGACTTATTCCTAAACTTCGTAGGTGATGAGGTCGAGGACCTGCTAATTACATTTCCCCAAGATCAAACAACAACATACAAGGGACTGATAAAGTGTCTCACAGACAAATTTGACCCGCAAAGAAACATAGACTTCGAGAGGTACACGTTCAACACCACGTGCAAATAGCAGAGGAGTCCCTCGACGATTTCACAACCAGACTGCGGAAACTAGTAACGTATTGCGAATTCGACAAGTTTGGCAACGAACAAGCGATACGACTGCGCATCATTGAAGGATGTCAGTCAGTGGAGTTCCCCGCACGAATTCTGAAGGAACCGTCTTCGCTCGAGAAAATACTGACCATGGCCCGAGCGGAGGCCAGAGCAACAACGCATGCAAGACAGATGGAATTGGGAAAGGCAAGAAGGGTGGAACAAGCGAACCGTGTAACTGGAAGTGTCAAGAAGAGAGACAACACACCGCCACCAAGAAAGAAGCAAGAAAGAACGTGCTATCGGTGCGGACTTGAATTTCCACATACCGGCGCGTGCCTGGCAATGGGCCACAGATGCAGAAAATGCAACAGAGAAAATCACTTTGAAGCGCCTGCATGAGTGGACAATTTAAAAGTGAGCGTGGAAGACCAGCAAGACCATGGACAGTGACGGGCAGATACGCAAGGCACATGGAAACAGAAAATTGCAGTCCCTCAGCTGAATCGGATGGAGCAACCGCGCCAGAGGCTGCGGAACAACTGTATCTGATGTCGGATGAACCAGTGGAGGACCGCACGCCAGAACACATTCATCTCGTAGAAAAACATCAGATCAAAAAAACAGCGACATTGAACATTGAAGTAGGAAAACACAGCACAAGCTTCGTATTAGATAGTGGAGCTACATGCAACATCATGTGCACGTCAGAATATGAGAAGATGAGGGTGAAACCGCCACTGTCACCGTCCACTGTTGATGTATTCACCTGGGGCTCGAGGAAACCAGTAGCGAACATGGGGAAGTTCACAGAGACATTAACTTACAAAGAAAGGTCAAGCAAAGAAGAAATACATGTACTACGAGGGGACATTCCAGCACACTGTCTGCTAAGCAACGTCACCGCACAGGTGATGGGGCTCCTAGCAATGACCTACAACATATCAGAAAGGCAGAACATTCTGAGGGAACATCCGGCCATACTACAAGGGCTGGGCAAACTAAAAGAAAAACAAATAACTCTGCATATCAATGAAGCGATAAAACCTGTGGCTCAACATCACCGAAGAGTGCCCATACATCTGCAACCACAGGTAGAAGAAGAGATACAAAGCCTGCTGGCTCAGAATATCATAGAGCCAGCCGACGGACCGACTCCCTGGGTGTCTCCAATAGTAGCAGTCACAAAGAAGAACACCTCAAAGATTCGCATATGCGTCGACATGAGAGTGCCAAACACGGCCATTGAGAGGGAAAGGCACCCTGGACCTCACCTAAATGACATGATCAGCTGTCTCACTGGCGCATGCTGATTTTCAAAACTAGACTTGTGCAAAGGATACCATCAACTGGAGCTTGACCGGCAATCAAGGTACATCACTACCTTCTCCACGCACATGGGCCTGTTTCGTTATAAACGACTTAGAGGCCTATTACGATGGCGGGCCCGCCACCGTAACGGTAAATGGGACCGACCGCCAGAGGTGCGGCGGTCCCGCTAGGCCAATTAGGATGCGCCCGCCACCCTGGCGGGCGCATTCTTGCCATTAACATTGCGGCGGGCGGGCGGTGCTGTAAACAGCACTCGCCACAATGTTAAAGGTGCATGTAGTGCATTGCAATGCACAACGTGACAGGCACCGCGCGGTGCCTGCCACCTTGTGTATGGCAATGAAGGGGGGTACCACAGGTACCCCCCAGTGTAGCCACCCACCCCCAAATCCCCCCAGGGGCCCCCAACGGGCCCCCAAAGCCAATCTCCGCAAGCCATTCCATGGCAGAGTCTCCGCCATGGAAATGCATGCACACCGCATGCATCATAATATGGATGGCGGTGCCTGCAAGGCACCGCCACCATATTGTGTGCCTTTTCCGCCCGGCCGGCAATCCGACCGGCGGAAAAGCGGAGGACGGTCTTTCCATCTGCCACGGTGCCCCTCGCCATACTTATATGGCGGGGGTGACACAGGAACATTTAGCGGGCTGATCGCCACCGCCGGGCCGGCGGTGGCGATCCGCCCGTTATCCTAATGGGCCCCTAAGTTTTAGAATATCATCAGCAGCAGAGATATTTCAAGAGATCATAAGGCAGGTAATAAGACCGGTGAAAAACAGTTCGAACTACAGTGATGACATCCTGGTATTCGGCCGTTCAGATGAAGAACACGACATGGCCCTACATGAAGTCTACACCCAGCTGGAACAAGCAGGCCTAACTCTAAATGAAGACAAGTGCGAACTGGGGAGAAATGAGCTAGTATTCTTTGGTCGCATCTTTTCAAAACAAGTATTGGCATAGCCAATAGGTCTCGCCTTTGGGACCTTATAAGAGATTATTAAGGTGATGTATTTACCTGTATTTAAAGGTGCTGTTTATGCGTTAACAACTTTAATAAAGCGTCCTCAATTTTAGTTTTTGTCCTGACACAATAATGAGGTAATACTATTGTAAAATGTGCTGCATTATGATGCATAATGCATAAGGCCTGTCCGCACTTATTGGGTAATTGGAAGAATGTGGTTAGTAGAGGCCTAAATTTCAAGGTACTGAAGGCACAAATATACCACTACTATTGACTCCTGAAATGGAAAACCCTTGTTAACAAATAAAGTACTGTATGCCCTGAAAAATGCTTGTGCTTAGAATAATAAATGCTGAGCAGAAATGCTATGCTGACTCTTACCTCCTTCCGTGCACGTTATCATATGCACACACTATTACCACATACATCACCAAATGCATAAGTCACAGTCATGAGCCACATTCTCCATTACATATAAATAAACGCACGTGTTAAAATGCACGTGACCAAGATATACATTACAAAAACAAGTCACGGCAGAACTCAGCATAACACATAGAAAAAAATGCCACAAATGTCATCACAAACACGTCACACTGTCACTTAACCACCACGACAATATCACATGCACACATCATCATAGTAAGGAAAGAAAATACATTGCACTGCATAACCCAGACAAAGTAAACTGCAGCATTTACGGGTTCTCAAGACGGAAGGGGCAGAAGAGAGTGAGACGGAAATAGAGGAAGAGTGGAGAGGCCAAGCGCTAATAATGCAACAGCCTGCTGTATGGAAATATTTTGCATGCCAGTCGTGACGTGTTTGTGATGTACAGTGAATTATTAATGTAACCACTTATAATTTCAACTGTTTCCTTTCATCTTTGGAAACTATAGAAGAGAAAAAAAGCACGAGGTAAAGCACTCAATACTCTTTTTGTAAAACACATGCGGAATAGAGGAAGAGTGGAGAGGCCAAGCGGGAGACAGTGAAGGGGCAGGTGGACGTAGTGTAAGGGTCGGGAGCATACTTCACCTTGTTGTGATTGACTACAACAGTCAACACACTGTTTTCAACATAGATCACAACAAAGAAATTTCATTAGCATCACAGCAGGCTGTTGCATTATTAGCGCCATAACACTTTGCAAACTTTGTCTAAACCTGCCCGACGCGCAGAGTGCAACATTATTGTCAGATCTTTAGGGGTGCAAAAGTGTAATTTCAGGGCAGAACAAATAACCTGGTGTAACAATGCGCATGAAACAAGGCTCCCAAGCAACTGTAAACACAACTGATCTTCTCATCTTTCCACAACAAGACAGATCAAGTATATGGTTTTTTAAAGCTAGTTGCTAATCATTACCTTCAGGCACCATTTTAACTGTGGGCAATTATTCCCCTGGGCACTGGGATAAATTACACTGATTTATGAATGTGCTGCTAGATCGGAGATATTTTGCATGCCAGTCGTGACGTGTTTCTGATGTACAGTGAATTATTAATGTAACCACTTATAATTTCAACTGTTTCCTTTCATCTTTGGAAACTATAGAAGAGAAAAAAAGCACGAGGTAAAGCACTCAATACTCTTTTTCTAAAACACATGCGGAATACACGTGCATGTTTTACTCGCTTTAAATAACTGTAAAATATTTATTATTTAAACGTATTTTATCTAGTTGCCACGTTTTTACTCGTACAGTGTGGAATACAGCTCATCTTCGGATGGACCGGGTGCCTGGAACCTCTGGAGCACCACACTGCAGCAGACGCTGCAGCAGAACACACAGCTCCAGCCAGCGCTGGGATTGGAAATAGCAGTACGTACCACAGGTAGGACTAGTGAACCATTGTGGTAGTAGCTAGCCCGGGGTGACGCCTGCACAGAGGAGCATCCTACGCATGAAGAGAAGAGCATAAGGGGGGAGATGCGACCTAACGGCCAGAGCTGCCGGCCTTGCACTGTGGAACGAGGTTCGGGTGGTGGCCTCGGCTCAACATCCCCTGTTCTTAGAAAAAAATGACTCGTCACCCGTGCTAACGAGAAACGAACTGCGCGATGTAACCTGATGCTTGTGTAAAGCGCTCAAATGTCCTTGGGCTAAATTTGCGCTATATAAAAAAGACTGGAAAAAACATAAAATTAAATCCAGAGCGGAGATATGCACATAGTGTGGCGAACATGTGTGGGTTGTGCATGTGTGCGTGCGTGTGAACAGTAACCACACGTTTGCTGTGTGAGATTTTAAAACAAGCTCAAACATGAAAGCGGGTGCCGCGCTAGGCGCCGTACTGTTACAATATCCCTAACACTAAATAAAGGAAGTAGTCCCTAACCAAACCCCTAAACATCTAGTAGCGAAAGATAACTGTAGTTGGTGCGCGCGCGCGCTTGGGAGAGCAGTCTGCTCATTTTCAAGCACTGCACTCGTGCTTGTGGCGCGCCGCTGCTCGCTCCCGCAAGATGGATGCCGCACAAGCACGAGTGTGTGCTTGAAAATGAGCAGAGCGACGGCTAAAGGCCCTCCTAGTCAGCGCATGCGCGCTGCGTAGGCGAGACCTAAAAAGGAATGAGGCCGGACCCCAGCAAAGTGGAGACACTGGAAAAGGCAAGACCTACAACAGAAGTAGCGGAAGTGAGGTCATTCCTTGGTCTAGCAAGCTACTGTGCTCGCTACATAAAAGACTTTGCCACAGTGAGCACACCTCTTCGGGATCTAACAAAACAGGGTCAGAAGTTTCTCTGGACGCAGGAATGCAATAGGGCATTTGAGGCCATTAGACACGCAGTAATGGCTGTAGATCATCTTGCCTATTTTGACCTATCGCTATGCACTGAGCTGACTGTAGACGCCAGCCCGGTAGGGTTAGGAGCGATCCTAGCACACCACATGTCTGGAAGAGATTCACCCAGGAAAATTGTCGCATATGCAAGCAAAAGTTTGTCGGACATCGAAAGGGCATACTCCCAGCCAGAGAAGGAAAGCCTCGCAGTACTATGGGCGTGTGAACACTACCACATGTTCATCTACGGGAAACCATTCACCATAGTAACAGACCATCAGGCCCTAGTAACAATATATGGCAATCCAAATGCAAAGATACCGCCACACATTGAACGATGGGGAATAAGACTGATGGATATTATTTCAAGCTCGTGCACAAGCCGGGAAAAGAACACAATACAGCCAACTACATGTCACGACATCCCCTACCGCAGACACCAGAGAACACATCAATTGCAGAAGAATGCCTCAATTTTGTGCTAAAGCAGAACACTCCTGCACCAATAACAATCGCAGAGCTAGAACAAGAGACAGCGAAGGATGCCACACTGCAAACAGTCAAAATGACAACACGACAGCAAAGATGGAGACACGTAAACTGCAACAGCACCATGGGAGAAGGAGTCAACAGGGAAGAAATGCTGGCATTCAAAAACATACACAAGGAACTCTCAGAGACAGAAAGAGGAATCATACTACGAGGAATAAGGATAGTAATACCAAATGCGCTACGTCGGCAGACTATAAACTTGGCACATGAGTCCCACAGAGGCATGGTAGCCACAAAAAAGATGCTAAGGGAGAAAGTATGGTTCCCAGGCCTGGATCGACTAGTGGAGAACACTATCATAAACTGTCACCTCTGCCAAATGACAGGACGACCAGCAAAGCCGGAACAGCTACAGATGTCGGAGCTTCCAAGTGCGGTGTGGACAGCGTTGGCAGCAGACTTCTATGGGCCATTGGACACGGGCAACTACTTGCTAGTGGTCATTGATGAATACTCCAGATTTCCCATAGTGTGACACGTCTCGTCAACATCAGCAACCACAACATTGCCGATACTTGACGACATATTTGCAGCCTGGGGTTCCCCACAAACAGTAAAGACAGACAATGGTCCTCCCTTCTCAGGAGAGGAAATTCATGGACTACCTAGGGATTCACCACCGGAAAATAACGCCTCTGTGGCCACAAGCAAACGGCATGGTGGAGAGGTTCATGGGGAACATAAAGAAAGCAGTCCAAAGAGCAAAGCTAGCACAGATCTCCATAGGACAAGCACTCTGTCAGATACTATGAGACTATGGAAACACACCCCACAGCTCCACGGGACGATGTCCAGCGGAACTAGTGCTAGGAAGGATAAGCAAGACAAGACTTCCCCAACTAGAAGCAAAAGCGCCACCAGATCACGACAGCATTGCAGTAAGAGACCAGGAGGCGAAAAACAAGATGAAAGTCTATGCGGACGCCAGAAGACATGCCACTCCATCGCACCTGAAGCAAGGGGATGTAGTATTGGTGCGCCAACGGCAGTCAAGAAAATCAGACAGTCCATTCTCGGATGAACCACTGACAATAACAAACATCAAGGGGCCAATGATAACAGCTGCGTCGGGCCCCTACCGGATCACCAGAAATAGTTCTCACTTCAAGGGACTAAAGACAATGGATGACGGCGGAGGAGACACAGCGAAGAACAACGAAACACATGAAAAAGAGGAAGTTATGGACAGCAAGGGAAGAAGGACACACCATGGTGAGAGACAAGAAGAGGGATCACAGAAGGAAGCGGAAAGAGCAAAAGGCCAAAAAGACTGATTGAGGAAATGTAACGATGGGGATCATCTCTCTCTCTCTCTCTCTCTCTCTCTCTCTCGCTATCACTCGCTCACAGTCCCTCATTTTCTTTCCACAAAGGGGGAGATGTAGTGACCTGGGTCAGAGGGCACTGGGACCCTTCACCCGAATTGTGGGAGGGGGCATGAACCGGACACCACTTCCGGTCAGGGAGTGGGGAGGGCATTCCTGGGGACAAGAGGGCACGGAGACAGATGTGCATGTGGGCACCGGAACAAAGAAAAGAAATAAAGTATACCAAACCACTTACCGGTCTCCGCGTGCTTACTGGTGAAGAACACGACAGTATGTGTCTGTTTTAGTGAGAGGTTGGTCTGATATATTAAAGCTAATCCACCGCCATGGCGGTCTGAGTGGTCCAGGTGGATGATGTCATGGCTGGGTGAAACTAGAATATCTAGAATAGTGGATGAGGATTCATTTAACCAGGTTTCGGTGAGAATTAGGAGGTCTAGGTCCAGGTTGAGTATAAGGTCCACTATGTCTGCAGCGTGTTTCATTTGCTGACCGGCAATTGAGTAGTAAACATTATAGGTACGTTTTGGTAACAATGCTAGATGAGTATGCAATGGGGACTAGTTTGAGGTACGCAGATTTTTTTTATTAACGCCAGTGTTTGGAAAGCGTAAGATAAAGTTCTATCATTCTGCTTTTTGTACACTCTGGGTTACTACATGTATCACACTTTTTAGATTTGTTTAACACATTGTTATTTGTTTGATTATGGGGGCGCCAGAGACAAAAGATCCAACATGACCACTTTAAAGTGAGGCATCTGAGACCAGAGCTAATTATCCACAGATATCCTCCTGTTAAAAAACCATCACCAGAAATCCCACCCAACAACAACAAGCAAAAGATTGGGGAAACCGGTGAGGTGTTCAGAAGGTGCCTGAAAGCTTTGTGCCACACTCAATGCCTGAGGCTTCTCCCTCCCTACACAGGAACAATGAGATGGGGCCTGGCTTTGGCCTGCATTGCCTGGGAGCATGGAACACACAGGTCTTAAAAGTGCATATGAGAGCACCTGGAACAAGCTAACCCTGGCACATTTGGAACCCAGCATTAGCTGGTGAGGAGAAATACTGCTTGCAGCATCCATGGTCTGATGAGTGTGGCCTGGATGCAGCTCAGCCATGAGCAGGGAAGAGAAAACATCAGCCCTGCAAGAACAAAAGAGCACCCATTTCTCGCCTAAAAAGTATGGGCTTGGCAGAGCGGGAGCATGGCAAGAACAGGACATGACTATGTTGTCACCTAGCTTCGAACAAAAAGGACATGCAACTGGGCACTAACGTCACCTTGAAAGAGCTTAATGCTGCAGACGCTGGTACAGAGAGCAAAAATAAAAACATAGTATGGTAGCATCGAGGGGCACTCATACATGCATGCCACTTCTACTAAAGAGCACATCATGCAAAGGGATGATGCTCTAGAACCCACTTCACGAAGAGTGAAAGCTTAGCTGTGCAACAGAAGCTAGATGGACTGGATGAATATGAGAAGGCTATAGGCTTGTGGTCCTGCTAACACTAAAAGGCAGGCACACATTATAAGAGGGCATAGGAATCCACAACTCTGTTCAACAAGAAACATACTTTTTGCCATGTCCCAGAAACATGGTAAAGTTTGGCTAGATATATAGTTTATCAACTGTCATCTGGACCGAAGGGAGATGGAAGTGGTGACCAAATTGGTAACCCCAAGCATTGACCTTATAGATTTACAGTTTTGTATTCTGTTACTACTTTATGGCAGGATTGTTTTCAAAATGTGTTAACTGAGTGAAGGGCCCCACTGACAAGTTAGAGATCAGTGGTGGGGAGAAGTGGGAATGTTCAGCTGACGCAAAATCTGCACAGCCACTTTATAATGGAAAAGTAGACTCGCAGAACGGACATCTATATGTACAACTGGACAATATAAAGGAGGTGAAGCCAAAAGGGACTTAGAAGAAACCCGCTGCTGACTTGGAATGTCAGGGGATTAAATAGCCCTAGAAAGGCACGAAAAGCAGTGGCCAATCTCGACAATCACAAAGTGAACATCTCGCTCCTTCAGGCGACCCACCTCCCTGCAGATAGTGATTCTAGCTTTACCAAGAAATGGAGTGCCTACATATACTCACATCATAGAGGAGTCCAGTTCAGACAGTTGTAACTAAAGCTGGATGAGGAGGCATATTACTTTATATCACAGGGTGTTTTCAGGAGCATTTCTGTGACATTGATCAGTGTATAAGGGCCCAACCTACACAAACCCTCACTCTTCCAGGAAGTCATAATAGGATGTACAGCACTAGACCACAGTTCAATCATTTGGGGTGGAGACTTCAACCTAACTCTGGACGCTGATTTAGACAGGACAGGTAACAGATTAGACGCTCATCTGGAGAAGAGTAGATATTATAGCATTTGACGCAACAACAGGAACTACTAGATATATGGTGAAGTAGACTCAAGACCGATAGAACATACACTTACTATTTGATAGTGCACAGTTCAGCCTCCACAATTGATTTCTTGCAAGGTACAAGAGGTATATGTGGTTGGACGAAAGACATAATACACTTGCCCTAGATGTACTCTGACCATTCGGGTGGAGTTGAAAATGCCCAAACACATGTGTTCGGGCCACACCTGGAGGTTTCAGCCGGAAGCGCTGTTGGATAAAGTGTTTAGGGAAGAACTCAGAGAGTTGATTACAGTATATTTTTAAAATAATGAAGGCACAATGGATACCTTTTTGACACTCTGGGAGGTATTCAGACTGTTGATTCGGGGTGTCTTAAGTCTATTCTCAACAAACTTGACAACTTTGTAAGCATACTGCGTGAGCTAGAACAGCAACTTATGTCTATTGGTAATGCTGAGGTTTTCTCTGAGATGCAGTGTAGCAGAATTCAAAGAAGAGACAGATAATGAGATCAAATTCATTAGCAACTATACTTCAGCTGTGATATATGGAAAGGGGGAACTCCCAGATCACGCATTAGCCAGAGTGATCCACCTACAGCCGCAACAGGGGACAGAATTGAGTTAAAAAACTAAGGTGATGAGACAAAACATAATCCTTAGGATATCATTGTTGAATCTGTAAAATGTTACACTGACCTCTATTCTTTGCAATCAACATCTAAACCCCAAGACGCAAACAAATATTAAGAAACAACCACCTTAGGGTGGTTAAACAGTGAGAATACTTAAGTGCCTCAATTAACATAGCAGAAATGAATCCAGTTTCAAGGGAATGAATAGTGGAAGGGTGTCAGGTAGTGAAGGGTTAACAGCTGAATTTGACAAGGAACATTTGGACATATTAGTGCCTTATCTGCTACAAATGTATGAGGAGGTATTAAATGGGGGATCACTGCTTCCAAGTCTGAGAAGGGTGGTAATGATCATGCTGCTAAAACCAGGCAAAACACCACATAACTATGAGTCATTTCGGCCTCTAGCTCGCGTCAATACTGACACTAAAATTCTACCCAAATTATTGCAAACAGGTTGTTATTACCATGTATGTCAGGCCTGTTCTTACCCATTCAAACCAGCTTCACACCACGAGAAAATAATTCACACATGCTTTTCTCATTAGTGCACACTCTTTGCCCATATATGAATGCGGCTGCCGTCTTGGTGGCCGCAGCTAAGGCATTCAACTCTTTGGACTGGAGCTTCCTCTTTACTGTGATGAGCAGAATGGGGATAGGTGAGGGCCTCGTTAAATGGGTGAGGCTCTTATACACAAACCTGGTGGCTAGGATAAAAGTTAATGGTATTATTTCAAACCCCATTCCAATACCTAATGGCACGCAACAGGGTGGCCCCACCAGCGTTGCTATTTGCGCAAGCAATCAAACATTGGCTAGCTTACTGAGAGAGTTTCACTCAGACAGGTGGGTATGCTGTGGCACATGCTATACTCTAATCTCCTTATATGCTGACGATATATTTTTGTTTGTTAAGAACCTGGAAGTGAATCTAGATAGATCTCCTGATACAAGTAAGCATTGACTAGAACAAGACGGCGATAGCTCATGTGACAGAATCTGTGAAGGAGCCTGAAAAGAAGTTACTACAATTCTGGTAAGGTGAATTTCTTTATTCAAACAGCAGAAGTCCAGAGTAACGACCGGCCAGAGCAACAGCAAAATACAACTGCTGTTCTGACCATTCCACATGCCACCATTCTAAGCTAGAACGGTAATGGTGGCATGTGCACTTATTTAAAGAATAGCACAAACTTAAAGCTACAAGAACCCCTAAACAAAAGTACAAGACCCAACACATCTTCCCCCTTAACCAACCAAACATGACAACATTATATGAAAATAAATCAAAGATAGCATCATGCAATGCAAGAAAATAAACTACCATTAAACTCAAAAATTTGTAGACATTAACATTTGACATAATCTTTTAACCAAATTGTAGGCTTCTTCTCTCTTACAGAGATCCTAGATTTAGATTCACCTTGACCAGAAATAGGATTATTGTGAGAAAAATCTACACCAACATTTCCAGGTGAATTCTGTTTGGATAACTTCTCCATGTTCCACCATTTGCCATCACTTAACTTAACCGATCTGTTCCTTATGAATGTGATTTGTTTAGAACACGAAAACTTAGAATGACCTTTGGTGATATGACCAGGTAGTCTTACCTTGACCCAATCACCTACTTTAAAATCAAACTGTTTTCTTCCTTTAATGGGCTCACTGGTGATATATTTACTTTGGGCTTTAACACAATCAGTCTTCACCAACTCACGGTTGACCTTTGGAACATTAAGATCTTGCATCCATGGCCTAACCAACTTAGATGCAGCTGATCTGCCCTTTAATAATGTGAAAGGCGAGACTTTTGTTGCATTAGGTGTGGTACGTAAAGCCCACAATAAATTGGAAAGTTCTTTCCTCCAGCCAAACCATTCACCACAGATAGTTAAATGCTATCTTTGATGACTCTGTTGCAGCGTTCCACTAAACCATTGCTGCGGGGATGATATAGAGAAGTGGTGATGTGTTTGATGCCCCAATGAGATAAAAAATCTTGAAACTCCTTGGATACAAATTGTACCCCATTATCCGTGACCAATTCAACCGGAGCACCTTCCTTTAAAAACAGAGATTGCAGAAAATTAATTACTTCCACTGTAGTTGCTGATTTCACAAATTTAACTTCAGGCCACTTAGTACCATAATCCATCAACACCAAACCAAATCTACTTCTCTCATCCAATACATACATTGGACCAATGATATCAAGAGCTAATTTAACCCAAGGTTTGTCAGGAACGGGAATCGCTTCAATAGGACTAGGAAATGTCATCTGAGATTTGTCACTGGTTGCACATGATATACAATCCCTTACAAAATGTTCCACAGAACGATCCATACCAGGCCACCAGAATACTTCTCTAAGTCTTCTCTTCATCGCTCTCATACCTATGTGACCTTCATGAGCAAGGATTAAGATTTTATTCTGAAGAGACACTGGTACTACCAACAAATCTGTTCTTTTAAGAATACCAGACTGCAGATTTAGTTCCGGGAAAACATGCTTAAATGAAGCTACATCTTCATGCTTGGGCAACCAACCTTTACCAAGCATCGAAATTACTGCTTGTAACAAAACGTCATCCTGAACAGCAGATTTCTATTCTTCTTCTGAAATGCATGAAAAATTTGAATCAACTAATGAAGCTACAACACAACACTCCTCCTCCTTCTGTTCACAAGATTGATCAATTACCAAAGGCAATCTGGACAAACAATCCGCAAAAATGTTCTTTAACCAGGAATATATTCTAAATGAAAATGGAACTCCATCAATCTAAAGTTCCATTTTGGCAATGCGAGGAGTGGCATTACCAGCTCCTTTGGTGGTAAGTAAATTAAGCAATGGCTTATGATCCATGCGAATAGTAAATTCAGAACCCCATAAATATTGTCTGAAATGATCCACACCCCACCAACAAGCTAAAGCTTCCCACTCTATAACAGAATAAGTGGACTCTGCACCTCTCAATGTGCGTGAAGCAAAAGCTACTACCTCTTCCTTTCCCTCTCTGACCTGTAGTAGAACAGCCCCTAAACCATATTGACTGGCGTCAGTGACTATAATGGATTTATCTTGTGTGTCAAACGGTTGAAGAGGAATGGCCATTCTCAGTTCTAATTTGATGGACTGAAATTCTTTTTCTAATACAGATGACCAAAGAAATTGTTGGTTCTCTTTCATTAATAATCTTAAATTGTGTGTCTTGCTACTACAGTTAGGAATGAACCTGGCATAAAATTCCAACATGCCGAAAAATGATCTCAGTTGATCTTTGTTTTGTGGAGAAGGAAAAGATTTTATAGCATTAACTAAATCTTCCTTAGGTTCTACACCTTTGGCAGTAAGTTTATAACCAAGATAATTTACCTCTTTGACCGCAAATTTACATTTTTCGGCTTTTAAGGTTGCACCACGGTCTGTTAAAATGGATAAAACAGTAGCTAACGTCTTGTCATGTGACTCTAAATCTTTACCATGAACTAAAATGCCATCTTGAAAACATTTTACATTTGGTACATTCGCAAAGATAGATTACATTACTCTTTGGAATACAGCTGATGCTGACGCCAATCCGAAAGGCATTCTTTTGAATCTGTATGCACCAATTGGAGTGACAAACGACGTAAGATGGCGACAGTCTTTCTTCAACGAAATTTGATGATAAGCTGATGACATGTCTAAGGGAGTGAAGACCTTGGCATCCTTAAGTGACGTTAGCATTTCTGTGATGTTCGGTAGGGGATGCCTATCCACCCATATCTTGTCATTCAGGTCTCTCAAGTCTATGCACATTCTGAGAGCACCATTAGGTTTCCTGGCTAAAACCACTGGAGAAAGCCATTCGGAGCTCTCTATGGGCTCAATGATACCTTGACTGCAAAGAGATTCAAGTTCATTAGACAATTCCTTCCTCGTGGCTAGAGGAACTCGTCTGGATTTGTGCACAATGGGTTGAATACCTTGCTTAAGAATAATTTGATGCGAAAAACCTTTTATTTTACCCAAAGTATCACTGAATACAGATGGAAAGGAAGATTTCCAATCATGGGAATCTACAGTGCTCACAGATGCAATTTGGTCTCTAAGCAAAACTTGTTTGGAACTATTGGGATCTAAAATGATTCCTAAATTTTTCTGTTCCAACCAGCCAAGAAGAGATGATTTATCTTCAGCAACATAGACAGTAGCAGTAGTAGAATGATTTTTAAATGTTAAAGTGCAATCAAATTCACCCAAAACTTGAACAGGCTTACCACCATATGCTACTGGTTTAATTAAAGATTTCCTCAAAGGAATATCAGTTAATTTGCACCATTCTTCAGGACCATTTAATGTGAAGAATGAACCTGAATCAGCCATCATGGAAATGTGATTACCATTTACACCAATTTGACAGTATGGTCATTTTACAGTATTAGGTTAAAGTTTTAAAACAAGAGATGCATTTTCAGAAAGACCTGAATTAGAGAATGTGCTATTTTGTAATGCATTATCAAAAACATTCTCATCATTTACCATTTGAGGTTTGTTCATCAAATCTTGAGCGGTACTCACAATGTTAGAGGAAGATTGAGCAATTTGTTCCATCATACTAGACAACATCATAATTTCATTACCATCCTCACTATCAGAATTCTGATCAGTCTCAGGTTTGGCTTCAATAGAAAGAACTTTTTTAGCGTGATATTTAGCATTGGAATAACTAGGTTTTGATTTGCAAACCTTGGTGAAATGACCTTTCTTTTTGCATTTAACACAAAATGTATCTAATGCAGGACAAAAAGGAGCATTTCCCAAATGATTTTTACTGCCACATCTATAGCACTCAAAAGTTTTGCGTTTGTCATTGTTTGTCTCTTTTTTACAACAGCTTTGTCAATGGCAAGAGCATGTATTTTAGTATCTAAAGCTATTTGATCCATATATATAGCTGTAGATTCCATATTTTTAGCTATTTCTAGGGCTTTGTCTAAAGTTAAATCTTGTGTAGTTAATAACTTTTCTTGAATCTTTTTGCTATTAGTTTTCTCAACTAATTGATCTCTCAACATTTCATCTTGAAATGTTTTGTAGTCACAGGTGGAAGCTAATACTCTTAGATCACTTACAAATGTATCAACAGGTTCACCAGGTAACTGTTTCCTCATATAAAATTTGTGTTTCTCCATAATAATGTTACGTTTCTTTTTAAATCTGGTGTCTAACATTTTTATGGCTGATGAATACTCATCAACAGCATCACCTTCACCCATGACTACAGTAGGAGGTAAATGTTTCAAAACTTTTCTTCCTTCAGTGCCTAAAGAGTGACGCAGCAAAGCACATTTTTTCTTTTGAGTAAAAACTTCAGCTTCAATGGCTTCTAAATAAGCCTCAAAACCTTCAAACCATAGCTCCCATTCTACAGAAGGTTGACCTGGAGTGGAAAGAAAAGGAGAAGGAGGAAGTACAGATTGTTGCATGATGCCAATTGGAAATACAATGCAATTAGCAAAATATCAATTATAATGAAAAACAATGTTGAAGAATTGCAAGCATTAGTAGATGTGCAAATAATGATAAATCAGATTAAATCTGTGCACATCAGCGATGTATAAACCTGTGTGCACGATGTACAAGGTCATAAAGGCACTTATTTAAATTTGTGCGAGTCAGGGTTGCAGAGATCAATTGTATGCACAATGCAGAACTTTACAAAAACCAAAATAGGCACTTATTTAAAGTTGTGCGAATCAGCGTTGCAGAGATAAGCTGTGCGAATCAGCGATGAATACTTAGCTGTGCGCACGATGACTGAGTAATCACAATCGATGTATGCCAGCTGATGAGACGAAGAACAAAGTCTCTTTAAAATGGCCACCAACAACGTGATGTGTTGCTCCGTGGAATTCGTTGCTAGGCAATGAAAATACACAAAAGTAGGAATGCTACGTGGAGAAGCGTCGGAATGACGTAGAGCAGGACACTCGGATCAACACGCACTGAGGAAAGCGCGAGAACAAACTCAGGTCGCGAGCAGAGCTCGAGCGGTCTGGATAAAAGAGTTAACAAAGTCACGAAACAGAGGAAATCCTACCAGACTCAGCTCAGACTTCGAGAGATGCTCCTTCGTACCTTCAACGACGCTCATCTGCAAAGATTTTTGAAGAACTGCAAAGTCAATAGAAACGGAGAACACGAACCGGTCGCGAAAAGTTCTCCTCAGCTACCAGGATGCTTCCAGCCGGTCCAGGGTCCAACTCCCGTCGTCGCCAGTGAAAAGAAGTTACTACAATTCTGGTTAGGTAAATTTCTTTATTCAAACAGCAGAAGTCCAGAGTAACGACCGGCCAGAGCAACAGCAAAATACAACTGCTGTTCTGACCATTCCACATGCCACCATTCTAAGCTAGAACGGTAATGGTGGCATGTGTGCTTATTTAAAGAATAGCACAAACTTAAAGCTACAAGAACCCCTAAACAAAAGTACAAGACCCAACAGAGCCCTAATTAGAATTCCCCTTGAAATGGTAGGGAACACTACATGCGTATATAATTCCACTGGGAGATGAGACAAGTCATAAGGGAAAACTATGGCATAGTAGTAGATAAAAGTAAGACAAAAGTAGGCATTGGATTAAGGTCTCACTCTCGACGGCTGGTTGCACTGCCATCATGAAGACAATGATTTTACCAAAGTTATTATGCCTCTTCCAGAGTATTCAAATTACTCTGACTCAACAATTCTTTGAACAGTTGCCATCATCCATGGTGAGAGTGGCTTGGGCTGGGAAGCAACCCTGAATCAAACTGTAAACACTGACATTATCATACAAGTTTGATGGCCTTGAAACACTCAAGTTTGAACTACATTACTTGATATAAAAGGTGCAATATGCATGCTATTGGTATTTCAAAGACTAACACATCCTACATCTGATAGTGGACAAAGATATAGCAAGCCTGTTGTATTTACATGCTATGTTGGTGTTCCCTGAGAGAAGACCAAGGAACCAAATAAACACAGTAGCCTGTGCTAATTAGGCCTGGTACAGACTTGCAGGATTTAGTGGAATAGATAAGATATTCTCTCCTTTGCTCCTACTGGAGAACAGTGCAGTGCTGCCATTTACTGCAGAGCTGGAGGTAATCCCTCCACTCCACATCAGAGAGATTCATAGGGTAAAAGATTTGTTTAAACAGAGAATGTTCATTACCCAACAAAGCTTTAAAGATATAGCCTATTGCAACCCATCAGAAATTTTCCTTTGCTTTAGGTTGAAAAGCACTGGTTTGGAGGTGTGTGTGTCATTCGGAATGGCCACTGCTGTTCATGATCATATCCACAACTACACCAATGCAACAGGTGTCCCGTGTGTAACTATGTTAGTAGGCTGGGATATGTAGGGAATCGCGAGGCAAGTGAGAGGCAGATTTCGGTGAAGAAATTGTGCAGTCTCATTTTGTTGCTTGCAAATGAGAGACAGCCCTGAAAGGCAGACTTAGATTACTGTACCATAAATTCTTGCATAGGTGCTACTACAACCCATATGGGCTAAATGGATTCTTTACATCTAAGGGCCTGATTATGAATTGGGCAGAGGGGTATTTGTTAGAGTTTGGGTACTCCCACATCCTAATTTTACAGATACAAGAACATTGGGCCTGATTTTTGTAAAATCGTGAGAGGATTGGGAGTGTACGGTGGGCACAAGCGCAGCCCACCCCTGCACAACCCCTTCCTACAGCATCGGTAGAGCACGGAACACTCTCCTTGCCAGCCTACAGCATGCCCCGCCATTGTTACCTTTGATGGAGCAGAGTAAATGAAAAATGTTTAACCCCTAACAAATTTTATAAATAATTAATAAATATGTTCGTTTAAATGTATTAATCAACAATGTATGTGAGGGAAGGGTAACACGCAAGTATGTGTGCTGAATAATCTATTTACAAATGTCTGTGTGTCTAATTATAACATAAAAATAATTGCGTACTAATTAAATAATAAATGCATGATTCGTGCTTCATAGAATATAAAATGTGACGTTGCAAAAACAATAGTGATGGTGAGTAAGGAACAGCTTAAATGTTGCTTTCTGCTAGGTAATAACTAATTGGGGTACGTAGAAGACGGGAGGGAAACGAAAAGGCTATGTTTCTCTATTTTAATTATGTTTTGTTTATTTCTAAATAGTGCTTCTAAGTCTAATCGAGTGGCGATATAAGATGGCTGCCGTTTATTAGAGTGCGCATGCGCTGAGAATTCACATGATGAGGGAGAAAAGTTGGAGAAAGACTGACCACGTGATGGTGCTGAATGGCTAGGATGCAAGAATGGTCAAGGCTGATGTGACCTATTTGAACTGATAATGTGCCGTGGTGATCAGCAGAGAATCGTGGGAAACAGTTTTAAGAGAAAGGACAATGCCTGCAGAGTTCTCGAATGTATCGAAAGAAGTTACAAATGTACTGATCGAAGCGGATGGAAACATGTCATGAACTGTGAGAAAGGAAATGAACATATGCATTCCAGAGGAACAAGCTGGATCCGGGAGAATTTGATTAAAACTGAATAATGAACGGAGTGGACCAATGAGAGAAAAGCGCGTTATTAATGTTGCAACAATTTAGTTAGCAAAGCTAGAATTAGGGTATAAGAAGGCCTACTCTTAGTGGGAGGGGGTCGTTCGCGCTTGCTTCCAGTATTATGATGAGTTTCTGATCGATCCTTTTACTGAGCGGGAGATGCTGAGAGACTGATAGATGAGACGGGTTGCAGTAGCTGATGCTGACGAGCTGAAGTTTCTGTTGCTGTTTTATTTTTCCAGTTGAGTATGAGAATCAGGTTATTTTTCAACTTTAAACTTAGGTTAGAAATCATTAGGCTAAATTAGGAAGATAGGCAGGTTAATTAGGATTTACCTCATGACAAAAATTTCCTTTCTGCAATAAAATTGATTTTGCTTAATAAATATTTGATTTAATAATGTATGAATAATTGAATAATAAAGTCTAAATTCTTTCCCATGCCTTTAAAATTATATAAATTTTGAAATTCTTAAAATCAAACGACTCAGTGATTATTTACTAAATGGTTGTGAAATTAGTAATTAGTTATTGTGATTTAGCTGGTCTTGATCACTATTAACTGATTTTCACTAGATGATCCATCGACAAAACAATGAGCAGGAATATCTTAAGGAATAACTAAGAAAGCGATAGGTTATGGTAATAAGGTATCCCGGCTCCTTCCAGCGGTACATCATGATATTTTTCCTTTCGTTTTTCTTTCTCCTAGGAGTATAGATTCGTAAAAGTGTAGAGGAAATCCAGGTGAGTCTGTGTGTGTGTTTGTTAGGCGATGTCATGGGCCCCATCGTCATGTGGATGTGAGAAATATAAGTCGCGCCTGGATAACCGATAAGTGACCTAGGAGAAATAGTTTCATTGTATCCGCTGCATCAGATTTCTTGGTAGCAGAGTTATGGTTTCTATAGATTAGTTTGGTGATTATTGATTATTGATTATTGATTATTTTATGACTAACACTATATGTTAAGTCGCGTTATGTTATATGTGAGTTTTCACGCTTCTGGGATGTAGGAAGTGGAACACGTGTGGCAAGAGAAGTCACATGGAATTTGGTACATGGTCTGAATTCATTTTGGTAATAACACAGGTTGTGTTATGTTAGGGATTTTCTGTACGAAAGGTGTGTAACTGAGATAGCAAATCACGTTTTCTTGTGAAACTCTGGCCTTAATTCTCAGGAGCATAGTCTCCACATGTGTCTTATCCCCAGAGAAACGGGTTTACTGTTTGCTTGAAAGAAGGGTAAGGTAGAGGGAAGTGCTACTTTATCGGCGAAAGTTAATAATTCTGTGGTAGGGTAGAGGTAAGCGCTGCCTACTGGAAATACAGGATTCTTGTGTAAAAGGACAAAGCTGTCACTTTTGTTTAGCGAATCAGACTATGGAATTGTTTTAAATGTTGTAACTAACGAAGAAACATTGAAAAGAAAATTGCCGATAATTTTTGTAAAGGAGGGGTAAAAGAGCAGGAGTGACGTAGACAGTGCCACGCTAGGATTGGATAGTGCGCTAGTCACGTGAACGCAAAGACAGGAGTGACGTAGAAAAGTGCCGCGCTAGGATTGGTTGGTGCGCGGAAGAAGGAAATCGTTCTGATTGGTGTGTTGGTGTGAATCGCGCTGTGATTAGTTGAAGTTCCGTACACGGAACAGTACTGGTTTTGAAGAGAAAAACCAATCGAAAACATGCCGTATTATGAGTATGAAAGGGAGAGAACGTCATGGACGACAAAAATTAAGAATTTCTTTAAGAAAGACAAAAAGGTTGTGACTAGAGAGGGACAAGTAATTCCTCCGCCGAAATCAGCAGCTTCACATATGATGCTGAAATATGGATATCATACATGCATATGGTTAGAGAATTGGGCAAAGTATACGAAGAATGATGGAGCATCAGCTTTCCCTGAGAATGGTTCATTTAGTGTAGCGGTTTTGCGGAACTTGAAAGAAAAGATGACAAATTTAGAACCTAGACCTAGACCGACACAGTTTGAAGCGTTGACGGAATGGGAAGATGAGATGTATGAGCGAGAGAGATTCAGAGGTTTAAGGGATCATGAGTTTATGCCTGGAAGAATGTGGGGAATAAATCATAAGGATAGAATAAAACGATGGAGATGTGCTAACATGACAGGAGGTTTGTTTCCGGCTTTTACAGTTGAGGAAGAGACTAAGAGAAAACGTACTGAGAAAAAGAAACATATGGAGAGGGAAAAATATATGCATGAGAGTGAAACGGATGATGAATTGCTGGAAGATATTCTAAATAGAAATCCCCCTCCGTATCAGCAGAGTTCTACAGTGGTGACACCTAATGCACTGCAAATAGAGACTGTGCGAAATAAAAGTCCCGTAAAAAGAATTGAAATAAATAGGTCACAAGATCAAATGAGAACTTCACAAAATGAAGGAGTAGAAAGTGACAATGCAACTGAATTAGCAAAAACAACAAAAGAGCTGACTGAGAAAATTAGAGAATTAACGAAAAACATGGAAGCTGTAACTGTACCCGTAACAATAGGTCCAGTAATACCAGTTTTTGAGAATCAGAAAATTGATGAACGCTCTTTAGTGATTCCTATGAATTCACAATTTCAGAGAGAAAAAGAAAGGATGGAACCAAGTGCAAGTACAAGTAATTTGGCTAGTACCTACAGACCAAGTCCACCTACAAATTTGACAGTGAATGAGTGTAATGGTAGAAAAATGCCTATGGTAACAGAATCTGCAACAGTGACACCTGAAAAGAGTGGTAATTGGATAGAACTAAATAATACGCCTAAAGGTCCGACTCCTGATGAGTTAAATGAGTGGATGAAGGCATTTAAAATAAAAGAACCAGAAGAAAAACCATTAGATGTAATTAGGTTAAAGATTGACATGGAAGAATTAATTTTAGGAACGATTGGTACAGAAAAGCTAAAAATTACCAGGATGATGAGATTATGTTTCTGTGCAAAAGTATTACATGGAGAGCTAGAAATTTACATGACAAACTGGAAGAGATAGCAAGTGAAATTGGAGTAGATTTTGCGAAAGTGAAAACATTGCAGAAACCGTACAGAGTAGACTTTTGTGAGAAAGATATTGAAAATTTGAACACAGCAGGAAGGCTGACACAGATAAAAGAGTTAATTGTTTTACTGAGAAAATGGGGTGATGTGGACAGATGGAAAGTCAGATGGACGAAAAAGTATGAGAAAACTGCAGACAAAGCTTCTTTAGCTTTTATGATAGATGAAAAAGAACCTGTTGTAAGAGAATACCCTATGAGAGAAACTCCAGGTGGTAGTTATGTGCATGTTCCCTGAACTAGACAGGATATACTGTCATTTACAAACGAATTCCCGAAGCTGAGAGAGAAACCAGTTGAATGGTACCGACAAGTGGAGAGGTTTGTGAAGGTTTCAAAGGTGTTGTGGATAGATTTAGATGGATTGTTTGACATAGTAGTGCCAACTGATTTGTGGTCTGAATGTAAAATTACAGTTGATTGGCCAACTACAGAATATCCAAGAGATCCTAAGACAGGAGCTCCAAGTCCTGAGGTGATGAGGAAATATGATAAGGTGATTACCTTTTTGAAAAATAAGATTCCTCCTAAAGAAACAGATTGGGTAAAAATAGACAGAACTACACAGGAAAATAAGGAGTCCGTACACGCCTATTATGAGAGATTGTTGTTGGTTTTCAAGCAGTATAGTGGGTATGAGGAGTTGAGTGAAAAGGATATGAGTCATTTTGTATATAGATTTGTGTTTGGACTGAAACCAGAGATTAGTGAAATGATTAAACAACATATGATTAACTGGCAAAACGGCACTGTAGATGAGGTACTGAGGTATGCTAAGTATTGTAGTGATGATATTGAGAGTAGACAGCGTAAATTGAAAGAGAAGGCAATGTGGGCACAGGTGAAAGTGGCAGAGAAACAAGAAGCTCAATTGAATAATAGTGGGAATGAAACAGGACAGAATAAAACTCGACCTAACATAGGTAAAGGGAAAGGTCAAATGAGTCTAGAAGAGGCAAAGAAAAAATGGCCATGTCATAATTGCGGAAAAATAGGGCATTGGAGAAACGAGTGTAAGTTCCCACCTAAACCTAATCCGGAAAGTCAATCATTAAATCCACAGGTGCAGAATGAGGTAGTTGTTCAACAAGGTCAGGTGCCACAACCACCACTTCCCAACAGTGTTAACCAGCAAAGATACAGTACAGAAACAGGATTCTACGGAGGAGAGCAGGTAACACAGTTGCTGCGAGCAGCTAACATTTCTCAGTATTGGTTGCGTCAGAGTGAGGATGAGTCGGATGAAAGTTTCTGACGGTGCCTAGGAGAGGGAAAAGAGTGCGTACTTGGCGCAACTCTAGAGGTAGATCAGTCTGGTCCTTTTGTGGATGGAGAAGTGAATGGTGCAAATGTAACATTCCTTGTCGATACTGGAGCTACCCGTTCTACTGTTAGGTCAGTGGAAATTCCAAACTTTCCTCTCTCAGGTGAATATATCCAAGTAGTTGGAGTAGCGAATCAGCAGATTAAAACACCACTTACTGAATTAGTGGAAGTAAAAATTGGTTCTTTCAGTAAAATGCATAAATTGGTAGTGTGCGATTGTAGTCCCGTAAATCTTTTAGGTCGTGACCTTTTGTGTAAAATGAATTGCACAATTTATTGTACGCCAGATGGAATTGAATTTCAGACCCCAGATGAAGATGTATTGTATAAAGTGACATTGATGAATCAGGAACCAGAAATGAATGGTTTGTTTCCTGCATTTGATGCAGAAAAGCTTCCAAAAGAACTAAAAGAGACAGTGAAAGAGAATGTGTGGAATTTTACAGGAGAAGATATTGGATTGATGAAAGAAGTAGATCCCGTAAAAGTAACAGTAAAAGAAGGAACAACTTACCCAAATACGCCACAGTATAAATTGACTCCAGAAATAATTGAAGGAATAACTCCTGTGATAATTAAAATGATTGAACAGGGAATTCTAAAATAAATAATGAGCAGTCCATGTAATTCACCTATAATGGGACTGAAAAAGCCAAATGGAACATATAGAATAGTACAGGATTTGAGAAAAGTCAATAAAATAGTTGTGCCATGCTGTCCAATAGTGCCAAACCCTGCAGTAATTCTATACCAAATTCCACATGAAGCTGAGTGGTACACCGTGATAGATTTGTGTCACGCATTTTTCTCTATTCCTTTACATCCAGATAGCCAGCCATTATTTGCGTTCCGGTTCGGAGAGCGTATTTTGGCATGGTGCCGAATTCCTCAGGGGTATACAGAAAGCCCCTCAATCTTTAATCAGATTTTAAAGAAGTCCCTGGAAGATTTGAAAATGCCAGAAAAGTCAGTGATGGTGCAGTATATCGATGACCTGTTGGTGGCATCGAAAACAAAAGAAGCATGTGTCAGCGATACAATTGCTTTACTGAACCATTTAGAGAAAAGAGGACATAAAGTGTCCCCTTCAAAATTGCAGTTTTGTCAAAAAGAAGTCCAATATTTAGGGCATAAAATTAAAGAAAGGAGTGCGAAAGATAACGACTGAGAGAATAAAAATGATTCAAGGAATGAGAGCACCAATGACGCAAAGAGAGGTAAGAATGTTTCTGGGAATGGTTGGATATTGCCGACAATGGATAAGTGGTTTTTCATTGATTGCTAAGCCATTACAAAAATTGACCAAGAAGGATGTAAGAGATCCAAGCACCCAGCTGCGACCAGACACCTGAGTCAGCCACAGTGGACACGAAGGCACTAGCTAGTGCCTGGACACTCCGACGCGGAGGGGAACCCCGTGGGTACACTACACCCAAGAGGAAGTTGACTGACGGCTGCTGTTGACGTGGAGGCGGCCACTATAGAGAGATTGTAGGGTGGACTGGGAGACACCTACCTGCCCGCCTGGGACCCGGCGGCTGGGGGGACGTCCATCCCCCGGGAGCCTGACACTACCCGCACCGACTGCTAGCGGTGCGGCCTGACGGGGCCGCAGTCGGACGTACAGTGTATCTGTGATCCGCCACCTTGCACCGCTGGACAGTTTGAGACGGAGTACACACCTAGCCCTATCAGTCGCCCTCTGAGTTCTGACTACAAGCAGCGGGGAGCGGCCGCTCTGTTCGGCCCCCCCAGACTTTAGTCCACGTGCAAAGTTCACGGGGGTGGACTCCCCCGCCGGTGCTGGCATACCGTCCCCGCTGGTCTCCACCCGCGAATGCCCACGGCGCAACAGTTGGTTATGGGCCGGATGAGAGCCAAGACACAGCAGGGGCCCTTACGCGGAAGTGCCTTTGATCCTACGAGCACGAGTACTGGAGGGGCGACAGATCCTGCGACCATGGCTCTAGCAGCAAAAATGGACTCTGTGCTTGCAGCAGTAGAAAGGATAGGCGAAGTACTGGAACACACCAGGACCTCCTTGGAAACCAGGATCGACAAAGTCACCTCGGACTTCACCCTGCTCCATGCAGACCACCGTAAGCTGACGGATAAAGTTACAGTGCAAAGCCAAATGTTAAACGAGTTGCAACCTGTCACGCAAGGACACACGGCAGCGCTGCAAGACCTGATAGATCGGGTCCACGACCTGGAAGACAAGGCAGATGATGCGGAGGGCCGCTCCCGCCGCAATAACGTCCGCGTGGTGGGCCTGCCAGAAGGCGAAGAAGGAAGGCACCCAGAGCAGTTCACGGAGCGCTGGCTGCGTGACCTCCTGCCCCAGGGAGCACTGTCACAACAATTCGTGGTCGAAAGAGCCCACCGCATCCCGGCGCAGAAACCCCAGCCAGGAGCCAGACCTCGGCCGTTCATCTTTAAACTGCTTAACTACAGGGACAGGGATGCGGTTCTTCGTGAAACACGTAAGATGGAAGGTCTTAAAGTGAGCGGAAGCCCAGTTATGCTTTTCCCAGACTACACAGCTCGGGTGCAGAGACGGAGGAGCAACTACACTGCGGTGAAACAGCAGCTCTGCGCCTTAGAATTACCTTACTCGTTGCTGTTTCCGGCCAGGCTGCGCATTGTTGTAAAAGAAGGGACCCGCTTCTTTGACTCACCAGAAGAGGCGTGGGACTGGCTGGAGGAGTCGGGGTTGTGGTCGGGTCTGCGACCTTCGAATTCTGGGGGTGACAGCACAATGGGCAGAAGAACCCGAAGACGTCGGCGACGGGGGATATGGAAGAACATCCAGCCTGGAATAAGCGCCCCAAGCCCGGAAAACATTCAAAGGGAAAGGCTGCAAGCTCTAGAAGCAGTCACCACCATCGGCTCCTCACGCCCTCAGGAGCGTACGGACTCCCACGAATGCACCACCTTGGTAGCCAGCGGCCCCTCCTCGCCATCCACGGAAGTTTCGGAAGATCTCGGATTGCCAGTGGTAACCCCGCAAACGGCGGATGACATTATCTGATCGAACACTATTGTGCGAGCCATCTACCTGGACAGCTCACGCAAGTAACCTACTGCCTGATAACTTCTCTGTTTCAGTTGTAGTTACGGGGTAGGGTAAACCTACTGTACTGGATGCACTGGGTGGCTTCTGTGGTGCCGGGTAGCAATAGCGTTCCCACTACTGGTCGGGTTCCGTACTTTATCCCATGGGGGCGTGGGTGGGAGGGGGAGAAATGGCACACCCACCCAACGCACCGGTTCAATTCACAATCTGCTGGGCCCACGCGAAGACACTAGTGAACACTTGGATGACATATTACACGGGTAGGAGCAAGGGGGACGGCCACAATAGGATATTGCTAGTGCGCACACCCCAACAGGCACCCCACTGTCCTAGTTCACGCTACTTCCTGGTTAGTGGTTTGGACGGCCATTGAGAAATGACCGCCCCAGATGTTACACAGTTTTCTGGTTTCCTAGTTATGTTTTCAGTAGCAGCACACCGACCTGACATGACCTGTCCTTGTTCCCGCGCCACCCAGGCGCGCCCCGGCCTCACCACTGCATCTATTTATCCAAAATGGCGCGAACTGATATAATCACGTGGAACATACGCGGCATGTACACACCCGCGCGCCGCTACTCCATATTTGCATATCTTCAAAGACACTCCGCTGCAATCGCCCTCCTGCAGGAAACACACATGACACAGTCGGAATTAGACAGACTGCGTAGGCGCTGGAGGGGTCAACTATATGGCACGACATACTCAGCACACGCGCGGGGTACACTAATTTGGGTGAGGGCGGGCACCCCGTTCAAGTGTACGGGCACCGTGATAGATCCTGCAGGCAGGTACACCCTGGCACGTGGGACACTTAATGGTCAACAAATCCTGCTGGGCTCCATTTACGCTCCGAACACTGACCAACCTGCATATCTAGCACAATTGTCCACAACGCTGGCCCCTTATGCCGGACTCCCCTGGCTGTTGGGCGGCGACTTCAATTCGGTGTTAGACGTGCATCTGGATAGATCCTTCCCACCCCTCCGTACGACTCCGGCGACCTCCAACGCGCAAGCTCTTGCAGACTGGCTATCACACTGGGCGCTATCGGATTTGTGGCGGGGTCTACACCCTAATGATCGTATCTACTCTTATTACTCTGCAGTACACAACCTTCACGTGCGGCTGGACAGGGTGGTGGGCTCTCAAGCGCTAACCTCGTTGATAGAGGACGCGGAATATTTAGGGCGGACACACTCTGATCATAATCCCCTGAGGCTACGGCTGAACTGGGAGCCCGATCGCCCTCCGGTCCCTACTTGGCGTCTCCAATCAGCTGCACTAGAGGATCAGGAATTCCGTGCATCTCTGCAGTTGGCAATCTCGGAATATTTCGAACTAAATGAAGGGACGGCGAGTAATACGTCCGTGGAATGGGATGCCCATAAAACGGCTATTAGGGGTCATTGCCTCGGTGCCACGTGGAATATACGCAAAAACCTGGCGCTGTCACTTACCCGTCTTGAATCGCAATTACTTCAATTCGAAAGGGAGGGCGAAGGCGGTGGCCGTCATTCAGCTCGTCTGATGGATCTTCGGACGAAACATGCGGAACTTATGGAACGCCTGCGTTGCCATAATTATGTAGCCCATACGGCTCGCACTCACGCCAAAGCTGACAGGGCGGGTCGTTTGTTAGTCTGGCTACTCACGCAGGAGTGTAAGCACACTCCAATCGGGGCGATACGCACAACTGAGGGGCTCTAGTATATACGCAACGCGAGATCCACAAAGCAATGACTGACCATTATGCACGCCTGTACCGTTCCGCAGGGCAATGTTCTGGCTCCGAACTAGATAGATTTTTGGGACTATCCGCCTACCCACGGTACCAGAAGTCCACCATGAGACACTAGACGGTCCCCTCACTTTGGAGGAAATCGGGGAGGCGATTGGCTCCATGGCGTCGGGGAAAGCGCCGGGACCGGATGGCCTGCCCGCTGAATACTATAAGACCTACCGTGAATCCCTAGTGCCTAAACTG
Organism: Calotriton arnoldi; assembly: GCA_963921515.1. Lineage (NCBI taxonomy): Eukaryota > Metazoa > Chordata > Amphibia > Caudata > Salamandridae > Calotriton > Calotriton arnoldi. The sequence continues at coordinate 2,084,611 of CAWUFW010001370.1, forward strand.
TATGCCCTTTACGCCACAGCCCTTGACGAGTGCACTCTGCCCCTTTCAATGCGCGAGGCCTATCTGGTGTCCTTACCTAAGCCGCACAGGGACCCAGAGGATTTGGGCTCCTACCGTCCCCTGGCACTCTTCAATGTGGACTACAAAATATTCGCCAAGGTGTTGGCAGAGCGCCTGGCGCCGGTGGTGCCTGAGTTGGTCCACAGTGACCAGAATGGCTTTGTGCCTAAACTTAGCACTTCGTTGAACCTGCGGAGGTTCTTCAGGGTGGCATCGGACAGTATACGGGAGTGGCCTAGAGCGGGCTGTCTAGTGCTGGACCTGGAAAAAGCCTTTGATTGTCTGGAGTGGAGCTACCTCGCGGCAGTACTGTTGCGTTACGGGCTGGGCCTGGGGTTTCTCCAGATGGTTGACCTACTATACAAAAACCCTACAGTGAGGGTCAAGACGGGGCCATACATCTCTGACGCCATTCCAATTCGCAGAGGCACCAGGCAGGGGTGCCCGCTTTCGCCCCTCCTGTTTGCATTAGCAATCGAGCCCCTGGCAGCGACAATCCGCGCGACGCTGGGAGATGGAATCCCCCTGGGGGATGCAACACATCAGGTATCACTGTATGCGGACGACCTGTTGATTTACGTGCGCGATGTAAACAACATTCCAGCCCGGTTGGCGCAAGTGTTGCGCGACTTCGCCGCACTTTTGGGCCTCAGGGTAAATGCCAGCAAGTCCTGTCTATATGCGTTCAGCATTGACACCCAGGAACCGAGATATACCCTGGATGGTACACAAGTGCAGTGGAAAGCAGACACTTTCCGCTACCTAGGAATTCAGATATATCGCCAACCGGCGGATCTCATTGAGGGTAATCTGGGCCGTGCCGTAACAGCAATTAAGTCCCAAATGCGATTCTGGAGCACGCTCCCGCTGACAGTCACGGGCAGGGTGGCATTATCTAAAATGGTGATCCTTCCCCGACTCCTATACCACTTTGCCAACCTGCCGGTTTACATCCCGGCGGCCTTCTTCACCGCGCTCACTCGGTCGCTTCGGGACTTTCTCTGGGGCAATTCACGTCACAGGGTAGCGCTGTCCAAGCTGTACTTGCCAACCGACCAGGGAGGCCTGGCTGCGCCGTGCTTCGAGCATTACTACCTGGCAGCGCAATTACAATGGATAGCCCGCTGGCTAGCCGACAGAGGCCGTGACGACACCGCGTCCGCGACCCTCCCCGCTCGCTGGTTGAAATCACTAAAATCTTTCATCCCGCCGCAAAAACTTGCACGCCAATGCCGCTACTCATGATGGTGGCCTATAAATGTTACCGCCGCAGTCTATACATTACTAGAAATACGATCCCCTACGCTCCGGCCATACCACTAGAGGGCTCTCCCAGCGGACCAGGCACGCTCACATCCATTGCGCTTGCAGAGTGGCACGAAGCGGACATACAGACCCTAGAAGACTTATATCGCGACGGCATTCTCAGGACGTATGAATCCCTAGTTGAAGAGTCGGGACTGCCCCCCGGGCAATTCCTTCGTCATCGTTCACTGATTGCATCTTTGACATCTAGTTGGGGAGACATGAAGGACGAGCCCAGCCAACACCATACCATACAGTACCTTCATGTTATGGGGCAAGGTAGGCACTTAATTCGGTGGTTTGCGGCATCCCTACGTACACACGCGGCGGCAAGTCTGGAACCGCTACGCCGCAAATGGGAGGTGGATTTGGCGCGGCCACTGGAGAATAAAGAATGGGGTAAGATATTACAAAGTCCAACACGTATCCCACGCAATATGAGATTCCGCCAAATACAGCTGTTTATACTCCACAGAGCATACCTCACGCCCGAAGCGATCAACAGGTACTTCCACCGCACAGACACGGTCTGCCCCCGTTGCGCGGAGTTGGGAGCTGGGTTAATACACATGTTGTGGAGCTGCCATAAACTCCACCCCTACTGGGCGGCGGTGCACGGGCGCTGCACACATGCACGGGCCGCATTATACCCTTTGAATGGCCTGTCTACCTGCTGCACCTCTTTCACAGAACACCATCCACAAAAGTCTCCTCCCGCTTTCTCGACCTGGGAATGGTGGTGGCCAAACGACTACTTACTAAACGGTGGAAGGCGCCGGATCCGCCACACAAGCGGGCATGGAAGTATTCACTCCTGGCGTGGGCTAAGGCAGAGGGAATAGCTATACTGAGGGAAGAAACGCTGGGACTCCAAAGGACGCCTATGGCGTCAGGCTGGGAAAGTCTACTACAGTCTCTGACGCGGTCTGGGGGTGACAACACAGAGGGGCGTCCTGAACATAGTGGAGGCACCCGAGGGGGGAGTGATGAGTAAAACCACCAATGCGCAGGAGCAGCGCCACGCAGACACCAAGGTACCATCTGACGCTCAAGAGGTGTAGTGTTGAGTTCTATGCCTGTGGGGGTCTGTCCATGGGACGCCTGGGGTCTGAGAGAGGTGGGAACAATGGGAACAGGAAGTGGAATGAACATCCTAAAGTCGGACTATGCTGCTGTTATCGGTTGATGGGGATTTATCGAATTTTCGCCTCCCCCTGTTTATTAATGTTTTAGTTTTAACATCTGTGTAGGCATGTATCCTGTGATTTCTGCGTAGACTCTGTACACCATGCCACGATACCATACCACCAACGCCTGTTGTAATGTACTCTGTTTAGGTTCCACTAGTTCCTTTGCTAGCGATGTCCTTGATATGTATAACAGATTATCACTGATCCACGATTACGCTTAATTACTTTGGCCAAATGCTTCAAGGTATGGTTATTGTTACATGATAAATGCTGCCTGTCTTCAAGATGTATACTTTGCAAAAATAATAATAAAAACAGATTTAAACAAAACAAAGAAGGGTGTAAGAGATCCTTTTGAATTGAATGACGAAGAAATGAAATCTTTCAAAGAATTGAAAAAGAAATTGTGTGAGGCCCCTGCTTTAGGAATGCCTGACTACGAAAAGGATTTTGAATTGTACTGCAGTGAAAGAGATGGATGTGCATTTTCAGTTCTGGTACAAAAACATGGAACAATGAAGAGACAATTGTTTATTTTTCAGCTGTTTTAGATCCTATGGCAAAAGCGTTGCCTGGATGTCTGAAAGCTGTTGCTGCTACTTGTGTAAGTCTGGAACAAAGTGAAGGTATAGTGATGGGGTATCCACTGAGAGTATATGTTCCCCATTCAGTAGAAATTCTTTTGACAAGAACAAAAACACAGTACATGACACATAGTCGGCTGACTAAGTACGAAAAAGTAATCTTGAGTGCAGAAAATGTGACCATAGATAGGTGTATGAATGTGAATCCTTCGACATCATTGCCAGATGAAGAGAGTATAATTGAACAAGATGAAGTAGATCATAATTGTCTGAATGTGCTGGAATATTGCACAAAACCAAGAGCTGACATAAAAGATGAGCCTTTAAAGGAATCAGATTATGTCATGTTTGTGGATGGCTCATGCTTGAGAACGGGAGAAGGAGTTTTAAGCGCAGCTTACGCAGTATGCACAGTGGCGACTGTGATGGAAGCGTCTTGTTTGAAAGGAGTAAGGTCTGCCCAAGTTGCAGAACTGATTGCTTTGATTCAAGCATGTAAGTTGGGAAGAAATGTATGAGTTACGATTGTGACCGATAGCCAGTACGGCTTTGGTATTGTGCATGATTTCGGTCAGATTTGGTCACAAAGAGGTTTCTTGACGTCTGCAGTAACACCTATCAGAAATGGAGATTTTGTAAAGAAACTGCTTGAGGCGATACAGCTGCCTAGGCAGATAGCTGTAGTGAAATGCAAAGCACATAAGAAAAATGAAGATTACATAACTGTCGGAAATAATTACGCCGACGAAATAGCCAGATATTGTGCAGAGAACATGGTATCTCTGAATAAGAATCGCGAAAGGGAGCATATCTCTTCTCCTTTGCTTTTTACTAACACTGTCGAGACATGGGATGAGGTGAGACAGTTACAGGAAGTTGCAAATGATGAGGAAAAAGATTACTGGATAAAAGCAGGATGTAGAAGACAAGAAAACAATGGTGTGTGGGTTTACAGAGATGAAAGACCAGTTATGCCTGATAGCATGATTTCAGACATGGCACGGATGTACCATGGACAAGCTCATATTGGGAGAGATGCAATGATCAGACTTTTTAGACAAACATGGTATAACCCAAAATTCAGAGCAATAGCCGAAAGTCTTTGTCAAAGATGTCTTATTTGTCAACAGTTTAATCCAGGAAGAAAGACAATAGTGAGTCTAGGAACAATAGGACGAGAAGGAGGTTCGTTCACTAGAATGCAATTGGATTTCATTGAAATGCCCCCTTGTAACAGACTAAAATATGTTCTAGTGGTCGTCTGTTTGTTTTCTCGTTGGGTGGAGGCATACCCGACAAGAAGGAATGATGGAATAACGGTAGCAAAACTTATGCTGCGAGAGTTCATTCCAAGGTATGGTTTTCCAGTCACGATTGAGACAGATAGAGGAACACATTTTCAAAATGAGTTGATTCAATTAATTTGTGAAGCATTAAGTATTAAACAAAAACTGCATTGTGCATACAGACCAGAGGCTTCTGGGGTAGTAGAGCAAATAAATGGAACAATTAAGAACAGGTTAGGAAAAATGTGTCAAGCTACAGGACTCAAATGGCCCGATGCACTGCCCCTTGTCCTGATGACCATCAGAAGTATTCCTGAAAAGAAAACTGGACTGAGTCCTCATGAAGTGATCATGGGACGAGCAATGAGACAAGCACAAGTACCTGTCAACAAGTTACTGACTATAACTGATGATCTAGTACTGGATTATAGCAAAGGACTGGCTGATGTGGTGCGTTCTGTGTTTCATCAGGTTGGACCGGATGCGACCACTCTTGAAAGAAAACCAGCCCACGACTTGAATCCAGGAGACTGGGTCCGCATAAAAGTCCACAGGAGAAGAAACTGTCTAGTTCCTCGTTGGGACGAGCCACGACAGGTAATCCTGGTGACAACGACTGCAATCAAGTGTGCAGGAGTGAAGAACTGGGTCCATGCAAGTCACACAATCAGAGTTCCAGAACCTGAAGATCGACATGTGAGTCGACATCTGGAAGTGTGGGATGAGAGTTCAGCGTCTGAGACAGAAAGAAGAAGAAAAAGGGTGCCAGAACTTGAAGATCGACCTGAAAGTCGACATCTGGAAAACCCAACTACAAGTACCTCTATAGAAGAAGAAGACGAAGAAGAAGGAGAAATTGCAGAAATTCCAGAACTTGAAGATCGACCTGTAAGTCGACATCTGGAAATATCTGACACAAGTTCAGGATCTGATGATTCAGTTGAAAACTGTGAAGAATTTCGAAGAAAAACTTGGAAATTTGAACCAATTAGAGAAGAGAATGAACAAGAAAATGATCTAAATAAGCAACCAAGTACAAGTTATGGTGGAAATCCTTCAAAAGTAATATTAATAGACAAAGAAGGGAAAGAGACAATTAGAAAGCTAGAAAATCGAGAAGAACCCCGAGGAGCAATAGGGATAGATAGTGATATAAAAGAACAGGGAAATTTAGAAGCAGAGAGTAAGCTAAACACCGATTCGGAAGAACCTCGAGGAGGGACAGTAATAGGTGAACACAAGAAGGAGAAAATAGAACCACAAGTAAAAGAAAATGAGATCATAAGTTTCAAAATAAGAGACAATTTTGAGAAAATAGAAACAGAATCTGAAGAAAGCGGAGAAGAAGAGAAAACAAGAACTGAATCAAGAAAAAGAAACTGGAAATCAGAAAGAGGAGAAAAAGAAGGTGAAGCCAAAAGGCCAAGAAAAGGAGACAATTGGCCCAGCAATTATATAAGAAAATTGAGATACAGAATAATCAGAACAGGTGAAAAAAGTGCTGAACAGGTGAATGAAATAACAAGTCAAAAAGAACAAGAAAAGCCAAGTGGAAAACGATTGCAAAAATCTAAAAGAATAAAGAAAGTGAATTCGAAATACAAGTCACCTGAGTGGTTGTATATCGCTCTGACTGATTACAAAGAAGAAAGAAACACTCACGAGAACCCGAGACTACGAAACCGAATGGGTAAAGGTGAGGTGCAACAAACCTGAAGTGAAGACTTGAAGTTCTTCTACCGGATGTGACAATTTTACTGGATATGACAAATCACCGGATGTGACAACGAAAGAATTCTGAAAAGAATTAAAAGAAAGTACCAAGCAAAGACTTTTGAATGCAGAGTGGCATCTAAGTCATTTCTGAGGTGTAGTGACACAATTTTCTGAGGTTTAACAAAAGATAAAAACAAAAATGGAGAATACTAGAGATAGAAGAGACAAATGTGAGTTTTTAAAAAGATGGTGTAAAATGTGCTGCTTTTGTACAGGATTATTAATGACAGTATGGATAATTTTAGCAATCACAATTCCTATTAGTATAGCTGTAGTAGAAGCAAAGAATGCTACTAAACCAGAAAAAGAAACTAATATTAAAGAACCAGTTATTTTAAGAAGTAGTGCAGAATTACATAAGGATAAGTCAGTAGCAGATTTTTCTAAAAATGTTTTTACAAAATTGTTGTACGAATATGTAGAGACAATGGATGTGAGAGATTGTTATGTTTGTATGCAGTTGCCTGCATCAGTGTCAAAAGGTGTGACTTATCATCACCTACCTCTAACTTATGGAATAACATGTAGTGTCATAGCAAGTTTGTTTTATAAAACAGGTAGATTAGAATTTTACTACACTGATGTAGATAAGATTTTTGCTGATATTCCTGTAGTTCCAGAACTTAACAAAGTAAAACAAGCAAAAGTTTTAGGAGAATTCTTTTTAGAGCATAGAATTTTAACATTAGAAGAAATAGCTAAAAACAACCTTACCTGTGAGTTAAAGAAAGAAGAAAAGGTATTTTTAGAAATGGTTGAAGAAAGAAGAATGAAATTTCAGAGAGAAGCAATAAAAGAGAAAAGAACACATTTATGGACGTATGAGGAAGAGAATCTTGAAGGGAAAAAGATAAATGCAGCAATGACATTAGATTGGCCGCAAACAGGAAAAGTTGTGTATTAGGAGAAATAAGACAGTCTATGACAATTATTTTGTAGGTTCCAGTATCTGCCATGACAATTATCAAATTTTGGGAGGTTGGGGATTCAAAGGTGGAAAAGATCCAATATTTCCAGGTATCTATTATATTTGTGGGAATAGAGCTTATTACAGGTTACCGGACCATTGGTATGGAACTTGTTATGTAGGCCTGGTCTTTCCAAAAATCTTTCATATGGACAGAGAAGAAAAAGGAACATACAAGATGATTAATAGCTTTACACGTAGAAAGAGGGAAAGTTTTTCAGAAATTGTGGAGCATTAATACCAGCAGTGGGAATATCTTTGAATGCATTTAAAATTCGGAAATTATCTACAGTAGTAGATCGTTTGTCTACAGATACTGCGGGAGGGTTCTTGATGATAAATACCGAAATGGTTGCCATGAGAGCTATGGGGATGCAAAATCGGCTTGCCCTTGATATTCTTTTGGCAAAAGAGGGTGGAGTCTGTGGAATGCTGAAAGTCCAACATTGTTGCACTTACATTCCTGATAAAAGTGAAAATATACAAAAGTATATCACAAATATTACAAATTTGCACAAAGAACTAGTTCCACTGGAGGTTGAAAGTGTCCTTGGAAAACTTGGTAAAGGGTTTTCTTCAGTAGCAAATTGGTTAACAAGAATGAGTAGACTAGTGATAGGAAAAGTTATAATAATAGCAACTGTAGCAATATTGTTAGCCATGGTGTTGAAAATTGTAATAACGTGTATAAAGAGAAAAAGAAGACAAAATAAGATAAAAAGAAATAACAAAATAATAAAAGAGAGAGAGAGAGAAATGGGTGAAATTGAGTTAGAGAAAATGAAAGAAAGTATGTACAAAGAGACAAGAAGACAAGATGAAATGGAAACAGATGTATAACTAACAAAAAGCAAAAGGATGAAAGACATATGCTGCCTGAAAAAGAAGTATAACTGGGGTTTTATGTGGTGATTTAAAAATCACCAAAGGGGGGAGTTGATAGAGCAGAGTAAATGAAAAATTTTTAACCCCTAACAAATTTTATAAATAATTAATAAATATGTTCGTTTAAATGTATTAATCAACAATGTATGTGAGGGAAGGGTAACACGCAAGTATGTGTGCTGAATAATCTATTTACAAATGTCTGTGTGTCTAATTATAACATAAAAATAATTGCGTACTAATTAAATAATAAATGCATGATTCGTGCTTCATAGAATATAAAATGTGACGTTGCAAAAACAATAGTGATGGTGAGTAAGGAACAGCTTAAATGTTGCTTTCTGCTAGGTAATAACTAATTGGGGTACGTAGAAGACGGGAGGGAAACGAAAAGGCTATGTTTCTCTATTTTAACTATGTTTTGTTTATTTCTAAATAGTGCTTCTAAGTCTAATCGAGTGGCGATATAAGATGGCTGCCGTTTATTAGAGTGCGCATGCGCTGAGAATTCACATGATGAGGGAGAAAAGTTGGAGAAAGACTGACCACGTGATGTTGCTGAAAGGCTAGGATGCAAGAATGGTCAAGGCTGATGTGACCTATTTGAACTGATAATGTGCCGTGGTGATCAGCAGAGAATCGTGGGAAACAGTTTTAAGAGAAAGGACAATGCCTGCAGAGTTCTCGAATGTATCGAAAGAAGTTACAAATGTACTGATCGAAGCGGATGGAAACATGTCATGAACTGTGAGAAAGGAAATGAACATATGCATTCCAGAGGAACAAGCTGGATCCCGGAGAATTTGATTAAAACTGAATAATGAACGGAGTGGACCAATGAGAGAAAAGCGCGTTATTAATGTTGCAACAATTTAGTTAGCAAAGCTAGAATTAGGGTATAAGAAGGCCTACTCTTAGTGGGAGGGGGTCGTTCGCGCTTGCTTCCAGTATTATGATGAGTTCCTGATCGATCCTTTTACTGAGCGGGAGATGCTGAGAGACTGATAGATGAGACGGGTTGCAGTAGCTGATGCTGACGAGCTGAAGTTTCTGTTGCTGTTTTATTTTTCCAGTTGAGTATGAGAATCAGGTTATTTTTCAACTTTAAACTTAGGTTAGAAATCATTAGGCTAAATTAGGAAGATAGGCAGGTTAATTAGGATTTTCCTCATGACAAAAATTTCCTTTCTGCAATAAAATTGATTTTGCTTAATAAATATTTGATTTAATAATGTATGAATAATTGAATAATAAAGTCTAAATTCTTTCCCATGCCTTTAAAATTATATAAATTTTGAAATTCTAAAAATCAAACGACTCAGTGATTATTTACTAAATGGTTGTGAAATTAGTAATTAGTTATTGTGATTTAGCTGGTCTTGATCACTATTAACTGATTTTCACTAGATGATCCATCGACAAAACAATGAGCAGGAATATCTTAAGGAATAACTAAGAAAGCGATAGGTTATGGTAATAAGGTATCCCGGCTCCTTCCAGCGGTACATCATGATATTTTTCCTTTCGTTTTTCTTTCTCCTAGGAGTATAGATTCGTAAAAGTGTAGAGGAAATCCAGGTGAGTCTGTGTGTGTGTTTGTTAGGCGATGTCATGGGCCCCATCGTCATGTGGATGTGAGAAATATAAGTTGCGCCTGGATGACCGATAAGTGACCTAGGAGAAATAGTTTTCATTGTATCCGCTGCATCACCTTCTTCGTTCCCTGGCCCACCCCATGGTCCGCACAGGCCTCCTCCTCTCGTTACTGTTTACCATATGCTCAGAGAAGCTGGCAAATAGGGCAGGAACTGCCCCTGGAATAGGGTCTAGAATTGAGAATGGGATTTCCGGGTCTGCACGGTAATCCACATCCCAGGGACAATAAAAATAGCTGGATTTAGGTTTGGAAATACTGGCCGGAAATGGTAATTGAAGCCACCCAGCATCCCAGCACCTATATCCTGTTCACTCGAATTCGGGGCCTAAGTGGAGGCACAAAATAATTGTTAATCACTCCTCCACCAAGGGCAAGCGAAGGAGGCGCTTCCTAACACCTCCAACACCCGCTCCAGTACGTATCATAAAAAGATAGGCCAACTCAGGTTACACACACAGGGTATGACTAGGGAAAGATCTCATGCTGCAGGTTACACGAGGTATAAGTAATTGGGGACCAGTGTGTAGGGCCATTATCAGGCACATGGTCTTAGACAGAAAGAATGGAAGCCCAAGGCGATCAACTTGTTTAAGAGTCGAAGCTGGCCGGACTTAAATGACTGATGCGGACTTCTTCTGTGACAAGATTAGTTCAAGACTGGCAAGGCCAATGCAGCTTTCCAGCCTTCTTATGTTAGAAAATGAATGCCATTCAATTGTGAAATAGTCATTTCTGTTAACTTCCAAGGCGAATGAAGGGGCAGTGTTAATAACAGCACAGTGCAGTGCAGGCAGTAAGGACGGTGCTTCTGACGAGCACCCGAGAATGTCCACCGAGCCCAAACTAGTAATCGAACTCAGACACGCAAAGCCCAGAGACAGGCAACCATTCCGTGCTCCGCTGCACTCTTCAACAAGAGAACAGCCCGAGGCCTGCTCAAAGGGTGTTTGCTCTCGCCATTCGCTTCTAGCACCTTCGATTGCACCGAGGCCAGAAATGTGCCGTGCCCGTTGGGTGCTGCTCGACCTGTCACAGCGAGTGGCCTCTATCACACTTCTAAAGATCCAAAAAACGACAGCTGTTTGTCGTAAAACGTGCCCCCCACAGCCCGCACTGCAACCTGTCAAGCCGGTTGGGAGTAAACACTCACATGTCCCGCCTCTACCACCAGAACCTGCATGTCGGAGAGAAGCTAAGGATCGTATAAAAAAGCACGCACTTTAAATAGAATTTCCTAGAAAACCCAGCATGCCTGGGGACCTCAGGCGTCCAGTTCACTCAAAGCGCATCTCCACAACCAACCTTTCAGACACTTGCGTGTCTGTCTCTTCACATTACTCACCACAGCACTGTCAGCCGAGAAACAAGCACCTCTCTCTCCTATGCAGCATCGAAAAAGCACACACAGTTAGCAACGGTAATAGGTCTGGGGGTGTACTGTTTGAAAGATTGCTTTATGTGTTGAGCGTGAAAAAATGTGCGTTGTAATGTGGTCGGTACTTCAAATCACAGTTCCACAATGATGCCACTGAACCCTCAGGGTCTAATTTACAAACCAATTTACAACAAAGAGCAATAGTATACAGTACGCACATCTGCAACAAATGTCAACGACGAATATGTGGAATTCACAAAACCCCAGGGGACATTTACAGCAAAATGTCGGAGCGCGGAGCTGCGCCAAAATTGGTAATGCTGCTGGGGCATATGTAAAAGCCCCTATCGCCACGGGAATCTCACTTTTTGTGACGTTCCCGTGGCGATAGGGGCCTTGCCTTATGTACAAGGCAGCGTTAAGCCACTTATCGTGGCTTAACGCTGTCTTGTACGTAAGGCCCCCTTTCACGCTATGTTTAGCGTGAAAGGGGCGTGCAGTGGGTGTTGTGGTGGGCGTTCCACCGCAACACCCATTGTATTTGACGCTGCCCCCTATGTACAAGGGTGGCGTACATAGGAGGCAGCGCCAAAATTAAGACCAGGAAAACCCTGGTCTTAAGTTGGCGAAACGAGGAGAAATGCATTATTTCTCCTCGTTTTTGCTTTTTCCATGCGTGCTGCCTTGTGCAGCACACATGGAAAAAGCAAAATGCCATGGTTTGTTTATGTACAGGAAGGTGTCCCTTCCTGTATATAAACAAACCTTTTTTAAAAATGCAATTTTGTAACTTTCATGTGTGCTGCATGAAGCAGCACACATGAAAGTTACAAAATGTCATTTTAGGATTGTTTATGTGCAGGAAGGGACACCTTCCTACACATAACCAATACTCCCCTGCACACAGACACCCTTGCACTCTGGTGCAAGGGTGCCTGCGTTGGGGCTAAGTTGTTAATCTTAGCGCCATCGCAGGGGGAAACGCAAGGCTGCACCACATTCTTGTAAATATGGTGCAGCCTTGCGTTTCCGAAGTGGCGGGGCGTGTCGTTAAGCCCAGGAGGCTAACGACACGCTCCGCCACTTCTATTGTACATATCCCCCTGCTGTTTTTTAAAACGCAGTGATGCACCCTATCTACAAAAATACGGCGGACCCCTGTGTTTCCCCTAGTGCTATTAAAGCTGCCTAGAGCCAGCGCAGGCACCCTTGCGCCATGTTGCAAGGGTGCCTGCGCTGCAGGGGTGATTTTTTATGTGCAGGAAAGGACACCTTCCTTCACATAAACAATCTTGAAAGGCGATTTGCTCTTTCCAGTTCTGCAGCACACATGGAAAGAGCAAAAAACTAGGAGAAATTAATAATTTCTCCTTGCATCACCAGTCTAAGACCAGGTATTCCCTGGTCTTAGTTTTTGGTGCTGCCCCAGGCTTGTAAATATGGGACAGTGTAAAAAAGCAATGGGTGCTGCAGCAGAAAGCCCACTGCAACACCCACTGCACGCCCCTTTCACTCTAAGTGAATCGTGAAAATGGGCTTATTTACAGGGCGGGGTTGAGCCATGGTAAGTGGCTTAAAGCTGCTTTGTAAATAAGAAGTGGATATCGCCACCAGAACATTGCTAAAAGTGTCCGGTGGCGATATCTCCTTCTAAATATGCCGCTCCATTTGAAAAGGTGCTTTCCACCGTAGCAAAGCCATAATTGTCCATGATGTCTGGACAATGCTGTAGAGACAAAAAATTAACATGAAGGGTGTACATGTGGACTTTTAAAAGAGGTTGGATCCGAAAATTGGAAATACCTGCTTGAAAATGGTTGTGGCAAGGGGAGAATCAATTAGGGGCATTGAGTGGGTAACACAAATCCAGCGATACACCAACAAAAGTGTAAATCAGGCTGTAAGGAGACCAATTTTACAAAAGGAAACACCAACTACTGATCAAATATACTACAAGCCAACCAGGCCAAAGTTACACCGCCCGGCATTGAAGTAAGTCAAACATCATACACAGGACAAGGGCCAGAACTACAATCGGTTCACACAAAATCATCTATGAGCGCTGGGAATAACAATATTATGACAAAGGACAGAATAATCATTCAAATGAAAGGTTACCAGTACAATGTCACACATACAGTCAGTTCCACCACCACAGTTCTAACAAAATCACATAAGACTGTCAATATATAATGATGAAGTGCATTCAGTCCAAAAAATAAATGTTTAACATAGTAAGTTAAAAAATATGACGTACTGTGAATTTAGAATAAAGACACAAGTAGGTGACATAAAAAATAGTAGAAATAGAAATGTTACATCAACACACATAAAGACAATGCAAAACACAAACACTGAAAACGAAAATGCTACAGAAAATTTATAGTTAAAAATACCCCCAACCCCTCCCCCCACACACACAGGGGCTCACTGAGAACATCTGTACCACACTCCGCCTCTGTTGCTTCGTATCATCTGACCAACAGTCATATGCAGGTCAGCATCATAGTTAAGCCAGCTGTAACAGCTTCAACACAATGACGGATTCAGCGTTTGTTGCACTGCTGCTTATCCTCAGGAATAAATACTTTAGGAGAGAGTGTATACAGGCAGAGAATCACTTTCTTCGTGAGGTCTGAGTTAGAGGTGCTGGAGAGATACTGCTTCCCCCTGAAGTGATCCCCAGACATTGCAGCAGAATGGGAACAGAAGCTAACCCCTTAAACGGCCCGCTCCTATAATCCCAGCCCTTGTCAGGGTTCTAGCTGCACTTTCCTTTTTGGCCACCTGGCGGAGCACCACCAGCCACTGTCATAGTCGGAATGGCAATGGGTGACGTGGTAGATTTATGCCATTCCTCATTTCCCCAGATGTTTGCGGCCATCGAATGCAACCATGTGGCACTTCAGCCACCCCGGTTGACTGCACTTCTCTCTTGCATTCAACGCTGCTGACCCTTCACAAATGTGTAGGATGTCAGTGACCTCTTCACAAAAGTCTATGCTGCTTATCTAGATGCAAACACATGAAAGCGTCACCTTCCGTCAGTCGGGGATTGCATGTCAATTAATTCCGGGGAATTTATAGAGACATGCGGGTGTATGGTGAGTACGGCAAGCATACACAAGATGCGCATGCTCACATGGGGCATACCATCACAGTAACTGGCACGCATCACAGCACTCCCTATACAAATCCTAATTAGAGTTGAAAATGTATGGAAGAGTGTAATGTATATAACAATGAATGAAGATGGTGCATGCTGGGTTAGAGCTGACAGGTCTGTTCTGCCAGCTCCCACAAATCCTCTGGAAAAGGGGTCATTTCCTGTTTTTCCTCTGGTGCTAGCCTTCTGAACTTGCTCATCTGGGAGTGAGAGAGCACATGGGCTAGTGAGTTCTCCACCCCGGGGATACGTCATGCTTTTATTTCTAGGTTTCCCTCCCACTGTACTTTTACCATGCACCGCATTAGCCTTAATATATCTGTACACCTTGCAGTACCGTTATTAATGGCCTGGACCACGCCTTGGTTGTCTGACCATAGTGTCAGTTTCATGTCACTCAGTCTGTCTTTCCGAACAGTCGGGGGAACAGCTTCATGTGATGTTCTTGATGATGCTTAATTCCTGCCATCTCCTGGGCCATAGCCCTGTTCACCACTCCCTCCTAGTATTGCCCCAAATCCTTAGCTGCCAGCTGGATCCATGAATAGGACTATCTGTTTAGCCCTCATCCATCCTTCTCTCCATATGAGGTGCCCATTAAACTCTGCCAGAAATGAGTCCCACATGATGAGGTCACCCTTCACCAGCCTAGTGTGGTGGTGCTTCTCTCTTAAACCTGTCGTCAGCTGTGTCAGGCACGTGGCAAAGATTCACCCTGCTGGTATGACTCTCACAGCGAAATTGAGTTTTCCAATCAGTCTTTGCAGCTCACGAAGCGTCGCTTTCTCCTTGCTGCACATTGACCATATCTCCTCCCTAATCTCAATTAACTTGTTCTCTGGCATCCTGGATGTCCCTGCCACTAAGTCTAGCTCAATTCCGAGGAGTACCAGCCTTGTTGCTGGGCCCATCGTTTTTTCTGCTGCTAGTGGCATGCCCAGTTCCCTGGCTAGACCTTGGAAAGCACTCAGTATGTCCTTGCACTCCCCTGTTCCTGCACGCCCCATGAACAAGAAATCATTGAGATAGTGTAGCTTGCCTCCCTGCGGGTGTCTGTTGTGCAGGGCCTATTCCAAGAAAGAACTGAAACGCTCAAAGTATGAGCAAGGCACTGAGCAACCCATTGGCATTGCCTTGTCAAACTACGTTGCCCTGTCGCACTGAAAGCCTAGTAGGTGGAAACTATCTGGGTGAACGGAGAAGAGGCAGAAAGCAGAGTTGATATCTGCCTTTGTCATAAGCGACTCCTTGCCCGTTGTCTTTACCAAATAGATTACATCGTTCACTGATGCGTACCCCACTGAGCATGCCTCTGTACTGATCCCATCATTTACTGATGTTCCCTTCAGGAAGGAAAGGTGGTGGATGAGCCTGAACCTCGTTTTTGGGTACCACCCCTAGGGGTGAGATCACCAGCCCTTTGGGGAATGGGAGTGCTAAGGGGCCCTCTATTCTCCCCAAGTCTTTCTCCTTCTGGATCTTTTGCCGCACTACCTCTGGGTGTTCCAAGCCAGACTTTAGGTTCCTCCCCTTGCCCGTGGGGATGGAACCCTCAAACGGAATCTCAAAACCCTCTTCAAAACCTTTTACCAGTAGGACGGCGTCTTTCCTGTTGTTGTAACCATTTGCTAGCCTCCTGAGCTAGTGTGTGTTACTGTTAATGGGGGATCTGGATAGCTGAAAACTACCCAATCACTCTTGGTCTCCCCCAGCACTTGTGACCCTGCTAGTGCTTCTTCTTCTTCTCTTTCTTATCGCAGTGGTGTTTGTTGAGCCTGCACCCTGAGCCTGGGTGTGCCCCTCTGCAGACTGTGCAAGCATGCCTAAATTTGCATGACGCCCCCATGCGCATTCCTCTGAGTTGTATTTCCATCAAATTGCTGCTGACCCACTGTGCGCCGGCACTTTCCAGCTGTTGTGTGCTTTGGGTTTGTAAAATGATTTATGCTTCCCCTCAAAGGGGGTATTCCAAAAGGGCTGATCGCCTTCCCCAGCCCAAACCTTGACCTCTTTTGTCACCAAGTTTTTGTGGATGAACCCAGATACACCCTCCTCATTCCACTCCATTTCGGGGTGCGTCTACATTTTGAATCAAAAAACATTTATCATAATCCAACCATGCTTCCCCTGGGAATTTTCTAAGTGCCTCATGTATCTTGGCCTCTTAGAGCCAGAGGTCTGTAGCACAGCATGGTAACTTCTCGACAATAATGCATGCCATTACTCTGAATGCATCAAGCCAGTTCTCAAAATTCCTCCCCTTTCTCACCCTTTTTCTCTCTCCTGTCTTCTTCTTTCTTCTCACATAAAGTTAGGTCTAATAGACCTAACTGTATCTCTAGCAGTGAAAAAATGTCAATGAATACTTTCCTCCCAATCCTTTCTGTTACTGCTAGAGGGATGAGGCTCGCTAGCCCAGTCACTCTTGTGAACATTGATGGCTGCCCTGGTGAGCGCCTTGTGTAGGCCTCAGGAGCTTGTACCACCAGGGCCAAGTTTCTCGCCCGTCTTGCGCTGCCCGCTGCTGCGCTGACCCATGCTGCCATGGGAGATATTAACCCCTGCTGTTACCCTGTGTGAGGGCTTGACCATTTGTGGACCCCACCATAATGTCTTCCCCTGCTGAGAGAGCACGCTGACCCTGATCGTTGGCCAGAACTGTGCACCCTGGCTTTAGCAGGTGCCATGGGCCCCCAAACACCTCTCTCTCCTGTGCCAATGCGCCTGTTATGCCCTGCCCCTGCTCAACGCCTATGCCGTTAAACAACAAGGGGGCAAATTACTTCAAACACTCATGCACAATTGCA
This sequence comes from Calotriton arnoldi, assembly GCA_963921515.1. NCBI lineage: Eukaryota > Metazoa > Chordata > Amphibia > Caudata > Salamandridae > Calotriton > Calotriton arnoldi. The sequence continues at coordinate 2,101,669 of CAWUFW010001370.1, forward strand.
CTGATATGCTCATCACCTGCTGCCTTGCTGTTGGCCTTTCTGCTGTATCCTGCTACCACCGGGATGGCTGCAGATGGCGGGTCCGTATGCTCGAGTCCTTTCCTCAGATCCTGCTCTCTTTGGTGCCTTAGTCGTGGTTCTCTGGTGCTGCTTGGCTCTTTGTACTTTATCTGGCTCATGCTTGCGTCTACGCCATCTCTCATGGTGCCAGATGATCTGCCGTCCTGCTGGCTGCCTGAACCCTCACCCGGGTCTTCGCCCAGACGGCGGCACAGCCAATATTTTCCATGCTTCTCTGACGCTGTACGTATTGGACGCATTAGCTCCACTACACTTCGCCTGGCTGTCCCCCTGCCCCTTGATTCTCCATGTCTCCACCTTGTGCTTTTGGGCTGGTCACATCGCCTGGTTGTCCTCGTGCCTTTGCGCTGGAGGGGAGAGGAAATCTTGGGTTGTCTGGGGCCTGGGTCGCATCGCTCATGGTGAGCTGTCCCCAGACCTTTTGGACCCTGCGCTGCTGTACCACACATGCCGGGTTGCATCATCAGCTGTCCCCGGTTTGCTTTTTATATGCTTATACTGATAGGGGCCCAGGGAGGAATAACAAACTCTCCAAAGCTAAAGCCACCTTGATCCCGGCCGCGTTGGTGAAGTCAGGGGTTGAGTGTGGTGAAGTTGGGGGCTGAGTGAGGGCTCCGAAATGCTCCAGTGGTTCCCAACGGTGCAGGTACGAGTCCTTGATGTTGTTAGCGCGCTTCCTCTGCTTACCAAAAGTAGCTTCTGCAGGGGAAGCGCTGTGCTTGTAACGCCCCCTTCTCCTTGCAGCGGTGTCTCCCCATAAGGAGGGTTAAAAAAATTACCTGGGCCCCCATTGGCTCAGCTTTTTTGCACTAGCAGATGCACTGCAGCACCCAAATCAGCATTTACAGGTCCATGGCTAATGTTATGACGCTGGCCCATGAGGGGCGGCCTCTGCTATAATGATGAATGAGCATATTCACTAGCCCATACTTCATTTCTATTCACAAGTGATTGTGCATATGACCTTTCTCCCCATCGCCACTGCTTCTTCAGTCATCCAAGCACTGTGCCTCAACAAATGTATAACAGGGTACAGTTACTGACCCAAGTATCATAGAGCACTTCAGATGTCTTTATCAAACAGTGAGGATACCGGAGACCTTTGAAGTAACGTGCAAGTTCTTCCTTTGCCTGCCAAAGGCTATACTCTTTGATCATGGCACCGCACCTGGACCCAGCCCAGCTGTCTCCGGTGCAAGTGCCATGGTCTGCATGTTTGCCACTTAGTCAAGTTACACTGACCCATGTGTTTGGTTGTGGTCAGCCAGGAATGGGACACTGTAGAGTCAACGATGAAATGTGGAACACGCACAATATACCCTTACCATACTGAGATACCATTGTCAGCTTCATCCTGATGCAACAGCCGGACAGGTTATGTCACCTTCGCACATAGTTGTAGCCATTGAACATCCACAGGTGCCCAGTTGACCAAAATTGTGATAAATGGTTGTGAACAAGCAACGCAGAGTGTTCTGTCTATTGTACATTACACAGCGTACAACACACTATTATACCAAGTCCATGTCCCCAGAACTGAAGAACAAGGAAGTGCAATATCGTCCATTCCTGAATCTTCAAGGTCACCACAGGACATCTGCCTCCATCCATCTGCTTTATTCATCTAAAAGCTCACCAAAATGGCTGAGGAGAGGACCAAGTGCTCCGTGGGCGAGGGAGAGTTCCTTAGCTGCACAGGGACCTAGCATGCAGCTGAGCCTTACAACGATACAAGATCAGGCAGGGAGTCATCTGAGTCCATGCTGCCACTGGGAAGAGCTGGTGGTTCGCAATCACTGAGAGGATCTCTGGTGCTGGTTTAGACTCAAGGCCCTGTACAAACTCCGGAGGTTCTGCTCTGCATGTAGAAAGTCTAGGTCCCCAAGAGTAAGACCTCCGACCCTCGGTCTAGGTCCACTCTCTCCCCGCAGCTCCGCTGTGCCGTCTCTTGCCTCCAGACCCCGACCTCCTCCTTGGGAGGTTCGAGGCTGCTGCCCGCTCCTGCGCCTGCTGCCCGCTCCAACTGGGACCAGACTGCCTGCAACCACCGTAACCTTTCTCAGCCGGTTTTTTTCTTAATTTTTCCCTGCTGTGCCACTGTTATTGTGCCCATCTGTGTCTTGCTCTAATTCCACCACTGTTTTTATTTTCTTGTGCCTGCCTGTTCCTTTCGCCTTTCGCCGCTGCTGCCCCTGCGGCCCCTCCTCCCCGGAATTCTCCCCCTGAATTCCCCCCCGGAATTCTCCCCCTGAATTCCCCCCCGGAATTCCCCTCCGGAATTCCCCCGCTCCCGCCTCCCAGCCTCTGATCCCTCCCACCTTCCCTACTTAATGGCGGCCGCAGCGCGGTCACGCAGCGGACGTGCGCAGCGGGCGCGCCAAAGGCAAGCCTGTCTGCGCCCGTCCGCGACCCGACCGCGGCCAACGCCAGGAACCCTGGACCTCCCACTACCCATCGCTACGACACCACCACCCTCCTCGCACTCAACCCTGGAAGACTTAGAGAATGCCAACAGGCCTTGCCGAACACGACCCACGGCCAGTTCTCCTGCATCCACTGCCGCCAGACCCTCACCGCCACCCCGGGCTCCAACACCGCCGACGCCAGCACCGGGGACACCCTAAAATGCATTCTCCTCAACGTACGCTCCGTACACAAACACACCATGGAAATCTGGAACCTACTCGACTCTCTCTCGCCCCACATCGCCTTCTTCACAGAGACCTGGACCAATGCATCCTCTGCCCCGACATCAGCACCGCCATCCCAGACGGATACAAGATCCAGAGGAAAGACCGCCCCAACCACCCAGGAGGGGGCCTCACCATCGCCCACAAGAGCACCCTCCGCCTCACCACCTCCAGCGAAACCTTCCCCTCTGCCGAACACCTGCACTTCCAGATCCAGACCACCCCCAAAGCCACACTCCGAGGAACCCTCATCTAAGACCCCCCGGCCCCCGAACACCCTTCCCACCACCATCACCGACTTCATCGCACCCCACGCCATCGCCTCAGCAAACTACATACTCATTGGAGACCTGAACTTCCACCTCGACAACCCCAGCGACCCCAACTCCACTATCCTTCGTGACAACCTCGCCAGCATCAGACTTAAACAACTCGTCAACACACCGACCCACAGAGCAGGACACACCCTCGACCCCATCTTCGCGGCAGGAAACAGCGTCCAATTCAGCCACACAATGCAGCCGCCATGGACCGACCACCACTGCGTACACTTCGCCATCAACAAACCCAAGGCACCCAAACCAGCCCCACGCCCACCTCGAAGGAACTGGAGCAAGGTTACCGATGAGCAACTTAACTCCACCCTCACCCGAGACAACCACACCTGGGCACCCGATGCAAACGACTCAAACAAAGCAGCCAGAGAACTTCACGCCTGGATCTTCAACTGCGCAGACGAGCTCGCCCCGCTACGCAACCCCGACAGACAATGCCCCAGGAAAGCCGCCTGGTTCACCACTGCTCTCCAAGAAGCCAGACGCACCTGCAGACGCCTGGAGAAGAACTGGAGAAACACCAAGACAACCGAAAACCACACCACCTACAAGGACGCCATGACGGACTACCATAACCAGATCAGAGCCACCAAGAGGAACTTCATCCACAACAAAATCTTGGCCAACTCCACCAACTCCAAGGAACTTTTCAGTGTCATTCAGGAATTCATCAACCCACGCAGCGAAGCCACAGACATCACAACATCCCAAGACCTCTGCGATAAGCTTAGAACCTATTTCCACCTCAAGATCAAAAACCTCTACGACAACTTCATCGACCGCCCTCCAGAAACACCAGCCAGCCCACCATCTCCAACTGGACACCGATCATGGCCGAAGACACCGCCTCGACCATGAAAAGCATCCACTCGGGGGCCCCCACCGACCCCTCCCCCTCACATCTACCACAGAGCCGCGGCCGCCATCGCACCCGAACTACAACGCACCATCAACACCACCTTCAAAACAGGCACCTTCCCAGATGACTGGAAGCGCGCAGAAGTCAGACCCCTGCTCAAGAAGCCCACAGCTGACCCCAACGACCTCAAGAACTATCGGCCCATCTCGCTCCTCCCCTTCGCAGCCAAAGTTGCAGAGAAAACAGTCAACAGGAAACTGACACGATTCATTGAAGAGAACGCCGTCCTCGACCCGTCCCAATCCGGATTCCGAAGCAACCACAGCACAGAGACCGCCCTACTCGCCGCCACAGACGACATCCACACCCTCCTGGACCAAGGCCACTCCGCAGCCCTCATCCTACTCGACCTGTCAGCGGCCTTCGACACCGTCTCCCACCGCACACTAGTCGCCAGACTACACGACGCAGGCATACAAGGAACAGCCCTGGACTGGATCCGATCATTCCTCACCGGAAGAAGCCAAAGGATCAAACTCCCACCCTTCCTCTCCGACCCCACGAAAATCACCTGCGGAGTCCCACAGGGTTCATCACTGAGCCCCACCCTCTTCAACATCTACATGTCCCCCCTCGCAGCCATCGTCCGACAACACGGCCTCAACATCGTATCCTACGCCGACGACACCCAGCTCATCCTCTCCCTCACCAAAGACCCCACCACTGCCAAACTCAACTTCCAGAAAGGAATGCAAGACGTCGCAGTCTGGATGACCAACAGCTGCCTGAAGCTCAACGCAGAGAAGACAGAAGTCCTCGTCCTCGGTACCACCCCTTCTGCATGGGACAGCACCTGGTGGCCGACCGCCCTTGGAGGTCCACCTACCCCCTTAGACCACGCCAAGAACCTCAGCATCGTACTCGACTCATCACTCACCATGAACCGACAGGTCAAAGCCGTCACCTCCAGCTGCTTCAACACCCTCCGCATCCTCCGCAAGACCTTCAAGTGGATCCCCCCTGAGTCAAGGAAGACAGTCACCCACGCACTCATCACCAGCAGACTGGACTATGGAAACGCACTCTACGCAAACTCCAAACAATACAGAACACCGCCGCCAGACTCGTCCTCGGCATCCCCCGACACGAACACATCAGCCAACACCTACGAAGTCTCCACTGGCTCCCCGTGGAGAAAAGAGTCACTTTCAAAATCCTCACTTGCGCCTACAAATGCCTACACAACAACGGACCCAAATACCTCAACGACAGAATCAACTTCCACGTACCCAAAAGAAACCTCCGATCTTCCAACCTCGCACTGGCCGAAACCCCGCGCATCCACAGAGCCAGAGCAGGCGGAAGATCCTTCTCTCACATTGCAGCCAAGACCTGGAACGAGCTACCGGTAGACATCAGACACGCCCCCTCCCTGAACACCTTCAGGAAGACCCTCAAGAGCTGGCTCTTCGGCTAAACAGATCTGTGGACCCCCCCCTCAGCGCCTTGAGACCCTCACGGGTGAGTAGCGCCCTTACAATTCCCTGATTGATTGATTGAATCACTCCACTGCCGAGGAGTGCCCTGGCGTAGACCTGCAGCACCTAATGCTCTGCTTTAGGAACAGGACCAGCAGCAGAGCAGGGAGTGCTATCCTTAATGATACTGTTTGCACTGGGAGACATCGTTTACAACGCACACGTTACAACGCATGCCATTACAACACAATTTTTACAACGCAAAATCCATTACAACGCATGTCATTACAACGCATGCCATTACAACGCATTCCCCAAAGTAACGCCCCGGCAGAGTTAGAATAGTAATTTGCGTTGTAATGGCTTGCGGTGTAATGACATTCGTTGTAATGGATTTTGCGTTGTAAAAAATGTGTTGTAATGGCACACGTTGTAAATGTGTGCATTGTAACGTGTCCTATTCGTTTGCACTGTACCTTGTGTGCCCTATCTTATGCCGCGATGATTGTAATTTGACAAGCTCATGTGTACGTTGAATCTGGGTTATGTCAGTCAAGAGATTGTTGAGGAATTATTCAACAAGTGCTGTTAATACAGCGCACCTGAAACACCACACCACACCCATTTCAATAAATGTAAGGCAATTTTTAAAAACCAATGTTAATGCCAAACACAGTAGACCCTTGGCCATTATTTTGAAGGTCAATGGTACCCTGTGAACAATGAAAGTTGACATTGACACGAGGCATAGCTAAAGTGACATATGTGATATTGAGGAACATGCCTCATGGAAGGGGACCACCACAAGTCTAAATATGTATGTGGCACACTTAAATGCGATCATGACTTTGTGTCTGTCAGGTTTTTATGCATCGTTGTCAACCATGCGGTAAAGACACATGGCTTTAATAAGTGAAGCCATCAGACATTAGACATTTTAGAAGGTACGTCACCGTTGTTCTCAATAATTCATGTTAATGGAAGGAACAAGCAATGGGGAGGGCATACTATGGTGTGTGAAGCCTGGTGGACAATGGCAAGGAAAATGTAGAATGGCCCTGACATACATACTTTGGGTTGGGTATGGTGGCTCATTGAACTAATACATCTAGGGTGGATATTCACAATGAAGTGACGGAGCGCTACGTTAGCCTTGTTGGCTTAACACCACGCTCCGCCACATCAGAAATGCAGAGCTGCACCGTATTTACAAAAATATGGTGCAGCCCTGCGTTTCTCCCTGTGCTGGCGTTATTTGCAGCTGCCTAGCGCCAATGCAGGCCCTCTTGCACCATTGTGCAAGGGTGCCTGCGTTGCAGGGAAAGATTGTGTATGTGCAGGAAGGTGCTCCTTCCTGCACATAAACAATCATCAATGGTGTTTTGTAACTTCTGTGTGATGCAGAATGCAGCACACATAGAAGCTGCAACGCGTCATTTTTAAAAAAAGATTGTTTATATGCAGGAAGGGACACCTTCCTGCACATAAACAATCAATGGTGTTTTGCAGCACACATGGAAACAGCAAAAACGAGGAGAAATAAAGCATTTCTCCTAGTTTCGCCAGGGTAAGACCAGGTGTTTTTTTGGTCTTAATTACGGCGTTGCCCCATATTTACGCCACTCTTGTCAATATGGGGCAGCATCAAAATCAATGAGTGTTGCGGAGGAACGCCAGCCGCAACACCCATTGTCCTCCCCTTTCACACTAAATATAGCGTGAAAGGGTGTCTTGTAAATAAGGCAAAGCCCGTATCACCACTACAACGTCACTAAAATTGACGTTCTGGGGGCGATAGGGGCTTGTAAATATGCCCCTAAGTTTGATCTTATTGTCACAGGTTCAGATCCCAGATGGTCTACTTCTCTCGAGGTTGCTAAAATGAGCACCACTGAGATGGGAAAAAATAAACACCTTTTATATAGTGCCAAGACACCCCAATAGGGCGAATGTGCTTTACAATTACAGATGTTACGTTAAACAAAAAAGTTTGTAGAGCAGGCTCTTTAAGCGTGGTCTCTGCTCAGCAGTGCTGAGTAGACGGGCCACTGGCAGGATCTACATGGCCCTGATAGTTTGTTGCCCCTAAACCAACAAGGACATAGTCAATAGTACCTAAAAAGATTTTCCCATGCAATTCTACAGAGTGTTAAACTAGATACTAAGGACTCCAAGGAAAAACAAGGGAGAGGTGTTTAAGATAATGTGGTTTAAAATTCTGAGGGTTTTTCATTAGAAACTGTGATGGCCTCATTGCAACACATGGCACCCAATGAATCTCCAAAAATAGAAATTGTTTAATTATTGAGGTAGCAAACTTTTCAATAGGTGGCATGATCTGTGGCATCGAACACAGAGGACAGGTCAAGCATCACAACCAATGATGCTTCCCCTCATCCACCTCTGATTGTAGTTGGTCCTTTACATTTGCTAAAGTAGTCCCCCTAGCCTTACCTTGCCTAAAGCCCGATTGCCAATCCCCTAGTGGTCTTTGTTTTTTGCAAGTGTGTATGTAATTGAGCAGTTGCAGCCTATTTTAATACTCAAGCCAGAAACTGAGATTTTTCTATTGGCATAAAATATGATGGGTTGAATGAGTCAATTGAAGCATATTACATCAATGCAGTTATCTATAGATATTTTACTTTGCGCAATGTAGGAGAAATTTTGAATAAAGCATTCACGATTATCGTGATTATGTGCATAAATAATTCCATATACTCTATATTGGTTTTATGGGATAGAATCTCCCTTAAAAATTGATGGTTTGATATTGACAATAATACATTTTATCACTGCTTTAAATGGGCCGGTACCCACCGGTACTGAGTGCCGGCACTTCCCAATTCTTCCCCTTTGAGTATTAGAACTTCTCCTTGATCCGGGAGAGTACTGGTACTCTAGGGGGCAGTAGTCAGTCTAATGTTCCGAAAGTGTAGCAACATAGGACAGGCGGTGCTCCTTTTGTGATGAGACTGACTGCCCAAAGAACTGTGAATGTGTGCATTGACGGACAATCCTAGTTGGCGTCCAGTACCGATAAGGTCCTAGTTGAAACAAAACCTGCTGAGATTTTCTATTTACCTAGCTTCTCTCATTGTCTGCTGCGCCACCTAGAGATCGGAGTGATTATTACAGCACAGAACCTTGAGGTGAAAACAGCCGACCTGTAAGTGGTATGTTATCATAGTAAAAGCAGCTTTAGAACCTTTGCTAGCGACACAAAATAATACCTCACTGGACTTTCGGGTCAGCTCTCCTTTTCGTTTTGGGCAGGCAGGGCTACCCACAAAATTCCAATGCAGCCAAATACACAAAATCTCAAATTATATGACTTTGAGAGAAGTTCGTGGACCCTTCTCTTTCAGCCCTACTGTGGGTGTGTGTGAGGCACGTGGGAAATGCTGACATGGGCTTGAAGAGTGCCTGTAGCCAGGCCGAGTGTAAAGGAGGATGCCACTGAGCATCAGGCGGAGGAGACACGTGCATTTAAGTAATGCTTGGATATTCCATTTGTAAAATCAAATCAGTTTTAGTGAATGAGTTCATGTGTGTGTCTGTGCGAGTCCCTGTATGTATGTGTGTGTCAGGTGTGTACTACGAACTGCTAGGACAAAAAAGTTATTCTATTTCAAAAGATTTTGCTAATAACGTTTCTTCTAAGTGCACTAGAGTTCTGTACAGAATAAGCGGCTCACCCCAACACGTAATGAATAGGATGCGCCATGGAGATGTGAATAGTACTGCATATATTAGCACTGTGAAGCTACACAAAACTCCTACATAAATAAATAAGTGCTACTTAATATGAGAATGCAACCTTTTATTAACTATGCAGTTGACATATTAATTCCCATAACCAAAATAGTCCTTTAATAAAATAATGTAGCTACTTGATGTTTTAACAAAGGCACGAGGAGCTAAGTGACGGTGCTTGCATTAATACAGCTATGCAAGTCAGCCCAGGCTGGGTGGCTTTGATGGAAAGGCGGGTCTTTGTAAGAATGGTCCACACACGTCCCAAAAACCATATTGTCCACTGAAGGCTGTTTGTTAGTGCAGGAGTATATTTACTTATAAGCAGAGGCAGCAGGTTCAGGTAAGAGCGGTGGGGTGGTGCGGCGGGGCGGGGCATGGTGGGGGGGAGTCGACAGATGACGGAATAGGGAAGATAAAATAATTTTTTTAAAAAGACACTTACCTTGTGCTCGCCGCAACGCCAAATCGGTGATGCGGCGAGCTCCAGGTAAGTGGTTTTATTATTTTTTTTATTTGATTTTCCCCATTCCATCGTCTGTCTCTACCCCCCCCTCCCCTCACCGCTCTAACCTGAACGGCCGCGCCTGCTTATAAGATGCACCGTTTTGCTCTACCCGCTCGTGATCTGACTCCAGTGATCACATTCTTGAACACAAAGCCTGAAAGATCTGTTTCTTCTGCTGTAAATTTACATTTATAAGTGTGCTGCTTTTCAACCACATTCTGTGTGTGTCTGAGTAGGGGGTTGTTTAACGTGTGTACATACAAGACTTTCATAATAAATGCATTGACTGCAGTGGTGGCAAATACATATTTTAGGTCTGAGAATGCCAATTGTTTGAGAGGAGTCTGTGTACAAGAGAACTTTAATCCGAAGGGTCAGTTTTTCATGGGGTCACTGTACTGGCCAGGGTTCAAAAGACATCCTCTCCACCAAAAAAAGATAATTAACTGTGACCTCTGGCTTGTCCTCATAAGGTATGTACATAGGGAGTGGGGTATATACATTTATGAATATATAGTTTGTGTACTGTGTCCTTGGAAATTCTGGGATATAAACCCATCCCTGATTCTGCAACCATGGCCTGTGCTCTCCCCCATATGGTATTTTGGTGCCAGTGTCCGTGAAGTAAAACACACATCAACATTCACAGCTGCACCCCCAAGAATATGTGGATCTCATTGGATGCTAACCCTTTAGCCCCGCCCCTAGCTCCACCCAGAGTCTCACCCAAGTCCACAGCTCAATTTGATGAGTACCTGCACTTTTTGTTTCCCATTTAAAGCACTGCATTATATAAAATATCTTGTATTATGGTCTGTAATGGACAATGGGCTTTCTTGCTTGGCACCAACAAATACATGGATGATGGCCCCTTCTGAGATTAGGTACAGATAATTCATATGCAGTGCAACTGGTGCAGCTGTACCTGACATTACTGTGGGGGGTGTGTTTAGAAATAACACAGGTTTAAAAAGTACCTGCTGAAAAGTGACTTGCGTGTCCAGCAGTTTCAGGCAACAATAAAAATGTCAAGATAACTCCGAAAATTAATGTTCCTGCTGCAGGGAGATCTTTTGTCTAGTGGCAGTTTCCACTCACGATAAAGTAGCACAGAGGGTTAATATGCCAGCTGCAAAGAACGTGTACCACGCAAAACAAAAAACTGTATTTTATGTGGATCACTCAGTAGGCTACTGCGTTTGTCACAGAGATCTTTTTGTTACTTGCTATTAATAAGTTACAACCCTAATTTTGCACAGTGAGCTATGAACTGTCATCAAAGAGCTGCGTGCAAACTGCATGGTATGGGTAAGAATGCTATGCTTTTTAAACCCAGTCATTCATTATCCTAATGTTGCTAAAAAGGGTTCATCTGGGTGGAAATGCATTCTTATTAGTAAAGCCAACCACGAGGTACGTTTTTGCTTCTCCAGAACAAATACATTTAAAATACACTGCCTACTAGTATCGGTGACTAGTGACTCTTACACCTTGTAATCCTCATTTTCTTATTTAACATTTACTATAGACTGATTTACACACTTATGATTCATTGGCTCTGTATAATGTGTGTGTGATGTAAAGTGCTCTGTCACCCTACACTGGTATGAACAGCACTATAAATGAGTATGAGAGAGGGGCTATGGAGAGATGAGGGGGACTGGTGGAGCATGGTAGTGAGAAAAGTTGCGGAGGAGGAGATTTTTGGAGGGGCGCCAACAAAGACTGTTACATTGTGCACCACTAGCTCTATGTTCATATACATCTCTGGTCTAACTACAATTGTTTCATGAGCCATGGTTATGTTAAATGCAAAGGGATTCTGCAATACTAAAAACTTCGTTGTAGACAACGTTGCTTCTGGCACATTGCTGGATGGAGTTTGGATTTCCGTTCAATATTTTGAAAAACTAATTTTGTTGAGTTGCCTAATATCATTCACATGGAGCAAAATGCATTCTTTGCTTTGATTAGTACCTTTCAATAGTCACATCTTAAACTTTTTTTATTTACCTATTATGTCATTAACTATTCTCGAGATATTTGCTTCATTCCATGGAGAATGAGACTAAATGACATTGGGCCTCATGTACTACAAATTTATTCTGTACAAGTGGTTGCAATTTGCACACCGACTTAAACCGAGTGCATTTGTATATTGCTAACAGACCTATGTACTAATAGGTTGGTTAAAAAACATACAGAATCATAGTGGGCCACAATTCGAGCTACCTCAAAAATTGCAACCTACTACTATTTTCTACAACCACAGGCATGGTGGCCTGCTGCATTCCGCAGACCACAATGCCTGTGATTGCCTTAAAGTAATGAAAGCTGGGGGGGCGGGCGCTACAGAGCATGGCAAAAAGATGGCTGCCGCATTCCGAGGCTCTGCTGGCCTATTCTCTCATCCGCCATAAATCTGCAAATCCAGGGCGCAATTCACTATTAAACAGGCTTGCAATAATGCTCTAATCAGTGGTGCCACGATTGGTGCCTTTATTTTGATGACAGCTGGTCCAGAGGAGCTGGATAGCAGCTTGTTCTACTGAGGCCTGATTTGCAGCCCCGCACATCGCCCCAGCTTGCCTCCTTCGGTGGCAAGATCTGTGGGGTGCAGAGCGTCCGTGATCCCGGGTTATCGCACACCAGTGGGGTTTGCCCTACGGGCTTGAAGAATCTCTGCCCCCAGGAAAGAAGAACCCTAGTGGCCCTACGCTGCTATGACACGGGCGGCGATGGCGGAAGCTGCCGGCTCCGCAGGTTGAGGCCTGCTCGCACCTGACTACCCTCATTCCGGGGACCTGCCCGCACCTGGATGGCCGGAACCAGAGCTGATGAGGAGGTCCATCTGGGAGGCCTGCAGTTCCTGGGTGCCGTGGCCCCCAACCTCTGCTGGCATGCTGCCCCCCTAAGACTTGCTGGACTTTGGGGGAGCACGCTGAGGGGGCCCAGAGCCAATGCTCGGCCCTGGCCCTTGCTGAGGTCCTGAGCGTTTGATGCAGGCGACACCCAGGTGAGCAGATGTGGAAAGTGACTGCTGGTGGCGGGGGCTGCGGTTTGCTGGAGGCATGTTGGAACCCCCTTTTTAGGCCCCCTTTGAGGGCTGGGGCTCCTGTGATGTGCTCCTGGAGAGCCCTGGTGCTGCCTGCGGCCCTAGCCGCAGGACAGTTTGCCCCTGACCCATTCCTGCTGGGTTTGGGGTGAGGCCGGGCCCCGGGGGAATTAGACACCTGTGGGGCTCCCCCGCTGATTCTTACATATTTGACTGGGGCGTGCCAGTGGCAAGCCAGAAATCTACACAACGCCCTAAAGGTCTCCTCGCTCCCAATTGCGCTTTCCTTCAGTGCGGACCTTTGCGCCTGCATCTGCTCGTCCCCCTCCCACCCCCCCGAGTCCAAGGAGTGTGGGACCAGGGTGTGGTTGGACCTAGCACACGCTTCCCTCCTCCGCTGTGAGAAGTTGGCCTGGTATATGCTGTTCACTAATTAAAGTGGACACCTTGCACCAGGGCAAATCGACTCTTATGGTAGATAGGTTTAAGACAACCTTTTAAAGAAAGCTATCCTAGTGGTAGCTGTGGAGAGCAGCCTTCAGGCTAAGTCTCGGAGGAATGTAAAGCAGCTTGTTTTACCATATAATCTCTTGAATCACCAAATGAAAAGACACCACACAGGTATATATATCAAATATATATGTATTTATTTCTAAATAACTCTCTACTAATCTCTTTATGAGATTAGAAGACAAACATATGCACAAATCAACGTTTCACAATAAGTTAAGCACAAGATATGGCTGGGGCCCTAGGGGCGTACCAGACCATATACTAAGTAAGAGACTTAGAAACAACGACTTGCAAGGAGACAAGGCCTAGGGCCTTCAGAAGTGCTGGGGCCTCACGAAACCACCCAAGGCAGGTAAGTAAAGGACCCACGGGGGACGCGTGCAGTGTGGATACACAGGCGCGAATCGCCGTTAACTTCAATGGGGCAAGTCGCGGTTGGAAATAAAGAGTTTTAGGATACTTCGGGAGAACCTACAAGCAAGTCACTTACAGGGTAAGTAGTTCTAGGGCCCACACCCACAGGAGCACCGTAGTGCTGGAGTTACCTCACCCAGGGAAGCCGGGTGCACAGGTGTCCTTTGGTGTCGGGTCGCGGCGTCGTTTTCAATGGCGAACAAAGAAGACTTGCTGCTTGCGGGAGCTGAAGAAGTGTCCGGTGGAATCCAAGCCTGGATTCTGAAGAAGGATGACCTGAAAGCAGAGGGGACAGTGTTCAAAGTCACTTGGCAGTGACCCGGGGCAAGGAAGATGGATGCCCACCGTCGTCGGTCGCTTCAGGTCAGTTGCGGGTGCCTTGACTCTTCAGCCACGTGGTCCAGGAGGCGTCGACGACAACCAGGAGCTGGATTCGGTGTGTCCCTCGACGTCTGCAGCTGACTACGGTGTCGGCAACTCGATCGGAGCCAACAAGCCTTGGCAGCCGCAAGTCTCGGGGAGATGAAGAAAAGTCGATGGCGCAGACCAGCAAGGTCTGAGGGACTCACCCAGCGAGGGTAAGTCAGGGCAGGCCTGGAGCAAGCAGGGGAGCCCTTTGGTTTCTTTAAGAAGTCTTCTGGGGACCCACAAGCCAGCGGGCAAGGGATCGCAAAGACACCTCGGGCGGAATCACTCAACAGGGGCCCACGGTCACTCGGGACGGTGTAGGCCTCTGATCTTCGGAGGGATTCCTGCTGGAGGTCGGGACCACACGTGGTCCAAAGCACAGGTTCGTAGAACGTTGTGAAGGGGTTGCACTCGACAATAGTGCACGGTACCCAGGGGTCACGGTTCCTCGTTACTCGTGGGGTCCACTTGCCTCAGCTTCGCTGGGGACTCACGATGGCCTGGGAGAGGTCAGGAAATCCACTTCCTGGGCTGCAGGGACTTCGGACTCCGGCGGGAGCGGCGTAGTTTGCGACCGTCGTTGTCGTTTTTGGTGCCTGCCAAGCAGGGGAGTCACTCCTTGACTCCAAGGGAGATTCTTCTGTCTTCCAAAGGTAGTGGAACGTCGAAGGGCCAGGATTCTTCTGTAGAGCATCGTCCAGGGGTTATCTGCTTTGCAATGGCAAGGTTCCCCCTCTTATACTAAAAAGAGGGGATGGACTAGCTCTATGACCCCACCTATGGGAGGGTCAAGGGAGGGGTGGCTACACCCACTTCCCTTTGTCCAGTTTCGCGCCAGAGCAGGGGCAGGTAGCCCCTGAGCTGGTTTGAACTGGCATATGCACAGAGGAGCCTTCTGCTCCCCCAGTGCAGGACTTCAAAGCACTCTAAGAGTGCACCCACCCAGCCCCAATACACTAAACCCTGTCTGGAAGGTGGTTACACCTCCCTGTGACAGGATGCCTATTGTTGGGCTTCCTCCACTGCGAGTTTCGGTCATCAGCAGGAGGGCAGCCCAGTGTCTGTGACTGGTGGCATCCATTTTGTGATGCCAGGGCTCTTTAGGATTCTACCGCGTTTCCACAGCAGGTACATGTCTTATCCCTCTAGAAGGGTGGAATGCTACCCCCGCCGCCAAGATTGGCGGGGGGTAGTATTCCAAGATGTTTGACACCAAACACGACATGTTTTGATGCAGCCATTCCAAAGTTAGCATTTACCGCGAGGATATAATGCACTTAAATAGTATATGGTTTAACCGCATCCACAAACAGCACCAGAGAATAGACTCTGAGAGCTGCAGAGGGGCCCTGCTCAGGCAGAGGCACCCCCTCACATAGAAGCCAAGCACCCTGCCCTCAGGATTGATAGGGCCTGCCTTAGGGGTGACTGATAGGTTTATATGTGTGTGCAGGAGAGATATAGGAAACCTATATCTCAGTGAGGGGTGCTAGCACCACCTCACCCAGGCTGCAGTAGCAGGCCTGTGGTGTCAGATTTAGACTGCTTCCCAGGGGTGGCATAACACATGCTGCAGCCCCTGGTAGGCCTGTGAAGTACCTATGCCCTTGGCACCTAAGGTACCATATACTAGGGACTCATAAGGCACCACAGTATCCAATCACTAGTGCACCTAGAGTGCACTCCATGTCGTTTAGAGAGAACAGAGAGGCTGGGGCCCTGATTGGCAGGGACCCAGCCAGACTATAGCCAGAAACCAGTGCTAACATCAGAAAAAAAGTGGGGGCAACATAAGAGGCAGATCCTACTCTCCTACACAACCCCCCCAAACGTAGGGACACTAAACTAACCTTGACCAGTTGAGTCTTCGTGTTCAAAGTGGAAATACCTTGAGAGTCCATCTGCATTGGCATGTTGGGTCCCAGGCCTATGTTCCACTGTATAGTCCATCCCCTGTAGGGAAATGGACCACCTCAAAAGTTTTGGGTTTTCACCTTTCATCTGCTTTAGCCATAGGAGGGGCTTGTGGTCAGTCTGAACTATGAAGTGAGTACCAAACAAGTATGGCCTCAGCTTCTTCAGGGCCCATACCACAGCAAAGGCCTCCCTCTCTATAGCTGACCAACGTTTCTCTCTAGGGGTCAGCCTTCTGCTAATAAAAGCTACTGGCTGGTCTTGACCTTCATCATTCAGTTGAGACAGTACAGCTCCCACACCCAGCTCAGAAGCATCTGTTTGGACAATGAACTTTTTGGTGTAGTCTGGACTCTGTAAGATGGGGGCAGTGCACATGGCCTGCTTTAGGTCTTCAAATGCCTTTTGACAGCTAGCTGTCCACTGAACCTTTTTGGCATTTTCTTAGAGGTAAGATCATTCAAGGGGGTCACTATAGATCCATATCCCTTGACAAACCTCCTATAGTACCCAGTCAGGCCTAAGAAGGCTCTCACCTGTGTCTGGGTGGTTGGAGCAACCCATTCCAGTATGGTTTGGATTTTGCTCTGCAAAGGCTGAACCTGGCCTCCACCTACAAGGTGGCCCAGGTACACAACCTGACTCTGCCCTATCTGGCACTTGGTGGCCTTGATAGTGAGGCCTGCTTTCTGCAGGGCCTCCAAAACATTTCTGAGGTGGACCAGGTGATCCTGCCAGGAGGAACTAAAGACAGCAATATCATCTAGATAAGCTGAGCAATAAGTTTCCATCCCTGCCAGAACTTTATTCACCAACCTCTGAAAAGTGGCAGGTGCATTTTTCAATCCAAAGGGCATCACCACAAAGTGGTAGTGCCCACCAGGGGTCGAAAATGCTGTTTTGGCTTTTGCATCATCAGCTAATCTGATTTGCCAGTAGCCAGCTGTCAGGTCAAATGTGCTTAGATACTTGGCTGAGGCCAAAGTATCAATCAGCTCATCTGCCCTTGGTATGGGATAGGCATCAGTCCTAGTGACTGCATTGAGGCCTCTGTAGTCTACACAAAACCTCATTTCTTTCTTACCACCCTGGGTATGAGGCTTGGGTACCAGGACTACTGGGCTAGCCCAAGGGCTATCTGAAGGCTCAATCACGCCTAACTCCAACATTTTCTGGACTTCAGTCCTGATACAGTCCCTGACATGGTCAGGTTGCCTGTAGATTTTATTCTTGACAGGCAGACTGTCCCCAGTGTCCACCTCATGGGTGCACCAGGTAGTCTGACTAGGGGTCAGGCTAAACATATGTCTAAACTGTTGCAGAACTTGTCTGCACTCAGTTTGCTGATGGTCAGTGAGGCTGCTTGCCAAAGCAACACCATCTACTGACCCATCATCAGGGTTCTGAGAGAGCAGGTCAGGGAGAGGGTCACTCTCCTCCTCCTGGTCCTCATCAGTTGCCATGAGCAAGCCCATGTCAGCCCTGTCAACATATGGCTTTAATCTGTTGACATGAAGCACCCTTAGGGGGCTCCTGGGAGTTCCAAGATTCACCAGATAGGTGACTTCTCCCTTCTGTTCAACTATTGTATGGGGGCCACTCCATTTGTCCTGGAGGGCTGCTGGGGCCACAGGCTCCAACACCCACACTTTCTGTCCTGGCTGGTATACAGTCAGCACAGCCTTTGGTCATGCCAAGCTTTTTGTAATTCTTGGCTGGCCTCCAGGTTTTGGTTGCCTTTTTCATGTACTCTGCCATCCGGGAGCGGAGACCAAGTACATAGTCCATCACATCTTGTTTGGGGGCTTGAGAGGTAACTCCCAGCCCTCTTTTACCAAACATAGTGGACCTCTCACAGGATGCCCAAACAGAAGCTCAAATGGGCTGTAGCCAACCCCCTTCTGTGGAACCTCTCTGTATGCAAACAAAAGGCAAGGAAGAAGAAGGTCCCATTTCCGCCTAAGCTTCTCTGGGAGTCCCTTAATCATTCCTTTCAAGGTCTTGTTGAAGCGTTCAACTAAACCATTGCATTGTGGGTGATAGGGAGTGGTGAACTTATAAGTTACACCACACTCCTTCCACATTGCTTTCAGATATCCTGACATGAAGTTGGTACCTCTGTCAGAAATGACCTCCTTTGGAAAACCCACTCTGGAGAAAACTCCAATGAGGGCTCTTGCCACCACAGGTGCTGTGGTGGTCCTCAGGGGAATTGCCTCTGGGTACCTGGTGGCATGATCCACTACCACCAGGATAAATCTGTGCCCAGATGCAGTCTGAGGGTCAAGGGGACCAACAATGTCAATCCCTACCCTTTCAAAGGGTACCCCCACCACAGGTAGTGGTATCAGGGGGCCTTTGTTGTGCCACCTGCCTTACCACTGGCTTGGCAAGTGACACAGGAGCGACAAAACTCCTTGGTGTCCTCTGACATATGTGGCCAATGAAAATGTGGAACAAGCCTGTCCCAGGTCTTGTTTTGGCCCAAGTGTCCTGCTAAAGGGATATCATGTGCTAAGGTCAAGAGGAACCCCCTAAACTTCTGAGGTATTACCAACCTCCTGGTGGCTCCAGGGGCTGGGTCTCTACCCTCAGAATATAGGAGTCCCTCGTCCCAATAAACTTTATGGGACCCACTAGCACTCCCAGCAGCCTCAGCAGCAGCCTGCTGTCTGAGGGGTTCAAGAGAGGGGCAGCACTGTTGCTCCTTGCTCAGATCTTCCCTGGAAGGGCCCCCTGCCCCCAAGAACTCAACCTGGTCAGGTTCAAGTCCCTCTGGGGCAGTTCCTTCTTCAGGTTCTGCTTCACCTCCCTCTGGAAGTGAATCCTTGATCTGAGACAGAGGGGAAGGCACTGCCTTAACCCTACTGCTCCTCCTCTTGGGAAGCATCTGGTCCATTGTTCCAGGATCCAGAGCTGGTTCAGTGTCATGCATTCTTGCTTGTGACCTGGTCACAGCAAATACCTCTGCAGGGATGCCCAACATCTCAGCATGAGTCCATAACTCTACTTCAGACCAGGCTGAAGTCTCTAGATCATTGCCCAATAGACATTCTACAGGGAGGTCTGCACTGACTACAACCTTCTTGAGGCCAGTTACCCCTCCCCAGGAGAAATTCACAACTGCCAGACTGTGGTTGGTCTGGACATTGCTTGCATTGGTCACCTGGTACATTTCACCCAGGATGATCTGTCTAGGGTCCACTAGGTCCTCTGCCACCATGGTGACACTAGCACCTGTGTCCCTAAATGCCAAAGCCTGTTTGCCATTTATCAAAGGCTGCTGTTTGTACTTGCCCAGATTACTGGGGCTTACTAGGAAGGACATATCAATGTTTCCCTCACAAATCAGCATTGCCTGAGTGGTCACTCTGACTAGGTCAGAATCCACTTCAGAACCCAGGGTCAACCCTACTACACCCTTATTCTGTGTACCACCTCCACCAGTAGCTGAGCTAGGGGGCACAGTTGCCTTAGGGGCAGGAGTGGTGGTGGTTTGGTCTTTGGACTTGGTACAATCAGAAGTCCAGTGCCCTTTCTGTTTACAGAATTTGCACCAGGGCTTCTTTTGGCCTTTTCCCTTGTTGGACTGTGACTCCCCACCAGATGCAGATTTTTGGGGCCCTTGTGAAGACTTCTGGTCTTTTGACTTATCCCCACCTTTCTCAGGGCCTTTAGGATCTGGCTTCTTAGTGTCACCCCCTTGGTTCTGGGTTTTCTGCCTCACCCTGGTTCTGACCCATTTGTCTGCCTTCTTTCCCAATTCTTGGGGAGAGGTCAGATCAGAGTCCACCAGGTACTGATGCAACAACTGGTTCTGGCAATTATTTAGGATCTGTTCTCTCATCATCAGATTATACAATCCCTTGAAATCAGTAACCCTACTGCCAACCAGCCAACCCTCTAGAGCCTTGGTTGCACAATCAACAAAGTCAGTCCAGTCCTGAGTCTGTGCCTTCTGGGTATCTCTGAACTTCAACCTGTACTGCTCAGTGGTTAAGCCAAACCCATCTATCAGTGCACTCTTCAGGACCTCATAATCATCAGCATCCTCCTCTCTAACAGTGAGGAGCTTGTCTCTTCCTTTGTCTGAAAAGGAGAGCCACAAGATTGCTGCCCACTGCTTTTGGGGGACCTGCTGTACTCTACAGGCCCTCTCCATAGCAGTTATCCATTTGTGGATATCATCCCCACTCTGGTAGGGAGGAACAACCTTGCTCAGGTTCCTATGGTCAGGGACATATTCTCTGCCTCTAGGGACACTGTTGCTGCCACCAGGGGTTCTAAACCCTCCCTTCTGGAAGCTCTCTGGATCTCCAGGGCTTCTCTATCCAGTGCCAACTGCTTGGTTCTGAGGGCCACTTTGGCTTCCTCATACTGGAGCAGTTTGCACCTTCTCTCAGAGGAGGTCTCTCTTAAGTTAAAGTATGAGCTCCTCTCTTGGACAAATTCTCTGCCAGAGTGATAAGAGTGCTCAGATTCCCTGGAAGGGGATCTGTGCCTCTCATCCACTCTGCCAGTTCTCTTAGGGAGAACTCCTCTGTCCTGTTCAGGCTCCTTGGAGCCTGGCCCTTCAATCACAGAGTCTTGGTCATTCTGATTTTCATCATCTGACCCAGATACTATGACTGACCCACCCACTGATTCAAACCCTTTAGCTCCTAGAGCCAATCTCAGGTCATCTGCTGTCAGCAGATCTATCAGGTGCAGGGTTGAGGGACTCTGTCCTATCCTCAGGTGTCTGTCAACACACATGGCTCTCAAGTCAGAGAAAGCCATGTCCTTATACTGAGGCTGAGTGGATCCACTGGGTCCACCCTTTAAGGACATTCTAGTGTTGTGCAGTGTTGTACTACCTACACTAGTTTGTGGCCTACTGATCCTAGCTTGAGCTGTGGAAAGGGTGTGCTATCCCTTGGCACACAGCTCTAAGTTCAGTAGAACTTATTGATACTAAGCTTGACTTTATATGTACCTTGAGTACCTATAATGGTTTTCAGTTAGTAATTCAAATAGAGATTTTCTGGTAAAACAATGGCAAGCTGGAATCCCACACGCTGCCCACCAATGTGAGAAGTTGGCCTGGTATATGCTGTTCACTAATTAAAGTGGACACCTTGCACCAGGGCAAATCGACTCTTATGGTAGATAGGTTTAAGACAACCTTTTAAAGAAAGCTATCCTAGTGGTAGCTGTGGAGAGCAGCCTTCAGGCTAAGTCTCGGAGGAATGTAAAGCAGCTTGTTTTACCATATAATCTCTTGAATCACCAAATGAAAAGACACCACACAGGTATATATATCAAATATATATGTATTTATTTCTAAATAACTCTCTACTAATCTCTTTATGAGATTAGAAGACAAACATATGCACAAATCAACGTTTCACAATAAGTTAAGCACAAGATATGGCTGGGGCCCTAGGGGCGTACCAGACCATATACTAAGTAAGAGACTTAGAAACAACGACTTGCAAGGAGACAAGGCCTAGGGCCTTCAGAAGTGCTGGGGCCTCACGAAACCACCCAAGGCAGGTAAGTAAAGGACCCACGGGGGACGCGTGCAGTGTGGATACACAGGCGCGAATCGCCGTTAACTTCAATGGGGCAAGTCGCGGTTGGAAATAAAGAGTTTTAGGATACTTCGGGAGAACCTACAAGCAAGTCACTTACAGGGTAAGTAGTTCTAGGGCCCACACCCACAGGAGCACCGTAGTGCTGGAGTTACCTCACCCAGGGAAGCCGGGTGCACAGGTGTCCTTTGGTGTCGGGTCGCGGCGTCGTTTTCAATGGCGAACAAAGAAGACTTGCTGCTTGCGGGAGCTGAAGAAGTGTCCGGTGGAATCCAAGCCTGGATTCTGAAGAAGGATGACCTGAAAGCAGAGGGGACAGTGTTCAAAGTCACTTGGCAGTGACCCGGGGCAAGGAAGATGGATGCCCACCGTCGTCGGTCGCTTCAGGTCGGTTGCGGGTGCCTTGACTCTTCAGCCACGTGGTCCAGGAGGCGTCGACGACGACCAGGAGCTGGATTCGGTGTGTCCCTCGACGTCTGCAGCTGACTACGGTGTCGGCAACTCGATCGGAGCCAACAAGCCTTGGCAGCCGCAAGTCTCGGGGAGATGAAGAAAAGTCGATGGCGCAGACCAGCAAGGTCTGAGGGACTCACCCAGCGAGGGTAAGTCAGGGCAGGCCTGGAGCAACCAGGGGAGCCCTTTGGTTTCTTTAAGAAGTCTTCTGGGGACCCACAAGCCAGCGGGCAAGGGATCGCAAAGACACCTCGGGCGGAATCACTCAACAGGGGCCCACGGTCACTCGGGACGGTGTAGGCCTCTGATCTTCGGAGGGATTCCTGCTGGAGGTCGGGACCACACGTGGTCCAAAGCACAGGTTCGTAGAACGTTGTGAAGGGGTTGCACTCGACAATAGTGCACGGTACCCCGGGGTCACGGTTCCTCGTTACTCGTGGGGTCCACTTGCCTCAGCTTCGCTGGGGACTCACGATGGCCTGGGAGAGGTCAGGAAATCCACTTCCTGGGCTGCAGGGACTTCGGACTCCGGCGGGAGCGGCGTAGTTTGCGACCGTCGTTGTCGTTTTTGGTGCCTGCCAAGCAGGGGAGTCACTCCTTGACTCCAAGGGAGATTCTTCTGTCTTCCAAAGGTAGTGGAACGTCGAAGGGCCAGGATTCTTCTGTAGAGCATCGTCCAGGGGTTATCTGCTTTGCAATGGCAAGGTTCCCCCTCTTATACTAAAAAGAGGGGATGGACTAGCTCTATGACCCCACCTATGGGAGGGTCAAGGGAGGGGTGGCTACACCCACTTCCCTTTGTCCAGTTTCGCGCCAGAGCAGGGGCAGGTAGCCCCTGAGCTGGTTTGAACTGGCATATGCACAGAGGAGCCTTCTGCTCCCCCAGTGCAGGACTTCAAAGCACTCTAAGAGTGCACCCACCCAGCCCCAATACACTAAACCCTGTCTGGAAGGTGGTTACACCTCCCTGTGACAGGATGCCTATTGTTGGGCTTCCTCCACTGCGAGTTTCGGTCATCAGCAGGAGGGCAGCCCAGTGTCTGTGACTGGTGGCATCCATTTTGTGATGCCAGGGCTCTTTAGGATTCTACCGCGTTTCCACAGCAGGTACATGTCTTATCCCTCTAGAAGGGTGGAATGCTACCCCCGCCGCCAAGATTGGCGGGGGGTAGTATTCCAAGATGTTTGACACCAAACACGACATGTTTTGATGCAGCCATTCCAAAGTTAGCATTTACCGCGAGGATATAATGCACTTAAATAGTATATGGTTTAACCGCATCCACAAACAGCACCAGAGAATAGACTCTGAGAGCTGCAGAGGGGCCCTGCTCAGGCAGAGGCACCCCCTCACATAGAAGCCAAGCACCCTGCCCTCAGGATTGATAGGGCCTGCCTTAGGGGTGACTGATAGGTTTATATGTGTGTGCAGGAGAGATATAGGAAACCTATATCTCAGTGAGGTGTGCTAGCACCACCTCACCCAGGCTGCAGTAGCAGGCCTGTGGTGTCAGATTTAGACTGCTTCCCAGGGGTGGCATAACACATGCTGCAGCCCCTGGTAGGCCTGTGAAGTACCTATGCCCTTGGCACCTAAGGTACCATATACTAGGGACTCATAAGGCACCACAGTATCCAATCACTAGTGCACCTAGAGTGCACTCCATGTCGTTTAGAGAGAACAGAGAGGCTGGGGCCCTGATTGGCAGGGACCCAGCCAGACTATAGCCAGAAACCAGTGCTAACATCAGAAAAAAAGTGGGGGCAACATAAGAGGCAGATCCTACTCTCCTACATCCGCCCACACAACATGGGGAGCTGGGATGCTCGTCAGTCCAAACTAGCATTTGGGGGGAATGGCAAACACGCCATACAGAACACGACAGGGGTGCAGAGCCACCCTGAGTCATGCCAAAGTGCTCATGTGGACATTAAGGAGATGCTGGTGGACGTCAAGAACAGCCTCCGCACTATTGACGCCAAAATTGAACTCCTAAATAGCTGCATCGACCGTATAAAGGACAGGTTAGACAAGCACGAGAAACATCTTTTTCGTACGGACAAAATCCTGTAAGTCATCAAGCTGAAAAATGAAGGCTTAGAAGTGCACTCCAGATGCAAAAACCTCTGCATAATTGGGGTACCCGAATCCTCTGCCATTGACAAAATGGAAGACTATGTCGAGTGCATGCTACAGTCCCTAATCGAGGACGCCCTTTCAGCAGTCGTCATTGTGGAGTGAGCTCATCGTACACCTGGCCTGCGCCCTCCCCCGGGCACACCAGCATGACCCATAGTCACTAGACTTCTCAATTATAGAGACTGCGACACAGTACTACGACTTGCACAAGAACGCCGCACCATTCAGTACCAAGGCGACACCATATCCTTTTACCCAGACTTTACACTTGCATTGCAGGCTGTCCACCATGAATATCTCCCTGTCAAGCGCCTGCTCCAAAAAAGCAAGTTCACCTACTCCTTACTATACCTGACCAAGTTACGGATTCAGCGTGATGGAAGACCCCAGTACTTCACTGACTCCAAAGCAGCAATTGAATTTTACTGCAAGCTGTCGAACTTCAAAGCCACTCCTGGTGCTGGATCGGCATCAAATGAAGATGGCCGCCTAAGTGATAATGAATAGATAGCCCACCGGGCCGCCTGAAACAACATGACTGCCTAGTGAGAATCCCGATCTTGACCACTATGCCTTCAGTTTTCACAACTTCGGATTAAATGATTGGACCTAACTGTCACTTAACACCCATGACATGTCCCGACTTGACCAAGACACTGAACTTTTCTTTGTTGAGCCTGCACCGGCCCTTACTGCGCCCTTTCACTTCTTGTTGGCCAGCGAGTTGATCCACGGCTGGGCAGTTCGCCCAGCTCTTTGACGCCTCACAGGATGATTGCCATTACATTCTGCTAGTGTTTGGGTATTTTTGGGGAAGGGGGTTAGGCTAGAGTCTTTCAACCGATGTGAGACATTAAAGCAGGCCTGGGGGTGGATATGTTGAACTGTTTGTTTTTCCCTGAGTGTTCCTTACCTGCCCCACAACTGGCGAGAAACCAAGTTACCTCACTACCCCCTTGGGCACGAGCATGGTGCCCTGACCATCCCCGCTATGCCACACAGTGGTGGCTGGTATCAGGGCAGCAGAATGGTGGAGGGGACACAAAAAAATATATAAATAAAAATAAAACCACTACCCTGCCTCTCACCGCATCACCAACTCAGTGCTCTTCTGCTGCTGCACTGCACCGGCTCCCAGGCTCCCCTGCGGCCAATCCTGACGCTGCTCTCATGTTTGAAAGCAGCATCAGGATTGTCCTGAGAGCTATGAATTTGCACTCTCAGGGAGACTGGGAGCCTGTGCTTGCTGTCTCCAACCTGGCAACGCAGCTGGCTTGGAGACAGCATTAGTGCGCATGTGGGTTTGGCCCTCCTGAGACGGCCAGCCAAACCGACATGCGCACTGACAGGAGTGCTGCCCACCACTCCCCCTCCAGCTTGTCATTGTTTGCCCCGCCCCCAAGACTCATTCGTGCTAAAGATAAAACAATAATAAACCGCTATAATTATCATTTTATTTTTCGAGTTTTGCAGCTGCTGGCAGGGGGAGAGACGCTCCTCCAACATAGCGGAGGAGCCGCCTCTGATGCCATATACTCCTCCCTTAGACACAGGATGACAGCCATACGTTGATTAACCTGAATGTACGCAGGGTCAGTGACCGGCAGGAAACCAGGCTGGTCCACGTATATATCAATAGACACCATGTAGATGTATACTTCCTCCAGTAACCCCACAACCCAGGCGACTGCTCCCTGCCTTTGGGCTGGGTGGATTGCTGAGACACATGCATCCCCGTACTCCGGTTATGCTCTGGGAACCGTCATACTCATCCGTAAAGGGCTGCCTTGGCATGCGCAACAGGTGCTCTGCAATTGAGATGGCCGATATATAATCATCTCCGGCACCCCGCATACACACCCAGTCATTTTAGTCCCGGTATATGGTCCCAACACTGACAGCCCGGAATTCTTTGCGGAAGTCTGGTGCTTAACCACCACCATGGGCCATGGGACCATTATTATGGGATTTTAGCGTCATCCTTGATCACATGGTGGATCACTCCAGTGCCTCCAGATGACCCCATTCCAATGCCGCAGCACAGTTCCCAGGGCCGGCTTTAGCGCTGGTGGCGCCCAGTGCGACAATGTTAGTTGGTGCCCCCCCAATGACCACCTCCACCACGGATTCTCTCACTAGCACCCTTTAACAGTGACCAAGTCTCCATAACCACTCTCTCTCAGATGCATTGAATTAGTTATATAGCGCCACTCATACCAGTAAAGGATGTCAGAGCACTTTGCATCACACACACATCACACAGAGACAATCAAACATAGGTGTGTAAATCAGCTTATAGGAAATGTTACATAAGCCAAAGGAGTAAAAGTGTAGGAGTCACATGTCATCCATACTGGTAGGCCGTATAGTTTAGGAGTGCTTGGTGTGGAGAAGCACAAACTTAGAGTCGAAAATGAAGCAGCATAGTTGGGAGAATCGATTTCTACCCAAATTAACCCTTTTTGCAACATTAATCTATTCTCTAATGTATACTTTGAAGAGTGTATTCAGGTCTATGATGAAAGTTTTTTTTTTTAATATATTTTATTTATCATTTTGAAGCAAAACTAAAAAGGTAACATACAGGTCACATTGCGGACACCGCATAATCAGATAGTAAACCAAGGTAAGTACATACGAGCGACAAGATGAAAATAGAAAAAAAAGCTATATCCTCTTCTCACAGGTGCTGCAGTATGGAGGTCAAGTATACAGATAAGCAGGTTATGGCGCGATGGGATATAGGCCCGGTGTCTAGATGAATAGAATTGGTAGCGAGGGGTGTAGTAAAAAACTATTTGTTTGGGTGAGGCTGAGAAGGTATGCGCGGTGGAGAAGTGTGAGCTGTTGTTTTGGTACGAGTAGCCGCCCAAGTAGTGAACGGAGCCCAGATGTCCTTGGGTCATGACGCCGTGGGCATCAGATCCCAGTATGCAGCTAGCATCTCCTGGCAATATGTAACGTCCTTAATCCACGTGTTGACGCTTGGCGCCCTTGGTGATCCCCAATGTATTGCGATGCTGCGCTTGGCAAGGAGAAGCATCATGGCTGACAAGCGGCCCACTAGCTCTATGATGAAAGTTAATACCTCACTGTTCAATATTAGGACTTTAAGTTATAAATTGCAAGTAACAAAAGGAGGTGTCTTTTAAAATCAGTAACCTGCTGATCTATTTACATTATATGCACTCTGTAATCTACATGGTACACGTTCTTTGCAGCAGGCATATTAACCCTCTGCACTACCTTCACATAAGTCAAAACATCAGCTATACAAAACTCCAATCTCTCTCCAGGAAGAACATTAATCACAGGAGTTAACATGACATTTTTGTGAGGCCTGGTAATTGCCGGAGGAAAGGAACGCGGCAGCAGGTGCTTTAAAAACATAATAAGCTTGCAAGCACTGCGCCCCCAGGAAGCCAGCACCCGGTGCAGTGGCACCGGTCGCACCGCCCTTGAGCCGGCCCTGACAGTTCCACAAACTCATGCACGATAATTGGCTATTGGATGTCTGGCAAGAGAAACATGCTAACAGCACGGAGGGCGCTTGCATCACATCTACCCATGGCACGTGGTCCAGAATAGATTATTGGCTACTTACCTGCAAAGTCCTTACTTGGGCCAAGGACGTGGTTCACTTGCCTTGCATTCCATCTGATCATGACCCCGTCCACCTGGAGATGCTCCCAGTGGCGGCCCCTGCAGGTAAGCGCGGTGGGCGATGGGGCAGGGCGGGGGTGGCAGGTGGAAGTGACAAATGACGTAATAGGTAAAATAAAATAAATAAATAAAAAACTTACCTTGTGATCGTCGCATCAACGAGTCGGGATGCGGCGAGCGCAAGGTTAGTGGTTTTATTTATTTATTTTTCTTATTCTGTCATGTGTCACTTGCACCCCCCCAACCCAGCCCCGCACCTGCCCCGCCACCCACCGCGCTTACCTGCACGGGCCGCCACTGTCCTGGCAGTTCGGGATGGACTGTTCCCATAGAGAGCAGGGTCAAGACTGATTTGCATATGGCTAGGTCCAAAGTGGAATGGCATGGTGGCAAACAAATGATGGATTTAGGAACAGATCTCTGTACTGGGGGTGAATGTTTGACAATGTTCAGCATTCCGTCCATCATCTTTTTGTGTTTGTATTTTTCTGACATCTAGGGGCTTGTAATTCCCAGGTAACTATAATAACTATGGGCCCTATTTAGACTTCGGAGGATGAGGGGCGAAGAGTGGTGGATGCCTTGTTCGCATTGTTGTCAGTGGCATTCTAAACACGGCAGGTGCCCTGCTCTGCCAAACTCTGAGGCCGTATTATGGCTAGAACTGTGAAGCAGCACCACCACCTAGTGCAGATTTGCTGATGTGTAGCACCTTCATTTGTGAGACCAGTGGCGGCTGGCATGTACAGAGTGGTCCAGAATGTGGCGGCCAGAGCCATTTTTCTGGCAGGACCTAGGACACGAAAGACCCATCTTCTGTCTTCCTTACACTGGCTTCCGGTTCGGAAGAGGATTCATTTTAAAGCGTTGGTTTTGGTCTTTAAAGCCTTTCATAAGATAGGAGCCCCTTACCTTAGGGAAAGATTTCAGCACTATACACCTCAACGAACCTTGAGGTCCTCTGCTCAGCTTCTGACCTCCACTCCAAAGGTCCTGCTTTCCCGGGTAGGGGGCAGATCTTTTCAAGTGGTGGCCTCTCGCCTGTGGAATAGCCTACCTCTTTCTCTTAGACAGGTGCAGGACCTCCTCCCCTTCAGGAGGAAATTAAAAACATGGCTTTTTCAACATTAGATCCTGGCCAGCTTCTGCTTGGGTGCTCTCTGTTGGTGTTATGCGATTTGTTTTCTCAGCGCCGGGACACTCCTAGAAGTAGCCGCGCGCTTTATAAATACCAACTAACATAACATAACATAACAACAGAGGGTGATGAGGCAGGTGGGAAAAAAATGAAAGTAAATAAATAAGTAAAAAAATAATTTCACTTACCTTTCGACACAATGTCCTCCTCGCTCAGGTCTTCTCCAGGCAGGCAGGCAGGCTCCAATGCGGGATCCAGGAAACTGCAGTAACCAATCCTGGCGCTGCTCTCATGCAGCATGAAAGAAGCACCAGAATTGGAGGGAGCAGCCTCTTTTGGCGCTTCCGAGGACACTGTAGTCCTATGCTGTCTCTAACCCAGCTGTCTTAGACAGCTGGGTTAGTGAGGTTTAAAATGCACATGTCTGGCTGGCCGTTGCATGACGGCCGGCCAAAGAGACATGTGCACTTTAAACTTAAAGTGCCCTGCCCAATACTGCTTTCTGCTACTACCTGACTGGCAGCAGCAGAAAGCAGTAAACCCCACCCCCCCCCCCCCCCCACCTTTCCCCCGTCCTGACGCTCGGCTTGGGATGGGTTTTGAAAAATAAAATGGTAATAAAATCTCCAGAGCATTTTAGTTAGTGGGGCGACGCTCCTCTGCCTTAACGGAGGAGCCGCCCCTATGAGACTTTGCTGCCATGTTGACTATAAGTATTGTAGTGAGTGTGAATTTTTTGTAGGAGAAACGAAAGTTCAGTTCCTGAGTATTGGGTGGTATATACAGTGTCTTAAAAGTAATATGGCATGAAAGCGTTGTCAGGGCAGAGGCAAGAGGCCTGGCTTAATGTGATCACATGGTTTGAAATGTAGCAAGAATATGGCTGCTGAGTTTTAACATTTTATTTGACACACCCACCACTTGCAGGGAGAATCACAGTGCTTCATAGGTGTCGTTTGTGTAGCCAGTGATAAAGCTCCCACTACCTTTCCCCATCAGAATTTACAGAAGATCCAATAAATCTGTTTACATTTGGTGTTTGCTTTTATTAGGGGGATGCATTTTAGGAGCGCTCAAATACCTTTCATTGTGTTTTTGACTTTATTCAACCACAAGGTGTCAAGTGTGGTAAACCATTCAACTGAAATATGTATTCCTTGAAGATACCTTCTGCAAAGGTTTTTGTGTAGCTTCAATGACAATCAGTGCCAGTCAAACAGTTTGGTGGGCTAATGTTCCTACTGCAGATATCTCTCTTGTCATCTAGTCCTAGCAGGGTAGAGTCAGCTCTTCTAGGGTGGATAGAATGAGCAGCATTTAGTTTAGTGGAAGTATCTGGCATTCCTTAAACTAAAAACAACTCTTGGAGTGTGTTCTATATTAATGGTGAGTTTGTCTCTGCCTTTTTGGTGAGTGAACCTGCTGGGTCAATAGGCCTGCTGCAAACATCAGTATGTATACTGCAAGTAACAGTCTGCCAGCAGAGCTGATGAAGTATTTAGTCACATGATAGATGTGCTTGACTCGGTCTCAGGCCAGTAGCACTCCATAATGAAGGGTCACCTTATTGACGAGTTGCCATGCTGCTTGGGTGATAACCTCAAAAGGGTACTCCCTATAAAACATGCACACATTAATCAAATAAAGCTCTACGAATAGTCAGAAACCCCTAGATAACATGAGCAACAACACGCCCCCCTCCAGCCATCACTAAGACTCGTAATACGCAGAAAACATAACATGGAAACATGACTCCAGATAGGATGCTGCCTTTTGTGCATCCTAGGAAAATGTACCTCTGGTGCAAATGTTTTCATTCCTAACAATTTGTAGGCATCCATGGGATGATGCCTTTTGCTCACCCCTGGCAAAATGCTGACCCTTGCATAATGGTGGTATTTCTTGACAACTTGTGTGCATCAATGGCATGACGCTCACCTTTGGTAAAATGCGGGCACTAGTACACTGGTGCTAATTGTTGGTAAACTGTGGGCTTCCATGGCATGTTTTCCGCCCCAGTCAAAATGCTGGGCCTGGAATGATAGTAGTAATTCCTGACATAATTTGTGTATTCATGGCACAGCGATGTTCACACAGAGATTGACAGTGTTCCTGGCTGTATTGTGGCACTTTTTTATTGCTGTCCTATATTCCACAGAGAGGTAGTTCTTGATATATTTTTCGCATCAATGGCACCCACACCTGCTATAATGTTGGTCCATGCATTTCAGTGGTAATCTATGACATTTTGTGGGCGTGCATCACATGATGGAGACCCACCTGAGGATAACGTTGGCCGTGGCTTCATGGTGGTATTTCCTGCCATACTGTGGGCTGCTCTGGCATGAATACATTAAAGTTCAAGCAGGTTCAGAGAAGAGAGGAACCAGTGCCACTGAACATATGTAACATGCAAGCAAGTGAAGAAGCTCCCAATACTTTGCTTTAAACCCTAGGACAGATACATTTTTGCCAGTGACTGAGTTCTGCAGAGAAGGTTGGGGAAAGTGAAACCCATTGCATGGGTAAATGGTTGTTATACTTCTGCAGGGGTCTTTAAAAGTTTAAACCACGAGCTGCTCCGTTACTGCTATTCATTGCACTTTTCTTGCACCACGCCTATTCTCATTTCGCTGGACACTCACAACTGAGTTGCTATTTTGATTGGACTGTAGTACTGTTTATTGCAGGAGGGCCTGCATTCCACGCTCTTCTAGTTCATCAGATATGAATGCTGTTCTGTAGCAGCTCAGACATTGCTGCTGAGAGATGTAAAATATGTCAGCATGCCTCTCATTCCTCGCACTAGGGTGGACCACAACCGCTTGGGTCAAGTCCACACAACTGAGTTGTCAGAACTTGTTTCTACAGAGCCTTTAGAAAAGGGGGAATCAGGTATCAGACTGCTTAGGGATGGGCAAGCCAGCTGTCGCCTTGTTTCTGATTCCAGCCTACGCCTTATTGAGTGCCCTAGAAATATGTTTGATGCTCCAGGACCTATTGCCCTAGTACTATCTTTTTACAGCCTCTTATGTTTTTTCTTATTACACAGGTGTATTGTCTTTGCCTGTCAGACATGAGTGATATTGCACTAGGCCCATCTGTGCTAGCTGGAATACTGAGGTGCATTGGTTATTGCACACCCTCTGCAAATAAGAGCTGACCTCACATACTGCCAGCAGAACACGCCTCTTTAGAGACCCCACAACATATATATTATATAGAGAAGGTCTCGAGCATAATCACTGACACCACGTGGGGTGTCAACAGCTATGTTATTTCCAATCAAAGCAGTAGTTCAGCAATAAAAGTTTATTGTTTTGATTACTTAAAATAATTACAAAAATAAACAAAGAAATTCTCACAAGTTTGTCACCGGCCTGTGTGCATATCCTGTTAATATGATAGACTAGATTTTATTTAGAATCTACTAATCAAAGCAGCAGTTACATTTAAGATACTGTCTCATCCTCATGTTCGGGAATTGCCATTCATTTGTTTCTTAGGTCCTGGTTACGAGTGGGTTGTTGGTTTCGGACCCCTACTTAAACCCCTGTTTGCAAAGTGGTCGGAGTTATGAGTTTTGTTGTATTTACCGCATCTGATAATTATCAGATGTGTTAAATACCTCAACCTTCGTTACATTTCAGCAGTTCAAACGGTGCAGAAAAACACTAAGGCGCAGATTTACGAACATGTGATGCAACACTGATCACCAACCAACAATGCTGCGCTGCCTTACATCAAAAGGAGAGTGAAAAAATGCACCATATCTAATAAGATGTGCCACATTTATTCTCTCCCCAAGTGCTGTGCACTTTTGGCTGCCATGCACTTACTTACGTGCACACTCTTGCACTATGATGAAAGAGTGTGTGCATTCTCGAAAACATAGGGTCTTAACTGAGACTTTCCCACTATGTATGCTATCCAATTCATCACTCAAGCAAAGTTGGATAAATAAGGAGAAATAAAGCCATTTCTACTCGTTGTGCTTGCCTCGAGGAGGTGTAAGGTTTCATCACAAATCCCTATCCACCCATGTTAAAGTATAGGAATTTCCATAAAAATTCCATGGGTGGCTGCATAGAAATGCCCACAGACTACCCATGGAACACGCCTTGACACAAAGTAGTGCAAATTTGTATTACTTTGAGGAACTTTCCAATTCAAATCCTGGTTTACTTTGGATAATAAATTCCACCGCAACACTGCGCTGGGATTGTGCTACATTTGTGCACAAGCCCAGCGCAAAACATTAATAAATCTGAGCCTAAAAACGTATTACTCACCACTAATAAAGTACAGTACACCGCAAACAACAAAGGACTTAATTCAAGTGTAATGAAAGACAATTTCTCTTTGGTGCTCGCACTATGTTTCTATTAGTCAGTTCTTTCTCCAATCAATTAGACTGCACCGAATAAATTCCTTGATCACCAAGCTATTCAACCAATTATGACATTGTCCTTATATTAAGAAAAATTATATTTATTTAAATAATTCCAATAAATGTAATAGTAATTGTGTCCACAGTATACAAATCAATCAAAATATAAAACAACAAAAGTTCTAACACCCCTGAGTTTCTTTAAAACCACCATGTATACATCATAATGCTCACTGGAATATTTCTAGAACAAATCTTCTATTACTTGTAGACACCCTATAGAGACCATCTATTGTACATATACATAAAATGTTAAAAACAAATCATTGTTATACATCAAAATACATTCAATAAATAAGTCCTTTATTTTATATATAAAAATTATGTTGATGATGCATTTTGGCGGTCTGGAGTCAATCCCCCGCCTTCTTAAGGAGAAATTCACATATGTTGGTTATAAAAACAGTCGTTAGTAAAGGAGACAAAAGGAAAACCAACCAATTCAAATCTCTAAACTCATTGTCATGTACCTCTTAATTTAATGACATTCAGTGCAGGCAATTGATCCCAACGTATAATGAGCGGGGCAGGTTATTATATTTAAAAAAAACTTTCTTATAAGGCAGTCCAACGTTTTCCTAAATTGTTGGCTAACATTAGGGATAAACAGAAATGCTTATTAAAAACTCTTATTTTATATCAATATGTAACCCATCATCGTGTCCTGACAATAATATCCAGGGTTGATTGAGTAATGAATACCTTTCTTGAGAATCTGTTCCCTCGTTCCTGCAGGGGTTTATTCAAATGATGAGGATGTAATTCCCTCTGGAACCAAATCGTTCCTATAAGATACACATAAGGTTCAGGTGGTTATACTGTGGATTAAGAGCACATCTGTGCACCCCCCTACTGGCCCTTCGTCAAAAGTGGGAAACAGCATTAGCTAGGGAATTGAATGACAGAGAATGGGCTTTGGTCCAAGAACATCCTAAGCAGGTCTCCCGTAATTTCCGACTAAAAACAATACAGCTGTTGATATTACATAGGGCCTACCTCACGCCGTTGACAATACAGAAAATGTACCCTACTGCTTCTTCGGACTGTCTAAGATGTTCTCGCCCGGATGCTGACTTTATTCACATGTTGTGGGCTTGCCCCTCCTTGAGAATGTTTTGGTCTGAGGTCACCCGGGGTCTCACCCAACTTACCAAATGCTCCCCTTGGGCCACCATAAAAGCCTGTCTATTGGGCCTTTTTCCTCTTCCAAGGAAGGCAGCCCTGCTGCGCCATTTTGCGGGACTAGCCCTGATGCTCGCTAAAAGACTAATCACACAACGTTGGAAATCCCGCACAGCCCCGCGCGAGGGTAGGTGGAGGGAGGAAGTAATTAAATGGGCCACAGCTGAAAGGGAGGCGCTACAGCGCGAGGAATATAGAGGACTGAGGAAAAAGCAGATCTCCTTGGACTGGGCCCAACTGATAGAACAATTTAGATCAGAGGCGGGCGAAGAGGCCGAGGATTATCAGAACACACCACATGACCCTATATGTAGTGCTTGATTCATAACTATACCACGAAGCGCGAATATGTGTTTGTTCCCCAATCCGTGTGCCGGAACTATTAACCCAACTGGCAATACTGTAGGACATGACAGATTAGATCACAGTGGCAAAGTTAATAAGAATGTTTTTGGGAGGGACGTATAGTGGGAGGGGTTTAGCGGGAGGGATTAAAAGTTTCTTTAAAAATATTTTGATGTTAATCGATTAGGTGGAAGTTCGTTAGTAAGTGCACAAATACCATCATTGTCGGCAAGAATACGTATGTACTGACGAAATTGTTTCCAGCTGTTTACGTTACCATGCGAGAACATTTATCCATTATCTGTACAATGTCAAAAGTACTAATCTGTAATGTAATATTCGCTTGCAAATCCTGATGCCTAATAAAATTTGTGTTAAAAAAAAAAAGATACACATAAGGTTACGAGCCCTTGCTTCTTATAGGTCATCTATATTCTTCGGCCCTTTATATAATTTTAACTTACTTTTATTAAAAGACGAACATGCTCTGTTTAATGTAGCTTTTCATATTGGGGTATGTCCTTTACTGTTATCCTATTGGTATCATATAAAAATTGTTACATATAGTGTGGCCACAACTTAATTTTTCAATGATCAAAATGTTTGTGGTCCAACACTCACCCTTTTATTCATGATAATCTTACTCCCTTAAGTGAATAGTTGGGATTATTTGCTTTTGTTGTATATTCCCACATGTACCATTTAGTGCCGTGGGTCTTTTCTCTCTGCAATTTATAATCCCTGGTTGTATGTGATCCAGAGTGTACTGGAGAGAAGAAAATTAAATGCAGAATGGTTAAGCAGTTATCGTTCTCTCAGGCCTGCTGATTATTCCTTCTTTATTTTCTTTTCTTTCTGATTTATTAAAGCTCAAGACCATATTATTTAACGTCTATTTAGATTTAACTGCACAACCCATCAATCATGTGTCCCTTTCCTTACGGATATCTTAATAACCAACATAACTTATCAAAAAAAATATATATAGCGTATTAGAAAAAACACTGATAACTATGCGCTGTACGTGTAATTAGGCCTTTGTAAATAATTGGCAATTTTGTATCCAACAATATAACAAACCTGTGTGCAAACTTTAATGGCAACTCTTGATGAAAGACTGTATTATAACCTGTATAGCCCACTACCGAGGGCTATACAGGTTGTTAAGGGCCCAAGCCAATGGCTTGTATTATAAGCAAAGGCAGACTTACTTTGAATGTGCCTTTGACCAGGTTTACAAGTGTGGAGTTTTTGCAGAAATATTTTTTTAGAGTGTAAGGATTAATATACATAATAAAAGGTATAGTGTAGTCATTTATTTACCGATTTATGTATTAAAATTGTGTTAGGTTACTTCGTAGATAAGTTAATTTTTAAAATTACTCGTGACAGTGGCTTGTTATTTTATTGGAGTCTTCCTTCTGGCTTTTCTTCCTGCAGTCCAGCAGAGTGTCGTGTTCCTGTAGGTGTTAAGGTTTTTTCCTGTGACAAGAGTGAGTTTTTGTGCTCTTTATATAGTGTTCACCTAATTGGGTTCATATTTTTATTGGTTAGCTTGTTTTGCGATATATTTTTTTGGCTGCTTTGTGTGCAGTTTGATTTTGTTTTCAGTTATTCCCATTTATGGTTGACGCTAATTGGCATTTCAGTTTTATTTTAAATAGTTGTATTTCTTGCATTGCTGTATTCTTAATATTTTTAAAAATATTAAATGTATTTTATTCTTATGTGTATTGTAATATTTATTTTCTTGTATTAATGTTTGAGTTTTTTAGACTGTATTTATTTTTAATAGGACTTTTTTGTGAATATATATGGTTACATATGTGAATAGTTTTATGATTGTTCTTTGATGTATTATTAATTTGTTGTGTAGTTTGCCCCCATGATGATCAGCTTGCTGCTCCACAGGGGGAGGTCGAAGATCTGGATAATCGACAGTGCCGGAACAACTAAAGGCTGTTTGGGGTTCCCGAGGGAAAGGAGGGCTCCGATCCGCGTGCATTTGTCATGCAGTTGTTTCAGAAAGCCTTCCCAGATGTGACAGATTGGGATTAGGATTCCCATATTCAGAGGGCTCATAGGGTACCAATCTATTTCATCTAAGCCAATCTGATCAGCCCAATCTACCACAGCCTCGCCCAATCCTTATTTATATTGGCAACTTTCTTCTACGACAGGCAGGTGTTATTAAAGCGCGCCCTTCTACACCAGTGGTTGTTGAATCAATCTCGTTCTCTGTAAGGTTGGATCTATGTAAGGGCACTATGGATAAGAGGTGGATGATGCGACAGCTCATCGACCCTTTGAAAGCCACTGGGGCGCAGGTGTTTTAGCAGGAACCAGCCCACCTGAATGTCATCAAGGGTGGGAAATCCCAGATTTTTCACTCAGACCTGGAAGCAAAACAGGCTCTCAGCAGATGGCAGTATCATTCTTGGAAATAACTGATTTACTACTGAATGAAGGCTTCTTTAAGAGGGCTTAGGATTTCTAATATTGCTGACTTTTGATTGCTGACTTTTTGATTTCCTGCTCTTTTTGAGTGATTAGTTGTAATCGGATACTAGCTCAGCTTAGTTATAGCTTGCAGGTTTTTTTCTTCACTGATGTCTGTCAAATTTACTGTTTTGCACTGCCAGTACGTTACATGGAAAATCAATGAAGTTGGTTAAAAAAGATCTATGTGTACTGGAATGGAACAAACTTAGGACTGTTTACATATTATGTGATTTTGGCTATGACTTATAGATCGCTAATTCATACTTATTGGGAGATTAGACACTTCTCTACATACATGAGCTGCCCAATTTGTGTTTCTGTGCTATTTGCTCACACCTGGCCATGGTTCTCTGGCAGATTATCATGGAAAACAATATTGCTTCACTATCGGCATAATAATGTCGATTACACAATATCTAAAAACAAAAGAAAGTCTACTATTTGGATATATACACAGTATCAAAAGTATCTAAACACACAATATCAACTACAATATTGCAAAGATAGCAATATCGCAAAAATATGGAAAATAATATTTTAAATCATAAACTCCATTTTAAAATACAATACATATGATAAATAACAATAAATAAACAAACTAGCTAGGCACGTAGAGGATATCACAGCTTCTTCATGCTTCTTCATTATCTGCAAGGCGCTGCTGTAATTCTGCCACATCGTTGCTGAGTGAGGCCACCTTACTAGTCACTTCTAATAGTGATTGTTGAATCAGTAGATTGTCTGCCCTGAGCTGTGCATAATGCTCCTGTGCCTCCGCTCTTTGGTCCTGCAGAGCCTGCAAAATAGACCAAAGTGATGGCTCTGATGACTGTGACGATTTGCTACTGAATATGTTGGATATACTGGTTTGGCCCACTACCAATGAAGGTGAGCGAGAGGACAGCAAAGTCTCTTTTGCTGATTGTCATATGACATTATGAGCTTCTGGGAGAGGTGAAGAGGTCAAAGTAATGCTAGAACCGCCTTCCAGGCCAGCATTTGAGAGTCTCAATATAATTGCTTTTTCTTTGCCTTTAGTAGTAACCCATTTGTGCAAGGGACTCCCCTCCGCTCCTCCCTTTATATGCGTTACATTGCTGCCATAGGACCGCACCTTTCCCTGGAGCTCAGTGTTCATTTTAAGGCTTCTAACTGGTTTGGTGAGCTTAAATTTACGCTTTTATTTGTAGAAGAGACACTAATCAAAGGTTTAGAGTCCTCCAAAGCCTCTGGCGTTGGGCAGTCCCCACTCTGTAATACTGAGAGTGAGGCTGGAGAGACATTAACCTCATCCGATAACCCAGTAAGCGGATCTTTTGATTGATCACCCAATGCAATATGAATATGCATTTTGTCTCTTTTATGAGAGGTTGCTGCTCTCCCCAAAAGGAATGTATCTGGCCCAGCAGCTGGCCCAGCAGCTAAATCAGTTAAGTCTGCAGCCCCCAAATCAGCCTCCAGAAAATAATAAGTTGCAGCCTTGCCTGACTCTGCTGTTGAAGCTGGCAGTAGTGGAGGTGAGTATGATTGCAACAGTGTAGCAGTGCCCAAAGTAGAAACAGTAGCATCGTAACTAACCTCTTCCTTGGAAGCAGACTGGGAAGCCATCTGTTGCTGTAACTGTAGCGCCTCATTCAGAGGAGCTTCAGAGCAAACGCCCGCTGGGTCCGCCGGGTCCAAGCTTGCAGTATCTAATGCGCCGATCCAGCCGCCAGTGTTTTCCTCCATCCCACCAGGCTTCACACCATGGCCCGAATGAATAGCATCCAGTATGGTGTCTGCTGTGGTTGCCTCTGGAACAGCATAGAGAATATCGTTTGCCTTCCCAGACTGAGGCAGCTTCATCATCGGTTTCCCCATACGGGGCATGCTCCTTCTTTCCATTCCAGCTTGCTGTTCCTGACAGCCAGTCACCGTAGTTTTGTGGATTGCAAGTGGCTTGGGCAGCACAGCACCGACAGTTGCAGAGATCCGAGCGGAGCGCCCGCTCTTAGAAGGAGCGGTCTTAGGAGGAGCCATGACGTGGGCTGGAAACAGACCGGGTGAAGCAACAGCAGAGAAGCCAGTGCCGGGTCCGAGCAGCTGGAGGGAATTCGCAAGCAGCCTCCAGAAACGTCGGGAAGGCTGAGTGCACAAACGCCACATGTATCAGGTTAGTGTCACAGCTGCAGGTGACTCAGGGCTCTTTTAGTGCTCACGGAGCTCGCAGACAGAGCTGCTCAATAACGGCTGTCGGCATCACCTTCGGAGGGCTCACCGGGTGTGTTCCTCACAGGGGTAAATCCGCCATCTTTTTTTCCCCCATAGTTTACCCTTCAGAACCTCACAATGATGTGTTGTGTGTCATAGCACCTCACATCACAGTCCATGTAGGATGACCCAGGGCTATATAGTGGGCTGGCTTAGTCAGTGTAGGTCATGACCATGGTTGAGGATAGTCAGCAGATGACTACGAAAGTGGTATTCATGTTTTTGTAGAGCTTAGCATGTGATATATACACATGTAGTGTATGTATTATTGACTAATGCTTGTGCTAGGTGTATATAAAATGTGTATCAACCAAACAGATATCCAAAAACTTGCAGTTACAGTCTGTTTCTTCATCTATGACATCTATACAGGTTAACGCCCATCAGAAGAAAGCCATTTGAAGAGCCATCTCCCACAAGGTGCAGACCCTGGTGGTCTTTAACAAGTGCAGCATCCACTGCAGGAAGAGGTGGGAGGACCTGAGGAGCTGGACTTGGAAGATCTCGGAGGACCAGATGGGGAAGTCCTCCCAACGTGGAAGGGGGGAACGCCGGACCCTTACCCCTCCTAATGGCCCACATACTGGTGGTGGCTTACCCGGAGCTTGATGGGCAGTTGAGGGCCCTACAGCAACTACAAGGGGTTGGTTCCTGGCCAGAGTCATACATGGTACATTGCCAACTTTGTGTGTTACAGGCAGGCATTTCCACATCAAGGTTGGGGGTGGCCAATGGGTGACGCACAAGAAGAGTTATTATTTGTGTAGGTCTGGTAGTAGGTGCATGCTGATGTGCTGTACCTATTGTCTTTATGACCTGGAACACACCAGAGACCAGTCCACTATCAATTTGCTGTCTTAAGCAGACAACTGGATGAGCGAACTAATTCATCTCATGTTCTTTGATGTTCTGGGTGACAATTGTGCCAAACAGATCACTTGTCTACCTTGTGTAAGGGGTGATTTTCCCTCACTACTGTCTCTCAGGTGACGGTGGCCCTATTACATGTGACATGGCAGACAGTGCACTCTTTATGCAGTACTGTACAACACTTCCCATTGGGGAGTTGTGATTCAACAGTGGCATGAGTGTGCAAATATCACTGGTGCCATCAGCATTAGTGCCTACATTTTGCCCAGTGCACATTTCCCTGTTGTTAGTTCATCTCCAATAGTGCTTCAAAATTAATTCACTGACTGGTGACATTCATCAGGGAGTTAGATATTGAACTGTAGAGATCATATGTGAGTGTCTACACTCATCCTTACATGGCAATTTGAGTTTGCTATACCAAAGAGTGCTGTGATGTGCCATCCCATTAGGACTATAGT
This sequence comes from Calotriton arnoldi, assembly GCA_963921515.1. Classification (NCBI taxonomy): domain Eukaryota; kingdom Metazoa; phylum Chordata; class Amphibia; order Caudata; family Salamandridae; genus Calotriton; species Calotriton arnoldi. The sequence goes on from CAWUFW010001370.1 coordinate 2,142,707, forward strand.
GATCCTATTTTTTTTGTCTTTTTCTTGCTTAACTGTTTAACTGTTTAAAATTACTGGCTTCACTGGAGGGGGCTCTGGGACACGGGGCTCCTCGGGGGCTGTCATCCATCGACAGTCAAGAAAGGGGGGATTCCTTTTCCAGATTACTTGGGGGGTTTTGGGAGAAGGCTGGGGGAGGGGGTGGGTCAAAAGGGGGCCTGTGCTCAGGCCAGAGGGGGGAGATGGGTGGAGAGAAAAAACCAAAGGGCACTAGACAAGTATGACACGAGTATTAAACACGCTGTTGTTTTTGCTATGGAGCATTTATGTTCTCACGATTTTGTTTCTTTATTTTCTCCAGCAGAGCACTACTGTATAGAGTTGGATAGGGGGTTTAGGTGTTGTCTTACCACATCTTTTGCAGTCTCTGAAAGTACCTGTACTACATGATGGGGGCAATTAGATGCATGTGCTGGAATGTAGCTGAGTTGAATGTGGCAACTATGCGTCAACTAGTAAGGGAGGAGCTTAAACTATACAAGTCCCATATCGTACTCCTTACAGAAACTCATTTGGCTTACAAAGACAGGGGCTTACTCAAGCAACTGGGCTTAGAAATAGTCGTTGTACCTCTCAGGGCGTGTCAATCAGAGGAATGGCTATCCTAAAAGATAAACTGACAAAATGAAGTATTCTTAAGGTCACCTCTGATCACCGTGGTAGATGGGTAATTTCCCAACTAGAAATCTATTAAATAAAATATGTATTTGGCTCTCTGTATGGGCCCAACATCGATGATCCGACTCTCTTTAATACTCTAATGTTGGAACTGCTGGATTGGCAGGGCGAATTGATAATTATGGGAGATTTTAACTGTACCTTGAATTGATGGTATTGTCTCTAGTAACAGGGCGGCTTTTCCAAGAATGGCAAAGGTAAGAAACTCCATTTGGGAGTTGGCTCGTCTGCACTGGCGGTGCGATGTATGGTGGACGCTTCATCCTACACTACCCGGGTATACTTACTATTCCGCCCCTCACAAGCAATACTCTAGAATTGACCTGGCCTTTGTTAACAACATTATGTTAACAACAATCAATCAATCAGGGGCTTCTGAAGCGCGCTACTCACCCGTGAGGGTCTCAAGGCGCTGGGGGGGTAAGGGGGTGCAGCTCCGGGTCAGACGAAAAGCCAGGTCTTGAGACTCTTCCTGAAGGTGTGCAGGATAGGGGAGCATCTGATGTTGACTGGGAGCACGTTCCAGGCTTTGGCTGCGACGTAGGAGAAGGCTCTGCTCTGGCTCTGCGGATGCGCGGGGTCGCTGCTAGGGCGAGGTCGGCGGAGCGGATGTTTCTTTTGGGGGCGTGAAAAGAGATTCTTTCGTTGAGGTATTTGGGTCCGATGTTGTGGAGGGATTTGTAGGCGTGGGTGAGTAGCTTGAAGGTGACTCTCTTCTCGACGGGGAGCCAGTGGAGGTCTTGCAGGTGTTGGGTCATGTGCTCATGTCGTGGGGTGCCGAGGACTAGTCTGGCTGTGGTGTTCTGGATGGTCTGGAGTTTGTGTAGCAGGGATTTATTGATTCCAGCGTAGAGGGCGTTTCCGTAGTCCAGTCTGCTAGTTATGAATGCGTGGGTGATGGTCTTTCTGGCTTCGGGGGGGATCCACTTGAAGATCTTGCAGAGGATGAGGAGGGAGTTGAAACAACAGCTGAAATTGAGGTATGCCCTCGGATTACTTCGGATCACAATCCTATCTTGCTTAGTTTCAAACTGGTGGTGGCAGATAGGATTAAGCAGCCCTTCTCATTTCCTAGGTACTTGCTGACTGATGAGGAGTTTATTTCATTTATCCGAACCTCCTTAACTGAGTTTTTGCATTCTAACATAGGCACTGCTTCTTGTTTTATAGTTTGGGATACAATGAAGGCTTACACACGAGGCATTACCCAGCAGTACGTTTTTTATCAGAATAAAATTAACGAGAATGATATGAAGTTAGTCTGCCAGGCGTTAACGCAGTTAGAGACTCTCCACGCCGAGGAGATTAGGCTTGGGGGTTTAAACCAAGAACAGCTACACATCTCATTAATAGATAAACATTCACTTATGAGCAGAATGTTAAAAGAGAGGATTGCAGCCGCTTTTAATAAGAACCGCTCTCTGCAATATGAATATGGGGATCAGGTCGGGAGAGTACTGGCATACCAATTAGCTAATAAGAAATCTAAAGGGCAAAAAAAGGCTATTAGGGGAGAAGATGGAACTATATACACATGCCTTCATTCAATAATTGTACAAATCTCCTAATTCTATCAGAGACTCTATACTTCAACTTACTTACTGGATAAAACTGAGCTTGATAACTATTTATAAAGCTGCAATCTGCCATGTCTGAAGGAAGAAGAAGCTGCTTTTTTACATAAAGATATTACTAATGAGGAGATTTTGACAGCCCTGGCTGCTTTACCTTCGGGTAAGGCTCCAGGGGATGATTCCTTACCAATTGAGTTTTACAAAACCTTTAAGAACCTTGGGGCATATTAGCAAGACCCACGTTAAAATTATCGCAGTTTTAGCGGCAGGAAACTGCCGCTAAAACGGCGATAATGGGCTTGCTAATATGCGTTATGGAATTCCAATAGAAGCCCAGGTTAGATGTGCAGGACATCTAACCTGGGCTTCTATTGAATTCTATAACGCATATTAGCAAGCCCATTATCGCCGCTTTAGCGGCAGTTTCCTGCCGCTAAAACGGCGATAATTTTATCGCCGGTCTTGCTAATATGCCCCCTTATCTTACCATTATTAAGTAAGGTTATACATCAAGTTGGGATTCGAATGAAGGTACCCAACTCTTGGGATATGACTAACATTGTTTTCTTTAAAAAAAAAAAAAAAGGGAAAACCACCTGATGATTGTGGGTCATACCGCCCTATGTCTCTCATTAATACGGATGCTAAAATCTTTGCTAAAATCTTGGCTAATCGGCTAGCTCCTCTTATGCCAGGTTTAGTTTCGAGCCAGCAACACAGATTTATAACAGGTAGGGACACTATGGCCCACGTTAAAACAGCTATTACCGCTTTCGATATCGGAAAAAAGGCAGCACTTATCATAGGGATGGTGTTATTAGATGCTGAGAAAGCATTCGACCGAGTGGTATGGGATTTTTTATGAGCCACATTAATGGCTAATGGTTTGAATGGTCGATATAGCAAATGGGTCTGTGCACTATACATTAACCCGCAGGCTAAATTAATATATACAAATTTGCACTCAGCCCCTTTTCAAATACACTGCAGTACTTGGCAGGGATGTCCACTTTCCCCATTGCTATTTGCATTGTACATCGAGCCGTTTATTAGATCACTTAGCCTTAACGCTCGTACCTTTCCATTTAGCATTGGGTCACATGAATTAAAAATCACTGCTTATGTTGACGACAAAGCAGTCTTCTCCTCTGACCCGGCAATGGCACTGGCCTCTATTCAGGAGGAGGGAGGAAATTTTGATTGTCTTTCCGGTTACAAACTTAACTCTCATAAAACCCAAGTTCTTCTTAACTTTCACTGTGCTCTACCAGTAATAGGGGGCTGCATGACTACAACTTATCTTGGGGTGCGTATCTCCCTTCGGGTCGAACAGATATGGAGACTTAACTACGAACCATTGTTGCAATCTGTCATTCAAAGCTTGAAAAGTTGGAATAAGCTTCCAATTAGTTTAATTGACAGATGTAATATAATTAAAATGACTATCTTGCCTAAGTTTGTGTATCTATTTCGTGCTATTCCCCTACGCATTCCTAATTCTTATTTTAAGAAACTGGAGGGTGCGATAAATAGCTTTTTATAGGGATATAAGCAAGCATGTCGAGCTATTCGATCACTTAAGCTTCCTTATAAGCAAGGAGGGCTCCAACTCCCTGACTTGAAATTATATTATTGGGCAGCATTCTCCGGGCGCCTTCAAAGTCCTTTGTCTATCAAGAACCACCACTTTTGTTTTTATCTTGCACTTGGATTAGAGAGTAATATGTTTTGTATAAAACTAATGATCTGAATTATTACAAAAAAGTACGATTTAAGACAATTAGAGATATAGTACGTATTCGGCAGGAAATTTTAAACTACTGCTTGCTGTCCCCGAATGACTTATGGCATGACTCCAACCTTCCCCTTTGGGACAACCCCATCCTCCCGGAGGTATTTCATGATGCTGCCGCCCTACGTTGGGCAGGTCATGGCATTGAAGGACTCGGGCAACTGTATGATCTTGATGGCTTTTGAACATTTGTAAATTTACAATTGACGTATGATCTTCCACAACAATCTTTTTTTAAGTATTTACAGATAAAAGATTGCCTCCTAAGGCAGCAAATGATCCAAACACCGCAGGACTCTGATTTATTGGCATGCTTATTAGATACTAATCCGAAACTACGAGTTAGCACTATGTATTTACAGCTTTGCCAATATAGGAGGGATGATAGTCCACGCCTGGCCACTAAGTGGTCTCAAGCTCTAGGCGTAGATTTTACTCCTGTAGACTAGTGTCTGCTTTAGATATTTTGGATGGGGCAATTCACTCTATTAGCTTAAAACTGCAACAATTTCGTACTATCTGTATGCTGTACTACACTCCTGAAAGGATTGCAAAATGGGCATCAACAACACGGGGAGATGGGGGAGATAGGAGGCTTTGCCCGAAATGTGGAATGGTTGCAGCTAATATAGTACATATGTTTTGTACCTGCCCTAAACTTGATACATTCTGGGAGGAAGTTACTCAAATTATTGGTAGTCACTTGGGATTGGATTTTTTTCTCACTGCAAAAGAATTAATGTTGCGTTACAAAGAGGAAGATAACAGGGGGTTGAGATCTTTTTTTTCTATTATTTTGGTGGCGGCCTGTCTTTGCATTGCGAATGCATGAATTTCGCCGAATCCCCCTGTCGCATTAGAATGGTGGGCAATTATGAAGGATCTCTATGAGCGGGAGCAAGCTTTAGCTAAAATTAGAGGTGTGCGTTCACTTCAGAAACTAGACCATATACGGAACCGGTTTTTTTTATTCTTATGTTAAATTATGATCTAAATTGCTTTTTCTTCATTATCATTCTTATTGCTTTTTCTTTTTGTCTTCATGGGGATTTTAATGTATATGTAATAACTTCTTTTTTACATTATTTTTGTACTTGTTGTGATTTATCTTCGTTTGTACCCATTGGTCAAATAATAAAAAATAAAAAAAAGACAGGCATCAGTGTTGGACAGAAAATCACAATGTACATAGTCTGTAGCCATAAACAACAACAGCGAGTCAAAACAACATGCTTCCTGTTAGCCTAACCTATAATTGCAGGACCCCATATCATCTGTGGCATAGCTGAGCACCCTCTTGACCAAAAGATCATCATTTCCATTAGGCGCACCGGTCCATCCCTCTCAGCCAATTTCTCCAGTGATGGGGCCTCGTTCGCATGCAAGTACTGAGAGATATCCTGTGTGGAAAGAAGACGACCAGACCAACTAACGTTTGTGATATCATCTGTATCAGTGAAATGGCAAGCAGTCGACATGTGTTTCGTCCTAACAAAAGGCCTTTATCAAGGTTCAGTTAATGGGGCTGGCGACATAAGCACATCCAGCATATGTGGATCAGTGGTTGTAGGCAGTAACAATGGAACAGCATATAGGGAAGAACGTGTATTTTCTTTCCCTCACACCAAGATAAACTAGGAGGGCTGTGTTTTTGTGGTACATCCAAGTGCATAAGGGCAGTGCACTCAAATCAGCACTTTCCCAGGTGGTAACTGTAGTGACTCAATATCGCCTTGATGCGTGGGCTGAGGGTGCATGCTGTAGAATGCTGAGGGTGGAGCTGTGAGAATATGATGATGCATGGGATGTTGGGGCGTGAACTGGGTGAAGCCTGGCAGTTTCTCAGAGTTGGACGGAGGATGGAGAACCAACAGGAGCTATCAGGCTGTGGCTGTAGCCTTAGGGCCTAACATGAAATAAAACTTGCCTTCTGCCTGACAGGCTCCAGACTCTTGTGTGAAGACCATGCCATCCAAAGATAGCAGCAAAGCAGGTGATTCCTAGTGTAAACAAAATGAGGCTTGCCTTGAAATTGGTGTGTGTATTGTCAGCATTCTGATGTGGAAAGAAGGCCTATGATATAGTGGTATGGAGTTCGAGTAACTCTCAGTATGCATGCACTGCTTTCCTCTCTTCGCTACATAGCTATCTCCTCTTGAAAAGAGCACATACTTATTATTTTTGTGAGTGCCATTGTTCTTTAGGCTGATGGGTCACAATGAGAAAGCAGGGCAGTTTTAAGGCCAGTGACGGCTGCAGTTTTTCATTTCATTAGAGAATTCAGGGGTTAAATTGTTAGGGAAACATAGGGGCATATTTACAAGCCCCTAACGCCACTGGAGCGTCACTTTTGTGACGCTCCGGTGGCGTTGCTCCATACCCCATATTTAAAAGGTGGCATTAAGCCACCTTGTAAATATGCCCCTTTCCGCAGCAGTTCGCTGCGGCAAAGTGGCGGGCATTGGGTGTTGCAGTGGGCGTTCCACCGCAATGCCCAATGCTTTTTGATGCTGCCCCATATTTACAAGGATGGGACAGTGCCAAAAACTAAGGCCAGGTAAAGCCTGGTTTAGGATGGCGATACAAGGAGAAATTATTAATTTCCCCTCGTATTTTGCTCTTTCTATTTGTGCTGCCTTCTGCAGCACACATAGAAACAGCAAATCGCCTTTAAAGATTGTTTATGTGCAGGAAGGTGTCCCTTCCTGCACATAAACAACCGCCCCTGCAGCGCAGGCAGCTGTTTTAGTGCTAGCGTTAGGGGAAATGCAGGGTTGCACTGTATTTTTGTAAATACAGCGCATCCCAGTGTTTGGAAAATGTCGGAGCACGGCGTTGCCAAATTTGGCGTTACACGGCACTCCGCCATTTTCTTGTACACATCCCCCATAGTATGTTTACCCCATAGTTTGTATTCCCATTCTGCGCTATATAGTCTTGCACTGTTACAAATTTTGGACATGGAAAATGCCCAACCAAAACAGATTATTAAAAAATAACTCTTGGGCTACTGGTATGTCATGCTGTCTGATCTATTTCCCGTGGGGATTACCCTGGGAGATTTAGTTATGGTAAAATATATTACAAGGATTAGAAGCTGAATGGTGTGTCCTTCAAATGCAAGAGGCTGCTGTGTTGTTACAAGTGCCTCACTTTGTTACCTCTTCTCGGGCAACTATGCACCTGGTGGTGAATGGGGGAACTTTCTGTAGCTACATGGAGAAGTATCACAACAATAGGCCTTGCGAACAATGTCAATGTAAGTAATTTAAGGGGACGTGGGAATTTGACTGTTTCTTCTTTTGTGTCTCTTAGTTGACAGGACGTGGCCAGTCCTATTGTAGTTTGGAGTTAGAGCAGTGGACGCTTCCGTGAGACTCCTGTATCACCGCGATGAGCCGCCAGTGGCTTTTGCAGCTGCACAATTTTCAATCAAGTTCCAGAAACGTTGATACAAGAAAAATCACCCAGTGGTATAAATTAAGAAAAGTCTCGAAAGATGGGAGCTGTGCAGACTACGGGGCATACTCTCAAGGACTCATCGCCGATTTAGCGGCACTTTTCCGCCACGAAAGTGGAGATAGATTTATCGCCCTATTCACAAGCCTGCGCTAACAGCCGACATCGTCAGTTTACCTGCGATAGCTGCCGCTAAAAACATCGCCAAGGCTGACAGCGACAACTAACGCTAATCATATGCAGAGTAGGCGTTCCCGTGCAAAAACTCACGATGACACCACTTCGCGATATTCTCAACGACCAGCCAGATCGGCGATGCGGTCCAAAAACAGGCGATAAGGCACTTCATCAGCAGGGACTTAAGACCTGCTTTTTTCTGGTCTTAAGTAGGACGAAAACCTGCAGTATAAAGGTAGCCCAGCCCAGAGCCACATCTGAAGACCAACAGATACCATGGAGCTACTAATCATGCAGCTTGGAGACCCAAGAGGGCCACAACACCCACAGTCACCACCCCACCCCCCCCGGACTACCACCAAGGAGTCTGCATTGCTGCTTTCCGGTTGTTAGCGAGTTTCAGCTTGGTTTTGCGCTTCACATAATTCCAGCGCTTCTTGCAGTCGTCCACTTCCCTTCTCTTCACTCCGACTGCATTCACCTTGGCCAAGATGGACTGCCATATTGCATTTTTAGTTGCCAATGACACAGTGGAGGTGATGAACAGCTGTCGGTGGTGTTCTATCACCTCCGTAATCAGGATCTTGTTTTCCTGCAGACTGAATCGGGGGTACCTCTTCTTCTTCTCCTTGCCCTTCTCCTTCCCTGAGGTCCCTGGCTGGTCCTCCGGGGGGTTTGTGGGGTTCTGGTTGGCCTCTGTAGTTGCTCCAGCTTCCTCCATGGTGCTTCTCAGTTGTTTTTTTTTTTTGCAGCTTTTATGGTGATTTTTCCCGCCTGATGTGGGAATAGCAAGACTGGCGCTGCATATCGCTGATATTTTTATCGCTGTTGGGCCCATCGCCACTTTTTTCACGTTTGGGTTTCCTTTTTTATCAGCATCCCGGTAATTTTAACGCGGACATTTGACGCGTTATCAGGAAACTATCGCCTGTTGCCGGCATGTTGAGAATATGCCGTTAACACGGCGTTAGTTTCCCGCGATAGACGGCGTTATGTAAAATTGCGTTATCCTAGGTTGGCGATAATTATCGCCCGTTCTTGAGAATATCCCCCTACATGTTTTTGTCTTCGTTTTTATCCATTTGTATTCATGTTTTTTATGTGCTGGTTGCAATTTTGATTCCATAATGTGTTCTTGTATTGATACCTATGAGTGTGTGCATGTATTTAATATAAATTAATTTTGTAATTGTTAGACGTGCATTTCATCCACTATTACTAATGGTGAACGAAATATACTAGAGTTATACAATATTTAACAATAAAAACAAACTAATCGTTACATCTCTGCAGTATCCTAGCCACCTCGTCAGACATGTTACATATTAGGATTTGAATATATGTAACATCGTGAGCCAAGTTACCTGAACCTCGCCACTGGCACTAAAAAAATTAAAAAGGACACGCAAAAACGACTACTGGAAGCCAGGTATAGGGGCCACGATGTACTATAAATCAGTCTTTAATGTACTTTTCTAATGATACACCAAACAAAAAGGGACCTTTTATGCAAAAAAGAAGTTAAGAGCATCTGCAGCTGTGGATGGCTAAAGTGAAGTAATGTACTGTGTATGCCAAAATAAATACACTATCACGCAGTGAGCTGCAAATCCATGACAGAGCTGTTGAAATGTCTGACTTTTGGTGGAAGATTTATCCAGCTTTAAGTATGTTATGATGAGTTAATTGCATGTATATAGGGCTTATGACCCCTGATAAAGTATTGAAGCGCTTTACAACAGGTAGTACACTAGTGTAGAACCAAAGGTTAGTGGTTAGTCCAGCGGTTATTGGTTATTGTTGGTTTTCGGCAGAAGCCTAAACCGGAATGACGTGTTGCAGTTTATAGTTTGTTTTGTGTTTGAGCCCTCAGCCTTCAAGCTCGACCTCTCCTGTGACTAACATCAGGATACAGAATGCAAACTCTCTAGACCAGGGGCAGTATTATGGAAAGTGCCCTGGGGGGGCACCGGGCATGTGCCCTCGCTTTGTGCTCCCCCGGGCACTTTGGTATTACAGAAAGGGCAGCAGTAGCTTGTGCGCCCCTTTCTGTAATATAAACAGCGCTGGCACACATATAGAGCCAGTGCTATCACCAGAGGGTGTTCCTTCATTTGCATGGGGGCGTGGCCCTATGCAAATGAGGGAATCTCTTTGCCTCTGCGCCTGTGCCGTATTATAGATGCGGGCACAGAGGCAGAGAAGCTGTCAGGAGGCACACTGTCAGTGCGCCCCTGATAGCAGACCTCTGGAAGGGGGAAATGGGGTGCTAAGGACCCCCAGACAGCCCCTTGCAGGTGGGAGCAGTCACTCACTGCACCCGCCTGCAAGGGGATCTCTAATCCCCCTTAAAAGTGCAGGAGGGTTGCTGCCTGAACAGTGAAACACGGAGCGGCTGGTTCAAAGCCGCTCTGTATTTCACTTGAATACGCTGCCCCCAAGGAAGCACGAGTTTGCGGCAGCCCCGGGGGCAGCACATTCAATCTAATATGGCACACTCTCCTTGTTAGCTCCAAGCGCACCTTTTGAAAGGTGCTCCCAGCGCTAACAAGGAAAATGTGCCACATTGCATAATACAGCCCCAGGAGTTCTAAAGTTTCGGAAAGTTTTTGAATCTCAATTGCTGATTTACTATTTGTAGCAATTAATCAAATTAAGTATGATTTTTGAAGAGGAAATCCTGTGAAAAATGACAGCTAAAGAGTCACTACACTAAATGACACAACAAAAGGGACCCCTGAGAAATGGATAAACAGGCAGAGAAATCAGGCAAGCAAGAGCAATTACTAAAAACCAAAGCAAACTGCCTGTAAACGTATTAATTGGCGGAGTATCTCGCCATACTTCTAGGATACTTACCAAGTCATCGCGGAGTCTTAGTGTGTATATACATATTGATAAAAATTAATGAAACATGCAAAGAGTCATCGATACCTACATCCAAACTTTTATCAAAAATATAAATTATTTATTTTAATCATATATCTGTACATATCAAAATACAAAACATTACAAAAACAATAACATAAATAACAAAGAATTAATATACCATACATTTAAGTACCATGGAGGTAACCCCACTGATACCCCTATTCACACGCCCATACAACTCGAATCACATTCATTCAACCGGTTTTTTAACACATATTCACAGCCTACAGCTAAACAAGACAACAATAAAACAGGAACCAATACTTGACAAAATACACGGGTAGACAAGCAGATATAACAAAGAAAGGAACAGAAAAAGAATTTCAAAATTCAGTTGTTGTACAAACACATATGTAGCAAAAAAATTCTTTAAAACATTGTTGATTCATATTTTATACATTCTAATAGTCAAGTCTTGTTATCTAGAGATGCGCCGACGCGCGTTTCAGTGGAGACTTGCAATTTTTGGTCACATCTTCTTCAGGGCGCTAACAACAATCAGAATTTGGGCGACAAGTGGTGCATCCAATGCGATATCTGACTTGTAGTGTTCCGCTAACCGATAAAGGCAAGGCTTCCCTCAAGGATAAGGAGGGAACTCAATAAAACTACTAGGATGAGGTAGGGGCAATTCAAAGCAAAAGAATGTATAAAATGTGAATTTTATCCATTCTGCAAAAGTCTGTATTGTTCCCTCTCTGGCGCCTACAAAGAGTGCCCCACAAGGCACTGCCGTGAATGGCCATACCTTGGCTTGTGGACTAATTCCGATACTTGGGGGGTGAAATCACACATGATGAACAAAGATGGTTAGATCTTAATCTGATACAGCTACTGACAGATCTCTGCTGCACCGTTGACTATTGGTTATGGTTACCCTTGTCGGTGGCCGGCCGACCAGGATCGCCATACTGAAAAGGCTGGTTCTCCCATGCTGCCTATATCTTTTTCAGTATTTCCTGTTCCCCATGCCCCGTGAGTTACTGAAGCAACTGAGGTTGCTGGAAGTCGCCATAGTATGGGGCAGGAAGTGCAGCAGGGTATGGATACACTACAATGCACTTATGAGTCGGGAGGGCTCAGAACACCTGATACGGAGTCCTCCCATCAGGAGGCACATCTCCAGTTTGCGGTGGGGTGGCACAATCTGCAAAATAGTATAGATGGAAGGCGGTTCAATGAGGCCCGGGTAGTGGGCACTCGCACAAAGCGACTGTAGGCATGGGGGTACACAACAGCGCCAGATCCATGTATACTTCAGATCAGGGCATGGCAGATGATTTTGAGCAGATGGTTCAAAGAACTTCCATATCCAGTGCTGTGCCACTATCCGACATAGCAGCATTTCATCCCAGAGACGAACATATGGGTATGGCTACATGGAGGACAGAAGGCTGTAGAACGGGAGGAGATCTCTATGCGCGTGACTCTCCTATCCCCCTGCAGCAGGCTAATGACCAGTTTAATCTGGGGTGGGGACAACATCTCCATTATTACGCACTGCGCCACACAGCCCAGAAAGTGTGGGGCACAGTAATCCACTCTCCTAGTGTCCCATAAACTGGAGCTGCTGCTCCACACAGATAGTGCAAGAGGAATCATTACATGGATGTATTCGGCACTAAGGGTGGATATCCGGAACTCCCCTCTCAAGTCCTGGGCAGAATGGGAAACGGACTGTGCCCAAGATTTCCCTGATGCCCAATGGAATGGTACCCGGGCTCTCCTTAGCGCCATCATGAGTACTGCTCAATTCAGACTGATACAATCTAATTTCATACATAGAACATATGTCACCCCAGCGACGTTACATAGAATTGACCCCACCAGAGTGTGAGAGTGTCCTAAATTCCGTCAGATGGAGGCCACGTATTTCCACCTGACATGGGCTGTCCCCGGGTACACGCATATTGGATGCTTGTAGCAGACTGCTATCAGAGGGAGTGCCAGCTAGATTTACACAATAACCCACAAGCCTACCTACTCAGCATGGGAGCCAGTAATTGCAAAAATAAAATGAAACGCAAGTTTATCCGATTCCCACTGCTACGGGCAGATAGGTGACTGGCAATATGCTGGCTGAGCCCACAGGAACCGCCAGTCACTAGTTGGATGAAAGGTATTGGGGAGTGGTGTATAGCAGATGAAATCAGGATGAAATTAGTCAGACTAGGCACAAAATTTGGAGGAAAACCTCGAGCTATGGCAGCTGTTGACCAAAAACTGCAATCACCCTCAGATGAGCGCCTACCTTAAATAGGACTCGACCCACATTCTTTTAAAAGGGTAAACGACAGTTGTGTGCAAACAAGTAGTACAAACCTTTAGACGCCCAATGGCACACGGCAAATCACAAAAGACAGATCATGTTATGAAAGCAGATCATGGTATGGCTGGGTAGCAATAGCTTTATTGGCCAAGATTAGTATTTACTGATGGGCATCATAACCTCTGCACCACCACACTGCAACACACATTCTATTACATTGACTAGCATTTGTATAGCACACAACTGAGTCGCAGTACCTTCAAACTGTTCACAGCAGTTACAGATGGACCTGTATGTTCGATTGGAAAACTGTTTGACTGTAGTATGTCCTGTGTTATGTTATGTTGTGTTGACGTGTATAGCGCACTAATTACCAGTGAGGGTATCTCAGCGCATGAGCAGGTGTGTCAGCAAGTAGTCCGCGCACTGTTAGTCAAAGAGCCAGGTCTTCAGCCTCTTGTGGAACTCAATACGTGAGGAGGAGACTCTGATGTTTTGAGGGAGGTCGTTCCAGATCTTGGGTGCGATGTAGAAGAGTGAGCGACCTCCTGCTCTGGTTTGTGGATGCAGGGTATGTGTGCGAGTGAGAGTGAAAGTGTTTACGGCTGTTGAGGTATGCTGGTGCAGTGTTGTGTAAGGCTTTGTATGCATTTGTGAGGGGTTTGAATTGGCTGAGCTTGTGAATAGGGAACTGATGAAGCTCCTTGAGTTGTGGTGTGATGTGAGTGCGGTGTGAAAGTTGAATATGATTCTTGGGGCAGAGTTCTGAATAGCCTGGAGTCTGTGTAGGAGTTGTTCGGAGATATCTTCCTAGAGAGCTTTGCCTTAGTCCAGCCTGCTAGTGATGAGTGTCCGCGTGCCGGTCCTTCCGGTGTTCGGTAGCAGCCACTTGAACATCTTTCATAGCATTCGAAGAATGTGGAAGAAGGAGAAGCTCACTGCATTGACTTGTGCCATAATGTTAAGCTTGTCGTCTAGGATGATCCCCATGTTTCTTACGTGAGCAGATGTTGTTGGCGTTGGTCCTAGGTTCGACGGCCACCAGGTGGAGTCCCTTGGGGAGGTCTTGTTTCTGATGACCAGCACTTCCGTCTTGTCCAAGTTGAACCTCAGGCAGTTCGTTAGCATCCAGTCTGCTACCATGGTCATGGAGTTGGAGACGTTGGTTCTGGTGGTGGCTGTCTTTGCATCAAGGAGATGATGAGTTGGTTGTCATCGGCGTAGGAGATGATGGCGATGCCTTGGGATTGGATGATGTTTCCAAGTGGTGTCATGTAGACGTTGAATTGGGTAGGCCTGAGGGACAATTGTTGGGGGACTCCGCAGATCAGGTTCTTGGTCTCTGATGTGTCTCACTGTTGTGTAGTAGGGGACATCATGCCATTCCATGATATTGTCACATCATTCTGTAATATGTCAATGCATTCTTACGTGATGTCATGTAGAATCTGGAATGTAATTTAGACAAAATGGTAATTGAGATGGAACGGAGCTGAACTGGTAGCTGGAGGCTGCGCTGCACCACTCTGCACCAGTGGTCTTTGTCAGATACTTCTAATAAATTCACTTTAGCATTTCATCGTAATTTCCTGCTTTTATTGACTCTTCAATTGGTGATGAGAATGGTATCCGAACCCATGCATGCAAAGCACAATGGATTAACATAAACCCGAAAGCATTCTGAACTTTGAAATTGAGATGCTAGGGCAACCTTCATGGCAACCTAGAGTTTCAGGGATGTATTGTCTATACAAAGATATATGTTGCTGTTAATGGCTGGTATTGCTGGATGATATGATTTGGGCAAGCTTGGCGTGATGCTATGTCCAGGAACTGACTGTCCGATTGTGTTGTGAGACATTTTGTTGAACCATGTGGAGATTCAGCCAACCAATGTTGAAAGGGTGATTGAAAAATATAGTGCTGTATTTGCCAACAGGTAGGTCAATCAATAAATCAATCAGGTGGCTTGTAAAGCTTGACTACTCACCCGTAAGGGTCTCAAGGCGCTGGGGGGTGTACTGCTGGTCCGTCGAAGGCTCTGTGGTTCAGTCGAAGAGCCAGGTCTTGAGGTCCTTCCTGAATTGAGGCAGTGATGGTGATTGCCTGAGTTGGAGAGGGAGGGTGTTCCAGGTCAAGTGAAAGGGTTTGCACATTAGATGAAACTTAAAAAAGGTGCAAACCTGGTCCAATACAAAGTTCATATGGTAGCGCTGGGGTACATTAACAATTCAAACTCAAACAACATTTAGATGCACTAAATATATATATATATATATATATATATATATATATATATGGTATCATTGAGCCAACGAATAGTTCAAAGTGGATTTCTGCTGCAGTAATAGCCTTAAAGAAGAATGGGGATTTGAGTCTCTGCACTGATTTGAGATCATAAATAAAAATATTGTGGAGGACTGTCACCCCTTGCCAAGGATACAAGACTTACTTGCAGCGGTCAATGGAGCCAAATATTTTACTATTATTAATCTCAAATCTGCTTATCACCAGGTAGTTTTGGGAGAGGAATCAAGACACTTGACAGTATTTGTGACTCCATTTGTAGCATTTAGGTTTTTGAGGCTAGCATTTGGGCTAGCCTCAGCGGCCAGTGTTTTTCAGAAATTGATAGAGATGTTGTTTC
The DNA here is from genome assembly GCA_963921515.1 of Calotriton arnoldi. Taxonomy (NCBI): domain Eukaryota; kingdom Metazoa; phylum Chordata; class Amphibia; order Caudata; family Salamandridae; genus Calotriton; species Calotriton arnoldi. Next base: position 2,158,273 of record CAWUFW010001370.1, read on the forward strand.
AAGGATTAAGCGGGGTGCAGGCCTTCCAGAATGATATCCTGATTTTTGCTAAAACAGGAGCATGGGAAGTTGTTGGACAGTGTTCTTCAGATCCTGGAAAGTAGAGGTTTGACGGTCAGTAAAAGGAAATGCAAGTTTCTTGTGAAAGAAATTGACTATTTGGGAACTACCAGAGAGGGTATTCTTCCAAAGATGGATCGGGTCGATGCCATAACCAAATCTAGACAACCACATGACAAACAGTCGTTAAGATCCTTCTTGGGACTAGAAGAATACTATGTCAGATTTGTACATGGCCATGCAATTTTTGTGGAGCCTTTGCGTAAACATTGGAGAAAAAGTGTGCCATTTGTTTGGACTGTGCAACATGACAATGCTTTTGAAAAGGTGAATACTTTAATAGTGCAGGCACCTGCTCTCAGAAAATTTGATCCTAGCGGTAAGTCTTATGTGACAGTAGATGCTAGTTCGGTTTGAGTTAGGGGCTGCTTTTAGTCAAGTGGTCATTGGGAAGGAAGGTGCAGTCTTGTTCATATCGAGAGCTTTAAGAGGTGCAGAATTACACTACAGCACTATAGAGAAAGTGGCTTTAGCCTGTGTTTGGGGGGTTTTAAAAATTTAAGAACTTATTGTGGGGCTAACCATTTGTGTTGCTAACGGATCATAAGCCTTTGGTTTACATGATGGATGGCATCAGATCCTGAAAAGCATCTTCACGGTTGATGAGGCTTTTAGCAAGGTTGCAAGAGTTTAACTTCGAAATCCAACATATATCAGGAGGCAATAATGTGAGCGCTGATTGTCTATCAAGGTAGCCTCAGGAATGTGATAAAAGTGAGGTAATTTTAGATGAGCATGAGTGTGTAGTTGCAATTGTGGATGCACTGGACAAATGTAAATGAATCTGAGTGGTTGAAGATGTGTGAGGAGGATTAACAGTTGTTGAAAGTACAGCAGTATCTTGAGAAGGGATTGCCACCTAGTCGAAATCAAGAACCAGGTTTACAGAGCTTTGCCCAAGTGTCTAGTGAATTGAGTGTGGAAAATAGAATATTATTGAGACACGATTTGTTTGTGCCACCTTTGGGACTCAAAGCGATACAAAAGGGGATGATGGACGGAACGCTTGAGCCAATCAAACACTCACCCCCAGTCAACTGATCTGGGTTTAATCCATCATCATTCTTTAGCTCACTCCACCACCCCAGTTCAGACATGGCCTTTGGGACTCAGGCATAAATTGATTGATCTGGCTCACCATGGCATCCAGGGGTTTCTAGTACAAAAAGGGTGCTCAAACAACATTATTGATGGCCAGGTATGGATGCGGATGTTGATAGGTTGGTTGATGCATGGCCTGTATGTGTGAATTCAGACAAACACTGGAAGGTATCTTGCGAACCAGTGAATCCCCAAAAAGTGGCAAGTAAACCATGGGGAAAGGTTTTCATCGATTTTTCCGGCCCATATAATGTTTTAGGGCAGAACAAAAGGTTTTTAATAGTGCTTGTTGACAACTTTTCTAAATGAATCTATTACAGTTTTGTGAGTAATCCCACAACAGATGAGGTAATTAGGTTTCTGGATAAGACTTTTCAAATTGAAGGATTTCCTAAAATATTGATGTCAGACAATGGGGTGCAATTCATATCTTCAAAAATGTTGCATTTCTTAGAAAATCATGGTATTTTAGCTGAGAGGGCACCTTTGTGTTGTCCCTGGGCCAATGGGCAAATTGAGAGGGGTAACAGATTTTTGGAATATGGAATACAGGCTGCCTTGGCAAATAATCAGGATGTTACTGTATTTCTCAAAGAAAAGCTGTGGAGTTATCATACTACTCCACACTCGGTTAAGGGCGTTTCTCTATACTATCTGATGAGAGGGAGGAAAGGTCGAACCTTTATGACAGCTGTCTTTTGCAAATCTGTTATCAAGAGTGATGGGTTTGGTAGAGTAGTAAAAGAAGTCAAAAATAATTTGTGTGAGAAACTTGTGAAGGGTAAAGAATATCATGATAAAGCACATCGAATTAAACCCAAAATGCTAAAAAAAAAAGGTGATTGGGTGCATATTTCAAAACTAAGTGTAGGTCAAAAGGTGCATCAAAATTCACGAAACCTGTACAAGTTGAAAGAGTTCCAGGAAGTGCAGTGTTATTACAGAAGAAGGGCTAGTGGAATAAGAGTTCCATTGTGGTTCTTAAACCAGGTCAGGAAAAGTTATTCATTTATACAAATGGGGACGAATCGCTTTTCAGTGCTGAGTCGATATTTATATATATATAGTAGTGCTGATTCATCAGGAAAATTGAATAAAAGTGACAAAACTCGTGTTGAAAATATGCATGAGGAAACTTTAAGTCAGTCACAAATGTATGAATATGATGCTCCAATTCAGTCGCAAAACACAGAATTAACACAGACACAGGAAGGGGGTTCTATAGAGATTTCTAGTGAAAATGTTGGTGGTAGTTTGGCTATGTTACGTGAGGAAACATCTTTGGCTAACTTGCAATGTACAAGTTTGACAATGTGAAGAATGTGTCCATAGAGGTCCCAAACAAAACCTGGTACAACGCCAATCTAAAAGGAAAATCAAATTACCTGCGAAATTTAAAGATCATGTTTTAAAATGAAAGACTGATGTCATTTTTGTTTAAAAGTTTTATGTCTATATATTTTGCTTAAATGAAAGCCATAGTTATATGCTGGTTTACCTGTGGTATTGATGTTGTTTATAGATTCTATAATTGAAGTTTTATTTAGCGTACATATTTTATTTTTATTTTGGATTCTTTAATAAACAAGGGGTAGTAGGGGACGTCATGCCATTCCATGATATTGTAATATTATTCTGTAATGTCAATGCATTCTTAAGTGATGTCATGTAGAATTTGGAATGTAATTAGACGAAACAGTAATTGAGATGGAACGGAGCTGAACTGATAGCTGGAGGCTGCACTGCACCGCTCTGCACCAGTGGGCTTTGTCAGACACTTCTGATAAATTCAATTTGGCATTTCATCATTGTTTTCTGCCTTTTAATGACTCTTCACTGACCCTTTGGGTCTTCCCGTGAAGAAGGAGCAGATCCAGTTGAGTGCGGCTCTTTGAATACCAATCTCGTGGAGACTTCTGATGAGAGTGTTGTGGAAGACATTGTTGAAGGCTGTGGAGAAGTCGATCAGGATGAGGGCTGCTGTTTCTCCTCGGTCCAGTATGATACGGATGACGTCTGTGACCATGATGAGTGCTGTTTCAGTGCTGTGGTTCTTTCAGAATCTGGATTGGGTGTTGTCTAGCAGGTGGTGAAGGTCGAGGTGAGTTGAGCGTTGTTTTTTGATAACCTTCTCAATCACTTTGGCTGGGTAGGGGAGCAGGAAGATAGGTCGGAAGTTGCTGAGTTGGTTTGGGTCGGCTGATGGTTTCTTGAGGAGGGTGTTGAATTCTGCATGTTTCCATTCATCCGAGAATGTTGCGGAGGTGATGGAGGTGCTGATGATGTGAGTTAGGATGGAATTATTGATTGTGATCCCAGGTTGTGGATGTGGTTGGGGCACGGATCTGTTGGGGCCTGTGAGTGAATTGTCTGCATTATTGCAGCTGAGTCGTCTCTGGTGAGGGTTGTTCATTTGCTCAGGTGGCCTTCTTGGTTGGTGGTGGGTAGATTCATGATGAGCTTGTTAGAGTCATGTTGGTGTTCAAAGTTGCTGTGGAGGTTTGTGATTTTGCTGTGGAAGAAGTTTGACAGGCTGTCACAGAGTACTTGGAGAGGGAGTGATTTGCTAATGGTGGCTGCTGGTGAGCTGAAGTCCTTGACAGTCAAGAAGTTCTCCTTGAAGCTGTTGGAGCTGTCCTCGATGCGTTCTGCTAGCGCTCTTTTCTTGTTGTCTCTTAGTTGTTGGTAGTAGCGTCTGATGGCACCCTTGTGGATGGTTCTGTTGATGGTTTCATGGCTGGTTTTCCATTTCCTTTCTGTTTTCAGTATCTTTTAGTTGTCTCGGAGGTCCCCTGTGTACCAGCTGGCCTGTTTGTTGGATCTTCTTTGCTTGTTGGGTCTGATGGGTGCGAGGAAGTCTGCGCAGTTCTTAATCCAGTTATTGAAGTTAGAGATGTATTTGTCGAGGTTGTCTGTATTGCTCCATGCTGACGGCGCTGATCCAGTCTGTTTCTGAGATTTTGCCCCAGCTGCGGTTTGGTAGGCTGATACTGTTGATACAGGTGGTAGTGTTGACTTGCGGCGTGTTGATTTGGAAGTGGATAATTAAGTGGCGGGTCCATGTGAGCAGCGAAGTGGAGTTGTATTTGATGCTGTCGCTGATGGTGAAGATGGGGGTCCAGAGTGTATCCTGTGATGTGAGTTGGTTCCGTGATGAGGTGGGTATGTCCAGTGTTGCCCAGGCTTTCGAGGAGAGCTATGGAGCAAGGGTCCATCCTGTCTTTCAGGTGGCATTTGAGGTCACAGAGGAGTATGTAAGTTCTAGAGTCGATGCTGAGGGGGGCGATCGAAGTCGGTGATGAGGTTGGTGAAGAAGGTGCGAGGTCCTGGTGGTCGGTAGGCAAAGGTTCCGCCCACGGTGAGGTTTGCAGAGATTTGCAGCTTGAAGTGCAGATGTTCCATGAATGTGGTGGCGTTTTCCATGGATATTGAGCTTTTGATGGATTCCTTGTAGATGATTGCGAGTCCTCCTCCTGGCTTATGAAGGCGGTCCTGTTGAGTGATTTTGTATCCTGCTGGGATTGCCGCAGCGATGTCGGAAGCTAATGTAGGGTTGAGCCAGGTTTCTTTGATGAAGAGCAGGTCACGTGCATCGCTGTTCAGTAGGTCTCAGATTTCGGTTGCGTGTTTACTGAACGATTGCATGTTAAGTAGCATGCATGCTCCTGGGTGTTGCACACGTTTGCTGTGATGTGTGGTGTTTGGTGGGGGTGGTGTTGGCATTGTTGGTGCTTGAGTGGGGTGTGTAGGTGGGTGGCTGCAGGAGAACAGAGTTGGGTGCAGGTGGAGGAATCCGAAATGGTGAGAGAGAGCAGAGGCTCATGCAGGGATAAAAAGCAGATGAAGGCAAGAGTGAAAAGCATGAAAAGCTTGGAAGGGCAGAGAAAGACGGGGCAGACAAAAACAGTAGCAAAGAGTAGATGAAGGAAGGAGTGTAAGAGTGGGAAGGGGCTTGGCGGGGCAGAGAAAAACAGGAGCAAAAGGCAAATGAAGGCAAAAGTGAAAAAAGTGAAAAGGGGCTAGGCAGGGGAAGAAACAAAACGGGAGCAAACAGCAAATGAAGGCAGGAGTGAAGGAATGAAAACAGGATAGGAGGGGGAAAAAACAAGAGTAGAAGAATAAAAAGAAGCGAGAGGTAAAAATAGTCACCTGAGGGCAAGAGGAAGAGAGGGAGCAGAAGGCAGGACAAAAAGCTTGGCTGAGGCTAAGAGTGGGAGAGAGATATGAGAAAAGGAGCTGAGGAGAAGAGTGAGGCGGGAGCATTAGGCAAAAGGAGCCGGGTCTGAGAGGGCCTTGACTGGTCGGAGGACCTGTCACAGGTACTTGGGTGGGGGCTGAGCCTTGGCACCTGCTCTTGTGGGAAAGAGCTGGTTGTGATTGGTGAAGTCCTGACACGTGGTATGGTCATGTCACAGCAAACATGTAATTTCTGGTATGCTTACCAGCGTTAAAGGTTTTTAGGCAGAGCAAAGCGTGTTTCATGCAGAATTTGCTCATGTGACTGATTGATGAATCATTACATGATGGGTGTGCTATCAACTTGTTTTGTTCAGAGGTCTTGGTGTGGAGCATCGCAATGGCTTGGGTGTGCTGTAGATTATTTGTTGCTGGCTGGGGTTGAGAGAGTAATTGAAGTTGTCCTCTAGAGAGCTAAAGACCACACAGCTTGAAGAGTCATTTGTTTTGTCTTTAGTAGTGGTGGTGCCTTTGTACTTTCTTTAGGCGGAGAGGCAGGGAGTTCCAAAGTTTGCTGGCCTGAGCTAAGAAAGAATGACTTATTAGTCATTATTTGTTAAATTCTGCCACTTTATTTACTGTTACAAAGTGCCAGAGTGGATGCTGTGTCGAGGTCTGTGAGTGTGTCACTTTTGATTGAGGGACCCTAGTTCGACCTTTGGAGAGCTCCATGCATAACTAGCTAGCCTGCTGAGGGGATTATCAATTTGTCTGTAACATTTTTCTCTCATCTCCATTGCTCTTTTAATGAAATAGGCTAAGGTGTACAGCTGGTAAGGCTGTTGTACTTTTAAGAACATCTTTAGATCATTCATATGCGGCCTAGATGCTATGCTGTGAATCTGAAGCAAGGAGGCATTTTTGGGGGGATGGGGAGGGTAGGAAGTGGAGGAGGAGCAAGGGGACAAGGAGGGCTAGTTCAAAGACCAAAAGCTGGGAGAAATAGGTCCCCCAGAATTAGAAGAAAGTGTATCAGAGTTGGCAAGGCTCAGAACCTGCCAGCCTGAGTAACACACTTTCTTTGATGTTTGTGTGAAGGGAGTATATCAGAGTGAATCCAGCACCAAAACAAACCAAAAACCTGCTCTTTTAATGTGGCTAACAAGAGCCATGTGTCATGTATATATCAAAAATATCCATGCTTCAGGATTTGCCTTACCTCAGAGGTGCATGCTGGTGTGGCTCACAGCTCTCTGACATAACCTATAGAATATATACCTGTGTGTTTATAGAAATGCTGTGGGCAGTGTTGTGTTTGTGTCTGGCACAGCTGTCTTCATTAAAAGAGCTTTAAGAAGCACTACTAAGGGAGGGGCTTTGGCTTCATTCAGATGTTGATTATCTTTTAATTGGTCAGTAGTTTACTTCTGCTGAAAAAGAGTGCTTGTAATGAACTTTTTTCCTTGTGGCAAAGTTTACGCTCAGCACAGCAGGATTTAGTGGGTTTTGTTGACAAGCCATTGATCAAGACTTGATCATTCAAGTCTGATCTGTTTTTTGTTTTTTTTTAATTATTGTTATTGAGTTTTATCAGCTGCAAACCAATAAAGCTCACATTGCTACAAAATGCATGTCATAAGTTCACATCCACACATAGTAGGCAAGGCCTTTGATGTTGGTTACCCCGTAACAAACTCTCAGGGTAGAAGATTTGCACTTTGAGAATCCTTCTTAGGCACTTTTAGAAGGTGCGGTATATTGTTTTGCTAGCTTTCATTTTGTATTCATTCCTAATTTTATAACTATACATTTAATAGTTTCCTTGTATGGAAGTTTATACTCCGCGTAGTAGGCCGTAGTTGGTTATTGGCATGAGCCAGTGATAAAGGGTAAAGGCCTGGTTGGTTCATTATTAAACATTGTGTTATATGCAGTTCGAACTGCTTATTATGGAAAATTACATTAAAGGTCTGACTTATTTACTGTGAAAAGCATATGTTAAAATAATTAGGCCTTTAAGGGAGAACTGATATTACACTGTGTTAATGCCTGTTAGCATTTTTTGCATGAAATTTCACAGTTGTTTGGCGTTAATTACAGCCTTAAACAAACTCTGAAGATAGATTTTCACGATAATACTTCTTGCTAGGTCTTCTTAGGAGCGCCTGCCATGTATAGAAGTCTGCCAGGCCAGTGCAATAAAAAACATAAAAAGACTCTGAATACATAGAGGGTCTTTGAGTCGGCCTTCTTTTATCAGTTTAAGTGCCATTCACATTCTGCTTTACCCTATTACAACATACTGCATGAGGCAATGGGTTTTCCCATTTCTTCCATTTGCTTTATTGCTCTGTGAGGAAAGGCATTTTGTTGGATCACATGTGCACTTCCATCTGAAAAACACTGCACTTCAATGTGTGGGCTGGTGGCCAGTCCTTTAGTCTGCTCCCCGGACAGTCTCACCATAGCCCTCGCTTTCAGCTCACTTCATCTGCAGTGAGCTGCCTCCAGAGTGACCATTGTGTCTACCCTGGGTGGACATCTTGGAATGTTATTGTCCAAAGCGCATCATTATTTTGCTACTATTCCAAGATAACAACCATGTTTAAAAACCTTATGTTGGCAATCTTGGATCAGTACAACAATGATACATTATACATTTCAACATGCAAAGATGGCTGCTGACGATGTTTACTAAGCGACCATCTTGGAATAGTATTGTGTATTATGTTTTTTTTGCTCCTAGTTGTCCAGCACGGTGCTTATAAATGTGGAAGCTATGTTGGAACTTTAAAATAACTATACACTATGTACAATACTTAAACGAGACAGCTGTCTGCTTCTTTGTGGAATTTCTTTTTGTATTGCAATAAAATGCCTGTCAAGTTTAGGTGGTAGCATGTTTTCATTTTTCTACTTTTATTCTTTCAATTTATCTTCCATATGCTTGCTGAGTGTATGAGTGTGTTTTAATGTGGATGAGTAAGTGAGTGAATGAAAGAATGAGTCAGTCTGTGGATGCATGGATGTATGAGTGCAAGAATGAGTGACTGAGTGCATGCATGATGACTTATTGAGTGAGTAAACTTAACACTGATTGAAGAGGCATTTGCAGCTATAAGCCAGACCTTTTGCATTACCAATACCTGTTTCTGAGAAAAGGCCTCTTACAATGATTGTCCAGGAGGTCCTAATGAAATTCATTATGGTATTTTAAGAACCAGTTATAGGTGACTTACAACTTCTAGCAAATTTGAAGTCAGTAGTAATTTTTCTTTGGTCCATAAGTTTACCCTATAGTGAATGGTCCTTAATTCCAGGAAGTACGACGGTGGCTAGTGATCCTAGTTAACAACCAGCTTTATGCCCCATTCACAGAAAGCTCCTTCAAAATCAAAAATTTATTTTCAAGAATTAATGAAAAATTATCAAAGCCCTGAAAAGAAAGATGCGGCAGTTTCAGACTGCCAGAAGTACTCAATGGGATATCTGTTTAAACCCTTATAAATATGCTCTTCCGCATTTTCTCAAGTAGAAATGGAATACAAAGGTGCAATTGCACTGGTACTCTTTTCTTCACCTGAACAATATTGTTTTCCTTGGATGAATCATTTTCATAAACTCTCCATCAATCCAGAAGTGTTACCTCCCCATTCCCACCCTGGAAACCGTTTTACTCTTGGCATTGACATAGGTAACTCGGCAGCAGTGTCTGTGGTGTGTAAGTGCGTGCAAATCGTGTACCACTATCCTCAAACTTGCAAGCTTGTGGTTGTTCACCAACATTTCCATGTGGAGCAATGCTTCAATGCCCAAAACCCACTCCTTTTTTTTTTTTTTTTAATTTTTATTAAGCAGTTCCAGAATATACATATATGTGAAATAGTAAACAGTGATAAAACCAGCAATAAATTACATAACACATTAGCAATAAAAAGGCAGTAGTTATATAAAAAGGAAGGAGTCTTATGAATAATATAGTACATCAAATATTAAAAAAATAGCTAGGTCCAATAAACGGGTAATTTAGCCACAAATATACAGTACTTTTTGGAAATATTTACAAGCAGATCGATCAATTCATTGGAGCCTATACCCAATAGTGCTGACCATTATTTCTATTAATTCCTGTCTATGGCCCCCTTACGTTTCTAGTCCAGGCGGCGATAAATGCTCAAACCTTCTGGCCCCGGATTCTAGCCTGTCTGCCCCTGCTGGCATAAATAGCCTTTTCTTGATTATAGATTCCCAGGAGCCGGGCGAGCCACATTTGGAAAGTTGGGGGATCAGAATCTTTCCATCTTGCAGTAAGTAAAATCCTGTATACCGCTGCCCCCAAAAAAAGACAATATTCCTCCTCTACGCTTAGCCCCAATGAGCCATCATAGCCAAGAATCAGCAAAGTTGGTGATAAATCTACTCTATGTCCCAGTACTTCTTCCCAGTATCCTGATAAGCCCCTTTTTAACAGAGTTAATTCGTCACAATCGTAAAACATATGAGTCAGAGTAGCTGGCCCTAGCCCACATCTAGGACAGTGGTCATCTATCCTTTTCCCCCATGTAAACAATTTAGCTGGTGTAAAATATAAGTTAAAAATAGTTTTATATAATTGGGCTTTTAAGCTTGAGGATAAGAGTATTTTAGATGTTAAAGAAAGGCTCATATAAATATCAACTTCAGGATTAGCAAGCTTCAATGCCCAGGATGATTCCGTTTTTTCCAAATCATCTGGGATCTTATCAAGAAGGAGGCTATACAAATTCCTAATTCTAGTGGATTTCCTAGATATGGTATGTAAAAGTGGTATCTTATCAAGTGTAGTCTTAGGTGTTTTTAAGGCCAGAATGTTTTTGATCTGAGCAAATTTAAAATACTGATTATTAGGAATATCAAAAACCCTTTGTAGTACAGAGAAATAGAAATCTTGTTCTCCCCCAGAAAAATCCCCGATTGTTCTTACGCCCATCCTTTCCCATTTCTTTCCCATATCATCATTAACCTGGGATGATAATAGTGATGAATGCCACAGGGGGTATATCTATTAAACTTCGGGATTGCCTTAAAGCTGGAGACCTGCTTCCAAATTTTCCATGCACTACGGATTACCTTAAATTTGACCTTTTTATAATAACTTGGTTCTAATTGTTTCAATAAGAGCCCTGGAGCTTTCTTCCCAATAGAGAGTTCATATATAGTAGGTATTTTTAAACCTTGCTCTGTTCCATTATCATTCCCTAGAATAAACAAAGAAGTCATTTGATGGAGAAGGGCCGCCCAATAATATAAAGTGATATTAGGAATTGCTAAGCCACCCCTGTCTTGTGGTAGAGCTAAATATTTCATTGATCTTCTAATTTTCCCATATTGCCATATAAAATTGGAAAATAATGATTCTAATGTTTTCAAAATGTTATCTTCTATAGCCAGGGGTATAGCCCGAAACAGGTACAGTAGCTTTGAAGCATGGTCATTTTAACAAAATTGCCCCTCCCAATAATAGACAAATGTAAACAGTTAATTCTTCTTAGATCATTCCCCATATTTTTAATCAAGGGTTCGAAATTACATTTATTAATTTCCTCTATTTTAGCGCTTATACAGACCCCCAGATAGGTAGCCGTGTCTACTTTCCTTGGATCATTATACTTAATATTGTCTGTACAGAGAATAACAGTTTTCTCCTTGTTCAATGCATACCCCGAGAAAAGCCCAAAATGCTCAGCGATTTTATTTATTTCTAAAATGGCCTCAGCTGGGTTTGGTGTTACTACCGCCACGTCATCAGCATAAGCCAATACTTTAGTCTGATAACCCCCTGTAACAATTGGCTTGATATTCTGGTTATGTAGAAGTTTAACAACCAAGGGGTTGATATATAGAGCGAATAAAATCGGAGAACAGGGACAGCCCTGCCTCGTCCCTCTTGATATATTAATAAAATTAGACTCCTTCCCCATAAGTTGCAATTGGGCCCTCGGTTGAGAGTACATGGCTCTGATTGCTTTTATAAGTTGGGGTCCAAACTTATTTATTTCAAGTATCTCCCATAAAAACTCCCAGGACACCCGATCAAAAGCTTTCTCAGCATCGAGGAGGATCATAACCCAAAACCCACTCCTGTGAGAAGATTTTCTCGCAGAAAACACTCTACCATACTGGTGGGCTTCAATGTGAGCAAATACCACTAATGGCGGAAGCGCTGCATCATTCCTGGTTCCGGGAATCAGGAGTGAGATTTTGGACTTTCAGATGCCCATTCCATAGAGTTTTGCACACTTCAGTAATCCATAGGTGTTCTTATGTCTTTGTGAATGGGGCTCTGCAGACTGGTACCTGAAGGAACAGCTTATCATTTTTTCCTAATGTGCTATAACTTCTAATGTATTATCAAGTGATCTCTACTTCACACCTCTCGGTGGCCATTGCCTTTGCCCAAAAATAGTAATTGGTGCTTCCACTGCACACTCCTCAAGCCACAGTCGCATACGAAAATGATACAGAGACACATTTACCAGAGTAAATGTGCTGTTTATACATTATAACGTGGAGCAAAATATAGGACCTTCGTAATATTTTAGCTGGTTCAACAGAGCACTTGTGAAATCAAAGGCAAGTAAGATTATTCTTGTATTACTCAGGTACATATAACCACATTGGTGGTAGGCCCCTTGCTGTTGCAGAAAAATTCAAGGGTTCAGGATACTGTCAGGACAGCTGGACTCATCCTCTGCAAAATATATGGACGGTCCCTAACTGTCGGGGCATTTGTTTTGATATTGGCTACAATTTGACTAGTCCCCTTTGTATACAAGTTAAACAGCAGTGGCAGCAGGATGAATCTGTAGCATACCCCTTTTTACCACATCTCATACAATGCCACACCCACCTCACACAAGATGCTCCATACCTACTTTCTATTTACTGCCTTGAAAGCTGTAGCGCTACACATTACTTGGACAAAAAGACCCTTGCATGGTTCTACAAAGCAGTGCAGCCATACCCTGCAACTTTCTGTAGTGAGGCCATGTTGTTTTCCCTCAATGAGTTCGACAGTCCCTCTAAGGGTCCTCCCATTTTACTGATATGAGACCCCAGAGTTGGGCTCAGATCAAGAGTGTGCCCAAAGCGCACCCCTCTTTTAGAGAGTGACTCTGTCTTCTCTCCTGGGCTATGAGAGAATTATGGTGGTGCCGCCATAAATCTAGTGGGGAGACAGGTATTTTTACTCATGCTCCTCTAGGGTATTGCCTTCAGGTCAGTAATTCTTTGATCCTTTACCCATCCTTTGGCTGATGGCTTTGGGAGTCCATTGGATGCTACATATATACGGCCTTCAAAATGGTGGCTGGTCTTGTGTAATGTCTGTTCAGGGGCCATTGTGGATCTGGGAGCTTCTGCGTTTGTGCGGGAGTGGCAGGAATTGTTTTCAATTTAAAAGTCTCATTTTACCAGCATCAGGGCTAACCCCTGCTGCTCAACCATTGTTGTGGTGGATCTTTGTTGTTGTTTTAGAGAGGATCAATAGCTGTGCATCACATAACTTATAATCACAATCACTGATCTATTTTCAGACAGTAAAGAGAATTTGGTATGAGTTAAAGAGTTTTATTCATCAAATCTTTTAGTAAATCATCTTTATTAGATCACAACACTTTCCCAAATCTATCTTCCCTGGAGTCCGATTTAACATACCAAGAATTGTTAAAGGCTCTTCAACATCTTAAAAGGGACAAAGCACCGGGACCAGATGGTTTCACCGTAGAATTTTACCAACATTTCTCTAAGCTCATTATGCCCAAGTTACATTCTTTATTAAATTCCTTTAGCACATTAGGTAGTTCTTCAGGTTCTTTCTCAGAAGCTCATATTTGCCTCATCCCCAAAGAGGGCAAGGATTTTAAATATTGCAAGAATTACAGGCCTATATCCCTGGTTAACATAGACTACAAAATTTTTTCCAAAGCATTAGCCATACGATTAGACTTATTGGGGAAAGAACAATCTGGATTCGTTAAGGGAGATTTATTACCGACAATACGAGACTTCTTTTAATGTCTTGTCTAAATCCTCCCATTTAAAGTACCCCCTGGCAGCAATTGCACTTGATGCCGAGAAGGCGTTCGACAGAGTTGAATGGACCTTTTTATTCTATACTCTCAAGTGGTTTGGCTTTGGCCCTAAATTTACCTCCCTAATCTCTCTACTATACTCCAATCCCCGTGCGGCAGTATGTGCCAACGGTTTGATCTCACCATTTTTTGATTTAGGGAGAGGAGTGCGTCAGGGATGCCCACTCTCCCCTTTCCTTTTAACTTGGCCTTAGAACCTTTTCTCTCCAAATTACGTCAAAATCCTGACTTACATGGATTCTAATCATCTAATTCCCATATTAAACTTGCAGCATACGCTGATGATATTCTGCTTTTTATGTCCAAACCGGATGACTCAATACCTACTTTTTGGAGGAGGTACTGGCTTACTCTAGTATCTCTGGATATAAATTGAATAACGATAAGTGTGAAATTTTGCCCTTAACTAAGTATACTTTCAAGTCGGATTTTTGTGCTTCCAACTTTACTTGGAGCCCTCACCACATTAAATATTTAGGTTTACACGTGACCTCTTCAATAGCAGACACGGTGGCACTTTGTATGACCAAATGCATACAAAAGGTCTCGGATTTAGTAGCTAAATGGCATCCCCTTTATATATCTTGGTAGGGTCGTCTAGACACTATAAAGATGATGTTGTCACCTATAATTTTATATACCATCTCTAATATTCCAGTCCCTATTCCTAAAAAGTTTTTTAAGAAGATCAATTCCACACTATCTTCCTTTCTATGGAGCAACAAGAGGTCCAGAATGTCTTTATCTAAATTAACTCGTCCCATTACAGAAGGTGGGGTTAACTTCCCAGATTTTCAGACATACCAGACAGCTTTTCTCCTACGCCAAGCATCCTTTTGGTTACTTGAATCTGTGGACGATTGCCCTTTATGGACCATAACTGAGCATTTCTTCATATCCCCTTTCTCTTTTCAGGAATACCTCTCCTTTTCACGTAAACCACAGGTTTTGTCTACTCCTATAATCAAATTGACCTCGAAGCTTTTGGAACCCACATTTGCTTCCACGCACAATACTATGGATCTATTCCTTAATTCCACAATTTGGCACAACAAAGGCCTAACTATTCGAAGTAAACCTTTCTACTGGAAGACTTGGCGACAGAGGGTTTGATCTGGATCCATCAGTTATTTGCACAATCAAACTTTTTATCCTTCCCTCGCTTACTCAATTATTCGACTTACCTGCCTCGAGCATTCACAAATATAGATTACTTAAAACTGCTGTGATGGATAGATACACTCAATTATCCACCACACCCACTATCTCCACTTCATCAGAACCTTCCTCTATACTTTGCACTTTACTAAAAACTAGACCCAGAGCTTCCACTATATATAAGTATTTACGGGGCGAGGACATTAATAGGCAGAAATCTAAAACAGAGGAGGCATGGGAACGGGATCTCACGTCAACATGGCCAATTTCTTTTTGGAATAAAATATGGCTTAAATTACGCAAATCATCCAGGGCAGCTAACACAACACAGACGCTGTTTTTTGTGTACAATAGACTTTTACTTACACCGAGTGCCTTGAGCAAAAGATTTGTGACTGTGTCAGATGCTTGTTGGACATGTTCCTCTTCAAATGCTGACCTATTCCATATGATATTTTCATGTACAATTGTAAAAAAAATTTGGAGGCAAGTGTGGTCTCAAATTAATCTGATTTTCGGAACTAAATTTTCTTTTTCCTTCATTCATGTTTTCTTAGGTAGTCTTTCGCCTTGTTGGGAGAATGTTACACTTAATGTGAAAATTATTGACTTGTTATTAGCGGTTGCATTCCAACAAATTACCGTAAATTGGAAGGATTTCTCTAAAATCTCCTATAAGGCATGGTGGTATACTGTTTGCCATAATCACAGATTGGATACCTCCTTTGTTTATCCTATATACATGGCAACGAAACGTTTAGATCTGTGGTCACCTGTTACAGTATACCTAGACGTTTGTGCCAAACAATGTTTCCAATTACAACCATCCCAGCAAGAAGTTCTAAAACCCCCTGAAACCCCTATATGTTCCTACATTATCTATTAATTACCTACTTACAAGATTCATTCGTACTGTTTAGATTTTTCTAAATTTACCCATAAGTCTGGTTTCTCATTTCTTATTCTTTACTGTAGCAAAATTTATTTATTGTAATGATATGTATTTAATGCTATGAACTCTGTATTGACACCTTTACTCTACCAATAAAATTTTCTTTTTGAACTTAAAAAAAAAATCTTTATTAGATCACAAGATAAATTCATAAATCTTAGTCATTAGAATCTTATTAGAAATGTAGAAATCATTAATCAATCAATAAGTAATAAATCACAATAAAATGCATCAAGCATGTTCTATAAAGGAAAGAATCCCTGTTCTAAGAATCGGGGAAGAAGGAGTCCGTCAGAAGCCATAAAGAGTTCTAGTTCGAGAGAGAGATAGAGATAGAGAAATAAGCATAAAGCTTCAGCAGTAAAGTCAGTTCAAATAGATTTTTTTTTTTTTTTAAATCAAAGCAGAATTTCTCATAAAGAGAGGTTCAAGAAACTCAGTAGAGTCTCAGAACAAAGTGGCATAGGTCTGGATCTGGGTTAATGAGTCTGGACAAGTGTGTGGAAAAAGCGTGTGTGGAAGTGTTAACCTACTGTAGGAACATGCACTATTATAGACAACACATTTTATCAATGTTGCTGTTTGCGGTCTTCTTCCTTCTACAGCCAACCAATCAGCTTTCGATGCTCTCGTGGAAACAGGATCACTCCTCGTCCTCTCACAGGAATACAATAGTCTACAGACAGCAATGCTAAGTTTGCAACTAAGTTGTACCAATTCTAAGTTCATGTGGGTCATTTTCCCCTTCAGGTTTACTTTCCCACGTATAAACCACATTTCTAAACTTCCAATATATCATTTTTTATTAATTTGTTAAACAATGGTCTATTTAGAAGATGAAATATCAATAACGAAAAGAAAACATTTAGCACAAATACCATTGATTCTCTTCAAGAATGCTGCATCTTCAAACATCACCCCATTAAAAAGATCAATTTTTAATTCTTTGTTAAAAATGATCTTTGTGTCAATAGAAACATTCTTTAGAAATATACGAAAACATTTATGCAACTATTTATTTATTATGAAAAATATTTCATGGAACGGTCAAGAAATAAAAATTTTATGTTTATTGTATCGAGCATCTTGAATCATAGATTATTGTCCTGTACTGCCTTTTTGTTTGTTCGCATGGTTTTTTATGTTTAGCTTTGAATAAAAAGATTTAAAAAACAAAAAAAGAAATAAACATTTTGGGGCTTATTTACAAGCCCCTTGCGCCGCCGGTGCGTCACTTTTTGTGACACACCGGCGGCGCATTTTCCTGCCCCATATTTACAAGGACAGGAAAAGCCACCATGCATGGCTTTTCCTGTCCTTGTAAATACGGCCCCTTTACACGCAGCACTTTGCGTGAAAGGGGAGTTCTATGAGTGTTACTGTGGGTGTGCCCACGCAACACCCATGGAATCTGACACATTTCCAGATTTACGAGAAATCGTAACCTGGAAATGCGTCTGAATGCTGCGCCTCCCCAGGGGAGGCGAAACGAGGAGAAATGTATTCATTTCTCCTCGTTTTTTCCTCTTTCTATGCGTGCTGCATTCTGCAGCACACACAGAACGAGGAAATCACCTCTGGTGATTGTTTATGTACAGAAAGGTGTCCCTTCCTGCACATAAATAATCATTAAAAAAGTGGCGTTTTGCAAGTTCAATGTGTGCTAATGCAGCACACATAGAAGTTGTAAAACGACGTTTCAGATTGTTTATGTGCAGGCAGAGAACCATGGTGCAAGGGTGCCTGCGTCACGGGGATGAATGTTTATGTGCAGGAAGAGTTCCCTTGCTGCACATAAACAATCATCCCAGTGACGCAGGCATCCTTGCACCATGGTGCAAGGGTGCCTGCGTCGGCGCACAGCAGCTCATTGTGTGCCAGCGCAGGGAGAGCACAGGAATGCAACATATTAGTGTAAATATGTTGCATCCCTGTGCTTTGAAAGTGGCGCAGCCAAAGGGCTTGCGGTGCCGCACTGCAGCACTTACTTGTAAATGAGGCCCTTTATGTGCATTTAGCATTTCTAGTCAAGTCATCTTGTCTGGCAATATTGCTTTAGCCATTTGAGGCCTAGTATGAGTAAATATGGTTGCCTACTACAATTTTATGCATTTTAAAACATTATATTTTTCATTTAAGCTTATAATATAAAATATAATTTTTGCGCATTATTTTTAAACTACGTTATTTTCTTTTTTAAAACACTACCTTATTTGCATTCCTTTTCCTTCTGACCCTAGAAAGGTGTTCCTGTTGTTGAGGTAGGTAAATTCCCTCTGCCAGAGAGTTATCAGTTCTCACTCATTTTTCCTGCTAGTGATCTGCATTCCCTAAGCATTTGCCCTTTCGTTTGGAAACAATATACATTCCATCATGCACTGATCACACAGTTTCCATGACCTAACATTATAGAAGGAGACCCCAAAATTTAAAATCACAGACAACTGGATTGGTCAGGACTGACTGTGCTTAGTGAGTCGCCTGGAAGAACTTTGGGGCATATTTACAAGCCCCTATCGCCACCACAACGTCACTTTTTCAAACGTTGTGGTGGCGATAGCGGCTTTGCCTTATTTACAAGGCAGCGTTAAGCCACTTAAGCTGTTTTTCTTCGGCCCGTACGCCGATCAAGGACGGTGTTGTACGCATTCGATAAGTGAGGAGACAAGTGTCGACTCGCCAAATATATAACGGCGGAACTCTATCAAGACTTTGAAATTTAAGCATACCACTGGCAATAATCTTTTTGATGTATCCATTACCTATCCGGACCAATTGCTTTTAGGTCCTTATTTGATCCTATCTTGATGGTCTTCAGTCCACATATGTATTTTTTTCCTGAAGATGGTCTACTAGATGTATCACAAGCGAAGACCGAAACGTCGACATATTTAACCCATTTTCCAGAAAAAGTTGTTATATAGGAATCTATTATGGAATGTTGAATGATGATTTCTATTTGAAAATAGGTGGATGAAATGGGTTACTTACAAAAGTGACTATGAGACAATTTTATCTGAAAAACGATCAATCTCTATCATTTTTGTCTATGTGAATGTTGTTTTGTAACCTTTGAATTTAAATTATTTAATTATATAAATTTATACAAAAAAAGTATACACAGCTGTTGTTCTTTTTGATACATTCACTTTTGATTTGTTTAATTGATTTTTATAATTCATATATCTGAGGCCACTAATCTGGGCACTCACAATTGATGTTGATAAAATGAGCTTGATTATTTCTAAACGAAATCCCTTGTAGGCCCCGTTACCTGATAGAAAGCCTTGTAAATAAGGCACCCTTTCACACTACACTTATCGTGAAAGGAGAGAGCAATGGGTGTTGCGGTGGGCATTCCACCGCAACACCCATTGATTTTGACGCTGCCCCTATTTACAAGGGTGGTGTAAATAGGAGGCAGCACTCAAAATTAAGACCAGGGAAGACCTGGTCTTAAACAGGCGAAGCGAGGAGAAATGCTTTATTTCTCCTCGCTTTTGCTGTTTCCATGTGTGCTGCGTTGTGCAGCACACATAGAAACAGCAAAACGCCATTGATTGTTTATGTGCAGGAAAGGACACCTTCCTGCACATAAACAATCATTCCCCTGCAACGCCGACACCCTTGCACTATGGTGCAAGGGTGCCTGCGTTGGTGCTAGGGAGCTAAATTAGCGCCAGCACAGTGAGAAACGCAGGGCTGCACCATATTCTTGTGAATACGGTGCACCCTGCGTTTCAGAAGTGGCAGAGCGTGGCGTTAAGCCAAGGAGGCTAACGCCACACTCCGCCACTTCTCTCGTAAATATGCCCCTTTGTTCCAGATCTTGGGTGCGATGTAGAAGAATGAGCGACCTCCTGCTCTGGTTTGTGGATGCAGGGTATGTGTACGAGTGAGAGTGAAAGTGTTTACAGCTGTTGAGGTATGCTGGTGCAGTGTTGTGTAAGGCTTTGTATGCATTTGTGAGGGGTTTGAATTGGCTGAGCTTGTGAATAGGGAACTGATGAAGCTCCTTGAGTTGTGGCGTGATGTGAGTGCGGTGTGAAAGTTGAATATGAGTCTTGGGGCAGAGTTCTGAATAGCCTGGAGTCTGTGTAGGAGTTGTTCGGAGATATCTTCCTAGAGAGCTTTGCCTTAGTCCAGCCTGCTAGTGATGAGTGTCCGCGTGCCGGTCCTTCCGGTGTTCGGTAGCAGCCACTTGAACATCTTTCATAGCATTCAAAGAATGTGGAAGAAGGAGAAGCTCACTGCATTGACTTGTGCCATAATGTTAAGCTTGTCGTCTAGGATGATCCCCATGTTTCTTACGTGAGCAGATGTTGTTGGTGTTGGTCCTAGGTTCGACGGCCACCAGGTGGAGTCCCTTGGGGAGGTCTTGTTTCTGATGACCAGCACTTCCGTCTTGTCCAAGTTGAACCTCAGGCAGTTCGTTAGCATCCAGTCTGCTACCATGGTCATGGAGTTGGAGACGTTGGTTCTGGTGGTGGCTGTCTTTGCATCAAGGAGATGATGAGTTGGCTGTCATCGGCGTAGGAGATGATGGCGATGCCTTGGGATTGGATGATGTTTCCAAGTGGTGTTATGTAGACGTTGAATTGGGTAGGCCTGAGAGACAATTGTTGGGGGACTCCGCAGATCAGGTTCTTGGTCTCTGATGTGTCTCACTGTTGTGTAGTAGGGGACATCATGCCATTTCATGATATTGTCACATCATTCTGTAATATGTCAATGCATTCTTACGTGATGTCATGTAGAATCTGGAATGTAATTTAGACAAAATGGTAATTGAGATGGAACGGAGTTGAACTGGTAGCTGGAGGCTGCGCTGCACCACTCTGCACCAGTGGTCTTTGGCAGATACTTCTAATAAATTCACTTTAGCATTTCATCGTAATTTCCTGTGTTTATTGACTCTTCAATTGCTGATGAGAATGGTATCCGAACCCATGCATGCAAAGCACAATGGATTATCATAAACCCGAAAGCATTCTGAACTTTGAAATTGAGATGCTAGGGCAACCTTCATCAATCTAGAGTTTCAGGGATGTATTGTCTATACAAAGATATATGTTGCTGTTAATGGCTGGTATTGCTGGATGATATGATTTGGGCAAGCTTGGCGTGATGCTATGTCCAGGAACTGACTGTCCGATTGTGTTGTGAGACATTTTGTTGAACCATGTGGAAATTCAGCCAACCAATGTTGAAAGGGTGATTGAAAAATATAGTGCTGTATTTGCCAACAGGTAGGTCAATCAATCAATCAATCAGGTGGCTTGTAAAGCTTGACTACTCACCCGTAAGGGTCTCAAGGCGCTGGGGGGCATACTGCTGGTCCGTCGAAGGCTCTGTGGTTCAGTCGAATAGCCAGGTCTTGAGGTCCTTCCTGAATTGAGGCAGTGATGGTGATTGCCTGAGTTGGAGAGGGAGGGTGTTCCAGGTCAAGTGAAAGGGTTTGCACATTAGATGAAACTTAAAAAAGGTGCAAACCTGGTCCAATACAAAGTTCATATGGTAGCGCTGGGGTACATTGACAATTCAAACTCAAACAACATTTAGATGCACTAAATATATATATATATATATATATACACTGAAAAACCATAGGTTTTAGGGACAGTTATAGTTAGTTGGACATTGCACTCGTACAAAACCCGTGAAATTCCCCCGTTATAGTTAGTTCAGCTAACTATAACTCGCGCCCCCGCAATGCACTGCTGATGACGTCACATATTACATCACTCATGACATGGTCAGTGACATCACTGATGACATCACTGATGACATCTCAAATGACATCACTGATGACATCATCCAGTGACTGTGTGTTTCTGTAAAGTTTAATTTTGTTTTATATATATGCCAAGCTGTATTGAGGAATGAGTGGGTGTATAAGTGTCTGTATGGAGGATTTAGTAGGTACGTAACTGACTGTATAAGTGAGTGATTAAACGTATCTTACTGAATGCATGGGTTAGTGACTAAACTGGGTGAATGTCTGAATCCGTCTGTCTGTTGCTGTGTAAGTGGCTGCATGGGTTTGTGAATAGCTACATGAGTGTCTATATGAGTTATTGATTGGTTGTCTGAGTATCTGTATGGGTGCCTGAGTGTTTGTGTGGGTGGGGTGTGTGCGACTCTGTGCATAGATGTGTGAGTGGGTGATTCACTGGGTGGATGGTTTCAAGAGTGCATCTGTGATAGACTGTATGGGTGGGTAAGTGTGTGTAAGAGTGTGTTAGTGAGTGAATGTATGTCCCAGTGGTACATGTGTGAGTAACTACATATGTGAAAGGCAGTATATATGTGTGTTGGAGTATATAAATGGCTATAAGTGAGAGTGTGTAATTGTGAGAGTGGCTGTATGGATGAGTGTGTGCTTGTATCAGTGATTTTATAAGAGCGTAAAAATGTGCTAGTATTTGTATGAGTAAGTGAGCTGGTGTGTGTATGACTGTATAGGTGAGTAAATGGCAGTGTGAATAATTATTTGCATGACTGACTAGGTGTGTGAGTACCTCTATGGATGAGTGGCGGTGTGTGAGTGTCTATATAGGAGTATGAGTGCATATGATAGTCCTGTACTGAGTGACCGTAAGTTTGAGTGACTGTACGGATGAGTTAGTGGATGTGTGTGTAGACCTAAGAATCAGTGAGTGGGTATGTAGTTATTGGTGTTGGAGTGTCTATGGTTTTGCGAATGGCAGTCTGTTATTTAGAGTGGGTGTATCAAAGGTTATATTAGGGTGTGAGGAGGTGCATCAGATTATCACGTGGATGATGTCATCAGTGATGTCATCAGTGATGTCATTTGAGATGTCATCAGTGATGTCACTGACCATGTCATGAGTGATGTAATATGTGACGTCATCAGCAGTGCATTGCGGGGCGCGAGTTATAGTTAGCTGAACTAACTTTAACGGGGAATTTCACGGGTTTTGTACGAGTGCAATGTCCAACTAACTATAACTGTCCCTAAAACCTATGGTTTCTTCAGTGAATTTCAAAGGTTTTTAAATGCTAATTTCTAACTATAACGTGTCTGAAACCTATGGTTTTTTCAGTGAATTTCAAAGGTTTTTAAATGCTAATTTCTAACTATAACTGTCCCTAAAACCTATGGTTTTTCAGTGAATTTCAAAAGTTTTTTAAATGCTAATTCCTAACTATAACATGTCTGAAACCTATGTTTTTTTCAGTGAATTTCAAAGGTTTTGTAAATGACAATTTTGAAATGTATTAATTGTTATATTTATTTTTTGGATACTGATTTACTACATTTTTTTAAACTATTTATTTTTACATATTTTATTTTTTAAATTACATTGTAATTACATTATACATTACATTACAAAATATACTTTCTCTGAATGAATTACTTTAGTTTAAATACTTTGCAAATAGGCAATAGACTTTTAAGTACAGTAGTTACAGTTGTTGCAATGGGCAACACAATTTCAAACACAATGCAACATTGAGCTCAATGTGAATTTCTAGTTAAATGCAATTAGTTACTTTATGGATTACTTTTCTAACCACAGGACTGGATCCTAGATTCAGTCCTGGGACATCTCCTGTAAACAGTTGAGTAAAAGCGTTTTGGTTACAGTAGTGATTTTTAAGGAATATTATTGTATTTTAAAAGTTGACACTTAGAAACTTTTTCACATAGAATCACCAATGTTATCCTACGGGAGGAAATTCACTTAGCAGGTAAGTAGTGTTATCGTTACTTTTTCTTACTCAGTGTTGGATCCTGGATCCAGCACTGGTGCATCTCCTGTAAACAGTTGAAAGAATGCGTTTAAGTCATACAGGCGATTTTTAAGGAATATTTGTAGTTTGTGAAAATCGACACTTTGAAACTTTTCTGCTGAAAACCAGACAATGGATTCCTATGGAAGGAAATATAAGTTACTGGTAAGTACGGTTAGAATTACTTTTCAGGGTCAGTGCTGGGCTAAAAGATGCAGCACTGGGTTCTCTCCTGATAACAGGTGAGTAAATCGGAATTCGTATTTTGGCTGATTTTAGAGGAATATTTGTATGTTTCAAAATCGACACTTAGAAACTTTTTCAGCAAAAAGCAGGCAATGATATCCTATGGAAGGAAATTCAAGTTACTGGTAAGTACGGTTAAAATTACTTTTCAGGATCAGTACTGGGCTGAAAGATGCAGCACTGAGGTCTCTCCTGATAACAGGTGAGTAAATCGGAATTCGTATTTCGGCTGATTTTAGAGGAATATTATAAAGTTCCAAAACTCCACACTTAGAAGAATTTCCAAGTGAAACCAGTCAATGATATCCTATGGAAGGAAATTCAAGTTACTGGTAAGTACGGTTAAAATTACTTTTCAGGATCAGTACTGGGCTGAAAGATGCAGGACTGAGATCTCTCCTGATAACAGGTGAGTAAATCGGAATTCGTAGTTCGGCTGATTTTAGAGGAATATTTGCACAATGGTGAAGGGAGGGGGCGGGCCTGAGGTGACATCTGTGCAAATGCGCCCCGTGGCGCGTTTTAAGTTGGGGGATTAAGTCCCCTTGAATCATGAGGGTCCCTGGGGTCCAACTAGCCCACCCTGTACCTCCAGTATGCACCAGGAGCTGCGTTGCAGAGAGGTGTTCAGAGGCCACGCCCCTTTTGCACCTCTCTGCAACGCAGCTCTGTGGCGCTTTCTGGACGTACCTGGTGGGCTAGTTCGCCCTCAGGGACCCTCAGGATTGAAGGGGATTTCATTCCCCATCTTAAAATGCGCCACGGGGCCTGTTTGCACACATGTCACCTGAAGCCTCGCCCCTCCCTTCACCACTGTGCAAACGTGCCCCGTGGCGCGTTTTAAGTTGGGGGATTAAGTCCCTTGAATACTGAGGGTCCCTGGAGTCCAACTAGCCCACCATGTACCTCCAAAAGCGCCACAGAGCTGCGTTGCAGAGAGGTGTAAAAGGGGCGTGGCCTCTGTACACCTCTCTGCAACGCAGCCCCTGGCGCATACCGGAGGTTCCTGGTGGGCTAGTTGGCCCCCAGGGACCCCCAGTATTCAAGGGGAATTCCTTCCCCTTCTTAAAACGCGCCAGGGGGCGCGTTTGCAGACTGCTGCAGGGAGGGGGCAAGGCCTCGGGACGATGCCGTCTTTTTTTTTTTTTTGCTTTTTTCTGCCCAGGGGGTCCTTGTGGGACCCCCTGAGCAGACCTAGGGGGTCAGGGTGTTTCTACCCTGCCCCCTTTGTGCGTTATGCGCACTTGTTTCTTGTGTTGTTTTTTTTTAATCAGTGGGATCCGCGCACCCTAAGCGCATCCCACCGATTTTGAAAAAAAAAAATGCTTTTTTCTGCCCAGGGGGTCCTTGAGGGACCCCCTGAGCAGACCTAGGGGGTCAGGGTGTTTCTACCCTGCCCCCTTTGTGCATTTTGCGCACTTGTTTCTTGTGCTTTTCTTTTTTTAATCGGCGGGATCCGCGCACCCTAAGCGCATACCGCCGTTTAAAAAAAAAAAAATGCTTTTTTCTGCCCAGGGGGTCCTTGTGGGATCCCCTGAGCAGACCTAGGGGTCAGGGTGTTTCTACCCTGCCCCTTTTTGCGCTTTGCGCACTTAGTTTCTGTCCCTCGGTTCTACCGAGGGACAAAATGGCTGCCAACACTTCCTGGTTTGGAGTGTTGACAGCCAGCTGACAGCCAATTAGCATGCAGCTCGTGATCGGGACGGTGCGCGCAGGGTGCGCTGAGGGTACGCGGACCCTACTCGGCCATAGATATATATGTGACTTTACTTTTGATTTTCTCAGGAACTACTGAACGGATTTACACCATTTAAGCAAAAGGCACCAGTCTGAACCAAGGGCTACCTCTTTGCCAAATTTGGTGTAATTCCGTTCAGCAGTTCGGGCTGTAGCTGCGACTAAAGGTTCCTATGGAAAAATGAATGGGGAAAACGCGTTTTGGGACCCCCCCTTTTTTCTCTGCCCCCGCTTGACGAATCAACCCGAGACTTTCAGGGTAGGAGCGGAGCGGAGCGCCCCAACAAGTTGGAAACTTTTGCGAAGATTCGTCAACCGGCGCCAATGTTATTTCAAATAGAATGTCGCGGATTTCCTATGGATAATAGGTCCTAACTATAACTATCTATATATATATATGGTATCATTGAGCCAACGAATAGTTCAAAGTGGATTTCTGCTGCAGTAATAGCCTTAAAGAAGAATGGGGATTTGAGTCTCTGCACTGATTTGAGATCATAAATAAAAATATTGTGGAGGACTGTCACCCCTTGCCAAGGATACAAGACTTACTTGCAGCGGTCAATGGAGCCAAATATTTTACTATTATTAATCTCAAATCTGCTTATCACCAGGTAGTTTTGGAAGAGGAATCAAGAGACTTGACAGCATTTGTGACTCCATTTGGAGCATTTAGGTTTTTGAGGCTAGCATTTGGGCTAGCCTCAGCGGCCAGTGTTTTTCAGAAATTGATAGAGATGCTGTTTCAAGGATTAAGCGGGGTGCAGGCCTTCCAGAATGATATCCTGATTTTTGCTAAAACAGGAGCATGGGAAGTTGTTGGACAGTGTTCTTCAGATCCTGGAAAGTAGAGGTTTGACGGTCAGTAAAAGGAAATGCAAGTTTCTTGTGAAAGAAATTGACTATTTGGGAACTACCAGAGAGGGTATTCTTCCAAAGATGGATCGGGTCGATGCCATAACCAAATCTAGACAACCACATGACAAACAGTCGTTAAGATCCTTCTTGGGACTAGAAGAATACTATGTCAGATTTGTACATGGCCATGCAATTTTTGTGGAGCCTTTGCGTAAACATTGGAGAAAAAGTGTGCCATTTGTTTGGACTGTGCAACATGACAATGCTTTTGAAAAGGTGAATACTTTAATAGTGCAGGCACCTGCTCTCAGAAAATTTGATCCTAGCGGTAAGTCTTATGTGACAGTAGATGCTAGTTCGGTTTGAGTTAGGGGCTGTTTTTAGTCAAGTGGTCATTGGGAAGGAAGGTGCAGTCTTGTTCATATCGAGAGCTTTAAGAGGTGCAGAATTACACTACAGCACTATAGAGAAAGTGGCTTTAGCCTGTGTTTGGGGGGTTGAAAAATTTAAGAACTTATTGTGGGGCTAACCATTTGTGTTGCTAACGGATCATAAGCCTTTGGTTTACATGATGGATGGCATCAGATCTGGAAAAGCATCTTCACGGTTGATGAGGCTTTTAGCAAGGTTGCAAGAGTTTAACTTCGAAATCCAACATATATCAGGAGGCAATAATGTGAGCGCTGATTGTCTATCAAGGTAGCCTCAGGAATGTGATAAAAGTGAGGTAATTTTAGATGAGCATGAGTGTGTAGTTGCAATTGTGGATGCACTGGACAAATGTAAATGAATCTGAGTGGTTGAAGATGTGTGAGGAGGATTAACAGTTGTTGAAAGTACAGCAGTATCTTGAGAAGGGATTGCCACCTAGTCGAAATCAAGAACCAGGTTTACAGAGCTTTGCCCAAGTGTCTAGTGAATTGAGTGTGGAAAATAGAATATTATTGAGACACGATTTGCTTGTGCCACCTTTGCGACTCAGGCATAAATTGATTGATCTGGCTCACCATGGCATCCAGGGGTTTCTAGTACAAAAAGGGTGCTCAAACAACATTATTGGTGGCCAGGTATGGATGCGGATGTTGATAGGTTGGTTGATGCATGGCCTGTATGTGTGAATTCAGACAAACACTGGAAGGTATCTTGCGAACCAGTGAATCCCCAAAAAGTGGCAAGTAAACCATGGGGAAAGGTTTTCATCGATTTTTCCGGCCCATATAATGTTGTAGGGCAGAACAAAAGGTTTTTAATAGTGCTTGTTGACAACTTTTCTAAATGAATCTATCACAGTTTTGTGAGTAATCCCACAACAGATGAGGTAATTAGGTTTCTGGATAAGACTTTTCAAATTGAAGGATTTCCTAAAATATTGATGTCAGACAATGGGGTGCAATTCATATCTTCAAAAATGTTGCATTTCTTAGAAAATCATGGTATTTTAGCTGAGAGGGCACCTTTGTGTTGTCCCTGGGCCAATGGGCAAATTGAGAGGGGTAACAGATTTTTGGAATATGGAATACAAGCTGCCTTGGCAAATAATCAGGATGTTACTGTATTTCTCAAAGAAAAGCTGTGGAGTTATCATACTACTCCACACTCGGTTAAGGGCGTTTCTCTATACTATCTGATGAGAGGGAGGAAAGGTCGAACCTTTATGACAGCTGTCTTTTGCAAATCTGTTATCAAGAGTGATGGGTTTGGTAGAGTAGTAAAAGAAGTCAAAAATAATTTGTGTGAGAAACTTGTGAAGGGTAAAGAATATCATGATAAAGCACATCGAATTAAACCCAAAATGCTAAAAAAAAAGGTGATTGGGTGCATATTTCAAAACTAAGTGTAGGTCAAAAAGGTGCATCAAAATTCACGAAACCTGTACAAGTTGAAAGAGTTCCAGGAAGTGCAGTGTTATTACAGAAGAAGGGCTAGTGGAATAAGAGTTCCATTGTGGTTCTTAAACCAGGTCAGGAAAAGTTATTCATTTATACAAATGGGGACGAATCGCTTTTCAGTGCTGAGTCGATATTTATATATATATAGTAGTGCTGATTCATCAGGAAAATTGAATAAAAGTGACAAAACTCGTGTTGAAAATATGCATGAGGAAACTTTAAGTCAGTCACAAATGTATGAATATGATGCTCCAATTCAGTCGCAAAACACAGAATTAACACAGACACAGGAAGGGGGTTCTATAGAGATTTCTAGTGAAAATGTTGGTGGTAGTTTGGCTATGTTACGTGAGGAAACATCTTTGGCTAACTTGCAATGTACAAGTTTGACAATGTGAAGAATGTGTCCATAGAGGTCCCAAACAAAACCTGGTACAACGCCAATCTAAAAGGAAAATCAAATTACCTGCGAAATTTAAAGATCATGTTTTAAAATGAAAGACTGATGTCATTTTTGTTTAAAAGTTTTATGTCTATATATTTTGCTTAAATGAAAGCCATAGTTATATGCTGGTTTACCTGTGGTATTGATGTTGTTTATAGATTCTATAATTGAAGTTTTATTTAGCGTACATATTTTATTTTTATTTTGGATTCTTTAATAAACTAGGCCATGTTGTGTAGTAGGGGACGTCATGCCATTCCATGATATTGTAATATTATTCTGTAATGTCAATGCATTCTTAAGTGATGTCATGTAGAATTTGGAATGTAATTAGACGAAACAGTAATTGAGATGGAACGGAGCTGAACTGATAGCTGGAGGCTGCACTGCACCGCTCTGCACCAGTGGGCTTTGTCAGACACTTCTGATAAATTCAATTTGGCATTTCATCATTGTTTTCTGCCTTTTAATGACTCTTCACTGACCCTTTGGGTCTTCCCGTGAAGAAGGAGCAGATCCAGTTGAGTGCGGCTCTTTGAATACCAATCTCGTGGAGACTTCTGATGAGAGTGTTGTGGAAGACAGTGTTGAAGGCTGCGGAGAAGTCGATCAGGATGAGGGCTGCTGTTTCTCCTCGGTCCAGTATGATACGGATGACGTCTGTGACCATGATGAGTGCTGTTTCAATGCTGTGGTTCTTTCAGAATCTGGATTGGGTGTTGTCTAGCAGGTGGTGAAGGTCGAGGTGAGTTGAGCGTTGTTTTTTTATAACCTTCTCAATCACTTTGGCTGGGTAGGGGAGCAGGAAGATAGGTCGGAAGTTGCTGAGTTGGTTTGGGTTGGCTGATGGTTTCTTGAGGAGGGTGTTGAATTCTGCATGTTTCCATTCATCCGAGAATGTTGCGGAGGTGATGGAGGTGCTGATGATGTGAGTTAGGATGGAATTATTGATTGTGATCCCAGGTTGTAGATGTGGTTGGGGCACGGATCTGTTGGGGCCTGTGAGTGGATTGTCTGCATTATTGCAGCTGAGTCGTCTCTGGTGAGGGTTGTTCATTTGCTCAGGTGGCCTTCTTGGTTGGCGGTGGGTAGATTCATGATGAGCTTGTTAGAGTCATGTTGGTGTTCAAAGTTGCTGTGGAGGTTTGTGATTTTGCTGTGGAAGAAGTTTGACAGGCTGTCACAGAGTACTTGAGAGGGAGTGATTTGCTAATGGTGGCTGCTGGTGAGCTGAAGTCCTTGACAGTCAAGAAGTTCTCCTTGAAGCTGTTGGAGCTGTCCTCGATGCGTTCTGCTAGCGCTCTTTTCTTGTTGTCTCTTAGTTGTTGGTAGTAGCGTCTGATGGCACCCTTGTGGATGGTTCTGTTGATGATTTCATGGCTAGTTTTCCATTTCCTTTCTGTTTGCAGTATCTTTTAGTTGTCTCGGAGGTCCCCTGTGTACCAGCTGGCCTGTTTGTTGGATCTTCTTTGCTTGTTGGGTCTGATGGGTGCGAGGAAGTCTGCGCAGTTCTTAATCCAGTTATTGAAGTTAGAGATGTCTTTGTCGAGGTTGTCTGTATTGCTCCATGCTGACGGCGCTGATCCAGTCTGTTTCTGAGATTTTGCCCCAGCTGGGGTTTGGTAGGCTGATACTGTTGATACAGGTGGTAGTGTTGACTTGCGGCGTGTTGATTTGGAAGTGGATAATTAAGTGGCGGGTCCATGTGAGCAGCGAAGTGGAGTTGTATTTGATGCTGTCGCTGATGGTGAAGATGGGGGTCCAGAGTGTATCCCGTGATGTGAGTTGGTTCCGTGATGAGCTGGGTGAGTCCAGTGTTGCCCAGGCTTTCGAGGAGAGCTATGGAGCAAGGGTCCATCCTGTCTTTCAGGTGGCATTTGAGGTCACAGAGGAGTATGTAAGTTCTAGAGTCGATGCTGAGGGGGGCGATCGAAGTCGGTGATGAGGTTGGTGAAGAAGGTGCGAGGTCCTGGTGGTCGGTAGGCAAAGGTTCCGCCCACGGTGAGGTTTGCAGAGATTTGCAGCTTGAAGTGCAGATGTTCCATGAATGTGGTGGTGTTTTCCATGGATATTGAGCTTTTGATGGATTCCTTGTAGATGATTGCGAGTCCTCCTCCTGGCTTATGAAGGCGGTCCTGTTGAGTGATTTTGTATCCTGCTGGGATTGCCGCAGCGATGTCGGAAGCTAATGTAGGGTTGAGCCAGGTTTCTTTGATGAAGAGCAGGTCACGTGCATCGCTGTTCAGTAGGTCTCAGATTTCGGTTGCGTGTTTACTGAACGATTGCATGTTAAGTAGCATGCATGCTCCTGGGTGTTGCACACGTTTGCTGTGATGTGTGGTGTTTGGTGGGGGTGGTGTTGGCATTGTTGGTGCTTGAGTGGGGTGTGTAGGTGGGTGGCTGCAGGAGAACAGAGTTGGGTGCAGGTGGAGGAATCCGAAATGGTGAGAGAGAGCAGAGGCTCATGCAGGGATAAAAAGCAGATGAAGGCAAGAGTGAAAAGCATGAAAAGCTTGGAAGGGCAGAGAAAGACGGGGCAGACAAAAACAGTAGCAAAGAATAGATGAAGGAAGGAGTGTAAGAGTGGGAAGGGGCTTGGCGGGGCAGAGAAAAACAGGAGCAAAAGGCAAATGAAGGCAAAAGTGAAAAAAGTGAAAAGGGGCTAGGCAGGGGAAGAAACAAAACGGGAGCAAACAGCAAATGAAGGCAGGGGTGAAGGAATGAAAACAGGATAGGAGGGGGAAAAACAAGAGTAGAAGAATAAAAAGAAGCGAGAGGTAAAAATAGTCACCTGAGGGCAAGAGGAAGAGAGGGAGCAGAAGGCAGGACAAAAAGCTTGGCTGAGGCTAAGAGTGGGAGAGAGATATGAGAAAAGGAGCTGAGGAGAAGAGTGAGGCGGGAGCATTAGGCAAAAGGAGCCGGGTCTGAGAGGGCCTTGACTGGTCGGAGGACCTGTCACAGGTACTTGGGTGGGGGCTGAGCCTTGGCACCTGCTCTTGTGGGAAAGAGCTGGTTGTGATTGGTGAAGTCCTGACACGTGGTATGGTCATGTCACAGCAAACATGTAATTTCTGGTATGCTTACCAGCG
This sequence comes from Calotriton arnoldi, assembly GCA_963921515.1. NCBI lineage: Eukaryota > Metazoa > Chordata > Amphibia > Caudata > Salamandridae > Calotriton > Calotriton arnoldi. The sequence continues at coordinate 2,189,934 of CAWUFW010001370.1, forward strand.
TTAAAGGTTTTTAGGCAGAGCAAAGCGTGTTTCATGCAGAATTTGCTCATGTGACTGATTGATGAATCATTACATGATGGGTGTGCTATCAACTTGTTTTGTTCAGAGGTCTTGGTGTGGAGCATCGCAATGGCTTGGGTGTGCTGTAGATTATTTGTTGCTGGCTGGGGTTGAGAGAGTAATTGAAGTTGTCCTCTAGAGAGCTAAAGATCACACAGCTTGAAGAGTCATTTGTTTTGTCTTTAGTAGTGGTGGTGCCTTTGTACTTTCTTTAGGCGGAGAGGCAGGGAGTTCCAATTTTTGGGGGGATGGGGAGGGTAGGAAGTGGAGGAGGAGCAAGGGGACAAGGAGGGCTAGTTCAAAGACCAAAAGCTGGGAGAAATAGGTCCCCCAGAATTAGAAGAAAGTGTATCAGAGTTGGCAAGGCTCAGAACCTGCCAGCCTGAGTAACACACTTTCTTTGATGTTTGTGTGAAGGGAGTATATCAGAGTGAATCCAGCACCAAAACAAACCAAAAACCTGCTCTTTTAATGTGGCTAACAAGAGCCATGTGTCATGTATATATCAAAAATATCCATGCTTCAGGATTTGCCTTACCTCAGAGGTGCATGCTGGTGTGGCTCACAGCTCTCTGACATAACCTATAGAATATATACCTGTGTGTTTATAGAAATGTTGTGGGCAGTGTTGTGTTTGTGTCTGGCACAGCTGTCTTCATTAAAAGAGCTTTAAGAAGCACTACTAAGGGAGGGGCTTTGGCTTCATTCAGATGTTGATTATCTTTTAATTGGTCAGTAGTTTACTTCTGCTGAAAAAGAGTGCTTGTAATGAACTTTTTTCCTTGTGGCAAAGCAGGATTTAGTGGGTTTTGTTGACAAGCCATTGATCAAGACTTGATCATTCAAGTCTGATCTGTTTTTTTTTTTTTTTTAATTATTGTCATTGAGTTTTATCAGCTGCAAACCAATAAAGCTCACATTGCTACAAAATGCATGTCATAAGTTCACATCCACACATAGTAGGCAAGGCCTTTGATGTTGGTTACCCCCGTAACAAACTCTCAGGGTAGAAGATTTGCACTTTGAGAATCCTTCTTAGGCACTTTTAGAAGGTGCGGTATGTTGTTTTGCTAGCTTTCATTTTGTATTCATTCCTAATTTTATAACTATACATTTAATAGTTTCCTTGTATGGAAGTTTATACTCCGCGTAGTAGGCCGTAGTTGGTTATTGGCATGAGCCAGTGATAAAGGGTAAAGGCCTGGTTGGTTCATTATTAAACATTGTGTTATATGCAGTTCGAACTGCTTATTATGGAAAATTACATTAAAGGTCTGACTTATTTACTGTGAAAAGCATATGTTAAAATAATTAGGCCTTTAAGGGAGAACTGATATTACACTGTGTTAATGCCTGTTAGCATTTTTTGCATGACATTTCACAGATGTTTGGCGTTAATTACAGCCTTAAACAAACTCTGAAGATAGATTTTCACGATAATACTTCTTGCTAGGTCTTCTTAGCAGCGCCTGCCATGTATAGAAGTCTGCCAGGCCAGTGCAATAAAAAACATAAAAAGACTCTGAATACATAGAGGGTCTTTGAGTCGGCCTTCTTTTATCAGTTTAAGTGCCATTCACATTCTGCTTTACCCTATTACAACATACTGCATGAGGCAATGGGTATTCCCATTTCTTCCATTTGCTTTATTGCTCTGTGAGGAAAGGCATTTTGTTGGATCACATGTGCGCTTCCATCTGAAAAACACTGCACTTTAATGTGTGGGCTGGTGGCCAGTCCTTTAGTCTGCTCCCCGGACAGTCTCACCATAGCCCTCGTTCAGCTCACTTCATCTGCAGTGAGCTGCCTCCAGAGTGACCATTGTGTCTACACTGGGTGGACATCTTGGAATGTTATTGTCCAAAGCGCATCATTATTTTGCTACTATTCCAAGATAACAACCATGTTTAAAAACCTTATGTTGGCAATCTTGGATCAGTACAACAATGATACATTATACATTTCAACATGCAAAGATGGCTGCTGACGATGTTTACTAAGCGACCATCTTGGAATAGTATTGTGTATTATGGTTTTTTTGCTTCTAGTTGTCCAGCACGGTGCTTATAAATGTGGAAGCTATGTTGGAACTTTAAAATAACTATACACTATGTACAATACTTAAACGAGACAGCTGTCTGCTTCTTTGTGGAATTTCTTTTTGTATTGCAATAAAATGCCTGTCAAGTTTAGGTGGTAGCATGTTTTCATTTTTCTACTTTTATTCTTTCAATTTATCTTTCATATGCTTGCTGAGTGTATGTGTGTGTTTTAATGTGGATGAGTAAGTGAGTGAATGAAAGAATGAGTCAGTCTGTGGATGCATGGATGTATGAGTGCAAGAATGAGTGACTGAGTGCATGCATGATGACTTATTGAGTGAGTAAACTTAACACTGATTGAAGAGGCATTTGCAGCTATAAGCCAGACCTTTTGCATTACCAATACCTGTTTCTGAGAAAAGGCCTCTTACAATGATTGTCCAGGAGGTCCTAATGAAATTCATTATGGTATTTTAAGAACCAGTTATAGGTGACTTACAACTTCTAGCAAATTTGAAGTCAGTAGTAATTTTTCTTTGGTCCATAAGTTTACCCTATAGTGAATGGTCCTTAATTCCAGGAAGTACGACGGTGGCTAGTGCTCCTAGTTAACAACCAGCTTTATGCCCCATTCACAGAAAGCTCCCTTCAAAAATCAAAAATTTATTTTCAAGAATTAATGAAAAATTATCAAAGCTCTCACAGAAAAATGCAGCAGTTTCAGACTGCCAGAAGTACTCAATGGGATATCTGTTTAAACCCTTATAAATATGCTCTTCCGCATTTTCTCAAGTAGAAATGGAATACAAAGGTGCAATTGCACTGGTACTCTTTTCTTCACCTGAACAATATTGTTTTCCTTGGATGAATCATTTTCATAAACTCTCCATCAATCCAGAAGTGTTACCTCCCCATTCCCACCCTGGAAACGGTTTTACTCTTGGCATTGACATAGGTAACTCGGCAGCAGTGTCTGTGGTGTGTAAGTGCGTGCAAATCGTGTACCACTATCCTCAAACTTGCAAGCTTGTGGTTGTTCACCAACATTTCCATGTGGAGCAATGCTTCAATGCCCAAAACCCACTCCTGTGAGAAGATTTTCTCGCAGAAAACACTCTACCATACTGGTGGGCTTCAATGTGAGCAAATACCACTAATGGCGGAAGCGCTGCATCATTCCTGGTTCCCGGAATCAGGAGTGAGATTTTGGACTTTTAGATGCCCATTCCATAGAGTTTTGCACACTTCAGTAATCCATAGGTGTTCTTATGTCTTTGTGAATGGGGCTCTGCAGACTGGTACCTGAAGGAACAGCTTATCATTTTTTCCTAATGTGCTATAACTTCTAATGTATTATCAAGTGATCTCTACTTCACACCTCTCGGTGGCCATTGCCTTTGCCCAAAAATAGTAATTGGTGCTTCCACTGCACACTCCTCAAGCCACAGTCGCATACGAAAATGATACAGAGACACATTTACCAGAGTAAATGTGCTGTTTATACATTATAACGTGGAGCAAAATATAGGACCTTCATAATATTTTAGCTGGTTCAACAGAGCACTTGTGAAATCAAAGGCAAGTAAGATTATTCTTGTATTACTCAGGTACATATAACCACATTGGTGGTAGGCCCCTTGCTGTTGCAGAAAAATTCAAGGGTTCAGGATACTGTCAGGACAGCTGGACTCATCCTCTGCAAAATATATGGACGGTCCCTAACTGTCGGGGCATTTGTTTTGATATTGGCTACAATTTGACTAGTCCCCTTTGTATACAAGTTAAACAGCAGTGGCAGCAGGATGAATCTGTAGCATACCCCTTTTTACCACATCTCATACAATGCCACACCCACCTCACACAAGATGCTCCATACCATCTTTCTATTTACTGCCTTGAAAGCTGTAGCGCTACACATTACTTGGACAAAAAGACCCTTGCATGGTTCTACAAAGCAGTGCAGCCATACCCTGCAACTTTCTGCAGTGAGGCCATGTTGTTTTCCCTCAATGAGTTCGACAGTCCCTCTAAGGGTCCTCCCATTTTACTGATATGAGACCCCAGAGTTGGGCTCAGATCAAGAGTGTGCCCAAAGCGCACCCCTCTTTTAGAGAGTGACTCTGTCTTCTCTCCTGGGCTATGAGAGAATTATGGTGGTGCCGCCATAAATCTAGTGGGGAGACAGGTATTTTTACTCATGCTCCTCTAGGGTATTGCCTTCAGGTCAGTAATTCTTTGATCTTTTACCCATCCTTTGGCTGATGGCTTTGGGAGTCCATTGGATGCTACATATATACGGCCTTCAAAATGGTGGCTGGTCTTGTGTAATGTCTGTTCAGGGGCCATTGTGGATCTGGGAGCTTCTGCGTTTGTGCGGGAGTGGCAGGAATTGTTTTCAATTTAAAAGTCTCATTTTACCAGCATCAGGGCTAACCCCTGCTGCTCAACCATTGTTGTGGTGGATCTTTGTTGTTGTTTTAGAGAGGATCAATAGCTGTGCATCACATAACTTATAATCACAATCACTGATCTATTTTCAGACAGTAAAGAGAATTTGGTATGAGTTAAAGGGTTTTATTCATCAAATCTTTTAGTAAATCATCTTTATTAGATCACAAGATAAATTCATAAATCTTAGTCATTAGAATCTTATTAGAAATGTAGAAATCATTAATCAATCAATAAGTAATAAATCACAATAAAATGCATCAAGCATGTTCTATAAAGGAAAGAATCCCTGTTCTAAGAATCGGGGAAGAAGGAGTCCGTCAGAATCCATAAAGAGTTCTAGTTCGAGAGAGATAGAGATAGAGAAATAAGCATAAAGCTTCAGCAGTAAAGTCAGTTCAAATAGATTTTTTTTTTTTTTTTTAAATCAAAGCAGAATTTCTCATAAAGAGAGGTTCAAGAAACTCAGTAGAGTCTCAGAACAAAGTGGCATAGGTCTGGATCTGGGTTAATGAGTCTGGACAAGTGTGTGGAAAAAGCGTGTGTGGAAGTGTTAACCTACTGTAGGAACATGCACTATTATAGACAACACATTTTATCAATGTTGCTGTTTGCGGTCTTCTTCCTTCTACAGCCAACCAATCAGCTTTCGATGCTCTCGTGGAAACAGGATCACTCCTCGTCCTCTCACAGGAATACAATAGTCTACAGACAGCAATGCTAAGTTTGCAACTAAGTTGTACCAATTCTAAGTTCATGTGGGTCATTTTCCCCTTAAGGTTTACTTTCCCACGTATAAACCACATTTCTAAACTTCCAATATATCATTTTTTATTAATTTGTTAAACAATGGTCTATTTAGAAGATGAAATATCAATAACGAAAAGAAAACATTTAGCACAAATACCATTGATTCTCTTCAAGAATGCTGCATCTTCATACATCACCCCATTAAAAAGATCAATTTTTAATTCTTTGTTAAAAATGATCTTTGTGTCAATAGAAACATTCTTTAGAAATATACGAAAACATTTATGCAACTATTTATTTATTATAAAAAAAATTTCATGGAACGGTCAAGAAATAAAGATTTTATGTTTATTGTATCGAGCATCTTGAATCATAGATTATTGTCCTGTACTGCCTTTTTGTTTGTTCGCATGGTTTTTATGTTTAGCTTTGAATAAAAAGATTTAAAAAACAAAAAAGAAATAAACATTTTGGGGCTTATTTACAAGCCCCTTGCGCCGCCGGTGCGTCACTTTTTGTGACACACCGGCGGCGCATTTTCCTGCCCCATATTTACAAGGACAGGAAAAGCCACCATGCATGGCTTTTCCTGTCCTTGTAAATACGGCCCCTTTACACGCAGCACTTTGCGTGAAAGGGGAGTTCTATGAGTGTTACTGTGGGTGTGCCCACGCAACACCCATGGAATTTGACACATTTCCAGATTTACGAGAAATCGTAACCTGGAAATGCGTCTGAATGCTGCGCCTCCCCAGGGGAGGCGAAACGAGGAGAAATGTATTCATTTCTCCTCGTTTTTTTCCTCTTTCTATGCGTGCTGCATTCTGCAGCACACACAGAACGAGGAAATCACCTCTGGTGATTGTTTATGTACAGAAAGGTGTCCCTTCCTGCACATAAATAATCATTAAAAAAGTGGCGTTTTGCAAGTTCAATGTGTGCTAATGCAGCACACATAGAAGTTGTAAAACGACGTTTCAGATTGTTTATGTGCAGGCAGAGAACCATGGTGCAAGGATGCCTGTGTCACGGGGATGATTCTTTATGTGCAGGAAGAGTTCTCTTGCTGCACATAAACAATCATCCCAGTGACGCAGGCATCCTTGCACCATGGTGCAAGGGTGCCTGCGTCGGCGCACAGCAGCTCATTGTGTGCCAGCGCAGGGGAGAGCACAGGAATGCGACATATTAGTGTAAATATGTTGCATCCCTGTGCTTTGAAAGTGGCGCAGCCAAAGGGCTTGCGGTGCCGCACTGCAGCACTTACTTGTAAATGAGGCCCTTTATGTGCATTTAGCATTTCTAGTCAAGCCATCTTGTCTGGCAATATTGCTTTAGCCATTTGAGGCCTAGTATGAGTAAATATGGTTGCCTACTGCAATTTTATGCATTTTAAAACATTATATTTTTCATTTAAGCTTATAATATAAAATATAATTTTTGCGCATTATTTTTAAACTGCGTTATTTTCTTTTTTAAAACACTACCTTATTTGCATTCCTTTTCCTTCTGACCCTAGAAAGGTGTTCCTGTTGTTGAGGTAGGTAAATTCCCTCTGCCAGAGAGTTATCAGTTCTCACTCATTTTTCCTGCTAGTGATCTGCATTCCCTAAGCATTTGCCCTTTCGTTTGGAAACAATATACATTCCATCATGCACTGATCACACAGTTTCCATGACCTAACATTATAGAAGGAGACCCCAAAATTGAAAATCACAGACAACTGGATTGGTCAGGACTGACTGTGCTTAGTGAGTCTCCTGGAAGAACTTTGGGGCATATTTACAAGCCCCTATCGCCACCACAACGTCACTTTTTCAAACGTTGTGGTGGCGATAGCGGCTTTGCCTTATTTACAAGGCAGCGTTAAGCCACTTAAGCTGTTTTTCTTCGGCCCGTACGCCGATCAAGGACGGTGTTGTACGCATTCGATAAGTGAGGAGACAAGTGTCGACTCGCCAAATATATAACGGCGGAACTCTATCAAGACTTTGAAATTTAAGCATACCACTGGCAATAATCTCTTTGACGTATCCATTACCTATCCGGACCAATTGCTTTTAGGTCCTTATTTGATCGTATCTTGATGGTCTTCAGTCCACATATGTATTTTTTGTCCTGAAGATGGTCTACTAGATGTATCACAAGCGAACACCGAAACGTCGACATATTTAACCCATTTTCCAGAAAAAGTTGTTATATAGGAATCTATTATTGAATGTTGAATGATGATTTCTATTTGAAAATAGGTGGATGAAATGGGTTACTTACAAAAGTGACTATGAGACAATTTTATCTGAAAAACGATCAATCTCTTTCATTTTTGTCTATGTGAATGTTGTTTTGTAACCTTTGAATTTAAATTATTTAATTATATAAATTTATACAAAAAAGTATACACAGCTGTTGTTCTTTTGATACATTCACTTTTGATTTCTTTAATTGATTTTTATAATTCATATATCTGAGGCCACTAATCTGGGCACTCACAATTGATGTTGATAAAATGAGCTTGATTATTTCTAAACGAAATCCCTTGTAGGCCCCGTTACCTGATAGAAAGCCTTGTAAATAAGGCACCCTTTCACACTACACTTATCGTGAAAGGAGAGAGCAATGGGTGTTGCGGTGGGCATTCCACCGCAACACCCATTGATTTTGACGCTGCCCCCTATTTACAAGGGTGGTGTAAATAGGAGGCAGCACCAAAATTAAGACCAGGGAAGACCTGGTCTTAAACAGGCGAAGCGAGGAGAAATGCTTTATTTCTCCTCGCTTTTGCTGTTTCCATGTGTGCTGCGTTGTGCAGCACACATAGAAACAGCAAAACGCCATTGATTGTTTATGTGCAGGAAGGGACACCTTCCTGCACATAAACAATCATTCCCCTGCAACGCCGACACCCTTGCACTATGGTGCAAGGGTGCCTGCGTTGGTGCTAGGGAGCTAAATTAGCGCCAGCACAGGGAGAAACGCAGGGCTGCACCATATTCTTGTGAATACGGTGCAGCCCTGCGTTTTAGAAGTGGCAGAGCGTGGCGTTAAGCCAAGGAGGCTAACGCCGCACTCCGCCACTTCTCTCGTAAATATGCCCCTTTGTTCCACAATCCCTCGTTATCTGTAGAAGAAGCTACACACCAGTGTAGCTGGGATGGACTGCACAGCAGAGGCATAATCTTGATGGTTATCTCCCATCTGAAATAGGCCCAAGTCTGAGCCAAGAACCCGAAAGAAGCATTGGTATGACCAAACTATAGTGAGAGAGCTCTGCCTGCTTGTGAAGAAGGTACTGGATTGCAACTTTAAGGAGACCTGTCACCATCTGGTGAAGACCAGAGCCAGCTACCTGGGATGACTTTGAGAGTTGCTATTAGACTAAACCTGTTCCAGGACACAAGGTTGCCTCCAGTTAGCTGTGTAGGAAGTCACCTGTTTGCTGCTGCATATCACCATCAGGACACTTGCAAAAATTGCTAGCAGAATAGAGAGGAAATTGTAGGAGGAGAGAGGGGATAATAAATTAACAAGCATTGGCATAGCCAATAGGTCTCGCTTTTGGGACCTTATAAGCAGTGGCGTAGCTAGGCACTCTGCCGCCCGTGGCGGTCCCTGCCTTTTGCCGCCGAGCGCCTAAGAGCCGGGGGGCTGGCGATAAATTTACCTGCCGCCCCGAATTCTCGTGCCGCCCGGGGCGTACCGCCCCCTCCGCCCCCCCTTGCTACGCCAGTGCTTATAAGTATTTAGTTATGCAGCACAATATCCTTAGTGCAACAACATCAACTGTTGCATGGCTAAACACTTATAAGGTCCCAAAGGCGAGACCTATTGGCTATGCCAATGCTTGTTATTTTACATATTCACATCAGTCACCTTTGTAGTAAATATACTCACAAGTTCGCAGCATAGGCAGGTAAAGTAATTTGACCAGAATCAAGCGATTTGGGGGTGAAGCGCGATGCCAGGATTCCAGCACATGATAATGCCATTGCTGTAACATGAAAAGGAGAAGCAGGACTCGCATCTCTCGCCACGCCCACTCTCAGCCTTCTGGAAACAAATGATGTAATTTCCTCATGTGAATCTAGTTCGCCCTCCTGCCATTTAGAGTGATGCGCAAGATTGACATGGTGCCCAGGTCACCACCTTCACGACATTGGTATTATCAGAGCCATTTGCCTCCTTCTCCTATTTCAAAGAAGCCACGAGGACCAGACATGGAAAAGATAAGATGCTCCAGCCTCTCCCCACTCGCCAGCTTCTAGGCACGCAGCAGTGTGGCCCCAAATACCATCATATGCAACTTGGGCTAATATTTAGTTTTAAAAAGGAAGGCAGATATTACATCCAAGGGAAGGTTACAGACATTTGCAACTTGGGCTAATATTTATGTTTGTTAAAGGAAGGCAGAGACAGGGTGAGACAGGCAGGGGAGCGAGAGTAGAGAAATGTCAACAAGCGCGTGCGGCCACGCTAATTGGGAACAGATGGCCCCTGCGCGCCGCTGCTCGCTCCCGTAAGGTGTATGCCACCACAAGCACGAGTGTTTGAAAAGTGCAGACTGATTCCAAAAGGTCATCTCCTAGGAAGGCGCTTGCACGCTGCGCTAGGCTCGATCTAAAAAGTGGAAAAGAAAGGAGGGAAGTTGGGATTGCCTTTTTCCTTTGTGAAGACTTCACTCAATAAGTCAGGACTAAGACGAGAAAACTAGGGGGCATATTAGCAAGGGCGGTATCGCCGCTTTAGTGGCACTTTTTGCCGCTAAAGCGGCAATATTTCTATCGCCCTATTAGCAAGCTGTCGCTAACAGCTGTTAGCGACAGCTTTATGGCGAAAGCGAACGTTTTGGTGCCGCTTTGCATGTCAGCGGTAATTATCGCTAATGACATGCAAAGTAGGCGTTCCCAACTAAAAGCGACTGGAAACAGTCGCAAACACAACTTCCCCCTATTAGCAATGCCCGCGAAGCGATAAAAAAGTTGCGCTAACCGCGATTATCGCTGGAATTTAACACCTGCTAAAAACTTGACTTAACCATTCTTGTCAATGGGAGGTGGATTGTAAGGTTAAGTCCTCACCTGCCTATTAGCGAGTTTTTCATTAGCGCAGTGATTTTATCGCAGGATTACTCGCGCTATTGCTGGGTTTCGCCGCTATCGCTGGATTTTTTATCGCCTTGGAGATAAGCGTTGATAATAACGCGTTATCTCCGCGATGAAATCCAGCGATAGCTGGCAATAAAAAAAACAGCGCTAAGCGCGCTTTGCGATAATTATCGCAAATCCTAGGTAATATGCCTCAAGGTCTCGGAGGAATGGAGATAACTGGTAAATTACACTGTGAGACTAAGAGGAGCCAGTTTCCTTGCTGGTGCTGGTGAACAGTTCCATGGGATTTTAGCTCCAACATTTGCTTTATTATGTGTTGCCCATAGCAGGGAAATATAGAGCTGAAATGTGCAACATCCAGTCATTGACATTAATGACAGAGTCATCAACTGGCTTATGTTTAATTCACCTGTGGCTACAATTACCCAAAAGGTTCTGAGTTTTTCTAATTTTGCAGTTACAAGACAGGTATGTATTTTTTTTTTTACTCTGCCTGATTTTAATGCATCTACTTCAATCATGTAGTTGCAAGTTCGGACTAAGACAAAAATATGTCCGGGCACTAAAATAAAGTGGCCCCCATCTGCGAACCAGATGGCTAAAAATGTAAAGACATACTGTATTAGCATTTTTCAAGGTATGGGAGACTGCATGCATTTGGGTTTGCTGCAGGCAATGCTCATCGTAATATCAGGGAAATCAACACTAACAACCGGCCCACATGGCCATAAAATTGACCCACAAACTTCTAAAAAAAGTCCCACAAACCGGTCTGTCAGACCAGCTCATCGGGCACTGCCTGATTGCCCTATAGGCTAGTCCGACACTGTTCAGAGGGCCTATCTCACCTGAGAAAGAAAAATAAGATATATCCAGAGGCAAACTCACAATGGCCAGATGTCAAATGTCACAGGCTGAGTACATATGATGATGGCCGTGCCTGGAAATATCACAATTTTAGAAGGATGATACAGGCACACTAGCAAGGCAATTGGGGGTTACAGACTTAAGGAATATGGTGGGATGTATTCTGGGTCTATTTTGGTACCCAAAAATGTGCAGAGCTGAGCTAAGATTTAAAGATCTAGCTTTGCCATTGACAAGAAGCACCACAACAACAGCATGAAGTTCCCAAAACCCTCACCTCTAGCCAGATGATAAGCAGTGCCACAATGGCCAAAGGCTGAAAGTGTTATGCCATGCAGAGAAGCGAAAAGGGGATTTTGGAAACATCCCATTGACTGGCAATGGGATGACCCCTTACAGACTTTCTTAGAATAAACAAGCTTTGGCAAAGCTAATAGGTTTTCGCTATGCAAAATCTATTCGCTTTGTCAATGTTTTTTTACATGTTGCACAGCAGTTGTCCAGCATTGACAGCATCATAGCTTTTTTGTTTTTACTTTAAGCCATGTTGCACAGCAGCTCAACTACTTTGAAACATGTAAAAAAGCATTGACAAATCCAATTGATTTCGCATAGACGAAACCTTTTAGCTTTGCCAATGCTTTTTTTATTTACACGAGATTTCGCAAGCACAGCCAAGCGCTATTGCAAGCGAATCCTAACGAAAAAAGTGTCTGGGGAGCTGTAAGGTACTAAAAAGAAATAGCCCAGCTGCAAAACGTGGTGATATAGCCCCGGATGCTGGCTCTAAATTTGAGTCAGACAAGTTGGTGCAGTCTGCTGCTGATTCACCAGCCACTGGCAGCCTGTGGGCTGTCAGTACCTCTATCTTTCCTTTGATATAGAAAGGTTTGAAAGTCCCCTGGCAGTTGATCCCCCAGCTCTCGTCCACCACTGTCACTAGTTTGAATTACCTTTTCCATGCCCGTGTGCGAGCACCTGTGAGAAAGCTGGAGGTGTTTCGTCGTGATGAGGCGAGCCTGTGACTACCACTGACATCCACAGCAGGGCCGGACTGGCTACCGGGCATTTCTAAGTAAACAATGGAAAATCAAATGGTTTTAAAGTATGCTTTAAAACCATTTGTTTTGCATTGTTTATTTAGAAGCACATGCAGGTCCCCAACTACAAAATCAGCCCCCACCGCAGTGAAATCAGCCCGCAGCTTGGCAGCACAGCAAAAGGCCCGGTAGCCAGTCCGGCCCTGATCCACAGTGCATGGGGAGAGGGCATGCAGCCCACAGCAATTACAATACACAAGGGCCTCATCTTTCTCCGCACTGGATGCAGTGCAACCTGCAGTAGAAACGGAGCGTTTAGGCGGATATTTTCTAAGTGCACTTTCCCCACTCAGTTCCCAACTGGCCTATGGGGATATGAGCAAACTCCTACAATTCCTTTAAAAGATTAAAAGATCTGTAGATCTGGCTGCGGAAAATAAAAAGGACGTGTCAAAACTCTGCATTAGCCGGCACCAGAAGAGAAGAGCAGCAGGTAATGTACCGGCTCCACAACCATCAGGGCAATTTTTATGAGAACTTCGGACCAGATGTACGATCATTTTATTTTGCGAGTCTCTAATTGCGATTTTTTGTGACTCACAATTAGGTACTCGCAAAATGCGATGTACTAATGCAGAGGTCTTCAAACTTTTGTCAGCTGAGCCCCCCCATCTAAACCTTTTTACACGTTGAGCCCCCCCACCACCACCACCTGATAAAAAAGTTCTGGAAGCTGGTACTCTGCATCATTGATGACCATTCCCTCCTGCAGAGCCCAGGTGGTAAGGGCAAATAATATGAAATAAAGAGCTCCACTTCCAGTTTTGAGTAGTACCTAGAAACTGGAGTGCTCACAAAAGTTTGTAATATATTTTTTGCAGTTTTATATAGCGCGAACATGACCCAAAGGTATTGGAGCGCTTTACAGGAGCATCTTTTACATTACACAAGCACACATTCATTTTTTGTAAGCACAGGGCGATAAAGTGATATTCCCAGAATCACAGGATGTTGAGCAGACACCTGAAATTGAACCTGGTTCCCCAGCTCCACAGTATTCAGCTCTGGCTCTTGCGCCACATCCTTGCCCTAGACAAGATATCAGAACAAGCATTGGCAAAGCCACTAGGTCTCGGCAATCAGATAGCTACAGACGATGGCAATGTAAGTGCATTTGTGTATGGCTCAGGGGCTGTTTTTATTGATATACACAAATGTATTACCACTGATTGCTGAGACCTATTGGCTTTGCCAATGCTTGTTTTAGAAACAGCAAACGTGTCTGGAGTTGTTCTCATTAAAGGCAAGTCCCTTTTGGAGGGGGAAGGAATGGCCTTTTCAGCACAGAGATGTGAGGGCTCAAAGACACAGGAGTCTGTGTCTTTGAGCCCTCACACATGCACATCTGTGCATGTGTGTGAAGCCCACACATGCACAGATAGATTATCACAATCCCTCAGCAGAGCAAAGCCCTCTTGCCTACACAGAGGGATGTTCACAATCCCTCGGAGGAGCCAAGGCAAACTCCCACTCTGGCACAGAGTGTCAGGCTATGTTACAAATTGGTTGGGCAGGGGGGTTATTGGCATATTAAGTTTTGTCACAAGAGGCAAATGGGAAGAGAGAGCCCAGACTGAGCAAGGGGGGAGCAGGTTAGAAACAGAAAAGTGAAGGAGAGACCCTAACAAAAAGCAAGAGGATGCAGCGTGGGCCCAGTGTGGGCCTAGCGTGGGCTGGCTGGACAGGAATTTGGAAGGAATTCAAGACTGAGGAAATAAACAGCAGGCTAAACGGTAGACATATTTTTGAAGTTGATGTTAAAAGACGGATTTTAGAACCTCATGGGTGTGAGTGGTGTATCAGGGGAGAAGAGGTGGGCTAGTTTGACCATGTTAGGATGTAGTTACGTCAGTTTAGAATGTACGTCTAAACCGAAGGATGTTGTGTTTGTGCACTCCCAGTGAGAACACAGGTCTGCATGAGAACATCATGCTGCTCAGTGTAGGCATACTGCGCATTTGCAGGAACTCTTTGACCCTGATGGCTGGTGGGAATTGCGTTAAAACAAACATTCCCAGAATTCCCCTTCTTTGTGCACCTGTGTCCCTCGTGTTCCTCTTTGCTTTAGGCATTTGGGTAGTCCCTGAAGCTAGAAAATAAGCATGGTCAGTTTCTGTGGTTTTATTTAACGCTGACCTCTATGGAGAAACTAATATGCTGGCTCTCAAGCTGCCTCCAGTTGTTCCCCCAACCTAGTCCAGGTGTCATGCAGGGGTTGATGGTGCAGACCTCTACCCCCTTGAACTCCTGCAAGAGGGCAGCAAAGATTCGTTTGTCCACCACAGTTGGCGACTCGGTGCACCAAGCGTTTGTTGACAGCTGTAATGAATCTAGCAGCTTAGAATTCTTTAAATTGTATTGTAATGTTGTAATTGCATTTATATAGCGCTTACTACCGAGGCGTTGAAGAGCTTGTCTTCACACCTTGAGTAGCCCATAAGGGGCTCCTGAAATATGCGCACATGCACACAGCAGCTCGAGCTGTAGTAGCAGCCCGGCTGAGACACACGACGGCGGGGGCTGAAGCACTTTCAGCCTAATAGGCGTTGCGCGCCTGGAAGCAACAATAAAAGGTGAAGTGGTAGGGTGGAGTGCGCGCCCCCTTAAGGGGATGCTGCGCCCCCAGGGGGCGCGCCCACAGTTTGAAGACCTATGTACTAATGTGTCTCAGACACATTTAGAAATTCCCAATGGGGTCGCAAATGAGGTACCTCATCAATATTGATGAGGTAGGTCGCAATTTGCGACCCATTAGGAGTGGCCTGTAATCACAGGAATGGTGGCTTGCTGGGGTCAGTGGACCACTATGTCCATGATTGCTTTTTAAATAAAGCAATTTGTTTTTGGAAATGCAGCCCGTTTTCCTTAAAGGAAAATGTGATGCATTTTAAAATTAAAAACTAAAAGTTTCCGTTTCATTTTTTAAGTGTAGGCAGGGGTCCGTGGGACCACTGCCCGCTCTTAAAAAATGTTGGTGCCCACATACACAAAAGGGAAGGGGTCCCTTTGGGGCCCCTTCCCATTTGCAAATGGGTTACCACCTCCTTCACAGAGTCGGTAAAATATGAATGTTTTGCCACCGCATTCTGGTCGCAAAACATTCATACATGCCTCTGCAACTGGCTATTAGGAAGAGACGCCCTTGAAACGCCCCTTCCTAATACTGATGCACAAACCCTATTTTGCAAGTTGGTAATAGGTTACTGTTAGACCTGGCACCATTGCCGTGGGTCTCCCCTGCATTTTTTGCCTTTGCCTCCTGTGTTTTTGCTGTGTGTTGGACTCTTTTTTGCTGGTCTAGATGCTTTGGGCACTTTGCCACTGCTGTTCAGTGCCAAAGTGCAAGTGCTCCCTTTGTAAACTGCTGTTATGGATTGGTGTTTCCATGATTGGCTGATTTGATTTACTAGTCAGTCCCTAGTACAGTGCACTGTGTGTGCCCAGGGCCTGTAAATCAAATGCTGCTAGTGGGCTGCAACACAGAATGTGCCACCCACATAAGCAGCCTGTAAATGTAACTCAGGCCTGCCATTGCAGAGCCTGTGTGCAGTCTGGTACTGCCATGTCGACTTGGCAAGCGCCCCCCCTTGCCAGGCCCTACCCTTCCCTTTTCTTACATGTTAGTCACCCCTAAGGTAGGCCCAAGGTACCCCTGTGGGCAGGGTGCAGTGTATGTGAAAGGTAGGATATGCCCTGGTGTGTGTGGCATGTCCTGATAGTGAAATACTACCAATTTCGTTTTTCACTATTGCAAGGCTACCTGTTCCCATAGGATAGAATGGGGAGTTTGCTTATAACATCTTATAAACATAACTACCCCTGGGAACAAGGTAGGAAAATAAAGTTTAGTATGCCTGAACTCAGAATGGTAAAATGCATCTTTTAGTGAGGCTGATTTTCACATTCTGTGTTTGAAAATACCACTTTTAGAAAGTAGGTATTTTCTTGCTTAGCCATCCAGTGTGCCTCTGCAAGGTTTGTGTATTGCATGTCTGGCTTTTGGATGACAGGGGCTGGGGAGGAGCAGTGGCTCCAGAGAGCCTGATGAGTCAGGGCTGGGCTGAATAGAACTGGGCTGCATTTAGAGTAGGGGGAGGAGATTTCCTTTCACCTGAATGGGCCTGGTCTGCCTTCCACAATGCTGTCTCCACCTCCTGCCAGGAAGCTGCACCAGAGAGGACAGGGCCAGTTTTGACCAAGCACAGGGCTTCTGTGCCACCAGAGAACAAAGGATTTTGTAGCATAAATATTGGGGCCCAGACCCCAGAACTTTAGATCACTTCTGGGAATCAATAGAAACCTTTGCCAAGGAGAAGAGCTGGAGAAGCTGAGGAGGAATACTGCCCCATGTGCTGTTTTGCTGTCTGGGGTTGGCCTGCAGTGGCTACTTGCTGCCAAGGAAAGGAGAAGGACTTTGCTGTTTGCTGTGTCCCCTGCTTGAGGAAGATCTCCAAGGGCTTGAAATAGAGCTTGCCTCCTTTTCTGAAGTCTCAGGGACACAAAGACTTCATTTCTTCTGTCTTTCTGCATCTGGAACTGCTGTTTCAGCTGCCACCGAAGGAAATTGCAACACCGACGCTGGCAAGCGACGCTGTAACTTGCACCGAAACCGTGGGCACCGCTCATGAAGAGCACGACGCACCACCCCGACTTGCACCGTAGGCCCGACGCCTGCTGACGCGGTGCCGCATCGACTCCGAAGCCGTCACCGAGGCCGCTGCCTGCACCTGAGCCGAGGACACCGCTCGTGAAGAGCGCGACGCAAAGTCCCGACTCGCACCGCAGCCCCGACTTCACCAACGCTCATGCTTCATCAACGCGGAGCCGATACTCAACGTGGGTGACTTCCGAATCCATCGACACCGCACCGTCGTAAGGAACCAACGCCTCGCTGCCACAGCGACGTCACCTCCAAGACACAGTGAGGAATCGACGTCTTACCTCCCCTGCACCGCAGAAAGGAACCGAGGCTTCACCTCCCCTGGGGTCGTAAGGAACCAATGCCACCCGGCGCCAACGAAGCATCACCTCCTCGACGCCGTGCACTGTCTTTGCTTTCATCGTTTCCAAAGTTCTGTTCTTTGGGGGTCTGCACTTTGCGGTAGGTGCCGTACTTTGGGATTTTCATCTGTCACAACATCGTAATAACTCCAGGTGGAGTTATTTGTTGCTACAAACTTTATTTGAGTGAATAACCTATTTTTAAGGAGTTCTTGAAAACTGTATTGTGGATTTTTGGCGTTTGGTCTTGTTATAGTTTAGATAAAGATTACTTATTTTTCTAAACTGGTGTGGTGTCCATTTGTTGTGTTTTCACTGTATTACTGTATGTGTTCACAAATGCTTTACACACAGGGGGTGAGCAGGGGTCATTTTAGAAGTGTATCCCCCTTACACTGACTAGAAGCAAGGGTCCCTATTTGGACAAAGGTACCTACCTCTGAAACTAGAGACCCCCATTTCTAACATTGGTGGTCAGTGGTGAGGATCTGGACTTGCATTTGTGACTTATATACAGTGATTGGTGGACACTACTAGTATAGTGCAGACCATTACGCGACCACATACATTTGGTAGAACTTTGTTTTCCTTTGAATTTTTTGCATTGTGAGAACTGCCAATTTTCACCATGAGTAAACCAGCATCACTTGCATCTGTGGATATCGAATTTGAAGAGGAGAGGGTTGATACCTACACTGTGCCACAACTTAAAGCTTTCTGCAGAAAATTTAAAATCTCTGTGAGAGGCCTCACCAGAAAGGAGGAATACCAAAAGGTGCTGAGGGCCTGGTTGGAATCAAGGAATGCCAGTGAGCATACCGAGGAGCCCATGGTGGAGGGAGAGAATTTAGATGGGCAGCAGGAGGGGCTATTGGGCCTGACTGGAGGGAAATTGTTTCCAGGGGGGGCAGCAGTGTGTCTTCAAAGGGTCTGTCTCCATAGGAGTTGGAGGACAGGGAGAGAAGCAGAGTGCATGAGTTGGAGCTTACAAAGCTCAGGCTGGGAAAGGAGTGTGACATAAAGAGTAAAAAATTGGAGTTGGAGAGTAAGAAATTGGCCATGGAAGGGAAGAAGATGCTCTTAGAGCATGTAAGAGGGTTGAGGGAGTTGGATCTGAAAGCCAAAAGTCTAGAGATCAATCCCAATGGTGGCAAAGTATACATCCCCAAGGAGGTTATTAAGGATTTCACAAAGCATGAGGACATTGGTCAGTGGTTCAAGGCCTGTGAGGTAGCGATGAGATCCCACAGAGTCCCTGCGAGAGATTGGGAGAGCGGGGTTGTGAGGCCGCTTTCTTAGTGAAGGAAGGGAGACATTGCTAGCATTGCCCATTGAGGATCAGATGTCCTATGCCCCCATGAAGTAAGCCTTAGTAGCAAGGTATGGGTTGACCCCAGAGCTGTACAGGCAGAAATTTAGAAGCTGTAAGAAGCTGGAGTCAAGTACTTGGGTGGAGTATGTGTCCTACTTTTGCAGAGCATTGGATGGTTGGGTGAAGGGTAGCAAGGTGAATGACTTGCAGGGGCTCTATGATTTGGTTGCATGGGAGCACTTGTCAGATAATTGTTTTCCAGAGCTACGCCAGCACTTGGTTGGCTGTAAGCTGACTGACCCCAGGAAGCTGCTGTGGAGGCGGGCCGCTGGGTCAGTACCAGGGTCCAAAAAGGTTGTGTGGGAGACTCCGCCAAAGGTGGGCAGGGTCCCCAGCAGAAGAGTGGGGGGGAAAAGGTTAAACAGAAGAAGTTCCAAAAAGGGCCCCAAAGTAATCCCCAAGGGAACCAAGGTAAGGGTTCCCAGCCTCCCACTGAAAAGAAACCAGGGGTCCCGACAGGTAAGCCTATTCATAGGGGTTCCAAGGCATGTTATGGTTGTGGTCAGGTGGGCCACTTCCAAGGGGATCCTAGGTGTCCCAAGAAGGTTACCACCGCACCCACTGGCGCACCGCTCCGGGAAATGGCTAGTGTAGCCTTGGGGGAGGAGTTGGGTGCCCAAGAGGGGTGGGGTCCCGCAGAAATGTCCCTGGTCTCTTTAGGAGACAGTGAGATGGTCCAAAGAGCTCATCTGCCTGATAACACTAAGAAGTACAGGCAGTGGGTGACCATCAATGGCCATAGTGTGGAGGCTCTGAGAGACACCGGAGCCAGTGTGACAGCTGTCAGTTGTCGGCTGGTGTCTGACGAGCAGGTGGTCCCCAACACATTCTACCTAGTAGTTGTAGCTGACAACTCAGAGTGCCTCTGCAAAGTGACACAGGTTCCCTTGAGTGGGGGGCGGGGGGGTCTCAGGTACCTTGAAAGTAGCTGTGAGGCCAGCCATGCCTGTTGACTGTCTGCTAGGCAATTATTAGGAGAGCTCTCCTTGGGCGAAGGTGGAGCGGAGGTCTCATTTAGAGATGTTGGGTCTGCCTGAGTGGGCGTGTGTGACCACTCGGTCTATTACAGCCGGTAAGGGCATTCAAGAGGACCTGGAGCCTGAAAGAGTGGCCCAGGTGCCTTCCAGAAAGAGAGGAGGCAGGGGGCGTGGGAAACCAGCCCCCGAAGTTCCCACAGTCCAGTAGGAGGCAAACCTTGAGGGGGATCCCTGGAGCCTACAGGGGAAAAAGTGGCTGAACTGGTGGACCTGCCTGAGCTGACCCATTGGCAGCAGGAAGGAGGTCCCTCCAGGGAGGAATTATGCCAGGAGCAGCAGAAGTGCCCTTCTCTTGTTGGTTTGCGGCAACAGGCTGCAAACCAGGCAGCAGGTGATCAGTCTGGATCACATTGGATTTACTGGGAGAATGGTCTCCTGTATAGCAAGCCTAAGGTTGCTGAGCCTGGGTCAGCCCGTGTGCTGGTGGTACCCCAGCGCTTCAGAGCCTTCCTGCTGGGTCTGGCTCATGATGTGCCTTTGGCAGGACATTTGGGGCAAGACAAGACCTTTGAAAGGCTTGTCACCCACTTTTACTGGCCCCAAATGTGTAAGAGTTCTGATACTCATTGTAGGTCTTGGCAGACTTGCCAGGCAAGTGGTAAGAGTGGGAGGAAGTGTAAGGCTCCTCTCCAACCTTTCCCTGTGGTCAGCACCCCCTTTGAGAGGGTGGGTATGGACATTGTGGGGCCTCTGGATCCCAAGACAGCCATGGGCAACAGGTTTATCCTGGTCTTGGTGGACCATGCCACCCGGTACCCGGAAGCCATCCCTCTCTGGACTGTGACAGCCCCCGTGGTGGGTCGTGCATTGATGGGGACTTTCTCCTGTGTGGGGTTCCCCAGAGAGGTGGTGTCCGACCATGGTACCAACTTCATATCTAAGTATATGAAGTCCCTGTGGCAGGAGTGCAGTGTTACCCACAAGTTCACCACTCCTTACCACCCCAAGGTAATGGGCTGGTTGAGAGATTCAACTGGACCCTGAAGGGCATGATTATGGGTCTTGGTGAACCCATGAGGTGTAAGTGGGAAGTCCCCTTACCATGCCTTTTGTTTGCTTACAGAGAGGTACCACAGAAGTTATTAGGGTTCAGTCCCTTTGAGCTCCTGTATGGGCACCCTGTAAGAGGACCTCTAAGTCTGGTTAAAGAAGGCTGGGAGAAAGTTCCCAGTAAACCTCCCCAGGATGTATATAGCTACATGCTGACCTTCAAGAACCAGACTAAGCGCTTCAGACAACTCGCTCAGGCGAATCTGGAAGCCAGCCAGGAGGAGATAAAATGTTGGTATGATCAGAATGCCACTCTGATCGTGTTTCAGCCTGGACAGAATGTGTGGGTCATGGCCCCGGTGGAGCCTTGTGCGCTCCAGGATAAGTGGACCGGACCATTTGAGATGGTGGAGCGCAAGAGTAAAGTCACCTACTTGGTGGACTAGCAGTCTCCAAGGAACCCTTTGCAGGTCCTGCATGTGAACCACCTTAAGCCCCACTTGGAGAGGTCCAAAGTGTGCATGCTCCTAGCAACAGATGCTGGAATGGAGGAGCAGATTGAGCCTCTTTCTGACCTCCTGTCTGCGAAGGAACACAATGGGTCAGTGGACGGTGTAACACTCTCCCCCACCCTGACTCCTGAACAGCAGAGTGACTGCTGCCAACTGTTGGGGCAGTTTGCCGCTCTGTTCTCCCTGACCCCTGGTGTCACTCAGTAGTGTGTCCATGATGTTGACACCGGGGACAGTCCTCCTGTGAAGCACAAGATTTACAGAGTGACTGACAGGGTCATGGCTTGCATCAAGGAGAAGGTCTCCAATATGTTAGCGCTTCGGGGTGATTGAGCCCTCAAACAGCCCTTGGGCCAGCCCAGTGGTCTTGGTCCCAAAGGCTGCCGCACCCGGTACCACGCCAGAACTCCGGTTCTGTATGGACTACCGAGGGCTCAATTCGGGCACCAGGACTGATGCACACCCCATCCCCAGAGCTGATGAGCTCATAGATCGGTTGGGAGCTGCCCGGTACCTCAGTACGTTTGACTTAACGTCTGGGCACTGGCAGATTGCCGTAACTGATGGGGCAAAGGAGAGGTCAGCATTCTCAACGCCAGAGGGGCACTACCAATTCCGGGTGATGCCCTTCAGGTTGAAGAATGCCCCTGCACCTTTCGGAGGATGGTCAACCAGGTGTTGGCTGGACTGGAGGATTTCAGTGCCGCCTACCTGGATGACATAGCAGTGTTCAGTGCCACTTGGGAGGAACATCTGCACCACCTCTGGGAAGTGTTGAAGGCTCTGCAGAGGGCAGGCCTCATGATCAAGGTGAGTAAGGGCCAGATCGGGCAGGGTTCTGTGGTGTACTTGGGACACCAGGTAGGGAGCGGCCAGGTGGGGCCCCTACAGCCCAAGATTGATACCATTCTGGCTTGGGAACCCCCCAAGACCCAGAGAGAGGTAAAAGCCTTCTTAGGACTCACTGGGTATTACAGGAGATTTATCAAGGGGTATGGCACCATTGTAGCCCCCTTGACAGAGCCGACTTCCAGGAAGCAGCCCAGGAAGGTGAACTGAACTGATGCCTGCCAGATGGCTTTTGCTGCCCTGAAATCTGCCATGTGCACGGCGCCCATGCTTCAGGCGCCCAACTTCTCAAGGGAATTCATTGTGCAGACAGATGCTTCAGAGCATGGTGTGGGGGGCTGTGCTCTCACAGCTAAATGAGGAGGGCCTAGACCAGCCTGTAGCCTTCATTAGTAGAAGAGGTGGAGTGCAATTGAGCGTGAGGCATTTGCTATGGTCTGGGGCTGAAGAAGCAGAGGCCCTAATTGTTTGGGACTCACTTCCGAGTTCAGACTGACCACAGGCCCCTCAGATGGTTGATGCAAATGAGGGGTGAGAATTCAAAGCTGTTGAGGTGGTCCATTTCCCTACAGGGGATGGACTTCACGGTGGAACACCGCCCTGGTACAGAACACGCCAATGCTCATGGTCTGTCCAGATCTTTCCGCCTTCGTGAAGAGAACTCCCAACAGGGTGGGCAGTTCTCCCCACATTTCAGCTGGAGGGGACACGTGTTAGACCTGGCACCATTGGCGTGGGTCTCCCCTGCTTTTTTGCCTTTGCCTCCTGTGTTTTTTTGCTGTGTGTTGGACTCCGTTTTGCTGGTCTAGATGCTTTGGGCACTTTGCCACTGTTGTTTGGTGCCAAAGTGCAAGTGCTCACTTTTGTAAATTGTTGTTATGGATTGGTGTTTCCATGATTGGCTGATTTGATTTACTAGTCAGTCCCTAGTACAGTGCACTGTGTGTGCCCAGGGCCTGTAAATAAAATGCTGCTAGTGGGCTGCAGCACTGATTGTGCCACCCACATAAGCAGCATGTAAAAAAACATATTTTTATTGGTATTTTATATGTATCAACACTCACAGTACCAGAAGAGAAGGAAACTTGACTTTACCTTAATGATGCTCATATTATACAGTTAATGATTTCACTGAGTCTAGTAGATATTAACGACCGACTAAGACATTACTCACATCTATAGTTAGCGAACACATTATCTAGTACTTGCTCCTCTGTTGTATTTTTACTACATCATTTAAATGGGTAGTTTTCCAACATTGGTCCTGCATAAATGCTTACCACACATGGTTATTCAAATACTATGGTAGTTATTGATACAAACCACACAATTTAAAAGGAAAATAAAGAAAAAGAGAATAAAGGAAGAACCTGTGCAGAGGAGCAGTGTAAACAGTTGTGTACAATACAACCCAAGGGGAGTTACAGTGTGGATAACCTATAGGTGAGTCCGGGAGGGCCCCCCGCTAACGCCATTCCTCATTCTCTTAGCGAACAGGCCCTCTACGGATGACGGCCCATACACATCTCCCTTTCAGATCAGACCCCTGTGTTCCCCGGAGGCTGCGTGGGATGATCTTGTTCAGCTCTTCCAGGTTGGGACCTTTGTACTGCCCCTCCCTCTTCGCTACTGGTGCCCTCCGGCTTCTCCCATGCCGCCAGCACCTCCCTCCACTGCTCAGCCAGTGGATGTTTTCTCGTTCCCTTGGCCTCTTCCCATCTGAGCACTCTGCCTTCTGACCTGGCCCACGTGATGACATCTCTATTCCAGGTTTCAAACTGCGTTCCCCTCGCAGACTTCCATTCCATCACAATTCTGCGCTTAGCGAGACCCTATGCGAGATCTATCAGCCTGTTCCCAACTTTACACTTTGGCGGTCTAGGGAAAAGGCCCAGCAAACACGTCTTTACCGTGGGGGCGAATACTCTACCTAGGGCATCCCTAATCTTGCCTAACACAGCCTCCCAGAAAGGAAATAAGCATTGACAATCCCAGGTCATGTGGCCGAAGTCTGCATCTGGGTGTGCGTATCTGGAACATTGCCGGGCTTCCCCCCCATAGGTCACATTAAGTCTGTGTGACGTCATATAAGACATGTGCATATAATTAAACTGAATGTAATTTAAACGTATATTCCGTGAGATCTGTTTGGGATACCGCAGGATCTTGCGCCACTCTGCGTCGGTGAGTACTCTACCCCCAACTCTGTCCCACTTTGCCAGTAGCCCATCTAGGGGGACGACGGACGCCGATTGTAGCGTGGCATATAGCCATTTCACCAGGTGTCCAGCTGTACCAAGGGTGAATATACATGTAATACTGGGTGTGTCTGTGGTTCTTCCCTCCCTCTGTCCAATAATTGTGTAAGTGTGCGGGTCAAGGCCTCATATTGTAGAAACTGACCTGGTGGGAGCCTGCAGCTATCTACCAGCTCTTCAAATGAAATCAATACTTTGTCTAGGTAGCAATCCCCAACATTGTCGAGCCCTGCATCGGACCAGCGACCCAATTGTTTGCTTGTAAATATGGATTGGGGGTCACCATATGGTAACCCCACGAGAGGTAACACGGGGGTGTATTTGGTAGAACACTGCCCTTTACTCTGACACCGTCTCCAGGCCTGAAAGGCCTTGCGTTGTTATAATGAGCAGTAAGGAGTGGGCGTTGTTGAGATTAGCAGTTTTGCCATCACAAGACTAGGGCGAGATGCCGGGTACGACAGGCAACTTCCTTCCTCATTCACTCCCTCTACCCATTGTGCCAGCCATTGTAGCTGGGCAGCCAGCATATAGAATTCAAAGTTCGGCACCCCCAGTCCTCCTTCAGACATAGGACGTTATAACGTTTTCAGGGACACCCTCGGGCGCCCATCTCCCCACACCGGGTCTCGTAAAAGGGCATTCAAGGGGCGGAACCAGTTACTCTGCATTAGGACCTGGAGGTTAACAAAAAAACAGACGGGGCAGCATGACCATTTTGGACAGAGTAATCCGGGCCATGATGCGTAACTGCAATGTGCGCCAAAAGTGCCCCGCTCAAGTTCCCTTCTTTCAAGTCGTCTAACGAGTGGAAAGTGTGCATACCTAGGTACTTGAATGAATGCTGGGCCCAGAGTATGTCAGCCATCAATGCCTCTGGTCTGTACGATGGTCCTGGTACTGGAAACAGACATGTCTTGGTTTTATTGACCCGGAGGCCTGAGAGCAGCGCAAAGTCGTCCAGGATTTGTAAAGCCGCGGCGGTGCCCATAACTGCCTCTGTCAGATATATCAGCAGATCATCTGCGTACAAGGAGACATGATGTTGCCGACCTCCTATTAGCAATCCTATCCCATCCCCCCATAGGGATCTTCTCTGCATGAGGCTCTATCGCCAGGGCAAACAGGAGGGGAGAGAAGGGACACCCCTGCCGAGTCCCACGGGATATCGTATACTGCCTGGATACCTGTTTTATCCCTTGCGGTGGGTGAGGCGTAAAGGAGCTACACCCACCGCACCCAGTCTTCCCCCAGGCCCATACATAACATCACCTCAAACAGGAACTCCCAACTCACCGTGTCGAAAGCTTTTTCTAGGTCGACTGACAGGACCGCCGCCTGATGTTTGGTTGGAGCTTCCACATGATAGAGTATAGAGTAGAGCCTGCGAAGGTTATAGGAGGTATTGCAAGAGGGGATGAACCCATTCTGATCAGGGTGGACTAGGGACCTCATATCTGGGAGTAGCCTACCTGCCAGCACCTTACTCAGGATCTTAAAGTCCAGATTAAGCATGGAGAGAGGTCTATAGTCCCTCACCCCAGCATCTGGTTTCTTGGACTTTGGGAGAGGGATCACTAGTGCAGACCGGGTAGAGCCGGGCAGTTCCCCACGATCATACGCCTCAGCATACAGTTTGACAGAATGCAGTGCTAACGTGTCGACGAAGCATTGATAAAATTCCGCCGGAAGGCCATCAGGCCCCGGCGTTTTGCCTGGTGCCAACGCCGAGATGGCTGCTTTGATTCCCTGCAAGTTTATTGGGTCACCCAGTTGCTCCTGCGCCTCAGCCTCCAAGGTGCGAAGCAGGAGAGGACCCAAAAAGCCTCTTACATCGAGTAAGGGGGCTTCGGCCGGAGCTGTGTATAGTCGCTCGTAGTATGTTAGAAAGGATTCATTAATCGCATCTGGGTCATGCACCATATCCCCGGCATCCGAACGGAGCTGAGTAATTGGTGTTCCTCCCAGCTCTGGTTTGATTAGCCTCGCTAACAGTCACCCGCTTTCCCTTCTTCCCTCTGTACTCTGTCCAGGTAGTCTTTATAATTGTAACATCTCAGCCTGCTAAGTGCGTCATTATATCTTGTGTGTGTTTCCTGTAGTATCACACGGGCCGCATCGTCAGTACCCTGAATATTGTCTAACCTGCGAATGATCCCCTCCAGCTCTAAGATTTCGTGATGGAGCTCCCTATGTACCCCACTCACCTGTCCCATACAGTGGCCCCTTACAACCACCTTAAATGCCTCCCACTCCACTTGAGCGGATGATGCTGTGTTAACATTGATGTGGAAGTATGTTTCAATTAGCGTGTGTAGTGAGCCTCGAAAGGGAGAGTCCTCGAGCAACGGCGGGTTCAGTTTCCATGTGGGAATCGGAGGCCGACCCCCGGGGGATGGTGCGTCATGATCAGTGGGCTGTGATCTGACAGTGTGCGCCCTAGGTATTCGGTATGTGCAATGGAACAATTGAAGGCCGGGGAGCAGAGAAATGTGTCAAGCCTAGTGTGCACCTGGTGGATCGGTGAAAAGAAGGAGTACTCCCTGTCCCTACTATGTTGCAACCTCGAGATGTCCTCAAGGCCCCAATGGGAGATACAAGCATGGAATCCCTTTGCCGTGCGGTGCGGCTGAGTCCCCGGTAGGGGAGGATGTGAACGGTCAATAACAACATCCGCGACACAATTAAAATCTCCTCCCAGTATTATGTGACCATTTAAGTGGTTAGCCATTGAGGCAGAGAAGGACTCCAGGAAACCGATCTGATCTTGATTAGGTGCATATATATTGCCTAGCGTCACTTCCTGTCCTGCCAATCTCCCTGTGATCAGGGCATACCTACCCTATACATCGAGCCACATATTCTCAAGGGCAAAGGGGACCCCAGGCTTCACCCAAATCAGCACTCCCTGGGCAAAGGCCGAGGAGGTGGTCACAAAAACCTGACCCCTCCATCGTCTCTTCAGCTTCCCAGCCTCCTCCTTGTTCAGGTGCGTCTCCTGGAGAAATGCTATGTGCACATCCCTGCGCCTTAGATACGAGTAAATATTGGGGCGCTTGGCGATAGACCCCATACCTCGGATGTTCCATGTTAGGAACTGTAAGGTGTTATGTGCATTCGCCATTCTTGTTGGGTATCACAGATCAGCCATTCAAGAGGGCCCCCCCACCCACTCCCTCATTCCTGCACAACCATTCTCCCCTGCAAACTTCAAAACATAAGAATCTAACAAATGGATCCCCAAGTTGGTCAACTTCCCCACCCCAGGGTAGCCCGACAACAGTCGGTCGCCCAAACAACATGTGAAACAGTTTGTACCAGATGAGACCCTAACTTAGTAAGGCACTCAGCGGGGGTGACCAGATCAGGACATGGTGCGGGGCGCCCAAACCGTCTGGAGCGCACTGGCTCCATGTAAGATGGGCCAGCTCGGGACCAGGATCGGCTATCTCCAGTTCAGCTCAACTCCGGGTTCCACAGTCACCTTAAAGTTCGTCCTGCCTCAAATAATTTCGTCTGCCGTCTTCGGCGTCACCACTGGCAACTTCACACTGTCACTGTTGGAGGTGTCCGACTCATTGTCCTCGATCTCTCTCTCTCGAGGATTGGGCCTCCACCTCCGGGGAGGGGGTCTTGACCGGCATAAGCGCCGCCACAGCCTGCAGCGCCTCAGCCCTCTCCCTCTCAGTTTGTGATGAGGACGGTTTCTTAGTGGCTCCTCTGCGAGGCCGCCTTCTGGAGCGCTTCCCAAGCTCCACGGTTTTCTTCAGGGTAGGCCTGGGGCCCGCTGGCCATGGAGCCCCGACCTTATAGGCCTCCACAAACTCCCATGCGTCTTTCGGGTTGTCACAGTAGTGCGTATTCCCATCTAGGATAATACGCAGCCGGGCCGGGAACATCAGCGAGTATTGAAGGCCTTTCTCTCTCAATGCCCTCTTAACCTCCAGGAACGAGGCCTGCTTCCTCTGGACTTCCAGCGTGTAGTCCGGGAAGAGGGAGGTTGTGTTGTTATCCATGGTGTATGGGCCCTCCGCACGTGCCTTATGCAGGAGAGCATCCCTGTCTCGGTACTGGAGCAGCCGAGCCACCACCGGCCGCGGAGGCCTTCCAGGGGCCAACGGTCTGGCCGGCACCCTATGGGCCCTCTCTAGGGTGTAAAAAGTCGACAGGCCCTCGGGTGCAACCACACTTTTAAGCCACTGCTCCAAGAAAGACACCATGTCGTCCCCCTCAGCCCCTTCTGGCAGGCCCAGGATTCTGATGTTGTTCCTCCTGTTATGCCCCTCAGCATCTTCAACTCTCCGCTCTAATACACACACTATCTGTGAGGGCCCCCAACTGTTGCACCAGGGCCTTTTGCGAAGTTGCTAGTTCTGTGATACTGTCTCTTTCACCCTTCAGATAGCTTCTTGTGTTCCTCCCGCAGTAGGCCAATCCCCACCGGGACTGTGCTTATATCTTGGTGAAGGGTGGCCTTCGTGTCAGCTATAGCCTCCAAAATCTTGCTCAGCTGCAGTTGCACCGGGTCCTCCGGGATAGACTGTGGCTGCTCCTGGGCACTATCCTCTTGGTCGTGTGAGGCCCCTGCCTGCCGACCCCTGAGTTTTCCCATTGTGTCAGAGAGCTTGCGTAGTTTTTGGGCCTCACTGGTAGGGGATCTTTCAATTGTAATGTCACGCCTCACCCCTGCACGGAGGGTCTTGCCACGTTCCCTGGACTGTGGTCCTCGATGTTAGTCCCAGCTCCTCAGCTCCAAGACAACGGTCCCTCGGCCAGACACTGGGTTGTCGCACCACCCACGAGTGTGCAGACTGTGCACCCGGCCTGGGGCAGTGCCAGCCCTTTACGGCCCTCTCTTTCATGCTTTGTGGTCCACTCCTGGCACTGGGCCTACTTCCTGGCCCTTGCTCGTATTAGCGAGCGGGGCGAACCTCGCACCAAAGTCCAGGGCGTTCTACTTTGTACTGACTTTATTTGCCCCAATGGGTCGTGCCCAAGCACCCATCGTCCGTCCAGGCCAGGCTGCGGGAACACCCGTAGGCAGGCTCCCCAGTCAACGGTCAGCCACACTAGCCTCCCACCGGCCATCCAGGGTAACAGTCGCTTCTGGCCCTATCACAGGGCTGCGTCAGCACTCCAATCTTGCCCACGGCACCGGGTGGGGGGAAGCAGAATCCAGACCCCTCAAAACGCAGCCAAGTCTGTACGGGGTAATTACTCAGCGCCTATGGGCACTGGAGCCGGAACCATCCATCCCAAGCCGGCGATCTAGGCCCCGGGTGTTCGTCACGCCCTGCTCCTCACCTCCAGGAAGTCGCCTCTACGTGCTGGTGGCCCGCATGGGGATCTCTCCGGAGTAGCGCGCCCAGGCTGATCACCAGCTCAGTGGCCAGAGGGCTCTTGATCCAGAGACAGGCCACATCTCCTCCGAGTCACTCGTCGCGGGCCGCCCGCATCGGGTCCTCCATCTTGTGGACTCCGGGTCTCGGCCGCGCCGCGGGTCTCCTCTCCTCCGCTGAGCACTAGATAAGCGGTGAACCCACCAGAGTTTGCCCGCCACCTCATGGGGACCCCAGGGCTTGATTCTGCTCTCGCCCAGGTCCTGGCCGCCGATAATTTTGGCTAATTAGTTAAGGGCCGGTGCGGAGCTCCGAGCTCAAGTGTCCGCCATCTTAGGCTCCAGGCCACGCCCCCCCACATAAGCAGCCTGTAAATGTAACTCAGGCCTGCCATTGCAGAGCCTGTGTGCAGTCTGGAAAGGCCATGCCGTCTTGGCAAGTGCATCCACTTGCCAAGCCCTACCCTTCCCTTTTCTTACATGTTAGTCACCCCTAAGGTAGGCCCAAGGTACCCCGGTGGGCAGGGTGCAGTGTATGTGCACGGTAGGACATGTCCTGATAGTGAAATACTGCCAATTTCGTTTTTCACTATTGCAAGGCTACCTGTTCCCATAGGATAGAATGGGGAGTTTGCTTATAACATCTTATAAACATAACTACCTCTGGGAACAAGGTAGGAAAATAAAGTTTAGTATGCCTGAACTCAGAATGGTAAAATGCATCTTTTAGTGAGGGTGATTTTCACATTCTGTGTTTGAAAATACCACTTTAAGAAAGTAGGTATTTTCTTGCTTAGCCATCCAGTGTGCCTCTGCTAGGTTTGTGTATTGCATGTCTGGCTTTTGGATGACAGGGGCTGGGGAGGAGCAGTGGCTCCAGAGAGCCAGATGAGTCAGGGCTGGGCTGAATAGACCTGGGCTGCATTTAGAGTAGGAGGAGGACATTTCCTTTCACCTGAATGGGTCTGGTCTGCCTTCCACAATGCTGTCTTCACCTCCTGCCAGGAAGCTGCACCAGAGAGGACTGAACCGGTTTTGACCAAGCACAGGGCTTCTCTGCCACCAGAGAACAATGGATTTTGCAGTATAAATATTGGGGCCCTGACCCCAGAACTTTAGATCACTTCTGGGAATCAAGAGGAACCTTCGCCAAGGAGAAGAGCCGGAGAAGCTGAGGAGGAATACTGCCCCTGTGCTGTTTTGCTGTCTAGGGATGGCCTGCAGTGGCTACTTGCTGCCCAGGAAAGGAGAAGGACTTTGCTGTTTGCTGTGTCCCCTGCTTGAGGAAGATCTCCAAGGGCTTGAAATAGAGCTTGCCTCCTGTTCTGAAGTCTCAGGGACAAAAAGACTTCATTTCTTCTGTCTTTCTGCATCTGGAACTGCTGTTTCAGCTGCCACAGAAGGAAATTGCAACACCGACGCCGGTGAGCGATGCCAAAACTTGCACCAAAGCCGTGGGCACCGCTCGTGAAGAGCACGACGCACTGCCCCGACTTACACCGTAGGCCCGACGCCTGCTGATGCCGTGCCGCATCGACTCCAAAGCCGTCACCGAGGCCGCTGCCTGCACCGGAGCCAAGGACACCGCTCATAAAGAGCGCGATGCACCGTTGCGACTCGCACCGCAGCCCCGACTTCACCAGCGCTCGTGATTCATCAGCGTGGAGCCGATACTCAACGTGGGTGACTCCCGAATCCATCAACACCGCACCGTCGTAAGGAGCCGACGCCTCGCTGCCACTGCGACGTCACCTCCAAGACACAGTAAGGAACCGACGTCTCACCTTCCCTGCATCGCAGTAAGGAACCGAGGCTTCTCCTCCCCTGGGGTCATAAGGAACCGACGCCGCCCGGCGCCAACGAAGCATCACCTCCCCGATGCTGTGCACCGTCTTTGCTTTCATCGTTTCCAAGGTACTGTTCTTTGGGGGTCTGCTTGACTCCGCGCCTGATACCATGCACTTAGCGGTCGGCGCCGTACTTTGGTATTTTCATCTGTCACAACGTCGTAATAACTCCAGGTGGAGTTATCTGTTGCTACAAACTTTATTTGAATGAATAACCTATTTTTAAGGAGATCTTGATAACTGTATTGTGGATTTTTGTCGTTTGGTCTTGTTTTGGTTTAGATAAAGATTACTTATTTTTCCAAACTGGTGTGGCATCCATTTGTAGTGTTTTCACTGTATTACTGTATGTGTTCACAAATGCTTTACACACTGCCTCTGGGATAAGCCTGTCTGCTCGTGCCAAGCTACCCAGGAGGTGAGCAGGGGTTATTTGAGAAGCGTATCCCCTTACCCTGACTAGAAGCAAGAGTCCCTATTTGGGCAAAGGTACCTACCTCTACCAACTAGAGACCCCCATTTCTAACAGTTACCGACTCGCAAAATAGGGTTAGCACATGGGAAAAGACTCTTTAGCAGTCGCAAACGGCCCGATTCTCTTTTTGCAACAGCTAAAACAGGCCATAAATCTGGCCCCTTATTCCCAAACATGTATGGAAACAATGGCTAGAGGGGGGAAGGGTGGTGGTGGATACCAAAACAAGACACATTGGGTAGGCAGGAGGCGGATGATATGGAAACAAGGGACAGCGGGGAGTGAAACAGGGGAAGCAATGACAGCGAAGCAGGAGGGGATAGGAGGGACATGGGAAGCAACGAGAAAGCGGGTGAAATGGATGGGGCAAGCAACAAGGGTGGAAAGAACAGAAAGGTCCAGAAAAACACATGCCCTCTTATGGAGTGCTAGTGTAAGAATAAACAAAAAGTACCTCTGGAAATGGGCGGCCAGCGGAAGGACACTGGCCGCAGTCAGAAATTGTACTTCGTTCAAGCTTCATGGAAGACTGGAAGAACTGAAGAGAAAGGGGAAGAAGGAGCCGCTGCCCAATGAGAAGCAAGGAAAAGAGAGTGATGTTGAATTCAACCAATGCTAAGTAAAGGTAAGTAATGGGCAGGCTCTAAACCAGTTTTTAGGTTTTTTCTATTTACAAGAGATTTCACAAGCACAGCGCAAGCACTGTGCAGGTGAAACCTAAACATGATGACTTGCCACCGGAATATACTGGTGTACTAATCTAATGATACCAATAAGAGAGACAGACTATAGATAGTTACCATTGATAAAGTTGAGACACACATGGTGCAAGATCACAAACATCAATTAATGCACCAAATAGTCTGTCCCGAATTAATTGCTTTATTGAAATAACTAAGACTGTTGCTTAACTAATTGTGTTAGTTGGAGTAACACAAAAAGATGATGGATGGGAAGCTGAACATTGTCAAACATTCACCCCCAGTCACAGATCTGGGTTAAAGCCATCATTCTTTTGCTCACCATGCCAACCCCAGTTTGGACCCAGCCATATGCAAATCAGTCTTGACCCTGTTCCTCATGGGAACAGTCCAGCCCGAACTCCAGGCCAGGTCCTCCCTGGACCAGAAAACAAGCATCTTGTGACCGGTTTCGGGGCATCACCCCCTCATCAGCCAAGCTAGCTTGAATCCAGTGGCATAGTGAGCATAAGATACCCTTGCCTCTTAGGGTGACTATAGCAACACAAACAGATGATGGACGGAATGTAACAGTAGAAGACATAGAAGATATCTCCTTAGTAGTATTTTATCTACTTCATGCTTGACAAAACCTTTACAAGAACAGATTGGGGGTGTAAAATGGGAAAACGACCTCTTCTGTCACAGCCACAGAATGCAGAGTATTGTTGGACCACTGTGCTTTGAAGATTATGATTAGATCACAGGGAATTATAGCCAAGATATGCAAGTAACTCAGAACACTGTGATAATTTTAGACATTTTCTCAAGGGCACAACTATGTGACAGATTGTCCAATGTAACTTCATCCATGAGATGGAATGGGGTATCCCTGAGGACTGCCATTCAAAGTATGCATATGGCAGAAATTATTTTTTAAGATCATATTGGTTAGAAGGGGCAGAGGTAGTAGCGTGTGCAGTATAATAAGTATTGAGCATCTTTGAGCAAACTGAAAACTAGGCAGCTATAGATGATCACTACATCGGAGCATGGCTGCAGAATTCAATATATTTCATTACAGTACCTACTTGGACCAAATAAGGTGACAAGACTGGAAGGATGCTGGCATGGGTGCTTAAGAAACATCAAATTTGGCATCAGTCATGGACATAGTGCAACAGAATGCTAGGATGGTGTATTAACAGGCATTAATATCTTCCTACTATAAAACTCATGCACAAGACGCCAAGGAAGGGTAAGCGAAGGCAGAGTTAGAAGGGCCTCTTATGGAGCACTGTAACAGCCCAAGCCATTACTCTGGGTAGCAATGGGATGACAGTTGAGTTCTGTATGGTGACCTCATAATTGCTCACCTTGGTTATTCTTCAAGTCTTTAAAAAGGCATCAGGACAAGAGAAGCTACCAGGAGCTATGTTCCGGGCCATCACGATTGTATTACGGAAGCAGAGGGACCAGACTATCCTTATTGGAGGTTATCATTTTTTAATACTGGTGTAAAATATAAGTATGAAACAGGCCTGAAGAATACAAAATATAGTTGTTTAATTGGTCCCCATTGGTCAATGTGGCTTTGTCTAAATGCAGAGCACTGCTATAAATCTCGATATATTATTTGTCACAATAGCTTTGGTCTGGGTCTTGAAAGAGTTTAGGTTCAGATAAACTGTGGTTTGCTTAGCTGGGATTTCTTCTTATGGGCTCTAGGAAGATAATTCTGGGGGGTTTCTCTAGGATGGGGGGAGGGGTTTGGAGGAGAAGAAGAAAGGGCGAAGGAGGGGCACAGATACTTCTGGCCTTATTTACAAGAAAGTGCTGCAAGCCCTTTGGCTGCGCCAAGCTGCGGCACTTTCAAAACACAGTGATACATCATATTTACAACAAAATGGCGCATCCCTGTGCGTTCCCCTGTGCTGGCGCACAATCGGCTGCCATGCGCCATGCAGGCACCCTTGCTCCATGGTGCAAGGGTGCCTGCGTTGCGGGGAGATTGTTTCTGTGCAGGAAGGGGTACCTTCCTGCACAAAAACAATAAAAAGAGGTGATTTCCTCTTCCTATGTGTGCTGCAGAATGCCTCACCCCTAGAAAGAGGAAAAACGAGGAGAAATGTAAACATTTCTCCTCGTTGCGCCTCGCTACACCACCCCTAGGGTGGCGTAGCATTCAGATGCATTTCCAGGTTTACATATTCTTGTAATTCTGGAAATGCTGCAAAATACATGGGTGTTGCATGGGAACACCCACAGCAACATCCAGGTTGTGCCCCTTTCACACAAAGCGTTGCGTGAGAAGGGGCCATATTTACAAGTACAGGAAAAGCCACGCAGGGTGGCTTTACTTGTCCTTGTAAATATGGAGCAGGAGGTTGTGCCAGTGGTGTGCCACAAAAAGTGACGCACCGGTGGCGCAAGGGGCTTGTAAATAAGCCCCTTCATACTTAAAAGAAAGATGACTGCAGAGGGTACAAGATAGGGCTTCTCTCTGTCTCTTCTGCTCTTTGGCCTAGCAATGGAGTCACTGGTGAATAAGTTTAAGTTTATTTTATTCATGTTTGATTAATTAAAATCATTACATGTACTGATCCATGCGGTACAATTACATAACGATTATTAATAAAAGCTTTATCAAAAGGTATCAATTGCACTCAATGGTATTTCTAAGAGCTGCACAGCACCCTATGAGAGATATTTAAAATGATTTAGGAATAACAGGAAATAAATGAGTGCAAAGGGTTTTGGCAGGTTTGTGCTGTAGTGGTAGCATCCAGGGTGCTGGGAGTAGAGATAAGGCGCAGTTAAATTAATTTATCTATTATAGTATTACATAAAATCATTGCGATCATTACAAAGAGGAGCTTTATAAATAGCAATTTGTGATAAAAACATACACCACTGGTGAATAAACTATGTGCACATTTTAGGGACCAAGGGGCTTATTTACAAGCCCCCGCCACCACCAGCGCGCCACTTTTTATGCGTGGCTTTTCATGGCCTTGAAGAAATGGTGTGAGGCAACGCAGCGCAAGTCGCTGCATTGCCATACAGTGCATCAGGGGAGCATTCAATGGGCGTTGCAGTGGGTTTTCCCACGCAACACCCATGGCATTTGACACATTCCCAGATTTTCAAGGATCTGTAAACCTGTGAATACGTGAAAAATGTACGCCTCCCCAGGGGAGGCGTAACTGGGAGAAATATCTTTATTTCTCCTTGTTTTTTCTTTTTCTATGTGTGCTGCTCGCTGTAGCACACACAGAAAAAGGAAAAAGCCTCCATGGATTGTTAAGGTGACACTTCCTGCACAAAAACAATCCTGCCAACAATGCAGACACCCTTGCACCATGGTGCAAGGGTGCTCGTGTTGGCGCTAGGCACCAAATTGTGCGCCGGCGCATGCAGAAAGTACAGGAATGCACTGTATCTTGTAAATATGGTGCATTTCTGCCCTTTCGAACTGGCGAAGGGCAGCACAGCAAAAAAAACTTGCGGCTCTGCCCTATGCCAATTCATTGTAAATGAGGCCCAGAGTATTTTGTTAGCTTCAACTGGTGCCCGTATACTAGGGCAACTATGTGTTATATGTAGCAGAACCATGTTATCCAGCAATGAGAAGAGACGATAATCATGGCATAATCTCAAATATTTGAATTAACCAGAAGGAATCCAGTGTATTTTCCTTCTGAGGGGGAGGAAGTGAGCCATATCAGTAAATGAGACTCAAGTGGCAATTTACACCTTGACCAGTCCCAATAGTATCCTTGTACTTTGGGAATCGCCAAGCAATAGGTGAGACGTGCCTCGCATTGATTTCATTCCCGAAGAAATTTGGTCACGGTAGAATGAATACTGGACATGGGCTGATAGGAAGCCTTTACTACAGTCCCCTTGAAGCACAGGGTTAGCTGCTGAAGACAGGTACCAAACAAAAATAATCAAAGAAAATCCAAGTTAACGGATCACTTTGGCTCATAGTAGTATTTCAGCATCCTCATGGTTCTGGGTGATTGAGCAAGACAGATTACCACTGCCCAAGTCTCTTGTACCCTAAAGGTCACCCTGTCAGTTCTCCTGCATTACCTTTACACAGAGAAGAGTTGGTTGAGGGTAGTGTTGTAATAGTATTCATTTATATATTTTATCTAGCACTGATGTGTGCCAAGGACCACTTGACAGCACTAGTGTGTCTACATCGATAAACCCACCTTAGATCCTATTCGACTATGTGAGAAACTGTTGAAAGATAGGATCTAGGTTAAGAGAGGATGGAATGCATTTTTGGGAAGGGCCTGTTCTTCGTAGGAGGAGGTGTCCTCATGGTGTTGAGGAAGCCCAAGAACCCCTCTAGTAGCAGATGTATTAGTAGTAGTGGGGGTAGTAGTAGAGGTGGTAGTAGTAGAAGAAGTAGCAGCAGTAATAAGCATTCTTTGGCTTCTCTATTACAAACGTGAAATGAAGTAGCATGGTAGAAATAAAATCATTGCATTCCAATAATCCCAACAGCAAGCAATATAAAGCAGAAAGGAATAGAAAATACCATAAAGAACTCAGGGAATTATGATAACATCTTGCAGACATGAGTGATTGCCATAATAAAATATGCTTATCCAACATAGGTTTAAAATATGCCATCTGCCAAACTGATACTCTGATTATGAGTGGGTCGGATAGGGGCAGTTAGTTATCACAGCTGGTAACTGACAATACAACGTTACTGTTATTTACTGAGCGCAATAAGCCGGGGGTGCAACTCAAAGTGATGCCCCCCCCCACCAAGCAGAAAGTTGCAAGATGCTGTGGGACTCCAAAAACTCACAGATGTTCATGGGCTTTACACTGAATGGGGCTTTTGCACCACAGGGGCTGCAGGGGTCTATTTTACACACCCAGCAGTAAAACCCTCCAATTCCCTGTTTTGCTTTTAAAAATGAGAAATTAAGGGACATATTTACAATAGAAGTGGCAGAGCGCGGCGTTAGCCTCCTTGGCTTAACACCGCGCTCCGCCACTTCTTTTTTTCTTTTTTTATAAATCTTTTTATTGAAATCAAGTATGACAAATAGACAACAATCATCAAAACCACATACATTCGTATTGATACAGCAAGTACATGCCAGAGGAGGTGCACTTCCCACAGGAAACATCAGCCATGGTAATTACATTTTCAGGGTGCTCAATCGTTGTGCAATGGTATCTTCCTTAGTCAACGGGGATTCGCAGATCCCACCCCTATATGTGTTCCAGCTATCCCAGACCTGTATCCATTTATTGGGGCACCCTCTTGCAACATAGATTGTTTTCTCTGTGACCATGCACCAGTCCATGTCCTTGCTCCAGTCCACCATTCTCGGCGGCTCCTGGGCCTTCCATAGCCTTACGATATTACGCTTCACCACCATCAATCCCAAAGTTACCCACAGGCGCTCCTTGGCGGTTAGGTCCGTTGGTCCCCAGGCGTTCAGGAGAACTAGCTTTATATTGCCATCAATCTTTTGGCCCAATACACTTTCCATAAGTCCCACAATTCCCGCCCAATATCTCTGAATAACCGTGCACTCCCAAAGCGTATGGATGAATGTGCCCACCTGTCCACACCTTCTAGTGCAATTCTCGTCAGAGCTATACCCCATTCGGACCAGGACTGATCTGGATAGGTACGATCTATGCAGGATTTTGAGCTGCACTAAACGCAGTCTGGAAGAGATGGCCACCTCGCGAGGAGAAGCCACCGCCGCTAGCCATTCGTCATCGTCCAGACCAGCCACATCGTGGTCCCACTTAGCCCGCAGGTGGTCCAGTGGGTCCGGCAAGTTATTTATCAGTTTTTTGTAGATAAGCAATATGGCTTTTTCCGGCAGGTCCCCATCTAGCACTCTGTCCTCCAGTGGAGAGGACTCTGGGAGCGGTCCCCCTCTAGGGAGCTTTGCAAGCAGGGCATGCCTTATTTGCAGGTATCTAAAATGTTCGGAGCGCGCCATTTCATAGTCCTGCTATAACTGACCACGTCTCCCGACTTCTACATGTCACCCACCTTGGAAATTCCAATAAGATCCCACCGATCAAAGCCCTTCGAGCGAATCAAGCGTCCTAATTGGTCGCATCGCCAGAGCGGCGTGGCCTTCGTGATCTTGCCTTCCCACCCCAGACTTTGCAGGGCAATCTTCCATACTCGCACCGCATGCGCAGTGGGTCCAGTCAAGTTGGGGCTCAGCGCGCGCGCATATATTGCCCCTTCAAAACTCCCACCCGGCAGCAACCACCTATCAATCTGAAAGGCTGGGTCACCTTGGGGTCTGTACGTGCATTGGTTGATAGCTGCAAGGTGAGACGCCCAGTAATAGCATTTTATGTCCAGCAACCCGATTCCCCCGTCGAACCATCCCCGTGTGAGCTTATGGATAGCTATGCCCGGGGGCCTGCCCTCCCAGAGCAGGTCTCGCAGGAGGCAGTCAATTTCTTTGAAATATGAAGGGCTGACATAGTTTGGGGCGTTCTGTAAGGCGTAAAGAAAGCGGGGAAGGGACATCATTTTAAATAGGGCAGCACGACCTAATAGGGAGAGAGGGAGCGTCTTCCAGTGCCTGACGTCTGATTTGAGACGTGTCAGAGGCGGTAGGAGGTTTAGTTCATAGAATCTAGTGGGATCCTTAGAGACCCTAATCCCCAGGTACTTGAAACTGTCGACTGCTTCAACTAGTATAAGTCCGCGATGAAACTGAGATAACCTCCCGCTAAGGACGTAAATCACCGACTTGGACCAGTTTATCCTGTATCCAGCAAATTCTCCGAAGACCCGAAAGATGTGGAGGACCCTGTTGAGGGAGGAAGCCGGCGATGCCAAGTAGAGCAAGATATCATCTGCATACAATGAGATGCGATCCTCCCAACCTGGAGCCCATTTAAGGCCTCTGACAATGGGATCTTTACGAATCCACATAGCCAGTGGCTCGAGGGTCAGGGCAAATAGGAGCGGGGACAAAGGGCATCCCTGCCTGGTGCCCCGGCTAAGAACAAAGGTGGAGGAAGTCCTATTGTTGACTACTACCCGGGCCAGAGGTTTATGGTAGAGAAGTCGGACCCACCCAATAAATTCCGGGCCCATTCCCAATTTACGAAGCACGGCAAACATAAAGGGCCATTCAATGGTGTCAAATGCTGCAGCAGCGTCCAGCGACACCACTACTGCATCCTCATCTATCGTCTCCGCTCGGCCGAGCACGCCATGGAGTGGGCGCAGGTTGAGGGCGGTGTTCCTTGCGGGCATGAAACCCCACTGGTCCGGGTGGACCAGGCGGGTAATGACCCTTAATAGTCGGGAGGCCAGGATTTTCGCCAAGATCTCAGCTTCTCCATTCAACAGCGAAATTGGTCTATAAGAGGAGCATTTGTGCTTTGGCTTGCCCTCTTTATGAATAACGACGATGTTAGCTAGCCGTTGGTCTGCCGGCAGTAATCCCTGCTCTTTGCTTGCCAAGAACATGTCAGTGAGGTACAGTGCGATTTTACTCGAAGTGAGTTTAAATAGCTCTATTGGTAATCCGTTAGGGCCCGTCGCTTTCCCTCCCTGCAAGTCCTGAATAGCTTTCCCCACCTCGATGTCAGTGATATCTAGATCGAGCTCAAGCCACTCTTCCTCAGTAAGGGACGGCAATGAGATGTCTCTCAGAAAGGAGGCGGCCTCCTCCTCCGAGTGTGGAGTTTGTGCTGTGTAGATGGACTGATAATATTGCCCAAAGGCATCTGCTATATCTTGTGGGGCGGTTAGGCAGGTGTCAGAGTTCACCTCAATCTCGACCACCACCTGATGTGCCTGTTCCCGCAGGTCTAACCAAGCCAGCAACCTACCTGCCTTGTCGCCGACATCATATATTCTGCTAAGCGAGGCTCTATGAGACAGTTTGGCTGCCTCAGTTGCCAGGTCGGTGTATTCCTTGGTTTTGATATGGAGTTGCTGATGCGCCTCCCCCTCATCCCATTCCCAGAGTGTCTCCTCCAGCTGCAAGATTTCCCCCTCCAGTCGGGTCATTTTGGCGCACTTCTCCTTCCGCAAGCCCCCTATTTGGGATAGGGCCACCCCCAGGATAACAGTTTTGTAGGCCTCCCATAGCACCACCGGTGACTCAACCGATCCCTCATTTTCCTGGAAATATAGTTCGGAGTCACCCAGTATTTTGTCGCTGACTTGGGGATTCTTGAGGTACCAGGGATTAATCGGGGCTATGCGGCCTACCATAGGTTCCCCAACCGCTATGCGACAAAGGATCGGAGAGTGGTCAGAAATGCCTCTGGCTAAGTGTTGAATCTCCTTGACGCTGACAACTTGGTGTTCTAATGTTAGGATATAATCTATTCTAGACATGCTGCGGTGGGTGCCTGAATAGTACGTGTATTGTTGCTCACTGGGGTGCATTCTCCTCCATACATCAACCAGGCCCATGGCCCCCAAGAAGCCGTGGATCTGTGTTCGAGAAGGCGGTAGAGCTCTCTGGGGCCAACGATCAATCGAGTCTGAGACAATCGAATTAAAGTCGCCCCCAATCCATACTCTACCCTCTGGTAGTGCCAGAAGGAGTTCTCCTAGATCCCTAAAAGCCTGGGCCTGCAAACCCGGTGGAATATAAACAGAGAGGAGGTTCAGTGTTTCCCCCTCCCAAGTCCCAGTTATGACAGCAAACCTGCCGAGATTGTCTGTGCGGACCTTATCTATCACCATGGGAAACGATTTTCGCACCATCACACCCACTCCCCGGGAGCCAGACCCAAATGCTGAGTGAGCCACCAACTTGAAACCCCATCTGGTCATGGCTTTGCATGCGTTACCTTGCAAGTGTGTTTCTTGTAAGAGGACCACATCTGGGGAGTGACGCTTGAGGAACTGCAGAACCACACCCCGCTTGATCTTGTCCCCCAGCCCATTAACGTTCCAAGACACCAATTTGAGCCCAGGTCGAGCTGCCTTGTCACCCATTGTCTAAGATCTGGAAGCGTGAGCGCAGGGGACACCTCCCCTGGGTATTGTCAGGCTGAATCTGCACCATAGAACCCCCTCCCCTACCTGGCTCAACAGCACAAAACATTTGTATAGTGGTTATCGATACTTGATTGCACTCATGTTCGTCATACTTACAAAATACAAAACAAAACTGAACAAAACACCCCACCCCGCCCTCCACTCCTGAGCCAAAGAGAACATACGGAATAACGCTCTGACAATGATGCACAGCGGATCGACATATGGCACAGGAACCCAACACCCCAGAAGCGAAAAACAGAACCCCCCTCCCTGCCTGGCGGTGTCAGAACCTCCCGCCCACCCGAACTTGCAGAGTGCCTATCGCCCACCCCTTAAACTTGTGGGTGCGTGCGTCCAACCGGGCACCTGTCCCAAAGACTAAGGCAACTGGTAAACATATAATTGGATCAAAAATGGGCATTCGACTACAACTCAATGTCCAAATCACAGTGTGTCCATCATGAAGAAGTCCCAGAACCACAGATCAATAGTGTGTTCAATCCCTAAGAGGGCAGGAACCCCGTCCCAATCAGTCGGCAAGTAGGTAGATCCCCCCCCTTGATACGAGTAACTTACGGACCAGTTATTCAGACCCTCCTGTCGCCGCCTCCTGTTCGCCGGCCGGGGAGCCTCCGCTGGATTCCTCAATGCCCCTCTCTACTCTCGCCCCCCGGACTCGGTTGCCCTTCCGGCCTGCTATACGCCAACCGTCCAACCAGTCCCAGGCCTCCTCGGGGGTGGCGAAGAACCAAGCCTTTCCGTCCGACTCCACCCTCAGCTTGGCCAGAAAGAGCATAGCGTATTTCAGATCCCTCTCACGAAGTGCCTTTTTGACATTGAGGAAGCTGCGTCGCTGTCGCTGCACCTTGAGGGTGAAGTCCGGGAAAAAGGTGATTCGACTGTTTTGGAATTCCAATGGGGGCGCAGATCGGGCTGTCTTCAGGATGATGTCCCTATCTCTGAAGTTAAAAATCCTAGCCAGTAAGGGCCGCGGGGGAGGGGGGGCCCGGTTTCGGTCTGCCGCCCGGCACTCGGTGCGCTCTTTCCACAGAGAAGAAATTGGATAGTCCGCTTGGTTTGAGGTGTGTGGTGACCAATTCTTCTACGAACAAGTCCGCTGCCGGCCCTTCCGCCCTTTCCGGAACTCCCAGGATGCGGACATTATTACGCCTAGAGCGCCCTTCATAGTCATCCAGCTGCGCTTCTAGCTTGGTGGTGTGGGCCTTGAAGATCATCCATCCTACGCTGCAACTCAGAGGTATCGTCGACCAAGGAGCTTGCTTTGATTTCTACCTCTTTTAGGCGCGTGTTCATGGAGCGCATATCCGCCCGAATGAGGGATACTTCTGTGGACACAGAATCGATCCGCGACTCCAGCGATGTACGAACGGTCGTGATGGCTGTGAGAATGCAGGGCAATCCACTCATTAAAGTATAGAGCAGGAACTCCCTTACCAGTTTTAACCTTTATTCACACCCCACCACTTCACATCACGAATCACCTCACTTGCACTAATCATGCGGCAGGCTCTGAAAAGATCTCCGCCAAAGTGACCCTACAGGCGACCCGTAGGGCATTGCAGTGCCGGCCCGACAAATAGCACTGCCCTATGATGAAGCATGACATCCTCTAGGGGATGTGTGAGGGCAACATAAAACAGTCCTGCTGACTGTCCCCATCCACAACTCTGGTTCAGGCACTCTCCACCACTTGAGAGACCCTGCCTCTCCTTTTTTCTTAGGAACATTAGCCCTTTGTTGATTCTTGGATTCATTTTAGGAGCATGAGCTTTTGGACCTTTTAATCAAGCTCCTTGTCCCCCCTGCACCCCTTTCTCTTTAGCAAGGGGTCTTTTTAATATGGTGATTGTTCATATGCAGGAAGGTGCCTCTTCATGCACATAAACAATATTTAAATGGCGTTTTGTAACTTGTATATGTGCTGCTTAATGCAAAACATCTTTTTTTTAAATGACTGTTTATGTGCAGGAAGGGACACCTTCCTGCACATAAACAATCAATGGCATTTTGCTGTGTCTATGTGTGTTGCAAAACGCAGCACACATGAAAACAGCAAAAACGAGGAGATAACCCTGCCGCTGCAAGTATAGAGTGTTATAATGTCTTTCCAAGCCCACATTTGGCCTCTGCAAGTTTATTCTTTTTGGTTTTTCCCTATATGAAGTCATTTAGCCCCCCATCTCTTTATCACCTCTATAACTTCTTGTGTTTGTGAATGTCTTTTTAAATTGACAAGCCTTGAGGGCTCTGGATCACTTTGCTGAAATTACTGTTGTGGAGCTTCAAGGCTAGGGTTCGGGTCTCAGCTCTGCCTCTTGCAAAACAGTGTACTTCTGGACACCTACCTTGTGTCACTTGTACAGCAACTCGAGGCACTTAGAAAAGGGACAAGCCGTGGCATTAGGCACTATGGACCCAATTCAGAAGTGAATAAGCCACAAGTCACAAGCCCCGTAGATTCACAACACTTTGCAGACTAACTTAAATCCCTTGAGTAGGCAGATGTCCATACCTACTCCTCGCCAGACTC
Organism: Calotriton arnoldi; assembly: GCA_963921515.1. Lineage (NCBI taxonomy): Eukaryota > Metazoa > Chordata > Amphibia > Caudata > Salamandridae > Calotriton > Calotriton arnoldi. The sequence goes on from CAWUFW010001370.1 coordinate 2,234,247, forward strand.
ACTCCTACAGTCTGCCCGCAGAGGACTGTCCACAGAGTGTGCAATTTGCAAGGGGAGTTTGGCTGATGTTATCTTATGTTTTGTGTATTTGTAAAGCGCACTATTACCCGTGAGGGTATCCTGGCACTGAGCAGGTGTGTGTGCCTAACCCTGCCTATGGAAAGTCGATTAATTGAAAAGCTAGAACTTCAGCTTCTTTCCTGGGGACTTCAAGAAGAGAGGAGGAGGCTCTGCTGTGGAGCGAGAGGCCTTTCCACGCTTTAGGAGTAATGTAAGAAAATGCTTGTCACCCTGATCTGATTCTGTATATGCTTGGGATGTGTGCGAGTAGGAGTCCTACGAAGCAGAGGTGTATGGGTGGTTGATGGAAGAAGATGCAACTGTTCAGGTAGGTGGGGCCTAAGTTGTGTAGTGCTTTGAATGTGTGTAAGGAATTTGAAATGAGCACGTTTGTGTATAGGGAGTCAGTGGAGCTCCCTGAGGTGTGGTGCAATGTGAGTTCTGTGTGGGAGGTTGAGGATGACTCTGGCTGCTGAGTTCTGGATGGTTTATAGTATTCTAGTGAGTTGCTTGGTGATCCCAACATAGAGGGCATTCCAATAGTCCAACTTGCTGGTGACTAGGGCGAGAGTGACAGTTTTTCTAGTGCTGCTTGGGAGCCATTTGATGATCTTCCTCAGCTTCTTCAGGGATTGGAAGCAGGATGCAGTGACGGTGTTGACTTGTTGGGTGCTGGGTGTGGCTGTGAGTTTGAGTTTGACTGGCCACTAGTTTGAGTCCCATGGTGAGGTACGCTTGCCGAAGATAATTATTTCTGTCTGGTCGGTGCTGAGCTTGAGACAGCTGGCTTTCTTCCAGTTAGCATCTTCAGTCATGCAGGCAGTGAACTTGTTTCTTGTGTTAGGAGTCTTGTCCGAGAAGGAGATTATGAGTTGCATGTCATTGGCTGAGTAGAGAATGTTGATGTTGTGTGCGAGGATGATGTTAAGCTGAGGGATCATGTATGCATTGAAGAGGGTTGTGCTGAATAATGAACCTTGAGGCACTTTGCAGATGAGTTGCCGTGATTTCGAGGAGTAAGGTGCCAGGCTCATAGCTTGTGTTCTGTCTGTTAAGAAGGAGTAGATTTAGCAGAGAGCAGGTCATTGGATGCCAATCTTGTGCAGTTGTCTGATGAAGAGGGGTATGAGCAATGTCAAAAGCTGCAGAGAGGTTCAGCAAAATGAGGATATGTGAATTTATGTGTACACAAAGGGAGAGAAAGAGGAACAAGTAGTGATTTTAATCATATCTGAGGTATGCATAATAAAGGTAGATCCACTGGGTATATTTCAAGATGATTTTATCTTTAAATTGGATCCCTGCTAGTATCCAATATCGATTTATCTAAGAACTCCCAACAATGGTTGAGTCCACCGTGGTTATGTTCACCTACCATGGTGTGGAATATTGCCTAGGATGAAGCATGCCACCATTGGTTGTGGCTGAGGCGATATCTCCAAAATCATTTTTGATTCAGGTAGAGCTTTCACTAGACTAAAGATCAGTGACCTGGCCACTAGAAGTGTGATTATTGATATGTGTATTTACACAATATTTGTACGTCTTTTTCTTTTTTCCACCAAAAACATATGTTTTTTTCGTGGAGCAATCACTTCCCTTAGACCTTCATTCAATTTAGGAGTGCTTAATTTGAATTCTACCCTGGTGGTGCATTTACTCCTGCATTTTGAAGCAATAAGTTTACTTGAATGGAAACATGGGAGACGGTCAGCAAGTGAAAGATCCATCTGCGGGTGTAAGATGTCGGCAGCTTCAGGGCATGTGCACTGTACAGAGGGCTTTCTTTGCACACTTAGGAGCACAAAGTCATATAAGAATGGGTCTGTAAATGACAAATAGACATGCACTTAGCCACACAGATGCCACAGTGTGGAAGTCATTAGCACCACTTTACCTGTACGGTTGGGGATGGAAATGAAGGACATGGACTTAAAACAGCCCTTCTTCTGAGCTCCACTTTTGATTGCATTGAAGCACCTAATAGTCCATGAAATGCTTTAAGGGTGAAAGAAGCCTAAGAACAGTGGTTTCATAAAGTGCATACTACACGCGGTCTTGTTTTTAGGTATTATTAATACTCAGAGCCTCATTTATGAGGCCCTACCGGCACTTTTGTGCCGCCGGGACGTCACTTTTTTGACGTTCTGGTGGCACAATGTGCCACAGCATATTTATAAGGCCATGTAAAGCCACTTTACATGGCTTTATTTATGTCCTTATAAATATGTGCTCCTTTCACATAGAAAACTGTGTGAAAGGGGCGTTCCATATGTGTTGCTGGGGGCGTTCCCAGCAACATCCATGGCTTTTTGGCACTGCCCCAGATTTATGAGAATATTACAAAAAGGAAAGTACCTCTGACACCATCAATGAGATTTTACTTATACCACAGCAGTCTTTTTAATTGACCCTGGGTTATATTTATTTACAATATCAAAACTTCATACTTTGTTTGTCCAAAAATCAGTTCCTACCACGTGACACATTAAAACATACTCCTCTCATTTTTTTTGTACAAGAACAATCTTTTCACACAAAAAAAAAAAAAGGTGGCAATAATCTAATGACATACAGAATATTTACATGACATACAAACATAAATGTGGTTCGTGACCAAAATTAAACACTTCAAAAACAAAAACGTCAAAATCATGAGACTTTTTTGACTTAAAACAGTCCTACTAATTTGCGTATGATACAGGGACTACATGTTCTTCTGTCCTCAGTATACTAATTTTCAACCGGTCCAGGAGAGGTTAGAGAGTTATTTAACAAAACTCCAATCTTGAGCTTAAAGCATACTGCTCAAGTGAACCTCAATTTGGGTGCAGACAATGTTGTATGGGTTACTCTAAGCCTCTCAAGTGGGAGCCAACGCGTTTCGACCTTCGATATATTGGACCAAAATGAATTGTTCTTTAGAAGGTCTTCATCAGGGCGGGGATATATTCGTGTAGGACAAGAAGTGCCTTGTGGGGCTTGGATAATGGATAGAGATGTAGCTTCTCCTTTTCTCTATTCTTGCAATATCTGTAGCTTGGACAATCTTCTCCGTAAGTGCCGCTGCGTTTGCTTCTTTTCCGGCGATCTCCTTTCCCACTGCAGTTCAACTGATCCTGGCATCGAGTTATTAGAAATCGTAACTCGGAGGCAGCATCAAAAACTTACGCCTCCCCAGGGGAGGCGTAAGGGAGGCACAACGAGGAGAAATATCTTTATTTCTCCTTGTTTTTCCTTTTTCAATGTGTGCTGCATTCTGCAGCAAACATAGTGTTGTGTAGTTCCTAGGACCCCCCAGGACCTGCACGTTTTGGATGACCTAAACTGAGGACTTGGTGTGAAGACAGACTCTGGACACTCCCACAGGATGAGTCAGCCGTTAGACCACCCCCCTGTATTCTACAGTGTTGTAGGTAGTTTCTGGCAACCACCGAACATAACAACCCTGATTCCTCAGGTATCATGGAAACAATACGGTATCTTTCGCTCAGTCACTCATGCTTGCTTTTTCTCAGAACACACATAGATGACGATTGGAACGGTTTCAGTTGGCCAATTTTGTAGAAACTTCTGGATCATTACATCCTGCTCAGTCAGGGTTCAGAGCTACCTATAGTACGGAGACGGCGCTTGTGGAAATATCAGAAGCTATCAGAGAGTGTCTGGATGGGGCGGGAGAGCGGCACTGATTTTATTGGACCTCTCTGCCGCCTTCGATACGGTGCCACACTCTCTGCTATTAGCTCGCCTTGCAAACATTGGAGTTGTGGGCCTAGCGTGGGACTGGATTAAATCATTTTTGGAAGATAGATCACAACAAGTGTGGCTACCCCCTTTTTCATCGGCCCCACAAAAGGTGACTAATGGAGTACCTCAGGGTTCTACCCTGAGTCCCCTCCTTTTTAATTTATATGTCACCCCTTTGGTCTATCTGGCTGAGGAGCTGGGAGCAAAGATCATAGCTTACGCAGATGATACCCAGCTCCTCTTCACATGGAAGGACTCTGATACTTCTCCTTCGAGAGCAAAAAACTGTCTAACAGCCGTATTCAAATGGCTTACAGCAACTCAGTTAAAGTGTAATGAGGATAAGTCCGAAATCCTCTTATACGGATCCTTTCCCCCACAGTTCAGGGAAGCCCTCTGGCCACCAGACTACCCCCTTCCCAGCTCTACGGGACAGGCAGTTAGAACTTGGGTGTCTGGTTCGAGGAGAATCTCGGGTTCTCTACGCAAGTAAATAAATTGGCAGGCCAATGCTTTGGCACACTGAAGTCCCTTAGGAAGTTTCTACCTTTATTACCTAGGACTGCTAAGGAGATGGTCACGCGTGCTTTGATCCTCAGCCGCCTTGACTATGCCAATGCACTTTACATTGGCCTACCAGGATACCAGCTCAAGAAACTTCAGGTAATACAGAATGCTGTGGCCAGAGCTCTGCTGGACATTCCGGGCAGGTCTAGCGTAAAATATCATCTACGGGATCTGCACTGGCTCCCAGTGGCTCAAAGAGTCAAATTTAAGGCTCTCACGATGGCCCACTCAGCACTTTATGGATCAGGGCCACTCTATTTGAGGAAACGGTTCAGTTTCTATGCCCCTCGAAGACATCTGCGCTCCGCCTCACAGTGTCTGGCATCGATCCCTCGCTTTCGGCTGGTTAGAGTTGGAGGTAGTTCTCTATCTTTCAAAGCGGCCGAAGCTTGGAATTCTCTCCCTCTCGAACTGCGCAGCATTCACGACCCCTGCCTGTTCAAGAAAAGACTAAAAACCCTGCTGTTTATTTAATCGGTAATCTCTCTCAGTTCCCTACAGTTTCCAATTTTGGCTTTCGCGCCGGGACACTCATGAGTAGCTGTGCGCGTTATAAATCACTGTAACATAACATAATTATTTATTGGTCAAGCGTCTGTCTAGTATGAAACGTTAGCTGCGACAATCAAAAGACCGGAGCAGACAAATGTAATCGCTAGTACCAATATCGTAAAAAGTAGATACATTTCTACCATAGTGCTAATAAGATGAATAAAAGCAGATTATATAAAACAATAGCATTGACGTACTCCTACGATGCGTAGCCTACCTAAATGTACCTAGCCTAGGTATGTGGGTGAAGCCTAGGTATGTAAATGTCACGATAGATCCTAATGGAGCCAAAAATCCCCCGGGAAGTACTAACCCCTCACCTGATGGTTCTGAATGAAGGACCCCGTCTCTGCGTCGAGGATGGCACCCCGCAAGGGATGTCAAGTCTCTGCCTGTCAAAGGATGAGCCTGCAGAGACTCGGTCCAGCCTGGAAGGAATTCTCCTCTCTGTTTGTAAGGGGGAGTGAGGGTCTTTTATACTAAAGTGATCACTCCAGGGTTTTTCCAGAATCGATATGTTTTTAAAACATTCACTAATCCTTTGCTTATCCTTTTCTAAACAAAAACACTCATGCACAGCTGGCTGTTGGCCATGGATGAATAAAGTGGTGACCCTTATACAGAATAAATCTACCGTGCCTGGGGACATGTTTATGTACGTCAGGTACAGGGATTAAGATAGGATACCGAGAGCCTGGTTGTCGAAGAGACAGAAGTGAGCTACTAGGTAAAAGGTCACCTGTGTAAGACCGCGATGTCGTGTGGACGGGACAAAATGTATGTAATTGGTATGAACATGATGGGACTATCCTAAAGAACATGACGATAGAAAGAGGAAAAAGTCTTGTGATTGTTTTTGTGCAGGAAGGTTTTCCTTCCTGCACAAAAATAATCATCCCTGCAACGTAGGCACCCTTGCACCATGGTGCAAAGGTGCCTGCGTTGGCGCACGGCAGCCCTTTGTGCGCCGGTGCAGGGAAAAAGGGCAGGAATGCGGCGTGTCTGATAGATACGGCGCATTCCTGCCCTTTCCTTTTGCCGTAGGGTAGCGCAGAAGAAAGGCCTGCGGCGCTGCCCTACGGCAAAACCTCATAAATGAGGCCTGTAGCCTGATAGTAATTAGTTCACCATCTTCATGAAGTTGAAAGGATGAGTCTGCCCGCCAGGATTCAAACATGTGGCCTATAAGTTTGGTGATGAAGAACAAAGTAGATGCAACATGTAGATTATAATTGAGACCCAGTGTGTGTTATTTGATGTATTTCCTTATTAACACAACTCCATCCTAATTGATGATTTATGTTTTTTTGTGATTGATGTGTGTTTTTTTTGGATGCCTTAGCCTGTCATGAAACACAGTGCTATTCACTAATCACCCTTCACGTTTCATTTATTGAATTCTCCTGCCATGGTAACGTCATTGTACTCACTGCGTGTTTTCTTGAAAGATGTTCATGCATATAGGCTTTATAAAAATACTGTCCCTTCTCAAAAGTATCTGTGCTGTGCAGTGTTTTGTGGTTCACCACTTACAATGCAAATTTTATCTTTTGTCTTCTTTTCGTCACTCTGCTTTGAGGTAAAGCTGAACTCTGCTAATGCTGTCTGTTCTAATGTCTGTTCGTCGTAAGGGCCCCTCTCGCAGTTTCCATATTGTTGTAGGCCAAGTTGTTCCTTCATTATCGGATTTTCTTCCCTGTGCACCCCACCAAGATAGTAGGTGTTGAAGTCCCTTTCCCCGCCTGAAGGGGAGATACTTCAGCCCTTTGCTCGAGTGAATCTCTGGCTGTTTTCAAAGTGAGTGAGAGGAGTTTGTAAATGCCAACAACCTCACACGTTTTGGACTGCTCACAAACTCTTAAGGCAAACCTCCTGATCTCCAACCCTTGATGAGGATTTACTTCTGCATAACTTTACACGGCCAAGTTAATTATGCAGTAGTGAAACCATTTACAATTGTAAGGTATTCTTTTGAGGGTAGCTGTCCGGCTTACATGGAACTAATTTCTGTCATAAATGTAGGTTAACATGCATAAATGGCTTTATGAAGCAGGACTGGGCAGTTTACCTTTGTGTTTCTTCTTCCTAAATGTCAATTGTCTGATTAGTGTTCTTCAGCTGGACATGATGTCTCTGCTGGGTTAATGTGCTGGTGCTAAGTGAAATTTCAATTGTGCATGGTTGGCGAATATCTTAGTGACAAACTCTTTTCATCATGTATTCTTGAATTTCCCCTTGTAGCCTGACACCTTTAAGGGATTCATAAAGACCTTGGACAGACATATGGGGGAAACTGTAATGAAAAGCAAGGTTGAAATTAAAAATCCTACAGGATGAGTCTAAATATAAGCAGGAGAGGGGCATCAGGTGCTTCCTACAGTTCAGCAAATATCAAGGGGCTTATTTACAAGCCCCTTGCGTCACTTTTGCGTCATATTTAACATGGGAAAAGTGATGTACGGGTGGCGCAAGGGGCTTGTAAATCTGCCCCCAAGTTCCCATTTTTCTAGGAGTGAGTTGAAGCAGAGGTCAAGAATACTTTTATGTCATCCTTTAAAGGTCCAATTACAAGTCAGCTGGCTTTGGGCGCAGGGATACTGGGTGGGTGGAATTACGATTTCCAACCAGTGTCCCCATACCCAAATCCGGCTATTATTATTTATTCTGCCCAGAATGTGGAATAATATGTGCACCCAGTTTTACTGGTCAAAAAACACATCCAAATCCAGACTGCGATTTTCCAGATGGCAGATGTCACGTCCACTCTTCAGTGCAGGGGGACCATATACGTAACACACAAGGGCAGATAGCAGCTGTGGCGGCCCCCCCCTTTAGGGTGAAGTGCTGCCTCCCCTGCTGCCAGTGCAGCAAAGGTGAAAAATAAAATGGTAATAAAATGAATTACCATTTCATTATTCACTGCTCCCAGCCCGAGTAGTGTTTGTGGGCGGGGCCATTGCTGCTGATTGGCAGCAGAGGAGTGGTGCTCACTCCACCAGTTTACACTGAGCAAGTCACTGTGGCCGGCTGTCTTGCCATGGCCAGCCTGACATGTGCAGTGTAAACCTCTCCACCTAGCTGTCTTAGACAGCTGGGTGGAGAGCAGCCAGGGGCACCCAGTGCCTGCTGGAGGTTTGAGGCAGCCCACCCCAGCCAATCCTGGCGCTGCTCATCTGCAACATGAGAGCAGCGTCGGGATATGGAGAGAGGAGTTGGCTGAGGCTCCAAGGTGCTGTCACGCTGATGGCATTCCAGAAGAAAGCACGGAGGGCGAAAAAGCTCGGTAAGTACATATTTCATTCATTTATGATCCTTTTGGCCCACTAACAGACACTGTGAGAAATTCAGATTGCCTTGAGCCTCACCTCCAGAGCTCTCAGTCACGACCCGTTATCATCAGAAATCTGTTAAGTAGCCATGATTGAGAGCTTTGGCATTTGAGCATAAAGGCATGGTGCTTTGTTACAATGCCTGTCACTGTCGGTCCGCACCCTCCACTGTAGAGGGTCACCGACCGCCACTGGCAGATAGGACATCCACCGCTTTTTGGAGGATGCTCTGTATCCTCCAAACTCTAAATAAGGTGTCACTGAGAATGACTCATAATCTTTTTATATTCCAGAGAGTAAACACAAGACAGCATTCATGGTATAGACTAGCTGTGTATGTTTTATTTGTGGCACTAACACAATTTCAACTTTTTATAATTTACTGTTTCATCAGAACACTTGAGGATGCAACCTTCATAGCTTCATTTGTTTGCAGTCAAGCAAAACATAACAACACAACACAAAACATGACATTTTTGATTCCCATCTGTGAATAGATTTAAACAGAGGGGCATCTCTTTAAAATCCACAAATCTTCACAATCCACATATTCTTAATGTTAGTGCTATTTGTACAGCCAAAAAGACAGGAAAATAATTCCAGTTTGATTAATGTCTCTTTGTTTCATTTACCAATAAAAGTAAAATATATTCCAGGTATGTACATTTCAACTACTACAGTAGTTAATATATAATAAACTATGCCTTTATAAATACTGGCAAAGCAATACAGTATTCCTAAGACACAGGCCTGCATTCAACAGCTGCTTTGCAACATCAGCGAAAATGCAGGCACCAGACAGTGTCTCTTATAACTTGTGGCAGGTCACTGGGGTTACAAGACTGTGGGCATCCTTAACAAAGTAAGCAATAAGGGAGGCAGTGGGAGGATTGTCAACTGTGTAGGTGCTGTAGCACAAGGGTTTCTCTGAGTAGGATATTAGATCTTTGTTCTTTGCCGCTGACTTTGAAATTAATAAGCTGTGATGGACAACAGTTCATTGCTGTTTGGTTAGCATATAAACCTGGGTTATCCGACGTTGTTGCACGAGGGCCTGCGCTCTGCTAAATTTTCTTGATAGCAACTGACTTTGTAAATGGATTCAATGTACATACAGTATATGTAAGTGTGCTTTAAGTGGATATTCTGAAACTCTGGCATGGCCCCAGCCATTTTAGGGCAACATTGGACACCGTTGATGTTCATGGTGCCTTGGACCACTGCTTGTTGGTGACATGTTACCCACTGAGAAGGCTGCTCTCGTCAGAGATATTTACACTAGTGAAGAAATATCATATTTTGTAACTTATACGCCACCTCAGACAAGATGTCACTCAACACATTGAGTTCAAAATGGGCTTAGGACTGGTAACACGAGGCAGGGATTCAACTATGTCTTCAACACTAAGCTGTATTTCGGAATGGTACCAGAATACCGAGTGTTTAATGGTATGCATAGGTAGGTAAGTATAGCTTTCCTATATAGAAAATACCACAATATACATATATGAAAATAGAGGCAGCCTATCCATTAGCCACTGAGCTGATACGTAGTGTGGCTTAACACTACTCACATTTATTAAGTTCACAATATAAAAGGTTTTCGTAACCAGCTGATATCAATGTTGTAATATATTCTGATGAAATATATAGGCCCTGATTCCAAAGAGTCTCCGCAGTTGCGGTGGGATCCCCGCACGCAGTTTCCCATCGCGGAAATCCACCCAAGTGTGGAGGCTTTTTGTGAATCAGGGCCATAGTTTGCATATTAAGGAAAATACCAGTGTGACTAAAATGTTTTATATACCGAAAAATAAATAGGAGTGTCAAACTAGCTATTCATCAGCTCAATAGGATACTGATAGCTTGCCTCACAATTTATACTTCTTACATTTAGTAACAGACGGGGTCATCTGGTCTCAGGGAGTCTACCTGGTGATGGACAGTATCTCCCTAATTACCTCAATAGGCTGGCCATACATTCACTATACTTCTCTCTGGATGCATGTACCTTGACGATATACATCTCTTCAAGGCATGTAGATGTGGCGATAAGAATCGTACATCTTTACCTACCTACATATACAACCTTGATATTTAGGTCATCTACATTTTGCAACAATGTTGTGACATACAAGCAGTATTCCTCATTACAGTAACTCATCTCTTGTATGAATATGTTGTGTGTGTTCACAAAAAGTACATGCCAAACCTTGAACAGCAATTCTGTCAGCGGTATGTTGTTCTTTAAGCTGTAACACACTTTCAGCGGTTTACAATCACACCCTCAGCCAGGCCAATATCTTTCTACACCATAATGATCTAGATAACGAATAACCTATGTTTTGTTTGACAAAATTAAGTATAGTTTAAGGCAATCTCTTTTCACTACCATTTCCTTGATCACCATTAGCAGCAAAACCAAGGCCTCGAGTGCATCCAACAGATACCAGTGAAATGGGTTTTACCAGGCCAGTTCATATCTCTCACATACGAAGCACTTGGTGCAATCTGAAACATGTGATATCAAGTACAATACGCATTAGACAGGGCGCCTGGAAAACAGTGGCTCTCAAAGCTCCCATTGAAACCTGAAAGGAAGGTCAAAGTGACATTTGAGTGTCCAAACACATAGCAAGGCTCCTATCCACTGTAAAACACAACCTATAAACATTCATTCAACTTCTCACTTGTCTTTGTACCGGTGAAGAAGACAATTAGCACTAGTAGGAATCTGGCATATCATACAATGATGATATATTTGAAAATATATTTTGATTTTGATTCAAACTCGTTTTTGGTTCTCCTGAATGATTTACGAAATTTAGAATGCGGGTTGCAATATAATGTTCATCATTTAATGTTACAGCACATGGCCGCCAGAGTTATAAAAAGATACAGATTGGTCAGCATGCCCTTCATAAGTCGAATGTTTGAAATTAAACTGTGTTCTGTGATGTCACTTCTGCTTTTTTTGCTCCTCCCTCAAGGCTCATAGGTGCAAAAAGAAAATGATTGTGGCTCAGTATACTTGCATGGGTTACATGTTCATAGTATACTTCATATGCCTTGAACTGTGCTCAAGAGACTGAGCTGCTCAATGTTCAACACTGGTTTTCTAGGTATACTTCCACCCTGTACAGAGTTAGGCTGCCTTTCGGCTAGATTCCACTATACTAATGCCACATTGCTTATTGTTCAAGCCTACACTTGCTTTATTTTACTTAACAACCTTGTAGTTTGTATGGGATTTTTCCCTGCTTACTTCCAGTAAAACACTACATAATTATTTATGGTAAAGCGTATACTTTTGCAAGAAGGAAAACAAATACTTAGGGCCTGATTCACAAAGGGAGTAGTCAGAAATTTGCTTTCCTTTGATAATCCCTACATTTGGGCTAAATTTCAGAATTTTTAGGAACTCACAAAGAGTTCCAGTAATAGTCCGTGGAAGCTGTGGTTGTCACAGCTTTTCAGGAGTAATCACGTGCATATTCTTAAATGTAACAAATCTACATTTCCGCATGCATCAATGTAACGCCTAAGTGCATTTGCACTACATAACACATTTTTTGCTGTATCATCAGTAGGGAAGCATTGGGGCATATTTACAAGCTCCTATTGCCACCACAGCGTCACTTTCAATGATGCTGTGATGGCGATAGAGGCCTCGCCTTATTTACAAGGCAGCGTTAAGTCACTTAACATGGCTTAACGCTGCCTTGTAAATAAGGCACCCTTTCACGCAGTATTTAGCGTGAAAGGGGAGGGAAATGGGTGTTCCGGTGGGCGTTCCACAGCTACACCCATTGATTTCGATGCTGGCCCCTATTTACAAGGGAAGCGTAAATAGGAGCCAGTGTCACAATTAAGACCAGCAAAAACCTGGTCTTAAACAGGCGAAACGAGGAGAAATGCTTTATTTCTCCTCGTTTTTGCTGTTTCCATGAGTGCTGCCTTCCTGCACATAAACAAACATTTTTTAAAAATGCCGTTTTGCAACTTCTATGTGTGCTGCATTAAGCAGCACTCATAGAAGTTACAAAACGGCATTTAAAGATTGTTTATGTGCAGGAAGGTGGACCTTCCTGCACATAAACATTCTTCCCCCCCAACACAGACACCCTTACACTATGGTGCTGAACTCAGCGCCAGTGCTAGGGGAAATGCAGGGGTGCGCCGCATTCTTCTGAACACGCCACATCCCTACTTTTTCAGAATGGAGGAGCATGGCGTTAGCAATGTTTGCTTATCGCCACGCTTCTCCATTCTGCTGTAAATATGCCCCATCGTTCCCTTTAGAGAAACCCCGCTTCCTAGATCCCCATCAATTTTGGGGGTGTTTCCTCTCCTTTCCGACCCTGAAAACAGATATACTTCTGCCAATCACAGAAGTAAACCTCCAACATTTTCAAGCTGTGAAACAATCTGCACATTTTCAGTGAAAGGTCTGTGGGTGTTCATCTATTTTTGTAGTTATTTTAACACCCTTGAGTACGACCTCATTCTGCTTCCCGGACATGGTGCAAGGGTTTTTGCCACCCTCGAAGTAATAACTCGGCCTTATTTCCTGCTTGGCCGCACAATCCAGTGCTTCCTCTGCTGGTGGCATCTCAGGCGGCCATCTTTCATTGCCTGACCCTGGGACCCAGGGTTTCCCTTTCTTAAATGATTTCATTCCTTTATCTCTATCTTTCTTCTCTTTGCCTGTTTATTTGGTTTGCGCCAGGCCTTCCAGAGTTATATTCATCCACCCTGGGTTTCTTTCACATGTTGACTGCTGATTAATGACCTAAATGGAATGCTTTAATGAAATCATCAACTAGTTGGTGTGTGCACCTTCATTTCTACCTTCTCCTAAATGATACTGTTCTTTCGGTTTGATTTTCTTGAAGCGTGGGACAGCAGTGTTTTTACCAAGCACATTTCCCAAGCACATATTAGCAAACCAAGCTTGGATTTCACTTTTCAGGACCGCGTAAAATAAATTAATGCCTTTGTTTTTGCAGAACAGGAAGGCAATTAAATGTGCGCAGAGCCTTGCTGCGTTAATATTTTTTATGAACCCTGCCAACAAGCATATTTTACTGGCAACTTTTTTTTAATTCATTGAGAGGCAAAACACATTTTCCTTGGCACACAAGCTGTGCAGTAGAGCAATATTTTCCCCTTTCTGCCTAATGCAGGAACACAGCAAATTACAAAATAACAAAAATAAATTGGCGAGTAGACAAGACAATAATACAGGCTTCATCAGTTCGGTGCTTCTTGAATGATGGTCGTGGGCTAGTGGGATTAGCAGGCCCATTCCACTTGTTCTTATAAAGTGTTCAGTGTGGGCGAAACCTGCAATAAAGAAAAACACATGATAAAATCAGGAGATTTGGTACTGGCCCACCTGCTCACACCATACGTACTTATGTGCAACTGTCTATGCCGAAAGTACACATTATTACATAGCAGGGTGTGTGTTTGTGTTTTTTGACGCGCCTTGGGCGGTTGCTAGGTACTAAACGTACCTGGAAAATGCCTCCACTTCCAAGCATTCCTTGCCCTTGCTCATTAGCGAATCAAAGAAATGATCCTATGCGGATTGACATTTCAGTATGAAACGACTAGTCCTGAAGCATCAGAAAATGATATGGGTAGTCAAATGAGCACAGTTGGTAGCAAAGAGTATTCAGTTTTGGGCTTTCTGCCTACGGCTTTATTGATACATTTGCTAAGGTTAATAAACCCCCTGAATTAAATGACTGGAAGCAGGGGTACTTGAGACAATATCTTTCACCTCCTATCTTCCTGAGCCTTTGTATTCTTCATCACAGTCAGATGATCTGAATAACTTACTATAGTGGGCTGTACCAGCCATTAAAGGCCCGCTCCAGCATTCGGCTCGGGCCTTTAACAAGGGAGCAGGCCTTTAATGGACGGTACTGCCCGCTACTGAGGGCTCTAAGGCTATTAGAACATTGCACCCCTAGAGGGCAGAATGTTCTAATTTGTAAAACAAAGGCCTCACAGAGCCCGAGGGGACTGAGATCCATTCGGTTCCGTGAGGCCTTTTGTTCACAGCAACAGCTGTGAACAAACATTAGAATGTTGGAGCTCTAGGCTTCTACCCGCCATTAGAAGCCCGGAGCACTCCATTGTTTTCAGTGGAGCTCCCGACACGATATTCCAGGGTTCTAATTGCCTATAGTAACAGTAATCCATGTGCCAGCTCATTAATTTGTTACCCAAAGCGTTCTCATATGACAGGTCCTTTGACCAAGTCAAACATTGTTTAACCGTAATGAATGATTGCTACAAAACGTAGACAAATTAAGGCACTGTTACTTAATTTTTCCCTTTGTGGCACACCTGCAACCTACTAACCTTGGGATTCCTTCAGGACACTAAGCTCAATTTTTAAAAATATTTATAGAACCTCTTCCAATGCCCACTGATGACCAGCTTGCAGCCTGGAAAACATCTGTGAATAGAAATGTCTCTTGAAAGCCAATTTCAGACTTACTTCGTGAAGCATTTGGTTAATCTATGTTGGACTTAAGAGTGAATTTTGATTGCCAATTCAGGCTTGGTGGAAGTTTTCGTTAGTAAGGTTCACTTAAGAATGTGGAAAGTCACCCAGTATGTCAAAATCTCTGCATTTGTAAGTTTAGACTTAATGAGTCCATTGTGGGAGTTTGTAGGTGGGATGTCCTGCAAAGGTAAAGAAACACCCACAAACTCAAAGGGTTGTGAGTATTCCCAAGGACCTGGAAATGCACAAATGTATTCCTGTGTGTTTCCAGGCTGGGCATGGAGAGGGAAGACACATTTATTTAGTTGGTTGAAGAAGGAAGACGCTTCTCCAAGGTGAAAAATATTTGAATGTAGAGAAAAAAGTTAGATGTGCAAAAAGCACACATGTATCATGTTTACATCTATGGACTTCACCACCTGGTGGGAATTATGAATGAGTAAATGTTCTTCATAGGTGTACTCCAGGAAGTCCATGACTGACACAGACTTTCTGGAGTACCCCTAGAATCCTTTCCAAATCCCTGAAAGATCAGAATTTTGTTCAAATTGTTTAAATAATCCTCCATCCCATGACACGTTATAGTTGGATATTTTTATCATATTTTAGGAGACTTAATACTTTGCTTGGAAGCCCTCTCTCATACACATGACATGATGAATGAAAGTTGATATAGGACACTATAGAATGGTTTCATAACGATTTAATCCCTTTCCCCCTACAACTACCTATAAGTATAAAATAATCTCGATCTGACCAACAGAGTTTGCACATTAGGCCACATAAAAAAGTAACCAAATAATACTGTCTCAGCAGGGCAGCATTTAGATCCACACTTTTAGGAATTGCAACCAAAGCAGGATTAATTTCAATATCGTCTGCAATGACAATTCAATTAAAAACCATAATAACCACCAATGGCTCTATTCTCTGTGTTGACTCGACTTAACCCTCTCGTACATGTGAATAGCAAATGATTATTTATGAATGATTGAAAAACATTTTCTAAGAATATTTGTGACTTACTTCATGCTTATGTTGGGCTTATCCTTGCACTATAATGGATAAGACAAACTTACAGGTAAAAAGTTTTGGGATTCACAAATCTTTTTTCCTTGAGTAAGCTTGTCTTACCAATTGTAAATACAATAATAAATGACTGATTCAATATATGGTTGCAGCTGATAGATTTCCGATTTTGCCACGGTTTTTAATATACCTCACAACCCCAAGCAGACTGGTTTGATTAAAGATTCTGAAGGTCCTTTTACAAAGGCAACATGCTTTTTCTCTATTGACAGATTTCAGTCATTCATTCACAGGCCACTGATATTAACTGTGCTACTTCAGATTGAACAGATTGGAGGTTTCTTTGTAGAAGGACATGAAGTGACTTAGAAGCAATCTGTATGAGTCATACTTTTACAATTAATATATGACATAGATAAAAAATACAAAGTTCTCAACGGATAGTATTATATTTAGTTAATTGGTCAAGACAAAGTTATGACAATATATGTAACCAGTCCCTGACTTACTCTTCCACATCCCAGTTAAATGGAGTGATGACGTCAGAATATAGCTACCAATTTAGGATTGGTGAGCTCTACGTCTACTGTACGAGAAAAGTGTCGGAAAGGCCAACCAACATGCATACTATGACATAACATGTGGATGCTTTACTACAAACCAACCTGAATTTATGACCTCTGATGTATGACCCAGAGATTTAAACTCTACCACAAAAGACTACATACACATGCTTTGGCCCCAATTTATTTGGAGATTGTTATTTGTTTTTGTAAACGATAAAAGTCATTGTCAATGTCCTATATCATTATTACCCAAAGCAGCTCTGTTGGTCATTTGGTTTCCAGACAAATTGTGTACTGCACTATGCAAGTAATTTGCATATACAGCATTTCTGACTGAATTCTACTTAATCACCATTGAGGGGAATCCTCTTTACCATTATCATGTTTCAGCTGGAATATCAAAAAGATTACAATTCATCAGCTACAATATTGGTTTGCTCTAAGAAATGGTGTTATAAGTAAAATGAAACATAATGAAGGGTTAGATTTGATGAATACATTGAGCTGTACGGAAATTCAGATTGACTTCAAATCTTTTTATGTTGCTTCAAATTGATTTTTCAATTTTGCATGGTAGTTGAGGTTCTTATTTAAGAGGAAGATGTACAACCCAAAGTAATAAAGTACTAAATTGTGTGTTTTACAATAGATAATCTTTTGATTTGTCACTGACTCGTGTCTATTTTAGGGATAATATTAAATTAATATTCTTTTGTGCTTTACTTAATATGTTTCATTAGGTCTGATTAGAAAAACTTGCCTTCAAAGGTATTCTTGGCAGGCATTAATTACTGACCTACTGCAGTTAAATTCTAACAGTCTTTCTCTTGTGGGTCCCCTTTATGGGTCAACAACACCAAAGATGCAATGTAATGTAATGTAAGATGGATTTGTAGAAGGCTTCTTGCCACCTGTGAGGGTATTGAGGTGCTGAGCAGATCAGAGTAGGCATGTGGTGAGGCTGGGCCTGAATACAGGCAGTCTCAAAGGTCCCGCACGAAGACTAATTTAATAGCAAGGGCTTTACCTTCTTGCAGAATTAAAGAAGTTAGGAGGAGGCCCTGATGTGTTGGGGGAGATCGTACTAGGATTTGTCGGCTTGGTAGGAGAACGATCGACCTCCCGTTCTGCTTCTGTGGATGCGGGGCGTGTGTGCGAGTGAGAGTGGTGCTGAGCGAAGTTGTCTGGTGGGTTGGTGGAAGCGAGCCAGTGATTGAGGTATGCGGGTCCTGTGTTGTGTAATGACTTGAATGCGTATGTGAGAAGTTTGAACTGGCAGCGCTTTTGGATCGGGAGACAGTGGAGCTCACTGAGGAGTGGTGTGGTGTGGATTCGGTGCAGGAGGTCGAGGACCAGCCTAGCTGCAGTTGTTTGGATGATTTGAAGTCTGTGAAGAAGATGGGTTGGTATGCCAGCGTAGAGTGCGTTGCCCTAGTCCAATCTGCTTGTGATTAGGGCCTGCGTTATGTTACGTCTAGTGTCCAGTGGGAGCCACTTGGAGATTTTACGTAACATGCGGAGGATGTGGAAGCAAGAGGAGGTGAGGGTATTGACCTGGGAACTTTATGGTGAGGTTTGTGTCCAGGATGAGGCCTAGGTTCCTAGCGTGGTTGGTTGGGGTGGGTGTGGGTCCAAGATAAGCAGGCCACTGGGTAGAGTTCCAAGGTGGGCTCTTATTCCTGAAGATCAGCACTTCAGTTTTGTCAGTGTTGAGCTTGAAGCAGTTTTCTTTCATCGAATTGGCCATGCTGGTCATGCACTGCTTGAAGTTTGTCTTAGTGGTGACGGTGTTATCTGAGAGGGGAAAAAATGAGAGGGGTGTCGTCTGCATTGGAGATGATGTTGATTCCATGGGATCTGATGATCTTTGACCGAAGAGCCATGTATAGTTGAAAAGTGTGGGGCTGAGTGATGATCCCGGTGGGATTCCGCAGATGAGGTCCTTGGGTTCTGATGTGAATGACGAGAGCCTGACTTGTGTTCTTCCGTGGAGAAAGGAAGCTATCCATTTGAGAGCTGGTCCTTGTATTTCCACTGTGTTTAGTTTGGCGATGAATGTGTGGTGGGAGACGATGTTGAAAGTGATGAAGAGGTCAAGGAGGATGAGAGTGGCGGGCTGTCCACGGTTGAGAATGTTGCGCATGTCGTCTGTGGCAGCAATGAGGGCTGTTTCAGTGCTATGGTTGTTTCGGAATCCTGATTGAAAGTCGTCCAGGAGTTTGTGGCATTCTAGGTAGTCAGACAATTGTCTGTTGATGGTCTTCTTGATGACTTTGGCTGGGAAGGAGAGCAGCAAGATGGGTCGGTAGTTGCTGAGTACTTCAGGGTCAGCTGAGGGTTTTTTGAGGAGGACGGCGACTTTGGCGTGTTTCCAGCGATCTGCAAAGGTGACTGTCTTGAGGAAGTTGTTGATGATGGAAGTGAGTGCAGTGCTGATCGTGGCTCTTCTCAGATTGTAGATACGGTGGGGGCAGGGATCTGGGGGAGCCCCTTAGTGGACTGTCTTCATTATTGCTGCAGTGTCTTCAATGGATAGAGGGTTCCATGCTGTCAGTTGATAGTCTTTGGTTGTTGAGGTTAGCACGCTGGGAAGGTCAATGGAGGGTGGCTGGGATTCAAATTTGCTGAAGATCTTGGCTATTTTTTTGTGGAAGAAGTCAGAGATATTGGATAGAATAGAAAGCTAGTTCTTACAAAAAAAAGTTAAAAGTTAGACTTGGAAACCCAAATACAATCATACGAAAAGCACAGACTGCAGAGTCTCTATTGGTGTACACTGAATATATAATGCACAAAAACATTTCCTAAAAAATAATCTATGTAATATAATACAAAACCATTGCTTATGAAAGGTGATGGCTGTTAATTCTGTATACCCGGCTGAAAAAGTATTTGGGTATTGTGACAAATAGCGTAATGGTTCTTATTGGTAAACATGCATTTTGATCTTTTAGCGAAGAGGGCAAAAAATTAACCAAAAGGAGTTTATGAAGTAAAAAAAAGTGCAAAAGAATTTGGGATATAAAAGATAAAGCTATTTGTTTAATTCTTCATTATCTATAAAAGGATCAAAATATTTAAGGCCTAATTTACAGTTTAGTATATGGGCACTCTGCCACAATCGTGATGGATAGCTTGTCTGACAAATTCTAAATCGGGCCCTTAGTCATTTTTAACAATCTTTGGAAATGGATTCAGTTTTTGAAGATTAGATTATATCAAACTGTTGTAGGTTAAAGTGAAAGTTCTGGGGGCTGTGCAAAGAAAAGCACAGGTCCTATTATGATTGTTTGGCAGAGGTTATTGAATTCTTGCATATGTTTTTGACTGTGCCTAGTGTATTTAGATATGACTTGAGCCAATCTTTTATATAGGTGATATACACACTTGCATAACCCAGGATTACAGCCCTACTTCGAGTCACAAGCATAAGCTAAAAATCATTCCATGCTGTGCTTGACATAAAAAAAAAACATGTGCACCCTGGGTTACAGTATAATGTAAAGGCCTAAAGTAGTGGGGACATAAATTATGCATGGCTAGTCACAGAAGACAGTTAGCTGATGCCGAAGCCAGTAACCAAAACCCTGAACATCCTTCTTTGTTCAGGTCCTGTTCTTTGCAATAATTGTGTTGCTGCTATAATTCAGATAAGTCCGATGATTCAGACCATCGATTTTACAAGAAAACTGTTGCATGCTCAAGCTTATCAGTAGAACGTGATGGTGAAACACTAGAAGATAGTTTTGTATAGATGGCTTGTCTTCTAAGCTTGCATTTCACAAAAATTAGGCATTTGTTTTTTTATGTATTACATTTATAGAGAGCAACCCCAGCCACAGGGACATTGGAGGCTTTACATATTCAATTGCCATAGAACATCTATACCTTCAACGTCCAATTGCATTCTGGGGGTATCAGCATAACGGAAACTTAGCTACAAGGAAGGAGAGTACTTCAGTAGAAAGAACCTAAAAAAATGTGCTTTTTAAGATTTTTTGAAGGGTAAGTAGGTTTGGAATCGTTCCTATGGATTCTGGGATCCAGTTTCATAGTCTAGGGGCTAGACAGGAAAAAGCCCGCTGCAGTCTTGGCTTTCTTAGTTTTTTGGGGCCTCCACTGTCAGTCTCACTTTTCCTCTTGTTAGTTTCAGTCTCGCTGTGGTGTGGAGTTTTGGTTTGGTATAGAGGTTGTTGGACCTGCCCCTTTTTTCAGGGTTATCCCCACACAATTTGTCTTCATCCGGTATTTCTCCGACCCTCTTTTTGTTGGCTTTAGGACTCTGGGCACTTCACCACTGCTATTTAGTGCTAAAGTGCATGTGCTCTCTCCTACACCTGTTTGGCATTACGTAATTTACCTGTAAGTCCCTTGTACAGTGGTATCCCATATACCCAGGACCTGTAAATTAAATGCTACTAGCGGGCCTGCAGCGCTGCTTGCGCCGTCCACAAAAGTAGACTTGCGCCGTCCACAAAAGTAGACTTTCAAACCAGTCTCAGGCCTGCCACTGCAGATCCTGCGTGTGCGGATTACTGCCTTGGCATTTAAAGACACTTGCCAAGCCTGAAACTCTCCTTTTACTACATATAGGTCACCCCTAGGGTAGGCCCTAGGTAGCCATATGGGAAGAATGCTGTGTAGGTAAAAGGTAGGACATGTGCCTTTATTGTGTGGCATGTCCTTGTAATGACAAACAGCCTATTTGGTTTCTCACTGCTGTGAGGCCTACTCCTCTCATATGCTAACATAGGAAATTCCCTTAAAGGTACTTAAGTGGTAATTCCTGATCTGAAAGGAATAGCGTTGCCATATTTGGTATGTTTGGAATAGTGGTGATAAAACCTGCCTATTAGAGTAGGTGGATTTTTCATTACTATTGTAGAAATGCCACTTTTAGAAAGTGGGCATTTCTCTGAGCTTATGACTCTATGTGCTTTGCAGCCTGACTCCAATCCATGTCTAGGGCAGAGTGACAGCTACGCTTTGTGCATACTTTCCAGCTAGCCATCACACAGGGAGGGTTGGCTGTAACAGGGTTGCATCTGCATTCATCTGCATACTGAATGGTCTTCCTGGGATGGGAGAGAGGGAGGCTGGGCTCATTTACATTTGTTTAGGCTGTGTCCTGACCTCACACAAAGGGCTTGTGTGCCCCCTACTGTACGTCTGGAACCAGGGCTAAGTTGAAAGGGTGGTTGTGCACTTCTAAGGTGTCTTTTGATGTTCTCCAGCTCAAAGACATTTTGAATACAGGGGCTCTGACCACATGTTTTCAGACACTGTGCAGGCTTGTAACCAGAAGCTGCCGGCTCTACAGACTGCACATTGCCAGAAGGAACTGTTATGCTGCCAGGGACAACTGCGATTGGACTTACTTGCTTGTTGGGCTGACATGTGGCTGGATGGGCTACAAGAAAGACTGTCACCTCCTTACAAGGACCCTGATGCGCTGGCCTGCTGCCTGTTCTTTGCTCTTGTGCCCCCAGTGCTCGGGTGGACTGGCCCCCTCCCTGTTTTCAGCGGGACCAGGGTGTGTGGGGCACTTTGCCTGAAGCGCATGGGGAGCGCTGATTGCTGTCTCCCTTGTCCTGACCTCAACCAGTGTGTGGCTAGCACTGTTAGGTGCTCCGGGTCTCTGCTCCCAGCAGGTGTGCTCTTAGCTCGACAGAGAGGTTGCTCTGTGCTGAGCATGCCAAAGAGGCTGCCAGTTAGCACTGGGCTACCTGTCTCACAGCTGGCAGCGTAATCAGGATGTCCTAGGCGGCTCGCAAAAGCAGCCTACTGCCACCTCACCTGCCCAGCTGCTCGCTGAGGGTGTCCCCCCATGAAGAAGGAGTGTTGGAGACCTCCTGTTCTACTGAGGGCGCGTCCTTTAGGGCCGGTGTGTTTTCCTGCACCTACAACGAAGTCCCGACATTGCATTCCGCTGAGTGAGGGCGCCTATACTCGGCAGCGACCCTCCGTTACGGGGAAGCCTTTCCCTGGATCTCGCGCGCACTGTTGGGTGCAGGTGCTTTAATGGGGCAAACGCATCTCCCAGGTGCTCAACAGTTCAGAGGGGGTCAGGGTGAGATGGAGTGCTGGACTTCGCGCCAGGCGGGGCCCCAGAGCCGGAAGGCTCATCCGGAGTACCATAATTTCTTTGCACTCAAGTGCTCGTTGAATTTACCACATTACATGGAGTACGTGCACAGGGGTATTCCTGCGACCTACGTTGCCTACCCCCATTTGTCCTGCATTCCTGGTGGGGGGGAGATGAATCCTCAGGAGAGGACCCCTGGAGCGACGTGGGGCTAGGGTTACACTCAAGCTGCCCCTGGTAGGGATTGCAATGCCTGAGGTGACTTCCCGGGGGGAACTCGCTGAAAGTACCATAATTGCTGTAGTAGGTGCACTGCTGCTTCTGTGCCCGACAGATGGTGCATATTCATTACATAAAGCATAATAGGAGCACAGGTACTACGTGCTCTATGGTTCCTTAACGAGTCAGGTGTGTTGTTACTGACTGACCATTATTGATATGCTTTGGTAATTTGCACATACGAGTGATTTATGGTAATATGTGGTGACTCATGTGGGATGTTGATAGCCTGCTGCATTTCATGCCCTGAGGGTCTAAGGTATACTGTTTTGATTCTTGCACCAGTCAGAAGAATGAGTATTACTTCAGGGGCGGTATATTATGCACAGTACTGTTTTCTTTCACAATGTTTTGCCACATAACAGTCGTTCTTTGATTGCCTGCATTGTGATGCTTTTGACAATTACATAGTTGGCAAAGCAATCACTGTTTTATGATTTTTTGGTCTATGGTTTATGTATAATATATTTTATATTTTTATATAACTTTGTGTGGAGTCTCTTTGTGCTTTATTTTTTGTGCCACAGGTGTGAGTATATTGCGCAAACGCTTTACACATTGCCTCTGGGATAAGTATGACTGCTTGGTGCCAAGCTACCAAGGGGGTGAGCAGGGGCTATCTTAGGTGTGTAACTCCCTTACCCTGACTAGAGTGGTGGGCTCTGCCTTGCTTAGGTGCATACCCTAGCCAACCAGAAACCCCATTTCTAACAGATGTCACTGTTAAATCTGAACGTCGATCAGTAAAGTTGGAAACAACATAAATTAACCACGATGTAGGCTGTGCATTGTGAATGTTCCTTCAATCTTTCTGAAAAATAACTTTAAGATTCTTAGTGACGGAGCGTCACCAAAGTGGTTGAGAACTGGAAAGTCCATTGCGCATTATGAAGGGATTGGGTGCCCTGAATATCCTACAGCACATTAGTGGCTATTTCTTGTGGTCAAAATGTCTATCGAGAAGAGAGCATGGACCTAGATAATCTTTGTGTTTAAGTTAAGGGTTGGCTTTCTCTTACTTAACTCCTTTGGCTGTAGAACTTAATAGCAAAATGCTCACGTCAATTGTTATCTGGTACACATGCCACATTATCTATGAACCTTATTGTTTACCTTAGCGAGCTAATGAGAGCTTTATGCCAAGTTGTCAAAAGAAATAATAAATTTGCTCTTCCTAAGAGATAAGAGGTGCAGTACGAAGGCTCTATCTGAAAAACGTGTGCTTTGCTAGTTCAGAGATGTAATGGAGATCTCATTTGTTTGCCTTACAAAAAAAGTAAAGTACAAGGTCAAACAATATTTACATATATGTCGTTTGCATCAGCTACTAGGGGCTGGGAAAATGCCCATCTGTGCTTGTCAAGGCAGCTTGAGGTTCGAAGCCCTACTAGTAACAAGAAAGTATGCTGGCACCAAAAATCACAGCCTGCTGCTTCTACATGATTTTCAACAAATGCATTATTTGAGCTGAGGTTTTGCCATCCTTCTTTCTTCAAAATGCAAAAAGAAAGGACACTGGATATGGGACAAGGATATGGTAAGGTTTAGGAACCTGTGCCCACGATGGCTCATTTATATTTCTTCAGACATTGTGCTCCATTTTTCTTTTGACTTTGCACCCTACATCATTACAGCAACATGCATGGATAAACAGTCCACCTTATCAATCCTTCCTTCTGAGGAACAACTGTTTGTGCACCTGCTCGGTGTCATCCATTCTAGGAATTGAATCATTGTACTGTATGGAATATCGAGAATATGAAGCCAGCATGCTCAACATCTCTAGGTGGGCCCAGGATATTGGCAACTACCACTCAATAATGGAGCAGTAGGGATAAATCATGCTTAATGACGAAAGAATTGACAATGTTTCCAAACTTTCTTTGAACACATGCATGTCATGCATCACACTTAAATGTAGGGTAAGTTACTGTGAGGAGGCATCAAGCATCATATGTGTGAGGAACTTGATGCTTGACTTTTGGAACACTATGGGGCAGATTTACCATTCTTTCAAGCAACGTAATGCAATGCAGCAAGGGTGACTGCATTACAGGCAGGATTGGACACCTTCCTACACAAAAAAATCCTTAGAGGCCTATTCCTCTTTCTATGTGTGTTGCAAAATGCAGCACACGTGGAAAGAGGTATTATCGAGGCGAAATAAAGATATTTCTCCTTGTTATGCCGCTGTTTGTTAGGTGTACAATTTTGGCGCAAACCCAGGTTTACAAGTCTTTGTAAAT
This sequence comes from Calotriton arnoldi, assembly GCA_963921515.1. NCBI lineage: Eukaryota > Metazoa > Chordata > Amphibia > Caudata > Salamandridae > Calotriton > Calotriton arnoldi. The sequence goes on from CAWUFW010001370.1 coordinate 2,259,233, forward strand.
CTTTGGTTTGCATTACAATACATGGGTTGATGCATGGGAACACACGTGCTCTACCCATGTAACGCCTACCTGAAGCAAAGTAATGCAAGGCAGTGCTATGCGCTGTGTTAATGTGTATTTACTAAACCATGCAAAGCGGCTTTGTGTAGCTTAGTAAATCCCAGTTAAGGACTAGAGTTGTATTGGGATGACTTGCATCATGCAAGGACAATGCTGGTCCTTGGTAAATCTGCCCCAATGTTTCTGTTTGTGTCTAATGTTAGAGTGCAAGAAATAAAATCCAAGATTGAGACTTATCCGCACTAAGAAAGGCAGCAAGATTTGTATTAATTGCAGGGGTGTTCATTAAGCAGTGTGTGACGATCAAATGTACAGTCAGCCATCTTCCCTCAGGTTGGCTAAGGTTCAATGATCCAATATTCTGTAATGTAGTTTGGAGGTTGTCCCCTCCAATGTCTGCAGTTGTCGCATGGGGCGCCTACTGATTGCTAAGAAGATGTTAAAACCAGTCAAGGCATAGTAACAGTTAGTTTGTCCTATAAGTCTGGCAGAAAGATGTGTTTTTGCTTACTGGTGTTTGAAATAGTTGAAATTATTGGTCCATTTAAGGTTAGGTCCAAGGGTTGCGAGTGGTTACTGGGCAGATACCTAGTGCGTGCCTGTTATTTACCACTGATGTCCCAAGGTCTTGAGTACAATTGCACAATTTGTTACATTGCTCTGTGTGTATTGACTCTCCAAGGGAAGAGTTGATGGGGGTGAGGCTTCTTGAAGGAGGTGATGAGGGCTTGGAATACAGATACATTATCACACATTGTAATAACAGTAACTAAGGGGTTCAGATATTAGTGTATAGATGGAAAATATGTCACCTATTATACCACAAAGAAACCTTACCACGTAATGTATTAAAAACGGTGGTTCCATGGGACATAATTACTAATACATTATAAACAGGAAGAACATCAAAGGTCAGTCCAGAATACTAACACTGCGAAGTTTTAAAAAAATGTGGCCGAAGTATACTCAATAGATGAAACAAATACATTATCCGACTACAATATATTTCAATAGGCATCCCATTAAAAGGGTATAATGCATTTAATTAATACTTTGTTTACATTAATGTAATTAAATATAAAGTGTTGAGTGTTCTTGTGACCACACAAAAGTGAAAGATAGTGCAATTTTAAAAAATAAGTGTGTACAAAGAGGAAAACTCTACAAGTGACAGGTCTCTCATAGATACACATTCCTATAATGTAAGCATTGCGGTCCTTAGATGTCTAAGTAATGTTTCTAATCTACTCGATGTGTTTAAGTTTCAACCCATAGAAGACTCTGTGGTCATCATCAGGACAGAAAGTTTGAGAGCATCTGAGCATTTAATTTAGTCCCACAATAGTGGCCAATTCTGCCCAAGAGAAGCACAACGAGAATAAATACTTGCTAGAGCAGTGGTCTTCAAACCTTTTGATGCCACGCCCCCCAGTGGGGAAAAAAATCATTGGGTCTCCCTCAGAATTTTTCACAATTGTTTTATTAAATTGCCAATGTTTAAAAATGTTTATACATATTTAAACGCTGCAGTTACGTTCTGTTACAGTTTTAAAAATGCAATCAAATACATGATTGCCAAACATACTATCCTGGTCTGGCAGGCCTTACTAACATGTACAAGTATCCACAGTGTGAAATGCGGGTGGAGGGGTTTGAAGAATATTTGGAGTCTCTCCCCTTTTGACACCTTCTCCCAGCCAGGATAGAAATAGCCAATGGTGTTAGCGATGGCCCATTACAGAGAAGTTTGGTGCCGCTCATTTTCTTCAGCTTAAAACAAAGCACTGTTATCAGCGCAATGCTTCTTTTGACCAGAGCCTGGCGCCCCCCCTTGGTTCACTTGAGGCCCCCCTAGAGGGGCCTGCCCCCCAGTTTGAAGACCTCTGTGCTATGGTATGGCGCTCTTTGTAAAGAAAGCCTACCTGAAACAAAATCATTGTAGCACAATGACTGGGTAAATCCAGAGCATCGGGATAAAGCAAGTGTACAAGGAATGCTGTGATTGTGCAATTAAGGATTGCTCCAGAGTCAACACACAGAGGGGTGTGACGACTGTCATCTATGGATGGAAAGACACTTTGGGTGCACCTGTGGTCCAGCAGAGGCTAGTGTACACATCTAGCATCTCCCAGTTCTTGGCAGGCGGCAGCTATAAGAAATAAGGGGGCAGGTGGCATTTAGTTTAATTACTCTTTACATCCCTACACAAAGATTATATCTGATTTTCTCGACTTTCTCGAACTATTTAGTTAACTCACTTGCGGTAGAAGCTGTGTTATAACTAAAAAAAACACGAGACAGAGTGATTCGCAGAAACTCTATTCTCAGTACAAGTTAATTTGGTGCTGATGGTTTTCAGCAATATAAAACTTCTTTAGAAAGTCTTAACATCCTAAGGGGAGTACTTAATCAAGTGTAGTGATAACGAATAAAAAAGCTTTGATGCGCCAATGTACCTGCATTTGCCATATCTACATGCCCACTGAGCTTGTAAATAATGATGCAGGACCTACTGAAAGCAGCCACAGCTGTACTTGAACATTGTGGCTTTGGGGCATTTGAGAAAACAAAGTGTGCCACAATAGCCTGAAGCATCATAAGCCTCTGAGGATGAAACAAGATAAACACACTAATGTATCAATTTCTTTGGCGTGATCTGTAGCATGCACCATGAATTAATTTGTCTCCGGGTGTGCCTTTTTCAAGGCAGAGTACAGGTTATAATCTATCCACTGATGGTTACAGTTCAAGGTTGCGATGGTGGGTGAATCTTTCGATGAATGAGTTTCACAAATGATGGCAAGAGCAAGTACAGCCATCCAGAGTTCTTACTAAGGTCTCCGCTTATACTACTGGGCCACACAAATGGTAGGCGTAAATGACTGGATGTTCATGACCCAGCATTCTGACTAGGAAGGGATCTTTGCAGGCTTGGAACCTGGAGGCGACCATGTATGGCTCCTCGGTACACAGGGGCAGCCCTGAACCCACTAGAATCCCCTTGTTATGTTAGCATACGCCTCTGAAACACATCGAGTTGTCTAAAACAATCACTTGTGAAAACCTACTCTGAAGGGACACCTGCTTGACTGACGTCTCGATTCTGGACAGGTTTGGACCGTGGGACCTGACTGGCATCTTAAAAGTGGGAGATATTTGGGACGGGGCACATTAAATCATTTCCCTAATTAGCTGAGGAATATGCAGTGAAGGGCTCCCAATTCCTTTGCAACTTGCAACTTAGGGATGCACTTCATCCATATCAACACCTTATGCAGGAGGTCCCAGAGTTTGTGCCCAAAATATTTATGGAACCATTTGATTCCAAAAGCTTTCACTCATAGATAGATCCCTGGTGATGAACTCACCTGATCAACTCGTACAGCTTCAGGCTAGGTGGAAGACTGATGTTGGCCCTAGTAAGGATGAGGAATGGGTTGAGGTCAAGATGGTGGCCAGGTTCTTGATCATTTCAGTCAAAAAGAGGATGCCAGGTGCTTGATCATTTCGGTCAAAATGAGGAGGGTGCAATTCAAATATTTTCATTGAACATACTGCGAGCTCTACAAAACTTTAGCACATCAGCAGGAGAAAGGACCCCCTTGTGCCCGAGATGGCAGGAAGAATGTGTACACTTCTTCCATATGATATGGACTTGTCCTGGGATCGTCCGTTTCTGGTCCAAAATGAACACCACCTTGTGTGGGATCCTGGGCTTTAAATGTCCTCTGATCCTAACCATAACATCTTGGGCATTGAGGGAGAAAGAATAGAGATGACAGGCGCCCACCACCTTGTGGCAAACTTGAATATATTTCCTGACACTGGATTGCACCAGAGCCCCCCTCGACAGTGAAGTGGGAACGGCGAATGAACATTTGCGTGACGGCTGAGTGAACTGTTTACAGAGCATGGGGTTACTCACACAAATATCACAAGAAATGCGATGTGTGGTGGGATCATTGTGGCTGATGGGGGGTTACATGGGGGAGGTAATGGCATCATCCTGGTCATTCGTGCTCAAAATATGAAATATGGAACGTGGTGTATTTTATTTGTGGTTGCTGTACTGGTGCAGTTTTTGTTTTCCTAAATGTATGAAAACTTCAATAAACAGTTATAAAAAAAGAGTAAGTTCAGCAATAATGTGGCTATTCCAGAGAATGAGGGCCTGATCTAAAAACCACTGGTCTCCTTAGCAGATGTACATGGATGCAGTTGTTTTCAGAAGAGTGATCAACTAGAAAGATCTTTGGATAACTTGCTTCTTTAGCATGTCTTTCAGTACCTTGCTTCTTTCGCACACATGGATTTTAGGGAGCATATAGAACTGTGGGGTAATAAAATTAGAAAGTCATTAAGATCCATCAGTGAGGTCTGACCCCATCAGTGAAATGATAATAATAATAACAATTCCTGTTTGTAAAGCGCAAACATATCACTCTTAAGGGTTTCAAGGCACTGGGGGCCGTCGGGGAGTTGAGTGAGCTATTGCTCAGAGACACATGATGCTGTGCTGAGCTGCTGCCGGTGATCGAACCGTGAGCTCCACGCACCGGAGTCAGCCGCCCTGGCCGCTGGGCTACACCTCCCCCTTGAAATGTGACAAACGTCTGCACAATGCTTGCTAATCTGCCTGCCATAATTGTCTCTAGCTAATGCCTGATAGCAAAGGAGTGCTTGATGGGGAGACTGTACCTCATGGGGTGATAGGAAGGGTGATTAGTGTGACTGTGCCTAGTGGAGTAACTGTGTTGATGTACAGAATGTGACTGATGGACTGGATTTAGCAAAGCTTGCTGAATGGCTGCTGAGAGCTGGTGGTCTTCATATGCTTTTTCCCTTAAGCAACCTCTTGTTTGCTAACTCCACAAACATGGCTTCAAATGATGGAATCCATGGAATTCTAACCGCCACATCACTTCAAACTCTGCTTTTAGTGGATTCTTCCAGACTGGGCTATTGATCAGCCAGCAGTCACTGTGAATTTCTTTGTCGTTGCATCTGCAGCTCTGTTTTAGATCTAACACGAGAGCTTAGACAGCAACAAAGGAAAATGGTATTGTGTTGCCAAGACAGACCATCGAGGAAGTACTCTAGAATTAAAAATGTTTGCCCTAGCGTCACTGTAACTGCTGCAGGCATCTTTCTGCTCATGCTAACTATGGCTAGAAGTTGTCACCATCTCTGATGTGGGAAGCTTTGAGCTTGAAGCAATACATTTTCTGATTAGCTTGTTACATTTCTGTAGCTATATAAAGATCGTTTGCGTACTTTCTCATGACTGCAAAATCCTGCACCTGTACTATGCTTTGTTTTAGTTTAAACACATGATTTCTATTGAAACTATGTATATGAAAACATTCTAAATGTATGGCACATTTGGAGTGCTGAGAGACCTCCTTGTCACCCATCTCATTGAGCAACAGATATATAGTTTTTGTTAATAAACATTTCTAGACTACAAGGGTAAAGTTACAAAAAACTCTGCATTCTTCAACCGATTACACCTTGACAGCAAAGAGCGGGGGATTTTAGTATCCCAGTGAATCCCGCAGTTAAGGTCCATGCACTACTTCACTTTACCTGATAAATGAGTTTCAAATGCAGGTCTCTGCAGTGACCAAATGTAGGCATGCGAGGCCTCTATAAATCTAGGGACATTCTATATTTTTAAGAACCAGGAGCAGAGACGGTTTGAGGCATGGGCAAAGTGGGCAAATGCCCTCGGCACCCACATTTCAAGGGGTTCCCAGGGAAAGTGAACCTTCTCTCTTTTGATCTCTGCCAATTCCTTTTTTCTATTTAAACCTCTTTGCCTGTCTGTCTAGCTCTGACTCTGTCTATCTATGCAGTGCCATCAAAAGGATTTTTTAGTGTCCTGGGAAAGACGTTGTTCAATTGTTTTTGTGCGATCCTACTATGATTAACACATGATTTAGTACTGTCTGGCATCATGCGGACTTGAGTTAGCAGGAAATCGGTATTAAAATACGTTGTTCAGTAAATGGGGGCTTCAAAATTTGTTTTGTTCGGGCCCCAACATCCTTATGATGCCCCAGACCAGGAAACCTGGATAATGGAATCTGCAATGGTTAGCCAAGAGTAAGGGAATTCGTAACAATTTGTTGATGCAGAAGTCGAGGAAACATCTTGATGGGGCATAGGTAGTGGGAGATCATCAAAAGATACAGAGAAAGACTGGTTGATTTATGCAGTAAAGGTGAGAGGCTGCAGCACAGCACCAGATCCAAACACTAAGGGGCTGATTATGATGTCGGTTGGAAAGGCTCTGAACGGCATTCAGATTTTCCTAACCCATGTCGGAACTTATGTTTCCGACCGACTCGGAAACATTTCCGACCGACCGATTACGATGGACAGGTAACCGTTCGGTCTTTCCGGCTCGGTTCTGACCAGCATTCGGATATTCTGAGTCCGTTGGAGCCGAATCGTTCAGGTCTATGGACCCCATTTCCGCCCGTTTCTGACACTAAACGGCTGTCGGAAACTGACTTTGGGGGTATGTAGCAGGCCCTCTTTCACCTGGAGGCCTCCGGTTGTGGCCCATGGGGGTACCCGTGGGACCCCTCTTTCCAACCATGCACAGTGTGGCAGGTACCATGGGGTGCACGCCACAGGGTGCAAGGTTTTCCGCAACCACCCCTTTTTTCAATGGGAGCCTGTGTTGTCGGTCGGAACACAGGCTCCCATTGAAGTCAATGGGAGTCCGACCGAAAGGTGTTCGGAAACATCGTAATCAGTCAGTCGGACTCCCCGAACCCGAGCCGGTCAGAATGCTTTCTGACCGACATCGTAGTGAGGCCCTAAGTCGAATTAGAAAAAGAGGTCTGTTATAATGATTTAAAGTGGTTTCACTGTTCTATCTCCATGGTAGCGCTTGGATCGGGAGTTGCTGCGGGGGAACGGACAAACGAGCAGCTTGTGTCAGTAGCTCGACATTAAAAGAAATAAAAGGCATTGAAACTTACCAGTGTGTGTCCCTTTAACACTGGCGACGAGCGAAGCTTCCAGGGGACAAGACTGCCATCAACTCTTCTTTTTTTTCTTGAACCCACGGATTTGCCATCTTCTCCACATCGACCGAAATCGTGTGACCAGTGAAGAGGCGACCCTCCAGGATTCCGGACGTTTGCTCCTGCTTTTCCCGACTTCCTGTGAGTTTCCTAAGTAAAATTAGGCAATTTTTATGAGTTTGCCTTTTTTTTCCAAACGGTGCCTGCTTCTCGAGAAGCTGCTCGTGACGCTGCTCTTGTGACACTGTGGAACAGTGCGCATCAGGAAGTGAGCAGCGTCATCACGTGACACGCACGTTACGTTATGTGCGTGCCGCCATCTTGATGTGGTGTCAAATCTCCATGACAACCACAATTAGCAACGCACACCGCCACGGAGCCCGACTCACCGCTACTGAACCTCGAGTTTCTGTCACCAGTATTATTTATTAAATCGGATGTATCCCAAAGGATTTTACAAGTACTGTTTTCTCTATTTTGTGTCTTCCATTACAATTGGAAAAGCTGCCCGTGCCTGCGCTGATTGATCTGACTCTGATCTGATACCTGCTTGCTGGTTGCCTTTTCACACTATTTTTGTGGATTTCTGCTTTTGCCCTTGATGTTCAAACGTGGATTGCATACTGCATCAGCCTTGCAATTTTTTCTACATTCACAAAGACTTTAATTCAAGTTACATGAATATTGTTCAATTTATACCGCTCTTGTCATAATTAAACTAATTATTACTGAACTGTTCCATTTACACAAAAAGCTACACCATGGCTGCCACTTCTATGAACCAGCCTCCTCCATTCTTGTGTGAAAAAGGTGAACCATTATTACCATGGAAAAGGTGGAAACTTTTGTTCGATTCATATTTGGTGGCTATTGGAGGTGAAAAGTTCTCAGCTCATAGGACACAAGCTATTCTCCTTCACAATCTTGGAATAGAAGGACGTAACATTTATGAAAGCATTGACGTAATTCCTGTGGGTGAAGGTGATGGTGAACCATCTGATGTGTTTGAAATTTCCATAAAAATGTTAGAGATGTACTTTGGGCCACGCATCAACGTTGTCTTGGAGAGACATAAGTTTTTCATGAGAATGCAAGAGAGCAATGAGAAGGTTGGGAACTACATAGCTTCTTTAAAGACACTTGCACGCACTTGTGAGTTTGGTGACCTCACTGACTCGTTGATACGTGATCAACTAGTTAAGTGCACCAACAGTCCCAGGGTGCAAGAAAAACTCTTGTCCAGAAACCCTTCCCTTAAGGAAGCAGTGGCCATCGTAGAAGGGATGGAAAACACCTCTGGTTGGGTCAAGGAGATGAAAGCTCATAAAGGCACTACTGATGACTCTCCATCTCCCAGTAGCATTCATGAAGTGACCCAAAGAGAGACACATCAAGACTCTGTTGATAACGTCTCTAAAGTGGTGCGTGGAACTAGAGTCAATTCTTCCATGGATTCTAGGATGAAATGTTATAGGTTTGGGAGTACCAACCACTCCTCTAATTATCCTAACTGCTATGCAAGAAATACTACATGCCGCAAGTGTGGAATTATAGGCCATTATGCGAGAGTATGCAAATCTGGTGGGAGAGTTCACACTGTGGAGAATGTCGAGACTATTAATGAGACCCCAAGAACTGTTATGTTAAGCGTGAGAGGTGATGGCATGGTTGATGCAGATCTCATCAGTATGCCAGAATGTGAAGTAGTAATAGGGGATAAGTTATTTGTGGTTCTGGCAGACTCTGGATCCTCTTTTACCATGCTGGACAATGTTCTCTGGGACAAAACCTTTCCTGAATTGCCCCTGAATGCCCCTGACATTAGCCCAGTTAGCTATGGTGGCTCACACATAGATGCAACAGGTTATGCCATCATGAAGATTCACTTCAAAGGAAGAGAGACCATTGGGAAAATATATGTTGCTAAACGTGGTGACAATCTCCTTGGGTGGAGACATCAGAGAGACTTGGGGATAATTCTCAATCCGAATGCTCGTTGTCCATCGGAGCAAGTAATTTTTGTTGATCACTCTGCAACCTCTAATAAGTTTTTTGAGGAGTTTCCTCAAGTTTTCTCTGACAACCTTGGTCTACTTAAAGATTTCGAACACCGCATTGTGCTCCAACAGAGTGCAACACCTGTGGTACACAAAGTTAGGAAAGTCCCTAACATGATGTTGGAACCTCTGAAAAACGAACTTAAAAGGCTGGTTACCCTAGGAATAATTGAGGAGATCGAATCCTCTGAATGGTTGGACCCAGTGGTTTTGGCCCCCAAGGATGGAGGGAAGAGTATTAGGATGTGTGTTGATTTGAGGAGTCTAAACAAGTGGATATGGGTAGACCGTCAACCCCTTCCTAATATCTCTGAGTCTATCAACATGCTGGGCGGTGCTAAGGTTTTCAGTGTGTTAGATTTGTCCTCAGCTTATCACCAAGTGCCCCTCCATCCAGAGTCTAAACATCTTTTGTGACACCACTGGGGGCGTTCCGTTTCATCAGGATGCCGTTCGGGCTAGCTTCGGCAGCTGCCTGTTTTCAGCGCATCATGAAGAAGATCCTGGGAGACATTTCTAATGTCATGTTCTTTCAGGATGACATTTTAGTTTACGGAAAGGATGACTTGGAGCATGACAGTGTTTTGAGGGCTGTTTTACAAAGATTAACTGACAAAGGTCTAACTGTGAATATACTAAAATGTAAGATTGGTGTGTCTTCTGTTACATACTTGGGTCATGTCATCTCTGGAGAAGGCATCCGACCGAAAGTAGACGTGGCCAAGAGCATCATTGATGCCCCTGCTCTGACTGATAAAGAACAAGTGAGGTCTTTTCTTGGCCTCGCTGAATTTTATTTGAAGTTTGTTCAAGGCTTCGCTTCCACTGTTGAACCCATCAGAGCCCTTTTGAGGAAAGGAACGCACTTTGCATGGTCACCTGAGTGTGTTGCGACCTTTAATTCTATCAAACTGGCGATTGGTAAAATGCCCACCCTTGGCCATTTTGACACCACAAAGCAAACCTTCCTTACAACAGACGCTAGCTTGTGTGGCCTTGGGGCGGTGCTTTCCCAAATTGTGGAAGGCGAGGAGAAGGTTGTTGCATTCGCCTCTAGGGCGTTAAAGAAACCTGAACAACAGTATTCGTGCATCGAAAGGGAGGCTTTGGCCATTGTGTGGGTGATAAGACACTTTAAGTTTTATTTGTGGGGCATTCCTTTCTCAGTGAGATCAGATCATCGCCCCTTAGTCCAAGTATTCTCGTGTGTGGAGAGTAAGAGACTGTTGGACTTGGCCCTTTTTGCAGGGTCATCCCTGAACTTTTTGCCTTCCTCCTAGCCTTTTTTCTGACCTGTTGTTGGCTGTTTTATGACTCTGGGCACTTCACCACTGCTGATCAGTGCTAAAGTGCATACCTGTTCCCCATAGGCCAGACTGGGCAGTTTGATTATTACACCTTATAATCCTAACTGACCCAGGGAACATGGTAGAAAAACGAATTTAGTATGCCTGAACTCAGGATGATAAAATACATCTTTTAGTGAAGTTGGTTTTAACATTCTGTGTTTGAAAATACCACTTTTAGAAAGTAGGTATTTTCTTGCCTAACTATCCAAGCCTGCCTCTGCTAGGTTGTGTATTCCTTGTCTGGGTTTGTGAGTGACAGGGGCTGGGGGACTCCAGGAGACAGGGTGAGTCAGCACAGGGCTGAATAGAGAGATCTGCATCCAGAGTGGAGGGAGGAGTTGCACCTGGGTCTGAATAGGGCTGTGCCTGCCTTCCACAATGCTGGCTCCACCTCCTGCCGGGCGGCTGAGCACTCTGCCCCACATTCTGAAAGGAAAGAAGGAGTCCTGTAAATAAAGTGCTCCAGGACTGACCAGTACTGGTTTTTGACTAGGCAAAGGCCTCTCTGCCTTCAGAGAACAAAGAGAAAAGGTGTATAAAAAGGGGACCCAGACCCCTAGGAAATTAGATCACTTTTGGGAAACAAGAAGAAACCTTTGCTGAGGAGCGGAACCAAGAAGAAACTGAGGAGAAGACTATCCCTAAGCTAGAGGGATCTGCCGGCAGTGGTTGCCTGACTGCCAAAGAAAGGAGAAGGGAACTTTGTGTGTACTTTCATCAACTTGTGAAGGATCTCCAAGGGCTTGATTTCAGAGCTTGCCTCCTGCTGAAGTCTCAGGGACAACAGACTTCACCCACCAGCTCCCCTGTATTCCCTTGCTGGGAATTTGGACCTTCTGACACACTTGCGTGTCTCTGGGAGCTGGAAGCGCGACTCAAGACGAAGAAGCGTGTCGCCGCAGCCGCTGATTCTCGCATCGCCGGAGAAGAGTGTCGACGTCGCAGCAGACGCCGGCGCATCCCCGAAGAAGCGCGCCGCTGACACCATCGCATACTTCGAAGCGCCTCGCAGCACCGGAGAAAAGTGTCGCCGTCGCAGCAGACGCCGTCGCATCCCCGGGGCAGAGCATCGACCTTGCATCAGACGCCGACGCATCGCAACACGAGGCGCCCCGCATCCCAGGAGAAGATCGTCGACCTCGCATCAGACGCCGTCGCATCGCCAGGGAAGTGTGTCGCAGGGCCTGTCGCGGCTCCAAAGATTCATCGAAATCGCCGCACGCCCATCGGGCGTGCACACATTACCCCTTCGTTGTAGCAACATCAAGAAGACGCCACTTTGTTTCTTTGCACCAGATCTTCAACGCATCACCGTCCTTGCGTGTAAGGGACTACCGCATCACCTTCCCTGCAACACTTTCGTTGCCGTGCGTTACGCATCTTAAGGTACATTGAACTCAAAGTGCCGCATTTCCATTTTAAGAGACTCAAGCTAATTCTACCATCTTTAAAGTACAGTATTGTGGATTATGTTTGTCGTTTATGGTCTTGTGGTAAATCTATATAAAAGATACTTATTTTTATAATACAACCTGTGTGGTGTCCATTTGTAGTGTTGTCACTGGATTACCGTATGTGTTCACAAATGCTTTACACACTGCCTCTGAACTAAGCCTGTCTGCTCGTGCCAAGCTACCAAGGGGGTGAGCAGGGTTATTTCAGGAGTGTACCCTTACCCTGACTAGAAGCAAGGGTCCCTATTTGGACAAAGGTACCTTCCTCTGCCAGCTAGAGACCCCCAGTTCTAACATTGGTGGTCAGCGGTGAGGATTCTGGACTTGCATTCGTGACTCATGTACAGTGATTGGTGAACACTACCTAGTGAGTGCAGACCAAAACGCAACCACATACTTTTGGTAGATATTCTTTTCTGGGACTTTCTATGTTTGCTAAAAACTGCCAAGCTTAATCACCATGGATACAGCAGCATCCAGAGCATCTGTTGATTATGATTGGGGGAGGAGAGTAACTTCCCCAGCGGGTAGCAGGGTTTCTGCCCAAGGTCTGTCCCCAGAGGAGCTGGAGGAGAGAAAAGAGTAGGATGCATGAGATGGAGCTGATCAAGCTCAAGTTAGAGGGGCAGTTGGAATTTGAATTGCAATCTAGAAAGTTGGCCTTAGAAGAGAAAAGAATGGATCAGGAGCATAAGTTGAGAATGAGGGAGCTTGATTTAAAGCTCGAGAGGCTTGAGGCCATGAGTGTCTCAGCCCAGAAAAAAGAAATGTGTGTAGCTCAGGAAGTGAGCTTTGCTGAGTTGGAGATGGAATCCAGCTCAGATGGTGCCAGCAACATTATGTTATCTAGTGCTGAGGGAGTAGTACACACACCCAGAGATGTGGCGCCTGACTTGAAGGAGGGGGTTAATATACACCAGGAGGTTCAAGGATATGAGGTAGCTCTAGTGGTGCGCAGTGTCCCTGAGGTTGATTGGGGAGCTGGCACAGGGGTTCATAGTCCTAGAGGTGGGAGGGACACTCTACTGACTCTAGATGAGAGGTACAGGGAGAGGGGTTCCCCCATGGTTGAAGTCCTGGTGTGTGAGTGTGAAGACCGCCCAGAAGAGTGTGGGTTGAATGACAGACACAGTCAGATACTGCCTTGCCAATCTCAGGAGAGTGGTGTGGAGAACGTGTGCAAGGCACTGGATGGTGAGGTGAAGGATAGTTCGGTTAACCCTTGTAGGGGACTGTGTGATCCAATTGTGGGAGAGCATATTGTAAGTCCCTATTTTCCAGAGCTATGCCAACACCTGTTGGAGTGTGAGTTCTCTGACCCCAGGGAGCTCACAATGGAGGCAGACCTTTTGGTGGATTCCAGAGGGTCTGAAGAGGCATTGGGGAGTGACCCTAAGAGGAGTGGCTCAGGTGTCTTCCAACCCAGAGTGGTGGGAGAGGTTCAGTGTAGCCCAGCTAGGTCCCGTGGTAGTGGGAGGGGTGTAGGGACTCACGTCCTGTCTCAGTGGAGAAGGAGTGAGTGTGGGGCTGCGTATCCCAAGGTGCCCGAAACCCAGTCTCAGAGCCTGGATGGTTCTTTAAGGGAACACCAGGTAGGGAGCCTAGGCTGTCCTGATAGGCCGCCCGTTGAGGAGGATCTCCTAGTGTCTTGAGAACCTGGAGCACCTGTAAATGGAGCTCCAGTGTTTCTGGTGTCTGGCAGTGCCACTCCTAAGTGGAGGGTGCAGAAGTCCAGAGTGAGGGGTGAGAGGGGGAGGGAGTCCCCAGTGGAAGAACCAGTGGGTCAGGGGCCAGCCAGAAGGGCTGAGTCACCAGTGAATGACCATGGTGACACCACTTCTGTCCTGGGGGATCTTCACACACTGTCAGATGGACAGGGGTCGGGAGATCTGCGCCAGGCAGACTGTCACACAACACATGAGAGATGTGTTACCCTCTGGGGGGCATGCGTGCTCCCCAGGAAGTCCTGGTGCGCCAGGCAGATTCTTACACAACTCTAGAGGAGTGTGTTTCCCTTGGGGGGCTTGGTGTACCCTCCCGGAAGTCCTGGGTTGCCAGGCACAGGTCCAGCCTAAGGGTACAGACCCTGGGTTGGAGGGCCAGGTTCAGGGTGTCCCCCCTGACCTGGAGGAAGGGGCAGCTGCTAACAGTGCCCCTAGCAGTTTGTCTTCTGGGGGTACCGCTCCTGATGAGAGGGGGCAGTACTCTGGAAGGGGGTGCAGAGGGAGGGAGTCCTCGCCTCTGACCCCGGTTCAACTGGAGGGTTTAGACCCTAGATTGGAGGGCCAGGTTCAGGGTGTCCTGGATGCCCCGTTGCAGGATAGAACCCCTGAACTGGTGGGCGAACTGTGCAGGACACCTGCCACAGGTGCCCTGGCAATTCTGGAAGGGGTACCGCTCCAGGTTGGAGGGTACAGAGCCCCAAGGAGGAGGACCGGGTGTGGAAAAGCCCACCCCAGTCTCCAGTCCAGCCGCCGGGTACAGGCCCGGGGCTGGTAGGTCAGTGTCAGGATGTCATACCTGACCTGACAGGAGGGAGAGTGGACAAAGGGTGCCAAGCACCTGGGGCTACTGCCCCCCGCTCTCTGACGCCACAGAGGTTTGAGAGCACTGAGAGGCATAAGGCCTGGGTCTCATCCCTGACCACTGTCAGTGGCCACTGTGGCTTGCTGTCTGTCTGTTGGGACACACCTGTGAGCAAGTTAAGGTTAGGTGCTGCACAGGTGGTGTCCACAGGTGAGGAGAAGGGTTCCCCATGGATTAGCTTGGTGGGCCCTGAGAGTATGGACAGAGGGATTCCAATAGGTTCAGATTGGCGTAGAACTGGAGTATGCCCCTGCTGTTGTGGGCCAGGGTCCAGGTTCTGTCGCCCAAAGCAGGGAAACCCATCAAGTTAGTGATTGATCTCCCCTGCATTTTTGGCTGGAAGGGGGTTGTGTTGGACTTGGCCCTTTTTGCAGGGTCATCCCTGAACTTTTTGCCTTCCTTATAGCCTTTTTTCTGACCTGTTGTTGGCTGTTTTATGACTCTGGGCACTTCACCACTGCTGATCAGTGCTAAAGTGCATATGCTCTCTGTTATAAATTATGTATGTATTAGTGACTCCATGATTGGATGATTGGTTTACTTGTCAGTCCCTAGTACAGTGCACTGAGTGTGCCCAGGGCTTGTAAATCCAATGCTGCTGGTGGGCTTGCAGCACTGGTTGTGCCACCCACAGAAGCAGCTTGTAAAATGTGTCTCAGGCCTACCATTGCAGAGCCTGTGTTCAGCCTAGGGCTGCCATGTCGACTTGGTGAGTGCACCCACTTACCAGTCCCTAAACCTTCCCTTTACTGCATGTTGGTCACCCCTAAAGAAGGCCCTAGGGCAGGGTGCATTGTAAGTATAAGGTAGGACATGCCCTGGTGTGTGTGGCATGTCCTAATAGTGAATTACAGCCATTTTCGTTTTCACTATTGCAAGGCTACCTGTTCCCCATAGGCCAGACTGGGCATTTTGATTATTACACCTTATAATCCTAACTGACCCAGGGAACATGGTAGAAAAACGAATTTAGTATGCCTGAACTCAGGATGATAAAATACATCTTTTAGTGAAGTTGGTTTTAACATTCTGTGTTTCAAAAACCACTTTTAGAAAGTAGGTATTTTCTTGCCTAACTATCCAAGCCTGCCTCTGCTAGGTTGTGTATTCCTTGTCTGGGTTTGTGAGTGACAGGGGCTGGGGGACTCCAGGAGACAGGGTGAGTCAGCACAGGGCTGAATAGAGAGATCTGCATCCAGAGTGGAGGGAGGAGTTGCACCTGGGTCTGAATAGGGCTGTGCCTGCCTTCCACAATGCTGGCTCCACCTCCTGCCGGGCGGCTGAGCACTCTGCCCCACATTCTGAAAGGAAAGAAGGAGTCCTGTAAACAAAGTGCTCCAGGACTGACCAGAACTGGTTTTTGACTAGGCAAAGGCCTCTCTGCCTTCAGAGAACAAAGAGAAAAGGTGTATAAAAAGGGGACCCAGACCCCTAGGAAATTAGATCACTTTTGGGAAACAAGAAGAAACCTTTGCTGAGGAGCGGAACCAAGAAGAAACTGAGGAGAAGACTATCCCTAAGCTAGAGGGATCTGCCGGCAGTGGTTGCCTGACTGCCAAAGAAAGGAGAAGGGAACTTTGTGTGTACTTTCATCAACTTGTGAAGGATCTCCAAGGGCTTGATTTCAGAGCTTGCCTCCTGCTGAAGTCTCAGGGACAACAGACTTCACCCACCAGCTCCCCTGTATTCCCTTGCTGGGAATTTGGACCTTCTGACACACTTGCGTGTCTCTGGGAGCTGGAAGCGCGACTCAAGACGAAGAAGCGTGTCGCCGCAGCAGCTGATTCTCGCATCGCCGGAGAAGAGTGTCGACGTCGCAGCAGACGCCGGCGCATCCCCGAAGAAGCGCGCCGCTGACACCATCGCATACTTCGAAGCGCCTCGCAGCATCGGAGAAAAGTGTCGCCGTCGCAGCAGACGCCGTCGCATCCCCGGGGCAGAGCATCGACCTTGCATCAGACGCCGACGCATCGCAACACGAGGCGCCCCGCATCCCAGGAGAAGATCGTCGACCTCGCATCAGACGCCGTCGCATCGCCAGGGAAGTGTGTCGCAGGGCCTGTCGCGGCTCCAAAGATTCATCGAAATCGCCGCACGCCCATCGGGCGTGCACGCATTACCCCTTCGTTGTCGCAACATCAAGAAGACGCCACTTTGTTTCTTTGCACCAGATCTTCAACGCATCACCGTCCTTGCGTGTAAGGGACTACCGCATCACCTTCCCTGCAACACTTTCGTTGCCGTGCGTTACGCATCTTAAGGTACATTGAACTCAAAGTGTCGCATTTCCATTTTAAGAGACTCAAGCTAATTGTACCATCTTTAAAGTACAGTATTGTGGATTATTTTTGTCGTTTATGGTCTTGTGGTAAATCTATATAAAAGATACTTATTTTTATAATACAACCTGTGTGGTGTCCATTTGTAGTGTTGTCACTGGATTACTGTATGTGTTCACAAATGCCTTACACACTGCCTCTGAACTAAGCCTGTCTGCTCGTGCCAAGCTACCAAGGGGGTGAGCAGGGGTTATTTCAGGAGTGTACCCCCTTACCCTGACTAGAAGCAAGGGTCCCTATTTGGACAAAGGTACCTTCCTCTGCCAGCTAGAGACCCCCAGTTCTAACATTGGTGGTCAGCGGTGAGGATTCTGGACTTGCATTTGTGACTCATGTACAGTGATTGGTGAACACTACCTAGTGAGTGCAGACCAAAACGCAACCACATACTTTTGGTAGATATTCTTTTCTGGGACTTTCTATGTTTGCTAAAAACTGCCAAGCTTAATCACCATGGATACAGCAGCATCCAGAGCATCTGTTGATTATGATTGGGGAGGAGAGTAACTTCCCCAGCGGGTAGCAGGGTTTCTGCCCAAGGTCTGTCCCCAGAGGAGCTGGAGGAGAGAAAAGAGTAGGATGCATGAGATGGAGCTGACCAAGCTCAAGTTAGAGGGGCAGTTGGAATTTGAATTGCAATCTAGAAAGTTGGCCTTAGAAGAGAAAAGAATGGATCAGGAGCATGAGTTGAGAATGAGGGAGCTTGATTTAAAGCTCGAGAGGCTTGAGGCCATGAGTGTCTCAGCCCAGAAAAAAGAAATGTGTGTAGCTCAGGAAGTGAGCTTTGCTGAGTTGGAGATGGAATCCAGCTCAGATGGTGCCAGCAACATTATGTTATCTAGTGCTGAGGGAGTAGTACACACACCCAGAGATGTGGCGCCTGACTTGAAGGAGGGGGTTAATATACACCAGGAGGTTCAAGGATATGAGGTAGCTCTAGTGGTGCGCAGTGTCCCTGAGGTTGATTGGGGAGCTGGCACAGGGGTTCATAGTCCTAGAGGTGGGAGGGACACTCTACTGACTCTAGATGAGAGGTACAGGGAGAGGGGTTCCCCCATGGTTGAAGTCCTGGTGTGTGAGTGTGAAGACCGCCCAGAAGAGTGTGGGTTGAATGACAGACACAGTCAGATACTGCCTTGCCAATCTCAGGAGAGTGGTGTGGAGAACGTGTGCAAGGCACTGGATGGTGAGGTGAAGGATAGTTCGGTTAACCCTTGTAGGGGACTGTGTGATCCAATTGTGGGAGAGCATATTGTAAGTCCCTATTTTCCAGAGCTATGCCAACACCTGTTGGAGTGTGAGTTCTCTGACCCCAGGGAGCTCACAATGGAGGCAGACCTTTTGGTGGATTCCAGAGGGTCTGAAGAGGCATTGGGGAGTGACCCTAAGAGGAGTGGCTCAGGTGTCTTCCAACCCAGAGTGGTGGGAGAGGTTCAGTGTAGCCCAGCTAGGTCCCGTGGTAGTGGGAGGGGTGTAGGGACTCACGTCCTGTCTCAGTGGAGAAGGAGTGAGTGTGGGGCTGCGTATCCCAAGGTGCCCGAAACCCAGTCTCAGAGCCTGGATGGTTCTTTAAGGGAACACCAGGTAGGGAGCCTAGGCTGTCCTGATAGGCCGCCCGTTGAGGAGGATCTCCTAGTGTCTTGAGAACCTGGAGCGCCTGTAAATGGAGCTCCAGTGTTTCTGGTGTCTGGCAGTGCCACTCCTAAGTGGAGGGTGCAGAAGTCCAGAGTGAGGGGTGAGAGGGGAGGGAGTCCCCAGTGGAAGAACCAGTGGGTCAGGGGCCAGCCAGAAGGGCTGAGTCACCAGTGAATGACCATGGTGACACCACTTCTGTCCTGGGGGATCTTCACACACTGTCAGATGGACAGGGGTCGGGAGATCTGCGCCAGGCAGACTGTCACACAACACATGAGAGATGTGTTACCCTCTGGGGGGCATGCGTGCTCCCCAGGAAGTCCTGGTGCGCCAGGCAGATTCTTACACAACTCTAGAGGAGTGTGTTTCCCTTGGGGGGCTTGGTGTACCCTCCCGGAAGTCCTGGGTTGCCAGGCACAGGTCCAGCCTAAGGGTACAGACCCTGGGTTGGAGGGCCAGGTTCAGGGTGTCCCCCTGACCTGGAGGAAGGGGCAGCTGCTAACAGTGCCCCTAGCAGTTTGTCTTCTGGGGGTACCGCTCCTGATGAGAGGGGGCAGTACTCTGGAAGGGGGTGCAGAGGGAGGGAGTCCTCGCCTCTGACCCCGGTTCAACTGGAGGGTTTAGACCCTAGATTGGAGGGCCAGGTTCAGGGTGTCCTGGATGCCCCGTTGCAGGATAGAACCCCTGACCTGGTGGGCGAATTGTGCAGGACACCTGCCACAGGTGCCCTGGCAATTCTGGAAGGGGGTACCGCTCCAGGTTGGAGGGTACAGAGCCCCAAGGAGGAGGACCGGGTGTGGAAAAGCCCACCCCAGTCTCCAGTCCAGCCGCCGGGTACAGGCCCGGGGCTGGTAGGTCAGTGTCAGGATGTCATACCTGACCTGACAGGAGGGAGAGTGGACAAAGGGTGCCAAGCACCTGGGGCTACTGCCCCCGCTCTCTGACGCCACAGAGGTTTGAGAGCACTGAGAGGCATAAGGCCTGGGTCTCATCCCTGACCACTGTCAGTGGCCACTGTGGCTTGCTGTCTGTCTGTTGGGACACACCTGTGAGCAAGTTAAGGTTAGGTGCTGCACAGGTGGTGTCCACAGGTGAGGAGAAGGGTTCCCCATGGATTAGCTTGGTGGGCCCTGAGAGTATGGACAGAGGGATTCCAATAGGTTCAGATTGGCGTAGAACTGGAGTATGCCCCTGCTGTTGTGGGCCAGGGTCCAGGTTCTGTCGCCCAAAGCAGGGAAACCCATCAAGTTAGTGATTGATCTCCCCTGCATTTTTGGCTGGAAGGGGGTTGTGTTGGACTTGGCCCTTTTTGCAGGGTCATCCCTGAACTTTTTGCCTTCCTTCTAGCCTTTTTTCTGACCTGTTGTTGGCTGTTTTATGACTCTGGGCACTTCACCACTGCTGATCAGTGCTAAAGTGCATATGCTCTCTGTTATAAATTATGTATGTATTAGTGACTCCATGATTGGATAATTGGTTTACTTGTCAGTCCCTAGTACAGTGCACTGAGTGTGCCCAGGGCTTGTAAATCCAATGCTGCTGGTGGGCTTGCAGCACTGGTTGTGCCACCCACAGAAGCAGCTTGTAAAATGTGTCTCAGGCCTGCCATTGCAGAGCCTGTGTGCAGCCTAGGTCTTCCATGTCGACTTGGTGAGTGCACCCACTTACCAGTCCCTAAACCTTCCCTTTACTGCATGTTGGTCACCCCTAAAGAAGGCCCTAGGGCAGGGTGCATTGTAAGTATAAGGTAGGACATGCCCTGGTGTGTGGGGCATGTCCTAATAGTGAATTACAGCCATTTTCGTTTTTCACTATTGCAAGGCTACCTGTTCCCCATAGGCCAGACTGGGCAGTTTGATTATTACACCTTATAATCCTAACTGACCCAGGGAAAATGGTAGAAAAACGAATTTAGTATGCCTGAACTCAGGATGATAAAATACATCTTTTAGTGAAGTTGGTTTTAACATTCTGTGTTTGAAAATACCACTTTTAGAAAGTAGGTATTTTCTTGCCTAACTATCCAAGCCTGCCTCTGCTAGGTTGTGTATTCCTTGTCTGGGTTTGTGAGTGACAGGGGCTGGAGGACTCCAGGAGACAGGGTGAGTCAGCACAGGGCTGAATAGAGAGATCTGCATCCAGAGTGGAGGGAGGAGTTGCACCTGGGTCTGAATAGGGCTGTGCCTGCCTTCCACAATGCTGGCTCCACCTCCTGCCGGGCGGCTGAGCACTCTGCCCCACATTCTGAAAGGAAAGAAGGAGTCCTGTAAACAAAGTGCTCCAGGACTGACCAGAACTGGTTTTTGACTAGGCAAAGGCCTCTCTGCCTTCAGAGAACAAAGAGAAAAGGTGTATAAAAAGGGGACCCAGACCCCTAGGAAATTAGATCACTTTTGGGAAACAGGAAGAAACCTTTGCTGAGGAGCGAATCAAGAAGAAACTGAGGAGAAGACTATCCCTAAGCTAGAGGGATCTGCCGGCAGTGGTTGCCTGACTGCCAAAGAAAGGAGAAGGGAACTTTGTGTGTACTTTCATCAACTTGTGAAGGATCTCCAAGGGCTTGATTTCAGAGCTTGCCTCCTGCTGACGTCTCAGGGACAACAGACTTCACCCACCAGCTCCCCTGTACTCCCTTGCTGGGAATTTGGACCTTCTGACACACTTGCGTGTCTCTGGGAGCTGAAAGCGCGACTCAGGACGAAGAAGCGTGTCGCCGCAGCCGCTGATTCTCGCATCGCCGGAGAAGAGTGTCGACGTTGCAGCAGACGCCAGCGCATCCCCGAAGAAGCATGCCGCTGACACCCTCGCATCCTTCGAAGCACCTCGCAGCACCGGAGAAAAGTGTCGCCGTCGCAGCAGACGCCGTCGCATCCCCGGGGCAGAGCATCGACCTCGCATCAGACGCCGACGCATCGCAACACGAGGCGCCCCGCATCCCAGGAGAAGATCGTCGACCTCGCATCAGACGCCATCGCATCGCCAGGGAAGCGTGTCGCAGGGCCTGTCGCGGCTCCAAAGATTCATCGAAATCGCCGCACGCCCATCGGGCGTGCACGCATCACCCCTTCGTTGTCGCAACATCAAGAAGACGCCACTTTGTTTCTTTGCACCAGATCTTCAACGCATCACCGTCCTTGCGTGTAAGGGACTACCGCATCACCTTCCCTGCAACACTTTCGTTGCCGTGCGTTACGCATCTTAAGGTACATTGAACTCAAAGTGTCGCATTTCCATTTTAAGAGACTCAAGCTAATTCTACCATCTTTAAAGTACAGTATTGTGGATTCTTTTTGTCGTTTATGGTCTTGTGGTAAATCTATATAAAAGATACTTATTTTTATAATACAACCTGTGTGGTGTCCATTTGTAGTGTTGTCACTGAATTACTGTATGTGTTCACAAATGCTTTACACACTGACTCTGAACTAAGCCTGTCTGCTCGTGCCAAGCTACCAAGGGGGTGAGCAGGGGTTATTTCAGGAGTATACCCCCTTACCCTGACTAGAAGCAAGGGTCCCTATTTGGACAAAGGTACCTACCTCTGCCAACTAGAGACCCCCAGTTCTAACAGAGACTTACACCCAGACTTAAACGTTGGAGCGAGGGGTTGGAGGAGTACAATTTTCAAGTACATTATCTTCCTGGTTCTGCCAACAAAGCAGCAGATTGCTTGTCAAGACTGCCAATTGAGGATTGTGCAGATGCTCAAGACTATGACACTGCTGGTGTTTGCTGGGTTAGGGAGACTGCTATACAGGAACTGGAGTGGGAACAAGCTTTATCTGAAGATGTTTTGATTCCTGTTATAACAAAATTTGTTATCAAAGGGTGGCCTGACAACAAGAAACTTGACTCTGACCCGTTACCTTTCTGGTACATCAGGGATGAGCTTACTCTTTGTCAAGGTCAACTCATGCGTGGTGAGAGAGTGATACCTCCTGATGCCTTAAAACCAAAGCTTGTCAACCTTGCTCATGAGGGACACTTAGGTAGAAATCTCACTAAGGCACGTCTTCGTGAGAGGTATTGGTGGCCCAGGATGGACAGTAATGTGGAGAAAGTGGTTAAGGAGTGCTGTCTGTGCGCTGCCAATGATAAATCCCAGGTCACCAATACTGCTCCTTTATCGCCTGTTGAGGTTCCGCACGAGCCTTGGGTCAAGCTTGGTTTGGATCTTATGGGTCCTTTTGAGCTTTTGGGTCCCTCAGAAAGGTTTGTAATTCTTTTGGTTGATTACTCATCAAAGTGGGTGTCCACTAAATGTGTGAGTTCTGTTAATACTAGAGTGGTTATTGACTTCCTCAGGGATGAATTTGCTAGTGAAGGCATTCCCAGGTTCCTTATTACGGACAATGGAGTGCAGTTCATCTCACAAGAGATCAAAGATTTTCTGAGTGACTTTGGCATCCCCCATCAGAAAACTGTGCTCTATGCACCCCAAGCCAATGGTCTTGCAGAACGAATGAACAGGGTTGTGAAGGCGTGTGTGCAAAGGGAGATTGATATGAAAGTTCCTCTAAAGAGTGTACTAAGAGATACTTGGTGGGCACATCGCACTGCCGTCAATGTGGTGCTGCGGAAGTCTCCCTTTCAGATATTGAGAGGGAGGGTTGCATTATCCAAACTCAATCCTGGCTGGTTACCCCTCATTGATGGTCCTGTTTTGGATAAGGAGGAGATGGGTGCCAGAATCAAGTCCTACCAGGAGAAGTACAAGGAGAGGTTTGATTTTAAGAAATCAGCCAAGGCCACGTCATGGAAGGTTGGTGAGTGGGTACTTATAAAGAGACCACGATGGCATAGAAAGGGTGTCACTGAATTTATGGGTCCTTTTGTCATTACTTCTGTTTATAAGAATGTAGTTACTGTTCATAATGGTGGTAAGTGGAGCATGTCTCGCCTGGTGAAATTCAGAGGCGACAAGTCTTTGTTTCCTTCATGCCCAGATGTTTTGCCTGGCCCAAGTTTTCCAAAGTGCAGTTTTTCTCCGAGTTTTCATTCTCGAGGCCTTTCTCCAAGGTCTCGTTGTCCTCCAAAACGTTATGATGATTATATGTTGCATTGATTTTCGTGTTGTTTTTGAGTTGAAATTATGTCATGTTTTGACTTGCGCATTTCTTTCCTTTTTCTTCTTTTTTTCTTTTTCTTTACCTTTATTTCTTTTTTCTCCTTTCTGTTTTTCCAGTAAGGGGGGTGTGTTGTAATGATTCAAAGTGGTTTCACTGTTCTATCTCCATGGTAGCGCTTGGATCGGGAGTTGCTGCGGGGGAACGGACAAACGAGCAGCTTGTGTCAGTAGCTCGACATTAAAAGAAATAAAAGGCATTGAAACTTAACAGTGTGTGTCCCTTTAACACGGTCCAATGGTACTTATCAGACCATCACCAAGAGCAGAAGTCTTAAAAGCTGGTCCTATACCCCACTGGCGGAAAAGAAGTAATTAGAGGGACGGAGAATAGCATCTAGGTTGCACATAACTCATCTTTGAGCTTCAATACGACCCCTGATGGAACTCGACTCAGCAGAGAGAGAGTGCCACAATGCTATGACTATTTGCAACTCAAAGGCATTTAAGATGGACGTACAATGAATATAAGCTTTGAGAGAGGGTTTAGGGTACACTATTTTCATCTGTTGCCATTTCCTAGTTTTATTGTCTCCGAGTAAGACCTTAGTCTGCACGAGGGACCACCAATTCCACGTAATATAAGTTACTGGATTGTCTTGCGTCCTTTAGGGAACAATGAATTAATTTATACTTGTAAAGTGCAACTACTACCCTCAAGAGTGTCCTGACAGAGATTACTAGATGGATGCTAGCTCACACACACCTTACAGCAGGTTATTCAGGCGTTTGCTAAAAGCTAGACAACGGGGTTGGCCTGGAGACATCAAGCACAATATTCAAGTGTTTTAACATCACGTACGAGAAGACCTGACCTCCCAGTCTTACCAAGGTAATAAGAGAAACTTCTTGAAATCTGGCAGCTGTAAAGCACAAAGGCGAGAAGGAATACTACCTGAAATGTTGCTGCAAACAAATTCAAAAACAAGGGCGAAAAGAAAAATACTACCTGAAATGGTGCTGCAAAAAATGCGAAAACAAGGGGGAGAAGAAACATACTACATGTAATGTTGCTGCACAAAATGCAAAAACAAGGGTGAGAAGAAACATACTACCTGAAATGGTGCTGCACAAAATGCGAAAACAAGGGGGGAAGAAGAAACATACTACATGAAAAGTTGCTGCACAAAATGCAAAAACAAAGGCGAGAAGAAACATACTACATGAAATGTTGCTGCACAAAATGCAAAAACACGGGCGAGAAGCAACATACTACGTGAAATGTTGCTGACAAAATGCAACAAGCATTTGCAATGCAATAGGTCTCGCATTTATGAAAGTTTGAGCTATTGGCGTTGTAAATGACAATGCCTTACACCTATGTGTTTTGGTTTGGAGTGGAGTGGAATTATGTGTGTTGGATTTGAATTGTTAGTTGTGGAATTGAGTGTGATGGAATTGTGTTGTGAGTAGTGGATTTGTGTAGTGGAATTATGTGGCATGGTGAATAGATAGGGGTGAGAGCTGCACAGAATAGTTAGAAAGGAAGATAGAGAGGGATAGGTAGTTTGCGCATGAAGTGGTGAATGAACTGCAGATGGAGGCGCAGAAAGAGTGTAAGAAAGAAATAAAGAGGTGGAGAGCAGGCCACAGACGCATAAAGAGGGAGCGCCTGTGAATGCAGTAGACACCAGAAGAAGAGGAGGAGAGGGCGGGTTTGAAGGAGGTAAACCTTGAAAAGGCACAGGAAAGAAGCTGTGCTCGAAGACCTGAAGTGAACCACATGAGAGGTGGAAAGTGTGTGTGAGAGAGCGAGAGAAGGTGTAAGATATGGTACGAGAGAGAGGGGCGAGTGGGAAGAGCACCTGGGGGAGTGGGGGGTGGTAGAGGTGGACCAGTGCATAGCGTGAGGAGGAACAGGAAGGTAACAGTTCATAGAAGCCAAAAGTGTGAAACATTTAAAAGACTGTTGTGAATTTCACACCAACAGCTAACCAATTACCGAAATATGTAATTATTCAGGGCAACCTTGTGAAAAGTTTGCTTCACACACCTGTCTGCAGAACGTGTGCTTTAAAGGTAGTACGATGTTTGAGAGCTAAGATTGAGAAAGCAAGTGATTACTGGTGGGCACAGTTGGCACCAACCCCGGCACCCCTCTCGCCTGCTATGGGAAGCTGCAGTGAGCT
Organism: Calotriton arnoldi; assembly: GCA_963921515.1. NCBI lineage: Eukaryota > Metazoa > Chordata > Amphibia > Caudata > Salamandridae > Calotriton > Calotriton arnoldi. Next base: position 2,285,004 of record CAWUFW010001370.1, read on the forward strand.
GTCTGGGAAGGAGCAAAGAAACATGGACTAGCAAATGCCTGGGAGGAGTTTCACACAGCTAGAAAATGGCTTATTTCTTTATAGCACTTCAAGCTGGCAGCCCAGCATGTCCCTAAACACTGGCACTTAACCACAACCCGTACCTCTCCTGCGGCAGCTTAGTGCCCTAAAGTGTCCCTAAAGGTCACAAATGAGCGCTCTCTAAAGCTCCAGAAACAATCAAAGAACACTGGATGGTGTCCGGAAGTACACTTGAAAATGCGCAAGCCACATTAATCCCTTTATATCTTTGACTACGGCGCAGGGCAGTCTTTTAGGAAGCAGCAAGAAAGTTCTAGTTCGGAGCAGTGCCAACTGTGCCCTTTTAATTAAAAAAAAATATTTTTAAAAAAAAAAAAAAAGATACTTAGCTTCCTAGAGAGAGCTTCGTGTTGATGTACTCATGCTATGCTTTAGTAAACGTGAGGAGAAATAGGCATTTTCTAAGATCGTTTCCTTGTAATATAAAAAATATATTTACCATGTTGAAAATCTCATTGGATTGTCACAGCCATCCGATCCGAATTTCATTTTGTTTGGCCATACTGACCTCTTAAAAAAAAAGAAATCTCTAATGCTCAACCAAAGTTATCTTCATCCCGATTTGAAGACGTCCTTTTAATTATTCTACGCGCTGCCTAAACAGAACATAGTGTGTACTCCCTGTTCCAAACATTATTTTTAAGGGGGGGGCACATAACATTAGGCGAGTGCCCTACATTAACCCTTTTGGCCACTTCTCAAGTGCAGGAAACTGATGTGGTACTGTTGTGGGCTTGTGCCTTTTACCCTGACAGAACGATTGTTCAGATGTATTATTATTTCAGAGAATCAAAGCCATAATTTGGGCACTGTTCCGCCTTTTGTATATAATGCCTGACACTTTCCTTTCCACCAACGTGTTGCATAAAAAATACTCAGGCAATGCTGCGAATGTCCATTACTGTGCAATATGCCTCGTAAAAGCACACTACTTTTCTCTCAAAGTATCGTAACACCTGCACACCTCTTTCAACAAACCGATTGCTGGCACCAGAAAACCACGTATTTATTTTTTTTTATTGCATATTTATATAGCGCGAACTGGACCCGAAGGTATTGGAGCGCTTTACATGAGCACCGTATTTACATTACACATTCAGGCACGGGGAGATTAAGTGATTTGCCCAGAATCACAGGATGTGGATGCAACCCCGACTTTAAGCCATGGTAGCCGGGTGGGGATGCGCACTGCGCACATGCTCCGCAAAAAAAACAATTAAGAAAATTGAAACAAACTCACCGCCGGATGTCCCAGCGTGGCCACAGTCCTGCCGCAGGTATGTGTGCCCGTGAGCTATCTCTGTTGCTGTGGCTTGCACGCTTGTCTCTTGGCACAAGACGCCGTACGCGTGCACATCTCCTGTCCGGGTGTGCACATCTCCTGGGCCGCGAGATGCCTGTGAGGAGCGGGCGCCATCAGAAAGCACAGTCCCGCTAGTGGTGCACACACAAGCCCGCGAGTGGTGCGCGCGCTACAAGGCCGCGAAATCCCTGCGAGGAGCATGCGCCATGAAAAGAGCCGGCCTCTGTGTTTCTGTTTCCCGCCCACTGTGCGATAGGAGGAGCCACAGAAAGTGCTGGAAGTCTGCGCTACTCCTGGGTGACAGCAAACGGGGAGCCCAGAGAGGAACTCCGGCAGCACCCGGTGCGAGGCGGGACTGGCCTGCCCCGCTGCCACCTCAGCCGCCCGTCAGTCTCACTTGGAAGGAGGCAGCAGCGGGCAAGGGTGGACACTGACGGGAGCAGGAGCGGAGGGCCGGCTGAAAGTTAGCACTGGAGGAGCCTGGGAGAGGAGGAAGGGACCGACGCTTGAGGAACATGCTTCTGCTCCGGGGTAGCCAGGAAGCCGGCCGGGGCTCCTGCTTGGTGCTGGGCGTGCTGCCTCTGCACTCCGTGCTGGCTGACACCCTAGGTGAGTCCGTCCATGGTCTCATGACAGTGGGGGTGCAGTACGAGTAGTGCCGCTGGAGCAAAGTGCGATAGAGCGCGCAGTGCTGTAAAGCGCCTACTGGGAATACAGTGCTAAGGGGCGCTGGAGGAGGGGAGTATGCACACGCGCTGTTGTAAGTGCAGTGCATTACGTGCCGGATGCAAGGGGGTAGAGTGAATGCACCCTGTGCAGCATGTGTGCAGCATGTGTCTGCCCCAGACGCGCTTAGAAGGAACGCGGACATCGGGAGGAGGGCGAGAACTCGACGTCAACACATGACGGGAGAGAAAGCGAAAGCGGGCCATGGGAGCATTCTGCTTAAACGCCGCGATGCAGTGCATTACGTGCCGGGTGCAAGGGGGTAGAGTGAATGCACCCTGTGTGCAGCATGTGTCTGCCCCAGACGCGCTTAGAAGGAAAGCGGACATCGGGAGGAGGGCGAGAACTGGACGTCAACACATGACGGGAGAGAAAGCGAAAGCGGGCCATGCGCGCATTCTGCTTAAACGCACGACCTGTACGCGTGCACATCTCATGTCCTTGGAGTTGTGCTAACGCCGCCGTACGCGTGCACAACTGCAGTCCTTTGTGCGCGTGCACATGTCCTGTCCCGCTTCCGACCAAAAGTCGGCAACAATAGATCTCGCATAGCGAGCAGCGCTTTGCGCTGCATCGCTAGGCGAGACCTAAAAACCGCGGCCTCCGTTTTATTGGGGTTAAGTAAGCGTCAGTGAGTTAGCTTGCTCAGCAGACCGAAGACAACTGCTAGCCTTACATAATTGTGCCTAGTGGACTTTTGACTCTATTGCTCTCATGCCAGAGGACTGACTAACAAATTTTTCCACCGGCAACATTTTCTCTGCTAATGTTATTTCCGATTGATACCCTTGATATATGGCTGCACAGGGCGGCGGTCAGCAGTGTTTTGCAAGAGGTGCCTTGCTAAGTAACATTAGATTAAGTGCTGTCCTTTGCACCTCATTATAAAAAAGCATGTGTTTAGGTAATCTTTTTACTTGTTCTCGGTTTTTAACATATGTATTTTCATCACGTAATCAATATTTATTTTGTCTTTCTTAAAAAACAAAGTTGCAAGTTGTACTTTTCCATGTTTATTTACCCAGGAAATGCACAATTCCCCCGCATATATCGAGGTAAAACTAACAGAAGGTGACAAAGGCTGTTGCAACAGCTATGAAAGGGTGGATGGGAAACTCACAGGGTACACGCCCCTCTTTTGTAGTGCTTGCAGAATGTAGGGGGATTGGTCCTTGGTTTGTCCCCCCCCCCTTCTTAGAGGTCAAATCACAGCAGATGAGTCTGGATACATGTGTTGACTGTTTCCCTTACTCACCTAGGATTGCCACGGTGCTGGTAATATCACTCCTGTGCACACTGACCACTGTAAAATGTCTTCCCACAACATTCCTTCCACTGCCATCAACGCCTTGAGAGCTCCGAAATCAATGTCTCTTTTTCAACTAATCTGGAATAGGTCATAACAATTTGCTTAAATGCCTAGACAAGGGGGCACATTACGATGACGGGCGGACTTTGTCCGCCCGCCACCGTAGCGGTGAATGGGACCGTCTGCCATAGGAGCGGCGGTCCCGCCGCGAGTATTAGGATGCCACGGTGGCGGTGTCATCCCCTATTCCCAACATTGTGGCGGGCGGTGTTCACCGCACCGCCCGCCACAATGCTGGGAATGCACGTCGTGCATTGGCATGCACAAGGTGACAGGCACCGCGCAGTGCCTGCCACCGTGTCCATGCCAATGCAGGGGGGTACCATATTTACCCCCCATGTGCACCCCCCACCCCCCCAACACTCTGGGGGCCTGCAACGGGCCCCCAATGGCGAAGACCGTATGCCTTTCCATGGCAGCGTTGCCGCCATGGAAAGGCTGCTCTCCGCACCCATACTAATATGGATGGCGGTGTCTTGCAGACACCGCCACCATATTACCGCCCTTTTCCGCCCGGTCACCTGTGTGACCGGCGGAAAACCGGCGGACGGTCTTTCCGTCCGCCGGGCTCCCCCCCGCCATCGTAATGTGGCGGGGGGGAAATGGCATGCGGGCGGAGGGGAATGGCAGGCGGATCGCGATCCGCCAGTCATCGTAATGACCCCCAAGGTTTTTAGGTGGATAATGAAGGGGGTATTGAAGCGGTTCCCAGATACAATTAAAGTATTGAATGTGGGTTTAGAAGAAAATGCCTAAAAAGGACAGGGAGTGGTCCACCACAATTGTTGAAATGGTTGACAATATCGAGAGATATGGCTCGTTAGTATACTCTACTCAAGGTGCATTACGTGTTAGGAAGCTCTTGAATAAGGTGACGAGTACTCAAGTGACACCGAATGTTGCTGAAAGCAGAGGCCTCGAACGGAGAGGCCTGGTGACATCTCCAAGGGTGTAACCTACACTCTGAGACCTACACTGGCATCCTAGAGGATTAAAAAACAAATCCCTGGTGCTAGTATTGTACTCCCAAAAACGATGAACCTGCCGGTCATCTGCAGTGTAGTCTTCAACAGCTGCCAGACTTACCATACATGAAGGATCTCATCTAACCCAAGGGAGTCAAGATTACTCAAGTGCTTAAAATCCCTGCCTCACAGTATATAAAGAATGCAAACAAGTGTCCAGTGCTCTTGGGTATCTGCAAGATCCACGTCGTCCATTTGGTTTTTCCATAAATACAACATGGTTTCTCTTTAGACTAACATTCATTTAACATACTTGCGCAGCACGTGCTAATTTTGTGTTACAATACATTAAAAATATGCAAATCTGAATACGTCCATTATATCCTACATATTCTCTTTGGAGGATCATGGCCAGGAGCTACACTTTTATAAACACTGCCTCTCATGGTTTTAACACAGAGCCTAGCTTCATAAAGATAGCATTTTATTTTACTCATATTTCCTCTCTCAAAATGGCGCTTGGCTGACACCAAACTTGAAGCCTTCTCAGAAGCTGTACGCATTACTTGGGAGGCGTGCATACACACCAGCCAGGAACGATGTGAGATAGAAAGGCCACCGAGTTATGAATGTAGCCTTTATGGAAGAGTGTAAACTCATTTAGGATTTACAATCCTCGAATACACTTTCTGCCCCTAGAATTGTACAGATTATGTTTGCAATTTAAGAAATAGTTGATGAGTTGTAAAGAAATACATAGGTGACCGCATGAGAATGTGTGATCCAAATAATATTTGCTGTTTAAATAGTAGCATTGTTGCTTAATCCCTTCCAGTTGGCTTCCTACCAACAAACAGCAGGGAGGGATCCTTGGACTTTGTTTTGTTGAGAAATTATTATGTACTTAGGTACATTTACAATATGAAGCAAATTTAACCTATGCACAGCCGCATGACCAGCAAGGACACAGTCACTCAGCAGCTCGATTCCACTGAGGGACACAATAATACCCCCCCCCCCCCCCCAAGAGATGGCAACAAGCCCAGTGAGACCATCTTATCATGAGGGAGAAGATTCTTAATAACTGTCAAAATCAGCTGTTGCATCAGTACCTGGTGGACTCTGATCTGACCTCTCCCCAAGAATTGGGAAAGAAGGCAGACAAATGGGTCAGAACCAGGGTGAGGCAGAAGGTACAGAACCAAGGTGGTGACCCTAAGCACCAATGTGAGAAGTTGGCCTGGTACTTAGTATACAGTAAGTTCTACTGAACTTAGAGTTGTGTGTTAAGGGCTAGCACACCCTTTCTACAACTCAAGAGAGTTTAGTAGGCCACACTAGAGTAGGTAGTGCATACACCACACCTCACTAGTAATGTCTTCACTACCAGGAACCAGTGGGCTCCTGCCATCCAAATATGACAACCTCCCATTCTTGGAATTGAGAGAGTTGTGCAAGATTAGGAAGTTGAAGACAGGCAAAAGTGCCAACACCCAACGTCTCATGGAGATGCTCCTGCTAGATGATCTCAGAAGACCTATAGGGTCTGCAAGGGTAGGCAGAGAGGGTGGGGCAGAAGATGAGGAAGGGGCCAGGGGTGAAATCACCCAGGACCCCCCCTCTGAAATTGGCCAGGAAGGTGACAATGACCTTGACCTGGAAAACCCAGCTATTCCTGTGGAGGAAGAGGAGGATCAGGATGACCTCCCCTTTGTCCCACCAGGAAGAGTTGAGAGTGTGCCTAGAAGGCCCAGATCTCCTTCTCAGGAGTCTGACCATTCTGACACCTCAATAGGGACCTCTGTTTCCTCTCATAGGAGGGAATCCTCTCATGAAAGGAAAGAGAGACTGCTCAAGTATGGAGAAGCTCAGTTGAGACTCAGAAGAGAGCAGTTGGCTATAGACAGGGAGTCCCTAGAGCTTAAAAGGCAAAGAAAAAAGATGGGACTAGAGTCCCATGGTGGCAGCAACTTCCCTAGTGGTAGGGAAAGGTCTTATGACCATAGAAACCTGAGCAAGATTGTCCCTCCCTACCAGAGTGGGGATGACATCCACAAATGGATAACTGCACTGGAGAGGGCCTGTAAAGTACAGAGGGTCCCTCAGGAGCAGTGGGCAGCAATCTTGTGGCTCTCCTTTGCAGACAAAGGTAGAGATAAGCTCCTCACTATTAGAGAAGAGGATGCTGACAATTACAAAGTCTTGAAGAGTGCTCTGATTGATGGGTTTGGCCTAACAACTGAACAATACAGGTTAAAGTTCAGAGATACCCAAAAACACAGACTCAAGACTGGGTGGACTTTGTGGATTGTTCTGCTAAGGCTCTGGAAGGTTGGTTGATGGGCAGTAAGGTATGTGACTTCACAGGATTGTACAATCTTATCATGAGGGAGCAGATTCTTAATAACTGTCAAAATCAGCTGTTGCATCAGTACCTGGTGGACTCTGATCTGACCTCTCCCCAAGAATTGGGAAAGAAGGCAGACAAATGGGTCAGAACCAGGGTGAGGCAGAAGGTACAGAACCAAGGTGGTGACCCTAAGAAGCAAGATTCTAAAAACTCTGATAAGGGTGGGGAGAAGGGTAAAGACCAGAAGTCTTCACAAGGCCCCAAAAATCTTCTTCAGGTGGGGATTCACAGTCTAACAAGGGAAAAGGCCAAAAGAAACCATGGTGCAAAGTCTGTAAGCAAAAGACACACTGGACCAGTGATTGCACCAAGTCCAAAGACTCTATTCCAGCCCCCACCAATGCCCCTAAGGCACCTGTTCCCCCTAGTGCAGTTACAATTGGTGGTGGGAGTACACAGGCCAAGGGTTTAGTAGGGTTGACCCTGGGTAATGAGATGAGCTCTGGCCTAGTCAGAGAACTCACTCAGGCTGTCCTAGTCTGTGATGGAGGCATGGATGTGACCTCCTCTAAGAGTCCCAGTAATCTGGGAAAGTACAGGCAACAGCCATTAATAAATGAAAAAAAGAGGCTTTGGCATTTAGGGACACAGGAGCAAGTGTCACCATGCTGACACAAGATCTTGTGGATCCTGGGCAGATTATACTTGGTGAAATGTACCAAGTGACCAATGCTAGCAATGTCAGAACAGACCATACTCTGGCAGTTGTTAACTTCTCCTGGGGAGGGGTAACTGGCCTTAAGAAGGTTGTGGTAAGTGCAGACCTACCAGTTGAATGCTTGCTTGGCAATGATCTAGAAACTTCAGCTTGGGCAGAAGTGGAGCTCAGGACCCATGCAGAAATGCTGGGCATCCCTGCAGATGTGTTTGCTGTGACCAGGTCACAGAGCAAAATGCCTAACACTGAACAGGCCTTGGATTCTGGAACAATGGACCAAGTGCCATCCAAGAGGAGTAGTAGTAGGGTAAAGGCAGTGCCTTCCCCCTTGGCTCAGAAGGAAGATCAGTCTCTTCAGGGAGATGATCTCAGTCCTGAGGAAGGAACTGTCCCAGAGGAGCTTGAGCCTGTTCAGGTTGAGTTCTTAGGGACAGGGGGCCATTCCAGGGCAGATCTGAGCCAGGAGCAGCAGAGCTGCTCCTCTCTTGAACCCCTCAGACAGCAAGCTGCTGCTGAGGCTGCTGGGAATGCTAGTGGTCCCCATAAAGTGTATTGGGATGATGGACTCTTGTACTCAGAGTGTAGAGACCCCAAGCCTGGTGCCACCAGGAGGTTGGTTATACCTCTGAAGTTCAGGGGCTTCCTATTGACCCTAGCCCATGACATTCCTTTAGCAGGTCACCTGGGCCAGAACAAGACTTGGGACAGAATTGTCCCTCACTTTCACTGGCCCCACATGTCTGAAGACACCAAGGAGTTTTGTCGCTCCTGTGTAACCTGCCAGGCCAGTGGCAAGGCAGGTGGCACTACAAAGGCCCCCCTGATACCACTACCTGTGGTGGGGGTTCCCTTTGAAAGGGTGGGGATTCACATTGTTGGTCCCATGGATCCCCAAACAGCATCTGGGCACAGGTTTATCCTGGTGGCGGTGGACCATGCCACCAGGTACCCAGAGGCTATACCCCTTAGGACCACTACAGCACCTGTGGTGGCAAGAGCCCTCCTGGGAATTTTCTCAAGAGTGGGCTTCCCTAAGGAGGTTGTATCAGACAGGGGGGCAAACTTTATGTCTGGATACTTGAAGGCAATGTGGAAGGAGTGTGGAGTGACTTACAAGTTCACCACACCCTATCACCCACAATGCAATGGTTTAGTTGAGAGATTCAACAAAACCTTGAAGGGCATGATTAAAGGGCTCCCAGAGAAGCTTAGGCGAAGATGGGACATACTCTTGCCCTGCCTTTTATTTGCATACAGGGAGGTGCCTCAGAAGGGGGTTGGCTACAGCCCTTTTGAACTTTTGTTTGGTCACCTTGTCAGGGGTCCATTGTGCCTGGTGAAGGAAGGATGGGAGTTACCTCTCAAGCCCCCAAAGCAGGACATAGTGGACTATGTACTTGGTCTCCGCTCCAGGATGGCTGAGTACATGAAAAAGGCAACTAAAAACCTTGAGGCTAGCCAGGAACTCCAAAAAGCCTGGCATGACCAAAGGCTGTACTGACTGTTTACCAGCCAGGACAGAAGGTATGGGTGTTGGAGCCAGTGGCCCCAGCAGCTCTCCAAGACAAATGGAGTGGACCCCATACCATTGTTAACAGAAGGGTGAGGTTACCTATTTAGTAGACCTAGGAACACCCAGGAGTCCCCACAGGGTTCTCCATGTCAACAGATTGAAACCATATGTGGACAGGGCAGACATGGGCTTGCTCATGGCTACTGATGAGGGACAGGAGGAAGAGAGTGACCCACTCCCTGACCTGCTCTCACAGAACCCTGATGATGGGTCAGTGGATGGTGTAGCCTTGGCAGGCAGCCTCACTGCTCAGCAGCAAACTGATTGCAGACAAGTGCTCAATCAGTACAGACATATGTTCTCTCTGACTCCAAGTCAGACCACCTGGTGCACTCATGAAGTGGACACTGGGGACAGTCTGCCTATTAAAAATAAGATTTATAGGCAACCTGACCATGTCAGGGACTGTATCAGGACAGAAGTCCAGAAAATGTTGGATTTGGGAGTTATTGAACCCTCAGATAGCCCTTGGGCTAGTCCAGTGGTCCTTGTGCCAAAACCTCACACCAGTGGTGGGAAAAGAGAGATGAGGTTTTGTGTGGACTACAGGGGTCTCAATGCAGTCACTAGGACTGATGCCCATCCAATACCTAGGGCAGATGAGCTAATAGACACTTTGGCCTCAGCCAAGTATCTAAGCACATTTGACCTGGCTACTGGCAGATCAGACTAGCTGATGATGCAAAGCCAAAAACAGCATTCTCAACCCCTAGTGGGCATTATCAATTTGTGGTAATGCCCTTTGGTTTGAAGAATGCACCTGCCACTTTTCAGAGGTTGGTGAATACAGTCCTTACAGGTCTGGAAGTCTATAGTGCAGCCTATCTAGATGATATTGCTGTCTTTAGCTCCACCTGGGAGGATCACCTGGTCCACCTCAGAAATGTTTTGGAGGCTCTGCATAAGGCAGGCCTCACTATCAAGGCCACCAAATGCCAGATAGGGCAGAGTCAGGTTGTGTACCTGGGCCACCTTGTAGGTGGAGGCCAGGTTCAACCACTGCAGAGCAAAATCCAGACCATAATGGACTGGGTTGCTCCAACTACCCAGACTCAGGTGAGAGCCTTCTTAGGCCTGACTGGGTACTATAGGAGATTTGTCAAGGGGTATGGATCAATAGTGACACCCCTGAATGACTTAACTTCCAAGAAAATGCCCAAAAAGGTTCAGTGGACAGCTAACTGTCAAAAGGCATTTGATGACCTGAAGCAGGCCATGTGCACTGCTCCCATTCTACAGAGTCCTGATTACTCCAAGAAGTTCATTGTCCAAACAGATGCATCTGAATTGGGGGTAGGGGCTGTACTGTCACAATTGAATGATGAAGGTCAGGATCAGCCAGTAGGTTTTATTAGCAGAAGGCTGACCCCTAGAGAGAAACGTTGGTCAGCCATTGAGAGGGAGGCCTTTGCTGTGGTCTGGGCTCTGAAGAAGTTGAGGCCATACTTGTTTGGTACTCACTTCCTTGTTCAAACAGACCATAAGCTCCTCTTATGGCTAAAACAAATGAAGGGTGAAAACCCCAAACTGCTTAGGTGGTCCATTTCCCTACAGGGGATGGACTTTACAGTGGAACACAGACCTGGGAGTAACCATGTCAATGCAGATGGACTCTCTAGGTATTTCCACTTAGAACATGAACACTCAACTGGACAAGGTTAGTTTAATGTCCCTACGTTTGGGGGGGGGGTTGTGTAGGAGAGTAGGATCTGCTTCACATGGGTATCCCCACTTTTTGCTGATGCTTCACTGTTTTTCGACTTTAGTCTGGCTGGGGCCCTGCTAATCAGAACCCCAGCCTAGCTGCTTCCTCTCTAAAATGGTTTCCATGTACCTTAGGTACATCTTTGATTGGAATCTGGAGTGCCCTTATAAGTCCCTAGTATATGGTATACTATGTACCCTGGGCATAGGTACCCCAGAGGCCTGCCAGGGGCTGAAGCATGTATTATGCCACCCCTGGAAGGCCAGCCAAAATGACACCACAGGTCTGCTACTGCAGCCTGGGTAAGGTGGTGCATGCACTCCTTACTGTGATATAGGCTACCTATATCACTACAATTGCACACACATATCAACCTATAAGTCACTCCTATGGCAGGCCTTAACAATCCTGAAGGCAGAGTGCTTGGTTTTTATGTGAGAGGGTGCCCTACATGAGCAGAGCCCCTCTGCAGCGTTCGGAGTCCCTCCTCTGATGCTGTTTGTGGTACAGCCTGACCATATACTCTTAAGTGCATTATATCCTCGCGGTACAATGCTAACTTTGGACTGGCTGCACCAAAACATGTCGTGTTTGGTGTCAAACATCTTGGAATACTACCCCCCGCCAATCCTGGCGGCGGGGGTAGCATTCCACCCTTCTAGAGGGAGAGACATGTACACACCGGGCTACCCGGTAACTTCTTTCCAGAGCCCTGGCATCACAAAATGGATGCCGCTGCCACAGACACGGGTCTGGCCTCCTGCTGCTGACTGAAACTCCGGCAGGGGAGGCCTGGACAATAGGTTTCCTGTCGAAGGGAGGTGTAACCACCTCCCCAGACAGGATAGTGTGTATTGGGGCTGGGCGGGAGCACCCTCTGGTGCTTTGAAGTCCTGCACTGGGGGCACATTTGGTGTCCCTGTGCATATGCCAGTTCAAACCGGTTGCAGGGGCTACCTGCCCCTGCTCTGGCGCGAAACTGGACAAAGGGAATGGGTGTAACCACCCCTCTTCCCTGACCCTCCCATAGGTGGGTCCCCAGAGTATGTCCAACCCCATAACTTTGTATAAGTATGGGACCCCAGTCCTTAGGACTTTAGATTACCCTGGACGAAACTCTGACACTGAATCCTGGACCTTCAACGCTCTACTTGAAGATCAGAGGACTGAAGAATCTCCCTTGGGGTCAAGGAGTGACTCCCCTGCTTGGCAGGCACCTAAGAAGCAATTGTCCGGTCTGCATCGCTGAAGCTCCCGCCAGACGCCGAAGTCTTTGCAACACCAGAGGTGGATTTCCAGACTTCCCCGAGGCTGCCCTGAGTCCCCAGCGAAGCTGAGGCCCATAGCTGTCGTGGGTAACGTGGAACCGTGATCCCTGGACACCGAGAACTTTTGCATGTGCATCCTCTTCCTGGTCTTCCACGAAGTTGTGCTTTGGGCTCCGAGTAGCCCCCGCCTCCAGCACCGACTGCACCGAAGATCACTGGCCTCCACTCCATGAGTGTCCTGTGAGCCAGCTCCAAGTGCGTCCACTCGAGGCTCCTTCGCGGTCGCTAGTCCGTTGGCTAGTGGGCCCTCCCAAAGGCAACTCTTCTTCTGCTTGGGCTTTCCTGGTTGCTCCAGACGTGCCCTGACTTACCCTCGCTGGGTGAGTCCCCCAGACCTTGCTGGTCTGCATCAACGTCCTTTCTTTGTTTCCACGTGACTTGACGTTGCCAAGGCTTGTTGGGTCCAATACGGTCGCCGACCCCCTAGCAATCGACAGATGTCGTGAGACAGCTCGAATCCAGCTCCTGGTCGTCGTCGACGCCTCCTGGACCTCGTGGCTGAAGAGTCAAGACGACCGTCAACCTACCTGAAGCACCCGACATCGGTGGGCATCTGCTCATCGCCTTCCTGGTCACTGGCTAGTGACCCAGACTCTGTCCCCTCTGCTTTCAGATTCTTCAGATCTTCGATCCACCCTTGGATCCACCCGAACACTTTCGACTTGGTCTCCAGCAGCACTTTGCAGCAGATCGCTATTGAAAACGACGACGAAACCCGACCCCGAAAGACACCTATGCACCCGGCTTCCCTGGGTGAGGTAACTCGAGTACTCCGGTGCTCCCGTGGGTATTGACTCTAGAACAACCTAGTTCTAAAGGGGTTTGCTCCAAGTCCTCCTCTAAGTGTCCTTTTTCTTTAAAACTCCAACCGCGACATTCCCCATAGAAGTCAACGGCGGCTCGGGGCTGTGTTCTCACACTGCACGCGTCCCCCGTGGGTCCCCTGTGTCACTACCTTGGGTGGTTTCTTGAGGGCCAAGCACTTCTACAGGCTCTAGACCTTGTGTCTAGCTCAATCGTGGTTCTTATACCACTTTATTGGTATATGGTTTGGTACGCCCCTAGGGCTCAAACGTGTATTTGTGCTATTACTGTTGATATTCGACTTGTAACTTATGTACTTCGAACTCTAGCCTCATAAAGAGACTAGAGGGGTGTGTTTAAGACTAAATACATATATTTTAAATATATACCTGGTGTGGTCCTCTTTCATTTGGTCACTCAAGAGATTATAGACTGGTAAAACAAGCTGCTTTACATTCCTTCAAGACTTAGCCTTCAGGCTGCTCTCCATAGCTACCACTAGGATAGCTTTCAATAAAGGTTGTCTTTAACCTATCTCCAATAATGGTTGTTTGGACTGGTGCAAGGTGCCCACTATAATTAGTGGACAGCATATACCAGGCCAACTTCTCACAGGCTTGTCAAGTGAAAGGCCCATCCACCCCTGTTGGCCTGCGGACGCTCGTGATAAAGAGACATTGCTATGAATCTAGCCTCAGTTCATACCCACTGCATGCTGATTCCACCGTGCCAAAAGTAATGCATAAAAACAAGGGCCACTCTGTGAAGCTAGGGACTTTTCCCTTCTAGCTAATGTAGCAGTCGAAGTAGGTAAATGGGTGGAAGAAAGCATGCATAATTTTCACAGAGCACTCAAGGCAGGAACCTGCAAGCAGCTGTAGGGTTCTGATAGGTAGGAGAACAAAGAAAAGGGACAGCAGGTGGTCTATCCAAAGGCAGCGTTCATGCGGCCTGAGCTTGCAGGACCTCCAAAGGGTCCCAAAGTAGGCTGAATGCCACTGGGCCGCCAGGGTGTGGGATTTGGATCAATTAGTCTAGTACATCAGGCGGCCTTCCCAATACTCATGGAGAGAGTAGGAGCACTAAGTGACAGAGAGGTGAGCAGCAGCCTCCCCGCCTGTAATTATGTTAAAGTTTTTTGTGAGGCTGGTGGGTTGGCAGAAAGAGAGTGCTGGGTTACAGGCCTCTTGCAATTATGACTTGAAGTTCACAGATCAACTAGGCTGCAATGAGAGGTGGTCGAGAAACAGACCCTTGTCAATAGTTGTCATAGGCTCATATGGTTCCTGTGGTCACCAGATCAACAGCGAGTGGGGTCCGAGGAGTAAGCCCCGCCCAACTTTAATAAAAGGGTTATAAAATACAGAGGGAGAGGGCCGAGCGACAACACCCACCTGCCGCAACTCCTACACCCACCTTCCCTATTTCCGGCTAAAACAGAACCTTCCTGATTTTATTAACAGGTCAGGGTTCTAACTGCTGAAGAGAAGGGATTGGGTGAAAGAAGCTTGTAGTGCACAGGGGGTGGGAACAACCAGGTGATTGATTACAAAGGATTGGTGTGAATAGGAGCATCAGGAATTGTGTCATGGATGATTTTGTGTATGCAGGTTGCTTGGTTTGAGAGCCAAAGGAAAGTTCATTGCCAGATGCGGTGGTTTGCATTGGTGATTGATGACACGAATAATGATGTGTCAAACAGTTCAAGCAAAGCTGGGTAGTGAGGAAGAGCCTGCTGGTAGTCAGGAGAGGAAGAGGGTGAGAGAGCAGTAGCAAAATGGAGATGTGTCTCAGAAGGAAGGGTGGAACTGGGTGGGGCATGGTGATGGGCACCTACAACCACTCCTACTATTAACAAATAAAAACAGCGAGTCATCAAGGAAGTGGACACAGACAGGATGAAAAGCACAAAAGCACAAATAATGGTGGGTCACCTGCAGTGCTTAAATTGCAAAGGACTCCGAACCCTGCGGCCTGTGAAATTAAATGTTGGCAGGTTGATTACCAAGGCTATGTAGTCTTAAAACCACCTCATGCCTCTTTAATCCTTTGCCATACACTCCCTGGCCCTTAGTCTCACTCGTTCCTGCTTTCTCCCTTTGTGACGTTTTTCCCGTCTTTGTCTTCCTGCGTCTTTTTGCTTTGTTTATTTTCACTCTCTAGCTCTCTGTACATGTCTGGTGCAGAAACATAAGTGCTGGACCCCCCAAAAAGTGCCATTGACCTCCACCGGCAACCACTGGCTCAAATTAAGCTCTGGTCACTTGGTACATTGAGGTGGGTGGATAAAATAGTATCAAAGATGGATTAGACTTGGGCTCTGGAGATGGGTAAGTGGATGGCAGTAAGGGGGAGAAGGGCTAGTGAAAGTGAAGAGAGTGCAAACAAAGTGCAGAAAAGGGCAACATTATGGACGGGGCTCAGGAAGGCAGCAGACAGGTACAAGGAGAAGGATGAAATGGAGGCTGGGGAGGAGAGTACATTCAGGAAAAGGAGGAAGATGAGAAGGAGGATAATGATGAGGACCTTAAGAATGGTGTGGGAATAGGATAAGAAAGATGCAGAGTAGAAGGATGAGTTCTGGAGAAAATTGATGGAAATGCTGGCAAAAGAGAGAGGCATAGACTTAAACTGGGGATATTTAGGTGTCAAAGTGGAGAACTGAAAGAGTTAGTGAAGATGAGAATAAACTATTATGGAATTTGAAGAGGGGGAAATCTAAAGAAAAATAGGTCAGGATCATTTACCACAGAACAGAGGACATTAAATGTTTTCCCAAGGCTGTCGTAAAATAAATGCTCTTACTCCTCTCTTTGGAAAATGAAACCCTTCTGAACCTGGTACTTACTGGCTTATCTGCCACCATGAATGAAAAAGAAAAACTATTACGGGGCTTTCTTATTAGTCTAGATTCCTATCCTTCTTTTCTTGCAGAGAAATCTTGTTTTCCAATGGGGTCACAATTTAGGTTATAGCTCATTATAATACACACCTAAGGTTCCAATCAAATAAGTTACTTACCTTTGGTAGCGCTCTTTCTGGTAGAGACTCTATCTAACCACAGATTCCTCACTCATCTTTTGAATATTCACTAGGCATCAGCAGATTAACCAACATGGCCTGTAACTCGCTCACAGTCGCGCCGATGTTATATTGATATGAAAGACTGTTTTGAGAGTGAGGAGACAAAGAGAACAACTGTGGACAGACCTTTGAAGGAGCACACATGAGAAATCTGAGGACCAAATTTAAATCCCACTGGGGCATAAGAAATGGAGAAGTCAGAAACATATGCAGTAATCCTCTGAGGAAAAGTATCAAAACAATTGATTCAACTAATGATGGCTGGTCCAGAAAACGTAAAAAGGCTAAAAGAGTTGACAGGTACCCTTTAAAAGTGCCCAAAGCAAGACCTTGCTAGGTGAAGGACAACACAAACAACAGAACTCCAGACAGTTTGGCATGGAGTGGGCCGATCTGTTTAGCAGGTCACCACGCCACATATTTATCCTAACTGCAGATGTATTATGATTTGCTTGTGGGATGCCTGGCTGCTAAGATGACTTCCACAACTTCGGGAGGAAGGTCGAAAGCACTCAACTGCCTGTGCTCAACCTCCAAAAATTGAGGTGTAAGGTGCACAGTTTCGGGTGCAGAACTCTGCTGTGCTGCTACGACTGGAGGTCCTCCAGAAGAGGCAGCCTGATCGGAGGACAAATGCTCACGCCCCGGTTTTTGGGATACCAAACTCTCTGTGACCAATCCGAAGCCACTAAGATGACTTGGGCTCGGACAATCATGATGATCTTATTCAGGACTCGGGGCAGGAGGGGGTATTGACAAGAAGGCGTACAGGAGTCCCGAGTTCCACAGCACGTGGAATGCGTCTCCGAGTGAGAGATGCTTAGGAAACTCCAATGTGCAAAAGAGCTAACACTGCGCATTCTTGCAGGTGGCGAAAAAACTCGAGTCAACATTCTCCCCATTTGCGGAAAGATCCTGCAATACTTCTGTGTGTATCCGCCATTCCTGATCTGCAAAAAAACAATGGATTTAACCCAGCACTGTGACTGGGGGCGAATGTTTGATTAATTCACCATTCTATCCATCATCTCTTCTTTTTGTATTTGTCAACCTAAGTGGGAAGGGTATGCCCAGACATAGGCCCTGTGCTCACTACGCCAGCAGATTCAAGCTAGCCTGGCTGATGAGGGGTGTTACCTTTAAACCGGTCCCAGGATGCTTCTTTCTGGTTCAGGGAGGACCTGGCCTGGCAGTTCGGGCTGGACTGTTCCCATGAGGAGCAGGGTCAAGACTGATTTGCATATGGCTGGGTCTAAACTGGATTGGTGTGGCGTGTGATAAAAACAATGGATTTAACCCAGATCTGTGACTGGGGTGAATGTTTGATTAATTCAGCATTCTGTCCGCCATCTGTTATTTTTGTATTCCTGATCTGCAAGGCATCAACAGCTTCATTCAACCACTCTGGTGTGCAGGGAACCCGACAGGTGGTGTGTCACCAGGAAATTTCTTCTACCATCCAGTTACGTTCAGAAACAAAAGCCTCCTGTCACAGGGTCCACGATCCCACTCCGCCTTTATTTAATAAGAAATAAATAAAAAAGGAAGAAAGAAAACTCCTCGTCCTCCATCGCAGGAAGCACCCAGGCTCCCATACTCTCCCAGCCTATCACGACGCTGCCTTACAGCAGCGTTGTGATTGGTCTGAGCTCCATTGTTTGGCACTCAGAGAGGGACTGGGAGGCTGGGCATGTTCTCCACCCAGACTGTGCAATACAGCCTGGTGCCGAGCATGCAAAGTGTGCATGACTGTTTGGCCGGCCAAACCATCATGTGCACTTTAGAGTGTCCCACCATTCCTTCCCCTGGCCCCTACTCTGGCTAGCCCAGCACTGCCCCTCCCCGCATCTAAGCAGGAACGGAAAAATAAAATGATAATCATGTTCCGCAGAGAGAGCAAACAGGGGGCAGAAAACAAGCAGAAAAGGCAAAACGGAGGGCAGAAAACGAGCAGGAAAGGCAATAAAGAGGGCAGAAAAAAGAGCAGAAAAAGGCAAAATAGAGGGTAGAGAAATGAGCAGAAAAGGCAAAACAGAGCAAGAAACGAGCAGAGGAGGCACAACCAGAGGGCAGCAGGTAGACAGGCAGCAGGCGGTGGCGGACTGTGGGCTAGCTGGACAAGAGAACTGTCGCAGGGGGAGATGGCACGAGGATCAGAGTGCAAACTGATTTTTTCCCCTCATTTCAAGTATAAAATTGTCAGTTGCCCTAGCGGTTTCTATATTGCCTCTGTGCTCAGGTGTTTGGTATCTTCAAGTTATTTTGTGTGTCAATGTGTATGGTGATGAGCATTGTAATGGACAGTGTGCTACAGAGGTCACTTTGCTCTTTTCGTAAGCACCAACTTCCCCAGGCACAGGCATCAAGCATGTGGGAAAGAGGTATTTGCACAACCAAGCATCCCTCTACTGTTGGCCTACAGTTGCACATGGGCGCAGGGATATCACTGTGTTACTCATGTTGGTCAATCATGTGGCATGATGATGTCAGTGCTGTTTCTACACTCTACAAAGGGGCCCACACTGGAAAACCAAGGTCTCTTCTGACCTGGAGGTTTTGAGTACTGGGACTCTGCACCTCACCCGCCCACCACCCTCTGACTGCGCTTTTTCTCCAGGGAAAGAGGTGGGAGCTGCCGGGTTACACCAACTTATCTGGATTGCTGGGTTATCCAAGGAGGACAGCACAAGTGTTAAGGTCCAAAGGTATAAGATGATGGGTCACCCCAGCTGCAGGTGCACAGAGGTAGCCAACATATGCCAGCAGAGATGTGTAAGTTAAGGTACCAATATTTCGTAATCAAAATATTGCCGGACAGAAATATTGTGTGCAAAATTAACATTTATGAAAAAATCGCTCCATTGGAATTAACAAAATGGGATGATATTTTTGTAAGCAATATTTCGGACACAGGGGCCGGTTCACAAAGAGCCTCCGAATTTGTGGCGGAGGCCACACACTTGTGGCGGGGCCCGCACTTGTGGCAGGATCTCCGCAATGGGTAACTGCAGTACAGAGGTCCCACCACTACTGCAGGGCCCCCGACATGACTGCAGGGCCTCCACCACAAGTGTGTAGGCCCTTTGCGAATCGGCCCCACAGTATTCATCACAGACAATATGTTTGCTTAAGATATTCTGGCATTCATACACGCACCCTGATTATACCCCAGCATCTCCTGCATGTCCCCAAAGTCTCAGCAGGGAACACAGAGGGGCTACAAGGGACAAAACCTGTATGTGTGGTTACCAATCTCGGTGGGAGGAGTAATGAGGTACACTGTACACTGTAACAAGGGTCTGCTCACCACACTCATCTTCTCCCTTTGTTTCAAATATGGAGCACAGTGTTACACTTTTTTAAATTAATCCAAAACAGCTTGTCTTTTATGCAGTCAAAGGCGCTTCTGCTCTCAGTTTAGCATCACTGATTAGAAGGATTCTGGAACTGGAATAATGTGTCCAATCCTCTAATATGAAAGAAGGAACAGCAATAAATTGCTAGAGTAGGGTCTTCCAGTAGAAAGCACCTTCTTACCAACAAACTTTGTTCTTTGTTTAATCATTTTTGCAAACACAAAATACAAAAGTACCTTCTTCAGTCTTGCTGCGTTGCTGCCAGATCGAATAGCTTCCATTAACTCCTCTCTTGCATTTACAGATGTATCTTTGTAGGACACAGAATATTTGGGTGTGGGGGCTGGCACACTAGGAGGCGGCGGGGGCGGTGGCATAATTGGCGGTGGTGGAATGTCTCTGTTTCCCTTGCCTTGCATTTGCAGTTCCTGGTTTCTAATGTTCTGTAGCTCTTCCGAAGCTGAGGATGATATCTACCAAGGACACACAGAAAGAGGTCATTAATATCACCTCCTGAAACAGAATGTACTCAATTTCACATTTGCATCATACAGCATGTGACTTCTGTACCTGAGAATGAGTTGCAGACTTGTTGATTCAGTGCCTGCAAGTGCAACATCTGTCACTGCTCTCTCAAATCACTCACCAGAGCTGATTACCTGTTTGAGCCCTGTACGGCTGTCCTTATAGAGTTTGCATCTACAAAGGAAATTAAGGCTCAACACTCGTATTTGTGACTTCTATTACCCAATACTTATCACATATGACGTCAGAAGCAGCAGTACAAACGTTGTTCACTTACATAAGTGAAGTTGTGTTCCTAACTTTTGATAATAAATGGAATTTTGAAGAAAGGTTCAAAAAGTTTCTAACAATGCATTTGAGCTAAGGGCGCTCCATTTATTTATTTGATCTTTTGGATGCTTGTCGCCAGGTTTTGGTAGTCAGATGAAAGGATAAGCTTCCTTTCATAAGCTTTTTTTTTGTTCGGTCGCTATGAAAATGATTATATTGTTCATATTTATTTTTCTCTTACAATTAGGACTTTCAACAGTGGTGCAGTAGAGCAATGTAACGAATTATACTTTTGTGGGGGGAATAGTCATGATGATGCATTATGATTTCATAAACTAGTAAAAGAGTTTCCTCTGGGTATGATCAAGTAAGGGCTGCATCAATTATTCTTGTACAAGTTGAGTAGGATGGGATGAGAGAAAAGTAAGTCACAGAGATTAGTGGAATGCTGCAGTAATTCACCTGGAGGGTCGCAGGAGGACACAATAGTTGACCGAATTCTCCATTCCTGACGGAATGAGAGTGAGTGAGCTTCTACTGCGTACAGTCTACACAGTTGGCCAAGTGAAGACAGTGGGAATAAAAGGTGACCCATCAGGCACAATATATTCTTCTAGAGCAAGCATCATTTGTCTCACAATGCAAGTCCTATTGATCATGGTTTCAAAGAGGATCCTGCCAAACACTCAACAGCAGACAACCAGAGAACTCTGGTACCTGAGAGGGCAAGATCTTAACAGAGATGTATTATGTCACACATGGGAGAACATAATAGCAAGTATGGCAAAAATGCTATGGTACAATCAGGGTCTGTGATGCAGAGAATTACAAAAGGGGAACAAATCAGACAACTTTGCGACACAAACTATTACCAGGAAATCTAGTGTTGATACCACCAAAGAATGCATATTGACTCTCAAACATACCCATGGCAAGCACTACTTGTGAATGCTTATGAGATTTAATACTGAACAGCTAATCACATAGGGCATCTTTAGCCTCCCAAAGATAGTGAGTCCTGGATAACAGTGCAGCTTGATCATCTGTGGAATCAATATAATGATCAAAGTTACAGCTGGGAAAAATAAATCTATCTAAATGCCTTTAACTTTGGAAAACAAACTGCTTTCTGCAAGACATAGCACACTTCCCTGCAAAGATATGAGAGACAGGGAAGATACCAGCCAAAGCCCTCCCCGTCACTCTGAATGTCACCTTCCTTCACTATATTTCTGAATTTCGCAGGGTTTCTTGCCAGAGGTTTCTACAAAAATAAACCAAGATTATGTACATCTTGTTTGAGTAGTAACAAAACCTCATGAGACTGAGTATCAAAGGCAATAATTAATGCTTCATCATAAGACATGTCTTACAAAAAACAGGAACTGCCATGGGCACTAGAATGGCCCCTAAATACAACAGGCTTTTTATATTGGACCTGAGCATGGGTTCTTACAACAACAAACTTTACAACTAGTAACCAACCTTTGGTACATTGATGACATTTCAAGATTAATCAGATTGGAAAGATTCTCTTACAAAATTCCCTAAACCATTAATTGGTTCCAACATTCCATCAAATACAACATAAATTACTCCTGGCCAAACACATGTTTACTATCATAACTCTAGGGAAAAAAATCATTTCGAAAAAGTTGCACACCTAGAACCAGAGATTCTAAGATATCTACACAGAACAACTTCCATTTGAGCTTAAAAAAACAACCTGAGGTATTTAGTCTTGAAATCTGGGAACATTCCATATATTCTAACATGAGGACAAAAGACCAACAACTTACTGCACTCCATTCATCCATTTTGCAGAATGGACAATATGTGAAATTAATTTATAAAAAAGTGACCATTCATTATGCAGCCTGCTAGGACAGAGACACAACCAAATAATTAGCGTCCTGTGTGGTTAAATATCATCCAGCACTGGCTACATGTCAAAGGTTATTGAAGTTTTACAACTAATTTTCATCAACTATAAAACTCAGAAATCCCACTAATTTAGTGTATGCAACCTACAAATCTGATATAGGCTCTCAGTAGGAGCAAATTCCCATATTCACAGAAAAATCATACATCCTAGTATTATCTATGCAATGGATATATATATCTCCAAATCAATTTACTGTATGCAACATACAAATCTTATACAGGCTCTCAGGAGGAGCAAATTCCCATATTCACAGAAAAATCACACATGCTAGTATTACCTATTCAATGGACATATATCTCCCAATCAAACATTTTATACTTCAATCACTGGACGGAGTGCACTCAAGTATGGTAAGCTGCTGATATTTGCCAGAAAGTACATTAAGAAAATTTGTCATTACAGGTTTACCTTCTCATATACTAATGTAAAAGCACCACTTGGTCACAAGTTTATAGAATACTGACTCACACCACAGGAATGTCAGGCATGGTAATGAAGTCATCCTAGTACACAACACTGAAGAAGCTGAGAGCTTGTGTACATGAAGATAATGGACAAATTTAATGGGGATTTAGGAGGAGAGGCTGCACTATATAAAAAATGTGTTCTCCGCGAGAAAAATTAAACATTCTTAATATGCATACGTGCCTGATTTCTGTATTCAGAAATTTCTGCCTTGTGAAAATGTTCATGCATAAATGTAACAGATATGAGTACTCATGGAAATCTACGACTGGCACATATTTCCAGCTTTACTACTCAGATTGTTTCAGAATCCCATAAAAGTAAAAAATGTGTTCCAAACAATGGAATAATCAAATTGATGCAAATTGTGACTTTTCTTCTGACCCTTTGCTTTGAGCTCACAGCATTTAATGTGCAAACCTACATGGTTCTTGCAGCTTTAAATTATAAAGATTATTGCATATATGTCTTTAGATGTGGGACATCGAAAGCATATGCACTAATTCAATCACCACACATAGATAACTGTTGCAAAAATGTGCGTTAATACAGTTATTGCATATTTTTCATTACTGCATATTTAATGGAAAAGTGCAATAATTCTGTCTATCATTATCGTCAGCAACGACTGATGTGAGAGAACCACAGTAATAAGCGATAATAGCCATGTTTACCGGTGGGAAGCAAAATAAAGCGCTAATACCCCTTTGCTAACATCACTACTATGGTTGGTTATTAGCACTGTATTTAGCATCATGAAGGCTTTTGCGTATTGCTTTCAGTTAGTGTAATGAAAGATATCAAAACTACGACTGGTTTAGATTTGTTATAAAAGTGGTAATACCTTTAATATTATTGTTTACATTCATTACTGCTCAGTTGTGTGATTGGGATTACACATGAAACGCAGGCAGAATCCCTTTTTAGGTAACAGTAAAGGTCTTGCTAGAAAAGGGTACTGGAAGTTATTGACACACTGGGCCCTGGCAAAGACAAGTGAAATCAAAAAGCAGATTAAAAAAACTCCCGGTGGACACGTGAACAGTACACAGCCAATAGGAAGCAGCTTTATAAAAACACAAACAACAGCTCTTTCTCTCCTCGCCTTACCTTTCTCAGTCTTGTGTTGCCACTGCAAGATCTGATTGCTGACAGCAGTGCTGATCGCTCATTCTCTGTCTCATTAAATGAAGATTTCTTAAAACTTCCATCCATTCCACTTCCCGAGTCCTTTAAGAAGAATATTTTTACAGTAATTTTAGAGCATGTCTCCAAAGTTTTCCGGAAATATGCAGGCAAGTAGACGTTCAATTCCATAAGATGAAAGTTCAAGGGTCACGGTACGTAAACAGAATTGTGTCAGCAATATTTGAATCTACTCACCTTAACAGCAAACAACGGTATTAAAGGTTGCTGTGCAAAATTGTATTTTTGAAATACTAAAGACAATTAAAAAAACACCATTTGGTACAAAAAGGTTGTTGCATTAATCTTGAGCGAATTTACTGCTGACAAATTCAAATATCGCCAAACTGAAGCATTCAGATAGTACTCACAAACCCCCCCAAAGAGATACGGCAATGACAAACAAAAAACTCCAATACCTTGATACAAATGTGTTTAGACGACCCACCTCCAAATGTTTGAAGGTTTAGAATCACAGTGCAATTGTATTTAAAATTCATCCTGTACAACCTCTCTGTGTTAGGGTGACTACTAAAATACTCTTTTTTTTTACCAGATGGACATTGAAACAACTTTATAAACCTAGGAGAAAAAAACATTACTTTATTTGTTTAAAAGCAGTGGTTAAAGTCAACTTCCTTGAAAGGGAAAATCCTATAATACAGGACCTAATTGTGTCTAAATAGCCCGTAGAGGACAATGCGGGGCTGGGCCACCTGATTGCTGAAGAAGAGTTGTTGGAAGCAGTTCAGGGGATGTCAGCGGAGAAGGTACAGGCCCTAATGGGTTTCTGCTCAGATTTATTTTCAAAAAATGCATTGACTAACCCGCAATACACTGGTTATGTTTGAAAAGCACTGCATGCCGATAAGTTACTTTTGTGGGGCCACAATTGCAGCAATTCTTAAACCCAGCAAGCCAGTCGTGGAGTGTGCCTCATGTAGGTCAATATCACTAAATAGTATTGCGATCCAGCTGGTAGCCAAACCCTGGCGAACAGGCTGGTTAGGGTAGTCAACACCTTCATTAACCAAGATCAAAACATATTTATGCCAAAGAGGTGAACAAGGACCTGTCTCCGTGGCATTTGCACATCTACATCAAATCAAAGAACCAATAGCATTGATCTTGGTGGATTTCGAGAAGGCTTTCGACTCTATCAAGTGGCCTTTTATCCACCAAGTGCTGGAGAAAATGAATTTCGGCCTTTACTATTGCGCATGTGTTAAAGTGTTGTATTGTTCCCCGTGGGCCAGAGTCCGGGCAACTGTATACTCTCCTGGCCCTTCCCTATAGCACGTGGCCTCTCACAGGGCTGCCCCCTGTTGCCCTTCCTTTTTCCCCCTGTTTTGGAACCACTGGCAGAATGGATAAGATGGGCCCCACAAGTGTGGGTATTAAGTGGGAGACAGGCGGGCTGGGAGCACCTGTGTTTGAGCACTACTGTCTGGCAATGGCCAACGTGTTGGCGGGTTCAGCGCCATCTATCGGAGGTGTGCCCGGAGTCAGAGTAGGGGCGTTGAGGCTGGTATGGGAACTATTTCTGCCGGACTTGATACTGCCTGAGTCTTTGAATGCCCTCCATCGAGTGGCATATGCATGCCACTATAAAGCATTGAGAGTTGCGCCCAGATTGCTGTTATATGCTCCGGAGATCCAGCTGAGAGCCATTTGTTCATTCCAAGCCGATACCCATTGATTATTCTTCGGCAAACCTGGGAGGGAAATGTAGAAAATTTGCTGAATGAAAAGGAGTGGGACAGAGTTTTGATGTAGTCCAGGAATGTCTTGTGCAATGCCCCTTCCAATACATACAGTTTAATATATTACACAGGGCCTATTTAACTCTGGCTAATATACATAAGATATACGCAGGGCCAATTATGCGACAGAGGAGGGCCGAATTATGTGGAATGGCTGAGTAAATTATGCAGCAAAAAAGCAAATTCTTCAGCATAATGTAGCACAAATTGTAGTAGCATTACTGTCATTAGTTTGTTACTTGTAAGCATGGTAACAGAGTTTGGGCATTGGTTTCACCTCACTAATATCAGTTTAGCACCTAAGTACAGCAATAAGCAACAGAAAGGTGACCAGTCAACCTTTATAAAGGGCCTTCCACTGTGCTGAAGTACGTGTCACTGCAGTTTTAGTAACTTTTGATCCTTTTGAGCTAGAAACAATTTTTGGTTGAAATCTGCAGATCATGCAGCAGATGATGGATTATGTGGCAAATGCAGCAAATCTATCATTTTGCGAAAAACGCCGCAGCCGCACAATCACATAATTTGAGTGGCCCTGGATATTCCCCACTGTGTCTCTGGAATGCCCTTGGTGTGGGACTCTGGTGGCGGATATAGCACATATGTATTTGAGTTGTCCATCGGGTAAGGCGCTGTGAGCGGAGGTTTGCAACTTACTCACATATATTACAGGCCGGGGGGATTTGGAGTGCATGACAAGTTGCTTGCTGGGCCTCTACAAGCACCATAAACCAGGTGGTGCCACTATTCGCTTCATAGACCTGGCCTTGTGACTAGTTAAGCTGGCGGTCGCAATGCACTGGAAGGCCTTGGTGCTGCCCGATGTGCCTTATTGGATGAACGTTACCATACAGTGACCATGGTGGAGGTCACTGCATTGCGCGGTGATGTAATATGGGGCTTGCGTAGACACCTCATAGCGGCGGAGTGGGATGCATTACTTACTGCCCTTCAAATACCCCTTGATGATGAAGAAGGGTCAGTATCATTAGATCCGCCGGGTATCTAAAGGCCAGATTCACGTTTGCGGTGGTGCTCCCCTCCCCAATACTTTACATGCCCCACCTCATTTCTTCTCCTCCGCCCACCCCTGCCCCTACATTCCTCTCTCCGTGCGAATGGTTCACAAACTAGACTATGTAACTTCACCTCCGTTCCTGCTCCATGTGGGTTTAAAGGCTCATGTTTGGTTGTGTGTTTTGTAAAGTATTTGATACCATACCATCGCGATAATTGACTGCAATTTATATGGTTATAATTTGACAATTTGTGCGTAATTGGTGAATACGTCGATAATGCCTCAAATACTGTTTTGTATGCAAATTATTAAACCTCAATAAAGATGGTTTAAAAAAAAAAAGAGTGGGAGACAGGACCTTATGCAGACAACGTGCTATTGTACTTAAAGAAGCCCAACATATCCACTCCAAAAATGACACACATGCTGGAAATGTACGCAAAGGGCTTGGGCCACAAGGTTAAGTGGAGCGAGTCGACCATTGTCCAGATTTGAGGGGACAGAAGCAGTGATCCTGTATATCCCCAGCATACTGCATGCCACAGATCACTTCAACTATTTAGGTATACAGATCTCCAGATATCAGCAGGTGTGCTGGAACGTTAATGTAGACACTGGTTTACCAAAGTCAAAGTGCATATGGCAGCATGGCGTAAACTCCCGCTGAACTTGATGGGCAGGGGGACATTGTTTAAGATGGTCACATTGACTCACCTGTTATACATACTACAAACCTACCCATACAGGATCCCCCCCCCCCCCAATTTCTTCTCAACACTGCAATTCTCTCTGACATGTTTTGTATGGGCAGGAGGACCTCCCAGTGTGGCATATAGTAAATGAGTGAAATCACCATTTTACTGCAGGCTGGGGATAATAGACATAAGAATGTATAATTGGGCATCTCAGTTACTCCCTTTCAATGACTGGTTCTTCGCGGACAGGGAAGACCCGGTCACAAGAATGGAAATGGCGACCCTTGATGCACACAGCTTACTGTTAAAACTATAAGGGATAAAGACTCCACTAGAGATAGCACCAGTCACAGTTACACCTCGGGTGTGTTGGCCTGGGGCCCTGAAATGGATGGACTGGAGCAATCGACTAACAAAGAAGACCCTGCTTTAGGAGGGAACTTGGCTCTGGAGGGGGGGTGTTGGTGGGGGGATCTCCTGGTCAGAAGGATTCCACGCATGGGGTAGGACAGGAATATCCAAGATTGCAGATGTGTGGGTGTCAAAACACATGTGCTTTGAGCAGTTGGCTGAAGAGTTTGAGGTCCATGGGTCAAAGTTCTTTCGCTATCTGCAACGAAGACATGCATTAGAGGGATATAAATGTAGGTGGCACCTCAATCCATTGGAGTGAAAACTCACAAAAGAGAAGTTAGAAACTTGGGTTCAGATTTACTAAGGGCTTGCGTCGCTGTTCTGTCATACAAAGCGACACAAGCCTTTAGCCAGATTTACTAAGCCACGCAAAGCCACTACGCGTGGCTCTGTGTGGATTAGTATTTCTGGACTAACAGAAGGCAGCACAAGTCACTGCCTTGTGTTACTCTGCGTTAGGAAAGCGTTCCATGGGAGGAGCGTGGGAGTTCCCAAGCATCCACAAATGGTTTTTGGTGCATTCCCAGATTTACTAAGAATTGTAAAACTGAGAACGTGTTGAAATGGCACGCCATCCCAACAAAGGCAGAACGAGGAGAAATATCTTTATTTCTCCTTGTTATTTCCTCTTCACATGTGTGCTGCATTTTGCAGCACTCATAGAAAGAGGAAAATGCATTTGAGGATTGTTTTTGTGCAGGAAGGTGTCCCTTCCTGCACAAAAACAATCTTGACTGTAATGCAGGCACCCTTGCACCAGGGTGCAAGGGTGCCTGCGTTGCCGCTAGGCAGCATTCAATGCGCCAGCACAGGGAGAGAGCAGGAATGCGTCATATCTTAGTAGATATGGCACATTCCAGCTCTCTCCGTGTCACGCAGCACAGCGCAGCAAGTTGTCTTGCTGCGTTGCGTGACCTTTTAGTAAATCTGGGCCAAAGGGTATTTCCAGGCTGTATAAAGCACTAATGCTTAGCTCTCATGACCACCTTCTGACACTTAGGAAACAATGGAAGCAGGACTTGGGCATATTAGAGGAGTTTGAATGGGTGGAAGCAAAGATGGCTGACAGACAAGGGATGATCTCAGCTAGGCTGCACCTTACCCAATTTAAATATTTCCACAGGGTGTGCTATACGCCGGAGAGACTGTGGAAAACGGGGACAGTGCCCAACACGAATTGCTTGAAATGCAGATGGAGCAGGAGCACCTTTTTGCATAGGGCGCGGGCTGTCCAGTTATGCAGCCTTACTGGTCTCATGTATTCACAACACTTGACTGGTATTCCAATAGAAAGAAATCCAAAAGTGTCAGTCTCTAACGTACTACAAGATTGGGATGGCAATAAGGGGGCCTGAACACTGTCAGAATAGTTCCGTGGTCCCCACGAGGGACATTGCCTTTCACTGGAGGTCAAAAAAAGCCCTACCGATTGCAGAATGGTTGAGAGGCATAGACTGCTGCGCTTTGCCAAGGGATCAGTTTAAAAAACAAGAGGCTGCCCTAGAAAGCATCATAAATTCTGGCGCGCATGGTGGGTCCATTTTGATAACGTGAGACTGGTGCCTAAGAGCTGTAACATGGATCTTGTTGGGCCTGTATGAACACTATGAGGATTTCTGGGGGACCATGAGGAAACTGTAATGAAGAGAACAAATTTGACTGTGTGACCTGTGAGTGGGAGGTGTGGGTAACTGTGCTGTATTATTTTTGCTGATTAGGTGTGTTTCTTCATTTTTTTAGCTCTGATTTGTAAATGTGATAATGTGGAAAAATACTAATAATAAATGCCAATAAATTGATCTTTTAAAAAACAAGTGCACTTTCTGCTCGATCAGTCAGAAATTCTCATCAGTCCCTAGGTGAAAACATTTAAGAGAGCTGAGCATTAGTAGCTGCTGCCGTGTAGCATCCTGTATGATAAGAGTTTGTTCCTACTGTACAGAGGAAGCCAACAGTTCATCCAAGGTCTTGCAAAGCTATTGTGTGTGAAGGAACTTTAAACAATGGCCTGTCTGCTGACTCCATTGCTTCCTGCAATTAAAGTCATGGATGGCTTGTCATGAAATGGGAAATTATTTTGGACCGTGACATTGATATATTTGGTCTTCTTGTAGAGAAAAGCATTCTTGATTGTGCGTAGCTCATGTCCTTTGCCATAAAATAATATTGCCACAAATCTGGCAAATGTGGTTTTAATGGCATGCCCTTGAGGAAAAAGTGAATTCTTTTTACATCATTCCATCAGCTTTTCACCGGATCTAGGGTTTCATGTACTATTAATGTGTTTGCAAAAAGCGGTAGCAATTTGTCTACCAACTTTTTGTGACCACTAAATTATTGTGGATACCGATCTATGCACGCATAAGTTGGTTTACAAAATAAGGCTCACAATCCTACCATCCTCATGAATATTAATGTGGTAGGTCGCAAATTGCACCTCACTTCAAATGGAGACCATCACAGATGGCGGCCTACTGAGGTCCACTACCTACTCCTATAAAAAAAAAAATCGCATTCACAAAGGGGAAGGGATCCGTTGTAGACCACTTCCCATTTGTGAATGGGTTACCACCTCCTTTGGGGTATTGCTAACATATGCATATTTTACTGAACGGATTACGGTCGCAAAACTTTACTACATACCCTAAGGAATCAGTATTTGGTTTCCAAAACCCAGTTAATGATTCGGAAAACCTTTTCCCAATGATTAAATGTGCTTAATGCATTTTAAAGGGGTTTTAACATTCACAAACCCTTTGATGTACTGAATCAGAGGACTTGCGAATGATAAAACCCTTGGAACATCTGGCCCCCTAGTGCCATATTTGGACCCTGGACATATTGATGCTGCTAAACACATTACTGTTCTGGTGCTCTGACTATAACCTTGACGAATAATTGCCTAACCCCAACTGGCATATCTGACTTTTATGCAACAGCACAGTGACGTGGCCAGAAATTGAGAACTCTGGCAGTACCTAAGGGGCCAGATTTAAAAGGCCAGAACATGATCTGTTTTCTCCTGTCCCGGCCAAAAGGACCAGGTGAACCACTTCACGTACTGGCCTTTACAAGGTAACCCATCTGGAAATGCCAGAGAACCTGACAGACCGGTCCAACTCTGTGCAACAGTGGTAATGAAGTCAGGTGTGGATTTACACCAACCAATGGGCTGCCTCAGCCACAAGTCAGAATAAACATAAACATGTTGGACATGTTTGAAAGCCTACTTCTAACATTAGCTAAGTCGCCCGCAGCAGGTGCCTCTGAGCCCATACTGCATTGGTGCATGCTGTAAAGAAGAATGACATGCTGGTTATGGGACTGGTGTTTACTCGCAGTAACAGGATTCAAAAGTGATATTTTCTGCATAGGCTGAAGATGAATTTCTATTTCGTCAAGGTCTACTTAAGTTATATTAGCCACATTTTACTAACCCGGCTTGGAAAAAAGTTATAACACTCAACTCAATGTTCATTGGTGAACTTAGATGTTTAGTAGATTTTCCACGAAAATAAATTTGATAAAATCATTGGCAGCATGGCAGAGCTCAAACAGTTAAGTAGCCTTCCATCATTTTGCAACAGTCTTCTTTCCTTGGTATAGTGTTTCTGAGGTAGCTTAACCACATATCTGGTGGCCTGATGAAATAAGTACGGAAGAGCTGTGTGTGGTAACTTAGCAGGGATATGTTCATGGCTCTCCACCACCCACTGTTGAGGTTCTACTATTTCTCGGGGCTCCCATCTCCGGGGAATCAGAACAAAACTGGACTTGGACCGAGACAATGAGGGTAAGCCTGACACTGTCTGCTTGGGGGAGGAATGAGACTTTGGATACTGCCGGCCTTCTTCAGTCCAAGGAAAATAAAAGAGAAAAAAGGCATCTGGAGGTGGACTTTAGGGGGGCAAAGGCTGAAGAGAGTGCTTCAGCTTGTCTCCCCATATTACCTGTGCTCTGGTCATTAGCAGTCTGGGAGCTTTAGGAGTAAAAAGGAGGACAATGTTCAGCAACCTGAAAATGTCAGACTTTTTGTATTTTTCAACCTCCATCAAATCAGTAAAAGTGCTGAGGCTATCAAACAAGGCACTATCTTGGCGGGTATGTTTACATCCCTCCCAAAACCTTTACCAGCAAAGATTAAGGCCTCGATGGGACGGGGGGCTAGATTCCAGGATTGCCTGGACTGGGAATTCCAAGGCCCAAAAAAGTGACTAAGTTGAAATGTAGTGAGGGAGTGTGGTTGAGGGTGACCCTGGCAATAAAAAGGCTTCAGCAGCTATGTTTTAAAGTCTGTCCCACTCAGAGGTTTTGGCACCAAGATACAGGGTTTCAAAGGACTGTTATCATGATATATCAGACCTTATGGAATGCTCCATGACCACAGTGTCCTAACTTGCTCTCCTGAAGGACTCTGAGCTCCATGAAAGTGACTATGCCAAATATTCATGGAGACAATGAGAAAAGGCAGCTGATTGATCCCAGAGGTGAAGTGACTTTAGAGGCTACAAACTTCAAGTTGGTCTCGTTCTGAGCTTTTAGTTGCCAAAACTTAAAATATCAGCAGCACCACCAGTTTAACATATCCAACCTGCTGGAGGTCAGGTCCCCTCTTCCTCATAAGTTGACACACTGGTGGATTTTGATTAATGAGAGACTGAGCCCAAAGATAAAACTGCTGAAAGGGGCAAACCATAGACTTTTACATGATCCATGATCTTCCTTGGTCTGGCAAAAATGGCAACTAACTCCGAATCATCCTCACCCCAAAATATAACATTGCTTTTGACTTTCCCATTGTTTTTGTGGGTGTTTTTTGACATTTCCTTAAAATAATTATTACTGATACCCTTATCTGGTTTTTATTGCTTTGGTACTATTTAACTAAATACAGTTTTCTTTTTACTAAATTGGCTTGGGGATTTTACTTTTTGATTTATTGGCCTTAATGTTTTTTGGGTACTGCTTAATATGTTCCCCACATTTTCACAGAGAGAAAGCTGGTGCCTTGAACCATAGCAACCAGCTGTAAGCCAAGGATTCTCCGGTGAAAAGTGATTTACTCAGCAAGACACTGGATTACTAATTTTGTGGGAGCTCATACCCATTTCACCTCAGTTGATAATCCGAAATCTCACACACTTGATTTGAGGGTTGTAAACAGGCCTAACATAAAACCTAAGGGACTGATTTAGATCTTGGCGGACAGGTTACTCCATCACAACGGATTGACCGTCTGCCCAAATATAAATCCCATTACATCTTATTTGATTTATATTTCAGCGGACGGGATATCTGTCACTGTTGTGACGGCTTAACCCGACCGCCAAGATCTAAATCAGGCCCTAAATTCACAAGTAAGCACAGGCCTCCTCAAAATGTTATCATTCTAATTATTATCATACTAATCCAATCATATTCACAGCAAATACCTAATCATATGCCCTACCCTATGACCAATCTCCAGGATATTATAATAGTACTGTTACCCTTCCAAATTCACCCACTCTGCAAAGACAAGGTCATGAACCTCGGACAAAAGGTAAAAATCCCTTTCCTCATCTTCTGTCCTCCCTATCTGGAAAAGGCATCTGCAACATCCTCATACATGCACCCGTAACCACATTTGTGACAAAAATGAAATCAGATCCTGAAATTCTGAGCAACCACAGGCCTCATTCGTGATCATAGTGCATCACAAAAAATATTGAAATCCATGAAAATCACTCAACTTATCATATGAAGACCAACCGCCAGCTAAGCGATTCCCAGTCCGAGTTGCAACCATGACAAGGGAACTTAAACAACTTTACCAAGTATCAGAGAAGAACTACTTCACACCCTTTCAGCAGCATTCAGTACAATTGAAAGCACTTTGCAGAAGTTGTTTACTTGTCAGGAAGAGTGGCACAAACTGAGATGCAGATTCCAACTTGCACCAAACGTTGCTAATATTGGTGTCTTGTATTTTTGCACCAGACTTTATTTTCCACTTTGCCATTTCAAAGTGAGGAACATAGCCTTCCCTGGGCTTATCAGTCAGGTTTCTGCTCTCTCTGCAGGATCAAGGCAGTGCCCTTTCAGAATAATGATGACCATTTTGGTGTACCTGCTTCATTCTCTTGTTTGATCATTTAGTACCATCTGATCTGGTCAACCTTGAGGCATTTTGTTCACGGGACTAGGATGAGAAACAAGTCCTTGGGGTGGGTCCACTCGATCTTTTTCGGAAAAATATGGGGGCATATTAGCAAGACCCACGTTAAAATTATCGCCGTTTTAGCGGCAGGAAACTGCCGCTAAAACGGCGATAATGGGATTTGCTAATATGCATTATGGAATTCAAATAGAAGCCCAGGTTAGATGTCCTGCACATCTAACCTGGGCTTCTATTGGAATTCTATAACGCATATTAGTAGTCCCATTATCGCCGTTTTAGCGGCAGTTTCCTGCCGCTAAACGGCGATAATTTAACGTGGGTCTTGCTAATATGCCCTACAGTTTGTTAAGTTTTAGTCCAACAGATCTACTCCTATCTGAGCATTTTGTAAAATACTTCAGGTATAGCTAGTGAGCTATACCGGGAGTGTGACACAAAATGCTCCTACTATGTCTAAAATGTACATGGAGGCATATAAAGATTTACCCAAGGTGCGCATTTGTGCCTTCTGGTATACAAATTTGTATCAAAGTATCACTAATTTTCAATATTCTGTGTTTGGTGTCTCAGGGACATTGCAAGTTGGATGACTTCCCACCATCTCCCTCTACGTCTTCTCTAGAGTGATATACTACTTCCCACATAAATAAATGAAATAAAATCTGCCATTTCTGTCTAGCACATTTGTTACTGCAAATTACCTTGTTAGACCCTAAGTTGTTCTTACTTTACCTGAACTGATCGGAGTCTTTGCTTCCCTTCTCCCGACTGTAAAGATTTCATTAGTGCTGAGTGCAGTGAGGTATCTTTTTGTGCAGGTTTTTGTACAACTGGTCGGAACCTTTTCTTGGGTCCAAACACACTGTTCTCCACTAGGGTATCAGATTCCAAACTTATCCTCCTTGGCAAAGCCACCGGTTTATTATCTGTGTTTTCGGTGGCTTGGCCACTTGAAATACCAGAGTTAACAGCAAATGAATGCTTCGCATGCCCTGTTCTTGCACCATTTTGTGAGCCACCTTCCGTTGAACTAGAAAATACGCCTGAAGAAACATGCGGCAGGCAGGTAGCCTGGGAATCTTGGGCAGGTAAGAAATCCACATCATCGCTAGCCTCACATCTTTGTGCCAGGAAAGTGTTTGATACCTTACCTGCTGCCTCAGAGCTTGCATTGTATCCAGGGATTCTTTGAATGATGGGTTCCCTAGAAGATGGCTCTGAAAGTTGAGCATTGATGCTGTTGGAGAAGGTAGTGTGGTTTTTGTCATAAAATGGCTCAACTCTATTTGTGTTCTTCTCTGTTCTAGAGTCAGTGCTGTAGGATACTCTATTCCACACCGTGTGTTTGAAACTGTTATAATCCTGACTGGTGTCCCTTATTTCATCCTGGCGCTCCACAGGCGTGTATTTTGATAAAATTATGCATTTCTTCTCTTTAGGTTCCAATGTAACACTTAGTTGCCTGTCTTCGTGCTTTGGTTCTCCTTCAGTGGACTGACTCTGTGTCTTTGTATACCTTGTGATTGCTGAAGCTACATACTGGCTGGATGTCCTTTTGTAAGGCTTTAGAAAGGAGAGGTCGCCCTTCGCCCTATTAATCTCTGCAGCAGTTGGCATTTTTAGTACCTGAGGTGGTTGGAACTCTTTCAGCTCAGAATCCTGCCAACTCATCTTAGAAGGAAGAGTTTGATGATAGTCTGTCTTTTCTTTCAGAACTGTTACTTTACTCTCCGTCTCTTGGTTATGAGCCTTAGTTGGTGTGGTGGGTGATAATGGCTTTTTATGTGCTTCCTCTGTAGAGGTCTCTGTTTGCTTTTCTGAAGAGTTTGATCTCCAGAATGCTTTTGCTCTTCGAAGTAAAGAGCCTTCTGTGTCATTAGCAGAAGTGTCGGGTGTATCCTTTTTCTCAACAGGAGAACGCGGATTCACAAGGTTTCCCAACTCATCTATCTTAATGGCACTAGAAGAGAGGGAAACACCTCTGTCATACTGCTTCACACCAGGTTTTGGAGGAACAACCTTAAAGGTGGTCAGACCAGCTTTCGGTTCATAGTTTTGTTGCCACCGCAGGACGGGGGCTTTAGGTTCATCACTAGTTGTTGGCTGGATGCGTCCAAGATCGGGCTCAGTTTTACTTTTATTCCATGTTCTGCGGTTGCCATTTTTGTCAAAATGGATACTTGTGCTGTGCTGAACAGGGTCGAACATTGGAGAACACGCCTGGGGTGTTTGTTCACCAGCAGTATCCTTACTTTCAGAGGCACGCCTTGTAGTTTCTGCAGTGAATTCATTTTCAAATGATGATCTATGCAACGGAACTGAATCACTGTGCACAACCCTGAAACTGAATTTACCATCAGACGAATTTTCATTTGTGTGATTCTCATGAGGGTAGGTTATCCCATTTATAGAAAGATTTTCATGTGATGACCTTCTGACTGGAAGATTCCCATTTGTATTGGACATTCTGCTTTCTGAAATACTGCCATTTGAGTGGGAAATTCTACTTTCTGATAAATTTCCATTTGTGTGTAGTTGACCGATCACTGACGACTGTTTGTCAAAAGAGACTTTGATATTGTTTTCATTGATGAGGTTACCCACATGCTTGAGGTCTTTTGAGTGTGCATATATTTTTGATGTTTGCACGTCTTCCTCAGAACGTTCAGGACAGTAGTTGCTGAAGTCAGGAACTTCGTCGATGACTGTTACGGGAACTGCGACGGCCACGTCTGTACCGGGTTCATCATCATACTGGTAGGGGCTGGAGACTTCAGCAGTTGGGCTGGATTCAGAGAAGCCACTGGTGCTGTAGTCATTGTCTTCCATGCCTGCATAAAAGGAGGAAAGAGAAGTAATACACATAGGAACGTAGGAATGACTATAAACATGCTTTGCAAGTTACTTCTAAGTACAGAATGAAATCATATAGTCTTTTCAGTAACAGTGTAATGGCACTGATAGAGAAGATCGCAGATGTAACTGAGCTATGAAACAGACACAAAGAGCATTATTGACCAATATTTGATATTTATGAATAAAATAGAAATTAAGTAGTCCTTAAGATAGCACCGGGACAGTGGTCAGCCTTCACTCAGCCACCTGGCCCTAAAGATATCAAACAGGTTCACTCACTGTATACATGCGGTATCGCTATACATTAACATTTCCAGTATTCAAATCTATTAAAGATCTTGTCTTACTCCCAATATTGTAGGCCATAATCCTGTCCACACCTGGGTAGATCCTTCAATGACAAACCTTACATCACTGTGCCAACCCTAAACTCATAGACGACTACAATAGACTTACGTAACTTCCATCGTGGAGCCACTCCACTAGACGATACCCCTCCTTTGCCTAAGGTCTGCCACCACCCTAAGCAAATTTAGACACCGTTTCCTTCACTGTGAAGTTCCGCCCTGGGCAGCTTTGGGCCCCAAGAGGCAGACTTATTAAAAAGTAGTGCAATGCAGTACAGCATCCAAAGCTGCTGCACTGCAGTGAGCTAGGGGGAGAGAGCGTTGTGGAGCCACATTTACTAAAATATGGCACTGCTCCTTCTTCCCTAGCGCTGCCACTCATACATCTATGCACCATAGTGCAAAGGTTTGTGTATGTGATGTCTAGCATAGGTTTTGTGTGCTGGAAGGGTACCCTTCCAGTACAAAATACTATGCTTAGAGTGACTAACTTTTCACACAGTGCAGCACAC
Organism: Calotriton arnoldi; assembly: GCA_963921515.1. Taxonomy (NCBI): domain Eukaryota; kingdom Metazoa; phylum Chordata; class Amphibia; order Caudata; family Salamandridae; genus Calotriton; species Calotriton arnoldi. Next base: position 2,322,521 of record CAWUFW010001370.1, read on the forward strand.
AAGCAATGTGATAAAAGGTAGGAGAAATAAAAACATTTGTTCTTGATAGTGTCTGCCTCAAGGGGGCATTTTTTTGGCACAAAGTTCTGTTTACCAATGGCACGCACGTTACTTTACGGGCTATTTTCCAGCAAAACAAAAAGTTGTGCTGGAAAGTAAATTCTTTGCTTCCCTTTGTCTGACTATGCGGAGGTGCAAAGTGTAAATAACTATGCCCCCAAATTGTTCACCCTGAAGGCTCTCCCTCTGACGTATCCAGTACTGAGTACATACAGCCCAAGTTTTGATTTATCGTGAAGTTAATTACGCACCACCCTCTCTATCAAACAAACATCTTCAGCAACACACAATGCTAGTTTCAATCTAATTTAACCTCGAAGGCATAGCAGTTAGAGATGGCCAGCAAATAAATACAAACAATCGTACCAGTACCATAATTCTCTCATTTTTGCAGACCAGTACAATGAGAGTAAAACAGAAGAAAAAAAAGCACTGTCAACGCCAATAGGTCTCGCCTTTGCAAGATCTATTGGCTTTGTTGGAGTGGAGTGGAGTGGAGTGGAGCACAGTAAAGTGAAGTGGAGTGGAATGGATTGGAGTGTTGTGTTGATTTGTATAGAGCGCTTATCACCTGATGGGTATCCAGGCGCTGGAGTAGATGAGTAGGCCTATAGGGCTTTTAGTCAACTAGTCTTCAGTTTCTTGCGGAACTCGAGGAGGGGTGGGGAGGACCTGATGTGGCATGGAAGGTTGTTTCAGGATTTGGTGGCAATGTAGGAAAGGGAGCATCCTCCTGCCTTGCTACTGCAGATATGGGGTATATGTTGAGGTGGAGTGAGGATGAGCACAGTTGCTTGGTGGCTTGGTGGAAGTTGAACCAGTGGTTGAGGTGGGCAGGTCCGATGTTGTGGAAGGTTTTGTATGCCTGGGTGAGCAGTTTGAATTGGCATTGCTTCTGGATTGGTAGCCAGTGTACTGCTCTCAGGTGGGGCGCGATGCAAGCGTTGCGGGGGATTTTAAGGATGAGTCTGGCAGCGGAGTTCTGGGTGATCTGGAGTCTTTGCAAGAGGTGATACATGATGCCGGTGTAGATCGCATTGCCGCAGTCTAGTCTGCTGGTGATGAGGGCCTGGGTGACCGTGTGTCTGGTGTCGGGGGAAAGTCAAGGGAATATTTTGTGGAGCATATGTAGGATGAAGGAGGAGGTGGCAGTGTTCACTTGTTTGACCATTGTGAGTCTGTCGTTCACAATGATGCCGAGGTTTTTGGCGTCGATAGTGGATGTGGGCAGTTGTCCCAGGTCTGTTGGCCACAAGGAGGAGTCTCAGGAACAGCGCTTGTTCCCAAAGATCCGGACTTCAGTTGTATCTGTGTTGAGCTTCAGGCAGCTCTGTTTCATCCAGTTTGCTATTGTGAAAGGTGATGAAGTTGGTCCTGGTGGTGTGGTTGTTCTCTGTGAGGGAGAGGATGAGATGGGAGTTATCTGCGTAGGATACAAGGTTGATTCCGTGACATCTTATGACGTGTGCGAGCGGCGCCATATAGACGTTGAAGAGGGTGGTGCTCGTGAATGATCCTTGAGGGACTCTGCAGATGTGGTTCTTGGGTCGGAGGTGTAGGGCAGAAGCCTGATTCGCTGGGTCCAGTCGGAGAGGAAGGAGGTCAACTTGCTCGGGGCTGGACCATGTATTCCGGAGCGTGGAGTCTTATGATAAGGGTACTGTGGGAGACGTTGTCGAATGCTGCGGAGAGGTCGAGTAATATGAGTGCTGCAGTTTGTCCTTTGTCCATGATGGTTCAGATGTCAGGGAGTGCTGCTATGAGAGCAGTTTCTGTGTTGTGGTTTTTGTGGAAACCAGACTGCGAGATGTCTAGAGGGTGGTTTTGCTCGAGATGGTTTAAGAATTGTTTTTTGATAGCTTTCTCCATGACTGTGGATGGGATGGGCAGGAGTTAAATGGGTCTGTAGTTGCTGAGCTCTTTTAGGTTTTATATCAAAAGATCCACATGTGGATGTGGAGTTATAGAGATGGGGAGAAGAATCCTCTCCTCTTGGAAAAAGACCCTCACACACCCAGCCAGCTAGGTGTCATGCTTCATCATCGGGTCTGCTCCCTATCGGGTCGGCGCTGCAACCCCCGATCGGCACCCGTGATGGGGCCTCCCTAGCGGAGATCTTTATTCCAAATGCCGGTGGGTGAAGTGCGTGTGAGGGCTCTAAAACAGTGTAGGTGGTGATGATGAAGCATGACACCTAGCTGGCTGGGTGTGTGAGGGTCTTTTTCCAAGAGGAGAGGATTCTTCTCCCCATCTCTATAACTCCACATCCACATGTGGATCTTTTGATATAAAACATTTCCTCCTGCTTTTTAATATTAGGAACTGCATACCATTTTTGTATAGGTTCATTAACGGACATGTATGCTGGACCTGGATAAAGATCATTCCGTATCTCTCCCCCCTTGTTGATTTACTCTTTTAGGTTTGCCAAGGGTTTTTTCAGGAGAGCTGTGATGTTTGCGTGTTTCCAGTTGTCCTGGAAAGTTCCACTTTGGATGGCGGTGTTGATGATGGTGCTGAGGTGGGAGCTGATCAGAGTTCCTCCTAGGTTGAAGATATGGTGGGGGAAGGGGTCGGTGGGGGACCTGGAGTAGATTGTTTTCATGAGTGCAGCGTTGTCTTCTGGGGTGAAGGGTATCCAGTTTGTGAACTGGTGGTCCAAATTGGTGGTGGTGGGTAGCTGGTTGATGAGTTCTTGTGTCGGGCTGAAATTGCAGTTGATGTTGAAGATTTTGTTGTGGATGAAGTTGGAGAGTTTGTCGCAAAGGTCTTGCGATGGGGCGATGGAGTTGGTGGCAGCTGTGGGGTTGGAAAATTCTTTGATGATGTTGAAGAGCTCCCTGTAGCTGTTTTCTAGTCTGAAAACTAGGGCTGTTTTTCTTGCCTCGTTGAGTTGGGTGTGGTATTTCCTGAGTGCAGACTTGTAGGTGTGTCTTGCGCTGGTGTCCCGACTAGTTCTCCATCTTCTCTCCAATTGGTTGCATTGTTGTTTGGAGTTTCTAAGGTCCTCAGTGTACCAGCTGGCTCGTGTGTTTGTTCTTAAGTGTTTGACATTCTTCGGGGGTGGTGGGGGAGGGTGTCCGCACTGGTAGTGATCCAGTTGTCGAAGGCTTTGATGTCGGCATGCAGGTCGACAATGAAGTTTGGTTGGTGGGCTGTGAGGGTGGAGGTCCAGGCTGTGTCCTTTATTTTCTTCTAGATGGGTCTGAGGTTATAGGTAGTCTTAGGGGAGGAGGGTAGAGGCGTGTCAATGAAGAAGTGGATGATGGAGTAGCCTGTCCAGGTGAGCGCAGGTGGCTGAACTTGACCTTGTTACTGGCTGTGAAAATGGGGTTGAGGGTGTGCCCTGTGTTGTGGATGGGACCCTGGACAATCTGGGTGAGTCGGGATCTTTCCAGTCATCAAGGTGGAAGTTGTGGTCGCTGAGTAAGATTAATTCATTTGAGCGGATGGCGATGGGGGTGATGAAGTCTGTGAGGCGATTGCTGAAGGTGGCGTGTGGTCGGGGTGGTCTGTAGACTAGGGTGCCTTCAATGGGGGTATGGTTGCTGGTCTGCATTCAGAAGTGCATGTGTTCCATGAAGGTTGTGTCCTCGTCGGTGGAGGGGGAGCAGGTGATGGAGTCCTTGTAGATGATGGCGAGTCCTCCTCCTGGTTTGTTCAGTCTGTCCGGGTGGGAGATCTTGTATCACAGTGGAATGTCTGTGGCGATGGTGGAGGCCAATGTGCGGTTTAGCCAGGTCCCTGTCAAGAAAAAGATATCCTGGGAGTGCACCACAATGGTGTCCCAGATCTTGGTGGCGTGTTGGTCGATAGATATGGTGTTGAGGAGCATGCATGCCAGACGGGGTGAGGTGCGTGTGGCATGTGGGGAGTGCGTGTTGGTGCAGGTGAAATGGCAGTGAGTGCATGAGAAAGGTTCTACCATGGAGCAAGGTGAGGCGTGGAAGCAGCTGGTGCGACAGCACCTGGTGCTGACAGCATGTAGGCTGAGGCTGTGCAGTGGCTGCGTTCGGTCGGACCAGGGTCCGTGGTGCAGGGCATAGTCCAGGCGTGGACAGGTGCAGGCGGGCTTCCCTTTGGCGTGCCCAATGTGCATTTGCACAGCGGGTCACCATTAAGTAGAGCCTGGGGGGAAAGCACAAGGGGCGGAGGGCGGGGCTAGGGAATAGCGGGGCACAGGAAGTGGGAGAAGGCACGCAGATGAGAAGTGGGGAGAGGCGGAAGGTGGTAAAATGCGGAAGGCGGGAAAGCACAGGAGGAGTAAGGTGGGAAAGCATAGGAGAGCAGGCACATAGAAAAAGCGGGGCACAAAGAGGCCCAAAGAAGGAAAAAGCAAGGCACAGAGAGGTACAAAGCGGGGCATAAAGTGCCACAAAGAAGGAAAAAGTGGGGCCCAAAGAGAAAGAGTGGAGAGTGGAAACCAGGCCCAAAGAGGCCCAAGAAAGAGAGTGGACAGTGGAAAATGGCACAAAGAGGCCAGAGAGAGAGAGAGAGAGAGAGAGGAAAGTGAAAATTGGGCACAGACGCTAAGGAAGGGGGGGCGCAGGAGGCAGGAGAAGGCATGCAGGTAAAGAGTTGGGAGAGGCGGGAAAGCACGTGGAGGTAGGAAAGTGCAGGAGAACAGGCACGAAGGAAAAGCACAAGGAAGGAAAAAGTGGGGCACAAAGAGGCAAAAAGATGGAAAAATCAGAGCAACAAAGAATGAAAAAGCAGGGCACATAGGGAAAGAGTGGAGAGTGGAAAACGGGCACAAAGAGACCCAAGAGAGAGTGGAAAGTAGAAAACGGGCACAAAAAGGCCCAAGAGGATGGAGAGAAGGGTGAGAGGAAGGAGCAGAGAGAGAGAGAGAGAAAAGAAGGCGCGCAAAAATGAGGTGTAGCCTGGAGGCACCGAGGTCGGGTCCGAAAGGGCTTAGACTGGTCAGAAGACCAGTCCAGGTAAGTGAGAGCTGGGGCCTGGGCATCTGCTCAATGGGGGTCACGCGTTGGCCACCATTAAGTAGGTCCTGGGAGGGGGTCTGTGGTGAGGGCAGAGGGTGGGGCTAGGGCAGGGCGCAGGAGGCAGGAGAAGGCACACAGGTAAGGAGTGGGGGAGGCAGAAAAGCATAGGTGGAAAAGTGCAGGAGAACGAGCATGAAGGAAAAGCGGGGTACAAAGAGGCACAAAGAAGGAAAAAGCGGGGCACAAAGAAGGAAAAAGCAGCACACAAAGATAAATAATGGGGAGTGGAAAACGGGCGTAAAGATGTCCAAGAGAGAGAAAGAGTGAAAAGTGGTAAACATGCATAAAGATGTCCAAGAGAGAGAGTGGAAAGTGGAAACGGGTGCAAAGAGAAAGAAAGGATGCAGAGAAGGGCAAGAGGAGTGGAGTGGCAGTCACTGAGAGGAGTTAAGTGTTTAATGTGGGAGAACAGACCATGGCATCTAATCGCAGAGCCTGGAGCAAACATTGTATTTTATTGCATTTTAGCATTTATATAGCGTTTACTATTGCTAAAGAGCCTACTTACAAGGAGAGACAGACTTGCGAATTATAATTGTAAGAAGGACTATATCATATAGGCAGCTACATGGCAGCAGCCTAGCCACAAGGACAGTGAGATGCTGTGTGCATTTACCAAAAAAGAGGGACAATCAGAGAAGGCTCAGTAATACTTTTGGCAACAAGTGTCAGGCAGAGATGGTGTCAAATGAATGAAGGATGTTAAAAGGGAAAGAAACGGAACTGGTGATGTGCAGCAGTCACGCACTTTTTTTTAATGGCAAGGAAACTGCTTACTGATGAATAACTAAAGTCAATGAAAGAAGAAGGTATTGGAAGAGCAATCAGGGCTGGCAACTTGAGCAGAAACTACAGAATCTTTACAAAGTCCCAGATTCCACCTACTTCCTGCTAGGCTGAAAGAAGCCAAACGGGTTCATGCCCCAAACCCTTTGCATGCTCCTAAAGACTCCCAAAGCAGATGAGCACCAGTCAAGCATGCCCTAGTCGAGTCGTGGCTCAGAACATATCCAGACTGGCACTCAACACATGTAAGGGTGAGAGACAAAGTGCTTGGCAGCACAAAAACCTTCTGTTACCCTTCTACCTTTATCCCTCCAGATCCCAATATTTTCTTAGATCCCAGAGTGCCTTGAAGAACTGCATTCCCATTGAACGCTAAACAGGACAAACTACAACACCAGTGGCTCAAAGTAATTATATGATATAGAGGTCTTGTTTCATTATATATTTATATTTCTTCATTGGTGGTGTTTTAAAAAACTAGACACAGTTGAGATGGAGGCAGGCAAAGCCTTGAGAGTGTTGCACTTTTCTCCACCTCCCATCAAGCGCCTTGCTCTTCCTGCTCTGATCTCAATGTCAGGGTAGAGTTCCGAAGGATCGCTTCCAGGTCTGTCCTTCTTGCCCTAGTATCCTCTCTAGCATATGATTTAAAGATAGGAGAAGGGGTTAGGGAAGCATGCACAGAGGCAGCAGTATAATCCTCAGGAGCACAGAGGCTGCAAGACTGTTTTTGCCATGGAAGGGCAGGGGTATTTCTAATATATTACACAAAACATAAACAAATTACTGCTTTTGGAGGGCAGTGCTAGCTCTTGCTTACTGTGCGTCACTTCTTAACGTGTAATTGTAGTGTAATGCAGAAAGATGAGTCACTTAGCTCCAGACCTCAAGACTTTCCTTAACAGAGATGCTATCCCACAGAAATGGAATGCAGGTCAGATAGGGTGGACAGAAACATATAAGAAAGGGATCCTTAGTTGGATGAAGCTACAGTAACCCATAGCTCTGTCAAGCATTAACCTGGGGAGACACTGTGATGCCTCCAATCCCTGAAATACAGTTAATGGGCTGTAGTTAATCACACATTGAAACACTCTGCTCACTCCCATGGACAAAGTGTGGTATAGGAAAAAGTCCTAACTAATACCATCATCCTAATACAAGAACTCTATATTTTGCCATCATGGTCTCAGAAATACAAAGGTAATATTCATATTGGATGTTTTTTTCGATTTTTAGCCGAAGAGGACTTAAGCTCTCCAGATGACTTGGAGTAAGGGGTCGGCCCCTCAACCTGAAAGTTATCCGCTTTAATTGCGATTGAGTATTTGAAGGAAAATGTTGTGCTGCAGATCCTCATGAATGATTTCCAGTAGTCATTCCTATTCTATTTCCCCAGCCCAGCATCCAAAGATTGAACAATTAGACCAATGGCTACAAACTACTGACTGCTCTAGTGTGGTACGAGTTGGTGCTGTATAGCTATAGAAGTGTCTGGGAGCAGTCTTGATCTTATTCAGATGATTAATTCAACTGTTAGGCTTCTGAATGCAGTTCCTATTGCAGCAAGTGGGTTATTTGCAGGTGATTTTACTTAAGAAAATGGCTCCAAAATGTGGAATGCACTTCCTTAATATTTCTGTTCCTAGTACATTAAAAGAGATCGAAGGGACATCTGGTGCCAGTGGACTGACATAACTAACTAGAATGACAGCAGTCTCAACTACCTATATAGCTGGTCATTGACAACATTTGTTTACTTTGTCCAGAAGGTTCATTTGTATTTTTTATTTTACCACTGTTTGAGGGGCCCCTGGCTACAAGGGAATCCCAAACTGGAGATATAGCTCTCCTTTGGGATACTTTGTATGCCTTAAGTCTGAGGTGAGCCTGATTTTATCTCCCTACCCTGTAGCCTGGGGGTAGCTCCTTCAGTCCCTTTCTCCATGTCCAGGTTGGTGGCAGCATTATAGAGTCTGAGGGGGTGCAGGTGTGATGCAAACTTGCTTTCCAATGAAAATACGTTTAGGGTCTTCGGGAAAACAGGGCATCTTCTTTTTCATATTTTTTAAATGATCATCGCAGTTTATAAACATCATATATAATTTTGCCAAAATGATTGTAAACACTGGAATGAGTGAGGAATGAATACTGATTGCTCTCATGTTCCGTGCACCTGCTGTTAGATAAATGATAACATTTTTTAGGGTAAATAGCAAATGCGCAATAAGGGAAGGCTGTTGCCTCCCCTCTCCATCGAAATAATAAGGTTTGCTCACTTCCTCTCTCACCATGCTTTGTCTCTAGGTCTGGCCTAATCAGAATACTTTAAAAGTTTCCATGAAGGCCTCTTGAGATTTATCTAGCTAATGTTATGTCGGCACAAACTTCCACAGTGCATTCTAGGAGCAGGGAAGGCTTGCGATTAGCTGCCCAACCTGGTTGACTAGAAACACAACTCTGTGAATACACTGGCAGTAATTAGCAGTGGCCTGCTGACTACCTGTGACTACATGTCTGTCAAGGAATGAATGCTATGAAGGTTTGCCAAGTTTTCTTGTCGATTTCTTGGGAAAAGGGTGACTTTTTTCATTAGCCATATGCCCAACCTGAACTTAATGGTACATGTGAAAGGTGCCAAGCATCTCCGTTAGAGGGTCCAAGATAGGAGCAAAAAGACACAAAGGGCAGGCAACAACACCTGAACAATCGCCAGCACTTGACAGAAAATTAAGATAAATGCCTAAATAGGTAAGCAGGGCACCAAACCCTGCCTGAGCAACAGGGCACAAACAAAATTTGAGCATAATTTTCAAGAAGAAATCCAATTGGAATCTGGCTACAAAGGGCAAAAATCAAGAACAAAATAGTAGCAAATGGGCAACGTATGTGTTGAATAATAAGATAATGAATGCATTGCAATGCACCCAGCACTTGTCAATGCCTCCTTATATAAGGTTCAAACAGGAACAAACAACACAGGAAAAGACGCTACTCCATCTTGAACTGTGAGCATAAAGCAGTAATCTCTGGATACACCACCATCTTGGAAAGGGGCATTCATAAGCCTTGGCCACATTCCATTCTTCCAAAACATGGCTTTGACTACGCACAGAAAGAACAACTCCCAAGACTGACATATTCTCCACTGCTAATCTCTGCACTCCAACCACTGTCCTTTCCAGCCAATGCTCCGCCCAAGCAGTGGAGCACCCCTCCAGGTGACTGCAAAACCACTAGTGCATGTCAGGTAGAACAAACGTGTAGCGATGCTCTGAGCACAGAGTCCAAAGACACACTAATAGACTGCATAGTAAGTACATTGTCTTCTTCTCAACACCTGTTGTCTCAGGTAAGCTCTGGCGTGAATGTAACACTGCCAACTACTGTCAATACAAGCTACAGTCCCTCCCCATCTTATTGAAGACCTCCATCAAAACAGATCTACGTGGATCCTGCTGCTTTGCTCCCTAAACCAGGTGCTGCACAATATTCATTTCCTCAAGCCTGAAGCTCTGCTCAAGTTCTGCAAGTATTCTCAGCAGCATATCTTAACTGTGTAGAAGCTTCAGTCAGAGCAAAGAGTCTAGAGATACTGACACAAGACTCCAAGAAGCCCTCTCGAGTCTCGACCCTTCACCAGAGAACAGTATAGGGCTAACCATGAAACTAACTACCACAAGTGGAAGTAAGCGGCGTGTTGACTTTGCCTAGTGAGCACATGCCTCTGTGCCAATATTTGCATTTTGCACTGGGTTGCCTTTGCGAGAGCCCACCACTTGCCCGTTCCCAGTGCCTATTATATCCAACCTCCTATGGTGTGAGCTCAAGCCTATCATTGGTCTATGTTTATGTTGCCTGGGTGCAGGAACCAGTATCTCCATGCAACTTTTGGGGTACCTGGACGGTAGGGGACCAGCACCCAAGTAGCCTTAGGTACATTAGATAGATCCAGATAGCTCAGAAGGGGCTGTGAAGTCCCAGTGTATGACTGTACCTGTGGATTTGCACACAGATTGCCACTGTACATCAGACAGTCATCCATCCCCATCAGTACCTAGATCTTACCACAACTGAGGAGATGTTTACCCACAATTATCCTTGATTAGTTTGATTCTAAGTGTGCTGTATTTTATAAAATGTTAATATGTTTTGTATATTCGAAGTATTGGCTGTTGGTTTATGTAGGTTATTTATTTAATCAAATGTGTTGTATTTTAGCACTATTTTATTGCTTATTCGATCTGGGTGATTGTCATTTTTGACTTCTATTTTTATACAAGACTGCTAATTTATGTTCAAGTATTTAATTGTTTACTTCTACTCAAACAAGTTACCCAGAGTCAAGAAGGCTTCACAGGCCAACCTCTTGTTGCAGAACAAGCACCAAGTGTACTGTTTACGGGTAAACCACACTAGTCTCACTTTTGCCAACTGCAAGCATCGAAGAAAAAAACTGATACAAACAATGCAGTTTTCTACAGAAAACTCCACTAATCGCACCTGTTCCCTGATAGCACCATGCAGATTAATCCAATTAAGGAGATAGAGACATCTGGGATCTAATGAACTGAGAGGCATATTTACAAGCCCCTATCACCACCATAACGTCACTTTTTTTGGTGGCGATACGGGCTTAACCTTATTTACAAGGCAGCGTTAAGCCACTTAACATGGCTTAACGCTGCCTTGTAAATAAGGCTCCCTTTCACTCTATAATAAGCATGAAAAGGGCGGGCAATGGGTGTTGCGGTGGGAGTTCTGCCGCAACACCCATTGATTTTGACGCTGCCCCATATTTACAAGGGTGGCGTAAATATGGGGCAGCGCCAAAATTAAGACCAGGAAAAACCTGGTTTTAATAGGGCGCAACGAGGAGAAATGCATTATTTCTCCTCGTTTTTGCTGCTTTTATGTGTGCTGCATTGTGCAGCACACGTAGAAACAGCAAAACGCCATGCATGATTGTTTATGTAAAGGAAGGTGCCCCTTCCTCCACATAAACAATCATTTTAAAAATGACGAGTTGCAACTTCTATGTGTGCTGCACAAAGCAGCACACATAGAAGTTACAAATCGCCATTTGAGATTGTTTATGTGTAGGAAGGGACACCTTCCTGCACATTACCAATCACTGCCCCCAATGCAGGCACCCTTGCACTATGGAGCAAGAGTGCCTGCGTTGGCGTAAGGCAGCTAAATTTAGCGCCAGCGCAGGGGGAAACGCAGGGCTGCACCGTATTGTTGTAAATACGATGCATTCCTGCGTTTCAGAAGTGGCGGAATGTGGCGGAATGTGGCGTTAAGCCAAGAAGGCTAACGCTGTCATTTCCTTGTACATATGCACCTGAATCTCTTGTTTTATAATGATTTGTTACCTGTGTTACTTTATGTCATCGTTTAGATATGGGACCACACTAGCCCCAGACTCTGCTGGGGAAGGGAACTAGAGGCAAAACAGGGCTTTAGGAGCCGGCCAGCCTCCAACATAAACTGTTCTACACAAATGAGGCCACTCCCACTAAAAATGACCTAAACAGTGCTCAGGGGTGTTATGTGTATGTGAGTGTAGACATCTCACAAAAAGTTTAGGACTGGCCTCACACACCACCTGGTGTCATGCTTCATCATCGGCAGTCCTCGCCCTCTAAAAACTTGGTTTGATAGAGGGCGGGCATGCACCTGACGATAGGGATGCACTTCTAAGCTAGGTGGGGGCCCAAAGTGAGTGAGTGAGATTAAAAAACATTACAGTTACCTCACTCATTTTAATGGATTAGGTGACTGTTTGGTATCTAAAAACAAGTGAACGGCGCAATGGGGAAGGTTATTAACCCCTCGCCGTATAGAAATGGGTCGACATGTTTCTGCCTAGTGTCAACAGTGGTACATGGCATTCATCAGGACCTAACTTTATATTTTATAAAGGGCTCCACTCTTACCAACCATGTGGTTAGGGAATAAACAGTGGGGTGACCTTTGTCACTCTCCATCCACTACCTGTGGGTCCTCTGTACCCCACAGCCTTCACCCTACGTGCTTCATGGGAGGGGGAATAAAGGGAAAGTCCCTGTAGTCAAACATTAATCAAGGTGCTCTTTCCGCTGCATCACCTAGTTGTATCCAGCTCTCCTCCCCGGTAAACATCGTTTAGATATGTTCAGTTATATCTTTGCTGTTATATTTTTATCTATTTTGTAAGCTTCTATAATGCCTTAAAGGTGTGATATGACGAACAAATAGAGATATTTAGAATTTAAAAAACTGGGCTATACAAAATCCAAACATATTGCAGTTTCAATTACTGTCAACTGTTTTACCTGTAAAATGTGAGGTCCCAAGAAAAGGGTCCTAGGACTACTTCAATAACTTATCCGAGTCTATCCAGGGCCATTGGAATTAGGTGATTCTGAAGTCGCTGAGTTTTCTGCATAATTTCGATTTATTTTACTTGCCACATAATCCATTATCTGCTGGGCAATTTGAAGATTTCAACAACAAAAAAACATTTTTTTCTAGCTCAAAAATTATTCAAAAAGTACATTGCGTGGTGTTGTGCAATGGCAAACTCCTATTGATGAGAGGACATTTCTACCCAGATAGTATTAATATTAGTTAAAATGACAAAATAACCTAAAAACTACCACAGAATCTATTTCAGTTTGCCATCTAATTTGCCTTTTTGCCACATAATTCAGTCAAACCACCCTCATAATATGGTCATCTATTTTCGCATAATTCCAATGTCCCTGAGTATAGCAGAACCTGCAGCAAAGTATTCAAATGGTTAGTGGCTGATTGGCATTTTTGTACTTCAGTAAAACACATCTTGATTGGCATTTGTGCACTTTTGTCAAACACATCAAGACTGGCATTTGTGTACTTTTGTCAAACACATCTTGATTGGCATTTTTGTACTTTTGTCAAACATATTTTGATTGGCATTTTTGTACTTTAAGACCAACCTTCCGAGTCTTCATCCAGGTGAGCTAGGGTTTGTTCGAACTGGGCAGTAATGAACATGTCTTCCTCCCCGCTCCTGACTGCAGTCAGGTCTTCGTCTCTGCTGACTGGACTGCAAGAAAACACAAACAAAGTTCTAACAAGAAAACTTCCAATGACCTGCTTGCGTCAGGCTAATGTTGCTACTTTAGCTCATTATTTGTCTGCGGAACTACTTGCGCCACAGACTTCTGAACTCCTTTGAGGACTTGCTATTAATTTACCCATTCATCGGAGGAGCACAATGCCAACAGGGCAGCTTCGCTCCAAATACATTTTTCAGTTGAGTGCTTGGCTTCGATACAGAGAAAACAAGAGAGCCCAATTCTCGGGTTCACTGCAGGACATGTACCCCGCAGAGGTAAATACTTATTTACCGAGTTCTGGTGTAAGTTAATTTTCAACCAGCCTGCATTCTTTACTCACCTCTCTGTAAAGAAAACATCAGAGGACAAAAGGATTTCTAAAAAAAAAGTTGTGCCCATTTCACGTTTGCTGGGACACACTGGTTCAATTGTGTGCACCGTCCAATATTTACAAAGCCCACGTGTCACTCCCAGTTCCCGGATGAAGCTTGCAAAAAAGGTGTAAATGCACCCTTTAACACGAAGGAGGTCAACTATAACTTCGAATAATTTAGATTAACTTGGTATTTTTGCACAGTGATCTCCCATATTTCAACAAGGCCCGAGCAGTTTTATGTGGGTCTTGATGTGTTTACAAGATATGATTTTATTTTAATACACGAGTAACGTTTACAAAGCGCTGACCCCGCCTGGACGGGGTCAGCACTCAGCAGGATGACCGCGACTCAGATCAGAGGGCAGCATATGGGTCTTGAAGAGGGACTCCTGCCAAGCATCAACAACCAGAGCAGGGAGGCATCACTGGGGTCTAAGAGCGCCTGGGCTCACTTTCAACAGCAGACTATGCATAAGGCTTACTTATTTATTTACTTATTTATTTTGCGGAAGCAGCATTCTGTTCATAGGTGATGCCGGGAGAGAGCAGAAAAGAATATTATCATTACATAGTGCAGAGCTGAACCATTCAATGGCCAGGCAACACTTCTATGAACAAGAGCAATGGAAAGAAAAGAAAAAATATATATATATATATATATATATATACACTGCAAAAAGCCTTTACAAAAGCCGGGGGGGAAACATGGTGAAAGCTCTTTTTCACTGTGACTAATTAGACATACAGATGCAGTTTGTAGATGAAACAGGAAGGCGTGAAATTATAAGTCTTTCTTCTTCTACAAATGGACATTACACCACCCAAAAAAGAATCCATCACACTAAGATAAAGCTTCTGAATATCATATGAATGTACTTAAGCGTAAGAAGGCAAACACAGAATAATTTAACATTCGCTTTGTGGCAGAGGTTTCCTATTATTTCTTTCCTCTTGTATCTGGGGTGAAATCAAAGTATTATATAGGCATGAAAATCTGTCACACATGTTGGCTCAGAATGAGGGAAGATGCAGACTGTGGACGTGCATCCTAGCATACAATGGCACAACTAGCACAAAATGCATGTCATTTGCTTATGGACCCAGTAAATATTGATCCTAGAAGTAATACTTCTACTGCGTCCATGGTATCAAACGGTGTATCAAGGCTATTGATTAATGGCTCAACATAGCCTTTCAGTGGATTTGAGCCAGATCAGTGCCTAGTCTCAAACAACAGTGACAACTTCATTCCCACACAAAATTGTGCACCTGGAAAATATGCTAAAATTGTGCCATACTGTACTTTACCCCACAGGTCAGTTATTTGAAATATATTCTTTTAATATGGCTTCTTAAGATGAACGATACATTGGGAATGCAAACCTCTTCCTTCAGGTAGAGATCCCACCAGGAGCATAATGCCTACAGTATTTCTCTTCTGCCTGCATCCCTATTTGTTCACACTCGCTGACTCATGCAAAAGGGCATATCAGGGCATGGCGCCATGTCATTCTTAGTGAAGACTTAACTATAAGCACACAATAAGAGAGATCATCTTTCCAGGGCGAATGACGTTTTAACATGAGCTCTTCTCTAGACCTCTGAAAGATGCTTTTGCATCATACCCTGCTGGTGCAATATGTTGAGCAGGCTGTCAACGTGCAGGCTTTGCAGATATACCATCATCAAACAGAGTCCGGACTGAGATGGAAAATAGACCCTAGTACCAAAATAAAAGTGACTCCTGTTGGTGAATCAGATAGCTAAAGAAGTGGCACACATTTACAAAGCGGGGTAGTTTTGAACTTGCAAAGACACAGTGTATAGGTGTTTTGCAGCGTATAGGAGACGGCATGCATTTGTGCTTGCTGCAGGCATCGTTTGTGGTAATATCTGGGAAATCAACAGTAAAAACCTGCCCACCAGGCCATAAAAAAGGCCTACAAACAGCACCGCCCCCCGGCACTGCCAGATTGCCCTTTAGGCCACTGTGACCCTATCAGCAATATGGCGCCTTTAAAAGGGGCTATTCACTGTACAGAGAACAAAACAGTTCTCTTTACCCAGTGGCAGCTGCTTCCCGATGACATTAGTGGGGCGGGGGTGGGGGGAGTGGGGGTTAAAAAAAAACGACCTGCCGGCCTCCTGGCTGGCTGCCGCCGCCTCTCCTTGGTCCTCTGCGTCCTCTCTTCCTTTCTTCTGCTTAACAGGAGGCAGGATCAGGAAGCACCCACCCAGGCTCCATTGACCAATCAAAACGCTGCAAATTGGTCTGAGTGCCGTTTTTTGCCGCTCAGCCAGGCTGTAATGCAGCCTGGATGAAGAATATGTGAAGTGCGCATGAGTGTTTGGCCAGCCCAAGAGGGCCTGCCAAACATTCATGCTCACTTGGAGTGGGCAAACCACTCCTCCCCTGCCCTGCTCTATGAGCAGGGCGGCCCCGCCCACAAAGCTGCTTGAGCACGGAAAAATAAAATGATAATAACATCGCGTTATCATTTTATTTTTCCTATTTGTGCAATGCTGCAGCCAGTGGGGCGACACTCCTCTGACTTAGCGGAGGAGCCGTCATTGTCTTTACCCAGCCCTGCATCACTAACAATCCCCTACAATAGGCATTCTAGAATGTTGCTTTCTTTGATGATGTTCAGTTGGATTTCTACATGTGTTGAAACACATCCACCGGATGGTCCTTTTAAAGTTTAAGCCAATGGATGATTATCACTCATCCAGAGTTTTTTATGTCACACTTACAGATGAATACTATCAGGTTGTGTATATCAACACAACTGCTGGGGCAGTCTGTCATAGAGATGCGTACCCATTAGTCATCCCTTGTTTGATCTCACCTTAGAGATTTTGTATCTTACTCCTCTTTAAAGTCACTTCAGAAAGAGACCTGGTGCTTATGCACGTCAGAAAGTGTCCTGGTGCTTATGCATGGAAGTGTTGCATATGCTAAATTAATAACATTTCTCAGTGCTTTTGCTTGCACTGTTCTTTTGTTTTTGTGGACTTAATTCAATCAACTGATCAAGGACCACATGAATACACTGCCATTATACCACATTCTATGTGCCCAACAGGTTTTCCAAAAAATACAAATGGATGCATGGTTGTAAAACATACATCAAATGAGAAAAAACTCATGGTTGAATATTCGTTTTGCTGCCAATAACATTTGTCATAATCATGCTATATTAAGGACTGATACGTTGAATAGAGTTTTTAGCGAAAGGCGAAGTTGTTTTGAATCTAAATTGTAAAAGTTTTAATTAACTGATCAATAAATGTATTCATTCATTCATTCATTCAATGTGGTTGTCCCCCAGCCAGATCACACGATGTGTTAAGGCTCTCACTTTAGTGTATAATTACCGCCACATCCTATTGTCCTCATCCCCCTTCATTACTAATGAGGTAGATTCCACCTCACGAGACAGAAAAAAGAACAGGAAATGCTCGCAAGCTTGCCCCCCCCAGGCAATAGCCTATAAGGATACACCCTACCCAGCATTCCTCCTGTTCTTTTTTCTGTCTCACAGGGACAACATTGGGAACGTCAGTTCCTGCTGAACTTGGGCTGAAAAATGATCAACATTGCTTTAAAAAGAAAAGAAAATACATTTAATCTCTCTTGCTTGCTGGGCATGCGTAGACATCTTACTTCCTGCTCCTTGGGCGTTCCTTCTTAGATTAAGCGCTGGGAGAGTTTAACTCTTTGGACTTGGGGTGAGTTTGGCTATCCTGCGGTGTCTGAATATCTTCCGGAAATTTCGCACATGTGCAAGGGTGTGGGAGGTTTACGCGTACTCACACTTCCACTCCGGTGGCGTTTTCGGATGGAGAGTATATAGTGCTGGACGAAGATGCAGGTAAGTCCGCTTTGCGGCTAATTCTTGCTGTGCTGTTTCTACTGCCATATCATGGGCCAGCATTCAAGGAAGAGGAATTATTTGGAGTCCACCTCCACAACAGACTCATCTTGCTCTCCTCCCCCGAGAAAATCTGCTAAGGAGGGGGAGGAGGAGAGGTTGAAAAAGAATTATTAAAGAGACCCTTTTGGAGCTGAAGGATGACAAGGCTCCCAATAAGGGGATACAGGAAAATGTATTTTCGGATATCTCCTCATAGTCTGAAGAGGAAGAGAGTCAGGTAAATGATGATCAGAAGCACCAATATATTGGAAGATTTGCTTCCGGAACTCTTGGCGCATGTAAAACTAAATATGGATTTCAGCAGGAAGAGCAATTTCAAAAATCCTCCCAGATGGATCTCCCAGTGCACCTTTATAATCTAGATGGTTTTTAACAAAAAAAAGGAATGGAGAGATTCCGATAAGATCATTTTTCCTCATTTCAAGACGAAGTTATATCCTCTGCCTGGTGTGCAGAAATCACTTCCTGTTAATATTCAAGCCTTGTTAGTAGAAATTCTCTTATGGAAGATGCTGTCATTAATGATCAGTCGATAAGAGAATTGATTCTGCCTTGAAGAAGGATTATTCAGGTGTCCATCTTGCTTTGAGAGCTGATATTTAAGGGACCTACCCTCCCAGTCTTTAACTGCAGACTTTAAACATTTGTTTAAGGCTGTGGTAGATGGAGCAGAATGTTCTTCTATACTGGAAAGCATAGAGAGACAATTTGAATATATTTTGGATACTTCCCTTAATGTTGTCAGGGCTATGGCCTTGTCTCCTGGAACCTCTATTGTTGCATGGCATAACTTGGGTCTCAAAGAATTAAAGATGGATTCAGCTCAGAGAGCATCTGCCTTAAGGATCCTGTATGAGGGTACTCACCTGTTTGGAGCTGAACTGGAGGAGAGAATTTGCAGGATCTTTAAGGAGAAAAACACTCATCTTCTTTTAAACAGAGTTCTTTTGTTCAGAATTCTAAGAAGTCACCTTTCCGCCAAAGTCAATTTTCCGCAAAGCATCTCACACGCAGCACCAGAATCAACAGAAGTTCAGACCTAGGAATGAGATTGATAAGAACCCCAAGTCTCCTAACAAACAGAGGTCCTGACTTTAATGGGAATGGCCAAGTCTTTGCAGTAGGAGGCAGAATTTGACACTTCTTGGGGGCTTTGTACTCTCCACTTCAGTCAAGTGGGTTCCATAGATAGTCAAAGCTTGATACAAAATAGAGTTTGGGGCCCTTATCCAAGCCTCAGGAGTGAGAGCTACTTTGGCCATCCAACAAGATCAAGCAATTATGCATTCAGCAGGGAATAGAGGCTCTCTTGCTGAAAGAAGCAATTTCGGTTGTTCCCCATCTGAACATTGTCAGGGGTTTTACCAGGGGCGCTCGTTCAATGGAGCGGAGAGGCGTCGCCCCACAAGCCCCAGAGTTGAAAAAGAAAACAGTAATAAAGTTTATTTATTACCATATTATTTTTTCAGCAACCTGTCCTGAACTGAGTGTTAGGACGGGGCGGGCCAATAAGGGAGATGTGTGCTTTAAAATACACATGTCTGTTTTGCCGGTCATCTTGGGACGGCCAGCCAGACATGCGCATTTTTAAGTTCTCTAACCTAGTAGTCTTAGATAGCTGGGTTACAGAAAGCGCAGGCCTCCAGTGCTCTTAGGAGCGCAGGGAGAGCCTGCTCTATCCAATCCTAGCGCTGCTTTCATGCTGTGAAAGCAGGGCCAGGATTGAGCAGGGCAGTTTCCTGCATCTGGAACTTCCTGGAAGACATCTGAGGGAGGAAGACGTCGAGCTGCGGAAGCAAGTGAATACATTTTTTTGTGACCCACCGCCCTCGGTACAAGCCAGCCGCCACAGGGTTCTACCCCATCAATTTGTGGTCCAGAAGTCTACTTGGGGCTTTTGGATGGGGTTGGATCTCAAGAATCTCAACCAACATTTCTAAGACCCTCCCCTGCAAGATGGAGACATTACAAAAGATAATTCCTTTAGTAACCAGGAGGCATTTTATGATCACCCCAGATCTTCAAACTGTGTACTTCCATGTACCAATCTTCCCACCTCACTCGAAATTTCTGCATTTTTGTCTCATGTAACAGCACTTCCAACTCAATGTTCTTCCCTAAGGTAGTAGACCCGTCAATAGCCTCCCTTCATTTTTGGGGGATTAAGACATTACCCCTACCTGTATAAATGGCTCCTTCATACACCATCAGAGACTCAATTGCTCTAGGAGATGGTGGCGGAGTTCAGCCTCATGATTTTCATCTGAATCTGGAAAAGTGCAAGCTTAAGCCAGCAATTAATATGACTTTGATAGCAGCAAGATTCCTGACAGACTTGAACAGAGTTTCCCTACTGGAAGCCAGGGCTTTCATCTTGAGGAAGCTGACATCACAGACTGTTCAAAGTCAGTTGCTTCCAGTCAGACAATGGCTCAAGCTCTGGGGCCATATGGCAGCAGCTATTTTCACAGTTCCTTGGGCTAGATTACATATTTGGCCCCTCTGGGTTCATATTCACTCTTTTTTGGATCTGAAATTGGAGGACTTTGAACTGATGGTACCAGTGATGCAGAAGTTCAGGAAACAGCTGAGATGGTGGCCTCTCCCAGAATCTTTGTCCAAGGGTGTGGCTCTTCAGCCTAGACCCCTCAAAGGTTCTAATGGCGGATGCAAGTGTCTTTGTGAGGGGAGCAACATTGGACTTGAATTAAATGTAGGCACTTCAGGAGAGCTGGAGCTCCTCGAATTGGAGAAAGCTCACTGCAGTTCTGAGGGCAGTTTTACATTTTCAGCAGAACTTGATGGGCCAGAACCTGGTGGTCAGATTGGACAACATGGTGTCAGTAGCCTGTCTAAACAACCAGGGTGGTACCAGGTTCAGGTTCTTGAACCAAGTAGCAGTCCAGTTATTTCACTGGGCCGAAATCGAGATTTCGTCCCTGGTGTCAATAAACATAAAAAGATCAGGCAATGTGGTAGCGACTTCCCTGGGTTGAATGATTCCTTCATCTCAGGAAATGTCTCTGTCCAGTCCAATTTCCCAAGCCATATGCAGGAAATGTGAAACTCGGTTGATTGAATTAAGTCCATTCTTTTGCACAACAAGCTGCTTTATGCCTGTCCCCCGATTTATATGGTATCCAAATGTGTAGCCAGGCTTCAGGGAGAGGACAGGCTAATGGTGTTGGTGGTTCAGTTTTAGATCGTGGTTCCTGCTTCTCAGATCTCTGACAATTAGTCATGGCTTCTTCCTCTGCACCCCTCTACCTTGGGGTCCACCAACATGATCCTCTCCCAGAGGCTTCAGGTACCGAAGTGGAAGTTGAGAGGGGGTGTAGCAAAGCAAAGGTTTATCCAGTCATCTAGTATTGGTCATGCAGAATTCCAGACGGCTTTCCACTTTAAAATTTTATGGGAGGCATTGGGGAAATTTTCAAAAATTGTGTTTTTTGGATGATGTTTCTCCTAATGATTGTAATCTCAATGACGTTCCACAATTTCTTTGGTGAGGATATGAGAAGCATCATACTGTTTCAACGTCACGCCGGCAGTGGGCGGCAATAAGAACTTTTCGAGATCCTTGGTGAAACCTATTTGATAGGGATGATTTGGTTTCTCTGCTCTTAAACTTTTTTTCTGCTTCTTGTCCGGTGGTAAAACAATTGTATCCTCTTTGGGATTTACCACTGGTACTAGGAACTTTAACTTCTCACCCTTTTGAGCCTCTTTCCCGGGCAGACATTACATTTGTTACCCTGAAAGTCTTATTCTTGGTGGCAATTGGCTAGAAGAATTGGGGAGATAACATTTTCTCTCTTTCTTTGTGAATGGTGTTGTTCTTAGACTGGACTTGACTTTTTTTCTTAAGGTTGCGACTTCTTTTCAAGAGAATCAAGAGATAGTTCTTCCTGCTTTAACTGAATTAACTGATGCCTCCTAGGATTTACAGTGGCATGTTTTGGATGTTAAAAGAGCCCTGACAATTTACTTAGAAAGGTCCAAAGTTTTCAGGAAGTCAGATGCTCTCTTTATTGCTTTTGGTTCATCTAATAGGGGAGAACGATCACCTTTGAGCATCTTTGGTTTCCATTAACAAATGGATAAAGCAAACAATCTCTTTAACATATTCTTTATCGGGTATCCCACCTGCAATGGGCATTCAGGGTCATTCTACCAGAGGGGTTTCAGCTCCTGGGACAAACTAAGAGGAAGGCCTATCTATTAAATTTTCCGGGCAGCCACATGGGCAGCCCCAAATACCTTTGAGAAGCAATATAGTCTTCAAAAGGTTTTGGATGACAATATGAATTTTGGTGTTGGTGGTTTAAATTCTGTTTTATCATAAGAGCTTTCCTTACAATAGATCACTCAGTGGTGCAGCATGTGACTGCGGATTATGCTTTTGATTGTTTGGGATATGAAGGCCGGTTAGACTGTTTTGGTTTTCCTCATTAGTAATGAAGGGGGACAAGGACAATAGGACGTGGGGTAATGTTCACATTGCTTACCGATAATCTTCATTAATCCTACTCCTGTTTGTCGTCATCACGGTCACTATGTCTCTCCCTCCCTCCTGGATTATTGACCTTCATATCATATTTGAAGAGCTTGGTATTCCAGGAGGAATGCTGGGCAGGGTGTATCCTTATAGGATATTGCTTATGTGGGAGGGACACCCTTGTGAGAATTTCCTATTCTTTTCTCTGCCTCATGGATGTGGAATCCACCTCATTAGTAATAAATGGGATGAGGACAAACAGGACTAGGAGTAATGAAAGTACCACTAAGTAATTGGAACATTCATCTCACCCCTTGGAGACAACAGGGGCGGTGTGTCCGGCAAGTGCTAATACTTTGGAATTTGGGGACATTTCTCAATTAATTACTGCACAAAGTGACGAATGCCCACTTTCATTAACTTCCAAATGTCAGCCGATGCTTAAAAACCCAGCACTGGGAATTATTCACAGTCACCACGTAAACAAGGCTAGTTTTACTGCTGTGGCAAATCTGAGTATGTAAAATCCTATACACCTTTGGTGAGATTTTTTATATCATCAATGTCCCAATATAACTAGGAGAAAAAAACTATCAGTGGGTACAGACTGACCTATTTATCATCTTTTCGGAGGTCAAAAAGGCAACTTCTGTCCAATGAAATGCATGACTGTGATGTAGATTTCCCCCCAACTCCGACTTAGATTTTTTGCATAAGATAGAAATCACCCTGCATTCTTCACCCTGCATGCTCTGTTTTTATTTACCATTCCTGGTTCTGAACAGAAATGTTTCTACAGTGAAGGAGATAAAGAGAACTTGTACTGCCATATGCAATTTGTTTATGTAGGCTAGACAAACATTATTTCACAAGGCAAAGTTGGTATAATTGGTTATAGTGTACCAGGCAGCGTTGCAACACATGCCTTTAAGTGTATTCAAGTCTAGCAGGTTATCATATCCATCCTTGCGTATGCTGTTGAGAATACAGAGTGCAGGAGTTTTTGGTACAATTCCTCCAATACCTTCATGACAATGTAGAATTTCTCATCTAACTTAAACCACCCAGAGTAGCTTATCCAATGCCTTACAGAGCCCCTCATGATTGTTCCCTACTAAAACAGCCAGCCAGCACTTTGTGTGTACGCTGCAAGTGGGGGCAGTAGAACCTAGAATGCTTGAATGAATATGGGGCGATAAACACTTACTTAGGATATAACTAGAAAGCACATTGTGCCTAATATTTGTTTACAAACTTGAAGCACAGGATATAAAATAATTTGTCTATAAACTCATAATGCTTAGTCAAGTTTCTCATCCGGGAGTCGAACCTAGGTCTTAAGGTTGCAAGATGAGCAAATAAGCACATAGACGAAACCATATTCACATAAATTACGTCAAATGTGTCTCGATATAAAAAGTCATCCCCGTAAGCCCCCTCCCCTTATTGGGATGTTTTTGTGTTGCTTTTCATATTTAACTTTCCAACATTTTAGTGGTGTAATATAAATGAATGAAAAAAAGGTTCAAGTTAAAGCAGGTTTTGCTCCATTTTGTGACTCTAGCATGGGTTAGAAGCAATTGCCTGAGGAGACAGTGCAGGAACTAAAGATGGAGAGCAAAGGCGGTCAATCAACCCAGAGGCAGGGTAAGTGAGAGCTCAGACCTGCAGTGTAATATAAGACAGGCAGTGGAAAACAGAGTGTGGAAGTAGGAAGACGCCAATTCTGAACCCAGCCCAGCAATACTGATGTCCGAGGGTTTATCTGTACCTGTAGGTTCTCCTTTAGTTTAATTGCGTGCAAGTAACAGGCAGAGAGCAAAGAGTATGAGAAACTGTCCAGGCAGGGAGGTCGGGAGACTAAGGAATTTGAACCTGGACTATGAGTGACTGACCTTTTATGACACTGCACATGACGTAATCTGAGATTAAGAGAGGCTAAAATATTTTTTAAAGGTACGAACCGTAAAGTGAAAGCATTGTTTTCTTCTTTAATGTGGTTATCGTTATTTTTTCACGCAAAATGAAAACACTTGATAAAATACATTAATAAAAAAGACCACCAGACCAGGTTTTCTTTAAGCAGGAACAAAAAGGAACGATTCACCTAAAGTGAACGTCAGCCAAATCTTAAGCATGTTCAATGTTGTGTTGTAGGCCCTGTGCCCACTTGCTAAATGAAGTAACGACGTGGACACCACTACTTGTGTTACTCAAGTGGCCCAGAGCGCCGTGCACCCGGCCTCTTTTATTGCAAGGGTCACCAGATTTGGGATGCCTGTGATGGATGGGTGTGGGGTGGGTGTTAGTGCAGCGTCAGGGGAGGGGTTGCATCGCCACGTGTGGAGCAGGACACTACATTCCTCCCTAAAAACATATCAAAAGGACAACAAGTCCAACCTGTGGAAACAACACAAAACAAACTGGACGTGACGTAATCCATCAGCCTCAATCAGCAGGACAGCAGTGGACTCCTAGACGGATGAAGCTGACTGCACCACGATATCTCTGCTCGCATTCATAATATCACCTGGTGTGAAATAGGGCATGAACACTGGATCAAAGAATCCAAAGCCTTCTGGCCGCATGCCGGCTGGAGTCATGCACATTGTATGGAGTTGGTCCGCTCTGCTGATGCTCCAGATGATTCGTGGTTGGTTGGTGTCAACAGTTCAAACGTAGGTGCATTAGGAGCATTGTGGGAGTTCATCATTAAGCTTACTTTGGTGGAGTTGCTTAACTCGCTGAAGACAGTCTTGTCATACTGCACCTTGTTGAAGTCTCCACTCTGAGGCCCTACTATCTCCTACAAACCATTGGTGGAGCAATGTCAAGTCCATCACTTGTGATTGCGGAGGCCCTTTGGATGGATTGTCAGGGGACTGCATGTGGTCTGCGCTGGGGCTGCGTGTGTGCTGCATCTGTGCTGCTGCAAGACCGCCGAGGATCCACTGCCTAGTCACTTGTGCAACTGCAGGGGTAGATGGGTCATGGTCAAGACGTGCTCCGGCTACGCGGATCAGGATGCAGGCAGGGTAAGCAGGTAGTCGCTGGCTGACTGACTCTTCAGAATGTCATTACTGCTTCTTGACTTTTGGTCATTTGACAGTGTCGTACTTCACTCTGTTTGTTCGATGCTCCATGGGTGGTATTGTTGATGCACTAGACAGGGACAATCATGATGGGGTTTGCCAGGCATGTGGTGAACCTTTACGACAGGTGACAATGATTTGCCTTGATGATCGCAGGCCTTCTTTCTTGGGTCGTCAACAACTTCGAGTGATGGTGGCCAGGTGCCTACATCCTTTCTATGTAGAGGCATCTGTATTCTTTAGCCTGGATGCTCTGGGTTGCTGAGCCACCGTTAACTGTGTCTGGACAGTTACGCTGGGAAACGTGGGGCAGAGACTAGGTTTGCGCATGCTTGGGCTACTCTCTGTCCTCCTGCTGTGCTGTCACCAGATCGTCCTCATTTCACCTTAATGGCTTATTTGTGTGGATAGATACACTCTTTTTCAAAAACACAAGAGAGAGAAAGGGATAACCACAAAAAGTGGAGGGGTATACTCCTGATCCCCTTTAAATTACGTAAACAAACAATAAGAGGAGTACAACCTGGAGACACAGTGAAGTCTCCAAAGTATTGGGATAAAGGGCACAAGAGAGGAAATATCCTTTCTTAAGAAGACCCCTCACTCACCAACCTAGTTGGTGACATGCTTCATCATCGGGGTCCCACCCGAATGGCCGAATGCCATCCGGGTGTGCTTCGACACCTGATTACAGTGGAGCAGGTTTATTTTCTGTGTAGGTGAATGAAATAGTGATTTAAAAATTGGCCAAATATTACTCAAAATTAGTATTTTTAATAATAGAGCACCTGGACAATATTAAAAGAATTATAAGACACCCTTTTTGGTTAAATTGACCAACTGGTATCTTTAGGTAAAAAAGTGCAAAAAGTGCGAAAAAGGAGGTCTACATGTTTCAACCTAATGTCGATATTACTAGGTTTTCGTCAGGACCAAGAGTACGTGACCCGGGTGGTCTACACACGCTAAGGTGTATCCTGCCCTTGATCACTGCTACCTAACTCTGTACTCACAGTTAGGAGACCTTTCATCCTAGTAGTTGAAAGGAAAGAATTATGTAACGCATGATTGCGTGCCTCATGGGAAAGGGGGTCATGGTGCTGGCTCAGTCGCGTGATAGCGAGTCACGGGGAGCGGTGGCAGGTCTTTAGTATAGGCATAGCAGCCGGTGACTGGTAGCAGTGATCAAGGGCAGGATACACCTTAGCGTGTGTAGACCACCCGGGTCACGTACTCTTGGTCCTGACGAAAACCTAGTAATATCGACATTAGGTTGAAACATGTAGACCTCCTTTTTCGCACTTTTTGCACTTTTTTACCTAAAGATACCAGTTGGTCAATTTAACCAAAAAGGGTGTCTTATAATTCTTTTAATATTGTCCAGGTGCTCTATTATTAAAAATACTAATTTTGAGTAATATTTGGCCAATTTTTAAATCACTATTTCATTCACCTACACAGAAAATAAACCTGCTCCACTGTAATCAGGTGTCGAAGCACACCCGGATGGCATTCGGCCATTCGGGTGGGACCCCGATGATGAAGCATGTCACCAACTAGGTTGGTGAGTGAGGGGTCTTCTTAAGAAAGGATATTTCCTCTCTTGTGCCCTTTATCCCAATACTTTGGAGACTTCACTGTGTCTCCAGGTTGTACTCCTCTTATTGTTTGTTTAGATAGATACACTCTGTCAGCGTCTCAAGTCCTCTAGAGTGCGTCTTCCAGGCCTGGCCACTCTTCCCTCCTTCTGGCAGGGCTTAATTCGAGCCAGTGGTTTCAGGTGCTCGGCACTGGCATTTAATTGTCAACACCGGTGCTTGTGACAGTCTGCCACAAGGTGGGGCTGTCTGGCTAATTTAGAAATAACCACAACAGGTAGTTATCAATTCAATATACATTAAAATGACTATTACCTACTGCCAAAGCTATTCTTATCGCTTTGGAGGCCTGAAATAGTACGAATTGCCACACTTGTAGGAGTATGATGGTTAGTAGTTGTGTTGTTACTTTCATTGGCACTTATTTTTTTACAAATTAAGCACTGCCTTCTGGGCTTGGTCACACATCAGATTTCCTAGTGTGAACCAACAGGTCACACTTTCTTCTCCTCTTTCTCCTTGGTGCTTCAGCATGCACCTTCTTTCCAATTATGCTGTTGAGATTTCTCGTTGCACGAGTCTCTTCTCCTTCTGGGTGCAGCAGCATGCACCTTCTTTGGGACCAGCCAAAAGGACCTTTCAATGGTCGACAGTCTCAGAAGTCCAGCCTTCGGCCTTGAGTGTTGGGCTCTGGCTTGCTGATGATCAGGGCGGTTGCTGATCCAATTCTCCTTGTCTTCTATAGGGCTGTGTTGCGTCTGGCCACAAGTTGCATGTTCCTTCCTCCAGGACCTTCTTGCCATCAATCATGGTGGGTGGGGTGTGACACTGTGTGCCTTGAGTGTGCAGGTCAATATTATCCGAGTGTCAGGACCACTGTCACGGCACTATGTGCTTCCATCCCGGCCTCACTTTCCTTGGGACTTTGCCTTCCAGGTCCCATGTCCACCTGGAGGCCTTGGACTATCAGGGTGACACCTCTGGACATATGAAAACTCAGGGCCTCATTTACAAGAGGCCTGCACCGCCGGAGCGTCACATTTAATGACGTGGCTTTTCATGGCCTCGTAGATATGGTGTGAGGCAACGCAGCGCAAATCACAATGGGGAGGTGTGCTATGGGTGTTGTGGTGGGTGCTCTGACGTAACCCCCTTGGCATTTGACACGTTTCCAGATCTATAACATGCTGTAAACCTGGGAATGCATCAAAAGCCTACGCCTCCCAGGGGTGGCGTAAGGGTTGTTTTTGTGAAGGAAGGTGTACCTTCCGCCACAAAAACAACCTGATTTCAAAACAGACACCCTTGCACCATCCATGGCAGCCATTTGTGTGCCAGCGTAGTAGAAGAGGACAGGAATGCACTGTATCTCATAGACACAGAGCATTCCTGCCCTTTTGTTTTGACGTAGGGCAGCACAGTAGGAAGGCTTGCAGTGCTGCCCTAAGCCAAAAATTAGTAAATAAGGGCCTCATTCTCTTTAGTGGGTGGCACTTGGTGGGTTACATATCATGATCCGGGTGTCCTCCTGTGATGCCCCACTCCGTAAAGAGGCAGGGTCGGAGCGCTCTTCGCCCTTGTGCCTCCAGGCTCACATGCAACCCTCTCCCCTCACCTCATTGGAGGCAAACGACCACTGCTGTTCAGGAGCTAGTGAGTGCTTTCGGGCGGTTGTGGGCCCGGTGTGCAGTGGTAAGTACTGATGGCTCATCAGCAGAGTAATGCAGCCCAAAGTCCTTGCTCATCACCTTTGGGGCTGACCGGTCGTGAAGCTGGTGCAAAGTGCAAACAACTCTGGTTTGGCTGGGCAACATGAACAGAGTCTTCTGATGCTTTGGTCTACTCCTGTGGCAGGCTTTGCCGTGTCGCACCTCCAGTTCCCCATACGTGATTGCCTGGCTGCCACAGCATGAAATAGGTGGTAATAGTGTCAGCACTGTGGCTGTGGTGGACCTGCTGACAGGTTGTAATAGCAAGTGGGGTCCAGCCATCCTCGTCGCCAATGTTGTGGGCCCTAGGCCCACATGCTAAATAAAGTAAAGTCACAGACAACTGGCCCAGGGCACTTGCACCCGACCCCTTTTATTGGCAGGGTCACCTGACTTCAGGTGATGCCTGTGATGGATGTATGTAGCGTGGGTGTTAATGCAGCCTCGGGTAAAGTGCTGCATCGCCACAAGTCCAGCAGGACACTACATTCAACAGACTAGAAGGCATGATTCTATTATTCCAATCAGAAAGCTCTATCCACACAACCTACTGTAAGTAGAGCTGTGCACTACTGATACGGTAGCTAGCAGGGGAGTAGCTTCCTTTTGATTCAGCAGGCACAGCAGCACTGGGCCCATAGGCCTGAGGGGGCCACTGAACACTGATTATTGCTGTATTTCATAACTCAAACATATGCTGGGGGGCATTTCCTCCCTTGCACTGGGGGCCACTGACACACCGGCTACACCACTGGTAGCTAAATCACTAACAGAGTAACAATTAATACCCATGAGCGTGTCAATTTCATCAGTGGTGTGCAGCGTTCCTCTATCTCATTAGCAGGCACTTCTAGTATTTCAGATGTTTGCACAAATCTACGTGGGAACAACACAAACTGCGTGACATTGTCTGGACCAGTTTGACTAACGTTATGCTTGAGTAAATCCTTAAAACTTGGAACCCACGGAGTATCATGCAAACTGCCTGCAAAATTACTTCAGCGCCTCGTCAGGGTAGTAGGCGCTGTAAAAATACCAAAACAATATAAAACAATTTAGTAGCAGATCAAGAAATACCACATCATGCCAAGCAGACTTTAGACTCAAAAACAGGCAAGCACGATTCTAGTTTGATTCTTTAGGGCTGGGCTGAAAATAAAGCTTACAAAAAAGACTAGTAGTAGGGAAGTAACATATAGAAGAGTCTCAAACGCGGCTATGAGCAGCACATAGCCCACCACACTGGTCAAGTCTTTTCATTTAGCTTTGACTATCCACTGTGTCCTTCGTTTATTGTTATGAAACGGACGCCAGGGGAGTTATGTTCTCATTGCTTATAATCCTGGCAGCAGCATGAGCTCCAGGGGAAGGCACAGTATACCCGATAATGCGTTGCAATCAATGCACATATGTCAGCATTGAATGTTACAAATGCCCGTGAATGTAAGGGGGGTTTTCTACATTGCACAGCTCTTTAAAAGAGGTCGAGCGACTGCATCCTTTCATTTGGCAATGATCTCATCGGCCTCTTACTCCTCACTCTCAATTACCTCTTTTGTATCTTGGCCAAACGCTGCGTAAGTGTAACAACATTTCATCGGATTCATTACCACTTTTCTCTGGTGTCTCTTGCCGTTCCTTCTTATCGCACTGATCTGGCTGTCATTCGTTTAACAGTCGGTAAGGATTTCATTTCACCCGAACTCTCTCATCTACCGTCTTCTGCACAAACCGAAAATCACTACTTTCTACTCTACTTCTGCAGGTAATATTTGACACTAAAGCACACTTTTTTTCCTTCTTAAAACAGGATTCTCCGACGAGTAGTTCCCTTGTGTGCAGCTCCGCCTACTAATTTAGAAGCCTTTGCTTGATTGAATTAATATATGTGTACCAAACTGAAAAGCATATATTTGAGATGAAACTGTGTGCATTTTTAAAACTTACAAGCTGATGTTCAGAGAAAAATGTCTGAATTTCCCAAAATATATTTAAAGTTGATATTACAGTGTTGAATCACGCAGCACTGGCGAGATATTACGAATATTATTACATTGGTTATAGGGGGGTTGAAGCTAAGCCTTTTTTTAGGTCAAAGCCTGCCAGACAGCACTACTGTCTGGTTGCTAAAAGACTTCTTGCAGACATTCTGAAAGCTTCCCTGGGAATGCATTCTGCCCATTGCTTACTATAAGCTTTGTGGTTTGTAACTCTCAGATTTTGGAGTTTGTCCCGCCCGTGGAGCATACCCTATTTACTGTATTCTTCAACTAATGCTCACTTTCTGTAAACAGGCCTTTAATTCTGGGATTACTTTTCTTTCTCTGACTTCAAAGTGAGAGGATTAATGTGAGAATCTTGCTGGGTACTGGGAAAGAAAATAATTGTTTTCTAGCACACAACAAAACCTAAATGTCTGTAATTGAACTCTGCTAATATTTCAGAATATATCAGAATTAGGAAAGCACAAATGCAGCACTTTTTTGCAATATTGAAGTGTGGTGGAAACAAATATTTCAATACGATGAAAACAGATCAGTGCACTGGGTGATGCCATTTGGGCGAAGTGTCACGGCGACTCCCTGTGATGTCATGATCGTGCTGTCATTTCTGGTGACGCCATCATTATAATAATTAGTGGTTTTGAAGTCTGAAACAATACCAGCTCTGTTTGAGCACAGAGTGTCAACATTAGGGTTATTTTCTACTTCCAACCCTGCTTACAGACACTAGCTCACAAGGCTTAATTTAGAAACAAACAAAACACAGGCGTTATTTCTCCCATTTTCTTTGTGGAAGAGGAAGGACTTTATCTTTCGCTGAGAGGCCCGCTTTGGTTATTTTCCAAGAACAATGCGAGACTTTTTCTGCTATCATGTTTTACATGATGGATAAACACTGCTGGTGCCATTTTTTTCACCCACAGAACAGGATATATACCCTTTCTGTTACTGCTGTTTTTGTCGAATGCAGAGCTAGTTACAGAACTGGCGAGCTGCAAGTAGCAAAATAATAGAGCCGCCTCCAAAGTAAATTCGTAGCATATTAGCAACAACAGGCAAAAATTATCGCTAACCGCGCTTAGCGCGCATTTTCTTAACGCCGCCTATTGCTGGATATTATCGCGGAGATAACATGCTATTAGCAAGGTTTATCTCCAATGCAATAAAGTATCCAGCGATAGCGGCGAAATGCGTGAATATCGCTGGAAAACCAGCGATATTCACGCATTAACGCCATGGTGGAGTTAGGCTGACAATCCACCTCCTATTCTACAAACAGGTAAGTCATGTTTTTAGCAGGTGTTAAATTCTAGCGATATTCGCGCTTAGCGCGAATTTGTTTATCGCTTCGCCTGCGTTGCTAATAGGGAGAAGTTGTGTTAGCGACTGTTTTCAGTCGCTTTTAGTTGGGAACGCCTACCTTGCATGTCATTAGCGATAATTATCGCTGGCATGCAAGGCGATGGGAAAACGGGCCGCTATCGCCAGAAAGCTGTCGCTAACGCCTGTTAGCGACAGCTTGTTGATAGGGCGATAAAAAAATCGCCGCTAAAGCGGCGATAAGGCCCTTGCTAATATGCCCCTGGGTTTCTGTAACTAGCAGGCCTGGCTGACATAACTCAGAACTGCTGACTGCTCGGAAGTCCCGAGACAACTTCGGCTTTCAGCAGGGCCTGGAGCAGTACAACGCACGCGCGCACACGCCTGCATTAACTTTCCCAGCTGCAGTCCACGCAAAGAAACCCAAGGCAGCATTTTCAAATTAACACCTAGGGAGAAAAGACCTTTTACAAGAAAAGGCAAGCATCTGAAAGAGAAACGATTTACTATGTTGGAAGCGAGAATATTCTGGGACGTTTTATTTTCAAGGCAAGGTAAGATTTCCCAGAATAAGTTCACGAGGGGGTGGGGGCAAGCAAGAGAGGGTCAGTTGGAGGTCGGCGCTTCCTGAATAACAGCTATAAAAATATACTCGAGGAGCGCTGTAAGGGTGCTCTCCCTGTCCCCTGGCTCCGTTTCGGATAGGGTTTCTCCCGTCTTGTGCTTGCGGCGGCAACATTCCTTCCTGGAGAGAGAGCCCGGTGTTAACAAGGGCCCGAGGGCTGTCAACAACAAGGCGGGCCTGCTAGACAATGATGAATATGGGCTGGTGGCTGCTGTGTGTGTGTGCCCTGCTCCGGTGCCAGGGCCGGGAGCCGCCGGCGAGCTCTTGACTGGAAGGGCAAGGCAGGCAGCTGCACGCTTCCTGGCACTCGGGGATGACGGTATACCCTGCCCATTCCGCGCCCAGCTGCTTCTGAAAAGGCTCTGCGTGGTGATCACGTTTTAAGTTTACATTTCTTCAGTCAATAAAGGACATCGTCGCCCCCTCCTGCTGCTACGGCACAATGGGGCCGATTCACAAAGAAGTCTGGAGTACATATCTGGAGTACATACAGAGGTATGCGCACTCTACATGAGTACATACAGAGGTATGGGCACTCTACATGAGTACATACAGAGGTTTGCATGCGCACTCTACATGCCTTTCTGAAGGGGTCCCAACGCATCTAAAATGGGAATTTATAGGGACTAGTTAGGGAATAGTTATAACAAATAGGCAGGACTGTGTCGTTTTCGCACTTTCGCCTATACGGGACAGAATGTTATGGGGTGATTAATAAAGGCATGAAAGAGAACGGAAAAGAGTCCCTGCCCTGTAGTACCACTTTCCGTATTGAAACAGGCTTGAGCGAATCGGTCAGGAGTACTACATGAGTAAGTCACACCTACACAGCAAAATCTTTGTGCATTAGGTCAATAACTCATACAACAGATTACAGTCCAATGCTCCCTTCTTGGCCAGGGTGTAACAGCTTGATTTTCTGGCCCACTCTTGTAAGAAGTCAAGTGAATCTTTAAAAATTGCCACCCCCCAAAGGTTGTGTTAGTGCTACACAGCACAGAGTCAAGTAAAACGTTTAAAATTGGTAAAAAAAAAAAACACAAGTTCATTGGATGCGTACGAATTGAGTACAATTTTCATGACAACTTAAGCACTCTGGATGCATGATTAAATGCAGCAAGACCTTAATTAACATGTATTCATGCTGCAGAGCATTAAGAAAGCATGGTGTAGATGATGCAAAATCTCTGAGGTAAGGGGGCTGGGAAAGAAGACAGGACGTCAGATTTCCTGATTTATGTAGACATCTGAAAGGACATAAGAAATGACAGATGGATGAGGTCTCAAAACCAGCTTGTCTCTGAAAAAACACATATGATCCTGATCCTAGGACAGTCGAAGCTCCGTGATTTCACAGAGTGATATGGTGGCTCTCAGAAAGGATATTTTCCAAGTCAAAACTTAATTTTAATTTATAGAAAGTCATAAGTTAGAGCAGAGGTGGCAGCACTGCAAGAACATTCTGCAGATCCTACAGCTCTTGAAGTCAACAGATAACGTCACATCCCATTATTAACACAGAGATGAAAACCTCAATGACCTAAACTACCCCATATGCTCTGATACTGGGATCATCACATCATTCTTTACATCATCCTTCAACACTTCCATATTTGAAATACTGTAGTTAGTTAGTAAGTTCTTCAGAAGCAACCTTTTAAATATAACTTCAAGCAGCATATAACACCCTTACATATTTTCCTGGTAAAAATCGTTTTAGATCCCCCTTAACAAGTTGAAGACTGTTCCTGGACAGAGAATACAGATTTAAGACCTATATTTGTGGTGCGTAGGCAGAGGGTGCCAGCATAAGAATGCAACATAAGAAACAAGTCATCCTATGCCAGGAATGAAAGGTGTTGGCTGGGTCTTTTTGTCTTGGAATACAGTTTGGAGAATTGGCAAAATATGTGAATAAAGAAGCTGAAAAGTTACTGAGCTTCAACAATTTATTCCTTTGCAAACTGCTTTATGGAATGACTCCTGACCACCTGTGTTGGATTGTTGAATGAATCTATGTTCTATTTCTGATAAGTTACTTGGAAAACACATATTGCTCTCCCTGTATATGGTTTTAGAATTCAATATGGTTAGAGGTTTGATGGCAGTCGGACCTCGGGGAGTGTACTTGTTAAGGAATACCATAAGGTACTGACCATTAACCTTGCACTTCCCTTAGACATACTGATAACATCAATGCGGTACGAAAGGCACTAGCAACCAAGGCGGCCCATTTCTTGGAATCTAATCAAATGATCTTAGAAAAGCTTCACTTCTGCCTTACTAACAATGTCTTCACTTTAAATTCGGATTATTATCTTCAGACTCAAACGCCAGCGATGGGGGCCAAATCTGTGCTCCCGTACGCCTGTATTTTTATGGGAGAAGTAGAGAAATTCTGTCTACGTGACGAGAAATTTGGCAAATACACATCTCATATAATCTTTTGGCGTTGTTACATTGATGACATTCTTTGTATATGGCAAGGAAAGGAATCAAAATACTACTGACACAATACCTACAGGAAATTAATACTAAGATTTGGAACATTTAGACTACATCGAACATATCTACGACAGAGATTGACTATCTAGACATTACTATTTACATCAAAGAAGGTAGACTACACCCTAAATTATACAGAAAACCTACTGCTGCTAATTCCATTTTAAGAGCAGGCAGATGTCATTTAAAAAATATCTGTGGTTCGCAGGTTTGCATGGGTGGTGCCACAGGACTGCCCCAAATACAGCAACTACCTCTATTGCTTATCTATCAACATAGCGCTTTAGGGCTTTTTGTGTCATCGTCTCTTGGCCCACCCACATAGGTGGGATACCGTTCTTGTCGGAGGACAAGTGGGAACCCAGGGTGGTATGTTGTCTGCTGCTCCCCACAGATTTCAGAACTTTCCATCACATAAATGTGAGAAAAACATGTTGTTTAGTCAAGGTTTGAGGTTTACAAGGGATTCTGGGTCAGAAAATCTGGTAAGAGCCATGAAAGTCACCCTACCTTGGATTCTCCCAGGTGTCTAGTTTTCAACAATGTGCAAGTTTGCTAGGTTTCCCTAGGTGCCGGCTGAGCCATGGCCCTAAATCCACAGCTACCCACTTTGCAAAAAAAGGGTCAGTTTTGAGTGGAAAAATGTGATACATCCATGTTGCGTTTTAAGCAGTCTACTGTCGCGGGCACTAGGCCTACTCACACAAGTGAGGTACCATTTTTATTGGGAGACTCAACGGCATGGTGAGTGGAAAGAAGTTTGTGGCTCCCTGCAGATTCCAGAGCTTTCCATCACAGAAATGTGAGGAAATGTGTTTTTTTTAGTCAAGGTTTGAGTATTGTACTTGATTCTGGGTAACAAAAACCTGGTGAGAGCCATGCAAGTCACTCCACCCTGGATTCCCCTAGGTGTCTAGTTTACAAAAATATGCAAGTTTGTCTAGTTTCTCTAGGTTCCAGTGAGCCAGTGCCCCAAAACCACAGCTACCCACATTTGAAAAAAGGGTCAGTTTTGAGTGGAAAAATATGATGTATCCATGTTGCGTTCTTGGCCATTTCCTGTTGCGGGCACAAGGCCTACCCACACAAGTGAGAACCATTTTCATCAGGAGACTTGGGGGAATGCTGGGTGGAAGGAATTTTGTGGCTCCCTGCAGATTCCAGAATTTCCATCACAGAAATGTGACAAAAATTTGATTTTATATTAAAGTTAAAGGTTTGCAAAGGTGAGAGCCACACAAGTCACCCCACCTTGGATTTTCCCAGGTGTCAATTTTTCAAAAATGTGAAGGTTTGCTCGGTTTCCCCAGGTGGTGGCTGAGCTAGGCACCAAAATCCACAGCTACCCACATTGGGAAAAAACGGGTCCGTTTTCAGTGGAAAAATGTGATGTTTCCATGTTGTGTTTTGGCTCGCTTCCTGTAGAAGGCACTATTCCTACCCACACAAGGGAGGTACTATTTTTATCAGAAGACTAGTAAGAGCATAGAATAAAAGAACATTTGCTATTACCAACTGGATTTTGCTGCATTTGTGCCTTCCAAATGTAAGTCAGTGTGTAGGAACGAAGACATTTTGAAAAATACCCTCTAAATCATATGCTAGTAGCAGTAGCGGCTCCTGGAGGGAGTGCTGCGGGGCGGTGGGGCAGGGCGGGGGAGGGGCAGGGTGGGGGGGGGTAGTAAACTCCGGCTTACGGCCGAACTGAGTTAAGTACATAAATAAATAAATAAAACGAATTACATTGCGCGCACTGCATCGCAATCGGCGATGCAGCGCGTGCAATGTAATTCATTTTATTTATTTATTTATGTACTTAACTCAGTTCGGCCATAAGCCGGAGTTTACTACCCCCACCCTGCCCCTCCCCCACCCCACAGCACTCCCTCCAGGAGCCGCTACTGGCTAGTAGGTGTACCCACAAATTCAGAAATGTACAAATAACCACTGTTCCTAAACTCCATATTGTGTGCCCATTTCAGAATACATAGGTTTCCTTGATGCTCATTTTTCACTCTACTTATTTTACTGTATCAATTGGCCTATACTCTGTACGCAATGAAAAACCATTGTACGGTGCAACTCGGTTGTTGGCTCTGGGTACTTTGGGTTCTTGGAGAACCTACAAACCCTATATATATCTGCAACCAGAAGGGTCTAGTGGACGTAATGGTATATTGTTTTTGCAAATTGACCATTGTGACAAAGTTATAGATGAAAATGTTGTGACAAATGGCCATTATTTACTACTTGTTTTCAATATTTCTTTATTTCAACAGTCAGTTTCTTTGGGAAAACCTTGAGGGTTCTACATATGAGTCCTTGCTGAATTTGGAATTGTGTCTACTTTCCAGAAATCTATAGCTTTCCTTGATCCCCCATGGGTTTCACACTTGCTTCCACCACAAAGTGTAAATAGGTTGAAAGCACAAAAATAGGAAAAATGGGCTGCCTTTTTGAAAAATGCCAAAACTGTGGTAAAAAAATAGTTTTTTTATTCAGCTCTGCGTGTTCCTGAAAACTGGGAAGATTGTGATTTTAGCACAGCACACTGTTTGTTGATGCCATTTTTAGGAGCAAAAAAAACAGACACTTTTATCCGGAGCACTTTTTTCGTATTTTTCTTAAGAAACTCAGAATTAAGCTACATTTTGCCTATTGTTTTCTGTCCCCTCTAGGGGAATCCATAAACCCGGGGTACCTTCAGAATCCCCAGGGTGTTGGAAAAAAAGGACACGAATTTAGTGTGGATACTTTTTGTGGAAAAAAAATGAT
The DNA here is from genome assembly GCA_963921515.1 of Calotriton arnoldi. Lineage (NCBI taxonomy): Eukaryota > Metazoa > Chordata > Amphibia > Caudata > Salamandridae > Calotriton > Calotriton arnoldi. The sequence continues at coordinate 2,359,897 of CAWUFW010001370.1, forward strand.
GGAACCCTAAGCCCAAACTACCCAAATAGCCAAAAAAGGGCTCAGCTCTGAGTGGTTGGAGGAAGGGAATGCCCAGCAGTTAAGGGGTTAATAGAGGGCCCACCAAAACATAATGGCACTAGTGAACGCCTAGTTCCTAGTTTACGAATTAGACAGCCAGCAACCAAACACTTCACAGCATCACTAGCATATACAGCAAACCCCAAGCATTTCGTTATAAGGAACATCCTGTGATGTGCCTTTGAAATTCCAAGAGCCCTCGCTGGTATTCTGGCAATAAAAAAATCTTGCATTTCCCATTCACTTAATGTTTGCGGTATCAAACTATTGATGTTACAATCTTTATACACCTGCGTTCTTACGGAGCTTGCAGAGAGTTTTACAGTTCATTCATTTTGCACATTTAACAATGCACATAAAATGTGGCTCGAATAGGAATGGCCTTTGTAAACATTTGTTAACCCAAATCTGAGTTTCAGCTCAAGGCGGCCATTGTAATTAACGTACCTCTGTGGAGAGAGCCAAGAGTCGTCGCTATTGACAGATATATTCCTCACGGGGCACATCTTGGCAGTGTACGTCATATCCGTTTCCGAAGTGTCCTCCTGCCCCCACAGTGGTCGGTCGTGTCGCTTTGTGCTGTCACTCTGGTAATCCAGGGATGCGTTATCCGACTGGGAACTCATGGTACACGAGTCTTCTGTGGTGCCCTCTGACGCAAGGCAGCTGTTCACCGAGTTGCTTTCCTCCACCTCTGACGTATCCATCATCACGTCGTCATCGTCATCGTCAATGTAGATGCTGCTCCCTGGCGCGACCTGCCACCCGGCTAAGCCAAGCAGAAAGAGAACAGTTGAAGCACAAATACTGACCATTTTAACGCGGCTTACGAACAGACCTGAGAGGCCATAACAATCCTATCACAAATAGATGTCAATAATTAAAATGAACTCACGTGCCCACTATTTGAGAGACTGGTTTTCATTGCTTAGGAAGATTGTCTGAATTGCTCAGCCCAATAAACCAGCAAAAACCCTTCCCTTAATGGTGTGCCCTTCGTTGCCATCAAACACTGAAAGGAGAAAAGCTTGCCTTGTCTCTAAAGCCCACATTGTTTTTGATTAAGGCACACTGGGATGCGCCGAGAAGCCTTTGGAACCAGAAGTTTTTCCTCGAAAGCTTCTTGCTCGTAAGACTTTGTATTAGAATTTTTTTAAGCTGTTACGGTGGAAAAGTGACTATTGAACACAATGGGTCCGTTTCATAAAGTTTTTTTTCTGTTAAGTACGACATAAATCAATAAAAGTTGTAAATTACTTACCCAAGTATCATGTTTTTGTAATTCACTCAGGTGTATTACGCAGGTAGAAGTGTAAATGATGCATGGATAAAATACACATAGTATGAGTAAATTATGTACTCGGATGTGGGGTCTGGATGCGTGGGTAGATGCAGGGGAGTGTCAGTGGATTGGCCCGGGACATGTAATGCAATTGGGTGAACACTCGTTCAGTAGTAACTTTTAAGATATGCGCTGAGGCATAAGCACCCACCTTACAACCAGGCGTAAGTAGTGCTGAAAGTGTTGTACAGCATAATAAGTTGTCCTGATTAAGCAGGACGTGTGAGAAGGGGTGGATGTGTGGGACTAAACTGTTTTGGGACCATTTCCAAAAGAAACTAATGTGGGAATGAGAAATGTACCTTGCCTTAGAAGTGTGTAATGTAGGCACATGAAATTACCTATGCACATCTTAGATTCTAAATTGAGGGAAACCGTCCTAAATGGCCAGTCTTTTTGGGTAACATGAAGTGACAGAGACCAGGTCAACCATAATTTAAGCAAGGGACAGCCAGAAATATGCTGATATATACAAACAATTGTAAACTGCACATAGATGCAGGCAAAAACCCTGCATGTGGTCATTTACACCTGTTTTTGTGAATCAGAGAAACGCTTTGAGGGCTCTTACATCTCACTCCTGCACACCTCCTCAGCCACACCTTGTCCTACTTCTGGGTGGTGTTTGGGGACACCTGAATGGATGCAGCGGTAAAGAGAGGCAGTTTAACTCTTCAGTAATCAATATAGTGGAGTAAAGAATAAAGCTAAAAGGAGTCAGATCCTCAGGAGTAATTTGGGAACTCCTGCCATGGACGTGTTGCAAAGCTCAGGTCTCAAACCAAGCCCGTTATGATCAGTAAATGACGTACTGGTAATTAAAGGGAATCCAGAACGGTGTCACCTTAGGCAGTGTATCACTATTTGAATTTGTGGATGACATAGAAAAGGGCACAACATTTTATGCCTTCATCCCTGTATTTATTTGGTTAAACTACAAATTACAAGGGTTTAGAAACTCCAGGGAGATAACATGGGACACCTCAAATCAATTAAAGAGGCTGCTTCGGTTAACTCCTGCACTGCTCATGTTTCAGGGTTGAAAGTGGCCGCAAACTGCTTGCCTGTTTACTGATGCTCCCTGGCAGTATCGTGTGACAAGGAAGTGACAGGCACATTAAAGCATACCTCTCAATCTTCTGGATCTCTGGTCAAGGGGAGATTGAGTGGTTGTGGGTTTGGAGGCGAGTCCACTAAAATCAACGCAGAGAACAATGCTTTGGGGAGTGGAGCACATTTTCATGGCCCAGGATCCGACTGAAGACTTTGGGAGGCATTCTATTGGCTTGGAGAGTGATGCTGAGTGCAAACAGGTCGACGCACTCCAAATGAAGGTGCACTGGGAGGTAAGTTAAAGCAGGCATCTGAAGCGAAACGTGTCTGAAGGTCGATCCCTGCAGCCGACAATTAAGATCAATGCAAAATATGTGTCCCTTGCTACACTGCTGTGGTATGCACAAAAGCTAATGTGTTGCAATGTGTGGCTTTTAGTATTGTACATTTTGCACTAATTTCAGACAAATGCTGAGTACCTTCTAAACAAGGGGGACCTGTCATTGACAGAGGTTACGTCATGCCATTAGAAGCTGAAATCGATTCTTGACAGCAACAGCAGAGCAGTTTATAGGGTTACAAAACACTATTGCAGCTCTAAGTGCGGGCATGCATCAATATTAATGTGCGGGGACGTTAATTATTCCGAATGTTTGCTGGAGAGGGGCTATTTTATCTTGGGTTCATTTAAGATGTTTTAAATCTAATACAAAACAGGTTGCTAAAGGTCATGCGTGCCTGTGAAGGTGCAGCGCCTAGAATAACGCAATTATCCTTAGAATAGGGTGTGAAATATGTCCCGAATTAATGCTCATTTTCTGATTCTCAGAGGTGGCCTGTGCTCTTGGTAATCTCTTGGAAGTGCAGTCATCAATATTGATCAGGCCGCCCATGAGGCTTCCCCCGCTTTGCTGTCTCCTGCCGGACCTATGAACATGCAATTGGACAATCTATTCCACAGCAGAGGGGAGGCCGCTCGGTGAAGTCTTCTGAGTAGAAACATGACTTTCATGGTAGTGGTGTGCCAACAATGGGCACCATCAGGGCAGCCAAACCATTCAGCACCAGAAAAAGGTGTTTCTTTCTAGTTTATGTGTCAGGTAGGCATGTTGTTCACTACAATTCATCAGAAGGGGGTCAAGGGTTAGCCATTTATTCATTGACACGATTATGTCCTTGTAAGCAGTTTTGTGATACTCTAGATTTAGGTGTGACATCTTAAGAATTTCCCGGAATAAAACACGATTCCTTAAGAATCCAATTGACCTAGCTTTTTTTTGTTTTGTTTTTATGACCAAACATGTCTTATTCCTGAAAATTAATGAGTACGTCTGAGGTAAGAAGCAATTTGCAGGTAATGCTCTCTGAATAAAACTCGGAAATTCAGCAGTAATAGTAATTGCAAATTGTATTTATATAGCGCTTGCTACCCCTGAAGAAACGTTGAAGCGCTTTGAGGCAAGTAGCACGCTGCTCTGAACCCAAGATCAGAGGTTAGTTTATAGTAGTTTAGTCATTGTATTTTCTTTCTTTTCTTTTCTGTATTAGTTGTGTTAGGTTTGTGCTCTTGATTTATTGTATGTTTAGTACACTTTACAGAAGGGATAGAATGATGGGAATGGATTTGAGAGGGGAAGTAGTAAGTTGTTTTTGTAAGAAGTGATCGTGTGTGCCTCTTCACACCTAAACACTAAAACAAGACGAAGTGATATCTACTCACAGAACAATATATATGAATCAGGCCTGCCGAGAGTACTAACGAAAATACTTTTGCTACAGAGGCAAACGTTTTGTCAGAGCTTGCCACTACCAATCCCTGTCACTGTAGTTTGCATTGCAGTGTATCTATAGCCACTGAATGTGAGTGAGCTGCAACGACTGAATTTACACCTTTATTTAACCACACTGGACCCTTTTTCGCGTGTTAATGTAATGTAATGTAAGTTGCATTTATATAGCGCAGCTGTCACCCAACGGGCATCCTGGCGCTGGGATTACCTAAGACACTGTGCAAGCTATAAAATTTTGAAATCACAACGAACAGGTCTCTCAAGGCTATTCTCTTGGGAAGAGCCTGGTTTTTAGCTTTTTTCTAAACTGCAATAAGTCGTCAGTCTGTCTGAGTTCACTTGGTAGTTCATTCCATAGCTTTGCGGCTGCATAGCCAAAACTTAATGATTCCCAACTCTGGAGCGGCCCATGCCAGTGGCCCACCCTTCACTTGCTGAAATGTTCGTCAACAATCCAGCTACATTTACTACAAGATGGTTGTTTACGATACAGCATTTCAATTGACACTCCTATTATGCCCACTGTGGTTCACGTGACCGTTACTTACCACACAACCACATGCTCGAGTGTTATCCAACCAATTAATAAATCATGCTCATCTTTTAACGGAAGGCCCGTCTGTGTGCGCAGATCTAACACAAGGATTTATTTTATGAGAAGTTGAAGCCGAGGCCTCATAAATAACAAAACATCAATTATGCTAAAGAGATTCCTGTCAGAGCACACAAGACCAATCAAAAACACTGCACTGCGGGCGGACATAGAAAGAGCAACATGGCGGAATCATTGTCTCAGCAACTGGATAGCAAGGCATCCATACTGCCAGGGCTTTAAGTTGTCCAGGTCCTGCCGGTGGTCAGCACCGGCAGTTCTAAAAAGCAGGTGCTGAGACGGGTCCCAGCGGGCTCTCCATTTTTGCCCTCACCCTCCTGGTGGGAAAAAAAAACATCTTAAATCTGCACTGCCCTTCACTGCCTTTGATGAATAGTTCTTTCATAGTCTCATCCTGTCAGAACTGAAGCATTTTCAATGTTATATACAAAGAAGCTGTAGTTGGTGCTTATTTATCATATGCAACTAACAACCATTGACAAAGCCAATAGTCCTGACTTCTTGTAGGTGAAATTGGGAGAGGATGTGGCCTAACGGTTAGGGGGGTCGACCTAGAAGCTGAAGAACCGGGTTGGAGTCTTCGCAGGGAGCTCAACATCCTGTGATTCTGGCAAATCACTTATTCTTCCTGTGCCTACAAAAATCAATTGTTCGTCTGTAACGCAATTGGTGCTCATGTAAAGCGCTCTGATACCATCGGGTCTAATTCTTGCTATTTAAAACTCCCCCCCACCAAAAAAAATGTAAGCTCAGATTTATAGCTTGTGTTTTGAAGCCACGCCCATAATTACTTTGGCCAAGCCTTTTTGAGAGACCCCCCCTTAGTATTTTCATACCACTTAAAGCCCTGCATACTGCAATTTGAACTAATACCTCTGCACCTGAGGGAGCGGTGCAGGTAGAAAGGAGAGAAGAATAGGCAGACAGTGCATTGATATAAGAAAGCAGGTCAAAGAAAGAGTATCATAGATGATGGCTGCGAGGTAATGTACAATGCAAAATGTCTGCACCATGGTCCCCGCGGGAGGGCAGGGCGATGAGAGGAGATGGGTGGGTTCCTGGCGAGCATCCTAGACATGGAGAGTATCCTTCTGCCCGACAGCTGGATTTCTGGCTGGAAGCCTGATAATAAAAGATGTATAATTCGACGACACCTGTCAGCTTTTCAAGACCAAAAGGAGGGTGCTATCACTACGGTACCATGGACACCATCATCGGGGTGCAGAGCTAAGATGAAAACAGGTGCCGTGGGCAGAGAAGAGGGAACTGTTCGAGAAATTGTTGTATAGTGTGAGAAATGGTGCATTCTAAATCTCACTGGGGCAGTAACATTGGTGTGAACTGATCTCATGTACAGCTTAAAAGCATTTTTATGGGAAAGTTTGCTCCGGGACATGTGCTTTTCATGGCCTCTACCTCCGTTACAACATGTATTCTTATCATAAAAATACTAGTCCAGGACAGTTAAGTTATAATGAGGCAGCTAATGGTGGTAGCATCACTAGGTGGCGCCAGATGTTAGAGCTGTCTGGCAAAGTTCTTGGCCGTAACTCATAAAGATTAAAACACCCATCCTCGTTCATATGAGCTCCTCTCTGCGCATAATTCCCTTTTCTCTTCTGTGAGTACAGTTTGGCCCACCTCTTCACCTTACCCTCCCTGCTTTAATCCAGCTTTTCTTTCCCTACTGGCCTCTAATTTGAACTCCGTCCTCACACATGCTCTTTTTTAGGGGTGGGCGAGGAATTCCACTCTGCCCGTGAAGTTCACGGAGTATTGCCAGTTCTGAAAAACTCAGTGACGCAGAGCGGAGTTTTTTATCTCGCGCGGTTGGCGAGTCCGAGCGAGAGAAATCGCACACTAGACCACCTCCTGGCGAGATTTCTGAATGAGGGCGGTCCCGGCAGGTCGCTACCGCTCGCGTCGAGGAAGCTGCCACTCAAGTATAAAATCTACTCGAGCGGCAGAAAGGATCAGTGCCCTCTGGTGCGCCGCATGTTGCAGTTCGTGCTGATTTTACAACGGGGGAGAAACTTCTGGTGCTAAAAATCAGCGCGAACAGCACAACGTACCGGACTCCGATGCTCGTGGAACTCCGCATATCGTGGCAGAGTTTTTTCGGCACTTCGCGGAACTCTGCGTAGCCCAACTCCGCGAACTCCACCCAGGTCCACTCTTTTTATCTTTGGCCAACTCCAACTGAGACCCCCTCTTCTTTTCACCACCAACCCGTCCCTCTAGCACCCCAGAAAATTCTTGCCATTGCTAAGAATCTACTACATACTCCCTACTTTATGCCAGCTCCCTTAGTGCATCATACCTCTTCCTTGCTTTCGGCCTACTTCACCCACCAGCTACCATCCACCTGCGCCAGAAGATTACCACTCGTCTTTCCCTTCACATGTCCATGTAATTTTGTAGATGCGCCCATGCGTGATCATGTATGCACATGCCTACAAAATGATGCGGGCAACTTTTTTATAAAAATTAAATTGAAGTAGCGAAAAGCGCATTTTTAAAGCAGGGGGCCAGTAGCAATTTTCTGCTGGCCCTTCTAAAAAAACTTCTCTCTATCATCAACCCCCATCTTAATGGCCCGGCTCCGCATTGGTTTGCCCTTTTAGGCCTTTATCCTTTGCCTCAGTGTCCCACAGGTCTGGCGGTGTAAGGTCTCCGCTAAATCTATAGTGAACTGGGCCTTGATTATGAGTGCTTTGGTGTTATGTATAGCACTCATTAAATAACAAAGTCCTGGGGACAGCTATTTATAGGATGCGATAGATAACACCAATTACCAGTTGCCACATGAACTCAAGGCATAACATATGGATTTGGGTCTTACCACACCAAAATCCAGATGTCCCGGTATTTACCTGGCCACTTTCATCCAGTACATTTTGGCAGGTTTGACATTCTGAAATGTATATGGAGAAAAATTATACATTCAGATTTAACCAAAAGAATTAATATTTCAACACCTGTGCAAATATGGGTTTGCATGGGTGTCAGAATTTACCAAGGCACTCATGATCAAGGACATTGTAATGAAGGATAGGCAAGCTTTCTACAACCCCTTATTGTGTCAACTAAGCCGTGCATGTTCATCTCACTAGTTAGAAAGAGGTCTGGGTCAAACTTCACCAACACCATTGGGCAACCGTCAAGCACCAGCACTAAAATGGTACGCTTGTTTCTATATATCATTACTGGAGACCTATATTCCTCAACCAAATTTGCACCATGAAGGTACACCGCTAGTGTGTCACCATCAGCACTTCGTAATCAGGGCTGAAAGGATTCCACTACAACTGCAGGTGAAAAAGAACATTTCCAGGTTTGAGGGTATGGCATATCAAATGTGTCTGACACCAGCAATTTGCAAATGAGTTGACAACTCCATCCTACCCTTAATTTTAGAGTAATTAATTATCTGAAAAAATAGTCTTTTGCTAAGTACTGAAAATATTCTAAATGCAACTAAGGCCTCCTGGATAAGAAGGTTGATTTCCCTTCAGGTAATGGACATACAGCAGTATCTGGAGCTCATAAGTATTAATCTATCTGCAGAAAATACCAAACACCATTCCCGTGAATAAGAATGCTCTTAGAAAATTGGTACATAAATGTCTGTCCACCAGCATAAGTGCCGAAACCAGAACGTGTGCCACAAATCACAATTACTTACCCAAATTTAGTGAAATGCAGGAAAGTCCAAGTGTTTCTCCAGAGAATACTCAGAGGCAACACACAAGTAAAGCTCTATAGGATGTGACCTGACGGCTAGGGCGGTCAACCTCAAATCTGGGGAACCAGATTTGAGTCTCGGCAAGGTCACGCAACATCCTGTGATTCTGGGCAAATCACTTAATCTCCCTCTGCCTAACAAAAATGAATGTGTCCTCATGTAACGCAACTGGTGCTCGAGTAAAGCGCTCTGATACCCGATACCTTTGGGTCAAGTTCGCGCTATATAATACTCCGTAAAATAAAAAAACACTCACAGGTAAGATAGTCATCACCAGAGTATGCCCAGAAGAATCGTGAGTCTGTAGGAATCTACCTATTTGTGCCACTTAGAGAGCTAAACATATATATAACCCCCCAGTGGCAGTCGCCACTAGGTAGTTATAGTTAGGTCAGCTGTTCCATAGGAAAAGCATTTTTTGTGTTGCTTATAACTTTGGCACGGTTGATGAATCACAAAGAAACTTTCCAAAAAGGTGCTACTTTTTGACTCGTTTGTGCATGGAAAGTTTCAGAGTGGTGCTTCAAGTGGGGCCGTAAAAAAAGGGGAGTCCCAAAACGCAAAATCTACAAGCATTTTCCATAGACTTATTTAAGAAGGGCTACAGCAAAAACGCTGAACAGAATGACACCAAATTTAGCAGTAAGCTAGATCTTGGTCCGCAGATTGTGCTTTTTGGAATTTGGTGTAAATCCCTTCAGTAGTTTTTGAGAAATTAAGGTTTAAAAATAATTGTATATCTGGATGGTTAGTCCGCAAGAGGCTTGAGGGAGTCTTGCGGAAGCACCCATTTAAAATATGAGCGCTCTAATTGGCAGAGGGAACTTTTTTCCCTTTTTTCTAAGCACTCTGATTGACTGCCAGCAACATGAGAAAAATGTTGCTGGCAGCCATTACAGGACTCAGGGACTTCGTTCCCTGTACTGAACATGTTAAAAACAACAAATATAAGGGGGCAAGAGGATACCCTGACCCTCCAGGATTCATGAGGGGGACCTAGAGGGACCCCGAGAGCCAAAAACAAAACAAAAAATTGCTGTGATTCCGAGGGACTCCCATAAAAATCTTTTTAAAAAAACAAAACAAAAACAAAATGGAGGCCAGGGACACTTTGTTTTATTAATGGAAGGGGGGAGGGGCACGTCGTCCCCCTCCCCTAGCCCTAACAGGCCCCGGGGAGCCTACCCCCAGGGATGAAATTAATCAGTATGGCCCCTCTCCCTGTGTCTTGACATGTTCCAGGGAGCCCACCCCCAGGGCAACAATTCCTTAAAATGGGGAGCCTCTGAAGGCCCCGGGGACGCTATTCCCCGGGCCGCTAAATTAATTAAAACCCCACGAACAGTCAGAAGAGGCCCTTTGAATGATAGGCACAATATTCTTAGCAGTGCTGTGCTGTTTCATGTCTTTATTTGTCCTCCAGTCCTAGAGCATGAAATCAGCAGCCTCTAGTGGGACGAGTCCCTTCTCTATCACGCATAACTGCTCCAGGTGCTTACATAAAGATTACAACACAGTGCCAGTGAAGTAAATACAGGATGTAAGGGAGAAGCTATTTCAAAGGCTGGTGCTGCAAATTCTTCGTAGAGTAAATGTAAACGCTGCTCTTTGCTTAAGGTGCCTAGGGTGATATGAATAGTACAAAAAAGGGTAAATAAAATAAATTGGGAAGCAGATTCAAAATAGGTAGAATCAGGTGTTGTTTAGAGGCCAGGCACCATTCAGGTTCGAAAGGAGGGGTTGAGCATTAGGGAGCAGTAACAGAGTCTGAACTCTAGACCTACTTTAGAAGACTCCTGAAATCCATATTGTTTGGTTCTTGTCAACGAGTGTTTGGGAGGATGTTCCCGAGCCTACATGCTGCTGCAGTAGGAGCTCTGCTCTTGGTGCCTTCACATGTACAGTGAGGCTTCATAAGGAGACCTGTGTTCTGCAGGTGACTGGGTCACATGGAGATTGGACTGACCCTTTCTGCAATCCACGTTGTTGACTTGTCATGGAGGCCATTTTCAAATCGGCATTGGCTTCCACTGGGATCCAGTGAAGGGAGCTCAGGCTGTATGATTGGAACTGGAGGCCATGTAGAAAAGGCAGGCAGAACATGTTTCGGTCCAATGAAGGACAGGGACTTAGGGTAAACACAGATCAGTCAGTAGTGTGTTGATTTAGCACGTCATAGGACCTTGAAAGTCAAATCAAAGAGGGGAGGGTCGGACTTGAGCTATCTTAAAAGAGGCAATGGGGGTGGTCTTTTAAGGTCTTGCCGTCTGTTGTCGAAAGACCTCTGAAAGAACATGCCAAAAATTTACTGAGGGCTTAAAGAATGCCCATTGCTTACCATTAGTTGGCTTGATTGTCATTCTCATTTGTTTGCTTCTTATTCAATGGCTTTCTTCCTCTTCTTCTGTTTGTCCTTCCTCTGAAGCATAGCTTCTTTGCATCCTTCGGATTGGATGACTTGTTTCCTTCCACTGCTCACATTCAGGCAACTACTTTTTTATTTTTCATTCAGCACTTCATGAGAATGCATATTTTTTCTTTCTCTCTTCCTCATGTGCTGCCCCTTTCCCAAATGCTCACCCCTTCACATGCTCCATGTTTCTCCCTCCGCCCCATCCCCATCTCACCCTTTGCTTCACCCACTTGCTTTCGCCTTCCTGCAACTGCATGGTCTGTGTTGCTCCTTTTCCCACACCCAATTTATTGTTTCCCCCACCCAGGCATTGACATCAAGCTTGTCTGTTGCTTCCTCCAACCCAATCCCCCTATCTGCATCTCTGTCGCTCCCATAACCATTACCGACCAATACATGTTGTTTTTCTCAAAAGTTTTAAAGGCCCAGCAGCTGCCACTTGCTACTGACTGTATAGTTTTTTTAAAAAAGCTCTTTGGAACAAGCAAAAAATATTTTATTCTTTTTTACACTTTTAAGTGGCATCCACCATCTTGCAACAATAACAACAAAAAATAAATGAAATGGCAAATGCGTCATTCTGTAGGCATGCATGCGTAGTGACACATACATGCAGATGTCATCACACATTTGCACGCATAAAGAATGATGTCGCTGTCAGAGGCATTGTTTTTGTTTTTTTACGAATTCTTTTTGCCAATGCTGCACAGCATCAGCAATAAAACATTAACAAAGTAAATAGATCAGAAAGCCAAGCCCTATTGGCGTTGCCAATGCTTATTTTGTGGTGTTTGTATTATGGGAGCCTAAAAAGAATAAAACATCTTTCCCAAAAACACACCTATGAATTGCCCCGCTGTGCAACATTTTAGAGTTCATTTTAAGTTAAATATATTTTAGAAATGTTTTAGAAGTTTTGATAGAGAACCTACGTAATCTTTATGAGGATATGGTCATTTGACTTTGCAGTGTTGATTTTATAATTTAATGTGCATATATGCAAGAAACCACTTAACACTGGTCATGAAACAGAAAACACTGTTGCCATAACTGAACAGGTATGCTATAAAAAAGTATATTATTGTAATACAACATTGTTCTAACAGTTGTACAGTAGCACAATTGATCATAATATTGGGACTATTTTTGAGGGGGGAGAGCTGGCAATGTACACCTCCCAGAAATGTCTCTGCTACAGGGCTTGGCATGAACTGATCAGTTCATGCCCCTGTAAAGGACACCTACACAGATATAAAATAACAGGGGTGCTTGTGAGAGCTGTGTGAGGGATGTAGACCAGAAGCGGGTCTTGGTGGAATTGTGTCGCACTCGGTTTTGGTTTAGTGGAGCATGTCACTTAGTTTACAAGTTGCCTTCTGCTGAAGGCTGCCCAGCTTTGGTATATCCCCCAATGTAGGTAGTAACTAACACCTCAAGGCAACTATTACATTCATTCAGTTATTTAAAGTGCTTCCAGTGCTGCCACATGTTGCCTTCTGAGCACTTCGGAGCACCATGCTCTAATCTACATCTTCTGCACCCTGTACCGATACCTCTGGGCAGACATACAGTACCACGGCGTTTCAGCATGGCTAAGTACGATTTTGAGAAATCGAATTCAGCTTCAGGCACAAGCCAGGATGGTTCAGGCAGCAAGTGGGATGACGTTCAAGAACTGTTAGTTAGTTAGCCGTGACGTCAGTGGTGGATATAATTATGTTCGGTAAAAGAAGTAGTACGTTTCGGACCGAAAGAAATTGGACGGTGACCATTCAACTAAAATCTCACCAGGGCACACGAAAAACCTGAAAAAGCCAAGTGACACTTTACATATGTGTAAGCACCTCGGTTCTGTCGGGCAGAAGGGTGGGGAGCTATAACATTTTTAGGACTGCTGTTCTCCTGTTGGTAGAATTCACCACAGTCGATGCCAAAAAGTGGAGTGTCTCAGAGAGAAAGAAGGCAACTTCTACAAGTCACTACGACATCTGTGACGTGGGTGAATTCTAAGGAAGGAGGGGGTGGAGAACGAACCTGTACAGCAATCCCGGGAGGGCCGGGCTGCACAAAGGATGCCAAACACGCAATGTGCACTGGACAATACGCCAACCGACTGCCGACAACGTCTTTTGTACAAAGTGTTCTGTTACGATACAGCTTGATAAATTAACATTACAAGCATTGTTGTGCATAGAAAACACGGTTTTCTTGGAAAGCAGCCTTCGCCTCAGCAGATTTCTCTCTGCGCAAATGGCCTGTGAAGGCAACTTCATGTTTTCTCGTTTCTAGGAACAATGGCTTCCACAGAGATCAAATAGACCGAAGAAGACATGCCTTGAAGTGAAGCTTAACCCATGCAGCCTTCACAATGGACTGCTCAAGCTATGATGTTCTGGGGAAACATATATAAACAAAAACAATGGTTCTGTCGGGTATCTCAACTATTGCTTCAGATAATAATTAATTAATAGTCCTCAAACATTCATGTCTGCATTATTTAATTCATATGGAACACATAACAAATCAAAGTTGTAAAACAAATTGATGAGTATTAAATCTTTTATATAAATTGGTTCATTCAAATATACTCATACATTTGTAGAAGAGCTGTCAAGAATAAACAATAAAGTGATATGTGATCAAGTGACATTTGTGCCTAATAGTGAAATATAGTGCATACTATTTACAGTGTGATAGGAATATGTACAAGGGAAAGGAGGGGGCCAGAATCTAATGTCAAGCACAATGACTCTGTTGCTTATACAAATTAATTAATTAATTGCACACAGAGTCTTGATCAGTCTGGACCGTGTTCGTTCGTCGACGTTTCAACCCAATCTACGCTGAGTTAGATAGTCCGGGCGGGTCTTCATCAGGACAATTAAAGGTTAATAGGAAATGACAGCCTATGATTAAAGAAAGCGTGAATTAAAATGTGTTCCACCGATGCACCTAAATGGTCTGCAGAATCGAAAGTAATGACGGGGTGGCGTAACTCACCCACAAAAACCAGAGAATCCTGGTAAATCGGACATCTGAATGGTCCAATAGTTGGATCACGGTAGTGGTGAATCTATGAGCAAAGCGTGATAGACAGTTAATTATACCCGCTTCGATGTGCATAATACCTGCTAAACAAAAACTCTCTGCTAGTCAGCACCACTCACCAAAGCTGAATAACTTGCAGCAGAATTATTCTAACATGGGGGCGGATTCAATCAGCCATCCCTATTGTGTGGGCGATCCGGTCAGATTGCGCCCATTAGCCGGATCTAAAATCAAAGGAGAGTGAAAAGCCGGCTTTAAACTCGTCAAGAAACAATATATCCTGAACGTTAGCGGATCCTAATGGAACTTACCCAAAGAGTGGAAAGGTTTCCAAAGCATAGGCGGAGAATCAAAGTCAATACAGGAAGCCCGGCGTGAGTCCTGGTACTTCACTGCCGTCTGTCAGCAAGCCTGTATGATTCTAACCAGCCGTATATGACGGCTTCAACGCGTCTGCTGGAAACGCGCGCGTGGCACGCAAGGGCGAGCAGAAGCTAAATGCATGCACGCCTTGTCGCTAGGAAACGGGCTTCCAGGGCTCCCGCAGACAGCAGCTAAATGCTAGTATTCATAGCGATTAAGCTCGTGTGACACGAAAGATTGATCTAAATAGATATATTCACGAGGATATGTGCGGCAAAACCGAAAGTCAGCCAGGTACTCACTGGATGTTGATCAGGGTCACACGCATTGTATACATTAAACAAGCATCCAGTGATTGTTGTAAATTAATACATCTTAAATATTCCCAGATTTTAGATATACCGCAACAACCGTTTAAACTCATATGGCACAAACGTTAGTGTTTCTCTTAGTTAATCTGTACAACAAAAGTGAATCATATAATGCATTACCTTAGATAGAAATGTACACATAGGATGTATATCATGGTTAAACACATTATATATGTTGACAAAGCATACATTGATTCTTATATAATAACAAGAAATGTGGTTATTCACAACAACCTGTGATATATAACTTGTTAAAAATCAAAAACAATTAATGTCATGATATAACCAAAAATTGACATGAATTAATTATATAACACAAATTAGAAAAATGAAAAGTCCATGTCAGTTCAGTAACTAAACATGGGATGCCAAGTATAGGGAGCGTATGAGTACAAATACCCACATTTCTCTACCATTTGGACACCTATAAAGCTTACCCAATAAATCAAAAAATCAGTATGCCCATGTATTCTACAACTGACCCATCTGCCTCGAGGTCTCCTCAAGTTTGTTGAGTCCTTCAGAGACTGTGTTTAAAAAATGGATCCACCTGCATTCTTTCAAATTAAGAGCCACAGTCAGAGAACCACCTCGAGGGTGAGGACAGATTTTCTCAAGAACCCACCATCGTATGCTCTCAGGGCGTGATTGTATGTCATAAAATGTTCAACTAAGGGGGCTCCTTGTACCTTACACCTTACTCTACTCATGTGCTGAAGTATTCTTGCCTTTACTTTCTGGGTGGTCTGCCCTACATAAAGTAAATCACATGGACAACGGATGGTGTAAACCACATTGGTACTGTTACAATTGGTAAATAGTGGTAACTTGTGTGTTCGATTATTGTATGTAAAAGTATACCCTTCGATGGTCAATGGGCATGCTTTACATCCACCACATTTGTGGTGTCCAATTATCGGTGGTAGTCCCAATTGGCCCCTTAGATCAAGAGGCTTTGGTGGTTCAAGGTAAGCTTTAACTACATTGTCCTTGATATTCCTGCCCCTCCTGAAGGCAAACAGTGGATTCTCCTTTGTTTTCAATTCACTGGCGACCAGATTCCAATACTTTTTTACAATCCTTTTAATGTCATTGCTCTTTGAACTGAATGTTGTAACACAGACAATATTTTCAGTCTTCAGGGATTTTTCTTTTACTTGAAGTAGCTGGTCTCGAGGACAGTACCAAGCCCATTTTCGGGCCCGTTTGAGCAATCCTGTTGGGTAACCTCTCTTTTTCAAACGGATAGTTAGAATTTCCGTTTCCTTAAAGAAGTCTGTCCTGTGTGTACAGTTCCTCCTGAGCCTGAGGTACTGACCATATGGTAGATTGTCCCTCAGGCTCCTTGGATGGTGTGAGTTATATTTGAGAAGTGTATTTCTTTCCGTTGGTTTTCTGTATAAATCACAAAACAAGAGACCCTCTTCCACTCGGAAGGTAAGATCTAAGAAGTCAATGGCTTCATTATTGCAGGACATCGTGAACTGAATATCCCTTGTTCTGTTGTTTAACCAATCCGTGAACTTCTTGAGATCAATTTCTGTGCCTGACCAGATCATTATCACGTCGTCAATAAAACGTTTCCACACGGCAATGTGATCTATGTATGAATTTTCATGGCTGTACAAATATTCTTCCTCATACTCATCCATAAAGATATTAGCCAGACTAGGTGCATAGGTAGCACCCATCGCAACGCCCTTGCACTGGTAGTAGAATTGATTCCTGAAAACAAAGTAATTCCTTTTCATTGTGATTTCCAACATCGCTATCAGGAAATCTGTTGGTATCCAATGCGGCCTGGGGCGTTTGTCCAGAGTGAATCTGACCACGTCTAATGCCTTACCCTGAGGGATGGACGTGTAGAGGGAAGAGACATCCAAAGTCACAAGTAGTTGGGTTTGGATATCGAACGGTTGACCTTCCAGCAGTTGAATAATGTGCATAGTATCTCTCACAAATGATTTTGTCTCTGGGACACAGGGTTGCAAAAAATGATCAATGAACTGATTCAGCGGTTCGAGTATGGACTCGCAACCTGACACTATGGGTCTCCCAGGGGGCTTTTCAAGCCGTTTATGTACCTTCGGAAGGGTATATAAAGTAGGGATCCTAGGTTCTTTCTTGTTCAGGAAATCATTCTCTGGTTGGCTCAGAAATCCCTCTCTCAGTCCTTCCATGGTCAGTTTCTCTATTAAAGACTTGATCTCAATAGTTGGATCCTTCGTAATTGGGCGGTAGCTCGCCCTGTCCCCCAACTGTAGCTGAATCTCATCCACGTAGTCCGCGGTATTCTGTACCACTACTGCACCGCCCTTATCAGCAGCCTTGATGACGATCGCTTCATTGGTTCCTAATGAGTGTAGTGCTGTTCTTTCGTCTTTGCTGATGTTATGCTTTATGTAACGCTGTTCACCCAGTGCCTCCATGATTTCCTGCATGACAATCTGCTCATAGGCTAAAATCCTTTGACTCATCAGATAAGCCCCTGGTGTGAAAGTGGATGCTGGTCTAAACGCTGTAGCGGCTGCCGTGGGAGTATAGATGGTCTTGCTAAAGTAGTACTTAAGTCGGATTTTCCTAAAAATCTCTGGGGAAACAGCCATCACAACGCGGCTGTTATCACGCATAGCCTTTACCACGCGGTTGTTACAACACATGTACCGTTACCACGCACAGCCTTTACCACGCATTTTTTTTTACAACGCATATGCCATTACCACGCATGCCTTTACAAGGAATTACGTTGTAAAGGTATAAGCGGTAAGGGAAAATGCGTGGTATTGGTGGTAAGGGCTTATATGTGGTAACAGTAGTAAAGGCAGCTGTGTGGCAATCAGCGTCATTAGAGGAGCAAAAAGACCCTTCTGCTTCCTCTTTACGATCTGCGCCGCAGCTCAGCCTTGACGAGCTGCTTCGTCATCTTCGTCGTTGTGAGGTAAGGGGAATTGGGCGTGGGGCAGGGGATGTTTTGAAGGGCGGGTATAGCTTTGGGCTGGGGGGGGTTTAAGGACTGGTGGACCGGGGGGATTGCCCTAGGGGTCCAGTTTTAGGGCTCAGGGCAGGGGCCTGCTTTTATTCTTTTTAAAGAGCTGGGGGCCCAGGAGGGGGGTGAGGGGGTTGCGCCAGGAGTCCGGTGTTAGGGCTCCGGGCTGGGTATTTTTTAAAGGACAAAAACTACTACAGGCGAGGGGAGGTTTCGCTGGAGTCCAGTTTTAGGGCTCAGGGCGGGGGCTGGGTATTTTTGTAAAAGGGCTGGGTGCCAGGGGAGGCCATGCCAGTGTCCGGTTTTAGGGCGAATGGAAATCCTTTACCTAGCATATGCCTTTAACTTTCATGCTTTTACAATGAAATTCATTGTAAAAGCATGCTTGGTAAAGGCATAATCGTTGGAAAAAATGTGTGGTAAAGGTTATACGTGATAATGGCATTCGCGTTGTAATGAATGCGTTACAACGGAATGCGTTGTTCTGTCATACATCCGATGTTCAGTAACTTGATCTGTCCTCCCGCAGTTCTTTCCATTTTCTTTCACATCCAATTCATTCTGTACTAGACACATCTGTTTCAAACACCAAATCCTCTCAAGGCTGCCAGAAGTAGTCATTACATGCAAGCTAGTAATCCTCTTTCGGTCAAAAACTCCTTAGCAAAATTCCAAGAAGCCCAATATTTCCAAACACACATGTTACCTGCTAAAAGCAGGTGGAATATATGTCTGGAAAAGGTCTGGGAATGTGGGAAATACATGCACAAAGTGGGGTGGTATTTCTGCATCCTCCATGTTGTTTCCCAAGTCAGAATTTGGAAGGGGAGTGCTGTGATCGTTCCTTCCAAACTGCAATTTGGTACCATATGTATCAATGGTTTGCATCTGTACTTCCTGTTGCAAACCATTCACAAGTTACCGACTCCCAATCTGAGAATGTAACTCGTTCATAAAAGGGGAGAGGACCTCCTTAGCACCTTTCTCCACTGCCAAATGGGACGACAGCTTCAGGGGAGTAGGCAGTGATCAAGGAGACCACTACTAAATTTCAATAAAGTTAAAAAAAATTAGCCTTTTCCTTTATGAAAATTGTACTGCTTTAAAAAGAAAACTTCAGTTTTGAAATGTAATTACAGTGATGGTGGTCTGCTGACCCATGTAGGCCACCATCGCTGTGAATGTAGCTAATCGGCAGGAATCACAATTTGCAATCTGTGAACCCTCTGATTCAGTATTGTGTGAAGCAACCTATCAGTACAATGCAGAGTGACTTAAAGTGTGGGGCGCATCCCCCGGGAGACGTGACTTGATCTCCTGTGGGAGCCGCATTCTTTTTGACATGTGGATTATTGTGCTATAAGGTCCCAGGGAGGGGCAGTGGATACAAATAGCTTTGAAATTCAAACTTCTTTGTTGCATTGCTTGCTCCCCTTGTTTACAAGGACTAGGTAAAGGACTGTGGCAGGAGGGGTTAGTGGGGTGTTAGACGTGCCCTTCATCTGAAAGGCAAAAGGGGTCCCATGTCGAGGTGCCCGTGCCCTCACTCCTCGGCCCAAGGGAGGAGGGTGAGGTGCAGGGATCACCTTTTTAGGTCTCGCGCCTAGCGTTGCAGTGCGCAGCCCTGCTCGCGCAGCGAGAGACCTCATGTAGGGGGTTTAGAAGGTGACTAAGGAATCGCACACGCTCGTGCGTGTGCTTTTCATTTTCCCCCCGGCTATTGGGCTTTGCGTGCGTCTTTATAAGAAAGACAGCACGCAATTGGGCAAAGGCGGGCGCATGTCCCGCCTTTGCTGCGCCCATTCCCACCGGTGTCTAGCACGCGCAGCAGGGCGCGTTTGCCTGGCTGCCGCGCTCCCTTTCCCCCCCGCTCCTCTGTGGTGCGCGCGCACCACTGGTTTTTACTGTGCCGCTGCTTTTCTTTTCCTGCCTTTGCTCTCAGTTAATGACATGTAGAGATTTTTATTTTATTTTACAGTTTGTTTTGCACGTTGTCATCCTTTCTTATTTCCGTTCCTTTTGGTTTTCTGCTGCAACAATGCACGCTCTCATGTTTCAGCAGTCCCACAACAGTAGAGCTTATGGGAATGTTCGTTTTCAATAAAGTTATGGTTTTGCAGTATAATGTCAGCAACAGCGCAGGGGGGTAATGATTGCCGTCTGTTTTCACAAACCTTACCTTATTTTGCATTCGCGGTAGGTACAATAAAGGGGGTCTTTAAATATCCGTATGTTAACATCTTTAAGTAGCTGCTTGCTATTTTAAAAGTTGCTGCTCGGTTTCGGCATCCTACAATGCCCGTTCTCATGTTTCAGCAGTCGCACAAGGGTAGAGCTTATGGGGATGTTCACTCTCAATAAAGTTGTTGTTTTACAGTATGTCCTCATCGAGGCATTCTAAAACTCACTCTGTCACATTAGGCCACTTAAAGCAACTGGTACATTCACAAAAGGGACACCTCCGTAAGCATAAGTATTTAGCCCACTAACCAAACCTCGTTTTTTGTTTCCAACAAACCCTAGCGAGACACAACCAATTAGGGGTAGCACGCAATTACAGAACCTCCACAGGCCTGCAAAAATAATACACAAAAAACGCGAGGTAACATGTGTGCTTATATCACAAGATATAGAAAAGCCTGCCTGCTGGAGGGCGTCTCGTGGTAAGTTCTATTTTTAAACACGCACATTTTCAAATGAGCTCAGTTTATCGACCTTGGAAGCATGAACGTTTGAGTTGTCTAAGTAAAATTAGGTTTACATGGCATCCTTTTGTTACGCTTTTTTACATTCTACAGAGTGGATTCAGTCCGTGTTATTAATTATTTACTGTTAAAAGCGGCGCACAGGGGCAAGTTTAAAAATATTAAATCCCGCAAGAGTTAGTGCCCAAAAAAGCCATTATATCAGCGCTTGCAGTCTTTTTAAATGACTCGGTGTCTACCAGGACGCTAATATTTAGTAAAGCCTGCCTGCTGGAGGGTATCTCGTGGTAGGTTCTATTTTTAAACACGCACATTTTCAAATGAGCTTAGTTTATCGACCTTGGAAGCATGAACGTTTGAGTTGTCCAAGCTATAATTAGGTTTACATGGCATCCTTTTGTTACGCTTTTTTACATTATACAGAGTGGATTCAGTCCGTGCTATTAATTATTTACTGTTAGCAGCGAAGCACAGGGGCAAGTTTTAAAATATTAAATACCACAAGAGTTAGTGCCCAAAAAAGCCATTATAGCAGCGCTTGCAGTATTTTTAAATGACTCGGTGTCTACCAGGACGCTAATATTTAGTAAAGCCTGCCTGCTGGAGGGCATCTCTTATGTTTACATCTTTAAGTAGCTGCTTGCTATTTTACAAGTTGCTGCTCGGTTTGGGCATCCTACAATGCCCGTTCTCATGTTTCAGCAGTCGCACAAGGGTAGAGCTTATGGGAATGTTCACTCTCAATAAAGTTGTTGTTTTACAGTATGTCCTCATCGAGGCATTCTAAAACTCACTCTGTCACATTTGGTCACTTAAAGCAACTGGTACATTCACAAAAGGGACACCTCCGTAAGCATTAAGTATTTAGCCCACTAACCAAACCTCGTTTTTTGTTTCCAACAAACCCTAGCGAGGCACAACCAATTAGGGGTAGCACGCAATTACAGAACCTCCACAGGCCTGCAAAAATAATACACAAAAAACGCGAGGTAACATGTGTGCTTATAGCACAAGAAAGAGTAAAGCCTGCCTGCTGGAGGGCGTCTCGTGGTATGTTCTATTTTTAAACACGAACATTTTAAAATGAGCTCAGTTTATCGACCTTGGAAGCATGAACGTTTGAGTTGTCCAAGCTATAATTAGGTTTACATGGCATCCTTTTGTTACGCTTTTTTACATTATACAGAGTGGATTCAGTCCGTGCTATTAATTATTTACTGTTAGCAGCGGCGCACAGGGGCAAGTTTTAAAATATTAAATACCACAAGAGTTAGTGCCCAAAAAAGCCATTATATCAGCGCTTGCAGTCTTTTTAAATGACTCGGGGGCAGATTTACGTTGAACTAACGCAGCGGGGTACAGCAAGTCATTTTGCTGCGCCGCGCTGCGTTAGTTTTGAAGCACAGGGATGCGACATATTTACAAGAATATGTCGCATCCTTGTGCTTCCCCCTGCGCTGGCGCACAAACTGCAGGTGGAATTGTGTCGCACTCGGTTTTGGTTTAGTGGAGCATGTCACTTAGTTTACAAGTTGCCTTCTGCTGAAGGCTGCCCAGCTTTGGTATATCCCCCAATGTAGGTAGTAACTAACACCTCAAGGCAACTATTACATTCATTCAGTTATTTAAAGTGCTTCCAGTGCTGCCACATGTTGCCTTCTGAGCACTTCGGAGCACCATGCTCTAATCTACATCTTCTGCACCCTGTACCGATACCTCTGGGCAGACATACAGTACCACGGCGTTTCAGCATGGCTAAGTACGATTTTGAGAAATCGAATTCAGCTTCAGGCACAAGCCAGGATGGTTCAGGCAGCAAGTGGGATGACGTTCAAGAACTGTTAGTTAGTTAGCCGTGACGTCAGTGGTGGATATAATTATGTTCGGTAAAAGAAGTAGTACGTTTCGGACCGAAAGAAATTGGACGGTGACCATTCAACTAAAATCTCACCAGGGCACACGAAAAACCTGAAAAAGCCAAGTGACACTTTACATATGTGTAAGCACCTCGGTTCTGTCGGGCAGAAGGGTGGGGAGCTATAACATTTTTAGGACTGCTGTTCTCCTGTTGGTAGAATTCACCACAGTCGATGCCAAAAAGTGGAGTGTCTCAGAGAGAAAGAAGGCAACTTCTACAAGTCACTACGACATCTGTGACGTGGGTGAATTCTAAGGAAGGAGGGGGTGGAGAACGAACCTGTACAGCAATCCCGGGAGGGCCGGGCTGCACAAAGGATGCCAAACACGCAATGTGCACTGCACAATACGCCAACCGACTGCCGACAACGTCTTTTGTACAAAGTGTTCTGTTACGATACAGCTTGATAAATTAACATTACAAGCATTGTTGTGCATAGAAAACACGGTTTTCTTGGAAAGCAGCCTTCGCCTCAGCAGATTTCTCTCTGCGCAAATGGCCTGTGAAGGCAACTTCATGTTTTCTCGTTTCTAGGAACAATGGCTTCCACAGAGATCAAAGAGACCGAAGAAGACATGCCTTGAAGTGAAGCTTAACCCATGCAGCCTTCACAATGGACTGCTCAAGCTATGATGTTCTGGGGAAACGTATATAAACAAAAACAATGGTTCTGTCGGGTATCTCAACTATTGCTTCAGACAATAATTAATTAATAGTCCTCAAACATTCATGTCTGCATTATTTAATTCATATGGAACACATAACAAATCAAAGTTGTAAAACAAATTGATGAGTATTAAATCTTTTATATAAATTGGTTCATTCAAATATACTCATACATTTGTAGAAGAGCTGTCAAGAATAAACAATAAAGTGATATGTGATCAAGTGACATTTGTGCCTAATAGTGAAATATAGTGCATACTATTTACAGTGTGATAGGAATATGTACAAGGGAAAGGAGGGGGGCCAGAATCTAATGTCAAGCACAATGACTCTGTTGCTTATACAAATTAATTAATTAATTGCACACAGAGTCTTGATCAGTCTGGACCGTGTTCGTTCGTCGACGTTTCAACCCAATCTACGCTGAGTTAGATAGTCCGGGCGGGTCTTCATCAGGACAATTAAATGTTAATAGGAAATGACAGCCTATGATTAAAGAAAGCGTGAATTAAAATGTGTTCCACCGATGCACCTAAATGGTCTGCAGAATCGAAAGTAATGACGGGGTGGCGTAACTCACCCACAAAAACCAGAGAATCCTGGTAAATCGGACATCTGAATGGTCCAATAGTTGGATCACGGTAGTGGTGAATCTATGAGCAAAGCGTGATAGACAGTTAATTATACCCGCTTCGATGTACATAATACCTGCTAAACAAAAACTCTCTGCTAGTCAGCACCACTCACCAAAGCTGAATAACTTGCAGCAGAATTATTCTAACATGGGGGCGGATTCAATCAGCCATCCCTATTGTGTGGGCGATCCGGTCAGATTGCGCCCATTAGCCGGATCTAAAATCAAAGGAGAGTGAAAAGCCGGCTTTAAACTCGTCAAGAAACAATATATCCTGAACGTTAGCGGATCCTAATGGAACTTACCCAAAGAGTGGAAAGGTATCCAAAGCATAGGCGGAGAATCAAAGTCAATACAGGAAGCCCGGCGTGAGTCCTGGTACTTCACTGCCGTCTGTCAGCAAGCCTGTATGATTCTAACCAGCCGTATATGACGGCTTCAACGCGTCTGCTGGAAACGCGCGCGTGGCACGCAAGGGCGAGCAGAAGCTAAATGCATGCACGCCTTGTCGCTAGGAAACGGGCTTCCAGGGCTCCCGCAGACAGCAGCTAAATGCTAGTATTCATAGCGATTAAGCTCGTGTGACACGAAAGATTGATCTAAATAGATATATTCACGAGGATATGTGCGGCAAAACCGAAAGTCAGCCAGGTACTCACTGGATGTTGATCAGGGTCACACGCATTGTATACATTAAACAAGCATCCAGTGATTGTTGTAAATTAATACATCTTAAATATTCCCAGATTTTAGATATACCGCAACAACCGTTTAAACTCATATGGCACAAACGTTAGTGTTTCTCTTAGATTAATCTGTACAACAAAAGTGAATCATATAATGCATTACCTTAGATAGAAATGTACACATAGGATGTATATCATGGTTAAACACATTATATATGTTGACAAAGCATACATTGATTCTTATATAATAACAAGAAATGTGGTTATTCACAACAACCTGTGATATATAACTTGTTAAAAATCAAAAAACAATTAATGTCATGATATAACCAAAAATTGACATGAATTAATTATATAACACAAATTAGAAAAATGAAAAGTCCATGTCAGTTCAGTAACTAAACATGGGATGCCAAGTATAGGGAGCGTATGAGTACAAATACCCACATTTCTCTACCATTTGGACACCTATAAAGCTTACCCAATAAATCAAAAAATCAGTATGCCCATGTATTCTACAACTGACCCATCTGCCTCGAGGTCTCCTCAAGTTTGTTGAGTCCTTCAGAGACTGTGTTTAAAAAATGGATCCACCTGCATTCTTTCAAATTAAGAGCCACAGTCAGAGAACCACCTCGAGGGTGAGGACAGATTTTCTCAAGAACCCACCATCGTATGCTCTCAGGGGCGTGATTGTATGTCATAAAATGTTCAACTAAGGGGGCTCCTTGTACCTTACACCTTACTCTACTCATGTGCTGAAGTATTCTTGCCTTTACTTTCTGGGTGGTCTGCCCTACATAAAGTAAATCACATGGACAACGGATGGTGTAAACCACATTGGTACTGTTACAATTGGTAAATAGTGGTAACTTGTGTGTTCGATTATTGTATGTAAAAGTATACCCTTCGATGGTCAATGGGCATGCTTTACATCCACCACATTTGTGGTGTCCAATTATCGGTGGTAGTCCCAATTGGCCCCTTAGATCAAGAGGCTTTGGTGGTTCAAGGTAGCTTTAACTACATTGTCCTTGATATTCCTGCCCCTCCTGAAGGCAAACAGTGGATTCTCCTTTGTTTTCAATTCACTGGCGACCAGATTCCAATACTTTTTACAATCCTTTTAATGTCATTGCTCTTTGAACTGAATGTTGTAACACAGACAATATTTTCAGTCTTCAGGGATTTTCTTTTACTTGAAGTAGCTGGTCTCGAGGACAGTACCAAGCCCATTTTCGGGCCCGTTTGAGCAATCCTGTTGGGTAACCTCTCTTTTCAAACGGATAGTTAGAATTTCCGTTTCCTTAAAGAAGTCTGTCCTGTGTGTACAGTTCCTCCTGAGCCTGAGGTACTGACCACATGGTAGATTGTCCCTCAGGCTCCTTGGATGGTGTGAGTTATATTTGAGAAGTGTATTTCTTTCCGTTGGTTTTCTGTATAAATCACAAAACAAGAGACCCTCTTCCACTCGGAAGGTAAGATCTAAGAAGTCAATGGCTTCATTATTGCAGGACATCGTGAACTGAATATCCCTTGTTCTGTTGTTTAACCAATCCGTGAACTTCTTGAGATCAATTTCTGTGCCTGACCAGATCATTATCACGTCGTCAATAAAACGTTTCCACACGGCAATGTGATCTATGTATGGATTTTCATGGCTGTACAAATATTCTTCCTCATACTCATCCATAAAGATATTAGCCAGACTAGGTGCATAGGTAGCACCCATCGCAACGCCCTTGCACTGGTAGTAGAATTGATTCCTGAAAACAAAGTAATTCCTTTTCATTGCGATTTCCAACATCGCTATCAGGAAATCTGTTGGTATCCAATGCGGCCTGGGGCGTTTGTCCAGAGTGAATCTGACCACGTCTAATGCCTTACCCTGAGGGATGGACGTGTAGAGGGAAGAGACATCCAAAGTCACAAGTAGTTGGGTTTGGATATCGAACGGTTGACCTTCCAGCAGTTGAATAATGTGCATAGTATCTCTCACAAACGATTTTGTCTCTGGGACCCAGGGTTGCAAAAAATGATCAATGAACTGATTCAGCGGTTCGAGTATGGACTCGCAACCTGACACTATGGGTCTCCCAGGGGGCTTTTCAAGCCGTTTATGTACCTTCGGAAGGGTATATAAAGTAGGGATCCTAGGTTCTTTCTTGTTCAGGAAATCATTCTCTGGTTGGCTCAGAAATCCCTCTCTCAGTCCTTCCATGGTCAGTTTCTCTATTAAAGACTTGATCTCAATAGTTGGATCCTTCGTAATTGGGCGGTAGCTCGCCCTGTCCCCCAACTGTAGCTGAATCTCATCCACGTAGTCCGCGGTATTCTGTACCACTACTGCACCGCCCTTATCAGCAGCCTTGATGACGATCGCTTCATTGGTTCCTAATGAGTGTAGTGCTGTTCTTTCGTCTTTGCTGATGTTATGCTTTATGTAACGCTGTTCACCCAGTGCCTCCATGATTTCCTGCATGACAATCTGCTCATAGGCTAAAATCCTTTGACTCATCAGATAAGCCCCTGGTGTGAAAGTGGATGCTGGTCTAAACGCTGTAGCGGCTGCCGTGGGAGTATAGATGGTCTTGCTAAAGTAGTACTTAAGTCGGATTTTCCTAAAAAATCTCTGGGGAAACAGCCATCACAACGCGGCTGTTATCACGCATAGCCTTTACCACGCGGTTGTTACAACACATGTACCGTTACCACGCACAGCCTTTACCACGCATTTTTTTTTACAACACATATGCCATTACCACGCATGCCTTTACAAGGAATTACGTTGTAAAGGTATAAGCGGTAAGGGCAAATGTGTGGTATTGGTGGTAAGGGCTTATATGTGGTAACAGTAGTAAAGGCAGCTGTGTGGCAATCAGCGTCATTAGAGGAGCAAAAAGACCCTTCTGCTTCCTCTTTACGATCTGCGCCGCAGCTCAGCCTTGACGAGCTGCTTCGTCGTCTTCGTCGTTGTGAGGTAAGGGGAATTGGGCGTGGGGCAGGGGATGTTTTGAAGGGCGGGTATAGCTTTGGGGCTTTGGGCTGGGGGGGGTTTAAGGACTGGTGGACCGGGGGGGATTGCCTTAGGGGTCCAGTTTTAGGGCTCAGGGCAGGGGCCTGCTTTTATTCTTTTTAAAGAGCTGGGGGCCCAGGAGAGGGGTGGGGGGGGGGTTGCGCCAGGAGTCCGGTGTTAGGGCTCCGGCCTGGGTACTTTTTAAAGGACAAAAACTACTACAGGCGAGGGGTGGTTTCGCTGGAGTCCAGTTTTAGGGCTCAGGGCGGGGGCTGGGTATTTTTGTAAAAGGGCTGGGTGCCAGGGGAGGCCATGCCAGTGTCCGGTTTTAGGGCGAATGGAAATCCTTTACCTAGCATATGCCTTTAACTTTCATGCTTTTACAATGAAATTCATTGTAAAAGCATGCTTGGTAAAGGCATAATCGTTGTAAAAAATGTGTGGTAAAGGTTATACGTGATAATGGCATTCGCGTTGTAATGGAATGCGTTACAACGGAATGCGTTGTTCTGTCATACATCCGATGTTCAGTAACTTGATCTGTCCTCCCGCAGTTCTTTCCATTTTCTTTCACATCCAATTCATTCTGTACTAGACACATCTGTTTCAAACACCAAATCCTCTCAAGGCTGCCAGAAGTAGTCATTACATGCAAGCTAGTAATCCTCTTTCGGCCAAAAACTCCTTAGCAAAATTCCAAGAAGCCCAATATTTCCAAACACACATGTTACCTGCTAAAAACAGGTGGAATATATGTCTGGAAAAGGTCTGGGAATGTGGGAAATACATGCACAAAGTGGGGTTGTATTTCTGCATCCTCCATGTTGTTTCCCAAGTCAGAATTTGGAAGGGGAGTGCTGTGATCGTTCCTTCCAAACTGCAATTTGGTACCATATGTATCAATGGTTTGCATCTGTACTTCCTGTTGCAAACCATTCACAAGTTACCGACTCCCAATCTGAGAATGTAACTCGTTCATAAAAGGGGAGGGGTCCTCCTTAGCACCTTTCTCCACTGCCAAATGGGACGGCAGCTTCAGGGGAGTAGGCAGTGATCAAGGAGACCACTACTAAATTTCAATAAAGTTTTTAAAAATTTGCCTTTTCCTTTATGAAAATTGTACTGCTTTAAAAAGAAAACTTCAGTTTTGAAATGTAATTACAGTGATGGTGGTCTGCTGACCCATGTAGGCCACCATCGCTGTGAATGTAGCTAATCGGCAGGAATCACAATTTGCAATCTGCGAACCCTCTGATTCAGTATTGTGTGAAGCAACCTATCAGTACAATGCAGAGTGCCTTAAAGTGTGGGGCGCATCCCCCGGGAGACGTGACTTGATCTCCTGTGGGAGCCGCATTCTTTTTGACATGTGGATTATTGTGCTATAAGGTCCCAGGGAGGGGCAGTGGATACAAATAGCTTGGAAATTCAAACTTCTTTGATGCATTGCTTGCTCCCCTTGTTTACAAGGACTAGGTAAAGGACTGTGGCAGGAGGGGTTAGTGGGGTGTTAGACGTGCCCTTCATCTGAAAGGCAAAAGGGGTCCCATGTCGAGGTACCCGTGCCCTCACTCCTCGGCCCAAGGGAGGAGGGTGAGGTGCAGGGATCACCTTTTTAGGTCTCGCGCCTAGCGTTGCAGTGTGCAGCACTGCTCGCGCAGCGAGAGACCTCATGTAGGGGGTTTAGAAGGTGACTCAGGAATCGCACACGCTCGTGCGTGTGCTTTTCATATTCCCCCCGGCTATTGGGCTTTGCGTGCGTCTTTATAAGAAAGACAGCACGCAATTGGGCAAAGGCGGGCGCATGTCCCGCCTTTGCCGCGCCCATTCCCACCGGTGTCTAGCACGCGCAGCAGCGCGCGTTCGCCTGGATGCCGCGCTCCCTTTCCCCCCCCCCGCTCCTCTGTGGTGCGCACGCACCACTGGTTTTTACTGTGCCGCTGCTTTTCTTTTCCTGCCTTTGCTCTCAGTTAATGACATGTAGAGATTTTTATTTTATTTTACAGTTTGTTTTGCACGTTGTCATCCTTTCTTATTTCCGTTCCTTTTGGTTTTCCGCTGCAACAATGCACGCTCTCATGTTTCAGCAGTCCCACAACAGTAGAGCTTATGGGAATGTTCGTTTTCAATAAAGTTATGGTTTTGCAGTGTAATGTCAGCAACAGCGCAGGGGGGTAATGATTGCCGCCTGTTTTCACAAACCTTACCTTATTTTGCATTCGCGGTAGGTACAATAAAGGGGGTCTTTAAATATCCGTATGTTAACATCTTTAAGTAGCTGCTTGCTATTTTACAAGTTGCTGCTCGGTTTCGGCATCCTACAATGCCCATTCTCATGTTTCAGCAGTCGCACAAGGGTAGAGCTTATGGGGATGTTCACTCTCAATAAAGTTGTTGTTTTACAGTATGTCCTCATCGAGGCATTCTAAAACTCACTCTGTCACATTAGGCCACTTAAAGCAACTGGTACATTCACAAAAGGGACACCTCCGTAAGCATAAGTATTTAGCCCACTAACCAAACCTCGTTTTTTGTTTCCAACAAACCCTAGCGAGGCACAACCAATTAGTGGTAGCACGCAATTACAGAACCTCCACAGGCCTGCAAAAATAATACACAAAAAACGCGAGGTAACATGTGTGCTTATATCACAAGATATAGTAAAGCCTGCCTGCTGGAGGGCGTCTCGTGGGAAGTTCTATTTTTAAACACGCACATTTTCAAATGAGCTCAGTTTATCGACCTTGGAAGCATGAACGTTTGAGTTGTCTAAGTAAAATTAGGTTTACATGGCATCCTTTTGTTACGCTTTTTTACATTCTACAGAGTGGATTCAGTCCGTGTTATTAATTATTTACTGTTAAAAGCGGCGCACAGGGGCAAGTTTAAAAATATTAAATACCGCAAGAGTTAGTGCCCAAAAAAGCCATTATATCAGCGCTTGCAGTCTTTTTAAATGACTCGGTGTCTACCAGGACGCTACTATTTAGTAAAGCCTGCCTGCTGGAGGGTATCTCGTGGTAGGTTCTATTTTTAAACACGCACATTTTCAAATGAGCTTAGTTTATCGACCTTGGAAGCATGAACGTTTGAGTTGTCCAAGCTATAATTAGGTTTACATGGCATCCTTTTGTTACGCTTTTTACATTATACAGAGTGGATTCAGTCCGTGCTATTAATTATTTACTGTTAGCAGCGAAGCACAGGGGCAAGTTTTAAAATATTAAATACCACAAGAGTTAGTGCCCAAAAAAGCCATTATATCAGCGCTTGCAGTCTTTTTAAATGACTCGGTGTCTACCAGGACGCTAATATTTAGTAAAGCCTGCCTGCTGGAGGTCATCTCTTATGTTTACATCTTTAAGTAGCTGCTTGCTATTTTACAAGTTGCTGCTCGGTTTGGGCATCCTACAATGCCCATTCTCATGTTTCAGCAGTCGCACAAGGGTAGAGCTTATGGGAATGTTCACTCTTGATAAAGTTGTTGTTTTACAGTATGTCCTCATCGAGGCATTCTAAAACTCACTCTGTCACATTTGGTCACTTAAAGCAACTGGTACATTCACAAAAGGGACACCTCCGTAAGCATTAAGTATTTAGCCCACTAACCAAACCTCGTTTTTTGTTTCCAACAAACCCTAGCGAGGCACAACCAATTAGGGGTAGCACGCAATTACAGAACCTCCACAGGCCTGCAAAAATAATACACAAAAAACGCGAGGTAACATGTGTGCTTATATCACAAGATATAGTAAAGCCTGCCTGCTGGAGGGCGTCTCGTGGTAGGTTCTATTTTTAAACACGCACATTTTCAAATTAGCTCAGTTTATCGACCTTGGAAGCATGAACGTTTGAGTTGTCCAAGCTATAATTAGGTTTACATGGCATCCTTTTGTTACGCTTTTTGACATTATACAGAATTGTTTCAGTCCGTGCTATTAATTATTTACTGTTAGAAGCGGCGCACAGGGGCAAGTTTAAAAATATTAAATACCACAAGTATTAGTGCCCAAAAAAGCCATTATATCAGCGCTTGCAGTATTTTTAAATGACTCGGTGTCTACCAGGACGCTAATATTTAGTAAACCCTGCCTGCTGGAGGGCATCTCGTGGTAAGTTCTATTTTTAAACACGAACATTTTAAAATGAGCTTAGTTTATCGACCTTGGAAGCATGAACGTTTGAGTTGTCCAAGCTATAATTAGGTTTACATGGCATCCTTTTGTTACGCTTTTTTACATTATACAGAGTGGATTCAGTCCGTGCTATTAATTATTTACTGTTAGCAGCGGCGCACAGGGGCAAGTTTTAAAATATTAAATACCACAAGAGTTAGTGCCCAAAAAAGCCATTATATCAGCGCTTGCAGTCTTTTTAAATGACTCGGGGGCAGATTTACGTTGAACTAACGCAGCGGGGTACAGCAAGTCATTTTGCTGCGCCGCGCTGCGTTAGTTTTGAAGCACAGGGATGCGACATATTTACAAGAATATGTTGCATCCTTGTGCTTCCCCCTGCGCTGGTGCACAAACTGCAGCCATGCGCCGGCGCAGGCACCCTTGCACCATGGTGCAAGGTTGCCTGCGTCGTGGGGAGATTGTTTTTGTGCAGGAAGGGGAACCTTCCTGCACAAAAACAATCACTACAACCATTTTCCTCTTTCAATGCGTGCTGCAGAATGCAGCACGCATTGAAAGAGAAAAACGAGGAGAAATGAAAACATTTCTCCTCGGTGCGCCTCGCTACGCCACCTCTAGGGTGGCGTAGCTTTCAGACGCATCTCCAGAGTTACGATTTCTCGTAATTCTGGAGATGTGTCTTGTTCCATGCGTGTTGCGTGGGAACACCCACAGCAACACCCATGGAACGCCCTTCACCGCAAAGTGCTGCGTGTGAAGGGGCCGTATTTACAAGGAGAGGAAAAGTCACGCAGGGTGGCTTTTCCTCTCCTTGTAAATATGGGTCAGCCCCCTGCGCCACTAGTACGTCACGAAAAGTGACGTACTGGTGGCGCAGGGGGCTCGTAAATCTGCCCCTCGGTGTCTACCAGGACTCTAATATTTAGTAAAGCCTGCCTGCTAGAGGGCATCTCTTATGTTTACATCTTTAAGTAGCTGCTTGCTATTTTACAAGTTGCTGCTCGGTTTGGGCATCCTACAATGCTCGTTCTCATGTTTCAGCAGTCGCACAAGGGTAGAGCTTATGGGAATGTTCACTCTCAATAAAGTTGTTGTTTTACAGTATGTCCTCATCGAGGCATTCTAAAACTCACTCTGTCACATTAGGCCACTTAAAGCAACTGGTACATTCACAAAAGGGACACCTCCGTAAGCATTAAGTATTTAGCCCACTAACCAAACGTCGTTTTTTGTTTCCAACAAACCCTAGCGAGGCACAACCAATTAGGGGTAGCACGCAATTACAGAACCTCCACAGGCCTGCAAAAATAATACACAAAAAACGCGAGGTAACGTGTGCTTATAGCACAAGAAAGAGTAAAGCCTGCCTGCTGGAGGGCGTCTCGTGGTAGGTTCTATTTTTAAACACGCACATTTTCAAATGAGCTCAGTTTATCGACCTTGGAAGCATGAACGTTTGAGTTGTCCAAGCTATAATTAGGTTTACATGGCATCCTTTTGTTACGCTTTTTGATATTATACAGAATTGTTTCAGTCCGTGCTATTAATTATTTACTGTTAGAAGCGGCGCACAGGGGCAAGTTTAAAAATATTAAATACCACAAGAATTAGTGTGCCGCAGCTGTGAATTAGTGCCCAAAAAAGCCATTATAACAGCGCACACATTAAAGTGTTACAAGAGCGCACACATTAAAGTTTGAGCTATTGGCATTGATAAATAATGCAACACCAATAGCTCAAACTTTAATAATGCGAGACCTATTGCATTGCAAATGCTTGTTTTATTTGAAGACCCAAATGGGCAGACTGCTGGCGCATCACTCATATTTTCCCAAATCCAGGTCCAGGCATGAGTAACTCATTCAGTCCAGGTTTTTTTTTGCATTTAAACAAATATTTGTAGCCTTGTTTATTGTATCTGGACGACAAGCCCCTTAATGCAAGCAAAGCATACTTACATTGGATGTGCAGCTCATGTACATGCCTGGGAAAAATGAGAGCTTTCTTGGTAGCCTCAGAACTGTACCTCAGGAAAGGGAGTCAAGCAGTGGGGTTCAACTTTTTATTTAAAGGCTCAGAGGGGGCAGAGTTCTTGAGGCCTCTTCACCATGGCCCAAGGGAAAGATGAAGATTTATTGTCTAGTTTTTTTTCCTACTTAAAGCCTTAGAAGAGACAAGAATGCTGGGGCAGCTTATCCAGTTCAAGTTTTGTCCCAGTGTTTTTTTCTTTGTATTCTGCAATTTATAGTCCTGTTTATTACACTATTAAATCAGGACTATGAGCCCCAGAATGCAAATAAAAAGCACCTGGTCTGGATAAGCAACGAATGGATCTACCTGATAAACTTCAGAACTCTTCAGGTGGCCTAGGAGCCTTCCTAACCCAGGGGAGGAAGCTGAAGTGCAGGGATCATTTTTGTACTTAAATCTGTAGAACAGGCAGACTGCTCAAGCCTTTTGTGCTATGGTCCAGGGGGAGGGCCTGAGGTTCAGCTCTCATTTCCTTTTACATTATGTTACGGTTGGGGCAGCATTTTCACGTTTCCCAGGTCCTTTTGTGACTCAACTTTTTCGTGTGCATTCTGGAATTTGTAGTTCAGTTCAGTTTATTACATCACATTACCAGTCCCAAATAGCACAGAAAAAGCCTTAAGTGGATGATCTGTTGATTCATATATCTGGAAAACTTGGGAACTCTTCTGGCGACCTCGGAGTCAGAACCATAGCCCATGGGAGTATTTTAACAAAAGTACTGCTGATTTAATAAAACCCCAACCTCCTGCATTCGTTTTCTTGACCATATACCTTTGAATTGGGGCCTGAATTGAAAAGATTTTACTCAGAGGCAACTTGACAACTTGGCACAAACAGTTAGAAGACCTCGTGGTCGCAAAAAGTAGAGTTGCAATTTGTAACCATTTGTTTGTGACCATTACCTTTGTACATACGGTCAATAATTTGCAAAGCCATGCCAGAATCTACCCTCTGCCTCTTCATATTCAACATGAATCTTACCTCCAGGCCTCCTCCACCCAATCATTCAAATTCTGGACTGAGAATATGAGGTTGTAAGTTGGAGAAAGAGACCAGTTAGCTTGAAATCTACTATGCATCTTCAAGAGCTTGTTCAACTAAATGACTCTTAGAAAACTACGTGGTGAACAAAATACTCACAGACAGACTCAATGAGCATCCTACTCAGCAGTCTCCCTGACACCACACTGGCTTCCATGAAAGTCATTCTACAACAGCAGCACATCTCTTCAAAAGATCAAAGATGTTCATGTGTATCACTTCAGTCTGACTGAACTTCATTGGCTCCACCTCCATGCCAGCATCACCTTCAAGATAAGCTGCACTTCCAAAAGGCCACCAGAACTGTCTTCATACATGGCAGAGAAATTCACTACCCCAGATTGACAGCAAATACCACGCAAGAAGTCAGGATTGCCTGGCTGGAACAAAAACTGTTAAAAAGAGAAAACCAGACGACGAGTCTTCTCTATCTATGTTCCCAGGACCTTGATCAAGGCAGCCACCATCAACATCATTACTGTCCCAAATCAGAAAGGAGCAGAAGCTCCACTTCCTCAAAGAAGGGAATAGCTCTACCTGATATAATTCACTAACCACAAACATCCTGATTCATTGTAAGCAAATCTGAATCATAACTCAGGGCGCCAATGCTTGTTCAGCACTCCACCTTTTTCAAACTAGGTTCGTGCTCTACAATTACCTATACATACATATGCCATGTCCATGACAATTTTTCAGAATTGCAACACGACACATTTACAAACAACGAATCTAAATTGGAGTCTTTACACACATTTACATACAATGCATCTAGAGTGGAGACTTTACACAGTCAATTGTCATCCTGAAAACCTGCCATTGATTCAGCCCTCTTGGACACTGCTGGACACCTGGACTAAGAATAGCTGACATTTAGGGTCACATGTACTAAGCCATTTAGTGGTTGCAAACCCTGTGATGTGCTAAATCACAGGGGTTGCTACCATTAAATGGCTTTTAACTATTTACTGAATCCATTTTGTGATTCGGTAAATGGTTACCAAGTCCCAAAATAGTTTAGAAATGAATAACGAATCGCAATTTGGAAGGGGCGTGTTTAGGGCATCCCTTCTAAATTGTGATTTGCAATCCAATGTTCAAATGGCGTGCAGTTGCAATTTTGGTCGCTAACCATTGAAAAGATACTGACTCCTCAAAACAGATGGTAACCCGCTTGCAAAGTGGAATGGGTCCCCTTTTGACCATTTCCCCTTTGTGAATGTTAAAACAATTTGCTGTGGAGTAGGCAGGGGTCTAGAGGACCACTGCCAACTCTCAAACTTTTCAAAAAAGTAAACCTTTTTCTGTAAGGGCCGAAACATTTCCTTTAAGGAAAACGGATTGCATGTGAAAAAACGTTTGACTTTATTTAAATGCGATTACAAATATGGTGATCTGTTCACCCCAACAGGCCACCATCTCTATGAAGTCATCCAATCAGAGTAAGTTGTAATTTGCGACCTACCTCACTAATAATCATGAGGTAGGTCGGATTGTGACCGACTCCGAATGGTGATTTTGCGAACTAGTACATTTGATTAGCAAAATGTTGCTGCGCAATTTGTGAACACTTTTTGCTAATCCAACGTTAGTATACATGGCGATAAGTTATTTCTTTTATTTATTAATGGCATGGTATTAACATTGACAGTAACCAGAGTTAATCAATTAGTGTCAGTCGTAGAGGGATTTCAGAGATAGGCAAAAAAGACCAGGGTAGCAGATATTCACATTACAGTATTTATAGTTTGTAGAGACTTGATTTTGTTATTAGTAACCTATCATTTTAAGATCACTGAAACAAAAAATTACAATGAATAGTAGTTCTTTTAGTTCTTTCTTGAATCTTTCCTAGGTCAGTGTTTGTTCCTTGGAGGAATGGAGTTCCATACTCAGGGTGCACTTTCCGCATAGAGACTGTTTTAGAATGTCTAAGCATCTCACATAGCGCTGACCGCCTGACAAGGTTAATTTCTTTTCTCTGATTATAGGGGTTCCTGTGTGGAGATCTTTATAAATTGTAAATGCTAGTTTGAACTGGCTTCTTGCTTCAACTGGTAGCCACCTTAAGTGAGAGCAAAAGAAGAGTTATGTGATCACATCTTTTTCCTGTGCTGAGTCCAGCTACTGCACGTACAGTCACATTGATGGGAACCAGGTGCATCTTGGGGATTCCACACAACAGGGTGTTGCCCTAAACCAGCCTTGAAAGGACTACCTACTGAGTAACTTGCTTGAAATATTCTACTGAGATCACTTGATTCCGCATAATAGTCTCAGTGGGTCTTGGGCTCCTCTGTCAATGGCACTTGTGTGCGATTGGAGGTTGAGCTGTCTGTCTAGTGTGAAACCTGATAATTTTGCACAGTTTGCGATCTCCCCCTTGTAGTCAAGCATGGTCACTGTATTAAGCCATTGTTCAGGGGCGTAACACAGACCCCCGCAGCCCCCGTAGTGTGGGGGGCCCGAGCTGCAGGGGGCCACCTCAGCACAATACTCCTCCGTGTACGTTGCAGGGGGCCCCCTCAACTTTCGTTACGCCACTGCCATTGTTGCTCTGGAATAGAGAAGTTTTGCAGAGGTATCAGAAGAAACTCTGTTTAGTGTGAGTTAGGTTTTTTAGATGGAAAAAGTCATACATTATTGGATTTTGTTGGGCGCTTGCGTTAACGTTAAGAAGCAGTAAGGGGATGATACTTTCATATAGTGTTGAGAATCATTGGCATAGCAATGGTATGTAAGTGTTGAAATGATGAAAAGTTCAAGGCTGGTGGTGATAAGTTGGAGTCTTGAAGTGACTGCTAATGAATTAGGTACCTTTCTTTGGCACCTGTTTTACAGAAGTGAACTATTTAAGGACAGCAACTTCCATACCCATTCTTTCTTTTAAGATTCTTAGAAGGGTAGATGGCTCACTGTCACAAACATCATTTTCTTCAACAGTCGAGTGACTTGACCTATTTGAAGAACCTCTGTGACTTCCCATAACAAATATTCTAAAGTTCTGCCCAGGGCCGCACTG
Organism: Calotriton arnoldi; assembly: GCA_963921515.1. Lineage (NCBI taxonomy): Eukaryota > Metazoa > Chordata > Amphibia > Caudata > Salamandridae > Calotriton > Calotriton arnoldi. The sequence continues at coordinate 2,397,542 of CAWUFW010001370.1, forward strand.
GCCATAGCAGACACCAGGCGTTTTCCCGGTGGGCCGGAAGGGTGGTGGCTGGTTTTTGAGTTGTGGGGGACATTATTGTTACTGGAGGCAGGTTTTGCAGCAGTGCTGCAATATCGGCCCCCATTAACAAAAGCAGCAGCAGTGCTTCTCACTACATCATGCTTCCACTCAAGTAACGTGAGGTCACCATCTTTTTTCCTCTTGTTGGTTATGTAACCTCAGGCAATTCTTCTGGACCTATCTTGATGCACTATCAACATGGGTGGTTGGTTATGGAAAATGAACCAATCACTCTGATGACCTTTCAATGAGGTACCTAGAATAATACAAGTCATGGGACCAACCCAATTCAGGTTCAAGTCACGCCTCATCAATAGTTAGGCAGAGCAACGATCATTACAAAAGTTAACGTCATGAGTTTTCCTGAAAAACAGATGCCGGGAACCTGTTTTCCAGGAAAACTCATGACGTTAATTGGTTGATTTTCCATAACCAACCACCAATGTAGATAGTGCATCAAGATAGGTCTTGAAGAATTGCCGAGTGATTTACACACATAAGGCAAGAAACATGTTGACCATGACTACAAACATATAGACACCTCCGACCATTATAATCGGCGGTATCCCTATTCTGGTTTTAATTGAGACGAGTGGGCTCGCAGATTAAAATTCATTTTGAAGCACCACCTCGCCTCATTTTATTTCTCCTCACATCACCTCACATCTACACCACTAGGCCCCTCACACGCACCTCACCTATACGGCTTGGGAAAAAGATCTCCGGCAAAGAGCTCCTCATAGGGTGCCCATCAGGCATTGCAGCGCAGGCCTGACGAGGAGCAAGGCCAATGATGAAGCATGACACCCAAATGGGTGTGTGAGGGCCCCACTTCCCAAATTGGGAGACACACACACTTCACTACTGAGTAAGGGTGTTGACCAACCTAGCCTCCTTCTCTTCTTTCCCCACCCTACAGGAATTGCATACTCCTTCGGTGCTACAATGTCACTTTTATGCAGTCACAGTTAAACGTCACCACTGGACAGTCTACAAGAGCAAGGGAGTAGCCAGAAAATTAAAATACCCCCCACTTAGATCCATCCCCCGAACACCGTCAGGAGAGCAAAGCGAATAAACTCTACCCACCCTAGATGAGGTCCCTTAATCCACCCTTCTGTCCATCTATTTCTCTATCCTTTAAGCCTGTCATGCATCCATCCATCTATCCAACTTTTCATGATTTCACCTATACATCCATCCTTTCATCATTCGATCCATCTACCCTCTCATCATTACAGTCTTGCATCCATCCTTCTACTCACACTTCCCACCATTCCTCCATACTTTTACCCATTCATCCATCCATCCACCAATTCGCCCTCCTTTTATCAATCCAGCAATTCATCCTTTCACCCTTGCATTCAGCCGTCTATTCATCCATCCACCCACCCATTCATCCAGCCTTTCATCATTACAGACACTTTCTTTCACTCACCCATGTTAATCTTGTTTTCCCCTTCTATCCATCAGTCCTTATATCCTTTCATCCACAATTCCGTCTTTATTTTTATATGTACTTCTTTTTGCTCTTCCTTCCAAACCCCTCTTGCACTCTCTCGTTCATTCCCTCTCTTTTTCTCTTAAATTTCTTTGCTGTGGTTAACTCCTGTTCACTGTGTTGTTTATCGTTTTCCTTTACTTTTGATTTTTTAATAGCTTTTGTCTGCAGGGCTGCAGCCAGGATAGGGTCATAGATAACTATAATTGTCAACACCAACCCCACTTAAGCTGAGAAAGCGGGGGGTTCACAATGCCACTGTACAAGAGTACCTGCCTTTTCGCACTCTAACCTTCAGTTTCTCTGGTGTGCCCAAGGCTCCAGTCGCTGTGCTCCTGTCTGGGACAGCAGTGCACACCACACACAGCAGTAGACCCCAGTTGGAGGGCTGGCACTTATAGAATGCTGGCCTTCTCATAGCTGTTTTTTCCAACCAGGATAGTTCATTTCTGACAGCTGATGCCCCTTGAAGTCCTGGGCATATATGGGGCTCTGCACTCCCACCACAATTATCAACTCACCAGCACCACTCTGAATTCCTCTGAGCTCCAGCACCGCTCCGAAGCACTTTAACACTCAGCACCTCTCTTTCTACTTTCTCTGGCTCACTCGTCCAGCCTATGTACTTGATGCGGGGGCTACTCCATAATCTTTGTACTAGAGTTTGGCTCTGTTGTGGGGCTGCCAGTTCTTGTGGCACTGGTGAGGTTCCTTCTCCACTTTCTCAGGTACATGGATCTCCCTTTCATTGTTCTTCAAACACCTTGCCGTTTCACTTGTCGTCACTATTATGTTTAGTAGTTGCACGCTGGTAAGGAGACCCAGGAGGCAGGCAGGTACAGGTACGTTATTCAGGAACAAGCATGGGAATCCCACCAGAATCTAGAGTGAAACCAGCATAGCCCCCAGCTGCAGACTGAAGCTCCAAACGACAGTGACAGAACACTCAGACTAATGACATCACGCAGTCCCCATGACTCACAATATTCCACACCAACATAGAACAGAAGACAGGCTAACACAGCCACCTAATGGTGTAAAAAGAATGGACCTTCTTTTCTACCCCTATTGCTGAAACAACGTTTAATTGTGATGCGAGTAGTTTTGCTCACACTGTATGTCTGTCCTCACCCTTACATGCACAAGAAAATGCCTTGGATTAAAAATGTGTCAGGGAAACACTCACTGGCTTTATTATGTTGTGTCACCTAGCACATATTAAAAACATACAACATGTGCAGATCTTAATAAATTGGGCTTAATATGTTTAGCTGCCTTTGTAATTTCGGAGATTCATGAAGACCTGAGGGCCAAAATGGACTGCGGGAGACTCCAAGAGTACTATCTTTACCCACATCTTCACTGCACCCTGCAAAATCAAACAAAACAGATGTACTATGAGTGTGCCATAGAACATAGCAAGTATATTTAGCCAGGTTATTAAAATGCTCCCAGTGAACACCTGTACATTGATGACCCAACGTAACCTGGGGGATTTAAACTGCTTGTGAATTGGATTGTGAAGTTCTTGATCACTGCATGCACTTTAGGTTGTCAAAAACCTAGTCAAACTTTAACATTTTGTATTGAAAAACAAAAACAAAATAAACAAGCATTGGCAAAGCCAATAGGCCTCGGCAATCCAAGAGGTATTTATTGCTTTTGGCAATGTCAATGTAATTTATCCGTAGTTTAATTAATTGGTTAAAAGATCTGTTTTGTGCTCCACGTTGCTACGAAGAATGCGCGAAATGAGCAAGTTAGCAGACCACTGCAAGTGTACCATTAAAAGATTGAATGATGTATCCTTTGACTTTTAGAAAAAACAAAGAATTATAATTATACAAAAAGCTACTTTGACAACACTGCACTTGTATACACAGTAATCTCAGCCCCTAGACTGGTATACAGGAAGTATATTGTTTTGGCACTGGGCATTAAGCAAAATACAAACGCTAAATTCTTTACACCGACTTTGTTGAAACTAACTTTACATCTTTAAAGTATGTTATCTGTAACAAATCCCATTACATTACTAGACAATTAAAAGACTGGAAAATAAGGATAATATAAACTTCCTTCCTAATACACCGTTCTGCAGTCTTTTGGGGCATATTATCAAGAACGGCGTTAAAATTATCGCCGCTTTAGCTGCAGAAAACTGCCGCTAAAGCGGCGATAATGGGCTTGATAATATGCCCTGGAGAATTCCAATAGAAGCCCATGTTGACACCAGAACATGGGCTTCTATTGGAATTCTCAAGGGCATATTATCAAGCCCATTATCGCCGCTTTAGCGGCAGTTTTCTGCCGCTAAAGCGGCGATAATTTTAGCGCCGTTTCTTGATAATATGCCCCTTTGTCTCCACCTTAAATCATACTGACATCCCTATGTTTCTAAGCTGCGTCTCAGTTGTAAAAAAAGCTGCAGGGTTTTCTCGGATGAATCCAGATGGCTGCAGTGGCTAGATGAAAACATTGTTTTGGGTGCACAGCCCGTCTTTCCATGCATTTCTTCTATCTACGATACAAAGAAGGCAGATAGGGAACACATAGCAGCAGCCCGGACAGCTGATTGGGTGTGAGGTGTGGTTTCACGTGTTCCTGCTTGCAAGGTCTAATTCAATCCGGAGGTACAGCACTTCAGAGTTGTTCCCAAATGGACAGCTGGTGCACATGGAGGCAGAAGTTGTCACACAGCTAATCTACCGATCAGAAGGCAGGGAGGGTGGGTTTTAACAACATGTCCCTGTCAATCAGAGAATGTTGCAATTTACTGTGAGAAAGAGAATGCGGCGCTCTTCAAATCTCAGAGTCACAGTCATTCAACAGACATTTCCAAACCATTTTAATAACGAATAACCATCACAGTGTTGTCAGCTAGCATGCAGATAATAACAAGCGGGCGCTATGCAGAAAAAAGAAAGTCGCGCAGCCTCCTGAAGCAGCCACCATGCTCAAAGTTGAAGAGTGGCGGCTGTGAACCGGGCACCGCACTGATCAAGGGAAACGCTGTCGCTCTACTTGCCCGCCCTGCCAGTAACCATGAGCTGCCCCGCAAGACCTAGTAGAGAAAATGCAGCGCCGGGTAACAAATATTATATTGCTAAGGAGCTAGTGAAAAAGAAAACAAAGTGCTCATGTAAAGTGCTCCAGTTCCAAGAAAAAAGTAGTTCCAAACACGTTTGCTAAAATGGGACGTGGGGGATGCTCTCGGGGATGGCTAAACACATGAAGAGGCATGAAACATGCATGCCATGCACAAATGGGGAGAAGGAATACAAGAGTGACGATGGAGCCAGCAAATGGGATGCCTATGGGCGGGCTGAAGCCCACAAAATATATACAACATCTCTTCGAGACAGCGCATGTGCTGTATAGAGCCAAGACCTAAAAACGTTGGTTGGGTCTAATTTTGTTTACAGAACATCTGCTATACAGCTATCTGACATTTAAGCCATAGTGATAGCCTTCTACACTTTTGTTAATGGGCATTGTTTCTCAGGGGAAAAATGTCCTGCTTCAGGTAATATCGGCAAGTCAATTACCTACTTGAATAGAGTTAAATTTATAAAATAAAATAAAATGAAAAGGCTGTTCACCCATCTCAAGTCTTACTAAATTCAATCTATTGTGTTGGGGATCCGTGTTTGTTTGGTAAGGCGGCACCATATTGGATATCCTGCAAAGCGCAGGCTCTGATCAGTGTTTTGGTAATGAACGGGATATTTATAGCTAAGACCTGACCCATAAATGTATTCAGTGAGAAGTTCATAAGCTGTGTCTAAACTGGGTTCTCACTACATGGTAGAAAAAAAGGGGTGATATTTTGGAAAGCATTTTTGCAAGATCAGAAGTATATATGCTTACACCGTACATAAATATATATGATTAATGGGGTCAGTCACTATGTAAAAAGTGCTCACATGCCTAGGCTCCATCCTACTTCCAACCTACTTCAAGCCTGTAGTAAACAGTCCAGTTCTATGGTGTCATTGAGTCCCTCCCTCTCAGTGGATTCAGAAAAGATCCATTTGGCTTCTTTTTTGAGGAATGCGTCTTCTGCCCCATGTGTTGCCATGGGTACATGCTTCCGGATTTTCAATGTAAAGTCTGGATTGATATGCTCTGCTTCATTAAAATGTGAAAGTAGTTTAGCTGCAGTCTTTTTGTTCTTGACGATGCTAATATGCTCCTGTATTCTGAGTATGATCTTCTGTGTGGTCAAACCTATATAGTACAGGTAACACGCGCACTCCAATCTGTGGATGAGTGAGAAAGTATCAGTGAAACTATACTGTGCCCATTTTCATCCATTTTGTAAAGTGATATGCTTGCTTCAGGTAGTTAAACAGCAAGTTTCACAGATGACCCCTGGGTGGAGGGAGATCCCAAAAAGGTTGCTGTGCCAGAATCCTCTGTAGAGCATGTGAGTGAAGCAGAGAACCCTTAAGGGTGGTTGCTCTGTTGAACAGAAATTGTGGTTTGGGTATCATTCCTTCTCCTACTTCTAGGATCGGCCAATTTTACCTGATCATTTTCGAAATTTTGGTGGACAGTGGGTCAAATGTGTTGACAAAGGTAATGCGTTTTTGCTGGATTTTTGTGGTGGTTTTAAGTAGTGTGGATCTTGGCGCATTTAAAGCTCTTTTGTGTGCTTGTGAGGACACACACATACAATAGACGATATAATACAATGTTTCAGCAACAGGGATAGAAAAGAAGGACCATTCTCTTAAAAACACTCAGTGGAATTAGTGGTTACTCTACACAAACACAGCCTAACACAGAAGAGGGCGCCTTCGTTCGCAGGGGATTGCACAGATGATGAGAAGCCCGTCACAGCACTTTGTCTATCTATGTATCCATTGCTTGCTCCTGTGACGTGTTTCCTTCACTGTTGAGGAACCAGCTTGATTTTAACCACGTGGATACCGAAGCAAGGTGCATTATTTCAGGTACAGAACGTTTTCCAGAAGGTCGAGATAACGCACTCACGACAAGGCACTCGCATTATGAAAATTTTGCAACTGGTCCTGACTGGGGCTTTATATTTATATTTTGTCTTTTATAATCAATCTTTTAAGTCAGAATCATGTCTTCTGCAGTGCTCAAACTCTGTTCCTCATCAGGTGCACTACTTCTTCAAGTTCTGCCTTTTCTTCCAGGCTGCCAATGGAAGTGTTTCCTATTAGCAATTAACGACCATACATACCAGAAACCAAGGCGAACATCTAACACTAGTGACACCTAGTGAACTTTGAAAGTCGTGAGGTTTAAATACTTATCTCGAATAGGGTTGAGTGAGCGAGTGAGTCACTCCCGGTAGGATACTTTAAGGGTGTTCACCCTCCAAAATGTTGCATTTTATACCACAGTTTTGGCCGAAATTGGCTAAAAATCTAGAGGGTATGTGCAAATTATTCAAATTTTTTTGTGGTATACTAGGACCACCTCAGACTCCGCGAGGTGTTTGAACAATAAAGCTTCCTGACCTCTCCATGAATTATCCCTCAAATGACAGCATTAAATATATTCATATAAGCAGTACTTTGTCTCGAAATAAGACATTTTTAGTAAACATGTATCTAGTCCCTAAAAAGCAGCTTATCATTTTCCCTAAGAACTCAAATGTACTACTTTCATAAATATACAGATTCTGCCTTTCATGCCCATTTATCACCATCAAATAGAAGGGATTTTCACCAATATTATGACAGGGATAGGTAGAATTATGACAAGAATTCCTTTAGTATGCCACTAAAAGGGTCACTGTTTTGTGAGGGATCACGTCAAGAGATCGCTTCTAGCATGCCCACAATATGTTTATAGCCACCGTAATGGCACTGGTAGCCAGAATGTTGTCAGGAATTTCAATATTATGCCAAGAATGTGTCACTATTATGCCTGGAATAGCCAGAATGTCTACAATATGTTATGTTATATGTATTTGTATAGCACACAACTGACCCGGAAGGGTATCCTGGTGCTGAATATGTAATCGAAAGGCCACTATTATGGTATGTATGGCCAAAACTCTACACACAGATATTTCATAAAAGTATTGCTGTGTGGTAGGGATAGCGCGAATGTCACTATGAATGTGCATAGTATGTCATGGATGGATCAGGTACAGCCAGAATGTTGCCATGCGTACCAACAATATGCCAGCATGTTACCAAGAATAACTATAATATGTCATGGAAGGCCACTGTTATGGTGGAGATAGCCATAATGATGACTACAATGCTAACAATATTTCATGAGTGGGCCACTATTACCATTATGTGGTGCTTGGTTTCACCAGGCTCAGGAGATGGAGAGATTCTCACTGAGCTCTTTGACTCCTGATCCTTGAGTACTCCTGTTACTGAAACAAAGTGTGTCAAGGCTGCAGGCACAGGCTGAAAAAGTGAGGGGAGTGGTGACAGACAGGAAGTGGTGAAGGCAGGGATAGGCGCAGGCAGCAACGGTTGGTCTGTGCTCGCATGTGAGACCGGGGTCAAAGGAAAGGTACCAATCTTCTCCTGCCCACTATACATCAGTATTCTGCTCTGCTGTAGGCCTACTGCTAGGCTCGAAAGGAGGAGTGCCGCAGACAAGTCTTCCAATCTCCTTTACCACCCAGCCTCCTGGGGCACTGCCCAAGACGCCTTTGCCATCCAGCTGCCCTTGGCTCACCCGTGAGAAGCCTGAGATCCTCGCTCACTCATTTCATTTGCAGCCTATCAATTTATAGACCACACAATTGCGTTCTGGACTTCTTTATGAGTTGTTCTAGCACGCTGGGTTCCTGGTTTTCAAATATCGATTTGTTTTGTTCTCATATTCTCATATTGTGTGTGATTAGTTTGATATTAATCTTCACCACTGAAGAACAGAGGATACTGATTTTTGCATTAGTTCTTCTTCAAGTTCAGCAAGATATTTGAACAAACGTTTCCTTCTTTTTTAGGTCTCGCGCCTAGCGTTGCACTGCGCAGCACGAGACATTTAGTAGGTGAAAAACGGGGATTCAGTACTGACCTAGGAATCGCACACGCTCGTGCATGTGCGATTCCTTTTGTGCTACCTCATTGGCTTTTGCGTGCGTCTTTGGTCTAAAACACAGCACGCAATTGGCCAAAGGCGGTCGCATTGCTCCGCCCATGGCCTATCGGTGTCTATTACGCGCACCGATGCCATGTGGTTTCAATTATCGTGCCCAGACACGGGCGCAATAATGGAAACCAGATGGCTCGCTGTGGCCGATGCCAACAATGAGAATAGCACTGATGATACCAATGGGACTAGTGCCGATGACAACAATGAGAATAGGACTGATAACCATGGGACTAGTGCCCATGACAACAATGAGAATAGCACTGATGATACCAATGGGACTAGTGCCCATGATAACAATGAGAATAGCACTGATGATACCAATGGGACTAGTGCTGATGCCAACAATGAGAATAGCACTGATAACCATGGGACTAGTGCCCATGACAACAATGAGAATAGCGCTGATGATACCAATGGGACTAGTGCCCATGACAATAACGAGAATAGCACTGATGATACCAATGGGACTAGTGCTGATGCAAACAATAATAGCACTGATGATAACAATGGTACTAGTGCCGATGCCAACAATGAGAATAGCACTGATGATAACAATGGGACTAGTGCCGATGCCAACAATAAAAATAGCACTGATGATAACAATGGGACTATTGCTCATGACCGCAATGAGAATAGCACTGAAACCATGGGACTAGTGCCCATGACAACAATGAGAATAGCACTGATGATAACAATGGGACTAGTGCCGATGCCAACAATGAGAATAGCACTGATGATAACAATGGGACTAGTGCCGATGCCAACAATGAGAATAGCACTGATAACCATTGGACTAGTGCCCATGACAACAATGAGAATAGCTGATGATACCAATGGGACTAGTGCCGATGCCAACAATGAGAATAGCACTGATAACCATGGGACTAGTGCCCATGACAACAAGGAGAATAGCGCTGATGATACCAATGGGACTAGTGCCCATGACAACAATGAGAATAGCACTGATGATACCAATGGGACTAGTGCCGATGCAAACAATGAGAATAGCACTGATGATAACAATGGAACTAGTGCCGATGCCAACAATGAGAATAGCACTGATAACCATTGGACTAGTGCCCATGACAACAATGAGAATAGCTGATGATACCAATGGGACTAGTGTCGATGCCAACAATGAGAATAGCACTGATGATACCAATGGGACTAGTGCCGATGCCAACAATGAGAATAGCACTGATGATACCAATGGGACTAGTGCCCATGACAACAATGAGAATAGCGCTGATGATACCAATGGGACTAGTGCCGATGCCAACAATGAGAATAGCACTGATGATACCAATGGGACTAGTGCCGATGCCAACAATGAGAATAGCACTGATAACCATGGGACTAGTGCCCATGACAACAATGAGAATAGCGCTGATGATACCAATGGGACTAGTGCCCATGACAATAATGAGAATAGCACTGATGATACCAATGGGACTAGTGCCGATGCAAACAATGAGAATCGCACTGATGATAACAATGGAACTAGTGCCGATGCCAACAATGAGAATAGCACTGATGATAACAATGGGACTAGTGCTGATGCCAACAATGAGAATAGCACTGATGATAACAATGGGACTAGTGCCCATGACAACAATGAGAATAGCACTGATGATACCAATGGGACTAGTGCTCCTGACAACAATGAGAATAGCACTGATGATAACAATGGGACTAGTGCTGATGCCAACAATGAGAATAGCACTGATGATAACAATGCGACTAGTGCTGATGCCAACAATGAGAATAGCACTGATGATAACAATGGGACTAGTGCTGATGCCAACAATGAGAATAGCACTGATGATAACAATGGGACTATTGCTCATGACAGCAATGAGAATTGCACTGATAACCATGTGACTAGTGCCCATGACAACAATGAGAATAGCACTGATGATACCAATGGAACTAGTGCCCATGACAACAATGTGAATAGCGCTGGTGATACCAATGGGACTAGTGCCGATGCCAACAATGAGAATAGCACTGATGATACCAATGGGACTAGTGCCCATGCCAACAATGAGAATAGCACTGATAACCATGGGACTAGTGCCCATGACAACAATGAGAATAGAGCTGATGATACCAATGGGACTAGTGCCCATGACAACAATGAGAATAGCACTGATGATACCAATGGGACTAGTGCCGATGCCAACAATGAGAAAAGCACTGATGATAACAATGGGACTAGTGCCGATGCAAACAATGAGAATAGCATTGATGATAACAATGGAACTAGTGCCGATGCCAACAATGAGAATAACACTGATGATAACAATGGGACTAGTGCCGATGCCAACAATGAGAATAGCACTGATGATAACAATGGGACTAGTGCCGATGCCAACAATGAGAATAGCACTGATGATAACAATGGGACTAGTGCCCATGACAACAATGAGAATAGCACTGATAACCATGGGACTAGTGCCCATGACAACAATGAGAATAGCGCTGATGATACCAATGGGACTAGTGCTCCTGACAACAATGAGAATAGCACTGATGATAACAATGGGACTAGTGCCGATGCGAACAATGAGAATAGCACTGATGATAACAATGGGACTAGTGCCGATGCGAACAATGAGAATAGCACTGATGATAACAATGGAACTAGTGCGATGCCAACAATGAGAATAGCACTGATGATAACAATGGGACTAGTGCCAATGCCAACAATGAGAATAGCACTGATGATAACAATGGGACTAGTGCCCATGCCAAGAATGAGAATAGCACTGATGATAAGAATGGGACTAGTGCCCATGACAACAATGAGAATAGCACTGATAACCATGGGACTAGTGCCCATGACAACAATGAGAATAGCGCTGATGATACCAATGGGACTAGTGCTCCTGACAACAATGAGAATAGCACTGATGATAACAATGGGACTAGTGCCGATGCCAACAATGAGAATAGCACTGATGATAACAATGGGACTAGTGCTGATGCGAACAATGAGAATAGCACTGATGATAACAATGGAACTAGTGCCGATGCCAACAATGAGAATAGCACTGATGATAACAATGAGACTAGTGCCGAAGCCAACAATGAGGATAGCACTGATGATAACAATGGGACTAGTGCCGTTGCCAACAATGAGAATAGCACTGATGATAACAATGGGACTAGTGCCGATGCCAACAATGAGAATAGCACTGATGATAACAATGGGACTAGTGCTGATGCCAACAATGAGAATAGCACTGATGATAACAATGGGACTATTGCTCATGACAGCAATGAGAATAGCACTGATAACCATGGGACTAGTGCCCATGACAACAATGAGAATAGCCCTGATAACCACGGGACTAGTGGTGATGATAACAATGAAAATAGCTTTGATGATAACAATGGGACTAGTGCTCATGAGAACAATGAGAATAGCACTGATGATAACAATGACTATAGCTTTGATGATAACAGTGGGACTAGTGCTAACGAGAACAGTGAGAATAGCGCTGATGACAACAATGAGACTAGTGCTGATGACAACACTAATGACAACAACGAAAATAGCGCTGATGATAACAATGAGAATAGTGCCGATGACAACAAGACTAGTGCCGATGACAACAATAAGAATAGCGCTGATGATAACCGGACTAGTGCAGATGGCAAAACTGCATGATTAAGAGACTGTTACTCAGGGTCCGCACTGCTCATTCATAGGAGACACTGTCCTGGACTCACATGCCTCTCATCAGTGTGCACACTGGTCTTTAACCATATTCCTCCAACAGATTCTAGCACATTATTACAGGTTAATATGTTCCTTGTGAGGCCTCCTGACTCCTGCCATTGGGATTTAAGTTCTGCCACTATGTTGATTAAAATTCCAGTGCTGGAGCATTGTGCTTTTGGTAACACGAAGCCATCTCGTGCTTTACCTGTACTTGTTTGTTTTTGTGAGTAACGTTAAAGGAGCCAGTATGCGCTGTGGAAAGGGCTTTTCGGTAACAACAAGCATTTGCAATGCAATAGGTCTCGCATTTACGCGAGTTTGACCTATTGGCATTGTAAATGACAATGGCTTTTATTTATGTTTCAAAAACCAAAACATAAATAAAAGGCAATGTCATTTACAATAAAAATAGCTCAAACTCTCGTTTTATATTACAAGGAAACGATCTTAGAAAATGCCTATTTCTCCTCACGTTTACTAAAGCATAGCATGAGTACATCAACACGAAGCTCTCTCTAGGGAGCTATGTATCTTTTTTTTAGGTCTCGCGCCTAGCGTTGCACTGCGCAGCGCGAGACATTTAGTAGGTGAAAAACGGGGATTCAGCACTGACCTAGGAATCGCACACGCTCGTGCGTGTGCGATTCCTTTGTGCTACCCCATTGGCCTTTTCGTGCGTCTTTTTATAAAAGACTGCACGCAATTGCCAAAGGCGGGCGCATTGCTCCGCCCATGGCCTATTGGTGTCTATTACGAAGCTAGGTGCTGTAATAGACACCAATAGGCCATGGGAGGAGCAATGCTCCTCCCATGGCCTTTTGGTGTCTATTACGCGCTTGTTTGCTTGTTACATTGGTGTCCCAGACAGCGGTAGCAGCAGGGAAGGGGCATGTGAATCGCCGCGTCCCCGTTCAATTTATTGAAGCTGCGGGACCGACTGGTCAGGCAGAGGGAACTCAAGCTCAGCTCCGCATCAGCATAAAGTCTCAGCGCGCCCGCTAACCGCCCTGCCACCATCCCCGCCGGCCATGGAGTGGAGAAGACAGCCTACGTCCTAATAACAATGGCGGAAACAATAATCAGGCTTGTGGCAGCGCCAGCACTGTATTCTCAGACATTTACTGCTGATTATTGTTCCGGTAATAAAGGCCGCTGCGGGCTCGCTATCCTTCCTTCTCAGGCCCCCTTTACCGAAGCTTAGCGCAGCTCAGGAGGAGGCAGGCAGCAGCTTTCACCGGAGATAAGAGGGCCTGCGCTTCAGCCCAGTGCTGCCTCCAGCAGCGCACTTCCGTGTTCCTAGGCATGTATTATGCCTCTCCCAAGCATGCAGCCTGCTTGCTGTCCCTGTTCTTCGGTTGGAGCGAGGGGGCCGGTGTCCACCCATGCTCCGGCTGCCGTTTGCACCCGCTGCAGGCAGGAGACAGTCGTTGTGTTGGAAAAAAAACACGCACCTGTGCCTTAATACTGCCAGCCTTTACAGGCACGAGCGATGGTTATGTTTTTAACTGAAAGCATATGCCGGAGAAATAAACATGTTGCCACTTAAAGGTGCTACAGTTACCGCTCTCCACGAAGTGTTCAGCAATACATTCAGTATTTAAAAAAAGAAGAAGCTATGTGATCCTCCTCAGCCTGTAATCGTTGGCACAATTACAGGGGACTTACACATTGTTTTAACGATACTAATTGAAAAGTAAAACCTAATATCCTGAAAAAGCATTAGCGGGGCAGCTAGCAGCCCCCCCCCCCAGCTCCCGAGACCCCAATCCTGACTGAGATTGGTGGGCTGGCTGCGTGAAATACACTCTGTCGTGTCACATCAACAGTTGCAGATACAGACGGGACGGGAGACCTCAGCTGTTCACCCGCGGCCGGGCGTTTTGAACTCTAACTTGCAGGAGCGGGACGGCGAAGAGCCATAGGAGCCGCCCCACAGATAAAAACAAAATGATCTTTATTCTCCCTTCGTGGGATCGGATCAAGGTAGGAACTGCACGTTTATGAAACATCAGGTACTAATAAATGCTGCTCGCCCGTTTAGCGCTCCCCTCAAACCGGGTTGCCTCTTGGCGCAGTAAAACCTCAGCGTTACTTTTAGCGATCACAGTGCGTTCGTTTCATGTACTTAGGGGCAGATTTACAAGCCCCCTGCGCCACCAGTGCGTCACTTTTCCTGACGTAGTGGTGGCGCAAGGCGCTGGTCCATATTTACAAGGAGAGGAAAAGCCACCCTGCGTGACTTTTCCTCTCCTTGTAAATACGACCCCTTCACACGCAGCACTTTGCGTTCAAGGGGCGTTCCATGGGTGTTGCTGTGGGTGTTCCCACGCAACACTCATGGAACAAGACACATCTCCAGAATTACGAGAAATCGTAACTCTGGAGATGCGTCTGAAAGCTACGCCACCCTAGAGGTGGCGTAGCGAGGCGCACCGAGGAGAAATGTTTTCATTTCTCCTCGTTTTTCTCTTTCAATGCGTGCTGCATTCTGCAGCACGCATTGAAAGAGGAAAATGGTTGTAGTGATTGTTTTTGTGCAGGAAGGTTCCCCTTCCTGCACAAAAACAATCTCCCCACGACGCAGGCATCCTTGCACCATGGTGCAAGGGTGCCTGCGCATGGCTGCAGTTTGTGCACCAGCGCAGGGGGAAGCACAAGGATGCGACATATTCTTGTAAATATGTCGCATCCCTGTGCTTTCCAAACTAACGCAGCGCGGCGCAGCAAAATGACTTGCTGCGCCGTGCTGCGTTAGTTAATTGTAAATCTGCCCGAGTGTACACTATCTTTTAATCACGTTTTTTATTAGCTCAACATAGCGGTTCCGATGACTTCTTGGCGCATACTACCTAAAGCTATCCCATATTTGCAGGGAATGCGGATGCGGGAACATCGGGTAGCTCATTCGGCCCATGTGATTCCTGCTCCCTCACTCACTACAGTTTCCTGACTGAGGGAGACCCGACCAGTGAGGTGCTTTTGTACCCAATGCTTCTGTGACTTGACAAGTTCATATAATCTGCTCATTCCTCGGACCTCGACACACAGGCCCACTGTAGTCTCCAGCTTCACCACCGCCCCCCAGTACCGTTCCTCCGTGGTCTTCAGTCATGCGTGATATGTCCCTGCCAAGAAGCCTGACAGATAGAAGGCGCTAGGCGCACTCAACAGACTTCAGAATATTTTGTAAACATAATGTAATACACAATTCGGTCTAATTTCCTTTCAAATCATTAAACAATAAGCGAATGGCTTTACGAAAAATACATCATTTCTGCATGTTTATGTTAAGTATGTGGACTGTTAGCTCTATTTTTGAAAAGTCGCTATTTCTGCAATGTTTAGCACAAAAAACAACTTTACACATAGGCAGGGCTTTAAGTGGGCCGGGTCTCACCGGTACTGAGCACCGGCAGTTTTTTAAAGGGGGCCTCGAAACAGGTTTTTCCCCACCAGCCTGTGATTTTGTGGCTAGAATTACAATGGAAGGTCTTTGTTTTATTCATAGAAAAAGATATGTCCTTTCTGCAGTACCAGCACTTCTCAGTAGCTAAAAAGTACTAAGGGACAGTGAGTACCTGCACTTTAATAATTCCATTTCAAGCACTAGCTGTGCTTGACTGTATATGTGTTAACAGCAAATGGGGGTGCCTCTGTGCAGTACTGTACAGAGTGGAACAGTAAAAAACAGTACTACCAAAAAGGGCTTCACAATCTCTAACAATAATCGAGAGTATGTCTGAGCAGTGCGTTACACTGAAGTACACTTCGCCAATAAAGGAATGTGCTGTGCAACCTGTAACAAGAATCTGCAATACCTTCTTGCATGACGTATGGGCTGTAACAATGCTCAGTACTTCAGTATTGAGCTGTACAACATTTAACGAGCATGCACAGTATGTTTGTGCGTGCCGTAACATTAAGGTATTGTGCTCCTCTACAGGGCTGCACAACCGTTTATTAGAAGGTACAGTGGTTCTCAGCATGTGACAGCAAAGTGCGGTACTTCTGAACAGGACTGCACAACCTTTTGACAAGAAAATATGGCACGTCTTTGAAAGATGAGTCAGTGGAGTAACGGCACTTCTGTATAGAATGCGTAGCCTTTATCAGGAATGTACAGTGCTTCTGTGCATGTCCTAACAGTGAAGCACGGTAATTCTAAACAGGACCGCACAACCTTTAACAGAAATGTGCAGTGCCCCTGTGTGCAGGCTTCGGCAATAACGTGCAGTACTTCTAAGCAGGACTGCACGGCCTTTAACAAGAACGTGCAGTACCCCTGTGCAAGCTTTACCAATAAGGTGCAGTACTTCTGTACAGCGCTGCCAAACCTCAACAAGAATGTACGGCACATCTCTGTAGGCGTTACAAGTACGGTACAGTACTTTTAAAGTGGACTGCACGGCCTTTAACAAGAATGTAGGGCACTTAACTGCAGGCAGGCTTTACACGTAAGGTACAGCACTGCCAGACTTCAACAAAAATGTGCACTACCCCTGTGCAGGCTTTAAGAGTAATGTACAGTACTTCTAAACAGGACTGCACGGCCTTTCACAAGAATGCGCAGCACTTCTATACAGTAATGAATGGAATTTAAGATGAAACTCGTTCGCTCCTGCCCAACAGGTGTGAACTGAGATGCAGCACCCCTGACCCACGTGTAGCGCCCAACATAAGACATTGATTGGTGGAAGTGGATAAAAGAGGCATGACGTGGAATCAAGGGCACATAGCCTTGATAATCAGCACGGGCTGCACGCTACTGAGGAAAAGTTTGGGCACCGGCACTTATTTCACATATGCATGTTAGCTCACATGTGTTCCTGGAGGAATTTACTGGTGCTACTATGTATGTGTGTTAGGATACTACCTGCTACATCGGACTGACGTTAGTGTCCCAGTCAACTTCAACCATTCGGAGTAGAAATGTAAAAAAGTGCAAAGGTTTTTTTAAAAATAATTGTCATAAAAGTCAGTGGAAAACGTCACCATACCCCAAAGGTTGCAGATTACAGATCTTTCCTCTACAAAAAAGGCTCTTTCCAGGGTGGAGTGAGTGTCCTGGCTCTGGTAGTAGTAGCACATACTTATCACTTTAACCATGTGCGAGCTGGGTCCACGCCCAGGGCGCTGACCTTCAGAGAGGTGCCGGAGCGCCTGTAGCAGTCTCCCTATAGCTTAGGTAAAAAAAAAAGTGTGTTTAGATACTTTTTTCTGAAGGTTGGTGGCGCTCTTGTCTGCTTTTTAAGTCGAGCTTGGGCAGCGCATGCGCTGCTCTGAGAGGCATGCTGTATTCGAATATGGACTTGAAGCTCCACCCACTCTCCGCCCATATTTTTAATTGGCTTGTATCATTGTCCTATGTAAATGCTGGCTTCTGATTCGTTAATAGGCTTGTTAGTCCCTCCTTAGTGCTGCCTTGTCTTCATTTGTAACCTTCCATGAGAACTGGCCCTTTTACTTCAGTTGTTACATGATATGTCTTATTTAGTCTGTAAGCACTATTATCTTTAATGAGTTTCTCCTACTGCAGGCACGACATGCTTTCCTGCAACATTCAGCCCGCCATGCGCGCTTTCACTTTCCAAGCAGCCCGGGACAATGGCAGCCGCTTCTTTGAAATGAAATAGTTCTCGCCTTTACAATAGTTTGAGCTATTGGCATTGTAAATGACAGTACTTTTTATTTATGTGTTAATTATCAAAACAGATAAATAAAAGGCATTTACATTTACAATGCCAATAGCTTAAACTCTCGTTGTCTTTTGTTTCCTCCCACACAGCACCCCATAACTACTGTATCTTTACGTCTTGGTTCTTTATCTGTGTTTTGTGGGACTATTTTTATCTTCCTTTCCTGCCTGTGTTTGCTGTTGCCTGTTTTTGAAGTCACTCTCTTTATTACACATTTGCTATTCATGGAAAGACTGCCCCTTTAACAATCCTTAAGCGTTTAAGTCATGCTCCTTTAATTTTCTTCGGCCGTAGCCGAAAAGACCATCTGTTGTGCTCCGTCGGAGCTGCTGCAAAGGTGGTGCTCCCACTCGATGCCCTGGTAGGTCATCCTGACTTCCTTTATGTTCATTATCTTTTTTGACCCTTTAAACATGTCTTTGCTAACTTTGCCTAATTACTGCAGGGCTCGAAAAATCCACTCGCCCGCTCGCATTTGCGAGCCAGATTCAATTAGGGCGAGCTATTTTTAGGTTCTACTCGCCTTTTCTGGCGAGTAGGAAGACAAACTGACTTTTGACCTCTGTCTCTGAAAGCAGAGCAAATGTGACAAGATAGCAAGATTTAAAGGCATCTTTATTGCTCACAAAGTGAATGAGCAATAAAAATGCCTTTAAATCTTGTTAACTTGTCACATTTGCTCCGCTTCCAGAAACTGATGTCAAGTGCATTTCAGTTAGGTTGAGTAAATTGTTTAGGTTACTAGACCTGCAGGTCTAGTAAAAATTAAATGATTTTTCAAGCTCTGTTCTGACTTCATGATAGTGCACGAAAAATATTTTATTCGTGGACTACCGCGTTTATTTTGGAATTCAACTTATTTGAATGTGGCTGTCTCATCGTCATATGCTCACTTAGACCACGCCCATGACATGCTGCATCAACAGCTTCCAGTGTTACACATCAGGGTCATTTCTGGTCTGAGTCGGCCCTTTCACGGCTCAAGAAAAACATGCCCCGCTTGATCAACAACACTGGAGGCGAGCGCCTTGCTTTTATTTTGCATGGCACGCCATCCTGCATTTTAACCAAACCTCTCCAGCCCCCTCCAGATTACTACAGTTCGGGAAGGGGTGGGGGAGTGTCTCCACTCATTTGTTTTTTGAGGCAGCAGCCACAACACTACAAAATAGTTGTACACCCATCCAAACTGCATGAAATGGTTTGAACTTGTGCTACAATATTGTGACTTGCTTTGTGGGCACGCCTGAGCTGTAACAATATAACCACCTCTCGTCGCCCTTTCATGGAAGAGCAGGGCTCCTTGTCACGCTCCAGTGCCATGTTGATATTTCATCCTTGGCAACGGAAGAGGCTTGCTCTTGACAGGAGCTCTTCTGCACTACCCTCGCATGCATACATCTTAAAGACCGTTGAGAATTGTGTGCTTAGAAACTTAACGCTTAACGTCTTTCTCACTCCGCCATGGTGGGCTTCTTAAACTTAACCTTTGAATATTTTTCAAGTTAATTTGACAGCTCCTATACACTTCTGTAACAGAAAGGGTCATATCGTCTCACATAGAACAGGTTAAAAAAACTCCTTCATTTGGACCTCATCATTTCATTAAAATTATTTATTTCTGTATTTACAAACAATATCGTTGGGAACAGAGGTCAGATTTTAAAGTCTTACAAAGAGGTCCTTACAATTGCCCATTTACACAAAATAATTTTCAGCTTTAAGGAAAACTGTTTTCTGGCGCTTCATTGGGAGTGGCCATGCTTTGAATTCATAATAGGCTGTGCATAATACATCCAGGTTAACCACAAAGAACGTCTACACCCGCCCTACATCAAAAATTAAATGCAACAAATCTTCAACTGCAAAGTGATGGACGCGCAAACCGGACAGGTCATTCAGGACGCGAGGCACCCCTTGGTAGGGTGCAGCGAAGTAGGCTGCTGGAGGACAGGGGTCTTAATCCCACTCATAAAGCAACCATGAGGGTCTTACATCAATCTACACACGTGCTGCACGGAGACAATGCTATACAATGCCATGTCTGAGGAACTGGAGAACTTGTTTACCTTCAGAATTGATTAATGTTGATTTTTTTTTTATGTATTTATTTTCTGGTGTGGGTACCTATATTTATTTCCTCCAACCCCAAAAGACATTGTCATTTACAACGCCAATAGCTCTCACTCTAAAAAATGCGAGACCTATTGCATTGCAAATGCTTGTTTGCATATACAGAGACATTCCCCTTTTCAGCAATATCAGTTTGATGGGTAGTTGTCTCATGTTTGCAGTTTCGTCGGTGGTTGTCTCAAGTTTGATTCTATTAAATCTGCTTGTTTTCAGAAAACGTGGACATTTGCAACTAGAGCATGATACCGAGAACGTGCTGCCTTAATCCGTACATGGAGATGAAACTGCCATACCTGAAGGGCCGGTGTTCAACAGTATACGTTTGTACGCATATGTAGGTAATTCTATAGCGCTGCCCTAGCTGCGGAGGAACACATGTAGAAAGGGGTCCTAGAAGGATTGGCAATGTTTACATTTTGTAATTCAGAAGAAAGTTCAGCAGAGATTCTGGACATCTGCAACAAGTAATAAATATCCATAAGTACTCAAAAGTGTAATCATCTGAGTGTACATAAATATAATGGGAGCACATTCCCGTAAATAGAAATGGAATGCAAAAATGCATTTGCTTTAGAATTGTTTTGTTTCTTTCTTCATGGGTGTTAGACCTGGCATCCATGGCGTGGTTTCCCGTGACCTTTTGCCGTCTGACCTCCTGTTTTGCTGACTTTTGTTTTGCTGGTTTTAGGATTCTGGGCACTTTACCACTGCTAACCAGGGCTAAAGTTCATATGCTCTGTACCCTAAACACTGTAACATTGGCTTATCGACAATTAGCATATTTAATTTACTTGTAAGACCCTAGTAAAGTACACTATGCGCGCCCAGGGCCTGTACATTAAATGTTGCTAGTGGGCCTGAAGCACTGATTGTGCCACCCACTCGGTAGCCCTTTAAACATGGCTCAAGCCTGTGCCAGGGCCTGTGTGAGCAGTTTTAAATTGCCATTTTGACCTGGCAAGTTAAACTACTTGCCAGGCCCAAACTTTCCCTTTTATTACATGTAAGTTACCCCTAAGGTAGGCCTTAGGCAGTCCCAAGGGCAGGGTGCAGTGTACTTAAAAGGTAAGACATGTACTTTTGAGGTTTACATGTCCTGATCGTGAAAAACTGCTACCTTCGTTTTTCACTACTGCAAGGCCTATCTCTCCCATAGGTTATCATGGGGATTGCCTTAAAGCATCTTTTAAGGTAAACCTTCCATTGGGAGCAGATAGAAAATTGGAGTTTGGTGTCTCTGAACTCGCAATTTAAAAACACATCTTTTAGTAAAGTTGGTTTTTAAATTGCAGGTCAGAAAATGCCACTTTTAGAAAGTTGGCATTTTCTTGCTTTAACCATTCTGTGCCTCTGCCTGTCTCTGAATACCCATCTGGGTTAGGGTGACAGCTGGGCTGTGCACATTCCCTCTAGACAGTCGCACAAAGGGAGCTGGGGTGTGACATTTAGATCCTGATAGCCCATCACCAGGCTGATGGGTCTTCCGGCGGTAGATTAGGAGGGAGGGGCTGACAACTGCACCTGAATAGGGCTGTGCCTGTCTCCACACAAAGAGCTGCATACTTCCCTGTAGTGAGTCTGGAGTCAGGGAAGGAAGGGCAGGGACACTGTGAGGTTCAAAGGCCTCTTTTGTTGTCTACCCCACTTCAAAGACACATTTTGGTATAAGTACTGGATGGACCTCAGACACCCCCAAACTAGTTCACTTTGGGTCCTGAGGAGTCTCTGCAACTAAGAGGAGCTACGCTGCCAGGACAGATTGCCACTTTGTCACTGCTCTGCTGTGTTAGCCTGCTACAAGCTGATTGCTGTGCTGTCAGGAGGGACTGCCATTTTGCACTGTGCTCTGCTGTGTTGGCCTGCTGCTGCTACCTCTGCAGTGAGGGAGGAAGGATTAGGCCCTCTACATCCTCTATTTACCACCCATGAACTCCAAGGGCTTGTTGGCTTGCCCCCGGTTCTCCTGGAGGTCTCTGGAACATCAAAGATCTCGACATTTGACTGCATCTACCACTTTACTGTCGGCGCTTAAAAATACTAGAACGCTGCTCCCCTCTTTGGGAGCATACTTCATCGCCAGCTGACGGGGGCTCAAATTCAGTGCATGCTGTTAGTCTGCTTAGCATTGTCCTGTAAATCCCCTGAGTCCCCCTGCCAGTGAGAGTTCAAGACGCAGCTTTCCAGGACCTCCAGGGCTGGGCGTAAAAGGTGCCACTTTGCTCTCTGTAAAGCCGGTGCAGCCCGATCGTCAGCTGGGTCCTGAGCACGGTCAGCTTGGTAACCACCTACCTGCCCCGAGTACAAATCCGGAGGCACCCTACTGTACTAAGATGCCGCACCACGGAAACCCCACTCAGTGCGGCCCCTTCCTTCTGCAGTCATGGCTGAGACCCTTTGCTGCAGTACCTCGCAAACCCCCCTAAACTCGGCCCTCCTCTCACAAGGAACTTGGATCTACGGCTGCCGGATATGCCTACAGTGAAGCCCCAACCCTAGGAGCTTCAGCGCAATGCCGATGATGGTATTGCCTCCACCTCGTGGACAAGAAACGTTCCCAGTGAGTTGTTGGAGCTTTTCTTTGAACAAGGGTTGTCCCGTTAACTCCGCTGCAATCAGGGGAACTGTTTCATCACTTGGGCTCACAAGAGAAGTGAATACAGCCATATTTTGCGTTTCCCCACCGCGGCCGTGCACACCTGACTTGGTATATTACTTGGACACAAGAGGAGTGAATACGGTCCTACTGTGTGCATCTCTGCCGCGGGCGTGCACACCTAACTTGGTCTATATTACTTGGTCTCAAGAGAAGTAAATACGGCCAGATTGTGCTGTGTCTCCACAGCGGGCATGCACAACTAACATAACATGTATTTGTAAAGTGCACGTTCACCCAAGGGTATCTTGGCGCTGAATAACAGATGTTTATTGTTACCCAACTCAATGGTATTGATTTTTATCAACCTCCGAAGGATGAAAGCCTGAGTGGACCAGCCGGGAATCGGATCTGTGACCATGAGGTTCAATACAGGCCCCTACAGTGGACGCATTAGTCCACTAAGCCACCAGATCCGGCTGGGTTTATATTACTTGGTCACAAGAGAAGTGAATATAGACATATTGTGTTGCGT
Source organism: Calotriton arnoldi (assembly GCA_963921515.1). NCBI lineage: Eukaryota > Metazoa > Chordata > Amphibia > Caudata > Salamandridae > Calotriton > Calotriton arnoldi. Next base: position 2,420,891 of record CAWUFW010001370.1, read on the forward strand.
GCCCGCCACAGGTGTGCACACCTGACTTGGTTTCCTTTGTCCCACCAGAACCGCAATGGCTTTCAGAACTCTACTAACCCTCATATCATCGTCCAGGCTCTGCAGAGGAGCACAGTGCTGAAATACTGCTTTTTGATCTGCTTTACGTATAATTGCATATCTCTGGATTTACTTATTGGATATTTGTCATTTTCGTCTTGCTTTATTTATTGCATTACATTATATTTTTCTAACCTGGTGTGGATTCTTTTGGTGTGGTCTTTTCACAGGTTTACTGTTCTAAGTGTTGCACACATTGCCTCATAAGTTAAGCCTGACTGCTGTGCTCCAAGCTACCAGAGGGTGAGCACAGGTTAATTTAGGGAGTGTATCTGACTTGCCCTGATTAGAGTGGGGGTTCTGCCTGGCTGAGGTTCATACCCTAGTGTGAATGGGCAATGAGGAACGGAGAGGTAGTAGGGTCAAAACAAGGGTTTTTATTGGTTATGTCTTTGCACATGCAGCAAGAATATCCCCCGTATCTTCCGTCTTGTTGCCAGAGGAAGGGGCGTGGACTTCTCTTCGTCCTCTCTCAGGGGAAATGCCGCCGTGGAACATGAAATGGGAAAAAAAAGAAAGAAGCACGAGTTTCAGGGAACGTCTGTACGCCCTGTGAGTTTGGCTATTAGGGGAGGGGAGTGAGGGAAGAACACCATCACACCGCACCACCACCGAGTGTTGCACGCTTTGACCCAGACAGCCTGAGCGCTTTACGCGGGGATCCTTTTAACCTTCCCCCTCCTTGTCCTATGGAGTCCTCCCCACTAGGCTTCCCTTTCCCGAACCACCCCGGATACGATCGCGTACCTCGGGTAGCCACGCTCCTCCAGGAGCGCGGCTGGCTTGTGGGCGATGCCGTATAGGGTCCGGCTCCCTCCTCTTCGGTTCTCGGTCCCAGGCTCTGCTTACTTCCGGCGCCGTCTTCTCCCTGCTTTCCGCCGTGGATTCTTCCAGCTGCACAAAGGACCCGCTACTCCTCTCTTCCGGATACCGTCGGCTTGGCCTCTTCTCCGTCTCGCAAGTCTGGCTTCTCCCTTCAGCTAGCGCAAATCCGGTTAAGAGGGGAACTTCCTCATCACTCACGAAGCTCATTGGAGCATGTAATGGGTTCACGTGACACGGAGCAGATTCCAGGAAGTACGGTGTCCTAAAGGGACCATCATCGTCCTCCGCCAAGGGAGACTGCAAACAAAACACAGGGGAAATGTAAGGAGGCAACAGGTCGCCGCACCCCTCGTCCAGGTCCCGGGACGGGATATCGTGACACACCCCCCTATAGACAGTTCACGATCGGGGAACTGTGCTACTCTAGAGAGGAAATCAGCATTCCCGTTGGAGGCGCCCTTGCGGTGACGGACCTCGAAAGAGAAAGTCTGGAGAGAGAGAAACCACCGTAGAACACGGGGGTTATTCCCCTTGTTGCGGCTCAACCAGAGGAGAGGGGCGTGGTCCGTATAAAGGATAAAGGGAGAGCCTTCCAGGTAGTAAAGCAGCTTATCCACCGCCCACTTGACAGCGAGGCACTCCTTCTCGATGATGGGGTAGTTCATCTCACGTGGGAATAGCTTTCTGCTAATGAAGAGAACAGGGAGCTCCAAACCCTCGTTTGACACCTGAGACAACACGGCCCCCAGACCTGAGTCAGAGGCATCGGTCTGGAGGATGAATGGCTTGGTGAAGTCAGGAGACACCAGAACAGGGCTAGAGGTGATGGCATGTTTGAGATCGTGAAAGGCCTGATGGGCCAAGGGGGAGGGGAGAGCAGGTCTTTAGCCCCTACGTTCTTTTGAGCAGATCTGTCAGAGGGGATGCTATCTCTGAATACCGGGGATTGAATCTGCGATAGTACCCCAGCGGACCCAAAAATGCTCTAACCTCCCTTTTGGTGGTGGGGAAAGGAGTGTTGGTGATGGCCCTGATCTTTTCCTCCTGTGGCTCGATAACCCCTCTTCCCAGAAGGTAACCCAGGTAGCGGACCTTTTGATAGCCCACCCTAGACTTCTTTGAATTAACATGAAGTCCGGCTTCCCTAAGGGCATGAAGGACCTTTTGGCAATGTTCTAGATGTGTTTCCCAGTCAGGACTGTATATGACTATGTCATCCAAATAGGCAGAGGAGTATCCACGGTGTTCCCTCAAAACTACATCCATGAGTCTTTGGAAAGTGGCTGGAGCACCGTGGAGGCCGAAGGGGAGGACAGTGAACTCGTACAGTCCTGAGGGGGTGATGAATGCGGTTTTGGCCTGGTCCTTTGGGGACAGGGGAACCTGCCAATAACCCTTAGTGAGGTCTAACGTGGTGATATATTGGGCCTCCCCTAGCTGTTCTATCAATTCGTCAACCCTCGGTAGGGGGTATGAATCGAATTTGGTGATGGCATTCACTGCTCTAAAGTCAAGGCAAAACCTTACCGAGCAGTCAGGTTTGGGCACTAGGACTATAGGAGAAGACCATTCGCTCTGAGAGGGACAGATGACACCTATGGCAAGCATTTTAGTGATCTCTTCCTCAATAGCTTGTCTCCGGGCCGCAGGGATACGGTATGGCTGTTGTCTGACCAATTTCCCGGATACTGAGGGGATGGAGTGCTCAACTAAGGTTGTATGACCTGGAGTGTCGGTGAATATATGTGTTAAAGAGGACAACATTGTGTCCAAGGCTGCCCTTTGTGAGTCAGAAAGGGACTCATTGATGTTCAGGTCGGGGAGGGTGGAGGCAGTCTGCTTGGTCTCTTGGGTCCCTAGAAGGATGTTTTTAGGGAGTGGACCTAACCATTTGTTTAGGAGATTAATATGAAAGATTTGGTTTCTAGTTTTGCTCAGCCGAAGGCGGTAGGTGGTCAGGCCTATCTTCTCTATCACTTCACAGGGACCTTTCCATTCAGAGCGAGATTTTGGGAGGGAGGAGGGTAGCAGTACCAGTACCCAGTCATGTACCTGAAGGTGGCGCCACTTCTTCCCTTTGTCATAAAAGGTCTGCTGACATATTTGGGCCTTTTCTAAGTTGGCATGGGCAAACTCGCGTAGCTTGTGGAGACGGGAGCGTAAGCCCTGGGTGTATTCGAGAAGATTTCGGTTCTCCTCGGGTTCTTCCCGTTCCCAGGCTTCTCTAGTAATTTCAAGGAGGGTGCGTGGTTGTCTACCGTACAATAGCTCACAGGGGGAGCACCCTCAGCTACTCTGCTTCTGACAACGGATGACAAAAAGGGCCAAGGGAAGAAGGGCGTCCCAATCAGTTCCTTCGGCTATCATCATTTTCTTTAAGGTTAGTTTGATGGTGCCATTATACCTCTCACACAAACCATCTGTTTGAGGATGGTAAACAGAGGTTTGTATCTGGGTGATATTGAGAGATTTACAAACTTGTCGCATCAGGCGGGAGACGAACGGGGTGCCTTGATCCGTGAGGATCTCACGGGGAAACCCCACTCTGGAGAAAAGTTCTAACAGTTTCTCACAGATGGAAGTGGTGTTGGGTGTTCGTAACGCAAAGGCTTCGGGGTACCTAGTGGCGTAATCGATGATGACCAGGGCATACAGGTTCCCCTTTCTTGACCGGGGTAATGGCCCTATGAGGTCCATCCCCACCCGTTCGAAAGGTTTCCCAATGATAGGAAGAGGTTGGAGGGGTATGGCCGGTGGGTGGTACGGATTTTTCTTTTGACATATTTCACATTCCTGGCAATACTGTGTGATGTTGGCATGTATGCCAGGCCAGTAGAAATGTTCCAATATGTTTTGGCTAGTTTTTTGGGCTCCGGTATGACCGGCTAGGAGATGGCTGTGTGCGAAGAACATTACCTGGTCCCTAAAAGCCTGTGGGACGAGCAACTGTTTTGGGTGTGAGGGGCTCCCTTTTCTATAGAGGAGGTCTTGCTCTATCAGAAAGGTGGGATAGATATCCGTGGGTGATGAGGGGGAGGACGCCTGTTGCCATGCCATCTTGAGAGTGGGGTCGTTCTTTTGGGCGTACCTAAAGTGTCGGTCTCCTTGCCAGGGAGCCTGAGTAAGAAGGACGGGGGATCTCTCTGGTGAACGTTTGACTTTATTCATGAGGAGGGACACACATTCGGGGTTGTCTGTCCCTAGTATCAGTTTTTCTGGGAGTTGAGGAAGTACCCCCACCGTGACCTGCAATTCTTTCCCATCGGGTAACCTAGCCCCATCTCTAGCAAGGGGGTAGGTTTTTACATCCCCATGGACACAACGAATGGGCACCTGTCGTTTCTGGAGGATGTTTTGGGGACCAACCAAGGCTGAGTGGATGACCGACTGCCTACAGCCGGAATCAAGCAGGGCTCTGACGTGTATCCCGTCATAAAAACATAAAAACAGGTGCCCATTTCTTCTGTATATAGGACGTGTTTGGGCAGGTAGCTGATATCCATTGGTTCATCCACGTTTTTCTTCTGTGGGCAGAAACGGGCTATGTGCCCCCAGGTCCCGCACTCAAAACATTGTGGTCCTTTGGAAACGACCACGTCGGGCCTGAAAGAACGTGGTTTTTGGGGTTCAGTAGGGACCTTCGGGTATTTTTTTTCGGTTTTTCCTGTACCGGGGCGCAGGTTTTTGTCCATTTCCCACACACAGGGTTTTGGTTGGGCCCGTACATAGGTGGTTGACATTTCTACCGCCTGCTCCACGGAGAGATGTGTATGTTGCCTGAGCCACTTTTGGGTAGAAAATGGAAGGGCTTCCATAAACTGTTCGAGATATATAAGGGACATAATCTCCTCTTTGGTTTGGTCTTGGGGTTGCAACCATTTATCCGCGGCCGTCTTCAGCTTGAAGAATAGGGTTTTTGGACTATCCCCTGGGCACTCCTTCTCCTTTCGGAATCTAACACGACATGCTTCGGCATCCATTCCTAGGTGTTCTAGTATGAGTTCCTTCACCTCCCTATAGGGCAGAGGTCTTCAAACTGTGGGGCGCGCCCCCCAGGGGGGGCGTGGAAACACCTCAGGGGGGGCGCAAGCTTCACAGAAAGATTTCCCCTTTACATCATTCATTCCGACGTGTGAAGCACGTTTACTGCCGTTTATTCACGAGAATCATGGCCATCGCAAACAGGACTCTGATTGGAGGCAGCAGTCAGAGCAAATAATAACTATCAGGAGGCGTCAACTTTGCCCTTCCCTTAATCCGAGAGACAGCAGCATAAAGGCAGGAAATGGCAGCGAATTTCACTTTCATACAAAATGAAACATAAAAACATATGCTGCTTTGCAGGGAGAGTGGTGCTTCTTCCATGGCCTTAGCTTTTCTTGCTGGTGCCTTTTGGCGTCCTAGCTGCTGCCTTTTACATCGGTTCATTGCACAGCTGTCTAGACATTTGAAGCTACTCGTAGGTAGTTTAAACATTTTCCTGCAGTATAATTTCCTTATTCCCCCAACTTCGCTCTACTTCTGTTTTTGTACTGCCAAACATAAATTGAGGTTTGCCTCACAGCACAGCACTTGTACAAACATTATCACTCAACAGGTGTTCACACTATCAGACAAGCTGATATTCTTTCACACATAAATACACACACACACGTAGGGCATGCAACAGTTCCATGGACTGTACACGTACTAGAAACAGGGAAAGGTTCACGAAACTTGGGTGGGTTTAAACACCACCAGAAGGGAAAGGAATATTAGTGACTCGGAATGTAATATCCAGAAACTTTACCACGCGCTGGCTTTCAGATTGCAGCCACTGAGTCACTCCAATTCTACTAATTATGGGTCGCACCTAAAGGTACAATTCTGGAGTCACTTCTGTCGACCTTCTCAATGTCCGGGCGATGCTTTCTTTGCTGAGAGTCTTTCTAAAAGGCCGAGGAACACCCTGATAGCCAGACAAAAAGGAACCATTAAATAAAATTAAACTGGAAAAAAAATAGAGCGCTTTGAGGTCTTACACAGGGCATAACTGCGCTGTGCAAATGCTGATGACCTAGCAGCCTTGCACTTTGTTGTCCAGTGGTCTCAGTGGAGAGTCTTATCTCTGTGAGTCCTGGCATTTTAACTAACCGCAGTTTGGCCTCTGCAAATCTGCTGTGATGCAGGCGTTTTCAGAGCTTGAGGCAAAATTACATTTGACTATTTGCCATAGTATTTTCATAATACGGCATTTTCAGGCCATTTGTTGCAGTTTTGCACCCATTCCTGTTCATTTGTGAAGTGCTGTCAAGAAGCCTCCTGCACAGCCTTAATGTAGTTTCAGCCCATTAAACCCTGATACTTGCTGTGTATTCCTATCCCAGCTCTAGTCAAGGAGGCCATTTTCGTTGCCTGCACCAGGACCCATGGTATCTATACTGCTTTCACATGATAATACAAAATAAACATATACGGCAGTGAGAATTTCAATTGATTGAGATGTATTTTCAGAGCAAAGACCTTGCCCCGAGAATGATGTGGTTGTCAGGTCTGCCATCCTGCTTGTGCGCTAGATCAGGCTGCATGGTATTATATGTGGTCCTGAAAGGTGGGGTGCATGCACTGACCTTGTGGTGGTTTTCCCCCCAAAAAAGTTTCCCATGAAAGGGCGTTGAATGAGTTCAGTGGTTGTGGGCCAGATTTACAACTCACAAATTTTACCTTTACAAAACCCTGCTAATGTTGTTTTGCTGTTGTGAAAATTAGTTGTCAGCTGACACCTCGGGGATGAACAGGTTGTCAAAGATGCTAAATCCCAACTTCCACAAATTTTAGTGCTGGGGGGCCCAGCTCCTAAAAAATATTGCCTGGGGGGGCTGGGCCTAAAAAAGTTTGAAGACCTCTGCTATAGGGGATGTTACCCTGGGGTTGGCAACTTGATATGCTGCCTTGGCTTCTCCGCTCAGCAGGGGGGCCAGAAAGAAAGGCCATTTCTGCTCTGGCCACCCGATGCTTTGGCGGCACGCTCGAAATTCAGGAGAAATGCATCTGGGTCGTCACCGGACACGTATTTTTGGAGGGCTATGGTGGGGAAACTGTTCTGGGTTCCGGTCCTGGTTGCAGAGACGAGATCCTGTTTCTCGGACATTTTCTGGAGGTTCTCCAAGTGTTGATTGATGGAAGTGGAGAACATTTCCCTATCGGCCTGTGCCGACTTCATCTGTCTCTCGACTGCCCATTCGAGTTTCTCTTGTCCCCGTATTAGCTGCTGTATAAGGTTCTCCATTTCCTCAGTTCAATGGAGCATTGCCCGCATTCTCCACCATGTGTGAATGGGCAATGAGGAACGGAGAGGTGGTAGGGTCAAAACAAGGGTTTTTATTGCTTAGGTCTTTGCACATGCAGCAAGAATATCCCCCCGTATCTTCCGTCTTGTTGCCAGAGGAAGGGGCGTGGACTTCTCTTCGTCCATTCTCAGGGGAAATGCCGCCGTGGAACAAGAAATGGGAAAAAAAAAGAAAGAAACACAAGTTTCAGGGAACGTCTGTACGCCCTGTGAGTTTGGCTATTAGGGGAGGGGAGTGAGGGAAGAACACCATCACACCGCACCACCACCGAGTGTTGCACGCTTTGACCCAGACAGCCTGAGCGCTTTACGCGGGGATCCTTTTAACCTTCCCCCTCCTTGTCTATGGAGTCCTCCCCACTAGGCTTCCCTTTCCCGAACCACCCCCGGATACGATCGCGTACCTCGGTTAGCCACGCTCCTCCAGAAGCGCGGCTGGCTTGTGGGCGATGCCGGATAGGGTCCGGCTCCCTCCTCTTCGGTTCTCGGTCCCAGGATCTGCTTACTTCCGGCGCCGTCTTCTCCCTGCTTTCCGCCGTGGATTCTTCCAGCTGCACAAAGGACCCGCTACTCCTCTCTTCCGGATTCCGTCGGCTTGGCCTCTTCTCCGTCTCGCAGGTCTGGCTTCTCCCTTCAGCTAGCGCAAATCCGGTTAAGAGGGGAACTTCCTCATCACTCACGAAGCTCATTGGAGCATGTAATGGGGTCACGTGACACGGAGCAGATTCCAGGAAGTACGGTGTCCTAAAGGGACCATCATCGTCCTCCGCCAAGGGAGACTGCAAACAAAACACAGGGGAAATGTAAGGAGGCAACAGGTCGCCGCACCCCTCGTCCAGGTCCCGGGACGGGATATCGTGACACACCCCCCCCCTAGACAGTTCACGATCGGGGAACTGTGCTACTGTAGAGAGGAAATCAGCATTCCCGTTGGAGGCGCCCTTGCGGTGACGGACCTCGAAAGAGAAAGTCTGGAGAGAGAGAAACCACCGTAGAACACGGGGGTTATTCACCTTGTTGCGGCTCAACCAGAGGAGAGGGGCGTGGTCCGTATAAAGGATAAAGGGAGAGCCTTCCAGGTAGTAAAGCAGCTTATCCACCGCCCACTTGACAGCGAGGCACTCCTTCTCGATGATGGGGTAGTTCATCTCACGTGGGAATAGCTTTCTGCTAATGAAGAGAACAGGGAGCTCCGAACCCTCGTTTGACACCTGAGATAACACGGCCCCCAGACCTGAGTCAGAGGCATCGGTCTGGAGGATGAATGGCTTGGTGAAGTCAGGAGACACCAGAACAGGGCTAGAGGTGATGGCATGTTTGAGATCGTGAAAGGCCTGACGGGCCAAGGGGGAGGGGGAGAGCAGGTCTTTAGCCCCTACGTTCTTTTTGAGCAGATCTGTCAGAGGGGATGCTATCTCTGAATACCGGGGATTGAATCTGCGATAGTACCCCAGCGGACCCAAAAATGCTCTAACCTCCCTTTTGGTGGTGGGGAAAGGAGTGTTGGTGATGGCCCTGATCTTTTCCTCCTGTGGCTCGATAACCCCTCTTCCCAGAAGGTAACTCAGGTAGCGGACCTTTTGATAGCCCACCCTAGACTTCTTTGAATTAACATGAAGTCCGGCTTCCCTAAGGGCATGGAGGACCTTTTGGCAATGTTCTAGATGTGTTTCCCAGTCAGGACTGTATATGACTATGTCATCCAAATAGGCAGAGGAGTATCCACGGTGTTCCCTCAAAACTACATCCATGAGTCTTTGGAAAGTGGCTGGAGCACCGTGGAGGAGGCCGAAGGGGAGGACAGTGAACTCGTACAGTCCTGAGGGGGTGATGAATGCGGTTTTGGCCTGGTCCTTTGGGGACAGGGGAACCTGCCAATAACCCTTAGTGAGGTCTAACGTGGTGATATATTGGGCCTCCCCTAGCTGTTCTATCAATTCGTCAACCCTCGGTAGGGGGTATTAATCGAATTTGGTGATGGCATTCACTGCTCTAAAGTCAATGCAAAACCTTACCGAGCCGTCAGGTTTGGGCACTAGGACTATAGGAGAAGACCATTCGCTCCGAGAGGGACGGATGACACCTATGGCAAGCATTTTAGTGATCTCTTCCTCAATAGCTTGTCTCCGGGCCGCAGGGTATGGCTGTTGTCTGACCAATTTCCCGGGTACTGAGGGGATGGAGTGCTCAACTAAGGTTGTATGACCTGGAGTGTCGGTGAATATATGTGCTAAAGAAGACAACATTGTGTCCAAGGCTGCTCTTTGTGAGTCGGAAAGGGACTCATTGATGTTCAGGTCGGGGAGGGTGGAGGCAGTCTGCTTGGTCTCTTGGGTCCCTAGAAGGATGTTTTTAGGGAGTGGACCTAACCATTTTTTTAGGAGATTAATATGAAAGATTTGGTTTCTAGTTTTGCTCAGCCGAAGGCGGTAGGTGGTCAGGCCTATCTTCTCTATCACTTCACAGGGACCTTTCCATTCAGAGCGAGATTTTGGGAGGAAGGAGGGTAGCAGTACCAGTACCCAGTCATGTACCTGAAGGTGGCGCCACTTCTTCCCTTTGTCATAAAATATCTGCTGACGTATTTGGGCCTTTTCTAAGTTGGCATGGGCAAACTCGCGTAGCTTGTGGAGAAGGGAGCGTAAGCCCTGGGTGTATTCGAGAAGATTTCGGTTCTCCTCGGGTTCTTCCCGTTCCCAGGCTTCTCTAGTAATTTCAAGGAGGGTGCGTGGTTGTCTACCGTACAATAGCTCACAGGGGGAGCACCCTCAGCTACTCTGCTTCTGACAACGGATGACAAACAGGGCCAAGGGAAGAAGGGCGTCCCAATCAGTTCCTTCGGCTGTCATCATTTTCTTTAAGGTTAGTTTGATGGTGCCATTATACCTCTCACACAAACCATCTGTTTGAGGATGGTAAACAGAGGTTTGTATCTGGGTGATATTGAGAGATTTACAAACTTGTCGCATCAGGCGGGAGACGAACGGGGTGCCTTGATCCGTGAGGATCTCACGGGGAAACCCCACTCTGGAGAAAAGTTCTAACAGTTTCTCACAGATGGAAGTGGTGTTGGGTGTTCGTAACGCAAAGGCTTCGGGGTACCTAGTGGCGTAATCGATGATGACCAGGGCATACAGGTTCCCTTTTCTTGACCGGGGTAATGGCCCTATGAGGTCCATCCCCACCCGTTCGAAAGGTTTCCCAATGATAGGAAGAGGTTGGAGGGGTGTGACCGGTGGGTTGTACGGATTTTTCTTTTGACATATTTCACATTCCTGGCAATACCGTGTGATGTTGGCATGTATGCCAGGCCAGTAGAAATGTTCCAATATGTTGTGGCTAGTTTTTTGGGCTCCGGTATGACCGGCTAGGAGATGGCTGTGTGCGAAGAACATTACCTGGTCCCTAAAAGCCTGTGGGACGAGCAACTGTTTTGGGTGTGACGGGCTCCCTTTTCTATAGAGGAGGTCTTGCTCTATCAGAAAGGTGGGATAGATATCCGTGGGTGATGAGGGGGAGGACGCCTGTTGCCATGCCATCTTGAGAGTGGGGTCGTTCTTTTGGGCGTACCTAAAGTGTCGGTCTCCTTGCCAGGGAGCCTGAGTAAGAAGGACGGGCGATCTCTCTGGTGAACATTTGACTTTATTCATGAGGAGGGACACAAATTCGGGGTTGTCTGTCCCTAGTATCAGTTTTTCTGGGAGTTGAGGAAGTACCCCCACCGTGACCTGCAATTCTTTCCCATCGGGTAACCTTGCCCCATCTCTAGCAAGGGGGTAGGTTTTTACATCCCCATGGACACAACGAATGGGCACCTGTCGTTTCTGGAGGATGTTTTGGGGACCAACCAAGGCTGAGTGGATGACCGACTGCCTACAGCCGGAATCAAGCAGGGCTCTGACGTGTATCCCGTCATAAAAACATAAAAACAGGTGCCCATTTCTTCTGAATATAGGACGTGTTTGGGCAGGTAGCTGACATCCATTGGTTCATCCACGTTTTTCTTCTGTGGGCAGAAACGGGCTATGTGCCCCCAGGTCCCGCACTCGAAACATTGGGGTCCTTTGGAAACGACCACGTTGGGCCTGAAAGAACGTGGTTTTGGGGGTTCGGTAGGGACCTTCGGGTATTTTGTTTTCGGTTTTTCCTGTTCCGGGGCGCAGGTTTTTGTCCATTTCCCACACACAGGGTTTTGGTTGGGCCCGTACATAGGTGGTTGACATTTCTACCGCCTGCTCCACGGAGAGATGTGTATGTTGCCTGAGCCACTTTTGGGTAGAAAAGGGAAGGGCTTCCATAAACTGTTCGAGATATATAAGGGACATAATCTCCTCTTTGGTTTTGTCTGGGGTTGCAACCATTTATCCGCGGCCGTCTTCAGCTTGAAGAATAGGGTTTTTGGACTATCCCCTGGGCACTCCTTCTCCTTTCGGAAGCTAACACGACATGCTTCGACATCCATTCCTAGGTGTTCTAGGATGAGTTCCTTCACCTCCCTATAGGGGATGTTACCCTGGGGGTTGGCAACTTGATATGCTGCCTTGGCTTCTCCACTCAGCAGGGGGGCCAGAAAGAAAGGCCATTTCTGCTCTGGCCACCCGATGCTTTGGCGGCACGCTCGAAATTCAGGAGAAATGCATCTGGGTCGTCACCGGACACGTATTTTTGGAGGGCTATGGTGGGGAAACTGTTCTGGGTTCCGGTCCTGGTTGCAGAGACGAGATCCTGTTTCTCGGACATTTTCTGGAGGTTCTCCAAGTGTTGATTGATGGAAGTGGAGAACATTTCCCTATCGGCCTGTGCCGACTTCATCTGTCTCTCGACTGCCCATTCGAGTTTCTCTTGTCCCCGTATTAGCTGCTGTATAAGGTTCTCCATTTCCTCAGTTCAATGGAGCATTGCCCGCATTCTCCACCATGTGTGAATGGGCAATGAGGAACGGAGAGGTGGTAGGGTCAAAACAAGGGTTTTTATTGGTTAGGTCTTTGCACATGCAGCAAGAATATCCCCCCGTATCTTCCGTCTTGTTGCCAGAGGAAGGGGCGTGGACTTCTCTTCGTCCTCTCTCAGGGGAAATGCCGCCGTGGAACAAGAAATGGGAAAAAAAAGAAAGAAACACAAGTTTCAGGGAACGTCTGTATGCCCTGTGAGTTTGGCTATTAGGGGAGGGGAGTGAGGGAAGAACACCATCACACCGCACCACCACCGAGTGTTGCACGCTTTGACCCAGACAGCCTGAGCGCTTTACGCGGGGATCCTTTTAACCTTCCCCCTCCTTGTCTATGGAGTCCTCCCCACTAGGCTTCCCTTTCCCGAACCACCCCCGGATACGATCGTGTACCTCGGGTAGCCACGCTCCTCCAGAAGCGCGGCTGGCTTGTGGGCGATGCCGGATAGGGTCCGGCTCCCTCCTCTTCGGTTCTCGGTCCCAGGCTCTGCTTACTTCCGGCGCTGTCTTCTCCCTGCTGTCCGCCGTGGATTCTTCAAGCTGCACAAAGGACCCGCTTCTCCTCTCTTCCGGATACCGTCGGCTTGGCCTCTTCTCCGTCTCGCAGGTCTGGCTTCTCCCTTCAGCTAACGCAAATCTGGTTAAGAGGGGAACTTCCTCATCACTCACGAAGCTCATTGGAGCATGTGATGGGGTCACGTGACACGGAGCAGATTCCAGGAAGTACAGTGTCTTAAAGGGACCATCATCGTCCTCCGCCAAGGGAGACTGCAAACAAAACACAGGGGAAATGTAAGGAGGCAACAGGTCGCCGCACCCCTCATCCAGGTCCCGGGATGGGATATCGTGACACCTAGCCAACCAGAAACCCCATTTCTAACAATGGGGAACATTTTTCTCTCTGTGGAGAAAACTCTTCACCCCATTAAAAATCGAGGCGTTCTCTTCCAGTTTCCTGCAGTTTTTGACAGAGGTAAACTAACAATCAATTTCAGTGTAAGAAACCACATGCACAAAGTTGGAGATTCTCACATGAGTATGCAAGTGTTCACAGGCTTTCACAGTTCAGCACATACAGGAAAGCCCACAAACTCACAGAAGGGAATTGGTTGACGAACATGAAAAGTCCGTCATTTTGGCATAATTGCTGTGTGAGTAAATCCCATTTCCAAGAGCAAAAAATGGACTTTGCCTGGATAAATAGTGCTTCTTTAACAACTCCATAAAGTTAGGAGAAGGGATGGAGCAATATGAGAACATCATGTATAATAACGGAGGCAAAGAGGGATGAATTGTCTCAAAATTCCAAGAAACCTTATTGGCACATTGGGCCTTATTTATGAAAAGTGTCACATCGCTGCGTGAAAACAGCGATGCGACACTTTCCAGTGTGCCTTCCTTGCGACACCATTGGTGTGCCGTATTTAATGTACGGCGCTCCATGTCGCAAGAAGTTACAGATACGTCAGTATTTCTGACGTATCTGTAGGCACAGTAATGACGCATTGCTGGAGTGTGTTGCAAAACTGACGCAACTCCAGCAATGGGTCATTACACATGGGCAAGTCCCATGTTAAATGCATCTGCGTCAGTGTTACACCTGCTGTGAGGCAGGCGTAAGATTTTGATGCAGTGGCGTCCTAGAAATGGTGCAGTGAAATCTGATAGATATCACTGCGCCACTACTACGAGGCTTTTTGCGGGGGAACGCCCACCCTGCATACATTATACCTGACGCAGGTATAATGTAGCCCAGGGCTTTACAAAGTGACGCATCTGCTTAGATGCGTCACTTTGTAAATAGGGTGCAACTTGTCGCATTTTTTACGCAGCCGGTGCGTCACAAAAAGTGACGCAACGGTGGCGCAAAGGGCTCATAATTAAGCCCCATTGTCTTTAAGCGACAACTAATGCGGTTAGTCTGTATGTTGGGATTTCTAGCCAAAAATATTGTACTACAAAAATATCGTAGCCAAAATTTAGACCTTAACATTGTGAACGTAGGTATGTAGAGGTAGGTATAGATTTAATATTCTTAACTCCATGTTAGTACGTTGAAGACAGATGTATTGCCAAGGTACATTTCTGTAAAGTTAAGTACAGGAATTCTATAATTAACTATACATATTAGTAAGGGTGGGCGGAATTTGCAAAGTCGCATTACGCAAAATTCAGCGAAACGGTAAAAAATCTCTGCGAGCACGCAGAATTCCGCGAGCACGCGGAATTGCTTGTTCCGCCCGTTCGCGATGCGTTTTTCCTGTTCGGGGACGCTGTTTGCGTGCTCGGGGGGAAATATCTCGCGAACTTGCCCATGCGGTCGCCAATTGGCGCGGCCATCTTGTTTCACTTGTCCCGCCCGCTCGCGATGCGTGTTTCCTGTTCGCGAATGCAGATGTCCGATGGCGCGTCCGAATGACGTGTTCGCGATTGCACACTCTTCGCGGGATCGCGCGAACGGATAGGAAAACTCGTCGGCGAACGCAAAGATCCCGGTAAGTCGCTACCGCGCGCGCGAACACGCATTTTAAAGCGCAAACAAGGGAAAAATTCCGCTACGGATCGCAGAATTTTCGGCAATTCCGTGTTCTCCGCGGAACGCGGAATTGCCAAAATTTCGCAAATTCCGCGAGCGGAACGGAATTTACCGCCCCGGCCTACATATTAGCCAACACCATATTGTGATAGTTGATATTTTGGATACAATATTTTTGAAGAAGGATATTCTTGGATACGATAATCTGGTGAAATAACTGTGGTTTGCTTCTATAACACAATTATAAATGAACTTCAGAATTGCTTCAAATGATAAGTTCGGGATGGTTGTTTGGAGCTAATTCACACGCTGACCCACATTTTGTTGTTTCATTTTATAAATAGACACACAAAATAACATTTATAGTTATTCAAGGTCGTCAACGCAAAACAAGCTTAGGTTGGAGGGATTCACACGCTCCGATCCTATCGCCTGCCAAAAAAACAGAAAGCCACAAAAACACCTTAGTGACAACCACCAATCACATCTCTTCCCCCAGAAGGCCTCTTCACCCTCTGACCCACAAACGGGAAGTGATTGGTGGCGAGCTGTCCAGCGTATCAGGTGCTCGGAGATTTTGTCAGCAACTCCAGTGTCTAGCATCAAACACAACCACAACATTGCCAAGATGTTCTTGCACCGAACCCAGGTCCCAGCCTTGAAAAATGGCCAAAAATAACTCGGCACAAACAGAATGATGAAGTACGTTGCTTAAAAGTCTATGTATTGGTCTATTCAAGGGAGTCGCTAGAAATGTCAGGACTGTAAAAACACAAACAAGACAATCGCATTACCTTTAACCCAGAATACTGTTAAAAACAAGCACGTGTACTTTGCTTCCCGTAAAATATCAATGCAGCCAGATACATTTGGCAATGCCTGCAACCGTGTATGTATCTAACAGTTTACAACACTGTGGAAGTAGGTATCATGAGGCAGAGATGAAGTTAAACAGGTTTATTGTAATTAAATAAGAGAATACACTGCAACCCACAACTACAGTCTCCGGCGCTATTATCCAAACTGCCCAGGAAAACAGTTGAGGCAGTTTGCATAACAGAGTCGGAACGGAGAACCCACATTGAAAGAAAACTGCGCCCGAGACAAGCGCGTGAGGGACAGCTCGCTCTTAAAGAGAAAGAGCGAGCTGTGACCACAACATCACCCTTTTTTTTTAAAACAAAAAGCAGAATGCAAGGCATCAAAATTATACAGGCAATAAATGGTGACAACAGATAATGTGCTAACATGAAAGGTTACAAGGAAAATAAAGGATAAGGATTTTACATCAAATAGAAATCTTTGAATCTTAGAGGTGCAGATACATTACGTGGTGCCCTGTGAATGGAATCAACAATTGAACGATTAGCCGGAGAAATATGAGGAGTGAAAGCACCTACATTGCTCGTACTTGGGATAGGTGAGGAAACTGTCAAACCCTCATGAATAACATCAGTATTCGAGCAGTCTTGTGACCGAGGGGTGGGGAAAACAGAAGAAATAGATGGTTTGTCAAAGAAAAACTCTACACCAACAATGTCAGCAACACACACACCCCTTTTTTTCGCATTAACAATTTTGATGGCTTGTTCGTTGGAGATTTTAACAAGGTTTCTCCTGTTCCACCATCCTCTGCCATTTAATAAAATTGCACAATTTGAAACTCTAACAACTTTGACAGGTAGTGAAAATTTTGACTCACCCTTTCTGACTCTATTGGGTTTCTTTATTAAGACCCAATCACCGACACAAAACACTAGATCCTTGGTGTTTTTAGCAACCTTATGATAATTAGAGATAGCTATTTGCTTGTTCTTGACTTTTTCCCTAATGGTTTCCCAAGTATCTTGTGAATTGGCAGAGGAGGTGAGATTTTTGACCCAATTGGGACATAAACCTGAGGTAGCGACTCTGTTGCGCAACAATTTAAAAGGTGAAACACCTGTTGTAGAATGAGGAGTGAGATGGTAGTTCCAAATTTTTTTTTAAGAAACTCTTCTACTTGGAAGCCACCAGACAGTGCAGTTTGTATACCCTCTTTAAGAAATTTGTTAATCCTTTCAACAAGGCCATTGGAAGATGGGGAATACAAAGCGACCGTAAGGTGTTTAATACCAAAACCGTTGACAAAATCTAGCATCTTCTGTGACTTGAAATGTGTGCCATTGTCTGTGACAAGTACCTTTGGAGAGCCTTCAATTTCAAAAATGCGTTCAAGGAACTTAATGACCGAATTGGTATCCGGTGAAGCGACAAAGTTAAAATAAACCCAATTGGACATATAATCTACAAGAACAATGAGATATTTCTGATTTCCTGGTAAAAGCTCAAATGGACCTGCAAAGTCAAGGGCAACTTTGTCCCAAGCTGAATCAGGAAAAGGCACCATATGAATGTTAGGCTCACAAACCTTCCAATGCTTGTCTGAAATTAGACAAGTGCTACATCCAGAAATCCATGACTTAACCTGTGAATCAATACCTGGCCACCAGTAAAACTGTTTGAGATTACGGATAGTGGCAGAAACCCCCATGTGTCCTTCATGACTTTTCTTGAATAATAACTCTCTCAGAGAGAGTGGAGGAATCAAAAAGTCATGACGTCGAAGTAAGCCATCTACCACTGATAACTCATCCAAAACATGAGCAAATGGTTTGACATCAGAAGACAAGTTCCTGTCATGTGGCCAACCTTGTTTGATGTAATTGACCACCTTTTGGAGCAAAACATCCTTTTCAAGAGCGGTGAGCCATGACTCCTTTGAAACAATAGCTTGCTCTGAAAAGATGTCCTCAACAAGGGCTACCACACACTCAACATCATCTGTAACAGGTGAAGTGGAATCAACAACAGGCATTCTTGACAGACAGTCAGCGCGTCCATTTTTGCCTCCGGGCAAGTAATGGATTGTAAAATTGTATTCTTGTAATTTGGAAATGATACGCACCAACCTCGCGGAAGCCTTGCCAGACCCATTACCATTGAGCATGAAAATTAGAGGTTTGTGGTCTGTGAAAATTTTGAAATGAGTACCCCACAAATAAGTTTTGAATTTCTCTACTGCCCAAGTGCAAGCAAGTGCCTCTTTCTCAATCGTGCTGTAGTTGGTTTCTGCAGATGACAAAGAGCGTGATGCATAAGCAATAGTACCTTCCCTACTTCCAAAATTTTGAGAAAGGACAGCCCCCAAACCTAATTGACTAGCATCTACTGTCAAAAATGAAGGTTGATCTGCATTGAATGGAGACAAAATAGGAGCTGTGGTTATAAGGTTCTTAACCTGTGAAAAAGCACTCTGAACAGCATCGGACCACTCAAACGCCCTTCCTTTGTCTAACAAATCCCTTAAAGGTTGAACAATTATGGAGTACCCATGGTTGAAACGAGAATAATACTCGCATAGACCTAGAAAGGAGCGGAGTGTGTCTTTGTTTTTTGGAGGTGTAGTGTCTTGATGGCAGATACAAGAGACATTTTAGGACTGATACCTTGTTTGGAGACATTGTGACCAAGATAGTCTAATTCTTCAACCATGAATTTACATTTTTCCTTCCTTAAATGTGATGCCCACATTCTCAAAGACTGACAAAACCCTCTCCAAAATGAGGTTATGTTCTCTTTGGGAATCTGCAAAAATGAGAACATCGTCTTGAAAGGCTTGAACACCTGATATGTCTGCAAGGATGTTGTCCATTAATTTCTGAAATACACTTGCTGCGGAGGCAAGACCAAACGGCATTCTTAAGTATTTGAATGCTCCAAAGGGCGTGATGAAAGTGGTAAGGTCTTGGCTCTCCGCAGCAAGGGGTATTTGATGGTACGCAGACCTAAGGTCAAGTAGAGAGAAAACTTTGGCAGAACCAATGTTACTAGAAGGTCCTGAACTTTCGGTAATGGGTGACAGTCAATGATTATGTTTTTGTTAAGTGTGCGAAGGTCCACACATAGACGGATCTCCCCATTTTTTTTTTTAACGATAACCACTGGACTGACCCATTCCGAGGAGTCAGTAGCCTGAATAACACCTTCAGCACACAGTTTGTCCAATAAGATTTTCAGGTCATGCCTAACACTAAGTGGTACTGACCTGACTTTATGAACAATGGGGACAGAATTAGATGGCAGTTTGCATAACAGCGTCGGAACGGAGAACCCACATTGAAAGAAAACTGCGCCCGAGACAAGCGCGTGAGGGACAGCTCGCTCTTAAAGAGAAAGAGCGAGCTGTGACCACAACAAACACATAACTGGACAACGGCTATGAAGTGTGCTTAGAGAACACACAATTACAGTAATGGATATTTTGTGCAGCGCTAAAACGCTGGGCACAGGTGTTACAAAATTATGAACTAAGTCACTCACTGGTACTCGGTTCACCGAAGCAGGGACTCTAATCCATGGATCTATCTTCCAAATTTCAAAGCAAATGAGAAGCATCTGAGGGCAGGTGCCCAATCCCTTACATGGGGAATGGGGCAGGGCTTAGGAGGATGGCATCTTTTGGGTGCAGATGTTTGGCAGTCCAGCCTCAGGGTCTGGGATGGCATCTTGCAACTGCAGCCTAGTCAGGGAGAGCGGGAGGGTCTGAATTATGGAGACAATCACTCCCTAAAATGGGGCAGGTTCACACAGGCCTTTATGTGTACAGAAAGTAGTACTGAAAGACTACTTTTGTTTGCCTATGTGAATCGGCACTGAAACATCAAACTCCCTGTAAAAGTGCAAATAGGTGATTTCTATTTCTACTACCTATAATCCATATTTGTGAAGCGCAAACATATTACCCCTTAAGGTTTCAAGACGCTGCGGGCCGTCGGGGAGATTAAGTGAACTACTGCCCAGAGTCACATGGTGCTGAGCTGAGCTGCTGCCGGCGATCGAACCGTGATCCCCGCGCTCTGGAGTAAGCTGCCCTGGCCGCTGCACCACACCGCTCCCCACTGCCTGCATTTGAATAGTCTTTGAACGGCTCCATTTTATTCCCATTTTAGATGCTTTGGGGACAATTAAAAAAGGCATATAAGGCTATATAAAATAGTACTACAGGAGTACTACTTTAAGTGGTTTTCTTGTGGGCATTTAATGGGAATTTCTGAAAAGTAGTAAAATATTTATGAACACTACTTATAAATAAAAAACAACACCACAGACCAGAAATATTTAATGCATATATCAGTAAGTTGATACAGGGCCAGTTCACCTAATGGGCAGCCAGGCAGTGCCCGAAGCGCTGGTATGACTGGTCAGTGTGTGGGCCGTTTTATTTTGGGCTGTTTGTGGGCTTGTTTTATGGTCTGTTGGTCCGGTTTTGCGATTGATTTCCCTGATATTAAAACATATTGCCTGCAGCAAGTTCAGATCCAGACAGTTTTCCATAACCTGCAAAACACTATCAGAGCATATCTTTACAATTTCAAAAACTATCCCAATTTGCAAACATGGGACACTTTTTTACCTGTCCAATTCACTAACGGGGGCCGCTTTTATTTTGGTGGCTCGGCCTATTTTCTGTCCCAGTCTGACTCAGAGTGGATCTAAATTTGGGAATATGAGTCAGATTCAGTAGTTTACTGTTGTGATTCACTTCTTCTATTATCTTAAGAAACGACATAATGTATTCCATGTGTCTCAAACCAAAACAGATTGTCTGATTTCAATTGCACATGGGAGGGCATTACACTGGATTGACTGTCATTTCGGGAAAATAAATACATTACCAGAACCATAGGTTCCTAAGGCTGACAAATGCTGAACCAACTGGTGTCCAAAGTCTGCTTGAAGGCCTTCAGCCCTATGAAGGGGAATATTAACACACAATCTCCTCTGAGTCTTGCACCCATCCCTGTGCACACTGGATACACAAAGCTCCTTACACGCTATAAATTACAAGAAAGATAGTTGGCTTTTTCTGCTGGCTCAGTGGAACAGAACATTGTTATTCACTGACAATAACCTCTCTATGCTTGGGAAACACAAAACCATCATTGTCTGCTCATAGAATTCACAGTAATAGTTGGGCAATGCAAGGGAACTGCAATACTGGTAGTTCACATCTACTAAGTGCAGGTGGAATATACACCTTTGTTCAGTGGCATCCAGTTTCAGAAAAGAATTACAGCACAACACAAACTCTAAATCCCAGCTTTTGTGAATCAATTTTTTTTACAGTACAACACAAAATGTAAATCCCAGCTTTTGTGAATCACAGGTTCACCCTCTCATCCAAACAGAAGACACTGTATGACTTTTACACCCACAAAGCCACACTGTATAATGTATTGAAATAAGCAAAAATCTAGACCTATCATTTCTCTCTGAATCTTGGCTCAGACCACACTGCACTCCCATTCTGGATAAATTAGTATCGCAAGGCTTTAAGATGATCAGAAATGGCCGCAATGATAAACGTGGGGGCGGAGCATGTCTTATCTGTTGTAACTCAATAAATCTCAAATCTATTTCATGTATGCCATTTAGCTGCACTGAAACACTATTAGTTGAGATGAATCTAGAAAATAATCAACAATTACCCTGCTTCAAATATGTGAATTGGGGTGGCACAGCTTTCAGCAAGCTAAATTATGGAACCAAATAGCACTGGAAATCAGAGCTTGGCCAATAAATGTAGCCTTCAGGAAAGCTCTAAAAATGTGGCTTTTCAATCTCTAAGCTCATGCTAACCACAGGGATGCATCGCCAAGAGGCTCTTTAGAATGTATGTGCACTTTATAAAATCACATAAATAAAATAAATACATGCATTCAATCAATCCTTCCAATCGTCAATTGAATCATTCTCAAAAATTGCAATGCAGCTCCATTAGTAGATGCAGACTCTGCTCAAGGGAGCTACAGTAACCAGGATATGTCTATACAAAACCACAAGACTCCTTTTGTTGTTGTTACTCTCAGTACTTTATTATATATTTTGTATAAATAGAACAGCATATCCATATACAGGGCCTGATTTAGAGTTTGGCAGATGGGTCCTGACATTACAAACCTGACTCGATATCCCGTCTGTCTTACTACAAATGCATTATATCCTATGGTACTAAGACAGATGGTATATCTGGCAGAGTTGAGACATAGTAGCCCCTCCAATAAACTCCATATCAGGCCCTCTGTGTCTTCACAGTAAATGTTCTGGCAACATAAAAACACAGCATTGGTAACCTTAGATTCCTTATTATGTGGCGATGATTAGTTATGATGGAGTGGGTACACCACACAAAAGATGTAACACATTATTTGTAAACAACTATTAGAATAGGAAGAAAATCAAGAAATTACTTTTTTTTACAAAATTTAGGGATTTCCTTTTGTGCGGGCACTTCCTGCTGGCAATCTCAACGCCCATTCACCATCAAGTGGTGGGGTTTAGATCAGAAAAGGGAAATGCTTGATTGATAGCTAGTGAGTCAAGCAAGATGGTTTAGTGATCTGAAGACATCAGCATAAGTATGCAATATATTGATACTGTTTTCGCTCTGTACCACATTAAAAGAGGAGGTTTTAGTTCAACAAACTCCATGGTGACAGGGGTGAGACTGTATGTCACAACTGAAGCCTCCAAGGGATTTTCTTTATTGCCACAAAAGTTGTTGAGACCAATTGCCTTACCTCATTGTATAAATGTTAAATACCCAGCATTTTAGTATGTTAGACCACCATTGTAGATCGGCTCAACTTGCAACTAGGAATGTTGGATGAGGGCTATTACCATAAAACATGTAATAGATATAAGAAATTGGATTATTATTTGGGGTGGGTGTCTACCCACCTGAAGGAATAATCACAACCCATGTCGGGGTGAACACTCCAAGTCACTAAATTAATCTGAGCTCAACCCCCAAGTAGCTATGCCACAGAGCAGATAGACTTAATATAGGGAAATGTGTAAAGTATTTATGAAGTACCAAAATAGTAATAAAGTCAAAATGAAAAACAATACAAAATCCAAACTGAACTGAAAAAATAGACTGAAATCTACTAAACAAAATATACCATCAAAATGACAAAAATCCAATAAGTAGACTGGAGATATGAATTTCTAAACTTTAGGAATATAATTTGACACTGACCGCGATGGAGCGCACGTTTGATACAACAACAAGGTTCGTCCTTGTTAGATATGGGGGTCTCTAGTTGGCAGAGGTAGGTACTTTGTCCAAATAGGGACCCTTGCGTCTAGTCAGGGTAAGGGGGATACACTCCTAAAATAACCCCTGCTCACCCCCTTGGTAGCTTGGCACGAGCAGGCAGGCTTATCTCAGAGGCAGTGTGTAAAGCATTTGTGAACACATACAGTAATCAAGTGACAACACTACAGATGGACACCACACCAGTTGTATATTAAAAATAAGTATCTTTTATATAGATTTAACACAAAACCACAAACGACAAAAATCCACAATACTGTACTTCAAAAATGGTAGAATTAGCTCAGTTCTCTTTAGATGGTAAAGGCGACACTTTGAGTTCAATGTACCTTTGGATGCGTAACGCTATACAACGAAAGTGTTGCAGGGAAGGTGATGCATCGGTTCCTTACACGCAAGAACGGTGATGCGTTGGGTCCCTACTGATGCGCAGGGGATGCGTCGGTTCTTCTCGGCGTGGGGAGGTGATGCGTCGGTTTCTTATTGCGCTTCCGTGGCGATGCGACCAGCAACGCCGTGATGCGATGAAGATCCGGTGCAATGAAACAAAGATGGCGTCTTCTTCTTGATGCGACACGATGCGTGCACGCCCGACGGCGACTCAACGATTCTTCCGAGCCACGACAGGCCCTGCGACACGCTTCCCGGTGATACGGCGGCATCTGATGTGACGTCGATCCTCTTCTCCGGCGATGCGAGGCGCTTCGGCAACGATGCGACGGCCGTGCTGCGACTCAACGATTCTTCTGAGACGCGACAGGCCCTGCGGCACGCTTCCTGGTGATGCGGCGGCATCTGATGCGACGTCGGTCCTCTTCTCTGGCGATGCGAGGCGCTTCGGCAACGATGCGACAGCGGCAGCGACACTCTTCTCCGTTGATGCGGCGGCGTCTGATGCGACGTCGATCCTTTTCTTCGGAGATGCGAGGCACTTCAGCGGCAACGCTTCTTCTTCGTGAGTCGCACTTCCAGCTCCTTGCGACACGCAGTCCCTCAGAAAGTCCAGCACAGCAGCAGGCACTTTGCAGAAAGACTCTTGGGGAGTTGGTTGGTGAAGTCTGTTGTCCCTGAGTCTTCAGCAGGAGGCAAGCTCTTCTCTCAAGCCCTTGGAGATCTTTTACAAGTTGATGAAAGTACACACAAAGTTCCTTTCTCCTTTCTTTGGCAGTCAGGCAACCACTGCAGGCCAATCCCCCAAACAGCACTCAGCATAGGGATAGTCTCCTCCTCAGTTTCTCTGGTTCCTCTCCTCAGCAAAGGTTCTTCTTGTTTCCCAAAGTGATCTGATCTAAAGTTCTGGGGTTTGGGTCCCCTCTTTTATACTCATTTTCCCTTTGTTCTCTGAAGGCAGAGAGGCCTTTTCCTAGTCCAAACCAGTTCTGGTCAGTCCTGGAGCACTTTGTTGACAAGACTCCTTCTTTCCTTTCACAGTGTAGGCCAGGGACATCAGACGCACCCCAGGAGGTGGAGCCAGCATTGTGGAGGGAAGGCACAGCCCTATTCAGGTCCCAGGTGCAACTCCTCCCACCCATCTCCATGCAGATCTCTCTATTCAGCCCTGTGCTGACTCACCCTGTCTCCTGGAATCCCCCAGCCCCTGTCACTCACAAACCCAGACAAGAAATACACAACCTAGCAGAGGCAGGCTTGGATAGTTAGGCAAGAAAATACCTACTTTCTAAAGTGGTATTTTCAAACACAGAATGTTAAAACCAACTTCACTAAAAGATGTATTTTATCATTCTGAGTTCAGGTATACTAAATTCGTTTTTCTACCATGTTCCCTGGGTCAGTTAGGATTATAAGATGTAATAATCAAACTGCCCATTCTGGCCTATGGGGGAACAGGTAGCCATGCAATAGTGAAAAACGGAAATGGCTGTAATTCACTATTAGGACATGCCACACACACCAGGGCATGTCCTACTTACAATGCACCTTGCCCTTGGGCCTACCATAGGGGTGTCTGATATGAAGAAAAGGGAAGGTTTAGGGACTGGCAAGTGGGTGCACTTGCCCAGTCAACATGGCAGTACCAGACTACACACAGGCTCTGTAATGGCAGCCCTGAGACACACTTTTACAGGCTGCTTCTGTGGGTGGCACAACCAGTGCTGCAAGCCCACCAGCAGTATTTGGTTTACAAGCCCTGGGCACACTCAGTGCACTGTACTAGGGTCTGACAAGTAAACCAAACCAACCAATCATGGAATCACTAATCCATACACCAATTTACCATAGGGAGCACTTGCACTGTGGCACTGAATAGCAGTGGCACAGTGCCCAAAGCATCTATAACCAGCAAAAACACATGAGGCAACAGCAAAAAAGGGAAGGAAGACCCACGCCAACAGTGCCAGGTCTAACAGTCCTGGTAAAAGATTTTACCTTCTGACTTTAGTGCTTTAAGTCACAATCCACCACAGGTGTACAGCACCTCAGGACCCCAAGGGAATTACTTAGATAATCACTGCATGTCAGGCAGAGGCGGACAGCAGGGTCCAGTAGGTCCATGGCCAGCTGGGCACCTACAGGAAAGGGTTTTCAAAGCTTGTTGTATCCCTGTAGCTTTAACAGGAGGTCAGCCTTATAACCACTGGAGTCCAATTATTTGTCCTGGGTACAAGAGAGAGCAGGTCCAGTCCTTCAGTGAACTTCTCAGGTCGCAGATGGCAGCTTGTCTTCTCAACTTCCTCAGGTACAGGAGTGCTCTGAAGTAGGTGCCTGGAGATGCCACATATATGCCTGGCACAAGCTAGTGGGTAAGAATGGGCTCCTGGACATGGCCTAACCAATGCAGTGAAAGTTCCCTGGGCCACCCATACCCACTTTGGGCATTTTCAAGATGATGAAAGTCGTCAGCTGCACTTCACTTGGGCTCTGAGGGCTGGGTGTGTGTAGGGAATGTACTATGGTAATCCTAGGGTACTCCCACATCTAACACTAAAATCCAGTTTGGGGCAATCATGGTGGCCAAAATAAATCCAGACACAGACGTCGGGTAGAACAAACATAGGCGTTTACAGGAACCAGACAGTGGATACACAAGACCTGCTTTAGCATCCTGTTTCCCTTACTTCCAAGTAAGCCTCAGTATTATATGTAAACCCAGAAGACCTGTCAAGCAGGATTTCACAATCCAATCTAAAAAAGAATGCTCACAGCCCCCACCATTCATATTCTGTAAGTTTCAGAGGAGTCATCTCTGCCCATTCAGGTCAGCCAATTGTTCGCTCCTGGAAAGCATTGCACACCTTTTCCACACCTATTCAAATGCTAATTACTTCCGGGCAGAAGTGGTAGAGTAAATGCAAATTTAGCCTTCAGGAACTTCAGGCTTGCAAAAGGTAACTTGCTTAAAGTTATGTTTTTTTTACTCTTTTGTGGAGAACCTGGAACCTGCATTATCCTGCCGGGCCACTCCTTCCTTTAAAAAAGGCACCTTGGCATATCTTTATATATATTTTTTAATTTACCACTCCACGACGGCCATCTAGCATCTTGGAACAGTAAATTACAATAAAAATATATTGACCCCCGTGTCATGAGGCATGCACATGCTTGAGTGGTCACGCATGTGTACACATGCCTCAGTATGCTGGGATTACCACAGTCATAACACATATGTGCGGATGCATCATGAAACATGTACACATGCAACAAGCATTGCAAAGACAAAATGTTGTATGACGCCATTGAAAAGTGAGGCTTATTGGCTTTGTCAATGGCTGTTGCTAAAAGGGGGCAATGAGAGGGGCATCTGCCTTCTTCTAGGGGCAGTGCTATTTCTCTTGCTCTCACACTCAAGTCTCATTCTATTTCTCTGGCTATAGCACAGAGCAGAGGAAATTTAACCATTATATGACATTAGAATGACCACAGGCGGGTTTCAGTTTAAACATGTTACCTTGAAATACGAGACAAAAAGAAATAAGATCGAGTGTATATATCGAGTGTCTAGAATTTCCACACCATTTGAAATGGGGGCAAAATAAATGAATTGCAAATGTCTTCTGGCAAGTACTTTGAGCTAGTGCATCTTTCAGCCATTGTGCAGAAGATCAGCAGTTTATTAAAAAAGTGATGAACATAAGAGAAGCCAAGGTTCATTAACAATTCTCTCCCACATGCGTGGTAAGTGCTATAGGGAAGAAAAGCACAGATTAGTCGATTTCTGACTGAGTTCTTGAATTCCTTCCTTACGGGCATAGACCTGTTTTTTCTGATGTTTTTCTTGGTATTGCGCGAACATTATTGCTTAAATTATTCCTACACAGCATGAAATATCTAATTGCGCTCATTATACAAGCTGCACGGTCTCTTAAGCTTAAAAAATTAGCCAACAATTAAATTAGATCTCTGTAGCTCACTGTGGAAATGTCCCTACTCTAACAATGTCGCTCTACTACTTATATAAGTAATGCATACCGAATGAATTAATGTCTCCTACACGATTCCAGACAGAGCACGTCTTTTCACCAGAATCTGACATTTTTAAAGGTTTCTCTGGACCCTTGCCACAGAGTGAGGACATTGTGTATCAGTTCCTCCACAGGCCCATTAAAGAATCATTCCTCTGTGCATTGTATACAATATAGATTTCAGTGTCTGGCTGCATGAATAATTGTCAGGGAGGCACTGTACAGTAAAAGCAATTTATCAATTTGGAAAATGAGTTGCCCATCTGCAACCTCGAGACCTGATTAGTCCCACTCTCATTAGAATCATGCGCACTGAGCGCCTGCGCCTCGGGGCTGCAAGACACTCACCACTTGTAGATCTGAGGCTCATCTCTCTTTCACCAACTCGCTCATTGAAATATAGATTCTCACATGACTACTAATGATATTTACTTTTCTCTCCTCCTAGTTTCTTCTCCATTATTGATTGCCCAGCAATATTTTCCAACGTTTACCATCTCTGCTTAACTGTATGGCAATCAACTTTATTAAAGTCACCAAACAACTAAAATAAAACCATAAAAGTTAATATGATTCGAGCCACTCCAATAAAAATACCGTTTTATTGTCTTCTATGTAATGCAGTTTCTTTCAACAATACCAGGTGGAACCACTGGTAAAGCAGCAGAGTCACTAACTTGGTCCATGGTGTCTCCTGCCATTTTGGAGTTGTCCTCCTACGACATCCTACTAATGTTGTACATCAAATAACTTAGTAGATGGTTGTCCAGTTCTTTACCTGTTGAAAATGGTTCTTGTTTCTATCACCTTTATGCCTGTGGCAATAAGGACTGGATTAAAAATGCATTTCTGTTATTATGGTGGACACAGAAACTAAAAAAAGGTAGATGTGCTCCGACCGAGACCAGATCGAACAGAAAGGATGCTCCTGCCCTGCTTTCTTGAAACAGACTCCCACTTAGGCAGGAAAATTCTGCGCCAGGAATTCAGAGAAAAGGAATAACCGTTCATGCGGGGATGCTGGCCTGTTTTGACCCAAAGGATACAAGAATGAACTGTCATTTTGTGAAATTCCTGTCAGCAGGGGGTGCCGAACTAACAAATTACGTAAATCAAATAGGGAGATGTAGCGGTAAATGCAGCCCTATATACACAGCACTTTAGGGACAGTGGTGTACCGAAACTTGAGGGGGTCCCCATACAAAGTGCATGGAGCCCCCCGCCCCCACGCTGTGGACCCAGTGACACGCTCTCAGGCCAGGGGCCGGCTGCCCGTGCACAGTGCTGGACGGGGCCCCCTTGGAGCTCGGGCCCCCCCCGCCGCACCGCGGGTCTATTGTTACGCCACTGTTTAAGGATCAGCACCTACGTGCTGTAGTCCCGCACCACAACACACTCAACAGTGGTCAACAAGTCCAGTCATAGTGAACCAGCACTCATCAGCCAATTGAGACTGGGCGGCTATGGAGTCCTACAAACTAGAGCAGGGCAAATGGTGGTTGTAATTTGCATTCTATAAAGTTGTGGATTTAGGCTACATATAATTTCTAGCTGCTCATTTGCACACATAAATGTCCAATAGAACATATTAAGGAGTGCCAGCAGGGCCGGGTGGATGCAGAGACAAACAAAACTGAATAGGAAAAATGACACCGTAACTTTTTACATAGCAGTGGTTTTACGTATCACGTGATGTTAGTAAAGCAGTATTTATCTTTCAAAACGTTTTTTTTTTAATATAACAATTGTATTGTAATGATTTTAAATAACTGTACAATAAAGTCTTCTGAATCTGAGTTAACCAAGTCTCGGCATGATGTAAGGTCCCTTGCTCTACTTTTTGAACAACCTCACTGAAACCTTCAGGAGTCTGTGCACCCATCCGATCTGCATAGTCTTCAATGGTTTACAGCAAACTTCTGTCAAATCTACACTGGAACCATAGAAATTTGAGAAGTTGACAAGTCACCATTGAACTGAAAATGTGTGCAAGCGGCTGAGTGTGACCATGAGAGCACGGAGGAAACCCTTTCTTCCAAGTCATAATCACCTTACAGCTCAGTGCATAGACAGTAAAAAAGTTTGATGCGCTCAATTATATGGTAAATGGTGCCTACACAGGCCACAGATCTGCGCTTTGTATGCGTATACACATAAAGTCTGTGCACATTGGTTTTCCTTTTCATTGAAAACACAAAGGTTCACCATTTGTTGTAATCCCTGCTCTTGGATGGGGTAACATGAAATGGTTATGCACTAATGAATATATACTGTGAGCGTTTTCTGTTGGCTCATGGTGATTTTGATTTGCTTGCTCATACAACATGTGAGTATATGCTAAGCTTGTGTTCACATTCAACAACGTTGTAATAAAGTCTACTGAAATGTCCATTCAAAAGCATGGTTTGTCTATCATGATTCTCATTACTTCGTGCAAGGACGACTTCTTCTCACACTGAGACCTGCTGACAGGTCAGGGAGGCAAAGAGGTAACAATGTTATCATGTTTTTAGAGTAAAACAATGTATATAAACACTGGGTTTTACTTGCTTGAGGAGGACTTACTGGAGGTCCAGGGGACACTGTGCCAGTCACCTCAGCTGCCTTACCCATGAACTTTGAGCTTCGTACTGGCGAAGGGGCGATACTAGACGTTGATAATGACTCACTCGTCTTGTATTGTCCTGAGGAGGCCAGAAATTTAAGAAGCCGAAACACGTCGACCATTCTCTACATAAGGAGTCCACAACAGATGGAAAAACAACTACAAAAAACGCTAATCTAGGTATACCAATATATAGGTCTTGGGCACTACATTGAGTGATAATTGTATACACAAGTGAACGTCCTTTGAAGTCGAATCCAATATGTATAAAAAAAGAAGTGGATCGTAAATTTGTTTTTGAAAAAAACATGTAAGGAAGAGCGTAAATTTGCTATACTGTTTTGTATTGGTGAATATCTTTTTGTATTAGAAAACATGGTAAAAAAGGTTATCATTCTGTGATAAGAGAAAATAAATATATAAAATATGAACAACAAACAGAGATCGCAGCTATTTGGAACAGTTTGCTCAGTATAACATTTGGTTGAAGTGATTTAGTCAAATCATTGTGACATTCCAACAGTAAAAATAATTCTGTTGTTGATTAAATAATAAGTATAATTTATCCCTCATGGGCCATTTATTTTGTGATTTTCTGTATTAGCCTAGGCCTCAGAGGGTTACCAGGCTTCCCCCTTGTTATATGTGGTATTTCCAGAGGGCATGCATGTGCTTTATGTGGCCCTCTCCCTATTCCTTCCACAAACTATGTGCTGTGATTGACAGTAAGGGACCCATGCATGAGGGAGTTTGAGCTTCTCATCCAGTCTTCAAATGTTGACAGCACACACGTACACACCCACACACACATTTTGAAAATCAGCATCCTGCATTGCAACTATTCTTTTGCTTTACACGACAACAACTTGTATTTCCTACCACTGCTGTATTAGTTTTCACCAGCTTATTATACAAAGATTGTTTAAAAACTTTAATGAAGAGAAAGAGCTCAATGTGCAGAGGGCCACTAAAAAGATACGGTTGACAACTGCTTTAATGAGGCTCAATGGCTAAATAGTTCTCCTGGGTATGGATCAATCCCCAACTAAAGACGCATCGAAACTCTACACTACAGTCCTGGCCTTACTGCACTAACCAGCTAAAATACTTACAGTCATCCATGTCTGAAAGCCATAATGTTAGGATAGAAGGCACAATAGTTAGAAATAATGAAACCCAGACTGTTACACCATCTATGTTGAGTTCTGCCAATGACTGTGATCTCCCATTCACATACAGTACAGAAGAGTATGATGAGAATCAGACATACAAAAGATAAAGGTGAGCTTGTGGTGCATCTGTAATGAGGAAACTGTTGTGGCTCCTAATCAACACTTGGGTTTCCATCACAATTATTGTCATCATGTATAATTACATTTATGCTAATGAGCTGCAACTCATAAAGGGACGAATCTGTGCAGACAGATACCGCCAGGCATTTCAAACTTCTACCTGCTTTCAGCTAAACTCAATAAATCCCGAGGCCTCAGCTCACCTCCCTTGCAGCTTCTCCAAGACTGCAGCAGACAGCCATTCCTCCAATAACCTAGCCCATGCTTCTTAGCAAACTTTAAGTTCATAAGCAAACCAAACCTCAAACTCCAGGAAACACCTCACAGCAAACCCATTAAAACCCCACCATAAATGAGAGAACTGGGATCACCAGCCTCCAAGCACTTGGTTTGGACACCTGGGGCTTGTGTGTTGCAACAAATGCACACAGTCTATTACATTTAGAACCTTTCAAAGTCGTAATGGTATTTAACTGATTTAGTGACGTTCTCCATATTAAGTCAATGTCTAGCTTAGACATTGGTGCTAGTATTGGGGCGTAACCAGTTAATGACATCATCAAACTTAACACATACCTCTCAATGCTGTGACAATCATTATGCTTTCCAGTATCCTATGACTTTAGCTAAAATAGCTATTACATTGAAGTTAATCATTTGGAGGACCAAATGACTGTCTCCATCATACTTCAAGTTGAAGCTTGGGAGTGTGGTTGACTATATAGCTGACAGGAATTTATTTCTCTGACTGTTAATCACCCATCCCTGTAATCAGGCAAAGTAATATGCACTGCTTATCCATTGTGTACAAAATTTGACAATGTACCCAAGTGAACATCGCAACGAGTTAGCGGCGGTATCTACAACACCCTGGAGTCACCGAAAACCAAGGGAAGTGGCCTGCACGGGCCGGCGCAATGAGACCTGAACGCAACAACATGGTGATGAAGCATTGTCACTATTTTATGCTTCGCACAACATTTACATTAATCTGCACTGCACGTTCAAGCATAAAAAGTGTGGTTCCATGTTAAAGTTGACCACAATTAATGAAGCCCTCAGTTAAATGACTCACAATGAAATGAAATGCTCTCGTCTGCTGTGTTCTTCGTTTTTCTCTCGTTTCAGGAGCCAAGCTGTAACCACCAACAATTGAATTAAATGTATTCTACTGTTTAAAGTTTCTTCGTGAGGTTTATCTGTATGTGTTCCATGGAGAGTTGAAAAATGAACCACTGCACCTGCACAAAGCACACGCTGACCGTGTTGTATCATCCTACTACAAGATATCTGTCTCCTGATGGTCATGCAGCAGAGGTTTCCATTATGCGATGGCTGGAAATAAGGCTGAACCGGGCTTATCAAAGAACGTTCGATCCTGGTTGGTTCTCACTGTGAAGATTTGTATGATTTAATTGTGCATTGTTGGGTTAGTGAGATTCAGTTGCTCTTCCCACTCTCATCTGAGGAGATGCTCCTTTGCTCCTGCCTGAAAGAGCTTGACTCCTGGGCAAATCCATTCTTTCTCACTCACTGAATCTTGACTGAATCTTCACGTGATTCTGCATTTAGAGGGTCTACTGGTTGACACCTCCTGCCTGACTTCGCTCTCAATTTTCCCGATTTCCTATAGCTTAAAAGTTAGGGAACTTCCTACTTGGGAAGCCGATTTTGCTCTCTTTGCTTTATGACGACTGTAAGTAATTTGTCTTTATACTTGGTACTTTGAACCAATTTGAATTATGATAACTGATGTATTCATGCATTGACCACTGATTTTGGCAGCATTAATTATTTGAGTTTTAACTTTGCTAATCTGCAATAAGCCTTTATGGTTTGCAAATCTACTAGCCTATGTCATCTTTGTGGGGCCTAATGTGCTTCACTGCACTTTGTGTATTGTTGACTTGTTGAGTGACACTTAACTCCGGGACTAAAGGTCCATCCGTGTGAGTGCAGTTTGTACTTGAGTTTGCACCAAAGATCTGCACCGGTGCAAGTGTTGCTGATACAATGATGCCCGCCCTTTCACTTGCAAGAGTTGTGGCTGGAGTCTCCTTGGCTGCTGTTGCTTACCCTGTGCTGGACAGTGAGAGTTGACACAAACTGCAGATGAGGAGAGCTGACTTTCCCTGCACAGTATTGCTCCCCTCTCCCTTCCAGAGTTGTGACTTGTGCCACTGTGCGAATCACAAGGCCAGGACTTCTGGAAGAACAGATTGGGAAGTGAGAGGCATCCCCACAACCGCGCTGGGCTGGAGAGCGGCTGAAAACAACAGGGAGATGTGTGCTGCATGCCCTGAACTGCTGTGGACTCAGGAGGGATGGCGAGCGCAGCTGGGGTATTTATCACAGACTGAGACACCAAGCTGTGGAGATCAGTGAGGCTCGTGGCAGGGGAGAAGAGACATACAGGGCTTACCACTTCTTACCCTGGTCCTGCGGAGGGAAATAGATAAGCAGTCAGCTGAGAGGGTTGACTACTGCATGGGGTGTGATGGTGGCTCAGTGTCCAGCCTACAAAGCAGAAAGGACCTGCTTTTGAGGGTTGGCCCTGACGGCTTTCCCTTCCCTCGCCTGCACCAGAGACTTACGTGCTGCTACTGGCTGAGAGCGGGACCAAAGAACTGGGAACTGTCCCCTGCGACACCCCACCCACTGGGGTGCCAGACTGGCACCAGCGGGCCCAGATCGCTTAACGCTCATTAGAGACATATGTACTCTAAACTATCAGCCTCTGCGCTGGACTTTTCACTCCCTATCCATATGTAGGAGAGATGTGTCCTCTATGGGACCCCCCAGATGCCTAACCGCAGTTCACCCTGCCTCGCTGGTTAGTTCCTGAGATACAGTAGTGTGCAGGTGGACCATCACTTGTGCAGTACGGTGACTAGTTAGTCCATCTGCAGATTGTACAGTGTGCAGATCGTCCAGGGGAGGGGGAGCAACTAGGGATCACTTCACATCAGCACCCATGATCCAGTGTCCCAGGTGTCGGGCATCCAAGTATGGGATGGTTCCTAGATGGAGAAAAGGGAGTCATGGAAAGAGTACTAGATGTAGAACACACAAGAGTGGAATCACTGAAAAGGGAATATGGCTTCAGGGGGTGCAAAGTTGGAGGCATAAGAGTAGAGAGCTATGTGCAAGAATGAAATGAAAGGGCCCTTTATGGAATAGTTGAGACGATAGAGTTGGGAACATGCAGAAAGTATACATTATTAAGGTGGAATGTTGGGATACATCCCAAAATGCTACCAACTGATGCCTGAAAAGGAGGGGTATCCATTCTGCCTTCCTGTGGGAAACACACCTTACCAACAGGGAGACTGTGAAACTGGAATGGAGGGGGGAGGTCTACGGCACAGACTATTCCATTTATACAAGAAGGGTACTTAAACGAGTTCCACTAGCAACTGACAATATAGTAGGGGACACGGCGAATCGATACATATTGGTGAAGGGGATACTAGTTAGCACTGAAATATTGTTAGTTAACATATATGCACTCAATACACTGCCAGTGGAACTACTGCAAATTGTAATGCTGCGTGTTGTAGAACTTGGAGCCTCAAGTGCCATTTCGGCAAAGGGGATTTTAATTGTGTTAATGATGTCATTATGGACAGGTCGCTCCTCACATCTACACTATATCTCGCATTGATAAATTCCTAGTCACTACTGGGTTATGGTTGGGGGGGGCAGCACAGACACCACTAAATATCTAGAGAAGACCATCTTAGACCGCAATCCGCTACTGGGGACAGTGCACTGGCTAAGACCACGAGCAGTGATTTCTTCTTGGTGCATGCAGGCTACAACTCTTAAAGAAAAAGAATTCTGTACCACGATACGGGTTGCTATAGAGCACTACTTATGGGAGAAAGAAGGATATGGTACAGCACTATTATAACACAATAACACCCCAAGGGAAGCCTTTAGAACAAGTAAGGGAGAATGCATCAAAACCAGCAAAGGTGTGAAAGACAACCTTCAAAGGAAATTGACAGGGCTTGAAAATGCCATCACAATATTACAATAGGAAGTGGTTAAGAGAAGTGGAAAGCAAGCATGGACTGAACCAGAAACACCAAGAATATGCATGACATACACCAAAAAGGTACATTCTGAGGGTGACAAACTAGATGACACGGGCACACCTCTTGCCGAACTGAAAATGTGGTGGCAGGGGGAGTTTGGGACAGAAATTAGCGAGGAAGACGGGACTAAGATGCTGGCCTGCTGCCTGAATGACTACTGGATAACTGCAATAGAAGACATTAGCAAAGACACAAGAGGCCGGATGATTAAATCACTTGAAGCATGCTTGCAGGGGAAGTTTCTACCATAAGTAAGAGGAAGCATGAATATACATTTATGGACCTAGCTTTGTTATTAACCAAACACAGACTTATAAGGAAGGCCATGCATAGAATGCCTAGTAAATGCTGGTGGGCAGATGTGCTACTCGGGGCAACAGCATTTTTTGTATAAGATAACAGAAGGCACAGACAAACATAAAAGCCTAAAAAATGGAAATAATTGCCCTCTCATTTTGTGTTTAGGACGCCATACAACTTAAATACCACTAAAGTTTGTTAAAAACGTATTTCAAGTTGAAGCTTTCCTATGCAGAGGAAAAGAACTTACTCTTTCAAATTGTGCAAAAGCAAATTTGGTTTCACTCCACCACATATGTGTAAACCTTTATCATTGTATTGCCCACTATCCGTACAAATGCACTGGTCTTACTTCCACAGGCTGTTTGTTACTTTGTTCTTGTGCTTCTTTTTCGTTGAGTGTGCTCTCAAGTATGCAGACAGCTACTCTAAGCTCTAACAAATGTTCTGTCTCACAAGGCAGTGGTGTCTCGTTCAAGAATGAGGATATGATGGAAGCGGCTTCCAATAATCAACTTTCATCATTTTGTTTTCTGCATTGTTAACCACTATTTTTTATTTCCACTCACTTCTACGTATTTACAAGTAACACTGTTACCATATTCATTAATCAGGATTTATATTTTACTGTATACTTTGTATCACAAGAAAGTTCCACCTACCTTATGAAGCACAATGGTATATTTCAAATATTAAACCACAATATGTTAATAGTGCATGCTTTAATAGCAGGTGTTTTAAACACTGCCATTGATCTTCCTCTATTTTCCATTTTTGCAAGACCTGCCTGGTTAATAGAACATCTTACTCTATTTTACTAACTGCCTAAAACATAAACAAACTTTAAAAATATTCTCCATGTAATGTGTAATATACATTTCAGTGATAAATGAATTATTTCCTTATAAAGGGGGGAGGTATTACTTTCCTACCTTGACTCCTTCTGGATAATTGAATCAAAAAGAGAACAGCATAGACTAATCCACATAAGCTAATCTTGAATCTAACGATATACTTTCCATATCTGTGGCTACCTCTTTTTCTGTTTTCATCAAATGTCATCCTTTTGAAAATGCGTCTTGGTGCACATTTGCATACGTGAATTGATCACATTTTCACGTTTGTAAGCCCATTTTGCAGCCACTGTACAACATACCGTTAGCCACTTTCCAACGAAACACTCGGCTTTGTATTTATCTGTTTACTGGCTACTCAAAACTGGTATCCAAAGTTCTTCCTTGTGTTCCTGTTGAAATTTTAAAGCCCGCTTACATTTGTTCTCTGTGAACTTATATTGAAGTGTCTTTCACTATATAAAGTCAGTCATTAATTCGTTGAAGAATGCATGCTACTCTGCATCTTTTGATTAGTCCTACAATTACATAGGGTGAATCTTGGGTTATGTTAGGTCACGTTGCAGAAGCTGGTTATCTACTGTTCTTTCTTGAGATCATTAAATCACTTCCGCTCTGATTACTCTGAGCAATCATTACCATGCCTTTGTGGACCCTATTACTTAACTTGTTTGATACTGATATTATGGGAAGGCAAGGAGGTGCCATTTTATGGCGGTTCTCCTTGAAAGGCTGCTCCAAGCAGCATGTGGCATCATAAAACAAGCATGTACAATGCAATAGGTCTCGCAACAGTGAGATTTTGACCTATTTGCATTGTAAATGGCAATGCCTTGTATAATATTAAAAGGCATAGTCATTTACAATACCAATAGGTCAAACTTTAGCAAAAGCAAGACCTATTGTATTGTAGAGTGCGGTGTTCGTGTAGCGGGCACCGCGCTCACCAATAAAGTAAAAAAAAAATGAACAGAGCGCGGCGTCCCTGAAGTGGGAGCCACGCTCACCATTAAAGTTTCCCCAAAAAAAAGAAACAGAGCGTGGTGTCCCTGAAGCGGGCGCTGCGCTCAACATTAAAGTTTAAAAAAATAATAATTAAACTGAGCACCGCCCTCAGCATGCAAATTGTTTTTAAAAAAAACAAAAGGTGAAAGAACACGCGGTGTCTATGAAGCGGACGCCGCGTTCTTCTAAAATGTAGTAATAATAAAAAAAAGCTTGCCAATTGTGCAGTGAGTGCTGTGGGGGTAGTGGGCAGCCGCTTTAAAACTTAAAACTGGCATAGCGCTGTATACGAAAAGAGGTGGGCGCGCTCCAAGTACAAACAAAAAAGCAGCCGCCATTGTTTGTCCCCATAGTCAATAAACAAAATAGTGCTCACCCACATATAACACCGACCGTGTAACAAGCCAAGTAAAAGGTCCAGTCGTTATGGGCGGTAACAATTGCAGACAAGGCGGTACCAAGGAGGGACTAACAAGCCTACTAACGAATCAGAAGCCAGCATTTATGAAGGACAATGACACAAGCCAATGACAAATATGGGCGGAGAGTGGGAGGGGTTCCAGTGCATACCCTAATACAGCATGCCTCGCAGAGCGAGCAGCGCATGTGCGCTGTCCTTAGGCTCGACCTAAAAAGACAGTGATGCCAGCAAACAAGAATGCTGGATACACTACACAAGCCGCGTTGTGATTGCTGCTCGTGTCCAGATTAGTAGCCTTCCACTTTACTTGCTGGCTTAGGAGCCTTTCCCATTGTTATCTATATATTTCAATCTAGTCGTCGTCCAGAATTTCGGTTTGACCTTCTTGTATTCTCTGTTCTACAGAAAATTCACTGGTTTGTCACCAAACAACATTTCTTTGGTTGTTTTCCTCTACATTTGTTTTCTGCGCTGTTTGTGCATCCTGTAGCCTTGGCTCCTTTTGTGACTTCCTCACCTGTGCTAGTTAAGTTCAGTGTGATCACAGTGGGCCACGCTGCACTGTTCCCTTCATTTGCCATTTATTTTAGTGCCACCGAAGAGCAACTTCCAATTTTGATGCATTATTAAATCTCAGAGCCATTCCTTGGGCATGCACTGACTTGTCCTCTTCGCTCCGTTATGCATTACCATATTACTCAATGTTTGTCTGTTCGGCTCATGCCAGCTTCGGGCAGCTCTCCTCCACATGGAGTGATTACTGTCTGCATATACCACGACGAAAATTGCATCTTAATGGTTTCTTGAATCTGGGATGGACCCTTCTCATCCAATAGCCCCTAAACAGAATGTCAGTGCTACAGCTCTAATGGCTGCTGGCAGTGCTGAAGCTCTGACCGGGAACCAGAGCAGCTTGCTGTTCAGTTTGTGTTTTCTCAAGGCTGACTAAATGATAAAGAGTACCCCAGCCCGCTTGGACCCCACTCTTTCATATCAAAAGAGAAAAATGGAGACAACATCCTAGACTGAAATATGAAGTTGTGAGAAGTGGCAGAACACACCTAGTGAGAGTAAGAAGAAAGCTGCTCTAGAAGGGTTAAGGATGTTAAATGCTAATTTATGTTATTTTCTGATAAGCAATAGTGCTTCAACTGAAGCTTGAGCTCCTAACTCTTTTCCCTAGTTTATACTGTACTTATTGGTCAGCCATGTCAAGCAATGAGATTTACTTTGGGAAGCCTTCCCTCCCTTTCTCCCATGTGCCACTTTTCCTGTTTAGGGATCAAGGGCCATATGTAGGTAGTTTTTATTTACCGATTCCTAAATACCGAATTTTACCGATTCGGTATTTAAGAATCGGTAAATAGTATGTAGGTAAACATTCGGTAAATATTACCGAATCGGTAATATTCGGTATTACCGATTCGGTATTTACCGAATCGGTAATAAGGAATACCTTCCCATTCATTCCTATGGGCCTGGAGGCCCATAGGAATGATTGGGAAGCCATTCACTATTACCGATTCGGTAAATACCGAATCGGTAATAGGGAGCATATTCAAGGGTGGCAGGGTGTCAAATTGACACCCTGTTGCACCCCTGAATCGTGCATGTGTGCACATGTGGCGCACATACATGCCCTAAGGGCATGGATGTGTGCCACATGGCACTTTAAACATTATTCAAAATTGAATTTTTAAAGGAATACGTTAATTACCACCAACTTGAAGTTGGTGGTAATTAACTAATTCTTAAACCACATAAGCACTCTTTTATGTGCTTCCTACATTGCATTTACCGATTCGGTAAATAGCGAATCGGTAGATACTGATTCGGTAAATACTGATTCGGTATTTACCGAATCATCACCTACATTAGGAATGGCTAAATACCGGTCGGTAACCCTGAAATTTACCGAATTTCAGGGTTACCGACCGGTATTTAGGCCACCTACATATGGCCCCAAGACCTTTAGATTGTTGCTTAATCTAACAAGAAGTTGGGGCATTCTTGTGAGACTGCCTTTGAATTAGTGGTATCACCCTGGCATTACTCCCTTTCAAAGGTCTCTCTAAAGGAAGTGCAGACAACTACTATATCTTCTGGTGAGGCCACACCCTAAAAGCCTAAAGGAGCTGGCAATTGTTATGTTATGACATTTTTAAAGCGCGCGATTACCACAAGGTGTTTTGGCACTGTCTGAAAGGGCAGTGAGTGATGATTAGAGGTTGAATAGCCAGGTCTTTATCTCCTTTCTGAATGATGTTAGTGAAGGAATTGCTCTTAGATGAGGTGGGAGGCTGTTCCAAAGTTTGGTCGTATTGAGGACTATACCTCTACCACCCCATTGCATCTTCTTAAACTTAGGGACAACCAACAAGTTGGCAATTCGGTTCAGCAGTCCCTAAAGGGGGTGAAAGACTCCAGTCTCTTTCACCCTTGTACGGCGGTGCTCAAGAACTTGGAAATCCCTCTACGCCTAAGACCTCCTTCAATGTGACGCTCATTCCCATCTGATGATTCAAGGGACAAGTTTACCGTTACTCCGGATGATTCTGGGTGCAAGTCTGCTGACACCACTGATGATGCTTTACAGGATTAAAACTTCTGTTCCCAGGTGACCACTGAGGTTTCCAAATATTTATCCTGATGAAGACCCGCTACTGCCCTTTTCAAGTATCAGCTTAAATGTAGCTCCTCTCACTTTATCAGCCTCCATCTTTCTGGATCTTTACGGAGAACTGGTGTTTGACCCAGCCGAGTTATGGCACCTTAAGTCAAAAGACTGTTCTTCTATTCAGCATGTGGCCCTAATCACCAACCACCAACTTCCACACACTCTAGATAAAGGCCAAAGATCTACTCTCCAGACTGGATGCTTGAGGACTACTTTTTTGGTAAGCATTGCCATGTCAACAGTAATCTGCTCTTCTTTCTCTTGTGGTCTGGTAGCAACGCTAACAAAAGAATAGATGTTTTGGGTCCCCTAGTTAGGGTTCTCGATATGTTATATGTTGCAATATCGAACAATGTCCACCTCAGAACTTCTCGATAAACATATTCTGGGTACAAACTGCGGTGAGCTTCCTGAATGATGCAAAGAACACTCCTGCTGCTCAGTGTCAGAAGTCCATTCTCATGAGAATGCAACAGCAACATAACTGCCATGAATCCTTCAACCCAAATGATTTCCTCTGGTGCCCTTCTTTTTGGGGACCAGTTCCTCAATGATATTTCTAAATATCTCTCTGCCTTCTTTCTACTTTGATAAAGATCAGATATTCATGCATTGAAAAGATGCGTTTTTGGTGGAGCCAGTGGTAGATAAGGGTGCTTTGCCAGCAGAAAAGGTGTTTCTCGCTGTGATTGCTTCTTCATTTGTGATTGTTGAAGTGAAGTAAATTCTAGCCATCATCCAAAGCAGAGATGTCACCGAAGGTGATAGAGGCAGAGGAGCTATGCTTTTTATCTCTTGCCTCCCCTCAAAGGAAAGTTACTGGCTACATAATGGTACATCTCTATCCCAATCTGCAAGAATGACACAACTTCTTCAAGTTCCAATGGGGTGGCCAGTTGTGGCAGTTCTGTTGCCTTGCATTTAGACTGTTCTCCGCTCTGCAGTTCTTCACCAAGCTCCTGTTTGCTGTTGTGGGCCATCTCCATACCCACGGATTGTCACTGATCACCTAGCTGGATAACGTTCTCCTGGCAGCCTAGAGCTTACATCAGGAACAACATCAGTACACTGTGGATCTTCTATATTACCTAGGCTTCCTGGTGAATTTCAAGAAGTCACCTTGTGATGTTCCTCTGCTTTGGTGTAGACACGACTCTATGAGACCCCAAACATCCTACAAAGAAACTGTGTTGTTTGAGGAAGAATCCCCAACAATGGACTGGAAACTCCTATCCCTCTGGGATCTAGCCCTGAGTGATTTGGCTACTCTTGAACTCGATTTTTCCAGGCCCCCTTCACCTCAGTGCCCTTCAACATTGAAACATTTCCCATCTGAGCCAGGGTTTCGGCTATACAGATGTAGTTCTTTTGGTTGCAGACTCCTCGGGGGAGCTGCACTGGTGGTTAAGCAACATGAAATCATGAAAAGGAAAATAAAGCTTTTGCTGGAATCAAAAGTGAACTGGATGGACTGGGGCATCAACCTACAATGTTGCATCATCTGGAAGTGTTTGGTCCCCCACGGAGTCTACCTTTCACATCATTTGTTTGGAATTTTGACCAGGACTGTGACCATCAAGATATTGCACAGCAACTGCTCCAATACGTCTGAATGGACATCTTAGTAATCCATTAAATCAAGAAGCTGGGGGGAACCGGTTAGTAGAATCCAGTTTCTCATGTCTAGGTTCTCTGGACATACTGCCTTACAAGACACCTTGGGGCATATTTACAAGCCCCTATCGCCACCACAACGTCACTTGTAGTGATGTTGTGGTGGCGATAGATGCTTCGCCTTATTTACAAGGCAGCGTTAAGCCACTTAACGTGGCTTAGCGCTGCCTTGTAAAGAAGGACCTCTTTCACCCTACATTTAGCATGAAAGGGGCGGGCAATGGGTGTTGTGGTGGGCGTTTCACCACAACACCCATGGATTTTGACGCTGCCCACTATCTACAAGAGCAGCGTAAATAGGAGGCAGCGCCAAAATTAAGACCAGGGAAAACCTGGTCTTAAACAGGCGAAACAAGGAGAAATGCTTTATTTCTCCTCGTTTTTGCTGTTTCCATGTGTGCTGCGTTGTGCAGCACACATGGAAACAGCAAAATGCCAATAATTGTTTATGTGCAGGAAGGTCCCCCTTCCTGCACATAAACAATCATTTAAACAAAATGCAGTTTTGCAACTTCTATGTATGCTGCATTAAGCAGCACACATAGAACTTACAAAACGGCATTTAAAGATTGTTTATGTGCAGGAAGGGGGACCTTCCTGCACATAAACAATCTTCCCCTCAACACAAGCACCCTTGCACTATGGTGCAAGGATGCCTTTGTTGGCGTTAGGCAGCTAAATTTAGCACCAACGCAGGGGGAAAGACAGGGCTGCACCATATTCTAGTAAATATGGTGCAGCTCTGTGTT
Source organism: Calotriton arnoldi (assembly GCA_963921515.1). NCBI lineage: Eukaryota > Metazoa > Chordata > Amphibia > Caudata > Salamandridae > Calotriton > Calotriton arnoldi. The sequence continues at coordinate 2,463,886 of CAWUFW010001370.1, forward strand.
TCTAAAGTGACGAAGCGTGTTGTTAGCCTTCTTGGCTTAACGACACGCTTCGCCACTTTATTGTAAGTATGCCCCCTTATTCTCTAAGTGGGATTTCTCAGTGGGCTGTCCAACTTCATCAGCCTTAGCGACCACACTATCAATGTTTACCATGCAGTGATTTACTCTGGTCGCCCACTTTGAATTTCAAGTGGCATTGGTAAGAATACATTGGTTTGTAGTTTGAAGATGGGGTTTTCGTCTCTCCTGCCTCCCTTGTCCAAGATGCTCTTCAAGATGGGACATCAACCTGATGATTTCATTTCTGACCTGTTGGACCAACGAAAATTTCCACTAACCTGGCCACTCACCTAAGCCTCATTTCTATAAAAAGTGTTTCAGATGTTCAGGGCTTTACTATTCAGGATAATCCTTTTTCAATGAGTGTGTGTTTTTGTATATCTCACAGAGGATCAAAACAGGTTGCTCTTCCTTCATGTATCCCTATTTTCAACTCCAACCTTGGTTGCTTGGCAGTTGTTCTTACCATGCAGTTAAAGAAAACACAGCTGTGCTGTGTCAACCTGGGGGTCCCCATGTTCTATTTTCACTCGATGTTTACTTTGAACTTGCCATGCTACGTTATGCCGCACCAGTCGTTTCAGCCTAACACATTTATTCCATATTTGTTAGCGGTCCCTAATGCTACTCGAATAACCAGCCCCGATTTTGGGCCTTGCAGTGCATCTGCCCTGAGATGCCTCTTGTATTTAAGAGAATCCCTTCTCTTGTGGCCTAAATGAAGTACCCAGATCTTTGGCCGTGCATCTGTCAGCTGGATCTCCTTCCACCATGTTGTTGCATAGGTTGGACTTATTGGTTTGCCCACTTTCTTAGTTGATGCACCTGTTGGATTTATTTGCTGGTCTGGTTCATGTTTTGTTGTTTTTGGATTCTGTCTTTCTTCTTTTACACTTCCAAGTCTCAGTCAAAAGGCAGACAACACATTCAGCCTATCCAGCCTTCTTGTTTATTGACATCATTTTCTCTTTGTGATGTTGCATATTGCATGTTGCTGGGAGCTGCAATTATAGGAGAACTGCCCATAACATCTGCCTTCTTGTCTTTAAAGAAAATCATAATTTTCTTAGCACATGCTAGGAAAGACTTTATTTAAACACGGAACTAGCTAAAATTGCCTTATCTCCGCAGTGCTGTATCAATAAATTATTTCATGTATGCTGATGAAACCCTACTTTTCGTTATACCTCAGCTGTCCTAAAAAGTAATTAATACGATGGAGGTGATGCTTTTTGGTAGGGGTGACAGGTGCCTGGTGGGTGATTCTTCTGCCACATAGATATCTTAGGAAGAGTTTATTGTAGGATGGAATTGTTACAACCTTATAGAATTCAGAAGTTCCCGGCAGACCCGAGCAGTAGAAGGCCTTATCCATTTGAATCAGTGGCTTGGTGGTCAAACTTTGACCCACTTACTGAAAGCTTTTCACGTGAAATTCATGCCAGTTATCTTATATTGTTCTATTCACCGATAAGACTAGGTTGGTCCGGAATTAGTTACCCACTTTCTAAAAAGAAGTGTCAAACTAGTACCCACCTGTGTTTGACTATATAATAATAAGTGACATAGGATTGCTGGGGGTCTCAAAAGCTTGAGTGTACAAACTACAATGGTAAAAACTGATTTGTCTGTGATTCAGAATTATTTGCGGTTTAGGATGTTGTAAATGCCTTTTTGTGAATTTTTGGCTAGAGGCAGTTTGGAATTTCAAACAGGAGCTAAATTATAAGCTGTGTACTTCATCTTATGAGACATACTTTTTGTATGCCATGAACTTCTCTAAGACCCGAGAAAGATGTTAGGGTTTATACGTCTGCAGCTTCTGCTGGGTGTGCTCTTACTACTCAGGAGGCATTTCCGCTTTGTAGGGGTGGGAAGACCAACTTGCTATACACAAGACTAGGAAAGAATATGATTCATATAAAATTTCGAATAATTGACATATAATCCACAATTTGGTTTACAAAGAAGGCTTTTGATTTGAAGTTAAAATGTATGTATGCATATTGTTGTGTTTTACTTTCTGTATTGAAGGTCAACGCCTATTAGTGTTTTATCAATGTTATTTTTGATAGTCCACAGACATATTTTGTCTGTCAGTTGTGGCTGTCATAACATAGGAAGTGTAAGCTATTTTGTTTTCTATTTCTGATTTGGAATTTAGTGAAAGCAAAACATTATGAGGCTCTATTATTTGATTAAGGTCAATTGTTAAGCCAATTCAGATTTTTTTTATTGCTTGATTTTTGTAATATTTTGCAATATTGCTTAGGGTTTTATTTAAACTCTACAATAAACCATCTATCTTACTAATATGCTTCGTTTATCCACACGAGTAATATGTATTATGTAACAACAGTATTTTCGAATTTTATAGAGTAATTTTTGCCACTACACTATGTGTAAAGTGAAAAATGGAAATATATATATTGTTCTTATTTGGAAAACCTTTCCATAACAGCTACTATCTGAGGATTCATCGAGGGAGCACAATCAAAAAGCTATATCACATGTGTAGGAAAGTACCTCTTTTTGACATGGTCACCCCCACTTTTTGCCCTAGTACTGATTCTTTTCGACTGAAAGTGTCCTGGGTTCCTGCTAACCAGGCACCAGTGCCAGTGCTCTTTCCCTTAAAATGAGGTAAATGTCTAATTGTAACCCAATTGACAAGGACTTTAGCACCCCTGTAAGTCCCTAGTAAATAGTACCCCTGGTACCCAGGGAATGGTTACTAAAGAGGGTCCCTATGGGCTGTAGCATGTATAATGCCATCCAAAGAGAACCACACAAAAACTGCATGCAGCCTGCCATTGCAGGATGAGTGAAATTGTGCAAACCATTTTGAAAAAACGACATGGCACACTCCCTGTATGCCAGAGGCTTCAATCTGTGGGGCGCGACCCCCAGGGGGGCCGTGGAGTCCTGGGAAGGGGGTCGCGCATTCCCCAGCTTCACTTATGCCTGCAATCTAAAACGTTTGCTTTGGTTTTGGAAAAAGACAGCCCCCAGGACAGCTAGATCGTTATCAGCTGAAGTTTCATCATTTGAGTGTCTTGTGGTGTGAAAAGCTATCGTGCCAGGGTGCCTGCTTGCCTGAATGAAATGCAAATGTCATTTAATCTGCAAATGTAAAGGGTGCTTGGGACAGGTTCTGGCTTTAATTGTTCAAATCACTCCAAGCTTTGTGATGACAAAGATTTGGCTTTTTGAGTGGTAGTGCAAAGAGTTAACAACTGGGCTGTGAAGTGCTTGCTTTTAATTTTAACTGCATTTACACAGCCCTTAGTACCCCTTAAAGAGGTGTTGAAGGGACAGTTATGTAAAAAACAAATTGCATTGCATATGCTCTGGTATTACTAAAATCTACATTTTGGAAGCACTATTTTATTGTAAACCTATTTGCACGTTTTGCAGCACTCTATCTTACACTGTGTGTAATGCAGGTATAAAATAATGACTTACATATTCACAGTGCTTTCTGTCATAGGCTGTGACTTCGTAGCACTAAAAGTACACGTCACTATTCTCCACTGCACCAATCAAGATTTTATTCTGTGGCTCTCTGGTTACACATAGACCTCTGTAGTGCATTAACTAATAGAGGTTTCCTAATGTACTATAGTGCATTTCCCACTGAGTAACAACTTTTTAAATGTATTTTTCATTATGCTGCCCATTATTTTATATGTAGCTACCTGATGGTGAAAGACCTAAAAAATGTACAGAGGGGCAGATTTACAAGAAAGTGACGCATCTGTAGAGATGCATCACTTTCCCTGCGCCACCCTGAGAAACCCTTGCGCCACCATGGATGCACCGTATTTACAATACGGCGCACCATGGCGCAAGGATTGACAGATGTGTCAGAAATTCTGACGCATCTGTTGGGGCAAAAGTCACTCATTGCTGGAGACGTGTTGAAAGCACGACACAACTCCAGCAATGCATTTTGAGCCCTATTCCCACTACACTGCATCACTCCTTACGCCTGCTTCAAGCAGGCATAAGGTTTTGACGCAGTGGCGTCCTAGAAGTGACGCAGTGAAATCTTGTAGATTTCACTGCGTCACTTTTACGAGGCTTTTCTGCGTGGGAACGCCCACCCTGCATACATTATACCTGACTCGGGTATAATGTGACGCAGGGCTTTACAACGTGACGCATCTCCGTAGATGCGTCACGTTGTAAATTGGACGCATTTTTTACGCCCCTGCTGGGTCACAAAAGTGACGCAATGGCAGCGCAAAAGTGTTGCAAGGGGCTTGTAAATCTGCCCCAGAATATTCTGGGGCTTATTTATGAGAGGCTTGCATCGCCACAGCATCACTTTTTTTGACGCTCCGGTGGCGCAAGGGTCTCAACCATACCTATGAGGCGATGCAAAGTCACCCTGAATGGCCTCATAGATATGGAGTAAGACATAGCAGCGCAAGTCACTGCATTGCCTTTCTCTGCATCAAGGAGGTATTCCATGGGCTTTGCGTGGGGATGCCACGCAACATCCATGGATTTTGATGCTGACCCATATTTACAAAATCAAGTAAACCTGGGGCAGCTCCAAAAATGGACGCCTCCCCAGCAGAGGCGTAATGAGGAGAAATGTTTTCATAGCTCCTCGTGCTTTCCATGTGTGCTGATTCTGTAGCTCACATAGAAAGAGGAAAACGCCTCTCGGGATTGTTTTTGTGAAGGAAGGTGTCCCTTCCTGTACAAAAACAATCCTGCCTATGTTGGTGCTACGCAGCAATTTGTGCGACAATGCAAGGGAAAAGGACAGGAATAGCACAGTATTTCATAAATACGGTGCATTCCAGCCCTTTCACATTGGCATAGGGCCGCGCAGCAAGAAGACGTACAGCGCTGCCCTACGCCAGTTCCTCATAAATCAGGCCCTTTCTTTTTAGCTACACCTTTGATTACACCCCCACGCTCACTGTTCTTTGGTTTGCTAAACACAGTTTAATATTATTTCCCCACCGTAAAAATTATTTGCTGTGGGAATTTGGGGCGTTTATGGTTGTCGATAGTTGTCGATAATGAGGAGTACCACGTTGTAGAAATTGTTGTCAGAAGGGGGTCCTTGTGCCTAAAAAAGTTTGACGAGGGGTCTCAGCATCAAAAAGTTTGAAGACCTCTGCTGTATGCCATGCCAAGGTACACTGCATATATTATATATAAGACAAGTAGTCAAAGCGAAGTGGGAGCCTCTAACTACAGCGACCCCCCGGACAAAACACCTCTGCACCGAGCCCCCCAGCCCGGGTTCACGTAAACCCAATGTGTCCCTGTTCTCCAGAGACCCTCAAGAGCCGAGCCCCCCTGTGGGTTCTGCTGGACTTGTCCCTAAGTCTCCCCTTGCAGCCTTTCTTTCACAGGTACATTGACTTTACTGTGCAGCGCTTGAGGCTATCAACACGACCAGCACCTCTGCACCCGGACTCATAAGGGCTGGTAAAACTGAACTGCTGGTGGTTTCTTGGAGCTTGACCCCTAAACACATTAATTCCCAAAAACCACAGTCAAGAACCGCTTGTAAGTGTATGGATGCAGTGTATGTTTCTCCCATAGGATAACATCACCACCTTCGAGGCTTATACCTCAAAACCGTTGACTGTATTTTTTTAATGCTACAAAAATCTATAACTCTGAAAGTACTAACCTGATTCCGATGATGTTGGTGTCTAAAAATATATAAAAATCAGTGTTATTTTTCAAACTTGGGTCTCAAATTTCATGTTGAGTGTGTGCCTCCTGTATTGACCCTGTGTATATAACAAATGCTTAACACTACCCTCTGATAAGCCTAAGCTGCTCGACCACACTGCCACCAATAGAGCACTTGGGATTATTCATTTAAGCCCTGTAAACCAATAGGAGTCGTCTGTACTCCAAGCAATGTTTAGGTCATGAATACCTATGTCTTTTAGACTGTCAATCATCCTACACAGTAGATTGTGTTTAAGGCCACTGACAGATCAAATAAAATCAGCACTTCCGTTAACCCCTTTTGTCTTCCTTTTAGTTGAATTCATTGCAAAGACAACCTTTTCCAATATTTATTCCAAATGTTTAGTACAATGTGAAAGAATTCAATGAAAATTCTTGCTTGTTAGCAATGTATCTTTTAATAACCTCACTCCTTATTTTTCCCAAAACTCCACTAGCTTTTTTCCTTCATTTTGCTCATTAGACCCACCACATTCCATCTTTTGCCACGTTTACCACATATTGCTGTTGTACAATCATTCTGACCCTTTCGTGACTCACTGTCAATCTTCAAACTGTTTGTTTTCTATGCTGTTGGGTCCTATTTTTGCTTTCCTTATAAAATCTCTAGGTAAAAAACGCATTGCTAAACTTTTTCAGGTATTTCATTTGAGGAGAGACAAACATCTCTTTCACATATGACCTCTTCTTGCATTTATTGCAAATCCTGTTTTTAATATGCCCCTGCTTTTATTTTGCCTTCCTCTTCCATTACCCCCTCTTATATCTGCCCAATATCAAAGTACTTACTTTAATGCCTCTCTTTATGGCTCACATCAGCCCAGTTGATTGCTACCAATGTTCACATTTATATACGATTCCGTGTACTCTCACCTTTTAATTCCACCTTTTCCTCATGACTGTTCTTCTCTGATTAATGATCCTTCTCTTTCTTCTGCTCTTCTTGGATTCCAACTTCATTTTATCCTGCACATTGCCAAATGTCTTCCAATAGTTTAATGATGTTGCTCATCCTCAGCTCTCCAGGCACATCCTCTTTAAATGCTGACTTATTCATTGTGTTCAGCTTGCCCCAATGTTGGCGTCCAAACCTATTGGCCTCAACGGTGCTTTTGCTCAATGTATTTATTTGCTCCCTACGGCTGGTGTTCCCTTTCAGCAGATTCTCCTTTTCATCTCATTATAATCCTTTCATTGAAACCTCATCTTCTTGCCCTGGATTAACATGATCATTTTTCTTCTCTTTCTGAAATAATTATTGGTAAGTAATTTTCCCTAAGTGGTACGTTGTAATTGTATGTTAACAGTTTGTAAATTGTGTTAAGCGCTTAAGCATATAACTCTAAATAAAGAGAATCATATTCCTAGTAATATTCTGCTTGTTTAACCTCATGTTTCTAGAGTTTAGATTCCCATAATACATTCTCTGTAAAGACATAATGAGCTCAGCTTATGATATGCTACCAATGTCATTGGTTCTACCTGTATTTATCCTGTTCAGTCTATTCTGTACCAATCAATTCTTTATTTACTTACTATTTCCCTAAAAACCAGGGTTGGACGGGCTTATAGGGTAATCAGGCAGTGCTCGATGGGCTGGTCTGACAGGTCTTTGAGTAGGCTGTTTTTTTTAAGCTGTTTTGGGTCGGTTTTATGGCCAGGTGGGTCGATTTTATGGCCAGGTGGGCCGTTTTTTACTGTTGATTTTCCTGATAGTATCACTTTTTTAGGTATCTGGTTCACTAATGGGGGCCACTTTTATTTTGGTGCTCGGGCCTATTGTTTTATCCCGATTCGACCCTGCTACAAACTGGTGACATTCATTTTGGATAAAGATGGCTATAAGAACCAATGTTTTTAGTACTTCTTGGTCCTCGTGGACTGATGTTCTTTGAGGAAACATGCCTCAATGGAAATTCATGTAGGCAAAGAGATAGGGATATTTGCCCATACAAGAGGCTTTAAGGGGACTCTATGTCTAACACATATTTTTGTCCAATGTCAGCACAACCTCCTTCATAGATTTTGTGTCTGCAAATCTCTGTTGAGTTGGAGGATGAAAACAGTGTGTACCTCTAATCCCTTATAGGTTTCACTATAGCACTTTGGTACTGTCATGTGACATGTCCCAATGGCTTCTATTCCTGCTGTGCGGACTTGCACCTAGAGCTGAAGTCCTACAGGAAGAATAAAACCTTTTGTGCAAATGCACATTTGTTTTTTCCATTGGAAAACAGTTTTCCTGGTGGTGAAAACTCTTCCCCTACACCCACAGTAAATCTTGGGATGATCCATCCTCTTTCCCATCCGGGAAGGGGATTTACTTCAGCCCTACAGCTTGAGTAAATCTCAAAAATTTTCCAAGGTGTAAAGAGGTTGGAGTAAAGTTTAGGAATGGTACCAAATGCACATATTTGCTGGTGTTCCCATACTTCCAAAACAAACCATGCCTTGGAACACCCACATCGCACCTCATGCGTGGGATTTAGACCTGTGAATGTCTCCGCATTCATAGAGGAGAACCTTGCAGTAGTAAATCAAATTACACCCACTAGGAATCCCTTTGTAGATCCCTGGTAGGTGTAAATAATGTATTTTTAGACCTAAACCACGATTTAGTGCAAAAAAACACCTTTGTGAGTAGCCCCCCTGTCTTTAACATCTGCTGGCTTCCTCGAGAAGCCAATCTAAAATTTAAAATGTATGTGCCTGTTCTTCAAGTACATTCTGGGGTAAACATCTTCGTTAAAGAAGAACCCCTCAATCACAAGGACACATTTGCTGTTGCAGGTGCTCTACATTCTTCAAACTATGGAGAGATGATGGCTCACTAGTGTCTCGTGTCTGAAAATCGCTCCCAAGTAAACTACCAGTCTCTCCTTTCACTGCCTTCAGAACCAATGGAAGGGCATACTTTTTTAAACCAGAACCTTTTATCCCTGCAAGAACAGCCCCCAAAGACAAATTGGTTCTAGAGTGCCAAATACAGGGCCTCACCTTACCTCAACCGACCTACCAGTACCTCTTCTGTACCTCACCCACCCAGCCCTCGAATGTGCATCTTCACCTACTGTTTATCGCTCTGCTGAACTATTTTCTCGTTCGTTATTGTTACTCTTCCTAAATTATTTTTAATGGGCTCCGAAGGCCATGTGGCCAAGTATGCACAAAATAAATACCTTTAATATATCAATACAAAATATGTAACAATGTCAAAAGACATGGAGCACAAAACAGAAACTTATGATGTTGACAAAGCATTGCAAAGTGATGAGAAGGTAAAACAATGTGTTGTATTTGATTACAGAATTAGAATTGTGGGAGCGAGTGCTACCAATCGGCTAAATTCATTAAAGGTAATGTAATCGGCTCAAGCCATTCCTTAGAACACTTTTGAGGTTTTTAGGACCCAGCATAACTAACAACAACATGGCAGAACGGGTGGCACAGAGTGAGAAATAGGATTTAGTTCACACTTGACTACTCATTCTACAGTGAGGTGGTCATGGCAGTCCATTTGCTGTGCCAGTTTTCACTCCTAAATCCCGTGGTGGCGCAGAGCACTGTTATCGACTCGTCGTTGTCCCTGCAACAGCATTCTTTCATGTTTCCTGGAAATTCACTTAACAATTTGTTCAAATGCCAAAAGAAAAGCCTTCTGTATACTTATTTATAGCGTGCTTCTTATTATGGCTGTCTACAAGGCAGACATCAGGTGAGTGCAAGGACATCTTGAGTAAATTGGGTACATTTTAAAGAAAGCTAACTTTAGTAAGCGTGTGAAGTACTGAAACAGTGCGGGGATATTCAACCAAACACACAGAACAATGCAAATGCATAGACATACCATAAAAAGAAGAAATTTGAACTTATGATAAAGAAGTTCACTCAACACAATGCTGAAAAATAAAAAGGAGTTTTTTCGGGATTATTTTGATCCCACTGTTCAGCACTGTGCACATGTAAGACGATAACATATTTATGTGTGAAAATATATGAAGACCTCATAGAACTGAAGAGAGTTCTGGCAGGGGAAAACAAAGAAATGGAATAGAATGATTCTGTAGAGACCCGCAGAAGATGCCAGTGAAATGCAGTAGGAAGGTCTTTTGAAGAGACAATGTCTGTTCAGGAGCACTTCACGCGTGAAGGGAATGGAGCACAACAATAAACTGTTGGAAATAAAGAAAAGGAACGGAAATATAGGTAAGCAGAAGGATAGCTGAAACAGAATGAAGAAAAATGAAAGAAATTGAAGAATATGAATCAAAACTACTTAAGAAAGAAAAGACAAATTAAAAAATTAAAAAGTGAAAGAAGCAGAGAAAGAATAATGGAAGAAGAGAAAGAAAGAGACATTTAATAAAAGAATGAGCAAAAAGAAACAGAGGAAAAAGGTGGAAAGAAAAAAGAGCAAAAGAATCAGAACAACAAAAACAAACTAAGAAAAAGAAAAGACAAACAGAAAAAGAACAATGAGAAACAAAGCGTGAAAAGATGGAGCATGAAAAAACAAAGGGGGAAACGACCTGGAAAGACAGAAGACACAAGGAATGTAAAGTAGAAAAAAATCAATGAGCACATAGGAGGGAAAAAAACAAACACAGAAACAAAGAAGAAACACAACAAAGTACAAATACAACAGAAGAAATGAAAAAAACGAAAGAGAAGGAACACAGCAAGAAAAATGAGAAAAAAAGACACACCCATCGTGCTAACATGCTCAAATTGTCCTTCACTTCAGTTCCAAACACAAGCCCATGCATTACAAATGATGCTTGAATTGCACAGCAAACGGACACACGTTAATCAATAAAGGCATTGTAAATATTTTTACTCAGACGGTACCACTTGTTTATTTGCCATTTTACTACTCCTACTTTCCGCCTTTCCTGTAAATTTTCTACTAGGCTCGTCACAAGCTGACTCATCATAACCTACTTTATAACATGCATTACTATAAATCAAGCGATTCTGTTCACAACAAATGACTTCTGAGAAGAAATAAGCAGAGCAATTACGCCGATTTTATAAATGTGTGGGTGGAGGAGTTTAAGGTTGTCTGACGGCAAAGCACAAAGATTACTAAAGAAGTAACTGATATTCCTGTCAACATAAAAGAAGAATGGGCCCGCCCTTCTATGTTTTAATTGGCCTTTCCTGGCCTCATAACCTTGCCTGTCTATGTCGCCTGTCCAGAATTAGCGAGTATGTATCACAATCAATATTTTTAACTCCGTGGCACCAAAACTAAGGCATTTTCAAGGGTGTCACTCTGAAAATAAAAAGCGGGTGTGGGGTTGTTGTTGAGGGATCGGCCCACAACGTTCTGCAACACGTGTGACTCACTAATGCCATGATCTACATAAATATTATCACATGAGGAGCGTTCCAGACGAAGAATCATGGGCATTTTTGTTCTACCTGCCAAACAGGAACCCAAGGACAGAAGTAGGTGTTGCATGGCCAACCCTCCTCTGGAAGACACCATGCACTACCCTTCAGGCGCCAGGACCACGCGGTACTGAGCACAAGCTGGATGAGATACAGATGGACCAGGGAGAGAACAGAATAGATTAAAGAACAACACAAGCTCCTGACACTGTGGTGCCTATGAGCACCCAAAGAGTGCACATGAACAATGAGCCCCCCCCATTGTACATGCAAATACACAGTGCCCTGTTGCCTCACTCAGGTGCACAGTCTCTGGCTTCAAACAACATGTTTTAGAAAAAGCTTGACTGGTGTTTTTCTGATGTTACAACACTGAGGTATAAACTATTAATAGGGATTCCATGTCTTAGCAGTGAGGGTTGGTGTTGACCAGCATAAAAATATAAAACCATAAAAGCACAAAAACTAGCGCAAGTCTCCTAAGGATTGTGGTCTCCGTAAATAGGTACACAGACTAGACGACAAATACCAGCCAGTGAGTCCTTGGGAAGCCAGACAAGTAAATGGGGTGCTAGCTGTAACTGAAGTAACTGGCCTACGATTACATAATGTCGTAAATTTGCAGACAGGTTTGCTAAAGGTTGTGTTTTCTCTAACTGGACAGACAGACTAGACTACAAATACCAACCATTGACGTTTTGAGGTCCTTGAGTGACTAGCTGTCAAGCAAGTCATTGGCTTAGTGTGACAGAAGAGCATAAACATGCTGACACGTTTACTGAATGGTCTGGGTTCTAAATAACTGAGCGCGCCTTCCAAACTAAAAATGGCACGTGCTGAGAAACTGGGAAACGATAGACACACTAGCTGCCATTCAAATCGCAGGCCTACTGTCAGCAATAATAGGGCAGCAGCTAAGAGATGTTACATGTACCAGCATTTCATGAAGTCACGTACATCTGAAATCCGTAGATGAAACCAGCAGGGAGAACTGCGAATGTGTTTGACATTTGCAGGCACATGCATCATCCGAAAATCGGGTCGCAAACGGGCAGATTCGCAGAATCTGCCCCTTTGCGACCTGTATTTTTGCATTTGGGATGCATCATCCCAAATGCAAAAATCGCAATTTAAGGAATCGCACAATTGCGATTACTTAAATTGCGATTGCATTTAAGGAATCACAAATTGAGATTCCTTAAATGCAATGCAACAAAGTTAAAAAATTAGCGATTTCGCTACTAGGGCGCAATTTACCATGAAGTTGAACTTCATGGTAAATTGCAAAAACTCTAAAAAATGCACTAAAATCCATTTTTTTAAGTTTTAGGTTACACACACACATGCCCTTGGGGCATGTGTGTGCGCAACATGGGTGCACATCATAATTTCAGGGGTGCAACAGGGTGTCATTTTGACACCCTTGCACTCCTGAAATTGCATGAGCAATTTGCGAGTACCTACTGGTACTCGCAAATTGCTCATGCAATCTCCAATTCATTCCTATGAGCCTGTAGCCCCATAGGAATGAATGGGACAGCATTCCTTAATTGCGACTCGCAATTTGCGAGTCGCAATTAAGGAATGTTTAGGAATCGCTATTTTTATAGCGATTCCTACATGCATAGGCTTTTGCGATTCCTTAATTGCGATTCCTTAATAATCGCAATTAAGGAATCGCAAAAGCCTACCTTGATGCATGTGCCAGTTGGAATTTCCAATGTACCACAAGGTGGCACTCATTACATACATGTGGTAAACACCCCATCTTGGAGTAATATCATTTACCACATGTGGCAAACACCTCACCTTATTCCGAACAAATTGTAAAGAGGGCCTCTGTTTTTAGGGTTGAGCCTGAGTGAGTCATGCGCTAGCGCATGCGCTCTCACTTGCGAGACACTACTGTTTACAAAAAGGACTTGGAGCCCGCCCATTGCTTGAGTGCACTCTTCTTTGCAGCTTTGTAATTAATTGGCCACTGCAGACCAAGCGTCACTTCTGTTACCTTCTGTGGAGCAGGGACCAAACACAGATTGATTCAACTTAATCAGTGCCCGTCCACTACTCCAGACATGATTGCATTACTATTTTTATTATTTCTTCTTCGGACAGTACTTTTTTTCTTGTATCTTATTGCTTAAAGCTGTTTGTGTGGTGGACATTGTTATGGCTTCGCCTAAATTTATGAAATGATTGTGTGCCAACACTCTACAGGTCAGTAACTTGCACATCACGGCATCGCAAGGATGAAATGCACCGTCTGTCTGCCACTGATGTTCCTCAGGTGTGCAGAATGACACCAGCAAAAGCCGAGGTCTGGGCTTCCTTGCTTGGTGTGATCCTGGGCATTCCACTCTAATCCACTCCACTTTAATCCATTCTAATTCAATCTAATCCACTCCGATTCATTCCAATCCACTCTAATCTACTCCACTCTAATCCACCCCACTCCAATCCACTCAACTCTAATCCAATCCACTCCACTCTAATCCACTCCAATATTCTCCACTCCACTCCAATCCACTCTAATTCACTGCACTCTAATCCATTCCACTCTAATCTACTCCACTCTAATCCACTCAAATCCCCTTCACTCTGATGCACTCTCATCCAATCAAAAATCCAATCCACTACACTCCACTCTAATCCACTCTACTCTAATTGACCCTACTCTACTCCACACAAATCCACTCCACTCTAACACACTCCATTCCACTCGAATCCACTCCACTTCAATACATTCTAACCCACTCCATTCTAATCCACTCCACTGCACGCCACTCTATCAAACTCTAATTCACTCCACTCCAATCAAGGCCACTCTAATACCCTCCACTCTAATCCATTCCATGCCTCTCCACGCCACTCTACGCCACTCCACTCTATGCCACTCCACTATACGACTCTCAGCTCTACAATATTCCACTCTACGACACTACTCAACACTTACTTTAAGCCATGCTGAGCAGCAGCCATCTGGTGTACAACATGGATAAAACACATTGCCAAAGCTAATAGCTCTTGCATAGGTGAGACCTATTGGCTTTGCCATTGCTTGTTATGGTATGCCACCAGATGCAAGTTCATATCATAGCGGAAGAAGAGCATTCTGCTGATGTGGAAGAATAGGCAAAATCAACGTAAAAAATCGGCACTAGGCACTTGGGGCACTGCAACACTATACAAAAATACTACATCCAATGGACAAAACATGGAACTGGACCATGGTGTTCCTCTCAATCCCTCACCCAGCTAAATCTGGAGAGTCCTCAGCTGAATACGGTTACACTCCAGAAGAATGTCTTTCATGTAAGTATCCGTATTAAAAGTATTTATAAAGACATATTCCCATACCGCACAGTAGCGCGCTGCACAGAGCAAAAGGACGTAGGGTCAACACCCAGGAATAATGTGGCATGAAGGTATGTTTACAAAACTAACGGAAGAGAATAAGTGAGTATAATTATAAAGGTGATCAGAAGCACAGCGTCAGAGTTGGTCTTGAATGTCTCCTCGATGGATGGAAAGCCAGTGAATGACCTTCATGTCATGTTCATGTTGTGGTCTATCAGTGCTGGACTCGTTGAGGCTTAAAGAGCTCTTCTGTGGAGTACTAAAGTGGCTGCCATGGCAGGTGCCTAGTATTAAACTTACCACTGCTCGCACCAGGCTGCTTTTTGAGAGAGTTAAAGTTAGAGATTGGTTACTCTTAGATGACATTGCTAATATGTTGATTTTCATATACACTCCATAGAATAATCTTTTAAGTGAACGTTGCTATTAGCAACTCTGACAGTAGTCAGTTTACTGACCTCAGACGTCTGGATGGCAAAATTAGCCTCGCTGGGTCTCGAATTTGTGACGTGCAGATAATCAGAGGTCTTAGCACCAACTTACTGAGCCATCCAGCTGGCCTCGATGGAAGAACACAATCTGCTATATTTACTTTGGGAGTGAAGGAGAACTTACTGTTGCAACCTTGGAAGTCAAAAGGATAGTCAAGAACTCACCGTACCATATCTGCTCAAAACTCTGTTTTGATTGCCTTAGAAGACCCTTTTCTAATTTCCAAAGAAGTGACCGATGTGATACCACATTTGAACATCTTACTATCTCATCACTGCTTTCTCAACATCGGAACCACTCTATCAATGATTGATGTGACACCATAATGCAACGCCTCGTTATCTCTCCGCAACTTCCTCCATACCAGTACGAACCCATCAGTGATTAATGGGATACCGTTATGGAGCATCTCATTATCTTCCCCAACACTGGCAGTGCCTAATTTGAGCTGGTGTTTCCCGGTGCTCAGCACCGGCACTTAATTGTCAACACCGGCGCTTGTGACAGTCTGCCACACGGTGGCGCTGTCTTGACAATTTAGAAACAACCACAACATCAGGTAATTAGTAATTTAATATAAATTAAAAATGACTATTACCTGCCGCTCAAGCCATTCTTATAGCTTTGGGGGCCTGATATAGTCCGAGTTGTCACACTTGTAGGAGTGTAATGGTTAGTAGTTGTGTTGGTGTGGTGCAAGCTACAGCGACCTCCTGACGAGAGCCCTGGCACTTATTTATTTACAAATTAAGCACTGAACAATGGTACCAACCCTACTTACTACCTTGGTAATGCTGTGCTCCCAGACACTCCCTCAAAGCTTCGCCGAAGATGGTAACCTTTCCACTGCTCAAAAAGGATAGTTTCTGTTGTGCTTAAATAAGCCACTGTTTCATCACTACTGAAAACAACAAACTGTGATCATGCGAAACACTAACCTGCCTCAAAGTACTGCCGACTCACTACAGTCGTGGAGAGGGACTTTACAAGGCTGCAGCAAGAGCCGCTAGACCGCTTGGGGTCAGCAGCGTGAGGACCACTGAAGCAATGTCATAAAGGTTTTCCTGGGTCAGCCGTTTTGGCTATGCGACCAGCCTCCCTGGCCTTGGGGAATGAGGCATAGAGCCTGAAACTCTGACGTAAGCCTCAGAGTGCTTACCGTCTTCACAATGAACTGATGCTATTTACAGCTGGTAATTGTCTTTGAGCATATTTTTACCATTATCCGGCCCCCATGGTCTCAATGTAGCTGTCAGTTTTTGGAATGTTTCTTAAGAAGTGTCTGAATGCAAATCAGTCTGTTCCAGTCACTCAGAAGCTGTCCAGTTAGAACGATACATAATAAATGAAGAGCAGAAAGGGGTACAAATGAGAATGGAATCCCCAAAATATTGACTTTTGCTGTTACTGCTGTTTTCAGTGGCTGCTCCTCCGTAATGGCGGAGGAGCGTCGCCCCACTGCCCAGAGCCAGCAGATGATATTTAAAATAATAATAACCCAATGTTATTATCATTTTATTATCATTTTATTTATCGCTGTCCGAGCCGGGCAATGAGCATAGGGCGGTGCTGGGCCGGGCATGGCAGGGAGGAGGGGTAGTGTGCACTTATAAGTGAGTAATCCAATTTGGCCAGCCGTCTTAGGTCTCTCCAACCCAGATGTGTTGCACAGCCGGGTTGGAGAAAAGCCACAGGCTCCCAGGCACTGTCTGAGCAGCAAACAAGGTGGCTCAGACCAATCCTAAAGCCTGCTCTCACAGCATGAGAGCAGCATCTGGATTGGGTGGGGAGCTTGTGTTTTGAGGCCCATTCACTTTCAGGTCGGACGAGAGGAGCACGAGGAGGCTGGCAGCGGGAGCGGAGCGGCAGGTAAGTCTTTTATTTTAATTTTATTCCCCAACCCCCCCCAACCTCCTCCTCCCCTGGCCGCCCTACCACTTTAGATAGGTGGCAGCCGCCACTGGCTGTTTCCATCACTGTACATGCTTCTCAAGCATGAAAATCCTCTCTATCTCCAGGGAGGACTTATTACATCGGAGGGAGTATTTTAGAGGAAATTCAAATTTAATATATAGCTTCTACCCAGAATCAACCCAGATTCTGAAGAGAAACTTTGCTTCTCATGCAGCAAACTACTAAAATCCAGTAAGTTTAAACAAAATATATATATATATGCTTTCAGAATATCTGTGATGAATATGTAATATGAAAAAAGAAAGGCTCTGTAAATTTGATGAACATCTACAAAACTAGACTTGTATTTATTATTTGGTGGTCAGTGGCACAAAGCAAAGTGTGGGGCCCCTAAGTCACCCACTTTTCATTGATATTCATAGACAGTAGACTGAACAGGTGCCCCCAAAAAGAACAGGGGTCCCCATGCGCCGCAAAGGCCTGCATTACTTCACTGTTCATGGCATGACAAACGCATCTTAACGGATCAGTGGTAGCTTCTGCTGGAAAGGTATAGAAGAGTGTATGGCAAGCGACACATGGCTGGTAAAATCGTTCTACATTAAGATGTCTGTCACTAGCTACAACTTACCACTGTGGTGCTTCAGTGTTTAAGGAGACGTGTAGCTGCATAGAGGCAAGGTGTGGACATGTTTGTCAGCGCAAGCGGTGGATCGCAGTGCTTGTCGAGTGGTCACTGTCTCACACCGAGGATGTCAAGGGGGTCACACCAGACCTATATGGCTGTATGCAAGTGAGCATAATTTGGTTGTGCATTTTGAACTGGTTGCACCATTTGTAAAGTGACTGTTGCATGCGGCATTCGCAAATATTTTAATAACTGTGGTGATTACTTTTCTCCTCATAAAATACAACATCCGGCCGGTGTAGCGGCCGTTTAAACCGTTATTCGGTTGTTAGTCAGTGTGCGTGCCTCTTACCTCATCATTGATGCTGCGCGTATTTCCTCGGGGATCCTCTATGACGACACGAGCTCCCACTGTGATAGAACTCACTGAGTGATTACATTCTGTGCTTGGTTTTCCGGTCCACTCAGTACAGCATTGGTTTCAGGACCATATACGCCCGTTTTACCACTTCTTGTACTGGCAGTCCACGAGGGGGATCCCAGGATTCTCTTTCCACGTTTGCTCTTTGCACTTTATTTTGCTCACAAACACTTGTGTGTATCACAAGATTACGGTGACACGCACACCTTAAACTTTAAATGTCAACAAACTTAATGTATTGTGTTTATTTAGGCCTATTGTTTGCTTGGCTTTTATCACACTACTTGCACATTTGTTGTGGTGTGACTCCCGGTTTTACACTATGAGATTGTCTGGTGAGATTCGTTCAAACATTTTGTTACATCCTGACATGCCATACTCATTCATGGTTCCATTGTGTATATCCCATTTGTTCATTACATTTTTACCCTCCCTTACATAGGGATGGGAATGGGTGCTAGCCCCACTTCCTTACTGCACATTTCTCTTTATGAGTGTTTCTCCTACCTTTACGAGTTCACACTCTCCACCCTTCTCTTAGGGTACCTGGTTATGGGTCCAAGTCCCATCTACTCTTGCTACTCACCCCTATGACTGGGGTAGGTTTTGGGTGTCAGTCCCATTAACTTTAGCTTACCTCCCTTATGTCTCGGGGTAGGTCATGGGTGTCAGTCCCATTTACTTTAGCTTCCCACCCTTATGTCTGGGGGTAGGTTATGGGTTCTGTCCCATTTACAGTAGCTAACCTCCCTTTTGTCAGGGGCAGGTCATGGGTGTCAGTCCCATCTACACGTACTTGTGGTACATTATTACCCTTACACAGGGTGTGTCTTATTGGGTTTCAGTCCCATCTCTGCTAGTGGTTATCCTCACATGAGGGTTGTCCCTATGGGTGTCATTCCCATCTTACACTTTTCTCGTTGCTAGTTTTATATTATTCATCCCCTGTTGGGGTACAGTTTATTTTGAGTCTATACTTAGACTTTTCTGTTCATTTACTCTCAACGTTATGCTACTATTGTATTACTTTACCTATATGAAAAGGGGGAGGATGAGTGATACTTTTTGTATTTTTCATCTTCTCTGTTTTCTCGCTTGTCCAGTTCTCCTCGTGATGTCTTTTCTTCTTTTCATCCTTGGTATCTGGACTATATTTGGTTGTTAGTCTTCCTTTGTCCACAGTCTTTCCCTCATTGTAGTGTGTTTCTCTTTCTTCCTTGTATAGGAAGGAGATCCTTCCTTCACCACTTCGTGTGTCTGGGTGCAAGTCAAGTGTTTAGTTGGTGTCGTGCTATCTCTTGCCTCCTTGCATGCCTGTCTGGCCAGTGGGTGTGTTTGGAGGTAGTCATTGGTGCTTTTACGTCAATGTGCTAATTTGTTGTTTCTTATGCCACCTATTTGGTGCACAGACAGAATATCGATGTTGGAATATCGATGTGCCAGAATATCGAGTTTTTAATATCGAGGTGGCACAAGATCGACATGGAAGAATATCGTTGACCAGAATATCGACATGAAGGTAAGAAATATCGTTTTTTTAATATCGAAGTTAGTAATATCGTTAGTAAAAATATCGTTGTTAATAATATCGACATTTATTTTAGTGTTTTGTATTTTACTATGTTTGTTTAAAGTATGTGATGTAATTATTTTGTATAAGTATAGCCTATTTTTTTAATGTATGTGTGAAATTTTTAGAAGCAATTAATTTTATGTTAATGAATTTTTGTGTATTTTAGTTCCGTAGCGGGTTGTGGGTTTATAGGGGACTAGGGTGGGAAGTAATTTAATTAGAATACATTTATTAATAATTTTTAGAAGTTATTAATTTAAAAAAATTACATTTTGCCTTTTAGTTCTGTAGCGGGTTGTGGGTTTAAAGGGGAATAGGGTGGGAAGTAATTTAATTATAATTAATTAATTAATATTTTTAATTAATTAATATTTATGTATTTAATAGGTTATATTGTTAATTGTGATAATTACATTGTTATTAATTAGTTATTAATTGGTTATTAATTATTAATAATTAATTGGTTAATATGTTAATTGTGTCATTTTTTTTAGGAGCGGGTTGTGGGTTTATAGGGGAATAGGGTGGGAAGTAAATTAATTATAATTATTTAATCAATATTTTTTTATTAATTAATATTTATGTATTTAATATTTTATATTAATTGGGATAATTAATTAGTTATTAATTAGTTATTAATTAGTTATTAATTATTAATACTTAATTGGTAAATATGTTAGTTGTGTTATTTTTTTAGGAGCGGGTTGTGGGTTTATAGGAAAGTAGGGTGGGAAGTAATTCAATTATAAAAATTAATTAATATTTATGTATTTAATATTTTCATTGTTAAATGTGGTTATTAATTTGTTATTAATTAGTTATAAATTGGTCATTAATAATTATTAATTAATTAATTATGTTAATTGTGTCTTTTTTTAAGAGCATGTTGTGGGATGATAGGGGAGTAAGGTGGGAAGTAATTACATTTTAATATTTTTTTAATATTTTTTATATATTATTTATTTAATTTTATTAAATAGTGTTAATTCTGTGAATTAATTTATTACTTATTGTTTTTAATTTGCTTGTTAATTGTTATTAGTTAATTAATTGTTAATTTATTATGTTAATTGTTTTATGTTTTACAACATTGGTGGGGTTATTTATAGGGGAATATGGTGGGAGGTATATTATTTTCAATTAGTCAATTATTTGTTAATTAATGTTCATCATTTTGCTGGAGTGGGAATAGTAAATTATTCCCCTCCGCTATCCAACACTTTCCCTACTGTTGCACTCGCTGGAGTGGGAATAGTAATTTTGTCCCCTCCGCTATCCAACACTTTCCCTACTGTTGCACTCGCTGGAGTGGGAAAAGTAATTTTATCCCCTCCGCTATCAAACACTTTCCCTACTGTTGCACTCCCTGGAGTGGGAATAGTAATTATTCCCTCCGCTATCCAACACTTTCCCTACTGTTGCACTTGCTGGAGTGGGAATAGTAAATTATTCCCCTCCGCTATCCAACACTTTCCTACTGTTGCACTTGCTGGAGTTGGAATAGTAATTTTAACCCCTCCGCTATCCAACACTTTCCCTACTGTTGCACTCGCTGGAGTGGGAATAGTAATTTTATTCCCTCCGCTATCCAACACTTTCCCTACTGTTGCACTTGCTGGAGTGGGAATTGTAATTTTTACCCCTCCGCTATCCAACACTTTTCCTACTGTTGCACTCGCGTTAGTGGGAATAGTAATTTTATCTCCTCCGCTATCCAACAATTTCCCTACTGTTGCACTATCTGGAGTGGGAATAGTAATTTTATCAACTCCGCTATCCAACACTATCCCTACTGTTGCACTCTCTGGAGAGGTAATAGAAAATGTTAACCCCTCCGCTATCCAACACTTTCTCTATTGTAGCACTCGCTGGAGTTGGAATAGTAATTTTTTTCTCTCCGCTATCCAATACTTTCCCTACTGTTGCACTATCTGGAGTGGGAATAGTCATTTTATCACCTCCGCTATCCAACACTTTCCCTACTGTTGCACTCGTTGGAGTGGGAATAGTAATTTTATCCCCTACGCTATCCAACACTTTCCCTACTGTTGCACTCTCTGGAGTGGGAATAGTAAATTATTCCCCTACGCTATCCAACACTTTCCCTACTGTTGCACTTGCTGCAGTGGAAATAGTAATTTTATCCCCTACGCTATCCAACATTTTCCCTACTGTTTCAGTTAATGTAGTGTAAAATGTTGTTTTAAAATTAAAAAATTATTTTAATATTTTAATTATTATATATATATATTTTATTTTTATGTTTATGTTACAGGTGTATGTATATATGTATGTATTTATAATTTGTATTATGTTTCTAACATTTTATAATGTATTATAATAATTATTGATTAATATTAAGTAAATATATATACAATAATTTTATATATGTATGTTTAATTTATTTTTACATTACATTTATTATTTATAATTTTTAACATTTTTTAATAATTCTATCTATGTTTTTATTAATTATATGTATTATTTAATTTATTTAAAATTATTTATTAGAGATTTTTTTTTTAAACGATATTTTGAACAACGATATTTTTAATAACGATATTTTTGTTTCGATATTTTTGTACTTACCATTGTAAAGATAGGATGTCGATATTCTTGACATCGATATTTTGAACACGATATTTGTGTAGGTCGATATTCCTGTCGTCGATATTCTGTCAGTGATCCCACCTATTTGTATTCTATTCTGTTGATATTTATAGAAGGGGAGGATGGGTTATATCTATCTGTTTATATTTATCTTTTGCTTCCTCTTCATATACTCCCACCTATCTTTCTGCTCTCTCCTCTTTGTTCTCTTCATTGCATCTTTTCAGCTGCACTTGTGTTCCTCTCTTTTATTCCCTTTCTTTGTTCACATTGTTTTATCTTCTTTCTGGTAACAACATTTATGCTTCTGTTATATAAGAAAGGGGGATATGTAGTATCCTGTTCATGTTATAATCCTGCTATCATCTCCCTCCCTGCTCAGCCAGTGTGAATGTGCTGTGTGCTGCATGGAATGTTGGAGTGATGATGCGTATTGGAATGTTGGGTGCCTGTGAGGTGAAGTGTGACAGTTGGAGAATGGGCTGAGCAGCAGGCAGGCTGCTCCTGGCGGGGCTGCTACACTAGAACTCTTCTACCTGTAACTTACTTCAATAAATCTACTAAAACGACATCTTGCCTGTTGGACTTCATCACTACAGAGAGGTTCTAAAAAGGAAGTCACTAAGAAATCCCTATGCAAACACGTTTGCACAGGAATCGGAATTACGAGTTATGTGATAATTATCACACCCTCACAGTTTTTACCTTATACATTCCAAAAGTTTAAACCTGCTGAAATTTATCAAGGTAAAAGGCCTGTAAAAAAATGGCAAAACGTGAAATTTGGTGTCTTAAATATCGATTCTGCGTGTTATCCCTCATTTGAAAGTTAAACCTCTCCGGGGTAACGGTAGTTACTACCCGCCTAACTTATAAAAATAGCCAAAATATCCATCCTGTGTCAAGGAATTATAAAACCGTGACCTGCATGAAAATGAAAATGTGCAAATGTCAGTGCAAAACTGTGCCAACACAGGGCAATTTGTGTAATCCATATGGCATGAAATGCATCGATAGATGTGCAGCCCTAAACTAACACCTGCATATATTGCACTGGCCCTGGTGCAGTTACTAATTACATTGCCTGACAATTGCAAAGACAACATTTGCACAAAATGACCAAAGCAGAAATTACACTTTGCAAATGTCAGTGTAAATTTGCAAAGGGTATCATTGCAATCTAAGTAGTACCCCCCTTACGAGGTAAATACAATAAAACACTGAAACGTAGGGCCAGATTACAAGTTTAGTGGCATAGGGTGGGGTATTTACGTGGTAAATGCCATTACCCTAGAGTGAGATATTTACCATGTGTGGTAAATACCGCCTATTTTGAGTTTTTAACATAAAAATGAAGCAGAAATTATTTTTAACATAGCAAATTCTGCATGTTTTGCCTTTTTTTCCGGTCCTATGTCCCCAAATCTATCAGAGGAAACCTTTGAGGGTGTGATAATTATCTCACAAATTGTAATATGATCTCAATGCAAACCATTTTTTGCACAATGATCAGAATTTTGTTGTGATATTGTAACGAGGACCCTAGAATTTGTGGGAAGAAATGGTTCTCGTGGCAGAGGACCCAGCTAATCGTCATTCTGTAGCTCCTACAAGAGTAAGTGAACATGTACCAGCGCTCAATTTACATTGGACATGAATTCTGAGCTGCAGGATGTTATCCTTCCACGATACACTGAAATCAGAACAAACTCCACGATATGCGATACTTTTTCATGGAAGCTTACATAATGCATTGAGTAGTTTTCTAAATAAAACAGCACAGACAATAACTAGAAACGTTTAGGGAGAAAACTTAGAGTGGAAAAGGCCCCATAACCAAATAGAAAGGGAGGAGTGGAGAAGAAGTTGACAGGCATAAGGCAATAGTTTTTTTTTGGTAGACATACGTTCTAGTGTCACCTCACTGATGTCCGAAAAATCTGGTTGGCCTTGGAATGCAAGTGGTTCCATAATGTCTGGTGGAGGGTATGGAGGGGGCGGAGGGAGCACTAACCGGGGAGGAGCACGCGGGGTGTTGCCTCTGGGAGGCTTTTGTGGCACCTGTCGTCCATTACCTAAATGGAAAGGAATTATCAGGTTACTTCATTTCATGGATGTATTTCATGTTCATGAGCTATTTATGATAAAAACAGAAACTTTGCATTGACTGTAAGACATACTGCTTCAAGCAAGAATTGGTTTACACCTTGATCATTCTGATGCTGTAACGCGACTCATAATAGCAATGTAGTGCTGTTTTGGCTGGATGTCTCATCATTGCTACTAAGTACATTTACTGAGCCCTTCAATACAAGATTGTGCACCTACCTGAGGAAGATGTAATGATGGGTCTTCAGAAGGAATAGTCATATATTCCACCCAGCTGGATATTCTTCACGTGACATTAGGGGAGGCTATATTAAGAACATATAGTTTCATTTCAGGGAATACGGGTCCACTGTCACTCTTTTCTCTTTAAGCTCATAGGTGATGTTGGTAAACCAAAATTTCCAATTCCAGGACATAAGACCAGGCACAGGCTGAGACCCAATACTAGATACCAAGGAGATGTACGGGTCAATGCAGGCCACGAATGTCAAAGCCAGCAAACGGATGCCACACACACCACCTATGTAGGCCTGGAGCGTGGGCAACTAAGGTCAGAGAAGGGACTAGCACAAGCACGGACAGACAGCCCCATTGAAAAGCTCCCCAGAGCATTACCAAAAACGTTCAATGGGCACCAAATGAGAGACCAGTGTACATGGCACAATAGCTGGACATCTTAAAGGAGAAAAAAGCTAGCCCCTGAACATACTACAGGGATCGACCCACAGTGAAAACCATCATGACTGAACTAACCATACATCGTAAGACTGCCTTGTAGGAAGTCCTGGTCACAGTCAAGCAGTAACCTACATAAGCTCTGGGTAACTCTCTAAGGATGGCTTAGGCTTGCAAAGCCTTCATAAGGGGTACAGTGAGGAAGACCCAGTCCAAAGCCTTGAAGCCAGGGCTAGTGTGCATGCCCCAGATGAGAAAAGGCACAGGGCCCAGTGTAACCTGTGAAAGCATGTTGGGGTGGGCCCCTGGTCCAATAATCCAAAAAGAACTAAGGAGGAACATGGAAGAGGGAAGAAATGGGAGACTCCCAATGGTAAGTCGTGGGTTGCACTGCAATTGCTGTTCACAAGTGTTATGTGAGCTGAGAAACAGTGTAGGGTACCCCTTCGAGCAAAGTAAGCCCAGAGGGGTGTACCAAGCTTTAGATGAGCAAATGTGTGGGTCCAACAAAAAAGACCCACTGGGAAGGCTCCATAGTACATGACACGGACCCAGGAAGCCAAGGAGAACCCCACATAGCATCTTACAGGAAGAGTTCAGGTTATGTGAACCTTTAAGTGAACAAGATGGAACCTAGCATAAGTCCCAACAGATGGTTTGAACTCATCAAGGAATAATGAACTGAGGAACAAACCCAGTATAACTCAGTGAGGCCCCAAAGCTCTCAGATGAAGCCTGGCATTCAGTCTCCAAAGTACCCCAGGCAGAGCCCAGTAGAAGGCCCTGAGGCAGACACAGGACGAAAGCCAGACCCTAGGGCCAAGGGTGTCTCAGACAGAAACAGGCGAAAGCTCTAATGAGTATCCATTAAGCCAAGCTTCAGAGCCTAACGACCACCTCAGATCAACCACCTTTAGGCTCAAAAGGCACAGCTCAACTAAAGATCTAGTGCTGCATCCAGAACACTCCCCAACTTCAGGATTGATGGCTACTCACCCTGAGGACGCAGCTTACACAGGTTAAGCCAAATGCAGTTTTGCTCAAGGCAACAACTGTACGCGGTCATTTAGACCGAAAGGTAAACCAGAACATTTTGGAATGTGTCTTACTTAAAAAAAACAGACTCAAGACAAGTGTTAGGAGGCAACTCTAGGAACACTGCCTCGTTACTCTGTTCTTCCTGCCCTTTACAGTCTGTGCTCCTCAGCTCGCAGGCACCTGCCAACTTAGAAAGTGAAAAAACACAATTTTACCCTGGATCTTCGAAGCTGGCATGTTGTCACTCTGCTAGTTCCAAGAATAACTAAAAACACGCAGAAATTAGGAACACTCTCTATATACACAAGCTCAGGAGCCAGAGAAAAACAAAGCAAAATGGAAAGACTACCGTAAAGAACTGTAGTTAATGAAAACTGTGGCCTCACTCAAAAGTTGCTTGAAAACAGGACATTTTGGCTTGACTGGTAGATGCACAGCACTGTGAACTGTGGGGTAGCTTAAGGGAGTGCTGGGGTTGGTGCCGTGATGTGCATTACACATACATTATAAAGCAAATAATATAAGACATTCTTCTTTTACTAATGCCTCCCAGTATCAGCGGAAGATGACACAACTGATGGGACTCTAAGGTTGGAGACTGAAGCAGATAATCACCAGGGTCTCAAGTGAACAGGTGAACATGAGTGATATGGCTTCCTCTCAGCCAACACACACATACATTCACTTCACACACCTCAGAAGCTACTGGTGTAACCAGAGTCGTTGTCTTTTTTATCTTTGGGTAACCCAACACTGCAAAATATTGCATTTTGTCCCCGGTGGAGACAAAATATAACTGGTGCAAAACGCACATATCTTGATAGCATATAAAAAGGTTGACATGGACTATTTTACAAGCATTCTTGCGAAGTAGGCAGACCAGTCCAACTTAGAAGAGATGTAAAAGAATCATGTATTTCCTAATCACTACAAAATTGGTTAATTGCTTCTATTTTTTTCTATCGATGCTATGGCTCTTTTCTCCACTGTTAGGATCACCATGAAGCTAGATCAGTCAATAGCCAGACAAAATCATCTCTTTTTACTAATATGCTAAACAATTGTGAAACTGTATCCACGTTTGAATTGAGAGGAAAATTTGATTTTTCTTTCAAAATTTGCTTTCTACAGGCAGGGTTTTTCTTTAATTAGGTGAGGCAAAAATAGTCTTGTTTGTTCAAATATTAAAGCATGTATCTTTAGCTTTTCACTGACAAATCCAGACTTCTTTACATTATAAAACGAGTCAGGAATAACTGTATAACGTTCCCAATACCTTTGCCTAAGTTTTAAATAACAGTGATTAGTTGGTAAAACGTTATAACACGTATCTAAAGCATTTAAACTTTTCGAATGCAGCATTTCCAGCTATTAAATTTATTTAGATGTATTTAAAAATATCTCATTAGTAGTTAAGTGTTAAAATAATAAATTTAAAACAAACAGAATATTGTAAATGTAATGTAGCAATTTTATCCAAACAAGTCCATCTTTTTTTAAACTTCTTGATACCCTTCATGGTTTTTAGGCAGTATTTTCACAGAAAAATAGAAATTTTGCGCACTTTTGCAAGACTTCCCTCACCTTTTTCCACTTAAGGAATCCCACCTAGTTAAAATGCTTTTTCAAAGAAAATTCAGCAGGCCACAAATTTGGGTTTTTTGGCCCTCAATATTCATTAAAGTATGAATACTTAACTAGAGGGCCATGATTTTCATTACACCCATTTGCAGCGGGTTCTGGGGGAATGGATCTGCTCTCAGGGCATGGTCAAAAGCCACTCCTGTGCCGAGATCTCGCTGACCTAAACCGAAAGCAGTATGCATGTGTTTCTGGCTTTTGTACACACTTAATAAACTTAAACAATTCACGGAAAAATATGCTAAATGGAAATTTTGATTCTTTACTCAGAAGTGAAAATAATGTTTGCTGTTAAAAAACACATAGACCTTCATTGACATAAAAAAACTTGAGTTAAAGGGAGACTATGGCAACTAGGTAAATGAGTTGTGTCTTCTAATGAAAATCCTGGGACTCTACTTAAGAGTTCAAGCGTAAATGAATACTGACAGTGTATTGTAGTCTATCGTCTGCAAGGGACTGCACCCAGAAATTAGTGGGGTGGTTGCAGTGGCGGCCAGCATGGCTCGAGGGTGGCGGGATGTCGCGCAGGAGGGTAGTGGCGCGGGGGGAGTTGCGCAGGGGGGCTGAGTGCGCAATATAAAAAAAAAACGTACCTTGCTGCCGGTCCCGCATCTCTGCTCCTGCAATGCAGCGTTGTGATTGGTCTTAGCGTCATGACATGGCGCTCAGCCAGGGCCTGGAGGGGTGGGCATATTCTCCATGCAGGCTGCATTACAGGTAACAGGGAAAGTGCGCATGACTGGTTTGGGTGGCCCGAGAGGGCCGACCAAACAGTCATTGCGCACTTAGGAGTGAGCAAACCACCCACCCGCAAAGCAGCATGAAGAATAAAATGATAATAACACAAAGTTATTATCATTTTATGTTTCGTGCTTTGCACTGCTCAAAAGCAGTGGGGCGACGCTCCCCCGCCATGGCGGAGAAGCCGCCACTGGAATGTTGAAGGCCATGTCCTGCACCCAGAAATTAGTGGGCATGGATGAAGGCCATGTCCAATGACTGCTGGAAGCAGTAGTGCTAAGTGGAGACCCTGCACACTGGACATAGTTGAAGGAGAAAGCCTGTTAGTCACTACCAAAGCAGTCGCGGGTACCATAAACCTTTCATACATAACTCAGGACATGTGTGAGGCCTCTTTCTGCTCCCAGCGCATGCTGGTTCTGGGCAAACTGATTCCAGTGGAATGCAGGGTGTAAGGGAATTGAGTACTTTCAATTATGTCATCGATTATGTCAATGGTGATGTGCATTGGATATCACCCCTGATAACATTGATGATGTAATTTGTGATGTCATCAAATGTACTGTACAAAGTCTTGTGCACATTTGTTGAACAGAGCCAAAGTTAAGATGTTTTTCAATGTCTGTAGACAAAACTGTGTTTACTTTTGTTATACTGAGGTCAGGAGGTCGTCACCATTATGATGTTAAACAAAAGTGACAAAATAATTTGCAAGCAAGTGATTACATGTGGAAAAGTATTTCTTTAATTAAATTTGGTTTACACATTTGACACCAGCACTGACAAAGTTAATGTTAGTTGCAATTCATAATTACATATTTTCTATTTGGCAGTAGTCACATTATGACTTAATACGTTAATCAGATTTGTAAAATGGAACATTTTGTTTGCTCAAAGAAAGTTACAAGAAATTGAAAGCCATAGTAAGTTAAGATTCCAAACTTCTGACGCAAAAAGC
Organism: Calotriton arnoldi; assembly: GCA_963921515.1. Classification (NCBI taxonomy): domain Eukaryota; kingdom Metazoa; phylum Chordata; class Amphibia; order Caudata; family Salamandridae; genus Calotriton; species Calotriton arnoldi. Next base: position 2,493,230 of record CAWUFW010001370.1, read on the forward strand.
CAGGAAATAACTTCTTAAAACGATTCAGCTCCCTCCTAAATAAGGCAGATTTTGGAATGCAAGAATATCTCTTGGTTGGCCTTTCCTGTTTACAGGAGAGTTTACCTCTATGTTTTTTAATCAGTTGTGCTCTGGCCCTTGTCCTGTTATAGTTGGCTTGAGGTGCCTGGACATTTACTTGAATATGTTTATATTACGTGATTTCATTTATCGTTTTTAGACAGAGACAAGCCTGGACTATTTTTAAGGCATGAAATGTTTTGAATATAACTTGAAAAGTCTTACATTTCCGATTTCAATGGAAGCCAACTGCACCCACCCTACAATCCAACACAAGGGAGTCTAAATCTATCCCAACTCCCCCTTCTTCATCAAAATCAGCGTATGCTTTTGAAATGTAGGGCTGCCATTTTCTAGCTGATACCAGTGTATCCCAGTGGGAAAATCACCATAGAAAATGTTTTACTTTAGGTGTGTGGAGTTTTGATATCTCAACTTTCCTGTGTGCCTTCATTTTTTATCTGGTGGAGCTGAAGAGTGCAACTGGAGAAGTAAAATAGGATGATGGTGGTACACACGAGACTTCAAAATATGCAGGGTTCAAGTCACAAAGGTTTTTATATGTAATACGCTTGGCCATACGCCCCGCCTATTTCCCGAATATCCTTACCCCCTCAGCGAACATCCACACTACTGTCTTGTCCACTGTATAACTTCACGTTACTGCTGAGTGCCTGTGAGGTAGGACAACAAATTGAGATGTGCTAGCCCTTGCTAGAGACCATCTGCGCTTCACCTGGCACTCCCTCCATCCTTACTAATGGAAAGTATAGAACAATGGTCCGTTGTGCAGGTTTACCCCAAACCTTTTGCCTTCCTCCTCCTCATTTTCTGACCTTCTTTTTGTTGGCTCTAGGACTCTGAGCACTTTACCACTGCTAATCCGTGCTAAAGTGCATGTGCTTCTCCCCTAAAACATATATACCTGATTGGCATGTTTAGTTTACTTATAAGTCCCTTGTAAAGTGGTATACCATATACACAGGGCCTGTAATCTCAATGCTACTAGTGAGCCTGCAGCACTTGTGCCACCCACACAAGTAGCCTTTCAAACTTGTCTCAGGCCTGCCATTGCATGGCCTGTGTGTGCAGTTTACTGCCACTTCGACCTGGCATTTAAAACCACTAGCCAAGCCTCAAACTCCACTTTTATGTGCACATTAGTCACCCCTAAGGTAGGCCTTATGTGACCCTAAGGGCAGGGTGCTATGTATCTAAAAGGCAAGACATGTTCTTTTGTGCTTTACATGTCCTGGCAGAGAAAAACAGCTAAATTCGGATTTATAACTACTATTTTAGAAATGCCACTTTTAGAAAGTGGGCATTTCTCTGCTCTTAACTTTGCTCTGTGTGCCTGCAATCCACGTCTGGCCTTGGTTACAACTACACTTTGTGCATATTCTCTAGACAGCCACAACACAGGAGGGGTTGGGTGACAGGAGATACATCTGCATTCATCTACATAGTGATAGCCTTCCTGTGCAGGGAGAAGGGGTGGTTGTTCACCCTTACATCTGAATAGGTTGTGGCCTGCCCTCACACAAAGGACTGATTTACCCCCTACTTGCAGTCTGGAGCCAGGGCTGGGCTGCAAGGGACCCTTGTGCACTTCAGAACGCTCTTTTGAAGTCACCCCCCACATCAAAAGCACTTTTGAGTACAAGTCTCAAGGCTCTGGCCTTACCAAAGGAGTACACTACTGGACCTGGAAGAAACTACGCTGGCATAAAGGCTGCTGTGCTGATGGATTGCCATCTTGCAGTGCTGACTGTTTAAAAAAAACTGCTGTTCTGCCTGTTTGAGCTGCCCTTGCCGCCTGCTGACCTCTGCCCTGCTGCAAGAACTACTATATCCCCAGAGTGAATTCAAGGGCTTGTTGGCTTGCCCCCTGTTCTTCCCTGAGGTCTCAGGAACATAAAAGACCTCGTAAGCGGCTCCAATCTAACTCATCCCACCATTCACCATGTGCTTGCCCTGCGCTCTGTGAGAGCATTCCTGGCAGCCGGTTGGGACCGAAGAGCAGCATGTGATGAACCTACCCACCCCGCCTTGTGAGACCTGGGTCGTTTCATTCCTCTCTGGATCTTCCTGGCCAGAGCATCACTCCAACACAAGAAGCCCCACCCTCCATCCGACTGCTGTGAGCTTTCCTGATGGGCTGAGTGAGCCTACACCGAGCTTTACGGGCACTGCTGCCGAAGGCGCCCCACCTGGTTGTCATGACTACTCCGACGCCTGCAGCTAAAAGGTATTTCTTTGTCCCGGCCCGCAGTGGTGTGTTTAATTACTTGGACCTGAGTGGTCACAACGTGATTGCACGGCGCTCCTTGCTGTTGGGAGGCACACACTTGCTCATCTCTCTGCACCACTAACTGGACCAGAGAAGTCCCAGAGTCTTACATTGTTCTCATCTTAATTCGAACTGTAGGACCGAGTCAGAGCGGTCCCAGCATCCCCATACCATGCCCTTTGTGGTCGGGGCTACGTACTCTCAACACGATCCCCAGTAAAGTTGTATCGGTCCTACAAGAAGTGCATCGGCTTCTAGGACTGCAACCTAACGTATTCTTTCGATTACCGTAAAGTCTCTAAAACGAGCCCAGCTGAATTTGAAGCACTGCTTCCACATTTGCCTCTTTAAAAGTGACATTGCTTGATTTACCGATTGGATCCTTGGGTCTTTGGTCTAATACTGCTTGATGACCTGATTTATTTAAAATTGCATATCTCTTGATTCATTGATTGGATTTTTGTCATTTTGGTCATATCTTGTCTATATAAAGATTACATATTTTTATAATTCTGTGTGGAATCATTTTGTGGTGTATTCATTGGGTTACTGGGTGTGTTTTGCACAAATTGTTTACACATTGCCTCTCAGGGTAAGCCTGCCTGCTCTGTGCCAAGCTACCAGAGGGTGAGTACAGGTTATCCTGGTGTGTTTCTGACTTGCCCTGACTAGAGTGGTGGGTTCTGCTTGACTTAGGTGGATATCCTAGCCAACCACAAGCCCCATTTCTAAAAAGGAGGGTATGTAAGAGGAAGAGAAAGTGGAAAAACAGTGGCAAATGGAGAAAGCAGGGGTGAGATAAACAGGCAAAGAGTATCTGGTGATGAATAAAAGAACCATGAGATTGAATAAAGAGTATGCAGCTTGGTATTCAGCACCCTGAATATTCATAGCGCTGACTCTGGACCTCTGAGCAAACCTTTGGCACCTGAGACTTATTGTTTTACAAATTAAGCATTTACAAGTGGCATTGAAAAGCAAGCAAACTGATGATTTAAAGATCAACTAAAATGGTGCTGGATGACACAATTGTAATGATGAAAAGGTGGAAAGCAAAAGGGTAAAACTAGTGTCCTATCTGTACTGACCTAGGAGGCGTATATTTCTTAGAATGCTGCATCACTTGTAATGGCATGTGGATGACAAATGGCAATATGAAGGGGAAAATTACATTTAAAGATTATACTGCAGCAGTATGAGTGGAGGAGGAAAGAGAGGATAAGATGAGGGAGTGGAAGGAATATAGAGGTTAGAAAGAGCAGTGAGAGAGGGGACAGCAGAAAATAATTTTTGTTTTTGCTGAAGTGGTAGGACATGCAGGAGTAGGCTGATGATAGACAGAAAATAACAGACTTGAAAGTAATTTGTGCAGAATTTATACAAACAACCAGGTCCTTAGAGATGACTGCCATCATATGGAAAATGCATCCCTTCCCTAAAGGCACTCCAACGCCAGATAATGCCAACTTTTCCAGCCTCTGGCACCCTGTCTAATGCACCAATGTGTGGCAATAGAGACCATGATCACTTAAATTACATGGGGGGCGATTTACACCTCAATGAATGGTGTGCCAGTCCACCTTGGGGATGGAGGCCACAGCCTCCTCCACAGTGCTGGAGGATCATCTCCCTTAGTTAAAAATCCCCACCTTCCTGGAGGGTATCTATGTGCTGTGAAAAGAGTCAACATTGCTGTCACAGCTCCATACACAGCAATGCAGGTTTGCCATGCGGGTGCCATGTTTAAAGCATCCGCTCAGCTAACATTTTTGTTTAGAGAACACAAACTCCCAAAGGAAGAGCTTGTTCTGTCTAAATAAAAAAACAAATGTCCTGATAAGCAGAAGTGTTTCTTCTTATGCCTGGAGGCCATTCTTTATTTTTGTTGAATGTGTTCTGCCACGCACCGTATGGTAGATATGGTCAGACAAAAATCAGTGATGGTTGCCTCACACACCTAACAGGGCGGTATACATCTCACTGTGACCGGACGACCATAGGAGGATGGGCGGCCAGGTCAAAGGTTTAATCTAGCAGTGTCAGTGGAGGCTCCGCCGGTGTAAACCTAGTGCTTCCCCTTACTCTAAGTTGAATGATGCTTTGGCATGTGAAGAAGCAACATAACATTGAGACTTTCTAATGGAGATATAAAGGATTCCCAGCTGAGAGCTGACGCCAGATTAGTAAAATCTAGAGAGGAAAACATAAATGAGTAGACACCCTTCCTGTGTGCATGACGAAGGCCATAATTAATATTATGAGGCAAAATTTCAATACATCTTCAAATCAGTGCAGAGTTCTCCAAGAGGTAATTAGCAAGTGCAATAAACATTACACACTTGAAATGTTGGCAGGTCAAACTCAATGAGATTTACTGGAGGAAAAATGTCTGGTAATTCCAGAGACAAGAGGAATTCAGTTAGAAAGGCACCAAATTCTGCATCTTTAACCCATTTCCAAGTGAAAACTCGGAATATGATACATTTGTGGAATGAAGTAAATACCTTATGCCACAATATCAGCATTTATGGTGGTCCATATCAATCTCAACCCCACCAGGACCACTCATAATCAAGGAGTAAGAGAAGTGTTCGCTTCCAGGTTAACTTTCCCAAAGAATCTCAAATAAGCCATTGCTATTGAAAGTTTAGATCATGACTATTATCTCATCAATGAATATTGGAAATGTACCTCAATTGAAATGTCATCAAAACTACATACCGTCTACCCTATCCGCCCCAAACTAACTTTCCCAAAGAGTCTGCAACGTTGCTGGTTACAAATGTAGCTTCTTCTTCACACAGTCATGCACACACCATTCTCTCAAACTCAGTCTGTCTGAATTGTTCTCAGAAGAGACAACTAGAAGCACTGGTCTTCAGTCAAAGTTAATTGAGTTCTGTAAGCCATCCATGCAAGAAATTGTTAGGAAAGCCACAGTATTCATGCACAACTAGGAACTAAAGAAAACTGGTCACACACAAGTAGAAAAGATGTCCTTCTCACCAATGGCACTTCTCCTGTTTTCCTTTTCCTCTACTGTGTTGTTTGGCATCACCGGCACTGGCGGCGCAGGGGCACGCCTCTTTTTCTTCTGCAAGTCGTTCTGTGAGGCTTGCAAGATCTTAAAAATAATTAAAACAACACATTTGTTTACCAAAATGTTCAATACAGCAGAGTGAAAAAAAAATTGTATTTAGAAAAAGAATGCTTAGGGTAGGTTTGGTTTACTTGACATAACTAGGCCATACTAGGCCACATTATCGAAAGTCCATGTTTAAAAGTTGTGCACGAGAACTGATATCCATCGCTTTTCAGAAAATCATTGAACTTCAGCTGCAGCCATGTTCGATCACTGTACATGTAAAATAATATTTTTCTCTAGCTTCCTCGGCTGAAGGAGTGTGTTCTGAAACATTACAAGGTTATATGCCGAATCTTTGTTACTATGTCCATCATTACAGTCGGGCAGAAAAAGCCCACTGTATTAAGTTTTTTTTCATGTTTATTTCCTTTCTGTGACAAAATTGTGCAAGTTACTAGCCAAACAAAATCTAGTTCAAACAGGTGTAATTTAGGTTGGTTTGGAAGCTAATAGTTTGATTGGCTTACTGTGAAAGTAACATTTAAGTGTTGTCTTTTTACTTAATGTTATGCCATGAAACTGTGTGCTTTCGTTCCGAGATTGAGTAATTTTAGGGGCCAAAGAAATCTATAAAGGAAAGAATGCTTAGAGTACCAAGCAATCAGAAGTCAAGTCACACAGTCTACATGAGAGCATTATCCTTAGACATTATCTCTCCGACTAAGCATAGGGTGAGTATCCCAAAGCTTAACTCAAGAGGGGGTAAGTAGAGCAAAACAGAGTTATCCAAGCAACAATAAAGTTCAGTGTCCAGCCAAGAGTTATGTGTACATTACACTTTAAATAAAAAAGATATTTGCAGGACAAATAAGATGGGGTCAAATGGACATTGTACAGCACAATACACAACACAATACTATACACTATATGAATGCCACACAATATGATACAATGAGCCAGGGCTGTCAATTTGAGAAACACAATGTCAAGGGGCAGTACTTAGTGCAAGCATAGTAGTGATAAACACAATTCAATACTTTAACCAGGACAATTTGCTAACCCTCTATATGTTTGCAAAACGTTTTAAGGTTCTAATCTTAATTCAACTCAGAAAATGTGCAGACCAGTCTGTAAGCGGAAAGCCAAAGCAACAACAATGCAATGCAGTACAAGTACAGTATCTGGAGTTTGCAAACCTAGGTATTCGCGAGCACCCTCAGAGACACCTACAGCTGACAATTATGGATGATCAGAAAACACTTCCTGCCAAAACAGGATACTTTGCATTTGTTAAGTTACGTCAAGGTGTCCGCAAACATATATGCTTGTGAACATTAATTTAAGGCATAGACCAGCAAATACTACAGATGCAATTGTACCAAAGGAAGGGGCGTAGCTTGGTCAATAAGATTGGGGGGTGTCAGCTTCAGATTTCCCAACAATCACGCTGGCATATCTTGTTAAAATACATTATGAGAAGCAGGACACAAGGGGGACTTAAGAGGCAGTGGAAATAGAGAGGAGTGCGGATTGTTAGGGGTACTTAAAACACAATTGTTTTCAAACTAACCAAGTTTTAAGGCAGAGTGTGTGTGTATGTGTGTGTTTTTGACTGTGTGTGTATGTAAAAATCCTGGGTGAAATCCGACAGACACCCCACCATACCCGAGTGAAAGCACCTGCACCCAACTATTCCCTACAGAATACATTTTTTAGTGGGGTGTAACACCTCAAACACCTCCCCTGAAGCTACACCCCTGATCAAAGGTAACCGCAAGACTAGGAGACATTGTGCCTGAGTTTGTACACATTTGTGCGCCAACCTCAAGGAGCCGGTGAGCATGCGGGGGGGACCAGGAGTCAATGACCACTAGGGGCTCAGAGTGAACCACAACATGGCTGAACCACCATGCTCAGCAAGTTCAAGGTAGCAATGATGAAATTTATAACAAGATATAAAAGCTGGTGCAAAAGCAGGGGTGTGCACACTAGACTGAATCACCACCACCTAAAAAAAACATCGGCAGCATCATTCTCCCAGGCAGCTGTCTCCATTGCTGCTGAGGGTTGTGAGTGGCTCCTAAGGGCAGGCAGGGTCTTCAATTCTGGGTAAGGGCACAGTCAGCAAGCAGGGCTTCAGCACTGTCTTGGTTTAGTCCCAGCCAGAAGGGAGTGGGCAGCACTTGATCTCTACACTCTGAAGACACTTCAGCAAGAAGGAGCCTATGCAAATCCAAGTTCGGAAGCAGTTCAGCAGCAGGGCACCTCCAGTTTATACACCAAAAGGTGGGAAACTTACAGCAGACCTGTACCCAATCAGTGCAAATGCATATTCACGGTTCAAAGGTGTCAAACTTGGGGCCGTTTTCACTCCTCGGAGAGGATTTTGGGCATTGTCCTGTGCCTACGCATAGGGGCTCAATTTAACCCAACAGGGACTTCACTAGGGAGAAATTATGTGCATTTCCTGCCAGACTACCTGAAACAAAGGGAAAACCAATATGAAGAGGAGGGTGGTAGTGTCCTCTGTGAGCAGCACTCATCCCCCATCTTCCGAATTCCACCTCTACATTTTGTGAATCTTTATGGTAAGCCCTAAGGTAGGCATATTGGGAATGTTTCTTATCCCTTATCTGAAGTCAAATCATTCATTGAGGGTCATGCCAGCAATAGCAGCAAGTTAACGCTCACAGTCACTATACTTCGTTTAAAAACATGATACCCACAAGGAGGGGTCCCGTTTAGCCCCAGCCTCAGGATATTTTACAAAGGGAGTCTTACTGTTAACTGCCCTGGGTGTTCCTGGGAAGCCCAAACTCTATCAATCATCTTCCACCAGTCAGGACTTGGCCAAGTGCACTACTGTACTAGCACAAAGGATGGTGAGACAAATGGGATTCTCTGCTATCAGGGTTCACTCAAGGCTGAAGCTTAGACACCTAATCTGTAGTTTTAGGGGTACTTAGGGGTTACCCGCCCCTCACACTTTTGCTGAAACCAAAAAAACACAGAAAAACATCAGAGGACAAAGGAAAACAATGGTTGGGGTGACAGCTCTATGTGGTTGTTGCTTTCTTTCATCCCTGCACTCTTCATCTGTAAGTCTGTTTGAAGCTACATTGGCTACTGTCTATCTTTTTGTCTCTCTCTTTGTATTTATCTCTTCATTTCTGTCTCTGTGAATGTGTCCATTTCAACTGCATGTCTTCTTTCTGTCTGCTGACTGTCAGTCCATCTGCTTGACTTTTGAATTATCCGGCTGACTCTTTTTCTCTCTCTTTGACTTTTGGACTATCTCTTTCTTCGTTTGTGATTCTTCACTTGCCTGTCTGTCTGTCGTCCAACTTCATCTATCTGTCTGTTTGGCTAACTGCTTGCCTTGTCTTCCATGTGTCCTTCTTAGCATACAAATCTATCTTTTATCTGTCTGCCTAATTCTTCATCTGCCTGTCTGTCTGTCTGTCTGTCTGACTCTCAATCGTTTAACACTTTGTCCGTTTGTATGTCTGACGCTTCGTTTCTACGTGAGCCTGAATGTCTGCCTGTCTACCTCACTTTTATATATCTCTCTGTACGGCTCTTGGTTTGCACTTGGGTGATATATATTTGTCTTTTCGCCTGTATGTTGTTTTATGAGACAGACTGTCTAAGTCATGTCCGGCTTCGTCTACCTGCGTTGATTTGTCCTTTTCCTCACCTACCTGTCTGTCACACACTCTCTGTCAGACTCTTAGTCCATCTATCTGTCTGCCTTCTCATCTCTTTGCTTATACCTCTGACCGATAGTCCACCTGTAAAATTCTTTGTCCGTGTCTTGGCTGTGTAGATCTTTGCCTGTTTTCTTGTCTGTCTCGTTCTTACTTTTGTCAGACATTAAACATTTTCAGTTGCCTGGCTGCCCCTCTCTATGTCTTTTTGTCCCTCCGGTTAGTAGCCTGTCTTTCTGTTAGTTTGGCTAGCTGCTTGCCTCTCTACATGCCTGTTTTCCTCCTGTTAGTGCACATTTCTCTTTCACTTTTTGCCTGCTTCTCCTCCTCTTTGTCTATCGCGCTAGTTAAACAGTTTCATGAACACATGTACAGTGAATTGTGTCTGGTTCAGGGTCAGGGCAAGGACGTTGTTAAAAACCGTTCTCTGATGTCAACATTGCTAAATCCAGGAGGTTAAGATAAACTGTAAAACACAAAGGGCGCAGTGTTTCCTCTTTTGTGCTTGCATATTCCAAAACAAAAGAACTTGAAAAATCATTTGTTATGGCTGACTGCTTCCATTCTAAAGAAATCAAGCCCTAACAATATTATCTGAATTAATTTTACAGCCAGGTCCTGATATAACGGCCAACACCGAATGTAACGAAGTGCGTTTTGCTTCTCAACTCTTGCTTTCCATGCAGGCCACTAGAAAGAAAACTTCGGAGAAATCGAGTTTTTACTCAGCCGCCATTAGATCAAATTCCACACTACAAGTGAGTGAGCATGGGTGGCATTTAAAGCACGAGGAAAACACACACATTCTACGGGCCCTGATTCACAGCGAAAATCATAGAGTTACACCCATAGGTGTAGTCCTCCTATGCATGGGTGCAAAGAGTAAATCCAACCCACAAAAAGTTCAGGAATCCGCTCACTGAAAGACAACGAATGTCAAGTTAAGCATATACTATTAAAGGACTCTGAAAAAACTATACTTCAGACTTCAAAACCTACTGAAAGGTGCAAGCTCGGTTCTTCAATTGAAAGCGACACACTTATATAGTACAGTGTCAAGATCCACAGCAAGTCTTGATAATCAGTATTGTATTGTAATTGCATTTATATAGCGCTTACTACCCCTGACGAGGCGTCGAAGCGCTTTTTCAGCGAGTAGCACGCTACTCCAGAACCCAAGAAGGATTAGTGTTGAATTAGTATAGTGAAATATGAAAGTAATTTGAGTGGTGGATAAGTTAGTCAGTTATTTGGATTCAGAAGGATAGCGGAGGGATAAAAGAGGGAAATAGGTTTGCATTTATATAGCGCTTGTTACCCCTGATGGGGTGTTGAAGCGCTTTTTTTTTACGAGTAGCACGCTACTCCGGAACCCATAAAGGATTAGTGGTGAATTAGTATAGTGAAATATGAAAGTAATTTGAGTGGTGGATATTAATCAGTTATTTGGATTGAGAAGGATAGCGGAGGGATATAGGAGGGAAAAAGGTTTGCATTTATATAGCGCTTGTTACCCCTGTTGGGGTGTTGAAGTGCTTTTTTGGCGAGTAGCCCGCTACTCCGGAACCCATTAAAGGAGTAGTGTTGAATTAGTATAGTGAAATATGAAAGTAATTTGAGTGGTGGATGATATGTTAGTCGGTTATTTGGATTGAGAAGGGTAGCAGAGAGTAGCAGAGGGATAGAAGAGGGAAAGAGGTTTGCATATATATATAGCGCTTGTTACCCCTGACGGTGTGTTGAAGCGCTTTTTCGGCGAGTAGCACGCTACTCCGGAACCCATAAAGGATTAATGGTGAATTAGTATGGTGAAATATGAAAGTAATTTGAGTAGTGGATATTAGTCAGTTATTTGGATTGAGAAGGATAGCGGAGGGATAGAAGAGGGAAAAAGGGTTGCATTTATATAGTGCTTGCTACCCCTAATGAGGTGTTGAAGCGCTTTTTTCGGCGAGTAGCATGCTACTCGGAACCCATAAAGGATTAGTGGTGAATTAGTAAAGTGAAATATGAAATTTGATAAGTGGACATGTTAGTCTGTTATTTTGATTGAAAAGGATAGTGGAGGGATAAAAGAGTGAAGGATTTAGAGATTTAAAATAAAAAAGATTTTGGACGTCATAGCAGTAGTGGGAGGCTTGGAATGAGTAAAAAGGGATGTGGAGGGGGGGGTGGCCGGCAGCCAAACGAAATGGCCGCTGCCTAGTGCAGCTCCGGACCTCCACAGACTTCCCCACTTATCCGATCCCTCATCCGCAGCGGTGAGCGATAATAAACAGAAAGCACCGGGATCGGAGAACAGCGAGCACCGATCTAGCCCGTTTTGGTCCTCGCAGTCCTGCAATTAATCGAGGTTGGCTGTCTGCAACGTTCGCGGCCTGTACCTCAGTCTGGAGCCGGGGCCTCGAGTGATTTGCTGGCCCGGGCACTCAACGACCTATCCCACACCTCTCCGGGTGCGACGCGGCTACATCGGCAGCCCAGAACAAAGTCCGTGCTGGTGGGCTGTTGTGTGAGGCACCGGGATAGCTGACTGCCGGAGTTCCCGGTGGTGAAGTACACGGCGGAGTCTGATCCCCGGATGCCGGGCCCCCGCGGGGGAGGAATGTGAGAGGCGCCTCGACTTGCCTGGCCGGAGGCTATGCGCGGCATGCTTCTGCGTGCCTGAAGGTACCGGCTCCATTGAACAGAACACCCCCTGTGACCCTGCACAGATATCGGTGGCATCGGCGCCTCTGGGGGGAGCGGCCGTCCTTTACACCCTGCTGAGCGTCACGGGTGCCATCGCGGACCCCGGCAGGGCACCCTGCATTGCGGAGCCGCGCTCGGCTCCTGGACTGCTGAAAGCACCATCCGTGGCGGCGCTCGTTTGTGGCAACGCGGGGGGAGAACAGAACCCGACGCAGAGCGCACGGCCGGACCACCTGGAGGACGAGAGTGACCCAGTCTGCCATATTTACCGGTGCCGGCTTCGGCGCTCCGGGCGGCCCTCACGAACTGCCACTCACTCCTGCCGCATAGGCCCCAACGTGAGCAGTATCCATGTCTAAAGCGAACATAACGCAACTGCAGCCTACTTGTTGAAGACGGCCCCAGCAGGTCCATTGAACCCTAGTGCGCGCTGCCCACCCTGGGCAGGTCGGGAGGCCGCACGATACAGCCTTCAGGACTCCTCCATATCAAGGTGCACTATTTATCGACGCAACCCCCCCTCCTTGCCACAGCCTACTAGCAGGAGAGCAACAAGGAGCTATCTTAGGGGTAGGAAACCTGACAGGCCGTGTGTGCTTACCCTACACACTGGCAGGCGGCGGTGAGTACTACCACCTAATTTGTCACAAACTTAGCCGCTCAACTATTGTTTGGAACCATGGGAGGCAGGGGTCAGCGTGTCATGCACCAGACCAAACTGGACAAATACGCCTGTGCCAAATCGAGCCAGGAACAGCCGGAGCATGCTGCGACACCCACTGAAGAACACGCAGGAAAGGCGAGCGAAGAAGTCACTTTGCAAGATATTATGTCGACGCTTAACAAGGTGCACTCGTCCCTAGAGTCTAGAATAGACACTGTCGCTACAGAACTCACGCTAATACAAGCGGATTTCCGCAAATTGAGCACCAGAGTGTCGGACGTAGAGACAACAACAGCTAGCCTCTCTGTGGACACGGCTGCCCTCAAAAGACAAGTGACGCTACTGGAAGCTGAAAACAAAACCATGGCGGCAAAACTTGACGATTTTAAGGGCCATTCCCGGCGCAATAACATGCGCATTTTGGGCGTGCCAGAGGGAACGGGGGGACCGGCAGTTGACCTTTTTGTGGAAGACATAATCAAAAACCACGTGCAGCCTCGAGGTCTTTCGCAGTACTTCTCAGTCGAGAGAGCCCACCGAATCCCAGGAGGCCGGCCCAAACCAGGTGCGCCACCCAGACCTATTTTGGCCAGCATTTTCAATTTTAGGGATCGTGACCTCATTCTGCAGACTGGCAGAATAGCTCCTCCGGTGCAATACGAACACAGTACAATTTCGTTCTTTCCCGACTACACAGCGGCCGTAGCTAAACAGAGGCTTACCTTCCTGGCAATTAAGAAAGAACTTCGTGCTCGTGACCTCAAATACTCTATGATATTCCCCTCGAGGTTGAGAGTAGTGGCTGACGGGAAGGTGTGGTTCTTCACGTCCCCGGAAGACGCCCAAGACTGGCTTGATGGGTGGCGCCAGGTCACCAATTGCGGAAGATCCGCAAGAGACAACGATCGACTGGCAACAAGTGCAACACAGTCACAGCAACAAGAGGAAGGAACCATGCGCGACGGCTCTAATAAAGTCAAGTAACTGACAAACACAATAGAACTTCTCTCAAAGGCCGAGCCTCAGACACTGTCTCACGAAATAACAAGCTTCTAGAGTGGTATCTATGTGGAGGCGGCAATTACCTGTTTGACGCGTATGACCCAGACAATATGAGAACGCCGGACCAACCTCTATGAATATTACCTCAAATGCTCGCAACTTTCAACGTCGTTTGCTGCACTGCCCTCGGATGGTGTACTGGGACTTTGAGAAACTTGTGATCGCCGCTGGAGACCCACGCACAGCCGCAAGATACACCGCAACAGATAAGAAAAGGGGGCTGGGGAGGTTACCGGGGTGGACTTTTCCCCCACAAATGTATTGAACAATGGGAATTAGGCACTCTGCAAGGTTGGGGAGGCGGGTAGTTTTTAAACCGTCATGCAGGGAGGCAGGGAGGGGGGTGGGGCAACTGTTTTTAGTTCTCAGTTCTCGTTTGCCTTTTCTTTTTTATTTAATGTTTAGGTTTATGGTACATCAGTTCAATCTCTGTGTGAGACCACACTTTATATGTCAGATACAATGCTTTGACTTCAACAGTCCTAATGTCACATGTAACCACACACCCTAACCCGGTTATTCCCCAGTCCACACAGGTCCAGAACCTGCCATTAATTTCCTGGAATGTGAATGGCCTCGGAGATAAAGTGAAGAGGGGCTTAGTGCTCCAATTTCTCAAACGCAGAGAGCCTGCGGTGGTGCTCCTGCAGGAAACCCACCTTGTAGGCACCACTTGAAAAGCCTTCGACAGATGGGGTTTCAAATTAATAGTACATTCTGAATTCTCCACGGGCTCCCGAGGGGTTGGGATTCTGGTTAAGAAACAGTCTCCCCTCATGATCAAACGTACATACTCCGATGATCAAGGCCGCTTCGCAGCTGCTGCATGCCAATGGGAGGGGCGATCGCTCAACATAGTTACAGTCTATATTCCCCCTGCACTTCATTCGGTAGCGCTCCCGGCGCTTGGCGCATTTCTGCTCCGTCTCCCAGAGGGAGAGCTCATATTGGGAGGTGGCTTTAACGCGACTCTTAATGATAATCTTGACCGCGCGCCCCCGCGATCTCAACACCGCTCCCATTCCATCCTCACGGACTTCCTTCAGACAATAGGCCTCGTGGACGTCTGGCGTTCTCACTTCCCGCATGCACGCCAATTCACGTATCACTCCGGAGCCCATAATAGTCTTTCTAGAATAGATCATGTCTTGTCATCAGCAGATAATGTAGGGAGCTTTGTGGAAATAACACACTTACCGCGAGGAATTTCAGATCACTCCCCCGTATCAGCCAAATTCACGCGGAACACCTCCAGACACCGTGGCATTTTCCCGATTTACCTGGGCTACCTCAAAAATCCCAAAATTTGGAAAGGTTTGTCCACAGCCACGAAACACTATTTTGACGAAAATATGTCATTGGTCTCATCGCCCCTTACTCTCTGGGAAGCATACAAAACGGTCCTACGGGGACAAGCTATCTCCTTAATTGCGGACTACAAAAGGGAGAAGGCACACACGGTCTCAACATTCGAACACGAGCTACAAACACTAGAAGCACAACACTCTCATGACCGTTCCGACATTAACACACATCTACTCCAGCTCAAATAACAGGAATACAAGGAATATTTGTGGGAAGATGCTAAAACCCGACTGACAGCCACGCGCCATTCCATATATGGAGTAGGAGATAAAGCCGGCCGTCTACTGGCGTGGCTAGACAAACGGGAACGCACGAGCCGCTGGGTGGCAGAGCTCCAGCCCGCGCCGGGTGTGATAGTAACGGATCCCCAAGTTATAGTAGATACATTAGCGCGCCACTACTCCGAGGTTTATACCCCAGCAGTCTTGATAGAACAGGAAGAGGCAGAGTTGTTTCTCAAAGATATCCGCCTCCCTACGCTAGCAGAAGACGATTCCAAACTATTTGAGTCAGAGCTCACTACTGAGGAATTAACATTGGCAATAGGGAACATACAGTCAGGGAAAGCCCTGGGACCAAATGGCATTCCTATCGAACTATTTAAAAAAAGCGCAACTACTCTCACCCCCTATCTATTGACTATGTACAACTCCAGCTTAGACAGAGGGGAGCTCCCTAAAGATCAGAGAACTGCAACGATTGTGGCCATACATAAACCTGGGAAGCCAGCCCGGGACTGCGCTTCCTACAGACCCATCTCCCTAATCAACGCAGAAGCCAAGATCTTGGCCAAAGTTTTAGCAAATAGACTCACACCCCACCTCGCTACTTTGATTCACCCTGACCAGTCAGGGTTCATGCCTGGCAGGAACACAGCCCTAAACTTAAGGCGACTCCAGAGTGTACTAGGACGTAAACACACGATACAGGAAGAAGCCGTGATATTGTCCCTGGACGCCCGTATGGCCTTTGATACAGTAGAGTGGCCATTTCTATTTGCAGCCCTCACACGGTTTGGTTTCGGACCTATATTCTGCTCATGGGTAAGATTACTCTACACGAAACCTCTTGCACATGTAGTGGCGAATGGGCACATTTCTACGGAATTCCCGCTAGGGCGGGGCACAAGACAGGGATGCCCGTTATCGCCGCTGCTTTTTGCACTGGTTTTAGAGCCACTCACGGCATGGATACGGCAAGACCCGGTTACTCGCGGACTCCGCTGGACGGAGAGTTGCGAGGATCGCATATCCCTATATGCTGATGATATCCTGCTATATCTGGCTTCCCCCTATCGTTCCCTATATCGCATCCTACATATTAGCGAGGCCTATGGAAAACGCTCAGGTTATACCATTAATTGGAGTAAATCCATACTGTATGTCCTACAGGGCCCGCCTCCGAGACTGCCTAAAGGCTGTGCAGTGGAAATAGCAAAGGACAGCTTCAAATATTTGGGGATCCATATCACATCTGACTCGGAGGATTTCATGACATTAAATCTCCTGGAACCCCTAAATAGATTGCGTAGAGACACCAAACACTGGCAGGCCCTGCCGTTGACACTTCTAGGAAGGGCAGCACTTTTCAAAATGATGGCACTTCCCCGCTTTTTATATGCCCTACAGAACACCCCATTCCTGGTCCCTACAGCCTATTTCCGGGCCATTGAGTCGGAGGTGACCAAACTTTTATGGAATGGGAAACCGGCCTGGATAGCGATGACCAAACTATTTCGCTCATGGTATGACGGGGGCATAGCACTACCCAACATACAAATGTACTATTGGGCATCCCAGCTGACCGTAATAAACCAGTGGATACATGTCCCACACACTGATCCGGCCTATCATCTTGACAGACTTACACTAGGGGTAGAGGGACTTAATCGAGCTCTGTATAACACTAACCTCCAGAGGGCCCTGGTAGGGCCGACTAAACATACGGTCCATCTTTGGCACACTGTACACAGAAAGCTCGGATGGAAAAGATCACACAAGTAACACCCCTTTGGGACACTGCCATGTTGGGTACATTGCGCAATAGTAAAGGATTCAAACGATGGGACGACATAGGGATATCGCATGTAGGCGATCTCTGGGCCAAGGGAAAGGTAATTCCATTTGCCCAACTCCAAGACCAATATGAGATGGCACCTACAGAACTGTTTCGCTATCACCAGATTTGACATGCACTGGAGGCAGCTATTCTGCCTGACACCGTCCTTCCAGAGGCTTCCCCCTTGGAAGACAGGATATTGACTGAACACATGCACAAAAAAGCCACATCCTTAACATATCGGAAGCTTATTAATAATCACCCCGACCCCACACTTTCCCTACGGGAGAGATGGCAGGAAGAGGTGGGACACATGGATGAGACTGATTGGCATGAGGCGCTAGCATCCCTGAGGGAGGTGGCAATCTTGTCAAAACTACGTTTAGTTCAACTCAAAGTGTTACACCAGATCTACTACACTAGGCTAACGTTATATAAAATGGGAAGGTCGGATAGTCAGCTCTGCCTACAACAGTGTGGGGCAACGGGTACATTTTACCATACATTGTGGGAGTGTCCTAAAATTGTAATCTATTGGGAGGCAGTGATGTCTACAATAACGAATGTTAGTGGGGCCCCGGTACCTCAGGAGCCTAGGAGATGTCTTTTGAATATCTGGGAAGCCACAGATCTTAACAATGCAGCACAAATCTGGGTGACGCTAGGTATAACCATAGCTAAAAGGAATATTGCAAAACAGTGGGGAGCGCGAAGTACTCCCACTGTAAGGGACTGGAGTAAGGATATGGTTATGCCGATGGTGGCCGTAAGGGCAGTATACATACACAGGGGGTGCCCTAAGGAGTGGGAACGGGTGTGGGGAAAGTGGAATACCTTCAGAGGTAATATATGTGGATCGCCGACCAACGATCTGTCAATGGACAACAGTGAATGAATCATGAACTGTAGAGTGATCCCAACTGTATAGACTTAATGCCATATTGTATAAGGAAGCATATAACGGCGAAGAATGCTACACTGTAAAGTGATTATTGGTCCTACTGTTCTGTAAACCTGATGATGTTTCGTACCAATTCTCAATAAAAAGAATATTAAAAAAAAAAAAGGGATGTGGAGAGGAAGAGTCAGAGGGAAGAGTTTAGAAAGGCTTGTTTTGGGGGATCAGTATAGTAAAAAAGGTGTCAGATGGTGCAAGGAGAGTAGGGGAGAGTCTAGAAAGGGCTATTTTGGCGGTCATAAGTGGTATGGGGTTTGAGATGAATGAGAGAGTGGATGTAGAGGATATATTGTTAGAGGTATAGGGTAGTGCATTGGAAAGAGTAGTAGAAAGAGGTTGGAGATGAGTCAGAGAGCTGAGGTAGAAGATATATTGAGAGAGGTATAGGGTGAGAAATAGGGTAGTGCATTGGATATGCTGAATTAGAAGAAAGTAATAAATATATAGATCCATAAGTACATGGAAAGTTTATAGACGCATAAAGGAAGTAAGTATATGTAGATTAAAGATATTGATAGAGATATAGGGTGAGAAATAGGGTAGGGCATTTTTTTTTTTTAGGAAAGTAATAAATACATAGATCCAAGTACATGGAAGGTATATAGATGCATAAAGGAAGTAAGTATAAGTAGATTAAAGATGCATTCAATAAACTCTGGTTTGCAAGTGTTGTACTTAAAAAATTATTTATTTATTCTTTTTTTTTTTAAACATAATTATTCGACATGTTTATACAAAGCAATACACATATATATGTACATATCTATAGCACAAATAAATGCTTATATACAGAGGGATATGCTGTATTTTTCTGTTTGCGTATGGTGCTTATGTGGGGAAGAGCCAATTCTTGAGTAGTTTTCTGAAGATAAGTGGTTGTCGTGGATCTTATGTTGGGGGGTAAAGAGTTCCATATTTTGGCTGCTTGAACAGAGAAGGATGTGCCACCCATGGTTTTTTTCTTGTATCTTGGGATTATGAGGCGAGGTGCCACTCTAGAGCGGAGGTTCCTATGATGAATGTGTTTGGTGATTTTATTCCTGATGAAGAGCGGTCCCATTCCATGTATTGCTTTGTGGGTGATACAAAGCAGCTTGAACGTGGATCTTCTGGCAACCGGTAACCAATGCAGGGCTTTCAAGGCAGGGGAGATGTGGTCTCGCGGTTTGATATGTAAGAGTAGTCTGGCAGCCGAGTTCTGAATCCGTTGTAGTCTTTTCATAGCCGTTAAAGGTGATCCGTGGGAGAGGCTATTGGCGTAATCGAGTTTGGACAGAACAAGGGAGATGGTAGCTTGCACCTTGTGTGGAAATCCCAAATGGGGGAAGATTCGTCGCAGAGTTTTTATAGTAACAAAGCTTGATCTTGCAAGTTTGTCCACTTGGGCATTCATCGACAGCTTGGAGTCCATGGTCATTCCGAGGTTTCTTACTTCCTTCAAATCTTTAGGCGGTGATCCCAGTTCATCAGGCCAGGCAGCAAGCGGGTCATAATGTTTCCAATCGCCACACGTGAGTATTTCCGTTTTGGAAGCATTCAATTTGAGATGGCTCCACGTCATCCATTGATCCATGGCTCGGAGACAACTGAAAATTGGCGAGTTTCCAATGTCTTTGGGGCATTCCAGTTGAAGGAGTATTTGCGTGTCATCTGCATAGTTATAGCACGTGAGGTGAAATTGATTGATCAGTACCGGTAATGACTTCATGTAGATGTTGAAAAGCATGGGCGAGATGATAGAGCCTTGAGGGACCCCAGCTTTTGTGGAGTACGGTTTGGACGAGAAAGGTGGGGTATGGATGACATTAGTTCTGTTTCGAAGGTAGGATGTGATCCAGTCTAAAGCAGTCCCCTCTATGCCGGCTTCGTAGAGTCTTTGTACCAGAGTGTCATGGTCAACCGTGTCAAAGGCAGCCAAGAGGTCCAAGAGGAGTAGCGCAGCAACCCCATTGCGGTCAACTGTGTTCTTCAGGTCATCCCAGATGGCAAGGAGGGCAGATTCTGTGCCTCTTCCCGGACGGAATCCCGTTTGGAAGTCTGAAAGTATGGTATTGTCTTCAATTAATTGTGACATCTGGGCGAACGCTGATCTTTCTATCAGTTTGCCCAGGAAAGGTCCATTTGTAATGGGTCTGTAGTTGTCAGGGTTCAGCGGGTCCAAGTTTGTTTTCTTCAGTAAAGGACGTATGTATGACTTTTTGAGTTCTTCTGGAAATATTCCGGTAGTTAAGGAATCGTTGATGATTCTTCTCACAGGATTGGCAGCAGAGGTTGTTAGAAGAATTGTCTTGAAAGTTTGCGGTGGACACAGGTCAGAACGGCTGCCGGCAGGCCTGCTTGCTTTGACCAGGTCCATAAATTCATCGTGTGAAATGTGTTGGAAGGAACGGAGAGGCTGAGTTAGAGTATTCTAAGTCCAACACTGGCAACCGTGGCTACATAAGCACTAAGTAATGGATGCAGTAAACAACAAGTAAAATGCCACAATTGTGTGGCACAAACTAGAAAGCTAATTGGGACTAATACTCCACGTGTGTGTGTGATGGCGAATATGTCATCAGTGTGCATGAC
Organism: Calotriton arnoldi; assembly: GCA_963921515.1. NCBI lineage: Eukaryota > Metazoa > Chordata > Amphibia > Caudata > Salamandridae > Calotriton > Calotriton arnoldi. Next base: position 2,513,741 of record CAWUFW010001370.1, read on the forward strand.
AGTGCGCTCTAGAGTAAACGTGTGCCATCTTGGAGTATCCAATGATTGGGAAATATGAACTAAAATCAATGATATTACAATGTCTGAGCTAGAATAGAACTATTGGTATAATAGACAACACGTTGATCTCATAGCGAAGAGATTCCATAATACATGATAAAAAACCCACTGTTTATCTCAACAACACCAAGAGTAAGTACGGCCGAGTGTACTTCAACAACATAGGAGCCCCTGTATGTTATAAGGTTGTGTACGCATTAAATGAGAAGGTAGAGAGGGGCCAAGGCTGAATTTGAAGAAAAAGCAAGGCACAATATCCTCTATCATGAAAGGGAGTGATCACGAAAAATCAAAACTAGAAACATTAAGACCGGACAAGGATAATAATCAATTAAAACTGGCCCAAGATATAGACAGTCAGAAACAATTGTTTAATGGGGATAGCCTAACAACCCCACAGATCTAACAGCAGCAGAAAAAGGCTGACAACATCAGGGGGACAATTGCAAAAAATTACCACTATTTTTCCACAAAACAGTGAGTCAAAATTCTGAGTCACAAATTGATAAAAAATAATCACAATCACTCTATAAAGTGCTATACTGAAAGCATCAGACCTATAAATTTATATGACTGAGGATTGATGAATGAAGACCCACTAGACATGCTCTCGGACATATGTAGTAGGAATTTTACAAGTAGTATCTTTATGACTGCAGAGTCTCTGCCATTAGTGCAAATCTGCCATGAGACTCCGCACTTAGAAAGATAGGCAGTCATAAAGTTACTAATCATAAAATTCCTTTGTGAATTACAAAAAAATCATAAACTTACCCAAAAGCGTACATTTACCTTTGTGAATCAGGCTCTAGCTATCCATGATACAAACAGTAGAGGGTCATGAGAGAACAGCCGAAGTATGACATTCAAATGCAACGTTGACTTGCTATCCATAGATAGTAATTGTAGGATTTTTTAAGTGTGAGTGTTGAGAAAGGAGATGTAAACCAAAGACCTCTACGAAACATTCAATGATATAAACAACCCCAATCATATTTTCTCAATGGTAGGGAGTACCAAAAACTGGGTACCACTCCGGAAAAGATTGCCTCAGTGCTAAAGCAGACTTGAATGTAGGTGTTTCTAAAGTTAAGGAGGATTTGCTTCTAGATAGTCTTATTCCTCTGAACAGCATGAGGAGGTTGGCTAACTATGTAGGTCAGTTGTAGTGCAAGGCTTTGAAGGTGATGCAGCCTAACGTGAACTTCATTTGCACCTCGACTGGTAGCCAACAAAGGTCTCTCAGTATCAGGGATATACGGTTAAATCTTTTTTTCCTCTGAGATGAGTCCTGCAGTGGAATGGGAGATGGCTTTGAGTGGAGCCAATGTTGATATGGGAAATCCTGTTAGGATGGCACTGCCTGCTTCAGTTCTTGGGATGATCAAGGTGTTGACTGCTTATCTTAGCTGGTCGTAGTTTGATTTTCTTAAGATTGTGGATGTGGAAGTTGGAAGATTGTGTCATTTTGTTTACGTGAGCTGACAAAGACAGTTTGGAATCAGTCCAGCATACTCTGATCTGTTTTGATTCCCAAAAAGGATATTTTAGTGAGCAGAGCAGGATTGATTGTGGAGGAGGATTTCCAGGACATTAAGAGGAACTCTGTTTTCTACTGGTTCAGTTTCAGAGTGCAAGTCCATTCATTCGTAAATTATTTCTGTGTTATTTAGTAAGGTGTGCAAGTCTTTTACCAATGACAGTTTTAGCTATATAGTTGCTTATCGTCAGCGTATTGGTGAAGTTTTATATCACTGTTGTTAGAAGCACCTTAAGTGTTTCCAAATACACAGTGAATAGAACTGGGGAAAGAGAGGGACCTTGCGAGATGCGGCAGGCAATTCTTTCCATTAGTGAGATGTAAATACCCAATTGTATGAGCTGGGGCCTGCCCATCAGGATGGAGAGGTACCAGCTTAGTACTGTCGTTCTGAGACTCATTTTAAGTTCCAGGGTATTGAGGACGAGATTGTGGCACACTATGTAGAAGGCACTTGATAAGTCTAAAGGTTCCAGAAGGCAGGGGAAGTGGTACAAGTTGTCTAGTATTTTCACAGTGGCAGTTTAGGTGCTATAGCCTCTCATGAAGCTGGATGGATATTGCAAGGTATATCATTGTGGTTTACGTGTTTGTTTAGTTGGAGAGCGTCACATTTTTCAATGGATTTTCCTAACCAGGAGAGGTCGCTGACGGGTCTTAAATTTTCGGGCCAGGCATATGGTTTTCTGAGCATGGGTGATATCTGACTCAATTTTAGATTGTTGGGTAACATAGCATGGGATAGAAATGTGTTAATTATTGTAAACCATTTTGGAGAAAGAAAGGCTGAACTTCTCTTAGATTGTCTAGGCTGGTATCACACCACTGATGTATGGGATGGGTTGCATTTCGTTTATTCTTTTGGAGATTTCTTTTGTGTTTAGCTGTTGGAATGATTCCATATGTTGGCTATTTTGGGGATGAAGATAGGTGATGAAGAAGGTTTATTGGTGAGGTTTGCTATCAGTTTGGCAATTTTGTTACAGAAAAATTAAAGTGTTATATTTTATTGTCAAGGGAGTAGGACTTTCTTCTTGCGATTTGTGTTATCTATGATGATATTGAATAAGATATATAAGCAGTTCTAAGAATGGGAGATTTGATTCTGGAGAAAATTTATTTTTGAGTTTCTAATTTGAACCGTGCACCGGCACTCCTCAGTTTAGGCTCAGCTCTGCTTGATTTGCCTTTTGCCATAATCTTTCTATTTTTTTATTTTTTTTTGATCTTATGTAAGGCTTCAGTGAAGCATGGTTTGCTGGGAATGTGTCTCTGAGCTTTTAGTTTCGCTGGGACTGTATATATGGTATATTTGTCAATATGTTTTGTGTATTAGGTGCTGATGGTATTTATATGGCCATCCGTATTAATCTTGTTGACCACAGGTAAGGGATGTTCTTTTAGTGACTCAGCAGTGAATACTTTTTTGTTTCTAGCCCATTTTGATTTTGGGAAGTTTCTTATATGTAAGATTATCTGTTGGGAAGCTGACATGTAGGGGGAATAATGGGTACAGTCTACTTCACAGGATGGAGGTAAGTGCAGCCTTCAATGGATGTGAAGAAGAGGTCTAATATTTTTCCCATGTTGCGAGTCAGTATTATGGATCCTTGAATGTTTTGGTGCACATTCACAAAATTGTCTAGTTACTGGTAGAGATATAATTTTGGGTTCCCCCAGTCTATGTTGAAGTTATTTGGGGATAGCATCTGGTTGAGGGTGGCATATTCAGGTAAGTGTTCCACAAAGGTGTTGGGAGGGTTTCAGTGGGCTGTAGGTTATATGGAGGTGGATAGTTAAGGAACGATTTGCAATCTTTGCCATTTTTCATGCATGTGAATTAAGGAAAGGAGGTTGTATCTGATTTTTAACAGTAGAGACATTCTATGAACATTATTGCCAATCCTCCACCAACTTTGCCTTGTCTTTCTGGTCTTAGAATCAAGAATCCTGGTGGGGGGGGAGGGGAGTCCATGATGTTTTGGGGGAAGTCATTTTGTCATGCTTCTGTGATGCAGAAAATATCTGCGTTTGTTTGTTTTATCAGATCAGCAATTTGTGATGGGTGAGCATTTGCAGAACTTTTGTTGAGTAATGTGCCAGAAATAGAACGGGTGTGTACTAGATTTGGTGGATTTCCGCATGAGCTGATACTAGGTTGTTGAATGTGGCTCTTCTTCTACAGAGCGGTTTGTGGAGTCGGCTATTGAGCATAACTGGAATTGCCTGGAGCAAGGCTTGAAAGCACATGGTGACTTCACGTGATGTAAGAAGCTACTGCCTGGAAGTTACTCTACAACAGATGCTATGTTATGTTAAGTTACGCAGATTTGTAGAGCACACTATCACCCAGGAGGATATCCTGGCGCTGAACACTCAGATCGGTAGTAGGTACCAGAATCTTTGGGCAGAGAGGCTGAGAATGGAAACGCTCAGACAGTTAAATTTAGCTGAAGTAGCAATGGCTTCAACCCTACTAATGGTGCTGTGAAGGATGCGGGGAAAATGCTGATAGGGTGATTTTTAAGTTTAGCATAGTCACTGTTGGCTCAATTAGTGGTATCAGGGAGTATAGTTCATAAATGGGTACTGTCTGGGGTCGAGAAGGGTAGGTTTGCTGGAGTGGGTTAGCAGGATGGTTGAAATGTGGATGGAACCCAAAAACTGGATGATGCGGTGGGACTTCTTAAGCTTCTTATAGCGAGTATGTAATATAGCGAGGGAGAGGTAGTAGTCAGCTTTTGTGCAATGCTGAAATGTTGCATATAGTGCAGGGGGCCATGCAAGATGTGGATCTTTTAATAGTATGGCCGGGACACTGCTGAATTCATATGGGGCGCCAGAGTGTGGCGATCTGTAGAGTTGCAGGGGTCGAAGTGATTGGGCTATTCTTCTAGATTCTACAAGGAGCCTTATTTTCAATACCTGAATGTTCTGAAATATGGAAGTCGGCCTGCTAACTACGTATCACATAACATAATAAAGGGCTTTTGGAGCCAGACAAACATAATTCAAGCTGATTTGTTTGAGCTCACCCTGGGAGGAGTCCTTATACTGCTTGCCAAACAACGGTGCTTGCTTAAATTCTAGAATTTAACTATTACTGTTGTTCAACTTACTGTGGTATGGGATGGTCCTGTTCATTGGAATGTCAGCACCAGTGAAGACTCCCAGAGTTTGCCTGTCTTTTACTCAGGATGCTGACCTGGGGTGGGGACTGGAGTGCAGTGTACTGATGTGCTCTGCAGTGCGGTGAAATGCATAAGAGAACAAAAATTGCATAAAAACAGAGAGATCTGACAGTGGCTGGATGGTTACGGGACCTGAGTTAATGGTGTGTGGCTCAAGAAGTTAGGATGAAACTGGTAAGGATGGAAGAAAGACTTCTTGAAGACTTAAAGCACTGGCAAGAATTTACTAGCACTTTCAGATTCCCACCAAACAAGCTCCCGCTGAGAAACCTGACAGATAATAAGGGCAATACGACTAAATAAGGAATGACAGCAAAGAGGACGGAAGGTTATAAATGTAACTCTATGCTACACAGTTAATGTTGTTGCTAGATGTGAGTTTACACCAAATGAAAAAGGAAAAAGCAGTGATATTCACGTAGCCATGTGTGTTAGTACGATTGAATTGTAACATGTAACTTTAAGCATTTGTGTGAACTATCCAATAAACATATTTAAAGAAAAAAAAGCAGAGCGAACACTGAACATAGTGTGCTACATTGAGTAAAGATGTTTGGAGTCACAAAGTGAAGCCCCATATGTTTTACTGCTTCAAGGGAGCCTGTGCAAGGTTCTAATGTTTGATTAGGGACCAAGAGCAGTATCAGAGATAGAGCTCCATATAAGAAAAGGGGAGACACTGGTCAGTATGCCTACTTCCTGCCTGAGCAGTATCAAAGGGGAAGTGGATCAGACATTTTTTTCCTCTCATGCAAATTTCACTTCAGCTGAGCTAGACCCTATGTTGGTCACACCTTTATGCCATTCCTGCACAGAGAGGATTTGAGGGACTTGGAGTTCTGCGAAGTTTGCTGACGTGCAAATTTGCAGCTTGGGCCTGCTCAAGAGCTTTATTTACAGCTGGCTGCAAGTGCACGGGGTGCTACTTCAAGGGACCATAGCTTTATAGACACATGCACATATCTCTCCTAGTCATGACATATGATTTGTACTGTATGGTTTGCTCACAATAGCTATTGTATTTTTTTCTGTGCAGGTAGTGCCCCCAAGAGAATATGTACCACTACGCCAAACACTTTCATCCAGAGTAATTATCTGACACAACTGCCTCCTTGGCTTGTTCTAAGTACCTTCACCATCTGTTTAGCTGCAAGGCCTTAACAGTGTGGGTTGGATTGTAAAAGATAGGCACCGCCGATTTGGAAATAAGTGGATCATTTTCTGCAAGAAACAGGCATACATTGAAAGTACTAATGGTTTCTTGTAAAAATTAACAATGATTGAACTATCAGAAGATGCTTCTCCTAAACTATACATCAACTGGCTTCATACATCACTAAAGGATGCAGGCATGGAGTCTGTAGAATTGCTATTTTATGATTCAGCAAGGATGGTCCAGATACTGAGTTCTTATTATAACTCATGGAATACACTTGCAATACGATTCTTTTATGCAGGGAACATAATTTTACTTCATCCAGAGCATTGATGGACTCTTGTTTTGCCCTGTTGTATGCTAACTCTTTAAATCCAAAATGGAAGATTAATATATTTGCCACAACAAAGAGCAATTGTTTAAGCCTCTTAACATGGTGCGTTTACTTTGCACAGTCAATGCTACCTCATGAACTTACTAATGGAAAGTGCTGCCAAGGAGGTTCCAGGTTTTGCATCTCTAATGAATCGGATGATTCTGCAGACAACAAATTTATATCCAGGCACTGCAGACTAGAATGAGATCCTAGAGATAGGTCAACACAAGCATGCAGCTAAACTGCCCAGCACTAAACATGATCCTTAAAGCTTTATATCGGATAGGATGAGGAGCAGAGCATGTATTAACATGCTTGCACGTATGTTTGTGGCATTAGATGTTATCACACTGTGCAAATTTACTCATGTATCCTCAGGTTAAGATACCTGGGGCAGGATTACAAGTAGAGGTTCTATTTATCGCACCCGATAAATAACGATACCATGGGGTACGTTATTTATTGGGTGCAATAAATATCACCTATTACGAGTTTCTGGGGGTCAACATGCAGATTTTGGTGCTGAATGCACCAAAATCTGCATGATATGGTAAATACTGTACGCTCCCCCCCGTATAATTTTGGCAGGTTTGACCTGCCGAAACTTAAAGAAGGTTGAGGTATTTACTGCATCCGATAATTATCGGATGCGTTAAATAACACTCAACTAGTAATTCCAACCCCTGTGCAAACAGGGGTTTATGCAGTAATCGAAAATGAACGACCCACTCGTAATCAGGCCCCTAGTCATCATCCAACAGCACACTTTCTGTTACCGAGGTGTGATTAACTGTTTCTTAAATTAGGCTAAGCCAGTTAGATGAAAGGTGGAAGTCATAAAGAGAACATGTCTACACTATTAATGCACTAGACGTTCTGCTTTGCGAAGGTAAAGCCACGCGAACCAAGGCAAATATGAAAAATGCATGACAAAATGCTATTTTTGCAATAGGAAGTCAAACAAACAACAAACAAGCATGGTCACCGAATCCTAATTTTCAGCCAATGATGATGACATTTTACAGATACTCTAAGAAGCATTTTTTAACAATATGTAGATTTTTACATAAATAATTGTACACAAATTTAAATGAGTACTTAAACCCAGTAGCCTGAGTGTATGAGCAGAGATTGTAAAGTAATTTATTACAATGCATCAATACACATTATAGGAAGGAGACAAGAAATAAACTCTTGTATCTAGAGTAGGAAATACAAAAAGAGGGGAGTCAACCGTCCTAATCACTCTCATTGCGTTAGGTTTATTTGAGAAAAGCAATGTGACCCCACATCACCTATTTGTCACAAAACAAATCTGGTGTGGTCTATGAGACCATCAAGAACAAGAGTAGCCAATTACTGATTGATTTTCAATACTAAAATCCCTGAAGTTGCCTAAACTAAATAAAACACACAAGACAATAAACCCATAGATGTAAGAAAAATAAGTAATAGTCACACATACCAATGAAACCAATATATTATGTATAATCATGTTTTAAATAAATCACACCATTTTAATTGAGCGTCTGCTTCTGGATTTCTATAAGTTCTTCAAATATGCAATCTGTGTGAGTTTGGTGTCACCTTTTGTATGTTGCAGGGGAAGCGCCAGTCCAATGTTTTAAAAGTAAAAGTTTAGTTGTAACAAACATGCAAATTAGCTGATGCAAAAAAGTATTTTCTGTATTGACTCGAATATCGTGAATGCTGTTTTGGATTGTTTTGAAAATAATTTCCATGGTCAAGAATGTTATTTCTTCCTAAACTTTTAGTGTGTTTAGGTACTGGGCCTGTGAGACTTTGTGGACATAATTTAGACCTTACTGAACAGATGTTGTGCAATTTTAGAAGGGAAATATGGAGATCTATAGAACAGTTCAAATACCGCCTACCAGGATACACCTGATAAAAATATCATCTGCATAGCGGTGATATATTAGACCAAACTTCACCTGCTGTCTTGTCGGCTAGGTCAGTTTGTCATTTTTCTCCAATTGTTAATAGCACATTGGAATGCTGACAGCTCCACCGAAGACATCAGAGTTGCCGTGGGCTACAAATTGGAATAAGACCGTAGGTATCAGCATTACAAAGCCTGAATGTACAGCATCAGACTCCCCTTCTCCCCTTTCTACCCTCAGGTAATGTGGATTGGACAAGGGAATCAGAGAGGCAGAGATTGTGGGAGAGCAAAAATAGTGAGCTTCCCACTTCGCCCTCCCATGGTTCACAGAGATATATCTGGAGCTGCTCACCGTGGGAGGGGTATTTTCTGCACGCCCTGCGTCTCCCTCTGCCTTGCCAAAGGAAGAAAAGCAACTGGGCAGAGCTGATGGAGAATCAGTGGCTACTGAGACTTCTTCCTCCTCTTGTAGCTCTTGCTGCCTGTACTTATCAGTTAATTGGTGCTCTTGTGACCATGCAAGGGTTAATATCTATCAAACATGCACAACAGGAGCTGTGGAAGAAGGCAGTAGCTGCCATGGGGATTTAAACCCCCTCTGCCTCCCAAGTTGCTCTTTTTTAATTAGGGCATTCCACCCTCTTTGAGAGGAATGTTCTAATAGCCTTATAGCCCACCACAGCGGGCTACACTGTCCATTACAGTTCTTGGCCCCAGGCTTGGACTAATAACATTGGAGCCGGTCTTGATTTGTATACCTTACTGTGGCAGGTACATATTGAATTATAGATGGGTAACAGTGAATTATGGGGATGTTTTTTACCAAGCGATTCTGAGTGACATGAAATACACAACGAGAGCAAAGCTCGAGTTGTCTATGATGTCAATCAGAACCCCGAGGTGAAAAACATCCCCATTATTCACTTTTTACTCATCTATAATTTTATGTTATGTACACCCCCTTCCACTTTTCTTTAATGTGAAGGTCAGGTAAAAACAGAATTAATACTGTCATTAGAGCACACTACCTCTGATGATCTAATGTAGTCAGCAGTGAATGTAAGATCAGTCTGTATTCAGTGGACAGTAAGTTCCTCGCTGCCTGCACAGAGTCAGGATGTTGTCACAATGGAGAGACTTTTTCTGCTTCAGAAATACAGTGAGTTATGGGTCTCTTCCAAACACGAGCATACTTACTGCACATGTATGCAAAAGTAGGTTTACTGCTATTTTCTATTTTTTAGGTATTTTCTGAGTAGGTTCAAACTTTAGCTTGAAAACGTTACTATTAAATTACTAAGTCTAGACAGCAGATTACTAACTTTAAACATGAAAACAATATCCTTTGAGCAGAATGACAAGGCATGTGAAGCACATCCGAAAATAGGAGAAGGGTCCTTCTGATATCACATTGCCAATGGGAAGCTGTCTGTCACAGATCTAGTATGTTTGCTACTGAGTTTGGTTTCCACGGTGAGCAATGTTTCTCTGAAAATGGCTGCCCTGCATAGGTACGCACTGTGCACAGTGTATGATGTCAAATATATTACGTTCAATTAGACATGTTTGAATATTCAATTGCAAGTGTCTCTCTTATTGGAAGTGAGAATACATGCATTAGGTACACTAAAGGGTACTACACTATTTTAAGATAGAAGTAGAAATTTTAATTAAATAGTATGTATTTTCTCACAAAATAAACACAGTTTATAAATTACCCCACCCCTCTCTCTATACTATTTCCACCACACAAAATTAGTGTGGGACGACCTTTCAATCCTTCAGCACTATAACTGAAGCAGCTCCCCAGCATCCTACAAACAACCAGCATGTTTACCTAAAGGCTGCATCCACCAACACACTTCTTGTTCACACATGCACTCTCCTGCATGCCGCTAAGGGTTGAGGTAGCTGGACATTGGGCCACATTAGTGTCAGCAACATGCTAAATAAATGCAAACACAATAACATACTAAAACATTCTAGTAGCTTAATTGTGAGATTTAGAACCAGATGCCAACTGAAGCACAGAGCCTATAGTTCACCGGATGGATCCTAAGGCCCATGGATCAATCTGCAGACTGTCTTGTCCATGGAAGTTTTGTGTGATGTGCTTACCCTATATAAAGGGGATTCTACAAGTTTGTTAATGCGTCTTACCTCACTGTGATGCCAACTAGGCTTGCAGGTGTCTGCAGATGCACAAGAAGGGTGTAAATTAATATGTAACATCTATGACCAAGATCTTCAGCAGGCCTACTCGCTTGGTCCTAGTGAACTCTTTAGAAATTAACGTACAGTATGGCAGGCAGTCCAGGTCAATGGAGGGCATCGCCCTCGCAGTTGGAAGAGAGATGGCCATCCTTAGGGATAATCATCGTTCTCTTTCTTTCTTGGAGCTGCTTCAGTTATTAGGAGTCAAGCTTAGCAAGGAGACACCATGTCTGATGCAAAGTTTTTTGTTTTTCAAATTCAAACTAACAAAGTGGATGTTTATTCTTGCTCGTTCCAGGCAGGGAAATCTAGTGAAGGTGCCCCACCTTAAAAACGGTGGGACAACTGTCAACTGTATGACAGCTGTATGACCTGACAGCCATGTGGCAGACGGGCCATCAGGTCAAGGATTAACCTTGCGGGGCCAGCCGAAGCTTCAACTCCCAAAAGCCAGTGCTGCTCCCCGGCTCTAGATAGAGCAGGGGAACTATAAGTTTGAACCACTGATTTACGTTGGTCATCCCACTCCATCAAACTCTAAATCACCTCCAATGTCCAAAACAAGAGTTACCAACGTAGGTCCAGTTGGACTTAAAGCAGCACAGAATTTCAAGCTATCCACGTAAGATAACCGTACATGCAATGGGTCTAAATGCAAAGAATTTACATACTAATTGGTTATCCAGAAAACAGGACATTGCCTCCGCACCAGTGGTCTGAAAGGATACTGGCTTTTGAGGCACAGTTGGAGATGGTCACTTGTTTGGTGTAGGTGAATGTACACCAAAGTCAGGTAGGGTAAACATCCTTGGCACACATTGGTTGGTGGAACAGGTCACCTAGGAAACAGCAAGTCTATTCCTGGTTGGTAAAGACATTCCTGCTTACAACCAAGAAGGGCATGGTTGGGGTCTATAATGATGAGGGCTTAGATGGATTATTAGTGAGTGGACAACAAGTCACACAACCCCCAGACAGCATCACAACATTTCCGAGCTTAGAGGCAGAGAGTGCAGAGGGGATCACGTCTTTGGGAGGTTTGAAAGAATAAAGGCAGCAGTTTTCCAAAGATAGTTTTGTCTGAATGTGAAGACTATAATTGGTTCTCATAGTAAATGAATCTCTATAAATGTGCCTATATAAACGTATGTGTTAGTTTTAAAATAAGGTTGTTCAGTTTCTACACAAGGTTGAAGGGATGTATACTGTTTGTATTGATTTAACCATGTATAATAATTTTCTAATCCACCAAAAGATTAATATCTGCCATTTTCAGTGGTAAAAAGTTTCAAAAACATGATACGATCGATGCCAAAATCGATGGACAGTCAAAAAATGCCAGTCACTAGCTTTCGATGTCAAAGCTCCCGTAATTGATCAATTTTCTTCATGCATTTTGATATTGCACTAAAGGTGCACACACACCCTCTACAATTTCCTACAGTATTTTCAGAACTTCTTTAAATGTGACTAGTGTACTACAGGCGTGACAAAATTATCACGATGCATCTTGCGTATATGTGAAAATTATTTTTATTTTTTCCATTTCATCTCTCTCACTGTCCCTGAGTTGCTTCGGAGACTCAGACGCCTTTAAACTCTGTCACAAGTAATGCAGCTTTTAGTCCTCATCTTATGAAAACCGAAGTCATTTCATCCACCTACGTACGCAGCACAGAAACTTTGTCATCGCCAGCATTTCTGACCACAGAATGCTGCACTCAACATGCACATATATCATCCGGGGCAAGTCAATTCTTTAATCCGTTTTAATACAAGAATACTCCCCCTTCCTGGCAGTCAACATTTCTACAGTTTCTTGTCAGCGCGTCACTCCTTCCTCACTTGAGGCCTGTCCCAGGACCGTCCAAGGTCAAAGTCGTGCCTTTCACGCCGTGCCAAGACGAGTCTGGGTTGCTGGAGTTATAAAGCGCTAATTTTCTTCAAACACTTCTCGGAAGACCTGAAATGTGTCAAACAGGAAATGGCCCATAAACAAGCTGTAAATGTTAAACTGCTAAAATAGCTGAGATTTCCTCTCTCTGAACAATCCCATTGCTGGCTCCGCGAAGATTTCCACTCAAGGAAGTCTGTCTGCAGCACCGAGCATTTTCACATGTAATAAAGTGCGCTGGCTACCTGGATGTTTGTTTTGGCAATCGAATCGACTTCCTACGTTCCAGTGTGAATTCTGAATTCATGCCTCCTCCTCTTCGCTGCCTTCACTGCAGTATGAAGGAGTGCAAAAGCACAGGTTGGAAAGGATCTCGTCACACGACAGATCACACTGCCTCAAACTAGACTTTGGTTCAGCCATATATCATGATAAATCGAACCAGACTCAAGTTCAATCACGGATCAGGCAACCTCCAAACAGACTTTGGTTAAACAAAAGATTTGGCAACCTCCAACGGAGCTCCAGCTAAATGGCATATCATGCAACCTCACGCCAAGCGTTTGTTAAACCACAGTCCAACCAGACTGATCACAGATCAGGCAACCTCCACACAGACTTGGTTAAAACCATAGTTCATGAAACCTAAAGCAAGACTCTGGTAAAATGATATATCAGATACACACCAAACAGACTTTAGTTAAGCCACAGATCACGCAGACAACCTAACAACAAACTGTCTTGAATTAACCAAAAGATCATACAAAATCCAATCAGATTCAGTTTCAATCAATCAATCATCAATCAGGGAATTGTAAGCGCGCTACTCACCCGTGAGGGTCTCAAGGCGCTGTTAAAGTAAAGTTTAAAGTAAAGATTAGGCAATCTCCACCCAGACTCAAGTAAAACCACAGATCATGCAAAAAAAGACTTGGTTGAACCACAGATAAGGTACTCCAGGTAAACTGTAGTGAAACCACATTTCAGGCAAACTCCAACCTGACTTGGTGTAACCAGAATTTAAATTTAAATCCGACTGGACTCAGGTTAAATCCAGATCAGGCAAGAATCAGGTTAACGCACGTCAGGCAACTTCCAAATAGACTAAGCTAAAACCTCTCATATAGCACACTAACCAGCCTCGAGATAAACCACAGATGAGACAAATTCCAACCGAATTTGGTTTAAACCACAGATCACAAAAAATAGGGACCCCCTGCTTGGATACGGTTCCTAGGGCAGGGAAAAAGCTAATATGGCAAATATGCAGGTAAGTATTATCTGTGGCATACTACACACCAGTAATATGGTGTACTTACATAGTGCCATCTCATCCACACTGAAGTGTACAAGAGCAGACGCATGTATACAAGTGGGACGAGAGGGGTTGTGGTCCAGGATCGATAAAGTGTCTTATACATGACTAGTGGACAGAGTAGAGTGGAGCACTGCAGGAGTGTGTGTGTGGTCTGAATTCTTATGGGCACAGCAAGCAGCCTACCGCGAGTGTCAGTCTCAACCCTAACACCAGAGACGCAACAGCTTCTGACTATAACTGAGCAGGATGTTCCAGTTATGCCACAGTCCTTTCATGTATCATCGGCAAAGGAACACACCAATGGGTAGGTCCAGTGAAGTACGAACATGGTGAGGGATGCCCGGAAGGCCTGCAAGACCATCACTTCCACCTTTGCTGTTAACTGCATATTCATCCTCCAAACAGTCTGGGTAGAAACTGAGGCTACCTCAACAAATGTGTGTACAGCAAATGAAGAAACTGATGACGCCCTCAAGTTCTCTTTACTGCTACTTTATACTTCAAACATTTTCTCAGGCTTCAAATCATTGGTGCTGAAACATTAAGAGATGGTGAATACGCTGAATTCCACCTTTGTGCCACTGGTGAATCCACACACCTTAGGGAGCCGGTGAGCACCTCCATAATGGCAGACCTGGAAGAGGAGGGGAGAATGCAGGTCTTCATGTAGTGTAAACTGTAAAATTTCTGACAGCAATTTAATGCGAGAGCGTTCCTAACTCTAAAAAGGGGAACAGAACTGTCTTACGTCCATGAGGAACACGAGGGGCATTCACGTCATTAGCGATTAAAAAGCAACTTGTCATAGTCTTTTGAGCCAACAGAGTCAGAATTGGCAGCTATGAGCCCACAGACAAAGGCTCTTGTGTCTGATGATAACACAGGAACAGGGTCGTAGCTTCAGGTGGCGTGTATAGGAAGGAACACCCCCTAATATTTACCTAGTCGGGTCTTGGCTTGACAATAACAGTCGGATATGCCAAGAAAATAGTTGGCAAGTTAATCAGGCAACAAACGTCAAGCAAAAAAGTTGCTTCAAATTTTATAAATGTATTTTTTTAACATGCAGAAGTGTTTCACCTTGGTAGTTCGTTCAGAATATATCATTGCATTGAGAGGCATTTTTAAAATGATAGTTTTAAAACATGTACTTTGAAATGGTCATGCCCCTGAGCCCTTACCACAATGCCATTTGTGAAATCAGAGACAAGTCATTTGTCATGTGCAACCAGAATGTTGCCTGGATTCTTATTATAAATGGAGAAAAAATACAGTTGTTTGAATCAAACAGAAGGTTTTTGTACAGCACACTTCCTGAGCTTGCGCATTTGAAGTACTCTCATATATGATAATGAAGAAAAAGGAGACTTGGTGAATTAGAATATTTGCAAAGGATCACACAATTTGTTTAAGCAAGTAAGCTGGCTTTGATCCTAGTGATCTAAGAAGATGTGTATGATGGCATAGGGCACGGATCAGATCGGGCCTCTCTCCGTCACTCACTCCACATCAGTGTGCCAAGGGCAGGACTTTAAGCGGGTCGGGTCCTGCCAGGACACACATGCAGCAGTATATCAAAATTATCTTTTAAACTGGTTCCTATTGGCTCCTACATTCATGTGCTTTACAGGCAAACTATAACAATGATGCATTCTCAGTTTGCATTTCATTTTAAGTTCATCTTGTATTCGCTAAAAAAATTGTTTTCCCCACCAATAGTTTTTTTGTAGTCTGTGGAGAGGACGGCGCTGGGACGGACCGGAAGTGGGAAACGAACGAGCCGAGTCCGTCTACTCCGAAAGCGGGTAGCGGTCTAGTGTCGGCCCAAGCGAGGAAGGAGGAGTCTCTGACGAAGGCGGAAGGGGGATGCACAAAAAGCAAGGAGGACGAGGAAATGGCGCGCGACCTCGGAGGAAGACGGACGGAGCGTGGGGAGCAAAGCAGAGAGGCGGAGGACGGCGAAGGCGGAGAAGAGCAGAGGAGACGGAGTCAGAAGGGCATATTGTACACTGCAACCTCACCCGGCGGACTGAAGGAGGGAGAAGACGCCCCGGGTCCCGACGCCACGGCCCTGAAGACGGGCCGTGGCATAAGGCGAGTACCCCTCAGGGGATCGTTCTGGTGGGGGTGGTGGGGAGGTACGGGGAGTTAGGGCACTCGGGTGACGATAGTGTAAAACTCACAGTCCCAAACAACCCTTCCCGCACGTATGCACTGGTGACGGTAGGACAGACCAGAAACAAGCCACAAGGCCAGTTATTGACCCTGACCTGTTTTTTTTTCTCTTTCCTCCCCTGCCCGCCGCACGCAAGAGAGAGAGACACACAGAGGATCTCGACCCTGACGGACCAGAACCAGGACTTTTGGAGAGAAGCCATCTCCTACCTTTTTGTGTTACCCTTCTGTTTGAGAAAAATCCCTATAACCCGGACAATTCTTGTTCAGTCTGAGAACTCTAATAAATCACGTTCTGCACACTACGGCGTCCTTTGATTCCTTAAGCACTCCCGGCAGCTCTCGCGGCTACAAAGTGGTGTCAGAAGTGGGATACTCTCCCAGGGTGTCGAATCATGATACAGCCCGTGCCCATAGCAGTGGAAAGCATCATTAACCAGCTAGCGGAAGGACAACGACACCTGCAGCTGGTACTTGAGCAGCAGGTCCAAACCGCCCAGAAGGATAGGGAAGCACTGCAAGATGCCTTGAAGGATCAAGCCGCCCTAATCACCACAAACCAGCAGGTGCAGGACACGGCTATACTCCGGCTTACGGACACAATAGTAAGTACCAAAGTGCGCCCCAATGTCCCTGGGTCGGTCCTGCAAATGTTTCAGGAGGGGGAAGACCCTGATTACTTTTTTATCAATTTCGAAAGGGTTGCAACCACCGCTGCATGGCCCCAGGAAAGGTGGAGCCAATACATCGCCCCTCTCTTGTCCGGCGAACCTCAAGCAGCCTATCAGGCCGCCAATCCTGCCAGCACAACAACCTATGAGGAAGTGAAAAGAACCATACTCGAGCGACTAGGGTGCGACCAGGAATACTACAGAAACAAATTTAGGAAAGAGAAATGGGCATCTGGGCACAACCCGCGTGCCCTGTATTACAGAATTAAGGATTTGGGAAATCGATGGTTGACACCCTACGTGTCTAGTATGGAAGACGTCACAGAAAAAGTAATCATGGAACAATTCCTAGACGCCCTACCAGCGACTACCCGCTCATGGGTGAAACAGCACCCAAACCTAACTTCTACTACAGCAGTGGAGTTGGCGTGTGCTTTCCACAGATCTCCAAAATTCAAGGCTGGTATACCACGAACCCCTTTTGTGACCCCAAGAAACACACCTAGACCTGATACAAAACCCCAGGCAGCACCACGCATATACCCAAAACCCTTACACCCCACCCCTAGTCCAGGTGGACAAGGCCCGCAATGTTATCAGTGTGGTGAGTGGGGGCATATAGCCCGGCAGTGTCCTCACCGGGCCCCAGCAGCAGAACCAATGGAGGTGGGATGCTCCAGGGGACGGATATTTGTAAGTGGTAAGGGCCCTCAGCAGTACAGGAAAGACATCCTCCTAAATGGGAAGAAACAACAGGCCCTCTTAGATACCGGGTGCCATGTGACCGTAGTAGATAGAGCCTTGATACCCCGACCCCAAATAAAAGAGAACGAACGTGTGCACGTCACCTGTGTACACGGGGACACCAAAACCTATCCCGTGGCGGAGGTCCTGTTGGACGTATCAAGCGACCCACAATTAAGAAAGGTGGGGGTCATACCCTCACTACCTGAGGCGGTCATCATTGGTACCGACCACCCCCGATTTGGCCAATATCTGGACGAGACGAAAAGGGCGGACTTGACTTGGTTACATGAGGCCCCTTTTTGTGACAGTGATGTGGAAGGCATAACAGGAAAGGATAGGAAGAGCAAGAACGAAAGCCGGAGAGAAAAAAAGCAATACCTGCAGACCTCCCATCATGCTTTTCCTCTCTCCATTACAGACCCAGTTGAAACAGCCCCGATTAGCTTCCGCTCAGCCCAGAGGGAAGACAACACCCTTATCCATGCCTGGGAACAAGTACAGGAACCAGAGCCAGACCAGGTAGGACCCTATTTTTTTGTAAAAAGGGGATTGCTGTATAGATCCGTAAAAGGGGGAAAACACTCCAACACCCAGTTACTCGTACCCCTTCCTTTCCGTGAACACGTATTACACCTGGCACACAACCAAACGGGGGGCGGACACTATGGGAAAAAAAACACGCTGCTATATCTCCTGAATAAGTTCTATTGGCCAGGGGTGTATAGGGATGTGGCAAAGCACTGCGCGGCCTGTGTGAGGTGTCAATACACGAACCCCAAAGGGATAAAGAAGGCCCCCCTGTTTCCTTTGCCTATTATAGACGTCCCATTCAAACGAGTTGGTATGGATCTGGTAGGTCCACTACCACCCTCAGCCAGAGGCCATAAATACATCCTGGTCATTGTGGACTATGCAAGCCGGTATCCGGAGGCTTTTCCCTTGTCCACAATGACCACCCCTACCATAGCTAGGGCCATGATAACCCTGTTCTCCCGGGTGGGGTTTCCATCAGAGATACTTACCGACCAAGGGACCCCTTTCATGTCCCGCGTAATGGGCCAGGTATGTGAGATATTGGGTATTCGTCAACTCCGAACTTCTGTCTACCACCCCCAAACAGATGGCCTTGTGGAGCGTTATAACAAAACCATCAAACACATGCTCCGCAAGGTCGTCTCAGAAACCGGGAGAGATTGGGACCAGAAGTTACCCCTAATCCTTTTTGCTATAAGAACCCATGAGCAAAGATCAACAGGCTATTCTCCGTTCGAACTGTTGTTCGGGAGAAAACCGCGAACACTACTAGACATGGCGGCAGAACAATGGGAAGGAGAAGATGAGGAGGGACAACCCCTGACGAAATATGCGGCTGACTTGAAGTCAGCTATCACTAAGATCTGGGGATTAGTACACGAAAACATGGAAAAGGCCCAAAGCACCCAAAAACGCTGTTACGATCGGAATAGCCAGTTGAGGGAGTTCACACCAGGAGAGAAGGTGCTTATCTTGCTCCCATCTTCAGAGACTAAGTTGTTGATGAAATGGCAGGGGCCCTATGTTATAGAGAAAAAAATAACCCCGGTCACCTATAGTGTTCTACAACCACTGCGGGCTGGGGGCAAACAGATTTATCATGTAAATCTACTAAAGAGATGGGAAGAACCCGTTTTGCCCGCTGGAACAGGGGAGCCGGCGTTGTTCGTGAATACCGAGAGACCCTTAGAAATCTTCACGGCGGACACTCAGGAAACCCTAAACGAGAGAGCCCCAACCGGAGACATGTTATCCCCGGAGCAACAGTCTCAGTTGCTTGCTATGTTAAAACACTTCCCTGGCCTTTTTTCCTCCACGCCCGGGTTGACCTCTATGATTCAGCACGACATCATATCCCTAGACCCAACCATCATAAAGCAGAAACCATACCGCATTCCAGCAGCTAGAAGGGAGGCAGTAGAGAAAGAAGTAACAGCCATGTTACAGGCTCATATCATAGAACCTTCCACAAGCAATTGGTGCTCCCCAATCGTGATGGTGCCAAAACCAGACGGAAGTCTACGTTTCTGCATCGACTTTCGTCAGGTGAATAGCATCACCAAATTCGATTCTTATCCAATGCCAAGAATAGATGAGCTAATTGAGCGGTTAGGAGATGCCAGATACATGTCGACCCTCGACCTTACTAAGGGTTATTGGCAGATACCACTAACTCCTCAGGCCAGAGAAAAGACCGCCTTTGCAACTCCCTCAGGACTTTATCAGTTTAAAGTACTTCCTTTCGGCCTCCATGGGGCACCAGAAACGTTTCAGCGGCTAATGGACCGCTTGCTGAGACCTCATGCAGGATACGCTGCCGCCTATTTAGACGACATAGTCGTCTATAGCCCCACCTGGACAGAACATTTGAGACATTTGGCTGCTGTGTTTTCGGCCATCCAAGATGCCGGTCTCAGGATAAACCCAAAGAAATCACTGTTGGTCACTGACACCATTTAGTATCTCGGATACACAATACAGAAGGGGCTCATTAAACCTCAGCTAAACAAAATCGAAGCCATCAAAACTCTCCCCGCTCCCAAAACAAAACGTGACATACGCTCCTTCCTTGGGTTCATTGGCTACCATAGACGGTTTATCCCGAATTTCTCTTCCATAGCCAGTCCCCTGACCGACCTCCTGACCAAGACCTACTCATCCCGAATAACAACCTGGAATGCCACCCACGAAAGCAGTTTTCAATCCCTAAAGAAAGCCATCTGCACAGCACCCGTGTTACACTGCCCTGATTTCCACAAACACTTCATCCTTCAAACCGATGCCTCTGGTCTGGGTCTGGGTGCCGTACTATATCAGCCTGACTTAAATGGTGATCTTAAGCCTCTTCTTTTTATCAGTCGGAAACTATTCCCCAGGGAGGTACACTACTCCACAATTGAAAGAGAATGTTTGGCCATCAAATGGGCAGTTGAGGCTCTTCAATATTATCTGTTGGGACGTTCGTTCACCATACTCACTGACAATGCCCCACTCACCTGGCTTGTGAAAAACAAAGACTCCAATCAGCGCATTCTCAGGTGGTTCTTAGCACTACAACCCTTTTCCTTTCAGACGGTGCACGTCCCTGGTACCCGGCAAATCTGTGCGGACTATCTGTCCAGGAATCCCTCAACTGAATGGCGTCACCGTCCATTCCTAAGGGGGGAGATCTGTGGAGAGGACGGCGCTGGGACGGACCGGAAGTGGGAAACGAACGAGCCGAGTCCGTCTACTCCGGAAGCGGGTAGCGGTCTAGTGTCGGCCCAAGCGAGGAAGGAGGAGTCTCTGACGAAGGCGGAAGAGGGATGCACAAAAAGCAAGGAGGACGAGGAAATGGCGCGCGACCTCGGAGGAAGACGGACGGAGCGTGGGGAGCAAAGCGGAGAGGCGGAGGACGGCAAAGGCGGAGAAGAGCAGAGGAGACGGAGTCAGAAGGGCATATTGTACACTGCAACCACACCCGGCGGGCTGAAGGAGGGAGAAGACGCCCCGGCCCTGAAGACGGGCCGTGGCATAAGGCGAGTACCCCTCAGGGGATCGTTCTGGTGGGGGTGGTGGGGAGGTACGGGGAGTTAGGGCACTCGGGTGATGATAGTGTAAAACTCACAGTCCCACACAACCCTTCCCGCACGTATGCACTGGTGACAGTAGGACAGACCAGAAACAAGCCACAAGGCCAGTTATCGACCCCAACCTGTTTTTTTCTCTTTCCTCCCCTGCCCGCCGCACGCAAGAGAGAGAGAGCACAGAGGATCTCGACCCTGACGGACCAGAACCAGGACTTTTGGAGAGAAGCCATCTCCTACCTTTTTGTGTTACCCTTCTGTTTGAGAAAAATCCCTATAACCCGGACAATTCTTGTTCAGTCTGAGAACTCTAATAAATCACGTTCTGCACACTACGGCGTCCTTTGATCCCTTAAGCCCTCCCGGCAGCTCTCGCGGCTACATAGTCTTTTCATTTTACAAATGTCCCATTTACATGAGCCAAGTCACCTCTAGACATCTGAATGCATTCTGGTTGTGGGTTCGTGACTGGGCGAAAGTGAGAGCTGAAGTGAGAGTGAGAGTCTGTAGGTAGAGTGAATTTCTCACAGTGACTGTCAGTGAGTCATAAAGGCATTTGGACTTCATGTACATGCAATTCTTGGCATCTTTCCATAGCGCACAGAATGATGGTCACATATGTGCCACTTGCAATTGTGATGCTATAGTAAAGCGTGTGAAGGAGGTGCACAACCCAAAATATTGACAGCACCAAAAGAAAAGAAAATGGCGTGTTTAAATCTGAGTTGATGGGTTGTGTGTGGGCGGTGGTCAAATGAGGAGATAAACAGAAGTTATGTGCAGAAGACAAGAGTGACAAGACAGTGCTAAGAGGGAAATGATTTGATGAGTGCTGCTTGTCACCCATGAGAGTATCTAGGAGCTGGAAGGATCCAGTGGTTCAGCTGAAAAGCCAAGTCTTTAGCGACTTTTTGAATTCCAGTAGAGATGGGGATGATCGGAGATGTAGGGGGAGGTCATTCCGTGGCTTCGCTGCGAGGTAGGAGAAGGATAGTCCTCTGTTCCCGCTTCAGCAGCTACTGAGGGTATGGGCGAGCAAGAGGGAAGCGGAGCAGAGGTGTCTGGTAGGCTGGTGAAAATTCAGGTGGTGATTGATGTAAGCAGGTCCGCAGTTGTGTAGGGCCTTGTACGCATGGATGACTATCTTGAACTGGCAGCTCATCTGTACTGGGAGCCAGTGGAGTTCTCTGGGGTGAGGGGTGATGTGAGTTCATTGCGGGAGGTCGAGGATAAGTCCTGCTGCGGCATTCTTTATGGTCTTCAGCCTGTGGGTGAGGTGGGCTGCAAGTAGCATGATGAGGAGACAGGTTTGACCTGGGACATCATGACTAGTTTGCTGCCTAGGATGATGCCTAGATTTCTGGCGTGGTCGGTAGGTGTTGGTCCAAGTTCCGTGGGCCACTAGGAAGCATTCCAGGGGGAGCTTTTGTTGCTGAAGATCAGTACCTCTGTCGTGTCTGTGTTAAGCTTTAGGCAATTGTACCTCACCCAATTGGCGACACTGGTCATGCAATTGTGGAAGATGGTTCTGGTGTTGGTGGAGTCTTTGGAGAGGGAGAGGATGAGTTGCGTGTCATTGGCGTAGGATATGACGTTGAGTCTGTGGGATCTGATGATGTTTACTAGTGGTGTCAACTGCATGTTGGAGAGGGTGGGGCTGAGCGATGAGCCTTGAGGGACTTCACAGATGTTTTCTTTGGGTTTGGAGGTGAATGGTGGTAGGTGGACTTTTTGTGTTCTTCAATGAGGAAGGAGGCAATCTATCTGAAATCAGCTCCTTGGATGCCTATGGTGTGCAGCCTTGCGATCAACATGTGGTGAGATGAATCAGGAATAAAACATCTCATCCAACTGTACACCAACTGACACCACCATCCACTTCTCCATCCATTTATTCATGCATCAATGCAGCCATTCACCCTTCCACACACAACACAACATATGTATTTGTAAGCGAACTGAACATTGGTGCTGAAATAACAAATGTTTCTTTATTCACAACAATCCATACTTAACCATTTTACTTGCTCAACTAGCCATGCTCTTACACCGTCTCACATCACATCTTGATCAACAGACTCCACCACATCGGAATCTAGGGTGACATCCTCAAATGGATCGCATCATGCCTCGCCAGAAGAACCCAGAGAACGCGTCTCTCACCATTCACCTCGGAACCCAAGAAGATCATCTGCGGCATCCCACAAGGACCGTCCCTCAGCATCACCCTATTCAACATGTGCTTGATGCCCCTGGCCAACAACGTCAGATTGCATAGGCTCAACATCATCTCCTAAGCAGATGACACCCAGCTCATCCTCTCACTGTCAGAAGACCCCTTTACCACCAGAGCCAACTTCCACAGCTGTATGATGAACATCGACCGACTGGAACAAGGACAACTGTCTCAAGCTCTACTCAGACAAGATGGAAGCCCTCATCTTTGGGAACAACACCTCACCATGGAACAACGCATGGTGGGCAGCTGAACTCGGTCTATCCTCCACCCCAACAGACCATGCCCGCAACCTCGGAATCATCTTGGAAAGCAAGCTATCTATGATGAAACAGGTTAAAGCAGTCTCATCTGCCTGCTTCCAAACCCTACGGATGCAACGCAAGATCTTCAGGTGGCTCCCGGTCAACACCAGAAGGAATCGTCATGCAGGCCCTCGTCACCAGCAGGCTGGACAAGGGGAACACACTCTACGAAGGAATCACTGCACACCTCCAGAAGACACTACAGACAATACAAAACTCAGCCCCAAGACTCATCCTTGACCTCCCCAGACGAACCCACATCCACACAGCACCTGAAGAAGCTACACTGGCTCCCGAGTCAGAAGAGATGCCAGTTCAAGATGCTGGCCCATGTATACAAAGCCCTGCATAACAAAGGACCAGCATACATCAACAAACACATGACCTTTCACCTGAGTTTTACCTGTTCTCATCTCTGATGGCAGATAGCTTGTACTGCTGCTCTAGTGTCAGAGAGAGAAGCTTGCACTGCTGTTACTATGATGTAAATGTTTCCAGAAGGTGGGAAGCTTGTACTTCTGCCCATGTTGTACCTGTTTCATGAGGAATGGAAACCTGCCAGGACATTCCTGGGAGGAAGAATGGGACTAGAGTGGACAACATATTTCAGACTGCCTCACTGAGGCCATAGGCTGAATGGCCTTACTTCTCCAAATAATTGGAAACTAATACTCCTAACCCTGTCCATTAACAACGTCTAGTGGCCCCAGCCCGCCCTATCATTTTAGTTGGGTACAACTCATTGTTTGTTGGGAAATTTCAGACTCACTCCCCCATAACATAATTGACTCAGCTATGCCCCTGCACAGGAAATGGCTTCCCCACAGAGAGCATTGTCCCGACAAAGGATAAGAATGCTTCAAATAGAGCAAACACAGGGGCTACCCACGAAGCATAAAATAGACACAAATCCTTATTTCAAGGCAAGGACGATCAGTGGTTCATAGATCAGTCAGGAATAAAATATCTTTTGGCTGCAAGCCAATGGAGAGGGTAAAAGATTCCTAAGAACTATCTTGAAGGTAATCCACACAGTAGCAAGGCAGCATTAGAACACTAACCAAGCAGTGTTTCATTTTCCGTGATAATACAGTATTAAACCTCAATCCACAGTTCAAGATAGTGAGGATGTCTTCCTTGTTGTTGGTACATTACAGAGGCTCATACTATAACTCACTTGTAGTTTGTTAACAAATCTTTACAAGGAGGGGGTGGTAAACTATCAGAGGAAGGTCGAAAACTAAGTGATCTATAAACATTGGTCCTTCATATAGGAGATTGACTGCTCATGAAAGAGAGACACCATGAATGGAAAATCTAGATGCCATTTGAAATAGAAACAATACAAGACACCATGGTAACCACTTATTGTGTCCCATGATGACTGATCCAGAACACTACCTGGTTCAATAGTGGAAGAAACATGGCACTTACAAGAATGGAACTCAGTCACCTCAAACACTCCCTTGAGGAAAAGGCTAGGGGGTCACTGGAACAGGGAATTGAAGTCCAGTGGATTCCTGGTCCCGAGTATAGAACTTAAGGACTGAAACACTTCCAACTGCCGCCAGTCCAGGAGGAGGATGCAAAAGGTCTAATAGGTACCTGTTAAGAGCAATTTCACTATATCCAACAGACTCAGAGCTTTTGCAACATAACCTCTAATCTACTCGTCCTGGACTCCAGGCCCCACTTTAAGCACTCGTCATGTAAATTCCCCAGTAAGCCCTGACCTATCATCTGCACAGAGCTGAGGAATGACTTACAGAATCTGCTGTTTGAGGGATTTATATTGCACCTGTATGGTACTGTCACTTCTCCATAGAAACTCACAAACAGACATGACTGAACGCATATCCACATGCCCATAAACATATGGGTAGCCGTGTTTGGAGGCTGAGAGTCAATAAAGAGTATTGTTGTGTAGTTCCTATATAACCTATACAGGATCTGCACGTTTGGATAACATAAACTGTGGGATTGGTGGCAGACTGATTCCGTGCACCCCCACCGGTTACGTTAGCCTGTCTGTATCAGCTAGCTCACAGTGCCACTATAATCTCCTCTTATCAAGGAGAGAATAGATTCTGGCAACCACAGAACATGACAACCCTGATCCCTCAGAATTTTGGAAACAATATACTACCTTTCACTCAGTCACTCGAGCTCACTTAGTTTGTCTCAGAGAGTTACACAGAATGAACAGGCTGGGCATTTACAATAAGTATTTATTGAACAGTTGTTATTCTAGTGTAGAATAGATGAGCTGCAACAACCATTAGACAGTAGCAGAGATATATGATTAGCAGTACTACAAAAGTAAAGGGATGGTATAGTTCTACCATCTTGCATAAATCATGAATATATACAAGTACATAAAACACATGATAAAAAGTGCATACTCCTACAATGCCTCCCTAACTAGATGTACCTAAATGTACCTAGCATCTGTGTAGGTGTTATGCCAAGAATCCCTCTAGGATCTAGTCAACCCCATTACCTGAGAATGAGAGAATATGGGACCCCATCCTGGTCTCGAGTTGGACACCCCGCGAGGGATGTTAGACCACTGCGAGCTGGAGTGTCTGCATGCAGGAACCTCAGCGTCTCTGGTCAGTGTGTCAGCCGGGAAGTCTCGGTCTCCTCTGTCCTTCTAAGCAAGATGTGATGTATATATACCCATAGGTCTCCCCAGGGGTCCTACCTTGCTGTGTTACTGTGTCGGCCTAAAGGATGACGTCGGGCCTGAACTTTATACAGAGATATTATACAGGAGATGTTCGTCCTGCTGTTAGTCCTGCTGTGCTTCCAAGAAGCCTCATGCATAATGTATGAGATTCGAAATAGGGGGAAACCCGCGTTCTGAATGCAGTGTTGTATATAGGTAAAAGGTCAGTCTCTAAGAACCGTTATGTATGTAATGTAGGGAAGAATATAGGTGAAAGGTTGCAATGTTACCTGCGCCTATATAGGGTACCTATATGGAATATAACAGTATTGCTGGGTGTGAGAGTGAGAAAGAGACAGCGAGTGAGAATTCTTGTGAGTACAGCTAGCAACTCACCCACGAGTAACAAACCAACCCTGGATTCTGGAGAAACAACCACCAGCAGTGCGCACATTATGCATACATACATTTAATTGAGAATAGTTGAGTCTACCACCTGCACCTATATGTATGGATTTGAGGTGCCAGCGAGTTCATGAATGCAGCCCTAAAATGAAAAGAGCAACACAGCCTTCCACCATCCCTGTTTTAGGCATTAGACACTATGCAGACTCAGGCAGTAATCCAATTTGATCACCAGCAAACAGGGCTCGAGTCGAGGGTAGACTCTGGTAGATGCCTTCTACCCACTATTTTCAGAGGGTAGACGCCATCTACCCCACTGCAAAGCTGGCCACTTTGAGTGGAGTGCAAAGTTCCTTTCCTACTTCTCCCGAAATTCACAGAAATATGCTGAACTAGTCACTGTGTAATTTTCTGACACCAGAACACTTTCAGCTGTATCTTGTCTGTTTTTGTTCCATGGCAGCAACGTGAAGGCAGGGAAGAGGCTTATCAGATTTCAGCTTCGCCCATAACAAAAGCCGGAGTTAAGGGGCCTTTTTGTTGGAGTATTCTGGCTGGATAGCCTCACACCTAGGTGCAATGGAGGGGAAATGAAGGCTTCCCCTCCATTGCTTACATCTTATCACTTCACAAGTACTTAGAGAAATGCTTTTGACTTTGTTCAGTCCCTGTATTTAAGAAATATGCATGCACTGTAAGAATGTCAGATGTGTTGGTCGCCCCAGTGTTTACACAAATAACAATTTAAATACCACTATTTTGTTTTATTTCTTTAATAGCGCTTTAGCAATACTCATCACAATGCAGGGTGTCCGAGCGCTTTACATCACATGTACAGATTATACACTGACAATAAATCATATGTGTGTACATCAATATAAAGGATGTGTTACATAAGACAGTGATGGTTAAAAGGTGCAGGAGCCATATGTCCTTCATACCCCCGTGCTATAATAGAAAGATTTGAATTTATGAACTGCAAGTAATAAAAGGATCTCTGTCTTAAAAGCAGTAACCCACTTACCCATTTTCATAAAATAAAAATCTGTCATCTGCGTGCTACTAATGAACTTTGCAGGAGACATATTAACCCTCTATGCTACTTTGATTCAAAACTAGGTGAGGTCATGGGTTGTGATGCCACTTCCTGGGATGCCACGTGCGATGTCAGGCACCGCGATGTCACTTTCTGTGATGTCACACGTGGTGCTGTCACTTCCTGTGATGTCACGCTTGGTGATTTCACACCCATTCTGCCTAACCTGATGAGTCCCCCTACTTTTTTTGTTGCCTTTTTTATTTTTACTGGATAGTTTGAGCAAGGAAGCTCGCGGTCTGCAGGAACAGAATGCTCAGGCGGTGACCGTCTAGCCGGCTTTTCAGCGCTTGAGAGACCGCATGTGGAGGTCAAGTGTTTCCTCTGAGAGCTGTATTATTCCAGGACAGGTAGCGCGCGCACTGCACAGCGCGGGGTTTAAACTGCTGGAGGCAACTCCTCGAGCTCACAGTCCTCAGTAATTGCCTTTTTACAAAAAGCGCAGGAATGTTGCCAATCTTCGGAGACATTTTTTCTAACAAAGGTTTCTTGGTATGGATTTGGATTTTAAAATGCCACGTTTTTCTCTCTCTCTTTCCCCTCCTTTCTCTCTGTCGCGTCTGCTCGGAGAGAACGGAAAAACGTCTTTGTGGAGCCTCGGAGAAATGAAATGAAATGTCAGCCTACCCTCTCAGACACAACACTGGCATACACTTTTTCCGTTCCCAGACCATGGACTGCATGTATTCTTTTGACAATATGTTCTTATTCCCATTTCTGTCCTGCCGCCTCTGTATTCTTTGCGAAGTTAAGAAAAAAGAGAGGGACCCCTTAAAACCAGGGGAATAGGGTACTACTAAACAGTAGAAAAGATAATCCCTTGGCCAAGGAATAAATTGAAGTAACTGAGTCCAAGACTATCTTGTACACAGAGAATGTTTTTACAGGCCACCCACACGTTGTACCAATAATCCACAACTAGTACAACCCATATGGTAGATCCAAGTAATTACATGAACAACATGAATATATTCAAAAATAAAATCATATTTATTTACATTAAAACATCTCTTGAATCACAATCTCATAAAACAACCCCATACATTTCATAAGGGTACAGATAAAATTTCATATACACAAAAACAATTAATAACAACAGACACAGGAGAGAAACAACAAATAGACAGTACAATTTGTCATCAAACAGCACATCTACAAAAGACACTTCTTTTAGCTTGTCCTAGATACACTCTATTATCTTTAGTCTGTAGGATAAGCTGATTCCAAAGATTGTGCAACAACAGCGTCGACGCGTTTCGATGGCTTAATTTATTTTTCCATCTTTTTCAAGACAAACTTTTATTTCTATTTCTCTCTCTCTATCGGCACTGAATGGTTGCCGTAGAACTGACCCTTATTTCATATGAAATTCATCTTCACTGTCTGACTGCGAAGCGTAATAGCGGTCCTCATTACCCCAAATCTGAAAACACTCAGAAGGTTTTTCGCTTCAGCTGAGGTGAGGAGTACTCCCGTGTTACGCTGGCATGACGAAGCTCTAGCAGTCCATTAATACCAACATTATAAGTGTTTGCTAAGGCATAAGATTCTTCAGCACCTTAGTGTCTACGGCTTTTAAGGATACATATTAAACTATCCAATGGACTCCAGGCTGGCAACATAAAAATAAGATACAGAACCCAACGGCAGCAAACCTAAAAAATAAAAAAGCTTTTTCAAAGAGAAAAAGAAATCTGAAGCGAAAAACCTTCTGAGTGTTTTCAGATTTGGGGTAATGAGGACCGCTATTACGCTTCGCAGTCAGACAGTGAAGATGAATTTCATATGAAATAAGGGTCAGTTCTACGGCAACCATTCAGTGCCGATAGAGAGAGAGAAATAGAAATAAAAGTTTGTCTTGAAAAAGATGGAAAAATAAATTAAGCCATCGAAACGCGTCGACGCTGTTGTTGCACAATCTTTGGAATCAGCTTATCCTACAGACTAAAGATAATAGAGTGTATCTAGGACAAGCTAAAAGAAGTGTCTTTTGTAGATGTGCTGTTTGATGACAAATTGTACTGTCTATTTGTTGTTTCTCTCCTGTGTCTGTTGTTATTAATTGTTTTTGTGTATATGAAATTTTATCTGTACCCTTATGAAATGTATGGGGTTGTTTTATGAGATTGTGATTCAAGAGATGTTTTAATGTAAATAAATATGATTTTATTTTTGAATATATTCATGTTGTTCATGTAATTACTTGGATCTACCATATGGGTTGTACTAGTTGTGGATTATTGGTACAACGTGTGGGTGGCCTGTAAAAAACATTCTCTGTGTACAAGATAGTCTTGGACTCAGTTACTTCAATTTATTCCTTGGCCAAGGGATTATCTTTTCTACTGTTTCTTTGCGAAGTTGCCACTTCAATAAAAAAACTTTTAAAATGTGTAAAATGTCTAGGGCCTAAGTCACAAAAAACAGATTCCGAATTGTGCCCGCAGCAACGAAGATTTTACATTGTGGTACCAGGTACGCACAGTGTTGGACTGGCCTTTCTGGCAGCCTGGCATTGTCAGATGGGCCAGGGTATGGCTGTTTTTTGTTCCCGTTACGGCCCAGAGGACAAAAAAAGGCCCACACACTGGCGTTTCCAAGCTCGCCCATCTGGCAGTGCCAAACTGCCCGAAAGGCCAGTCCAACACTGCACACAGACTGGTGAGAGGTTTTATACATGAAGGTACTTTTCACAATTCTGTGAAGCGCCAACCACTTAATGGACACACGTTTGATGTGGGCAACATGGCTCGGACCTATGGCATGGGGTGTAAGATTGCCCTGGCAGTAGCATGGCATTCCATTGCAAAAGTTTTGTTATTATAGATTGCAGTCACAGTCGACACCACTGGGGGTTTTTGCTCCACCAAGGACATTTCTCAGGTGTCTCAGGGAGCTGAGAGGTCGAGCCTTAAAGTGTCTATTTTCATAGTTTGTGGTCCTTCCACCCAGTCCTGCCAAGTACCACGCATTTCAGTGTAGTGCTCCGCATCACGGCCCTCACTGTGTGGAACAAGCGGGAAGGTGGGCCAGGACATGAGTCCATCTCCTCAGCCACAACATGATAGCACCCACCTCACCTCATATCCTTTGTGTGTCCCAAAGGAACCCTTCAGAGCACCTGCCTGTGAGGCAAAAGGCAAAGTGTGGCAAGTTTCTCTTCTCATTTACTGAAATCTTATTCCATTTGTGTCCCTCCTTCCCGTTTTTTGACTTCTGCTCATTGGTCATTTTCTGATAGCCCCTCCTGCAGGCTTTACTCCCTTTACTCCCTTATGCCCCTCTCCAAGCCATATGTTCATTTTCTTCCACCTCTCCGGTTTGCTTTAGAGGAAAGTTCTTGACGTGTTTTCAAGGCTTTTTGCTGTCAAGCATACAAGGGATTAGCCAATCTCTTCTATTCTGCAACATTGGTGAACTGTGGCATGTTGAGGCCACTACCACCACTGCACACCTCTTGACTGCTCACCGTTGTTGTTACTAAGGGAGCAGCGTGTTAGCTTTAATCCCTCGCGGCGCAGTGTGGTGGGGCTCAGTACCACGTCCTTGCTGATGCTAGGTGCCGTTTCCATATCAGAACTGAGGATACCTGCAGGATTGTCAGTGATGCTGCAGGAAGTTGCCAGCACCAATGGGCACACAGCTCAGGTGGTCTTTCTTCACACAAGGCCAATGTTAGAACAACATTTACACCAATGCTCCCCTCAGTAGGACAGCGAATTGATCATAGCAAATTAATTTATCAACCACATCTTTTTAAACACTAAGGTAATACTTGGAATTTGTCCCCATACTGACACCTTTACATCTTCACTAAATGAAAGTACAACCAACAAGTGCTTTCTGGGGCACCATGGTTCAGTGATCGCAATTAAAAAGGCAAGAAGGCTGAGCTTTTCATTACAATTTAACTAATGGCACCTAGGGAAAAGCAATACAAAATAGTATACTATTCTATAGTATGGTATTATATAGCAGAAATAATTGTAAAACACCCACAGATTGTCTGACATTCCTTTCTAAAAGGACCTCACGAGGTGTATTGCGGGCTCTTTTACGTGCTCTGTTAACTACCCTTTTGGGGTATGCTCTCTGTACCAGTTTGTTTGCAAGATCTTCAGATTGCTGTGTAAATGCCTCTACAGTAGAACAGTTTCTACGATATCTTAAAAACTGGCCTACGGGCAAATTATCCCGCAATGCCCTGGGATGAAAAGACTGATAGTGTAGTAATGAATTCCTATCCGTCCCCTTTTGGTGCACCACCGTGCAGAGTTTATTATCCAACACTGTGATGTCCAAATCCAGGTAAACTGCTCGTTCATTACTTTTTGTCCAGGTGAATTTCAGACAAGCATCTAGGCCTCCCTGGTGTTGCGTACGTGAGGTGCCTACTCACTCTTTCACTTATTTTTATAAGTGTTCTTTACTCACATGTTGTGGTTAAGGGTATGTGTTGGCGGATTGACTGAATGCAGTTCATTTAAGGAAACTTAAATGGTTGGGGGCTCTAGGACTGGCCTATACTGGACATATTGCCAGAGATTGGTTGAAGGTAGATATCCTCACGTCATAAGCCTCTCCTCAGAAAAAATCTATCTACCCTCTTAAAAGCCAGGTCCATTGTTGTAATTATGATTATTGAGTGGAGGGCGGCCTGGCGGTTTATTCCCTCTAAAGCTCCTTGCTGTGAAGAGTTTGTGAACTGCGGCTCAGCCGTGAGAGCTTGTTAATGAATTCAGGATTTTGACTAATACTGTACCAACCAGATAGGTGTTCCTCACAGCCAGTCCCATTTTTAGTTTTTTGCTCACGTTTGCCTGTGGAGCTTTCTCACAATAGACCGTGTAGATAAGGGATGGACAGGAATTGCTT
The DNA here is from genome assembly GCA_963921515.1 of Calotriton arnoldi. Classification (NCBI taxonomy): domain Eukaryota; kingdom Metazoa; phylum Chordata; class Amphibia; order Caudata; family Salamandridae; genus Calotriton; species Calotriton arnoldi. The sequence continues at coordinate 2,546,173 of CAWUFW010001370.1, forward strand.
AGCGTTTTCTGACGATCAAATTGCTGCAATCCTATCGGGTCCATCATTGTTCCCGGATTCCTCTCTGACCAATGCAAACTCAGCAAGAGAGGAATGGGAAAGATTGAGTAACACCAAAAAACGACAGGTTAGGGTGGCCTTGCATGGGGCTTTGATGACAGAAGTTCTCCAACTGTAATACAGTTAATGTAATATATAGACTCACATGTCAATGCGGGCTTCATTATATTGGTTTGACGTCACATAAGATCAAGGTTCGTATCCAGGAGCACCTGAGTACCATTAAAACAGGCAAATTGACCACACGTTTGGTGCAGCATTTTTGCGAACAAAAGCATGATTTTCGAGCACTAAAGTGGGTGGTTTTAGAAAGGGTAACAGCTGGCATTGATTGTGTGGATAGGTTATTGGCAGTAAAAGAAGCACGCTGGATTTTCTCTGAGAAGGCGGACCAATTTGGTCTAAATGATTACATTGAGTGGAACAAAGTCAGTAGATAGAGACATAATAAAAAATGCTGGCCCTATGTATGTAGGAACTAAGAGGTATGTTCCTCGATCTCAGTGATGGTTGATGTCCAGACTTGTGGATATGAGTTTGGAGCGTGTTGAAATGAAATAGTAAGGATTTGACTGAGAGAAGCAAATTTACTTCACTAAATGACACAAGATTTGCTTTGAAATGTATTTGAAGATTAATGACGATGATATAGTGTACTATACAGGAGCTGTCATGATTAGAGGTACACATTTCAAGATGGCACCCGTCGGTTGAAGTATACAGGAGGAATGTTTTTAATATATAGTTTTAAATATACATGTCTAAACTCACCATGATTGCTGGCACACGATCTGTTGACACGAAAAAACAAAAAAGACAAAGAGAATGCATTTAGGAACAAGGCTATTGGTTGGAGTATTATGGATTGTGTAGCACTGTAATATGTATCAAGCAGAAATCGATAGATAAACACAGTCCAAGATGGCGCCCGCTGTTGGGTGGAGAAATCGCTGGGATAGACTGGAGGGTCACGTGGGTGACGTGATGCGTGTGAGAGCATTCCGGTCGGTTTAAAATCTCTTCGGCGTCTCTACTATGCGAAGCTGGTATGAGACAACGCTCCCCAGGCGCATAGATGCGGTAAGAGTGTGGACCCAGGTTTTATGATGGTGACGGTAATTTGAAACGGCAGCTTGAAACCTTACGTAATGTCCTGAAAATGTAAGATGGTGCATTTTTGATAAATTGGGGCGATTGACGACATGCCTCATCTAGACGGAGGGTTTGAAATTGTAATTGGATACCTGATGTAGTGTCCCGCATAGTGCCCGAAATCACAATATGGTGTACTTTGATGCTTTGAGGCGAACTAGGACATGCCTCATCCAAGCGGAGGGTTGAGATCGCCCGCTGGAGATTAGAATAGGAAACGGGGGCAACGGTAGCTAAAACAATATGAGCTTTGAAAATTGAGGGGGAAGTATAGAGGCCCTAAGTTGTCATAGTACCATTGAAAGTTGAATTGAGCATATGGTGGCACGATTAGAAGGATGAGTGTGGAGTGTAGTATACCTCCTAGCATGATAGTGGCCCATGTGGTACGGGACCAATTCTGATACTGAGATATAATATGCCCATTTCAGATTGATGATAATCATACACTTAATCATGATATATGTCTCCACAGGCACAACAAAAAGCAACAGCAGTGCTTTAAAATAGGGGTAACTGCGATAAATACAACCCCGTTTGGTATGGTGGCAGCTGGTACGAATGCCCTTGGCTTCCACATGGTAATTACAGATCGAACTTGATCAAGGCTGTGCATTACACTTTTAATTCATTGATGGATACTGTGTCTGGTTGGTCAGTTTTTAACAAAGAACTGCTGTTTTGTTTGTGTTTTTATCAGCCAATCCGCATCACAAAGTTCACTGTCCAGTGAGGCGACTAACAAACCTCGCGCCCTGACGAAATTGCCACGACATAGCAATGGCAATGAAACATGTTGGCCTACTTTGACAAGGTTTGCAACATGCAGTGCTTTTAATTTGAGTAAGCTCACGAGTGTGAATAAAGAGGGCAAATCTAAGTGTGAGTCTTACTTCAATTTTAATTGAAGGAGCACATTGTCCTTTACAAATCACGGGGTTTCTGTTTTGGAGTTAGTTAAATTTTCTTTTCTACTCTTTTTTCTTCTTACTGGACACGATTCTGTTTTTTCAGTGAGTAGGCAACCAATGATGATAAACGTGGGCATGCTGGTGAGAACCTGCCGGTAGCCTCCCTGGTATTGCGTACGTGAGGTGCCTACTCACTCTTTCACTTATTTTTATAAGTGTTCTTTACTCACATGTTGTGGTTAAGGGTATGTGTTGGCGGATTGACTGAATGCAGTTCATTTAAGGAAACTTAAATGGTTGGGGGCTCTAGGACTGGCCTATACTGGACATATTGCCAGACATTGGTTGGAGGTAGATATCCTCACGTCATAAGCCTCTCCTCAGAAAAAATCTATCTACCCTCTTAAAAGCCAGGTCCTTTGTTGTAATTGTGATTTTCTTGTACCAACCAATTGGGGCCTGCAACCTGTATCCTCGGTCACATGACTAGTTGTAGCTGGCAGTTGGTCTTTGCGTATTGCTCCCAGGCAGCGAGACAAAGCGGGAGTAGGTGTTGGCAGGTTGGGCCATCTCTGCCTTGATAGGGGGAAGGAGCTGCCTCCTACCACACAAGCACATTGCAAAGGCTCTGCCTCAGCACACTCAAAAAGTGTTTCACACTAGTCTTTTGTGCTCCCAGACAAGCTAGGGCCAGGGCAGGGTGCAGAAAATTCCAAATACATGGGGATAGAAACCTTCACAACCTTCTCCTCCTTTAAAGCTGGCACCAAGTATAAATATTGGACCCTCAGACTCAACACTTCAGTACACATTTGGAACAGTGGAAGACGCAGAAGAAGGACTGCTGTGCAGCTCTGTTGCAAGATGGACTACAACTCTGCTGCCCTGTTGCCTGAGTGAGAAGGACTGGACCTGCATCTTGAACCCAGGAATCCAGGACCACCAGAGTGACTCCAAAGGCTAGATGACTGGCCTCCTGATCAGAGCCTCAGTAACAGAAAGAGCTCCAACCTCCTTGAACCCTGCACCTGGACAGTGTCTTCTGTGAGTCTTGACCCCCAAGTGGTGCCACCCAATCTTGGACCCTTGGCAGTGAGCCTGAAGGTGCTCTCCCAGCTCAGCTGTGGTCTTGTGGGCAGAACCGACGCAGAGTGGTGCATCTTCTCGCACCTCAGCATCAGAACTGCCACTGCACAATGTCCCCAAAAGAGGACTTCGCATTGCAGCCCTGCAGTTTCTCTGAACCACCGCTGCATGATGCATCCTCCACACAGGATCTCACAACGTTCCACAACCAGGATTTAAGGTACTTTGTTCAGCAATCCTAACTTGATCCTTGCATCCGCCCGTGCTCCACTGCGGTTGGCCTGAACTTGTGACTTTGTCCCGGTCTAGCCCGACCAAATAACAACAGTTGGCTCTTTTTATTTACTTCTAAGCACTATTTTTACCTAAATCTTTCAAACTGCATATATACAGTTGTACTAATAGGATTTTTGTCGTTTTGGTCTCAAATAATTTATTACATTGTATTCTGTTTTTCTAAATTAGTATGGGACTTTTCTTGTGTTCTGTTTTCACTTTATTACAGTTTGAAGTGCTGCATAAACAAAGCCCCTAAGTTAAGCCTGACTGTTTTTGTGCCAACCTACCAGAAGGTTAAGCTTAGGTTAATTTGGGGTTTACTTGTGACTTCACCCTGACAGGAATTGTGTCTGCTGCTTGAGTAGGGCTTCACACCCCTCAACCAGTAACCCATGTATCCAGGGGTGTAACACAGGCCCCCGTAGCACCCGGGTGCGGGGGGGCCACCAGAGCTGCAGGGGGCCCCCTCAGCATAGTACTCAGGCATGAGAGCTCCGGATTAAATCTGAAACGGGGGCCCCTCCGTGTACCTTGCAGGGGGGGCCCCCTTAACGTTTGTTACACCACTGCATGTATCTACACTATATTTCTGCAAAGGGCTCACTTCTCATTTTATAGAACACAACCTTTTCTTCTCTAAAACCCTGTCCCTTCAACCTAACAATACCTAAACTCCACCAGCCTATTTATCTACCACAAAGAAACTGGAGTAAATGCATGGATAGTTATTTCTTTTCTTAAGCTCCTGACTAATCCCAGTAACTAACAATACCACTGGATTTACCACTAACCTTGGGTTTCGGAGTAGCATGTTATTCGCTGTAAAAGCTTCAACGCCTTGTCAGGGCTTGTAATCACTATATAAATGCAATTACAATTACTATAATTATTGCATATGATAAAATCCAATCCCACACTTAAGTGGAATTTATCGGGTATGATAAATGTTGCCTATTAGGAGTTTTGCCAAAACAATGGGGCTTTACATGAAGAATCTGCATGTCCTGGTCTTTTTACGTGAATTTACTTTCCCCATTAAAAATTGGCTGGTTTAATTTAATAAAACTTACCCAGGGGATGTATGTTTTATTGCACGCACTATTATTGGGTGTGATAAAATCTGCGCAACTCATAATTCCACTATATGCAGAAACACGTTATCTAGTATATTGGAATTATACAGGCCACTAATGAGGTAGCTGATGAGAATGTAAGGTGGATTATCACAGTGCTTGCACTCTGGTATGCTCAGTGATGAGCGTGGTAACATAACTTTGTTTACAGAGAGCAGTTTAGCAGCAGGGACGTAGCTTCCATTGGTGAAGAAGGTGCAATGGCACGGGGCTCAGATGCCTGAGGGGGCCCATGGAGCCCTAAGTATTGACGTATTTCACAGTTCAAACTGCTGCCATGGAGCCAATTTTCTTCATTGCACTAGGGCCCATGACACACTGGCTATGCACTCCCGGAAGCTGGCGTTTTATGTAGTGTACCAATGTAGGGGCACACCATGCGAAAAGTCCAGACGACCCTCGTTAGTTTACAAGGGCTTACTTTAATAATCCCAAGTTCTCTATTTGTGGTAGTGTGGCTGATCAGTCTAGGCTTATCAGAGGGGAGTGTTAAGCATTTGTTGCGCACACACAGTCAATAAATGGGACACACACCCAAGAAGAAATTCAGGACCAATTTAGAAAAATAACACAGCTTTTTATATAATTTTAGACACCAAGATCATTGGAATTAGGTAAGTACTTTTGGTGATATAGATTTTACAGTAAAACAGTAAAATGCTCAAATAATGGCTTTTGAGATATGAGCCTCGAACGTGGTAATGTTTTCCTATGGGAGAAACATACACTGCATTCAAATACTTGTGAGTGGTTGTTGAAAGTGCTTTTTGGGATTTAAGGTGCTTAGGGGCCAGGGTCCAAGAACCACCAGCAGTTTGGGTTTACCTGCTCTGGTATGTCCGAGTGCAAAGGTGCTGGTCGCGTTGGTAGGCTTGAGCGCTACACGCTAAAGTCAATGAAACGGTACCTGTAACAAAAAGGCTGCAAGTGGGGACTTGGGGACAAGTCTGGCAGAACCCAAAGGGCGGCTCGGCTTGTGAGGGTTTATGGAGTAAGGGGACACAGTTAGTTTCAGTGGACATGGGCTAGAGGGCTGGGGGGCTCGGGTGCAGAGGTGTTTGGCCGGCTGGCCACTCGCATTTTAGGCTCTAGTGGTTCTTGGGTGGACCTGGAGAGGGAAAGAAAAGCACACAGCAGGGCCATTCTCAGTGTAGTCCTCACTGGTCCAGAAGTCCCTCAATGGCAGGTCAGCTTTTGGCGGTGATGGTGTCTCGGCTGGACACTCAACAAGCCTTGGTTGCGGCAAATGCTACAGTACCCAGGGTATAGGTGCAGGAAGGCTCCTGGAGGGTCTAGCATCTTGAAATACGCTGGAGAGACAGGACTGACCTCTTGGAACCACTGTGACCTCCTCCTGGCAAGATGCTTCCTCTGTGGGCCTGATGGCCACCAAAACAAAGAGCCGGGAGAGTGCAGTTGGTTCCTGCAGATGCAGAGGGATGGCTCCTCCTTGGCCCTCCACCTTAGATGTGCCCCTTGAAAACCTACTAGTCCTCTAGTGTATTGGCTGACTGGTATCGTCCAACCTGCTGCCACAGACAAGTCGCATATTCATCTACCTGGGAACAGAAGAAGGACAACCCTGAACATGGCGCCAAACCATGCCTTGCTGCTGGATCCTCGACAGTTGCACCGACCTTGCTCATCCAAAAGCTGTGCATCCTCCTAAGCCTTTGGAGGACTGCCCAGCACTTCGCCAACCACAGAGGCTCTTCGTTTTGCTGGCCATCGGGCCCATAAGGACCCTGTTTAGAGCCTATGCCCAGGGTACCATAGGTACCATTTATCAGGGACTTACATAGGTGCTAAAGTCCTTGCCAACTGGGGTACAACGAAGCATGCTGCAGTTTTTAGGGAAAGAGCACTGACACTGTGGCCTCTTTAGCAGGAACCCAATGCACGTCGAGTCAACATCAGTACCAGTGGGTAAAATGTGGGGGTGATCATGTCAAAAAGGGGCTCTTTCCCACAGCTACTGTTTAGCAGCAAAGTTAATAAAGAGAAACAGTGGTCATTTTACAGAACTGTCCAAGGACAGCTGTGGGTATTTGCACCCCCTTTTAGAATTCCCAGGGCACTTCCATGTTACAGAATGTGTCGCCCTGGCAGGCGCTTACCCCTTACGGCACTGACTAGTCTTCCAGGAGCACTTGAATGGGCTCTTATTGACTGAGATCAGCACTTGGCGCATGCCCTATAGGAAAGCAACAGGACACTGGCACATATAGGCCATGACGGTCTCAGAATCTAGCAGCCCTGCCAAGTGTCACACATCAAGGGTTAGAGTAACGCATATTGAGGTGCATTTTGGCATCACCGCAGGCACCGTGATTTATCACGCAAATAAGATGAGCTCAGAGCAGCATCTAATATAGCATGGTTTTAAATGGCACTCTCCCGGGTCCGTTGTACAGATGCAGAGTGTGTTCCCTGCCCCTTACGTTGTCTGGTCCAGTCAAGAGGTGTCTGTGAACTTGACTGGCTATGGAAAACTGAGCCCTGCCCCCCTACCGTGCCAGTACTGGTGAATATGGCCGCAGCCTGATCTGCCAGGCAGTGGATTGATGGAATCAGCTGCCAGTCACTGTGATCCCCTGAAAGGCCCAGGTGCTTTTGCTGGTTCACAGCCACTTTCACTTTTATTGGGATCCCTATAGCATGAGGGGGAGGAAGGAAAACACTGGCACCTGTACCTGGTGAAAAGCAAGGAGAGACAAATGGAGAGGAGGAAAAAATGGCAGGAAAGGGAGATCCAGGAAATGAGAGCAGATGGGTGAGAAAGGTGCTGGGAAGATCATGCGAGGAGGAGGGTCTTTGATTTTGAGGGCGAGTCGGTAAGTGCTACCCCGTAATTTATTGTGTTGGAGTAAGTACGCAGCATGGCAGATACTGAGATGGTTTCAAATTGTTTTTTCTAATGATGATTTACTGGTTACTTAATCTCTGAAAAAGGTTCATCCCACTTGAGTTTAGGTCCACTATTTATGTCGATACCGCGTCTTAATCTTGCAGGAGTGTATCCTTAGTGGTCTGTAATCTTGTGACTGTTGGACCAATGAATTACATACTACTAAGGGCCAGGAATGCATGTTACTGCAATGAGCCAGGCATGTGTGTACTGTGAGGGACCAATGATGCATGTACTGCAAGCGGCCCCTGAAACATGTATTTCAAGCAGCATCTGAAGCAGGGCCTGGATGGGGACAGTGATGCAGTAGGTCCTGGACCAATGTTGGTCATTTCCTGGGGAAACTGATGTACTGCTGTGAATACTAAGGCACATAATACACCGTTTGCACGCTGTGACTCATTGGCAGCCCAAATGAGAACCGGGCCTGGCAGCTGAGTTCCAGACTCCTCCAGATAGTAGTGCGGCTCAGAACAAAAGCTGGTAATTGCATTTTAAATAAACGAGCAATAAGGGCACAGCAGCTAGCTCCCATTAAATCACAATTGCTGAAGCCCTACTCTTTCACTCACCTCTTAATTTACAACCCCTTTTGCAACCTATGCTGTCCTTCAATTGAAGTTTTGGAATACGTTTACTCAACCTGGCGTGTTACACACCTTCAGTGAGTTGATGCTTTTAAGTCAAGAGCCCATATGAAAAGCAAAACTGCAAGTCCCAGAATGCATGTTCAAGCTGTTGGCTAAACTGGACACCTTTGGATGAACATATGATGGGTACTAGATTCCCTTTCTAGGACATGTGTGGCTACTTGGGCACCATTACAGTCCTGGGTGCATTTTTGCTTATGGGGCGCTAAGGCAGAGGAGCCCCGCCCCACTGCTCTTTGAGCAGCGCAAATTTTTTTTAAAATAAAATGATAATAACACAATGTTATTATCATTTTATTTTTCAGTGCGCATTCGGAGCCAGGTAGGTTGGGCGGGGCAGAGCTAGGCTGGCCAGAGCAGGGGGAGGAGTGGTTTGCACTCTCTAAGAATGTTCTCCACCCGGCTGTATTGCACAGCCAGGTGGAGAACTATCCCAGGCACTGCCTGGGCAACCAAACAGGCCTCTCAGACCAATTACGACGCTGCTGTCATGCTGGTGACATCAGCATCGTGATTGGCTGGGGGAGTCTGGGAGCCTGTGTGCTTCCATTCCATGCTGCCAAAAGAAGAGGATGGAGGATAGGCGGCGGCGTTCACAGCTATGTTTTCTTTCTTTTTTTTTTCCATCCCCCCCCTGCCCTACCATCCCCATTCCGCAGCAGCCGCCACTGAGACTGAGGTATAGAATGTCAGTTGTGGTGAACCGTCTTTGCGTTATGTTCACCCCATGTAATTCGGGCCTGTTGGGAACCATCTGCCATCCATTAATGCGAGTGCAGTAAGCATATCTTTCTGTTATATCGTGGGCCAAGCCAAGCATCCCTTCCCATCGTTGGTATTCTGAGTAAGAGAGCGACGCAGAGGAAGCAGGTTAGAGTTGATGCATAAGCTGCTCAAGTGTGGTGCAGTTGTTTCTGGGCCACTAAACTGCCAAAATGGAGTCATTTCTGAAACTTATCTCACTACATGGAGATTACCGCTATTTTTTGCCCGTGTTAAAGTGTCACTCAAAATGTCACACATATGGCATTGAAATGTCACCCATAAGCAACCTGACAACGTGGCAGCTATGTTTTTGCAACTGCAACCGGACTAAAGAGAAACACAAGCATCCCACATGCCAAGAATGGGACACCCCCTTTCTTTCTAGGAAAAACCTCAACACCACGCATCAGATTAAATTTACAGCTCTTGACAAACATTGAATGCATAGATTTAAACTGTAGCCAGGGAGTCTCCGCAAGAGAAAGTGAGAGACAGGCCAATTACAAAGTGACCGGGCCTCACTGCCAGGATGCAGCTAATGACCTAATGCAACCTCCAGGGGCGTCCTCGAAATGAACTCATCTCTTGTACGTCATCACTTCAGAGCTCTGGGACACTGACAAGGCTTTGCGCGCCGCGGACAGACACGTAGGCGCTAGGCTGCGCAGCTTTATTCGCGGAATTCCACACTTCAACTACTTGTATACATAATTTTTTCATATATAGCTTTAGGCGGTGTTCACTGTTGATGAATGGCGCCAGCATGTCAGCACTGTAAGCGAAGGGCTCGGCTAAATGCAAGGTAAACCTCCCAACTACCTTATTCTGCGTTTAAAGCAACAATTAATTAATCAGCAAATCACTTTCACCAAAACCTTCCTCCCAAGCCCCTCTGTCAGTAATGTCATCTTTAAACTGAGAGCATCTTATCTGCTTGTAACACAGCACAGAGACCGTCACACACACAGTCAGTGGATGGACCACACACATCCTTATTTTCCGAGGGCTTGTTTCTTGATCTACCTTGAATCCTCTTTGTGCGCTGTACCTACCACTGTACCTTAGTCTTGGTGATGCTAGGTGTGAGCTTCCATCAGCCTCTATCACACACAGAGGAACTGATGGGCCCTGGGCGTGTTTTTGAGCAAGACGAACTACTGGCAAGATTATGACTGATTAGAACATTGGAATGTTGGGAGCTCCATTGAAGACAATGGAGTGCTCCCTGCTTCTACGGGCCGGTTGGTAAAGGCCCGCAGAGCAACATTCCAATGTTTTACAAAGGCCTCTCGGAGCTCGAGGGGATTTAAATCCCCTCGAGCTTCGAGAAGCCTTTGTTTTATTTGTTGGAACATTCTGCCCTCTAGTGGCATAATGTTCTAATAGCCTTTTAGCCCTAACTAGCAGCGCTATACCGGCTATTAAAGTCCCTCACCCTTGTTAAAGTCCCTCGCCGGGCCTTTAATAGCCGGTATAGCCCGCTACGGCGGGCTATAAGGCCATATTAGCACATTGGAATGTTGAGCGCTCCATTGAAGACAATGGAGTGCTCCGGGCTTCTACTGGCCGGTAGAAGCCTGGAGAGCAACATTCCAATGTTTTTTTCATTTCACAGCAGTTACTGTGAACAAAGGCCTCTCGGAGCCCGAGGGGATATAAACCCCGTCGGGCTCCGAGAGGCCTTTGTTTTTACAAATTAGAATATTCTGTCCTCTAGGGGCGGAATGTTCAAATAGCATTAGAGCCCTCAGTAGCGGGCTCTACAGGCCATTAAAGGCCCGCTCCCTTGTTAAAGTAAAGGCCCTTGCCTTCGGCTCGGGTCTTTAACACTGGAGCGGGCCTTTAATGGCCGGTAGAGCCTGCTACGTCAGGCTCTAAGTCTATATTAGACCACCCACCTCACTGTGAAAAACCCTCACCCAGTTAGTCCAGAGCCAATGATGAGCAGACAGAAGATACTGAAGCTGGGAGATAGACTGACAGAGGAGTTGAACAAATGGGAAACAGGGAACATTGAATTTACAGAGTGTTATATCTGGTGAGGAGAAGAAGCTTCAGGGAAAGGTTGGCGGGTGAGGGGATAGGAGGTTAGAAGATGTGGCAGGGGTACCACCCAGCAAGGCTGCAAGGGACAAGTGAGGCAGAGGTGGAGAGGCAGGGAATAGATGCCATGGCAAGCTGAATGTTATTTATTTCATCCTCAGGCACTGTTAGGTACAGTCATACAGCAAACACAGCAAAACACAGCTTGCAGGAGGAGGTCACCTAGAAGATAGCTTTGGCCTTGAGTAAGTTGGAAATGTATTCAGGTAGTCAGGATCTGTTCCCGAAGTGAAAGTGTCTCAAGCAGGGAGTGAAATCCTTGTCATTTCAGATTTGCAAACTGTGGAAAGCAGTTCCAGCCACAATTAGGAAACTAATGATCCCCTGACATTCCATAACATGATAACAACAGTACACACCTAAGTTGGAATTCCTTTATTGTCAGTCTCCACAGTGTGTTTGCCCTGTGAGGATTTCCCACTATAAATGCATCGAGTAATTCGAAATAGCATGGCTTGAATACATATTTCAACATTAGAATGTTGGGAGCTCCACTGAAGACAATGAAGTGGCTCAGGGCTAATCACGGCTGGTATAAGCCTCCTGCTCCAACATTCCAATGTTTGCCTTTCTGTTTCTCCCTTGTTAATTTATAACACTCTCCCCTTGTTAAAGGCCACTCGCCTGAGGCTCAAGACTATAACTCGGGTTTAGGGCCTTTAACAGCTGCTCTAGATGTTGGCAGTGGGCTATTAGGCTATAGAATGAAGAATATTCCACAACCCAGTAATCAGGATTTCAAACTTCCTACCTCCCCTTCCCAAACAATGGAAATTAGGGGTCTAAGGAAACAGACACTGGGCAGTGTACAACATGAGAAATAACTTTGTCTCTAACTTAGCCCAGGGTAGAAACAGAGGTACAGTTGCTACTTCAGACTAAAACCAAACATCAGTGACACTTCATGCCGTCACCGCTTCACAACACAGCCAAACGGGTTTCCCATTCCAGAAAACTGGCAGGTTGGCAGGAAGGTTCAACGTTCTCTTTGTGTCAAAAATACCTACACACTTTGGAAAACAAAAGAGTCTTGGTTGTTCTTACGTGTAATCGCTGCTACAAATTGGCACAAAACTGTAATTTACGTAAGACCTACACAATTTTGACTTACTCATATTTTACCCGAGTAGAGGACACACTTTCCATTTCAGTCACTGTTACTTTTATAAAAGCTGCTTTCTTCTGAGTGCTTACTTGAAAACAACACCCCAGTACTTATTGAGGGAACGTAGTTCTTGGCCACTTATCAAATAACTAAACCAGTTGTGCAGCAATTTTCGTACCATAAATGTCTCAAATTACATTTATAAGAAACATATACTTTATTTATTACGATGAGCTCAATCTCAAAGGAATTCAGATCTAAAATAAATCAACAGGAGCATATTTTGTTTGCTTGTAGATTGTCCATGCTATGTTTAGATGGTGTGCAGAAAAAAAAACCCAATAGAGCATAATAAAATATATAAGCAATGGTCAAGACAATATATGTGGTTTAACGTCCCAATACAAGCAGAATGCATTTGTGCATGCCTGTGTTTCCATGCATTACCACATTCGAACAAGGCATATTGGCTTTATCAATGACTGTTCTGTTTTAAGCAGTTGAAATGTGTGCCCACCCTTTTGCGTGTGTGTGTTTAAACATACACGTACATGACTCACCCTTGATTTCTGACTAAAACTTTAAAAAGTCAACAGTAGGAAGACAAAACAAAACGATTGTTCTGCATACAATGCACATGTGAGATCCATATTTTACAGTGCGATGATATAGTGTATTCTTGAGACATAAAACAGTCTGTTGTACATACTGAAATATAAGAATTCCATTGGAGGTGGAATGATACATCAAACAGCCAATAGTATGAGGTGAGACAGTGATACTCTTTGGAGTGGAGCTGAGGACCACTCTATGTACATCTCAATAAACTGGTAACAATAGGACAGTACACCGCAGTGCTCTCAAGCCAGACCTAAAAACACTGGGATCAGTTCCACATCTATACCACGTGTACCAGCTCTTTGACTAATTCTGACACATCTAGTTGACATGGCCAGTGAAAGGCAGACAGCATGCCTACAGACAGGCCCAGTGTTTGCCCGATGGAATCACGTGGTCAAAAGCGCATACACCTGAACTACGCCAATCCTCAAAGATTTCCTCAAAAAGGCCAAATGCATCAAAGTGCAAAGGATCTGGCAACTGGCAAGAAATATTTAGGATATTAATATGAATTAGGTGTGAAATTTTAAGATGGAGAGGTAGAAAGATTTAGCTGAAAGAGAAGCAGAGGAAGTATGGTGAACAACATCACATTGTGATCACGAAACAGTCACAAATTAAAAGCATTTAAGGTATAGGAAACAGGATTCTCCTACAGACCCAGTTCCTAGAGAATGCATTTGGTATCACACACTGTGGCCCTCATTACAAGTAGCCGGAATTGTACAGAGTAACTCTGCCCCAGAGTAATTAAACACTTTCAGAAGATTAACAGTGGGAGAGGTGGAAGGTGTCATAGTTACCAGACATCAAACGTGTGATCTTGAGTGCCCACTATTGCCTTAGAGGCAGCCGTGGAGAGCTCTACTGGCCATTAAAGGCATGTTCCAGCATTAAATGCCCGAGCCGGAGGCGATGGCCTTTAACAAGGGAGTGGGCCTTTAATGGCCGGTAGAGCCTGCTACCGATGGTTCCATGGTTATTAGAACGTTCTGCCCCTACAGGGCAGAATGTTCTGATTTGTAAAACAAAGGCCTCAAGGAGCCCGAGGGGATTGAAATACCCTCGTGCTCTGTGAGGCCTTTTGTTCATAGCAACAGCTGTGAACAAACATTGGAATGTTGGAGCTCTGGGCTTCTACCCATCATTAGAAGCCCAGAGCCCTCCATTGTTTTCAATGGAGCTCCCAACATTCCAATGTTCTAATAAGAAATGAGAAATTGGTAGAGAAGTCAATAATTCTGATCCTGATTCCCCTGGTTATTCCTCATTTCATAGAAGGTATTTCATGTGGGAAACACCATTACAACGCAGTCATTACAAGGCACTACATTTACAACGCAGTCATTACAACGCAACTGCCTTTACATCGCATGCCATTACAATGCAGCCATTACAACGCATGTCACTACAACGCATGCCATTACAACGCATGTCACTACAACGCATGCCATTACAATGCATTACCCCTACACTATTCAACACTTACCCTACTGTTGCACTCACTGGAGTCGGAATAGTAATTTTTACCCCTACACTATCCAACACTTACCCTACTGTTGCACTCATTGGAGTGGTAATAGTAACTTTTACCCCTACACTATCCAACACTTACCCTACTGTTGCCCTAAAAGTATTATGTGTTGTAATGGTATGCGTTGTAGTGGTGTGCGTTGTAATGGAATGCGTTGTGTAGTTTCTAAAAACGCGTTGTGATGGCATGCGTTGTAATGGATGTTGCAATGTAAAAACCGCGTTTTAAAGGCATGCGTTGTAAATGTTTGTGTTGTAACGTGTCCTATTCATTTCATGCAGAGATTTTGTCTGCTGAGTCTCCTGGTGTAACACATCGGGTACATCGTGTCCCCATGGACTTTCTAATTCAAGTGTGGCAGTAACCCTCGTTATAAGTAAATGCTTAGGGATGGGAAAATGTCGGTTCCTAAGGAAGTGGCAAATGAAGTCGCCTTTGGAAAAGAATTGAACACCCACAAAATCTGAGGATTTCTGAATAGCCTTAAAGACCTTTGAAGATATTCACAAACCTTCCTGATGACTTCACACTCAAAGCTAGCACTGACCAAATACAAAGAGTGGTACATTGTGAGCAATGCTTTGGGAAGAGCATGCAGCGGTGAGGCCCTTGCCTGTTTCATCTGAGGCCACTCTCACAGTTTCACCCACCCTTGATGGAACAAACTGACAGAGATAGTCGGTAACCTTGTAATGCAAAGCACTGATACCCTTACTCGCAAATCTGAAGAAAGGATGGAATTCCCATTGGCCATTCCTATTTCCATGCAAATCGCTCAGTAGAAGGAATCTCAGTGGCGGCACTGTGAGTTGTGAAGACGTGCGACTCACAATGTCGCTCTGGAACATTGTGTTTTTGTTGTGTCCCGACAAAGTCTTCAACTTTGCAAGGAGGAACACATTTTCATATATTGGAACACCCATTTTACAGCAATTTATGCAAATACACCTAGGGCATTTATAACTATGGACTGAAATGCGTAACTAGGGGGGGGGGGATCTTACAAGCAAGTGGGCACACTATGCTTTTGTTAAAGCTGTAGGTAAATCAATGTCACATGTTCGACTAGTTTGGGCTTTGAACATTTTTTAATTTACCAGATTATTTATCAAATAAGTAAAAATTCACATATTGGGCACAAGTAGCTTTATGGCAAATAAATCAATATGTGTAATTTTGCAAAAAAAGATTGTCTGGGTGAGATGTAGGTGCCTAGTGAATTACATATGTGCACATACTACAGGTATACAAATGTATACACAGTAATGTGCTTCATTCTCTACCGTGATTGTAATTATTGAGGCATGTTTTTCTCTGCATGCTAATTTTTATAATTTGTGTAACTACAAAAATAAGTAAGCAAACAAGTTAAAAGGTTAGAGCAAGTGTGGGAATTGGGTGTAAAATTGTGAAAAAAATCCACCCTAAATTTCCAAATGTTCCGGGAGTATAGGTAAAATAATGTTTGCATTTAAAATTATTTTCCAAGAGGAGGAAAAAAAATTAAAGGCGTATTCCCATCTTAATCGCAACCAAAAAAATGGAACATTTTTACACAGATAGAGTTTGGCATTTTGGTTTTTGCATTCAAATATGTGACTTTTAAATAGATAGTCCTGCGCAAGGAAAGCTAGTTGTGTGAATCTCTGAATATAAGTAATTACAAAAATCGTAGGACTTAACTTATGGATATCAAAGTTACTCAATTTTGTGAATTAGGGCCTATGTCACTTGAATCCTGTAGCAAACGTCAAGAAAAGCAAGTATAATTATTTTCTTAATAAACATTCTATACTATATTAAACTGAGCTTGCACAAACATTACAACGTCATTTGAGAAGTTATTGTTGCACCGAGTAGTTTAAGATTCTACCCTCATTAGCTGTAAATGGCCTTATAACAGGTGTGCAGAGATCTCCGTGTGCTCAGTTTGAAAGGTCATAGGCATTCTCCACATCTCACTAAAATGTTTCCTGTTCACTTCCAGAGGGCGATTAAAATGCCCGCCCATCCTGTCCACTGTTCATTCAGTCCTGTTGAGATTTTCCAATACAGTTATTTACGGAATGGCCATTAGTGTTCTGTACGGAGAATCATAAGCCAGTTGCCAAAGCAGTGTCCATCCACTTACGTCAATTCATGGCCCTTGGGTACCTCAAGCACCGCCCTTGCTACCCTTGTCCTCAGGAGCAATGAAAATAGTGCCAGAATAGAATCAGGACTCTTAACATCCTGGTAACTATCTATTGTGGAGACTCCTTGACCTTCCCGTTACCAGTCGGAACCAGACGGAGGGCTCTTGAGAGGCAAAGGGTGGGCTATGGTGTGAACAACATGGTGTCATCACTGATCACATGTGCGTGATGTCACATCTGTACCAGAAGAACCAAGCTAAAAATTTAATATTTTAATAAATATGATGGTTGTTCTTTCATACTTCACCCAATGTGATACATACCCATGTGGTTTCAATTTAAACTTTTATTTAAGAAAGTATGTTTTCCCAAACATTATAAAAAAGATTTAAAAAAGTAATGCAGCACAAACCATATGAAGAACGTATAGCAATAATATATATTAAAGTCATCGTCTTGGGGGGCTATGTAATCCTTAACTATAAAAAGGTAGAGGAAGTACTACAGTTACTTTATGCCGTAGCATCCATACTTTTGTGCACTGAAATGCAACGCATCATGTCTGAAAGATGTCTTTGAACTTCACGCACCGCAAGCAACATCTACCATACATCGGTCCT
This sequence comes from Calotriton arnoldi, assembly GCA_963921515.1. Taxonomy (NCBI): domain Eukaryota; kingdom Metazoa; phylum Chordata; class Amphibia; order Caudata; family Salamandridae; genus Calotriton; species Calotriton arnoldi. The sequence continues at coordinate 2,563,235 of CAWUFW010001370.1, forward strand.
TAATTTGTAAAAAAAAAACATAAGTGCCAGGGCTCTTGTCGGAATGCCCCTGCAGCTTGCACCACCCATTGCCCCTGCTATGCTGTAACTGGCAGTACCAACACAGCTACTAACCATCACACTCTTACAAGTGTGACAGTTCGGACTGTTTTAGGCCCCCAAAGCTATAAGAATGGCTTGGGCAGCACGTAATAGTCATTTTTAATGTATATTGAATTAATAATTAACTGTTGTTGTGGTAATCTCTAAATTAGCCACACAGCTCCACCCTGTGGCAGACTGTCAAGCTCCAGTGTTGACAATTAAGTGCCTGTGCCGAGCACCGGAAACCACTGGCTCAAATTAAGCACTGCCATACATAACAGCCTACACCTAACATCCTTTCAACTATGCACTCCAAAAGTGCACCTAGGACCCTGAAGCAAATCGTAGTGTGTCGTGGCATTGTCAGTGACCTGAAGAGCTATCTACCAATTCTAATACAATGCAAGACAAATAATGCAGACATTAGCCGTCCTGCCTCCTACCTGCATAGTGAGGTGTATGTCCCCCATCCACTCTGTAATTCAATGATACATGCACACGTGGGAGCAAACTGGCACCCCAAACCTTCAGAGAGTAATGACTTCCGGCACAAGATCATTTAACACCCTCACTGTGGCCAAAGTGCCATGCAGCAGTGGTATTTGTTACTAATGGAGTAGTTGGTGAAACAGAAGGGAACCCCCACAAGTAGAAGTGCAAGATAGCTCACTGAAGAAATAGCAGGAAGTTTCTATAGCACTATGATCTGATGCATTAAATATGAATAGCTGCATGTGTGCATTGTCCACCTGTCCTTTACATTCAAATAAATGTGTTGTTCAGAAAAAGGCTCGGTTTTCGAGAGCAGAAGGTTGTATGTTAAAGTATCGTGGCCAATAACATCGACCTGCACTTATACCATAACTCCAGAATACTGACTGCCAACATATCACCTAAGTATGCATACACTCGGAGGATATACTTACTATTCTTAACTCCACATCTATGTACCTTGACAATATGTTGGTTGTTGATATAGCGCAACTCATGTAAGTGCAGGTCGGCATAACAAACTTGATATTTTGATAGAACACCAGGAGAAATGAAAAATACGCTTTACCTCTTACAGAATGCTAAAAAATCATATCCTAAGAAACTTTTGGAAAAAGGAAAACAAAGTTGGTGTTCCCTTGAAGTGGTGCGTCAATGGCAAAAAGCATGCCCTCCTATTTCTAGGTCTTCCTGTTAGCAACTAGTGCACATAAATAAAACTTTCCCAAACAATACAAATGTTATCTTCCTAATGGAAGGAAGTTGACGTAGAAGGAATTGACGTCCTTCCCTTCATCAAAAATTGACATTTGCTTTTATTTTCCATAACTGGGAAATGCAACAACATCTCGAGATTTCCATGTTTCACACACTGAAGATAAAGTAACTTAGCAGCCTTGTGTCTCCGCGTCAGTAAACAGTATTTGTTTGGCCTACCAAGGGAGTCCTATATGGTTACTGTAAACTAAAAAAACACACATTTTACTGAGCTCTGAACCTCCATCCAGTATGATGTTTGCTTTGTACATATTTTTACTTTTTAATTACCAAGCCAAATTAGAACTAATTGCAACTGTGGCATTTAAATTCATGCTATGCCGCCCTGTCACAGAACATTCAATTACCAGTCAGCTATATTCAGGGCCACTGGAATTATGCGATTGTGCGGTCGCAGTGAGTTTTGCATAATTATAGTTACTGTATTTGCCACATAATCCATCATCTGCTTAAATAATCTGCAGATTTTATCCCCCCCCCCAAAATGTTTTCTAGCTCAAACAGGTCAAAAGTTGCTAAAAATGCAGCGACACATGTTGCTGCGCTGTGGAACACCCTTTGCAAAGCTGGAATGGTCATCTTTCTGTTGCTTATTACTATATTTGGGTGTTAAACTGGTACTAACGAGGTGCAACCAATACCTATACAGTGTTACCAAGTTCAAAAATGAAGAAAAATTAAGTAACACTATTAAGAAATGTGCCGCATTTTACTGCATAATTTGACTTTTCTTGCTGTATAATTTACCCAACACTGTTGCATAATTATGCCCCCTCATGATGCAGAATTTCAGTAGCCCTGACTTATTTAAATATCCTCAGTATAATATGCATCATATATGTGAAAAAGTACCCGATACTCTACATCAAAAGGACACCACAAGTCCCTTAGGCATTTCATAACTATATAGAGGAATGAGGCTGAAAGCCAGTTACCCGTAAAACATTATGGTGTTCCGAACGATGTACACTAGTGGGTATTTTATTTCTTATAATATGCGATAACACCAGGGCCCTTCACAAGACGGTTAAATCACTGGTCTATTGCTCTTTCTTATGAATGAGATGATATGGCTGCAGACATGTAGTACAAATGTGGAATCAGAGGTGCGAAAATAAACATGCCAATATGATGCTTCATCCGAATGCAAAATATGCTTTAAGCAAATCAACGTCACTTTCAAAAGTGAGTGAATTTCAGAGTGTGTGGTGCCATGCAAGTGGATTCCCGCTTTTCTGTAATTAATTCCAGCATTGTAATAAGCAGGAATAATGACTCCTCCTCAGCTAATGGCTGCACATTTTAAGTGGAGAACATTTCAAAAGCAACAGCTGAAAAGCTATGCATCCCTTTAATAACAAGCATTGGCATAGCCAATAGGTCTCGCCTTTGGGGCCTTATAAGTGTTTAGCCAGAGCTATTGACTTTGCCAATGTCTTCAAGCTGTGCTGTAGAGAAGTGTGGCTGCTGTGCGGCATGCTGAAAAGTTATAATAAAAAAGTGTCAGAAGCATTTTTGTTACTTTATATATGACCAAGAAGGCATTATGTAAAACTGAACGACCATATTAAAAAAAGTATTTACAATAAAAATTTCCTCAGTTTTCTTTTGTTCTTGCAATGCTGGCAATGGTTGTTTGTTAAAGCTTTTTTTTTGAGGGGCATAAACAATCGGAGGGTGAAGGTTGAGAACTAGTACCTGTATTATAACACTAGCAGCGGCCAGACGCTAGGGGAGAATCAACAGATGCCAGATTCCGAGAGCAGGCTGAGGTGGTGCTGAGTGATGCTGAGGTGGTAGTGGTGGTGGTGGTGACTGTTGCGGAGATGATGCTGAGGTGATGCTGAATGATACTCAGGTGTTGCTGAGTGATACTGCTGTGGTGCTGAGTGATGCTGTGGTGGTGCTGAGTGATATTGTCTTGGCGCTGAGTGATGCTGTGGCGGCGCTGAGTGATGCTGTGGCGGCGCTGAGTGATGCTGTGGCGGCGCTGAGTGATGCTGTTGTGGCCCTGAGTGATGCTGTGGTGGCGGTGAGCGATGCTGTGGCGGTGCTGAGCGATGCAGTGGCGGTGCTGAGCGATGCAGTGGCGGTGCTGAGCGATGCTGTTGCGGAGCTGAGCGATGCTGTGGTAGCGCTGAGCGATGCTGTGGTGGCGCTGAGCGATGCTGTGGTGACGCTGAGCGATGCTGTGGTGGCGCTGAGTGATGCTGTGGTGGCGCTGAGTGATGCTGTGGTGGCGCTGAGCGATGCTGTGGTGGCGCTGAGCGATGCTGTGGTGGCGCTGAGCGATGCTGTGGTGGCGCTGAGCGATGCTGTGGTGGTGCTGAGCGATGCTGTGGTAGTGCTGAGTCATCCTGTGGTGGTGCTGAGTGATGCAGTGTTGGCCCTGAGTGATGATGTGGTGTCACTGAGTAAAGCTATGGTGGTGCTGAGTGATGCTGTGGTGGCGCGGAGTGATGTTGTGGTGGCGCTGAGTGATGCTGTTGTGGCGCTAAGTGATGCTGTGGTTGTGCTGAGTAATGCTGTGGTTGTGCTGAGTGATGCTGTGGTTGCACTGAGTGATGCTGTGGTTGCACTGAGTGATGCTGTGATGGCGTTGAGTGATGCTGTGATGGCGTTGAGTGATGCTGTGATGGCGTTGAGAGATGTTGTGTTGGTGCTGAGTGATGCTGTGCTGGCTCTGATTGATGCTGTGCTGGCTCTGATTGATGCTGTGGTTGCGCTGAGTGATGCTGTGGTATTGCCGAGTGAGAGATAGAGTGAAGATATAATGCCCAATTAGAGAGGGTGGTGAGAGAGAAAGAGAGAGAAAGGGTGTACATAGAATAAAGAGTGGAGCGGGATAGAGAGAGAGAAAGAAGGGGAGAGAGAGTGAATGAAGGAGTTTGAACGAGAAACAGATAAAGGGGTGAGAGAGAATGAAAGGCTAAAAAGATAGAGAGGGGAGAGTTAATTAAGTAGAGAGAGAATTAGAGAGGGGAGAGAGAGAGAAGGAGAGAGACAATAAGAGTGGGGGTGTGGAGTTTAAATAGAGTGAAGAAGTGATGCGGAAAAAGTAACCTTAAATATAGCTTTGTGCTTTGCGCAAATAAATATAAATAAAAAAACAGTGAGAGACAAAAATACTGGTAATTAGGCTGTGACTCCCAATATAAAACAAATAGCGATATAAGGTGAAATCAACCCACCGAAGCAATATTTCTAACTAGACAAAGAAAAGCTTGCATTTCAATGCTAATCGCTGTTGTTTTTCATGTGACTGTAGTCCAGGGCCCTCAGTTGGTAATGTGAGCTGCTGCTGCGATTGAAACATCAGAGTCCAGAGAGTTAATGAGCCATGACGAGGAAATGAGGAAGAGATAGGAAACCCTGATGCCAGCTGCGCGTGCACGCCATCGTGAACTCAAGCTGGTCGCCAGCCGAAAGCCAGTGTTTGCACTTCCAAAACCCACTTACTAAAACTCTCGGCCAGACCAGCGCAAGCGCTGGTGCAGGCCGAGACCTAAAAACTCTCGGCCAGACCAGCGCAAGCGCTGGTGCAGGCAGAGACCTAAAAACTCTCGGCCAGACCAGCGCAAGCGCTGGTGCAGGCCGAGACCTAAAAACTCTCGGCCAGACCAGCGCAAGCGCTGGTGCAGGCCGAGACCTAAAAAGCAGCTGAAATTCTGCTCAATCACAAGCCATGCACACTGTCTGCGGACAACAGGCATTGTATGTCACTTTACCATAATAGGTTATTACAGTAGAGTAGCAATGTCACAACTGGACTGTAATAAGAACACCAGACAGAGTTTTTTAAACAGCTATTACAGGCTTCCATGTATTGTAACAGGTAATTAAAGGCCCAGAACATATGTATCCTGCTATGCATGTGCCCAGTATCTATGGGAAGAAGGTACTGCTATGAGAAGTCGCTGCAGCTGCGTCTCGTCCAAGCAGCCTGACCTGTCTCAGTAGGACTGCGCAAACAACCACTGCCCACGGGTAACTTGGTGGTGGGCACATGCGCACTAACGTACAGGCTGTCGCATACTGCCTAAACAAGCTCCCTCGATGATATAAGCTACATGAAAAATGACGCTTTCACTCTTAAGCTTTATGTTCCTGCATGTCCCAAAATTAAATAGGAAAAGGTAATCTGTTGCAGTAATGTCAGTTCACAACGTGTAACGTTAATTTGCCACTCCCTATCCCACGTGCAAGGCACCACAAAGTGTGCCAAAGTGACGTTTATTAGATACATATGCGTATGCCTTATATCCCCACTGTCATACCTCAAGTCGTGCTCTGTACGTTCATTCCTTAATTTTTTAGCAGCCCTGCTACCAGCAGCATGACATTTAACTTGTTTTATCTGAGCCAGAACTATAGAGCCCGGCTATCATGTGGTAAAAAGGATTTCTGTGGTGTAGGCATGACGTATAAATATTGAAGAATAACTAACGTGTTTTTCTGTAGTGCTTGCTACCAGCCTTGCACTGCGATGGGACTGTAAACTACAGATGTTACTAGCACCCAATTCAAGGGTGCACATTTCATGCCTCAGAAAAATGAAAGACTGAGTCGGCCCCACTGGAATTTAGCTGTCTGACTTCCAGGTTGCACAGTGATGTAGCAGGCACAATGGCTCAGTGCAAAGACTGAATAGCTTCGATTTCTGTCAGTGAATTTTCAGTCTGGCATAAGCCAAGACCTTTGATTTTACTAACATTTTATGTATAATATAGATATCTGGGTAGCTTTTCACTCAGCTCTCTTCATCTATTTCTCTCTAATTATGTCCTTTTCGTCTGAAGCCAGAAGCCACCCGCAACTGGAGACATGGTTTGACCCAATGGATGAAGGTGTCAAGTTCTGACACTTCCACCCTATTCAAACTGAGGAACTCACGTTTCTCTGCTCTATTGTCAAGTCAGGGTCCCCAGATGACCTCATCCCTCCAGCTATCCTGGAGCAGGACTGTGAAACTATCCATCCGGTCCTATGTGTTCTCATTAATTTGTCCCTGTCCTTTGGATGTGTTCCTCAGCAATGGAAGCACGCAATGGAGGTACCTCTTCTTAAAAAAACACTACTCGCCCCTCCAAACAGGAAAACTCTCGGCCCATTTCACCACCGCCTCCATTTTCTAAGAGCACGGAGAAGCATGTGAACAGGCAGTTGTCCAGCTATCTGGAGGAACACAATCTGGCTTCCGTCCCTTACACAGCACCGAATCCGCCCTGTTGCTGGCCTCTGAATCAGCTTGTCGGATTACAGATGAGGGGGACACAACAGCCCCCATGTTGGATCTTAGTGCCGCCTTTGACACAGTTTCACACAATATTCTGCAAAAGAGGCTGTGGAACTGTGGAATCAGCTGCAATGCGCTGCACTGGCTGTCTTTTTTGCTATCAGGACGCACCTTCCAGGTCCCTCAGAATTTGTTTTTGTCAATGGTGTGTCCCCTGCAGCAGGGAGTTCCACAAAGGTCGTCACGTAGTTCGATCCTTTTTAATGTATATGCCCGTCCTTTGTCAGAGGTCATTGAGCGTCATGGATTTTCTATTATCTCATACGCTGATGACACACAAATTGTTATCGCCTTGTCACAAAACAGTAACACTCTGGTCCAATGCCTGGGGACCCGATGACCTAGGCCCTTTACCCAGGGCCAAGGTTAAGAACCTAGGCATATGGTTTGATGATAAGCTGTCCTTCGATGCTCAGATCACAGCCCTCGCAGGGAGATGTTTTGGGATGCCGAGATCCCTGAGGAAAGTACTCTATTTCCTACCAGAAGCCACCCAAAAAATGTGACCCAGGCAATGGTGGTATCCAGGCTGGACAATAGCAACGTTCTATATCTGGGGTTGTCACAGTCCTGTTTGAACAGATTGCAACGGGTCCAGAAGCCTGCAGCCCATGCACAGTTGAAGCTTCTTAGTCGCGCCTCTATCAGACCTGCTCTGCGGAAGCTTCATTGGCTCCCAGTAAGGCAAAGAGTCCTATTTTAGGCACTCTGTTATTGCTTTAAGGCCCTCTCCTTTCAAGGCCCTCATTACCTGCAGCTGATGGTAGCAGCCCTATGCACCTACTAGAAACCTGAGATCAGCTGAAGCTAAATGGGCCATCATTCCTAAATTCAAACGGGCCAGAGCAAGATTTCCCTGTCTCTGGTAATCCGGCAAGCTCTCTCCGAACATCTATTTAGGGAAAAACAAAAGACTTGTTTTTTCCACTCAGAGGGACTCCCCCATTGGACTGGGCAACCTTTCTCTCTCTATGTCAGTTCCTAGTGCTGGGACACTCAGCAAGGAGTAGCTATGTGCCTTATAAATCTCATTATTATTATTATTCACATTTTTCTTCTGCCCACTACAGCGTACAGCACGTGGCAGTGGATTAGCACAATTCAGCCACTGGTTGACTTCACTGCGAGTGAAAGCATTCTGCCATTTCACAAGGAGCACATCCACACTTAAAGTAGTCCCCTTAGCTGCCAGGCACTACTTTGGCAATGTGTGCTCTTGGAGAACAACATATTTTTGCTTTTAAGCTATGTTTGTTTTTAGATTGATGAGTGCTAAGCAACTTCCACAACAATAACGTTTTGATGAAACCATGACAAAACAAAACAAGTATTGACAAAGTCAGACCTCTTGCCTTTGCTAGTGCTTGTTTGTGTTGTATCAGGAAGCGTCAACCTGATAATCTACTTCTAAAGCAGAGAGCACAGTTCAGATCACTGATGTGTTACACAGGTATTATGGGTTTCCATGGATGGTTGTAAATGACGTTGTGGGTACTAACATTTGCAGGCACAAAAGGCAAAATGTGATTTTTGTATTTATGAATTATCTTTGCCATCTGGCCCTAAGAATCGGCGTATGTCAGTTAACTCCGCAAACTGTAAAATATACCCCACAGATCAAGTTTGCACTATGCAATTTTTTTTTTGATTGCCACATGTACAAAGCTGCAAAATGTTATTTTGAGCTGAACGGCACATGCAGTGCTTAATTTGAGCAGGTGGTTGCCAGTGGGGCCCACCAGCACAAATTTTTGGGGACCGGCACTTATATTTCCTCATCAGTCATTTCTAAAGAGAAGGGGAAAAATCAAACACACGGGAAAGAAGGAGGAAGAAAAAGAAGGAAAATCCATCAGAAAGTGAGATTCAGGAACCTGCAAGAGTGAGGTAAAGGGGCAGGGAGTGTCTGATAGTGAATTAAAGCAGCATGATGTGGATTCCAGGCTACGCAGCCTTGGTATTCAGTCCTATGACATGTAATAGCACCGGCCGTTGGCTTCTGAGCAGAGCTTTGTGCACTGACACTCATTTTTTTACAAATTAAGCACTGGGAACATACGCCTTTCAGCACGGATGTTAAAGCACAGTAAATGATAGGGCGTGGTGAGATTCGCATAGGTTTTCATGTCTGTGTTTGGTTACAGCATTGCTACTCCTTGTATCGATAGTTACCTGATCAACCCAGACCTTTATATTCAGGTAAATAAAAAGTGGCCTGTGTGGGAAAACATCTAACCAGCATTCCAAATTTGTAAATCTATGGTTTTGTGCAAAATGCTATGTCCATTTTAAAAACAAAATGAGTACAGCGCCTCTTTGATCCCTTTCAAGAAGGCGAGCTCCGCCTCCCATCAAAGAACAAAATATCGGAAGAATGAAGCTCTTAAAAAGCGATGTTCTTGTGCCACTTACATAATTTACCGTGATTGCCTATCTACTCCAGGAAAGCCTGAATTGTTTTTTTGCTGTTGCCTTCCATCTTCTACCTCCCTTCCAACCACCACCATTGTGCATTCCTGCAATCATTCATCTTCCCTCCACCCATCCAGTGTTAGTCACACTTCATGTAATATTACACCTTTATTCCATGCTTTTACGTTATAGGTCTTGTATTACAGCGCTGGGACATAAGTGAGTAAAAATACATAGAAACATACAAACCTTGAATTCACCAGCCCTGACAAAAACTTCTCAGAGGAAGAGGGGGGACGCCGAGCGGAGTTTTTTCCTCGCTCACCAAAGTTAAGCTCGCGTTGAGAAACCTTCCATTCGCGTTGAGGAAGCTGCGGCTCAAGTAGAACATCTCCTCGAGCGGCAGAAAGAAGCAGAGCCCTCCTGCGGTGTGTGTGGTGCCATTCACGTTGATTTTACAGCGCGAAACAAACACCCGGTGCCAAAAATCAGCACAAACAGCGCGACGTAATGCACTCCGCCGATTGCGGAACTCTGTGTAGCGCAGCAGAGTTTTTTGGTCGCTTCAAGGAGTTCCGCTTAGCGGAACACCGCCCAGGCCTAGTGCTAATGACAGGGCTGAGGAGCAGAAGCAGGGTAAGTGGATAACCACCCGAGTTGTCATGAACCTTCACAGAAGCCAGGCCATTACCAGCTCCAGAACTCAGTAGACCAGAAAGGAGCAGCAAAGAGGAATAAGTGAACAGACAACATGGCTGCCGAAAAGCAGCAGAGAATCATGGAAGTCTGCATTACAGACAAAAGCCTTAGGCTTTCTTGCTTTCAAACCACATCTTCAGTTTAAATGGATATGTAACTCCATGTATATTTTCAAACAATGTTAGTGTAACTGAAAGTATATTCAGAGATGTCAACTCAAGGCTAACCGGAGCTGCTTCTACGTACTATCTGAGCTGGACTTTCTGCAGTTTCAGTGTTCTCCATAATCTAAAGGTAGCATTTCCTTTGTTGTTTTTTGACCTGGGGACTATCTTTGTGTAAAGATGTGGTGAACGACGCGCTTACTATTATTGCCGGCTGGTCACGTATGTCACTATACTCCAAGACTCATGAGCATGCATGTCTTTAGGAGCGGTGGAGGATGGAAGGATGCGCAGGGTGTGGGCGCTGTCTGGACAAAAGTCTTGTGTCTCAGAAGGACATATTTCGTCAAACACCTGAGTATAGACAAGAAGCAATAGATGTCCCATGAACCTACAGGGCTTTTGAGATATTTGCCAAGGGTTGTGACCATCATGAAAGCATAAAGTATACGCTCCTCGTGGTCCATAGAGTATTTGCTAGGCAATCATGATATATACTTGTTTGAATCTTGTCATCTGTTATTCTGTGAAGTCAACGAAAGATCAGAGAAGTACCTCACAAGAAAAAGACTTGCACTTGTTTTCACAGGAATCCCTAGGCACTTGCTTGTTTCACAAGGAATCGCCTATTAGAATTAACAAATGCTTCTCATGTTATGGTTGTCTATTCATTACCTTGAATACAAATCAAGCACAAAAAGTTATTTCCTAATATTGAAGGTGGCTCTCTTTCGTAAACAAATTTATTGTAGTTCTGTTTGCTATTTACTCGAAAGACATTTGTATTTTAGCTCAGAGGAACAATTAAGTTTCAAATGATAAGACAGCACTGAAACCAAGAATGTTAGCAGGTATATCATAGATAATACTTCAAATTAAAACCAGTGTGTTTAGACTACAGTTATACTTAAGCTCTCTTTTACATTTCAGATATCAATAACTCCTGTAGTGCGGCTTAAGCACAACTGTGCAGCCAGGCGCGTAAGTCTATCCAGTGTCTCTACTTCTCTCTCTTATCCCATTCCCGTGTCCCCGAGTCTATTCTATAACTCTATGATGGGAGTGTGGGCTTGGCTGTAGACGTGGCAAAATTTGGGAACTACAATCACTTCTGTTGTGTCTGGATTTTCAGGATCGTGCGTACTGACAGTAACATCTTCCTTTGGGATAGATACCTGTGGTGTCCCCTTATAGTTCAGAGTGTAGATGGTCATTTATTTCTGAAAGTAGTATTTGGAAAGAGGCTGGGAAACTAGGATGTGCATAGATTTTCAGCCCTGTCTGGGATCTTGTGCGGGACCTAAGGCCAAAGACGGTCACAGGGTGGATTTTATTTAAAAGGTCACCCAGAGCCCTTTCAAGGTAGGCTTGTAATGGGACTTGTTTGGTGTAAATCCGTTCAGTAGCTTTGAGAAATTAGCTTTACAAAAAAGTGTCTTTGGGCGTTAAAGGGTTAAAAGTTATAGCTGAAATTCTTTATTGAAGAATTTTCCTGCTCCTTACACCTTTTCTTCTAAACCACTGGAGTGTGGTGTGCCACAGGGTTCGGCACTGAGTCCCACCCTTTTTAATATCTATTTGGAGCTGCTAGCCAAGTAGGTTGAGGCATGGGGTGTGCGGGTGGCCTTCTACATGGATGACATCCAGCTCCTCGTGGGTTTTCAAGAGAACTGGCCAGAAGCACTAGGTGCCTTTAAGCTTTGCCTCAAGGCAGTGGTTGAGTGGATGAATGCAAGCTGTTTAAAGCTTAACTCTGGGGGGAAAAAAAATTCTCTTCTTTGGCACTAAAACTTCTCCTGATTCCAGCAACTGGTGGCCGACAGAGCACGGGTTTCACCTCTTCTGGTACTTATTGTGAGAAATCTGGGTTTGAAATTTGACTCCAATCTTTCATTCAAGCCCCAAATTAAGGCTATTTCTTCCAACTGTTTTGCCACACTTGGGTCCCTAAACAGGATGTTCCCATCTTATACCGGAAGACTTTCGTAAAACTATTGTTCATGCCTTGGTTACGTCCAAATTGGATTATGCCAATAGCTTGTATCTGGGTCTGCCAGCATGCCTAATTCAACGCTCGCAAACAATACAGAACTCCACCGCTCGCCTAATGTTGAAGATTCCGCCAGGGTCCCTGTGTCTTCATACCTACACCAACTTCATTGGCTTCCGGTTACCAAGGGGATCCAATTTAAGGCACTATCTTTCACCTTTAGAGCACTTGAACAAAAAGGCCCCCTCTATCTAAGCAGGAGATTTAAGCTTTATTGTCAAGTCAGATCTCTGAGATCCAACAACCTCAAACTTTTCCAACTACCTCAGATTCGTAAGGCCAGGAGAGGTGGTAGATCTTTTGTTGTTCTTGCTTCTAAGCTGTGGAATGCTCTTCTTTTGAGCTTGCGATGCTGTCCCTCTGAATTTGCTTTCAGAAAGAATCTCAAAACTCTGCTCTTTGACTCCTGTCTGGAGGGAATTTAAGCCTGTGTTATATGTTGCACCGCTTTCAGACCCATCACCACTAGCGCAGGGTCGCCTCTTCAGAGGCAGCTGTGCGCTCTACAAATGGTTTGTATTGTATTGTACTGTATCGCTTCTGAATTTTTATTCCATGGACAGTCCTCGAACTGGACTGTCTGTGGAGCCAAATTTAAAAAATAAAGAAATCTGATTGGATGACGGAGCTTGTTCTTCTGTCGTTCATTGTAGGTCAGCATGCTCAAAGCTGGGTCCCCCTGTTTAGGAAAAAACGTAGGGGGGGGGGGTTTCTCCTTCATGGTCCTGGACGCAAAGATTTGGAAGCAGATGCGTATCCATCAGAGATCCATTACAGGTGAAGTAACCTTCAAAAGATTCCTGAAAACGTACATATTTAAACTTTAACCGGAAGGCTCATACCTGACTGTTTGCCCACCCCCACCTGTTCTTTTATGCCAAGCGCTGGGACACTCACCGAGTAGCCGTGCTCTATATATAAGTTAATCATTCAGTCACAAAGCTTTGTTCATGGAAACAAAGCCTCTAACTGGCTGGCTGCAGAGAAGAAAAATTGTTGCAGCAACTATTACATGACACAAAGCTCAGTCCCTGCATTATGTAGGAAAAAAATAAAAACAGCCATAAGGGGCAAGGATAGCATCCCTTGAACCCCGGGCTGATGAGGGGGTGGTGGAGGGCCAGTGAGAAAATCTCTTTGGGGTTCCCCCTATTTGTTCAAAACTCCATTTTGCAGTTGGGTTTGTGGACCTAGAGGCAGGGTTCACAGACTCACAGCAAGGACCTGAGAATCGATGACCCAGCCTCATGGTCTGCTATAACCAGAGCAAGGGATCTTGAAAACGTGTTGGACCTCGTTGAGCAATTCATTGACCAAGGACTGGGTACATGAACCATTCAGAAAGCCCAACAATGTTCAAAAACTACCTGAGGATTAAAATAATGATAATACAAATAAATTAAAGGGGTTTATCACCTTCGGCGGTTTGCCAGCCTCCGCAGTACATGGCAAAAGGTCTTGCGCAGTGGAAATTTGCCACCTGACTGTGTATGCCAAGTCCTGGGATTGGCTCCTTGCTGTCAGTACCCATTCTCCCACTATGCACAATTGGTGGCCGTGGCAGGACCGTCTTGCTGTCCGCAGACGTTGACCAACGTTTCCTGCACATGACCAAAAACGCCAAAGGGTGTGCGCAGCAAGGTAGGGAATACCTTCATAGAAGCTGGACGCAGATTACAGTCAGAAAACACTCAACAATTCACTAACAAAATACCATTAAATAAAGTGCTTGTTAGAGATGGTTATAACACCTCAATGTATGTTTTTTTTTAAAATTCTGAAATTCACTTTGAAAACTCAGTAAATGTTATGCCTACAAATTAAAACTGAAAAACCCCTGAAAGCCAACAGTTATGGTTAGCTCGACAATCCATAATTTGGTAAACAGCCAATCAAACCATAACTTCCACACCAAATGAAACGCTTATGGGGTTAAGGGGACTTAAAAAAAGGAGGCACTATCCTGAAATTTTACTGTTTCAGGAACCCAGTCAGGGAAGCATAATACATTTCGTAAGTGGCACATATAGGTAAATGTGCACTCAATGGGTTTTCTTTCCTTAATATAAAGTGTCCCTCTGAAATAGGGAGGATGTTCAGCAGCAGGGTTACACGGCCCACATGTTAATGAAATAAACAAATTAATGTTTTATATGTACAAGATACGAAGACAGCAGAATGTGTGAATACATTAGTAGACAACGTTCTCACTGTAATAAATACTTACACATGCTCAACTTATTGTGGCCTAAACTTGATTCAATTTTTTCAACTCTGCTCGTGTTTCTCTTCTTAGATCCCACCAGCAATCAAGGCACAGTATTTTTATGACATAATAAAAAGCACTACACTCAAATCAAGCTCTAGGTTAGTTGTCCAAATATGTCTACCCAAGGTCTGACCTTCTGGTTTACATCAGCATTCACCTACCTGGACAGATTGCCTGTCCTCTCCACTTTCTTCCGAGCATGAAGCCTGCCGTATCATTGCTGTCGGAGGAGGTGGCGCTTGTCGCTTCTTCACTTCAGCTCTCTCTGCAATGCCTGAGATGTTGGTAAGAGACAACGACGTTCCCAAAGCAACTGTCCGTGTGTTCACTGACGGCGAATTCGGAACTGTTGTACAGTCCTGCAACATAGTTAAACACCAGGTTTTATGTCAAGACAAGAGGCTAGCATTATGCATTGTATTCACTTCTTCTGAGCAGCAAACCATTTAAAGCTTCCAAAACAGAACCGTAAAACATCACAATGTGAAAAGAAGTCAGCAGTGATACAGAAAAGGTCACTGTTAATTGGCAGTCAATGCGATCAACAATAGGATGAGGTGAAATCTGCTTAGTTTTAGGATTTCAGAGCAGATAAGACAGAGATTTAACAAATGTTTTTCAGTTTGATATCAAGGCAACATAATTTGTGAACAATTAGGGCTTGGGTTAAAGTTGGGTGGCATGAGAACATTCTCTGATTTCTAGAGTAAATGCTAAGTACAAAGAAGAATTCATCAGAGAAACACCCTCCAGGATACAATCCCTGCTGTGGAGGAAATTCTTTTTGTTGGATTTGCTTGGGGATTTAACATTGCCTCTTGAAACTGAAGAATGTTCTGTACCCCCAACTCTAAATCAGGCTCACATTGAAGCCAGTAAATGCATCAAACAGTCTTCGCCTCCTCCCCTCAGTTTATCAACACACCCGTCCTTCCATTCCTTTCACCATAGCCCCTGCATCCATCCATCCAGCCGAGCCGCTATCACCATGAAGCGCAGAACAGATGTTCTACTGTAAAACAAGAGATGTGGTGTGCGGGATATACTGCGTGCCACATGCGAGTAAAGTCATTAGGGGAATTTGGGGTGCGCATATGTGTTATTACTTTTAAAATCCCATGCCCAGTGGTTTCAAGGCAGAAGCAATTTGACTCACGTTTTACCCTTGCTCTTTTAGTGTTAAAAGTCTACCAGGGCTATCCTCGGCTATTTTAATTTATTATCAGTGCCTCTTCCCAACACTTCTGGGGATGACCATTCCCTGCGTTGACTATAATAGTGGTGAAAAACATTCCTAATGCTTCTCCTTGGCCCGCCACATTTCTCGCATTTTTATCTCAGTTTATACTGCAGTTGTCACTATCATTGCACCCCATTCATTTTTTCCTCTAGTGAATACATATTCTCACCTTATTCTTCTTTAGTCCCGGATCCGTCTGCAGTCTGAAGAGATGACCTCCAGCACTAGACACAATCTAACAAATGAGGAACACACCAGAGGTGCGCACACTGGTGTCACAACAACGACTTACTCAACTGGGTAGACCTTTCCCTCTTCATTCATCGTCCCATTCACTCGCTCTGACCGTGTCACGTTGTTTTGAAACTCTGAGAGCGCCTTATAAAGCAACTCCAGCATCCGTCTTCAGTTTAATTCCTTTAACCCCTTACCTCCCGTCATGAACGGTTGTTATGTTATTTAAGCTTATAGCGCATTACTACCCTGAGGCATCTAAGCGCTGTAACAGAGTTGATGCAAGTATCAGGAGAGGGTAAAAGATGTACTAAGTTCTGAATAACCAGATTTTTACCGCTTTCCTGAAAGCAAGGAGGCTGGGCGCTGTTTTTATCCCGAGAGGAAGTAAGTTCCATGTTCTAGAAGCTTCATGCACAATGCTTTTGCCTCCCCATCGTGCTTGTTTGAATCTAGGCACTATTAATAACTGTGCCTTTGCTGACCGAAGATTTCTGGCAGGGAAATATTGTTTAAAACTCTGTTTCAGGAAATTCGGACCGAGACCATGGACTGCCTTATATGCTAGACATAATGCCTTAAAAGTAATACTTTGTTTGATGGGGAGCCAGTGTACATTTTTTAGCTCATTAGATACTGAGCAAAATTTGGGAATTTTCAACAAAGTTCTGGCCGCAGTGTTTTGTGGAACCTGGAGTTTATTGATGTTATACTTATGAGTAGTCAACAGCAAACTATTGCAGTAATCTATCTTGGACATGATTAGGGAAGTAATGCAGATTTTCAGGTATGAACGGCAAGACTTTTTTAATGATTCTGAGGGTATTAAACGTAGAGGAAGTAAGTTTGTTCACATGATCAGAGAAATTAATTTTTGTGTCAATAATGACTCCCACATTTCGGGCCTTTTCCTCTGGAAGGGGAATAGGGCCCAGATTTGCTGGCCACACTGACGGACCTAAGATATTATGCTTACTAAATGCCAGAGGCGTAATTCAAGGGGGAGGGGGGTGCTTGAGGTTTTACACCCCCCTAATAATTATATTTTCTGATGAATAGTTGGGTATAGGTGCTTTCAGTCGGATAGGGTGAGGTGGCTGTCGGATTTCACCTGGGATTTTTCCAAGCATGCACTGACAAAAACACACACACACACTGTCTCTCATCTGTTTTGAAAGCCCTAAATTAATCTTGATTATTTATTTACACAAAATATTGTGTTTCTCTCCCTTAGTACTCCTACCAATCCGCATTCCTCTCCCTTTCCATTTCCTCTTGAGCCCCTCTCATGAGCTCTGCTTGTCCTATAATGTATTTTAGCAGTATGCGCCAGTGTGATTGTTATGAAAATCTGAAGCTCGCACCCCCAATGCTACTGACCAAGCCACGCCCCTGCTAAATGCATGCATTCACCATTCAGTGCTATAAATCTTTGCTGTCACCTCAAAGACCAGTGCAAGTTGCTTAAATGTCTTCTGTGCTTCAAATATATTTAGGTTGTCGCCCATATTATATAACCATACAACAAACATAGACATATCATGGCCGCAGCTCCTCTGTGATACGTCACCTTCTTCCTGGCAGAATTGTCTCACTTTCCCAGCACTCTTTTCCACACCTTGCTCGGCCAATTCCTAGCCCAGCATTCCCATTCGATGGCAGCAAACATAGTCTGAGTTAAAGGTACTTCAAGCTTTACTGTAATCCTTGTAGGTCACACACATCACTCTCCCATGATCTATTCTGTGTCTCAGGACACCCCTTAAAAAACATCCTCAGATTCCACTATTAAAAGCGTGCCCTGGTGGTTCCTATATGAGCCCTGCCGTTTTTCAATGCATTCCAACAACTTGTCCATGAAGAGGTACTGATACGTCCCCCAGGCTGTAAGGCCCAAAGTTCACGCCTGCACCCTCTAGTGTGAGTAGGCGCCACGTTGGCTGATCTTGAGTCCTGCAGAACAAATACAGTCTCCGCTGAGGGTTTGAGAAGGGTACCCACTGATGCTGCCAGGTCTGTGTGAGCTCCTTCAGGACTCGGGATGTTTGCATACGCTTTATCCTTGCAAGCTTCGTCATGACTTTTACGCTTGCAAATGGCTTCGCAAAAAGCTTACATCTGCCCCAACACCATTGCTTTCTGCTGTAACTGATCAAAAAAGGTGCTGTTTCCATGTCTCCTTTCCATGCCTCCAACTTGCTGCTTCAGTCTGTTATGTTCTTGCATCACCTCAGGCTTACTTATCTCTCTGTCTAAAGCCACGTGTAAAACGCGCATACTTGAGAGTAACACTACACCGGCATTTACTACAGCCTACTAGTCATTGCAACAAGAGCTCCTGCATGTGCCCTTCACAAACAGAATCTCTGAGACACATTACCACAATTTGTCCCGGCGTAAAATACGCACGTTTCCAAAATCTACACCCTATTTTCAGAGAATTTGCAATTGAGGCTTCCAAAAAAGCGACGGCACTCTGTCTAGTACGGTGCAACTTATGGCAGAGGCTATACAAACATTAACTAAATCCCCATGTGGTGTCCAGTATAAGGGCCCCACAGAAATGACTAACACTTCAGATTCTGCAAGAGAGGGCCATCTGGGATCCGTCGCATCGAATCTGGGTTTTTAGTAAGTGATAAGGCACAACTTTGGCCCAAGAGAAATTCAGTGTTATTTATTGCACGGTGTCTGTTTGTACTGCGTTTTCATAGAAGTGACTAACATTGTTTCAAATTCCTTTAATTAGGCCTTCTGGAATGTGTTTGTAGAATGTAGCTACCCTATAAAACATGCATTGGCAAAGCCAATAAGGTCTGGCATTGGCCGCCAACGTTTTAGCTTGTTTTGTTTTATCATGATTTTTGCAAATATTTATTGTTAGAGAAGCAGTCAGGCCCTAATCAATCTAAAAAACAAACACTGGCCAAATGCAAGAATTTTTATTGGTCTCAAAAAGCACACAATGACAGCTTCCCCTAGCGCTTAATAGAACAACTTTGTGTGTGGAGTCCGTCACTCACAGTGAAGTTAGCCAATGGCTGAAGTGGGGTGACCTGGTGCCTGTGCTGTCTGCTGTAGTGGGCGGAAGAAAACATGTGAATGACACAAGAACAGACCAATGGATGAAGAGGGCTGGCTGAAAGCTGCTATTATGTATATTATACATATAACTTTAGTAAAATCTAAAAGTCTTGGCTAACGCCAGACCTAAACAAGCATTGGTAAAGCCAATATGTGAAGCCTTTGGGACCTATTGGTTTTGCCAAGGATTTTAGCAATGAAGCACAGTATCGCTGATGCTGTGAAGCACAGCTAAGAAACAAGAAAAAAGAAATGGCTACACGGCCTGCTGTGTAATTTTGTAGGCATGCGCACCTAGCATGTAGCATGTGTACAACTACAAAGGACATAAGCATTTTTTTCTTTGAATACTGATCCGAGCTGGATCAGTTAAAAAAAAAACCTAATGCAAGCAGGTGGGGCGGTAAGAACACAGCTGGAGAAGCAACACAGAGGGCGGGGAAGCAGCGAAAGGGCAGAGGAGCAACTCTGAGAGTGGACAGAAGCAACACAGGGGTGCGTGGGGGAAGCAACACAGATGGCACAGGTGGGTGAAGTAACACGGAGGGTGCAGGGAGGGAAGCAAATTGAGACAGACCAGTCTGGGGGGCGGGCGAAGAAGCGAATGAATATGGGAGAGCGCAATGTGGAGTTAAAACACACAGGAGAGTGGTTGAGGGACAAAGCTGTATAAAATTGAAATTGTATATAAGAGCGACTCCACCGACAATTTGTGAAAATGTAATTTTTAAAGTGTTATGAAAAGAAAAATGCTGAGAGAAGTGGGAAATCACAGAGAACAGGGGGAATGCCTGCACTCTCCTGGAGTGCTTTTAGAAAGAAAAAAAGTTCCTGACAAGCAGACACTTGTCGAAGGATTACTGTTTCAAACAGTGGTTGTTCTTCCACTTCAACGTAGGCCCACAGTGGGCCCATCCCATGCTCTGATTACCACCTCACCTCTCAACATCGATTTTCTCTAAGATTCTCCACCACCGGTGTTCAATTGCCTCACACTGTATCTCTCAGCGCATCGTCTAATCAACCCTCGCCATTCCAAGACTACCCTTTCTCTTGTGTCTAATTTCATAATCATTTCTATTTGCAAAGCGCGAACATATCACCCTTAAGGGTTTCAAGGCGCTGGGGGCCCTCGGGGAGATTAAGTGAGCTATTGCCCAGAGTCACATGATACTGAGCTGAGCTGCTGCTGACAATCGAACCGCGAGCCCCGCGCTCCAGAGTCAGCCACTCTGGCTGCTGCACCGCACCTCTCACCATCATCCTCGTATACCCTGACGTATTACCCTCGACCCACTTCTGAAATGTCCATCTCGGTACTCAAATGATTCTCTTGAGCCCTCTTGGACCAGTCTTTGTCTGCTGGTGCGCCTCACATTCTCCAAAAGCTCCTCCACCAGCTGTCCCTTCTGGCGCCAACTACTGTATACCTCTTGCCTCTGAGACAATTATCTAATTCGGCTTCTCCCATCATCAAATACTGACAACATTGAAAAAAATTCTCCTTCCTGCAGTTCCTCACATTCCAGGTTGCAATTCAAATCTGTCAATGTTTGGCTCTCAGTTCACTGCTTCATCACCGTTTAAATATACATTTATTGTTCATTAATAAACAGTATTACAATATACGTAAAATCAGTTAAAACAATAAATATAACATAAGAATAAAAAGTGCGGCTACTGTCGGCCCTTCAATACAAAAACCTTAAATTAATGGTTAATAATGATTAGTGCTGCAAATACATACACAGTATAAGGAAACAGTGGTTCCTTCAGAGTCACACTATTTAATGAATACGCTATTCTATGTGCCATAAATGGACACATAACTGCAATGTGGAGTAATACAAACTGTATTATAAGTACATAACAATGCTAGATATATTTGAAAATTGTTCTGTTAGATAGACCGCTAAACAGACTATACTGGAGATAATAATGATATATATGTATGGGTATGCACACATATATGAACTTCAGCTGTGAAAATAATTTTTCAAAAAATATCACAATTATTGCACATCAAACATTCTTAAACTTGTGTCTTAAACCTGTTAAATAACACTAGTCTTTTTGGAAAGCATTTTTCATGACTGCTGTTAAATGCACCTGAAATTACTGGGTGCAGGGATACCGGTCTCAAATATATTGGGTTAAAAAAACACACCCTTGCCCACCTCAAGACCCATCACAGCAACTACCAGCCTGAACAACCAGCAGGCTGGACTAACAAGGCCACTCACACATGTGGTAGTATAACTTTCAGGTGATGGTATGATGGAACATGTTGGAATCTTCTCAAGCCACAAATGACGCAGACAAAAGCAACAGTCAGTAAGAAGAAAGAGAAGTGGTCTATAAGAGGTTGACTTATAAGTGCGCTCAGACCTTCACACTTATTTTAGAACGACAAACCTACAAACACATCAACGCATACTGTGCAAGCTCACTTAAACATCAGATATCCTCAAATGAAGAAGCAAGTAATGTAATATACCGACTTTGGTGGAGTGTACCTCGGCTGCCTGGAAATTCACTGACAAAAACGTAATTAAGGTTTAGTTACATATTATCACCAAGAGAATGAGTGAGTATGCGGGTGAGTGTTTGAGAGGTTAAGTGGTTGCATGTTTAACCTCATTTAATTAATCAATAATTACATAATATCACTAAGACAAGTGAGTATACGCGTGAGTGTGTCAGTGAGTGCATGTATAACCTCATGCAGTGAATCAGTAATTACATAATATCACTAAGACAGTGAGTGAGTATGCGAGTGAATGAGAGTCAGTGATTGCATTTCTAACCTCATGCAATGAATCAGTAATTACATAAGACAATGAGTGGGTATGCGGTTAAGTGTTTGAGCGTTTTAGTGATTACTGATTCACTGCATGAGGTTAGACATGCAATCACTAAAACGCTCAAACACTTAACCGCATACCCACTCATTGTCTTATGTAATTACTGATTCATTGCATGAGGTTAGAAATGCAATCACTGCCTCTCACTCAGTCGCATACTCACTCACTGTCTTAGTGATATGTCATTACTGATTCACTGCATGAGGTTAGACATGCAATGACATATCACTAAGACAGTGAGTGAGTATGCGACTGAGTGAGAGTCAGTAATTGCATGTCTAACCTCATACAGTGAATCAGTAATTGCATAAAACAATGAATGAGTATGTGGGTGAGTGTTTGAGAGTTTCAGTGATGGCATGTCTAACTTCATGCAGCGAATCAGTAATGACATAATATCACTAAGACAATGAGTGAGTATACGAGTGAGTGAGAGAATCAGTGATTGCATGACTAGCCTCATGCAGTGAATCAGTAATTGCATAAAACAATGAGTGAGTATGCAGGTGAGTGTATGAGAGTTTCAGTGTTGCATGACTACGTTCATGCAGTGAATCAGTAATTACATAAGATAATGAGTGGGTATGCGGGTGAGTACTCAGGAGTTTCAGTGATTGTGTCACTGAGTTCATGCAGTAAAATCAGTCATTTCGTAACTGTGTTGATATTTACTGAAAACAAGTGTCAGTGAGGATATGATTCAAAAGATTGCTTGTATGTGAACACTACGGCATAAAATGTTACTTACACGACATGGATTTTTTTACTTTGCATAGTGGGGTTCCACATTAGCTATGTCAGAGATATATCAGACATATAAGATGCATTATATGTGTGAAATAATATATAAAGCTACAGAGAGTGCATGGTGGAACCGAGAGTTAAGGCTAAGTTATGAGCTTAACTGGGGAATGCCCCCTTTTTGTTGAGGTTTATGTTGTAATCATTACTGTCCCCTTTTGTCAATCTTTGCCAGCCTTGTTTAAACTTTAACTAACAAAACCTGCATCCAAATATTTTAATTTTTTTCCCCTTGTCTCATTGTTAAAACAGTTTGGCCTGGTTCCTCTTTACATTTACCAAGTACAATACACAATTCTAATAGAACTATAAAAAAAATGTATGAAAACCATTAATGCTGCCAATTGTTATAAAAAGTAAAAATATATCCACCCCTCCCCCCAAAGCCCGCAGAGTAAGGAGATTTTACAAATGCCTGAACACAATGGTTACGTCCTTATGTGCTGAGAAACAGGGCCACACTCTAGCTGGTCAAAATAGACCAATAGCCATAAATGAACATCTGTAAACAGATGACGTCCACGATGGACTCTCTCTACCTTCCGTAGGTAGGAAATAATGATTTAATTTGTCCAAGATACTTACAAACTATTAAATTCAATCCTTGCTGTATTGGGGTCGCGTCACTGAATTATAAGTAGGGCTCCCGGTTTTATGGTATTTATTTTTTTAACATTTCCGTCTGTATTTATCCATATTTAATTTTTGCCCATTTTATCTGTATTTATCCATATTTATTTTGTGTGTTGCGTATAAATTTAGTTGTAAAACTGTACATTTCCATATTTATTTAAATGATAGACGTGCACTCATACTTTGATGTCTGTCGTGTTTTAGCTATTTAAGTTGCCAAATATTACATAACAGTACATCCACTGGCAAATATTAGCATTATACTACAAATGTTGTTGACAAATGCAGTTATTTGAAGAAATTTCATCCCGTTTTTTTAATTTCCCATGCTGTCCATCTGCTCAGCTGTTGGGCTAAATTCATGAAGGACAGCACGAAGAGTCACTGAAAATAAGCACATTTTCTGTATTTATCCATTTTTAAAAATAAATGCAGACAGAAAACACATTGTTTTCTGTCTGTATTTATCTGTAAAAACGGAAAACAGGGAGCCCTAATTATAAGTACTGTATATGTGCGATGTTTACTTCATGTCTTGGCAACGGGGTGGAGGTGGGGGACTGGACCACCTCAGTACACAACATCCCAGCACAACAGAACCTACAACATTTAGACATTTAAAATAGTCTTGCTAGGTATCGCAAATACTTTTCCTAGGTTCTCTTTTTATAACAAATGCGTAAAGTAACATAATGAATAATAAAACAAGGTACATCAAGTATTGGACTGTTTCTCGGCACTTAATAATATATGATTGCCAATTTTTCCACTACAGAAGGCTGAAAGTGTGAGAGAGCTCTGCCAAGATAGAACCATCTCAGCTGCATGTCCCTGGGCAGACGCTTAACCAGTATACTGTTCTTCCAGCAACAATGTAACCTACGAAAGCTATAACTGCTAATGCACCGGTCACAGGGACTCAACTAGATAATGAACAAATCAAGTTTCATTTGTTCTTGATCTGGGAGTAGAAGGAAAAGGTCATCCATGCCGAAATTTGAGAACTCAGATTTATAATAACTTTTTTCGCATAGTGCTTCATACCACACTTTGTCAGCTTCTAAGTGCAGTAAATATTAGATGTCATTATTATCCAATTCAAGTCACTCAATCCTGTTACTTGTAGGTACATGTACCTCCTATGACTATTTTGTTATAACCTTCTCCTGGTATCTCCCGGGTTGACCAAGAACGTTCCATAGGTGCCATCGTTCACTTATGGAACATTCTTGGTCAACCCGTGAGATGCCAGGGGAAGGTTATAACAAAATAGTCATAGTCTGAAGAAGTGCTTAATTTGAGCCAGTGGTTTCCATAATCAGCATCAGCGATTATAGAGCCATCTCAACCCAAAGGTGCTGGAGTGCTTTTTATGAGCACCAGTTAAGGACACAATCATTTTTTGTAGACAGGGAGAGAGTATATGATTTGCCCAGAATCACAGGATGTTGAGCCTATGCCAAGACTCGAACCTGGTTACCCAGCTCCAAAGTCTGCAGCTCTGGCAGTTTCGCCACATCCTCTCCCCAATTGTAGGGTTTTATGGTTAGTAGTTAGTTCTGTTATAAGCGGCCCTAATCGGAGCAATAGGCTGGTGCAAGCTGCCTCCTGACGAGAGCTCAGGCACTTTTTTTTCACAAATTAATCATTGGTCTAAAGTCCTTCAGAGGTCAGGTTCATGGAAGCTCAAGCAGGTGTGTAACAAAGGCCCCTGCAGGCCCCATGATGCAGGGGGGCCCAGAGCTCCAGGGATCCCCCTCAGCACAGTACCCTGGCTGAGAGCTCCTGAGTGTGGTCGGAGGGGGCCCTCTCCATGTACTTTGCAGGGGGGCCCCCTCAAGTTTCGTTACGCCACTGAGCTCAAGCATCACTAAGGATTCCAACACGTCGCTTATGTATTAAGAACAACGGCATAGTAATAGTACCGATGTTACAAAAGGGAAAGAACTCTTTGATGTAACATTGAATATTTCAGAATGGAACCAATGCAGAAACGCTACAATCACATCACAGCAATTATCACGTACATGTTTGCACCGCGTCCACAAATGCCTGGCCTTCTTCAATTATACTGTATTTTGATAGGTCAAGCCTTGTGCTGTCTTAGTTTCACATTACTGCCTCATCATAATCCACGTACCAGTCCTTCTGTGATCATGAAATGACCTCATCTGGCGAGAATTGCACTTCATTGCCCACCACACTTAAAGCCAAAACTTAAAGCCTGCCCATAATGAAGCTGCACCTAGATAAGGGAATCTCCCCAGCTGAGGGCACCTTCTTGTTGTTTGCTAAGTGGTGTTATAGAAGTTGGAGGTCTGTGTAGTCCGTCTTCTAAGAGGGTTTTCTTTGATAAGTACTAGAGTCAAGTTCTCTGTTCCAGGGGTCTCCTTTTCAACTATTCAAGTCAAGTTCATTCAGGAGCTGCCATTCAACAACCATAACATCAGATTATTGCCTAAGAGAACTGGGTTACCAAATCACCAGGTCTCAGCTCCAATGGATCGTTTTGCGTCAGCTGATTCTTCAACATACGTCTGGGTTTACTCAGAAAGCAGCATCCTCTTTTCACAGGAACCAGCAAATAGGGCCATCTGCATTTTTCTCGATCCAGCCTTATAGGAAGAGGTGCTGATGGATACCTGCTCACTTTGGATTTGGACAACTATTGCCACATATTCCTTTTCCAGACAGTGGACATCATGCACCGTGGCACACTTCTTGCAAATTTCAGGGTACGTGCTTTGCCTTTCATGGAGATTCAATCCATCATCTTACACTGGCTTACAAATACAATGTGTCTGGTCTAGCACACCCAGTGGGAATTTAGGGTCATTCCACTAGAGCCATGTCAACTTCCTGGGCCATGGCTTCAAAGAGCTATACTGCAAATATGCAATGTAGGCCCTTGGGTGTCTTGTTCTACTTCTATCATGCATTACTGCCCGGAGTTGGGTTAACCTCAAGCACTGAGGTTTGGTTCCAAAGTCCAGCAGGTTACTTTGACCTATTATAGTCTTCTTAGATCAGTTTCAGTAAGTCACATGGGTTCTGGTTTTCTGGTGATTCAATGAAACATACATTGGCTAGCTAGCACATGGCAAGTATATGCTGGTAGGATGGGTCAGTGAGCTGAGCACTTCCTGTTGAGAGCTGTGATTTACTTTAAATTGTGCATCCTGGCAAAGCCCACTCTGCATCCCCCAGAGGTCAGAAAAATGAGTATCAGCTTCGATTGAGTATTATTAATTATGTATACAATATGTTCTATGTAAAGTGCTTTGGATAGAAGATCGATAATAATATTAAATTAATATACAGCTATGATTATGTATGGGATGGGATGACTAAGATTATGATGAAAAAATGACTTGATTCTTACTGGTGATCTAATTGCTCCAACCTTTGTTGCCCAAATGTCCACGACCCACTCTCCGTTCATTTGGAGTCTTTGTAACCAATCAAAGACTTTGTGCAGGCACTGCTCAGCTGTGGGAGGGGCTTATGAAAAGCAAGATGCTACATTTAGGCTTTAAAGGGGGTGCCGCCGAGTGCCTGCCTCGTCAGATAGACCCCCATTGTGATTAGTCAAGGGCTCGGATGGGGAACAATAAATCAGAGTAATGAGATTAACGGTAAATAATCGAGGCATTACAGTATGACGTGTTCCGGGGATTAGGAGTGCTTTCGGGCAGCCTGACTCCTCACACCGGTTGTAAATTTGGTAATGAGAAGTAAATGCAATGGCGCCTTGCCGCCTGGGTCCCGAACGGGTGATTTAATGCAAGTGGCCACGTGAATGTCAAAGTGATGTAAAAGTCCCCAGAGCGCCACTGCTTTGCAACAGATCCTGCTCCGAGCACGAATGTTCCCATAACATACGGCGACGCAAGTCTGGGAACATCGCCCGATTACTGACCTGCAATCAACAGAGTGCTACGGCTGGCGACGAGGATCAAAAAGGACTTCCTCTACGGAGACCGCAAAGGGGCATACTCTTGCGTGCTTTTGAAAGTTATTCGTACAATGATGACGTTTTTGTTTATTATGATAAATTAAGAACTATCGTTATCACAAATAGACACAATTCTCGATTTCCACCAGGGACTATAATTTACTTATTCCCAATCTATATGAAACTTTATACGTGTAGGAAATGGTACTGTGAGGATATACTTACCTCATACTGTGCTGCTCGCCATGAAGTGCGTCGATGCCTCATCAAGGGTAGTAAGTGCTACATACATGCAGTTACAATACAACATAATAAATAATCCTCTTGGCCTACACATATTTCAATACCACAACACTCAGAGTGCGGGCAGTCGATTGTAGCTCATACAGGCTGCATAATAATTTCCCTATACTGCGTGTCACTTTTGCACTGACTCCAACACTGCAGGTCCCAACAAGCTACTTGCGATGACCTCCTTTCTGACATCTGACAATGACAATCACATGTGGGATGATATTAACAAAGTCCATCCCAACAGATCTCTCCCTCACTTCTCCCCCCAACCCTTTTCTGCTTAGGATCATTAACTTTAAACAAAATATCTCAGAATGGACACCCTAATACAACTAAGTGGACTGTGATCATAAGAAATACCATACAGGGACCTGCCGAGCTGCTCAAAGCTTCCAGCTTACTGAAAATCATACATAGCTTCCGTTATCTAATACTGCACCAGCTGTTTCTGCAATATTTTTCTGGATTCATTTGGCATTGAGGTCATAGTCGGTGTGCCATGGCCAGCAATGTCCAATCCTGATTTCTATTGACATGCGCTGCTTTTACATGAAATACGCATCAAGAGTTGTACCGAATTCTACTCTGGATAACAGTAACAGTGTATTTTTTTGGCCATGTGACAATCAGAGAGATGTACTGCATCTCCACTTGCAACATGCTGGGCCTCATTCTGCACCACAGTGTCATAAGGTAGGAAGAATAGTGATGGGCAAGTACTGTGCCGCAGTGACTTCTTTTCATCTTCCACAGCATGCAGAGTGTGATAAGAGGCGTTATATGCTTTTCTTTCAGGATCGAGGCTGGGGAGGTTTGAAAAGAGAAGCAATGACGCAAATGAACCACATTCCCGACTCGTGCTGGGATAATATAGTGCACTGCACCACAGCCACTACTCCATTTGAACATCATTGTTCTAGGTCATGGTGCTAATTCACTAAGATTTGATGCAGCACAGAGCAGAGCAGCAACCACAGTGGCTGTGCTGCGTCAAAAGGAGAGCGCAATGTCTATTAAGATATGGTGCTGTTTCTAACTCGTCTTGCATAGGTGCACTTTTAGCTGCCTTGTGCCCTGCACACCTCCTTGCACTACAGTGCAAGGCGGTGTGTGTGATGTGTTGCTTCGAATTTGCACTGGAAGTGTACCCTTACGGTACAAAACACTACGCTCCGACATAGTTTAATACTTTGCCAAGTTTATATGTATGCTATACAGTACAGCGCACATGCAAGGTTGAAAAAGTTAGGAGAAAAGAAAACATTTCTCCAGTGTTACACCTGCCTTAAGAGGCTTACATTTTTGGCTTGAGTCCCTTCTACCAATGTTTACTTAATTTAAAAGATCACAGGTCAGTCTGGTTAACTTATATCACGTGTCAAACTATAAACAGTGTTTGCAACACAGAAAACGTTATCAAAGAAAGTTCTCAAACTGAATCTTTTATTCATTCTTCGTAGTAAGGAGGCTTTTCAACCCTGAAAGTCACACGTCATACCGCTTTATACTTCATATTATGGAAGGCAAGCAGGTCTGTCAGAGCTTTTGTAAGGCTGGGCAGTAAAGTGCACGAGTGCAGGAACACTTGGTACACAAGAAAAGTCACGTCCTGGGGCACTTTTTGAGGTCGCTCCAGTATAAGGCGCCACCTAGTGGCTACTGATGTTACCTGGCTCATCATAGATATACCATGCCAGCTATGCCTGCATTTGTTATATAAAAGTATTTAAGAGTGCCACTGCAGGACCCTGAAAAGAGTAGGACCTGGGGCAAACAACCCCGACCGCTCCCTCCCCGTGACGGCCCCGAAGGCACAGTGACACCAGCTCTGTGCTGTTTTCAGGAGACAAGTTTGCTTTTGCACCTGCTCTGTGTAAAACAAGTGATGTCGATAGCTAGCAAGCTGCAGTTGCTTACTTTAAACTTGTGTTTTGTACACTGTCCCTTTCTCAGTGGAAGGACACTGGCGGAAATAATAGAATGAGCCAGTGAACACTACTTGTCCAACTTCGTGCTGTACGACGGTGCTTGCTTCTAGGAGCTATGTTTGAACTAGAAATCGACCTATAAAGAGATGGAAGCTAATTCTGTATTGTGGGCAAGGTTATTAGGAGACTCCCTGACACCAAGGACGCCGCGCTCGAATCCTGGACACTTATTTAACAACCTGACGTATTCTGGGAATTGTAGTTCTAGATCACTATAGTTGATCCCAGTGACCTAAGACCTGAAAGCAATGATTCCTAAAAGCAGATGCCAGGTCTGGAAATATTAAGCCCTTGGTGACATGGAGTCGTCTGGTAGCCTTACTTTTGGGTCACACTGCTACATGCTTGTGACGCAGAAAGTAGTTTCCTGTTCCTCTGAGAGGATGCGGATGAGGCTGTTCGGGGCCGGGTGTAAAGCAAAAGTAGTCCTTTCAGCTGTGGGAAGGCCTTTCGTGCGGGGAGCGCCAAGGTAATTTTATGTGTCAGGAGGGATAAACAGCAAGCAGCTCACAGGCTGCCACCCGCCTGCAGCAGCAAGTGGGCCACCTCTGATCGGCTGTCGCACTGGCACCCAAGGCCGCGTTCTCACAGTGGCAGAGATATGCCGGCTGCTCCCCCGTGGCATTCTCCGAAGTCCGTTCCCCGGGCAAAGGCCGGATGTTTTCTTCTGTGAACTGAGCTCATCAGATCACAAGAAACAGACTGTCGGATGATGTCAAGGTCTGGAAAACTTACTCTGAAAATGTATACGCCAACTGGTTTAGTCACTTGGAGAGTAAATCATGCCCCGGCGACTTGACTGATATACACACCCTATCAGCTTCATGTTGACTCCCAGGGCGGGCACACAGGCCGAGCGGGAACACATCTGA
Source organism: Calotriton arnoldi (assembly GCA_963921515.1). Classification (NCBI taxonomy): domain Eukaryota; kingdom Metazoa; phylum Chordata; class Amphibia; order Caudata; family Salamandridae; genus Calotriton; species Calotriton arnoldi. The sequence goes on from CAWUFW010001370.1 coordinate 2,593,443, forward strand.
ACACTCCGCCTGTTTTTTTTTTATTCCTTGGAGGTTAATCAAGTATACTTTCTAGGAAATGGTGGTGGAGCTAAAGCAATATTTCTGAAACCTCATGGCTCAGGTAGAAATCCATGACTCTCACCCTTGCCCTTTTTTATTATCACATATTCCTTTCCAGTAAATTAATTCATTTCTGGTGAACTTTTCCTCCACCCCCACACATAAGCCACATGGTACGGCCTGTTTCCGTGGTCTGCATTCAGAGTGGTGTGCTGCCATACTGCCCGCTGCCAGTTGACAACCAGACTGCACGGACATTGCCTGCCTCTTACTGATAACCTGGGATCATAATAGAGTGTGAGTACTGACGCCGCACCCAAACACATCCCATATTGCCTTGCTCTATACATGCCTTATCCATGATCTCTTATAAGCCATACCTCTTAAGTGTGCAAATCTGCCAAGGGCCACGTGGGTTGATGCCTCTTACAAACAAGTTCATCCCGACCTCCCTTCCGCCGCCCTTACAATTAAACCACAGTATCACAGAACTAGAGCGACAACCTCAGTCCAGGCTGGATTGTCCAACCAGCCATTTTCCATGTGGGGTCCCTGATGGGGGCCTATTTCCATGCTCCGCTCAGCTGTTGGAGGGAGCTGAGGTGGAAGCTGGCACACTGGCCATTTTTAGGATAAGAAATGAGTGGGCACACTCAAAACACTCCCCACTGTCCTGCTCCTGAAACACTTTATTGCTGGGCACGTTGTGTTCTTCGCTGCAATCTCTTGAATGAGCAGAATGTAGGGAAGATCAGGTATGGCTGGAGGATCGAATACCTGAAAAGGAGAGGGAGACCAATGCCGGGCTCATTTAGCACTTCAAATGTTCCAGGAGTGGCTCTTATAGCCTTATAGCAATAGAGGGCCATACTGGTTATAAAAGATCTTTAAACTGGGTTATAGGCTGAACCCGCATGCAAGGGCCTATAAAGAGAGAGAGTGCCTTTAACCAGGAAGAAGGGCTATAAGGCTATTAGAACATTCCTCCCACTGAGGGTAGAATGTTCTAAATTAAACAAGGAGACACAGAAAGACAAACAGAATGTTGGAGCAGAAGGTCTATTCCAGCAATTAATGGCAATGACCAACTCCATAGTCTACAAAGGAGCTCCCAACATTCCAGTGTTCTATTTCCAGTTACATCATTAGGGGGAACAGGGATCACATAAGGGTCGGGCATAACTTTTTAAAATACTTTTTATTGGCATCGGTTGATATCTGTCATTTTTCTTCAATGGTTCATTTCATTCTTATCTCAAAGGAGCAGACAAGTCAAAACAGAGTAACATACATACTTCATCAAGCAAGCTCTCCAGCAAGGGTTAATCAAGGGTCGTTGCTCTCTCCTTGTCTCTTTAATATTTATTTAAAGTCTCTGATGGACATAATCCGAGCCAGATTTCGTTTTCTCAAATGTATGCAGACACCATTCAGATAATAGTAAATGTGACGAACTCAGAATGGAACCAGCAATCCCTATTGGCCTGCCCTAATGACATAAAGCTGGTTCCAGAGATTGTTCTTATTGGAATTAAGGCCAGGCTATGGACTATCATCCAGGGACTACTTATTTAGTTCTATTTAAAGAAACTATCTTCAAATCCTAAATGAAACTAATAGACTGATATTTAAAAGATATTATTTCCCTTCGTGTGCAAGAAGATGCCATAATGAAAACGTATGTTGTATCTCTCACATGTCAGGAAAGGTACTCACACAGTTCCCATAACTTTAGGGCTGTCCTTGTAGCATCTATTGGCAATTCTCGCAGTGACTCTGTTATTGCTCAAATACCTGGGTATCACTAAACATACATTTGACTAAGTTCAGCGGTGCAGAGTATGGGCATCTGACTCATTGTTGCTCCGAAGAAATGAGATCACCTTACAGAGGCTAGACTGGCTTTGCACAGGCTTCCAGTAGAAGCCAGAATACAGTTCAAAACATGTGAATTATCTTTAAGTGTAGACAAGACTCTGCTCCAAAAGAATGAGATGACATGTTTAGGATCTACCAACCTACAAGACTCCTTAGCTCTGGTGAAAAACATGTGGTTGCTCAACATTCATTAAAACTATGATCATGAAGGGAAGACGCCTTAGCTCCTTATGAGACAAACTATGGGAGAAACTTACTTCTGATTCACGCAGCTTAACCTGTTGCCTACTTTTAAATATAAATTGAAGATTCAGTTAATCTAATTTCTCTCTTCTCTCCAGTCATACCAGGCCACTGCCAAGAGAAACATTGTTGAAAATTGCACTAAGTAAATGTTCATACTATCCTTTCCTTTCCTTCCCTAGCCTATGGAAACTGTCCTAAAATATCTTAACCTATTGTATCCTACCTGATCTTATCATATTATCCTCCATCTTAACCTATCCTGTCCTGTCATACCAGAACCTTTCCTGCAGTCCATTCCTAATCGTTCCTATACTCTCATATTGTATTCTAGCCTGCTGTTTGTCCACTTGCCAGTTCCTAATCTATCCTAAACTATTCTATTCTAAATTAAATCTACCCTATCCTATCATATTCTATCCTATCCTATCCAAAATTGAACCAATCCTTTCCTATCCTTATCCTATCCCATCCCATCCTATCCTACCCAAAATTGAGCCAATCCTTTCCTTTCCTATCCTATCCTTATCCTTATCCTATCCTATCCTACCCAAAAATTAACCAATCCTTTCCTATCCTATCGTTATCCTATCCTACCCAAAAGTGAGCCAATCCTTTCCTATCCTATCCTACCCAAAAGTGAGCCAATCCTTTCCTATCCTATTCTATCCTCTTTTCTTTTCTAAATCCATCCTATCCTACATTTGCACTATCTATTCTATTATGTTCAGGGACATAACAAAACCTGATGGAGCCCCCTGCAAAGAACACAAAGCTCCCCCCCACCCCCCACACTATTTTGCCCCACTGCCACCAAATAAGTAGCGCTATAAAAGAAATTCAATAAATATGAGAAGGGGCTATGGAGACAATAGGGGCACCGCTGGAGGGGGGAAGTGAGGGAATGCACGGAGAAGGAGGTCATGATTTTGATAACAGCTACTAGACGTTTTCCAGTGATTACACTGTCAGCTGTGGCACCGAATGACCACGCTTCTTAACCTGGTTCCCTTACCGTATCAAATTGTGTGATCCAGGGCAAATCCCGCTATCTTCATGTGCCTTCTGTGCAAAAATTGTGAGTGTGTGAAAACAGGTTTAGTCCTAATACTAAATGACATACATGAAAATACAAGCTGAGGCCGACAGTGTTAGGCTGAGCGTTCCCCAAGATCTCTCCCTCTATGACTCTGACCTTTAAGTGTCTGGAAAAAAATCACATTTTGTGCTGTGTGCAAAGAAAACTGAACTCTGTAAATAACGCTAAAGGTCTTTGTTCCTTTCAAATTAATCAAATCTAAAGTGACAAAGAGCTACTGAGATTTTAATTAGGTTGGACAGTGGGCACAGAACAAACGACCAAGGCTGGGTGGTCAACACCAGCTGGATTAGCTCCCTCTACCTGGGGAGATGGGCCTGCCAATCATGCCCTGCTCTCTGAAGTGTCCTTTGGGAGTACAGTCACCACAGGACAGCTCACTGTTGGAAATGCAATTAGTTTGGGGGCCTTGACACCCCCATTGTGTTTTGAAAACGTCCCAGGGCAGGAGGCATTTTGGTGAATGTTTAAAAGGCCCCCACTCGCTGCCCTCCATCCCCCCAGCATGGGTCCAGGGCCTGTTTATTGGGATTGTGGTCGTCCTGTAGCATTCAGTATCTCTCCAGGCGAGGCCATAGATGTGGAGTGCCTGCCGCTGCCTGGGCTATACCTGGGAAGCCTGCTGTCCTGCCGCGGGGGTAGGTACATTCAGGACACATATCTTTCTTCATCTTCCTATGCAGAGTGCATGATGGGTCTGGGTGAAGCTGGTCCAGATGGGGTGCCTCTGAAAGACCAGAAGGTTTGGCTAAGGAGACAGTGGGGCTGTAGTAGAAATATACACGTTTCTTTTCACAGTAGGCCATGTACTGGCGATGGGACAGACCCAGTGCACTACATTATTTTTAATCAGATTATATCAACACTTCTAAGTAAGCCGGCAGGCCAAGGCTCTATGCTGCCATTTTCTTACCGAGCATATATGCTTTAAGTTTGACAATTCCATAACTATTTCTTTGGGCTAAGACTCCTGGGCTCGAAGACTGAATGCATAAGCTGAGGCAGTGACTGCTTGGCAGTGGTACCATCAGAGCCCACCGCCAGTGCCTCTGAGAGGCTTGTCGTGCTGGAATAGGAGCATGTGGTGGTTGTCAGTGATTGTGCTCCTCAAGGAAGGTCTGGAAAGGGTGAGTCGGAGAGAGCCCAAAATTTGAGGGTGTGAGGTGAGAAGGGTCAAAAGACAAATAACTGTTAAAGATGCCACTGGATGGAAGAAAAAGAAAAGGAAACAAGCGAGACTAGACTAGAGAGATAAGAGAAGACACTACAGGCATAAATAGAACCAACTCAGGAGCACAGCTCAGAATTATGGTAACATAATGAAAACTGTGATAGGCCTGAACACAATAATGTATGTTTTTTGATGTGCTGTCCCGGTGCGCAGCAGGCAATGAGCAAGAAGCAGAGCAGCAGAGGGTAATAATGCGGACAGGATATCTGTCGCGTTTGTGGTGGAGTAACCCATCTGCCAAACTCTAAATCAGGCGCTAAATCTCTATGCGCATTTGAGGCAGCCTATCATACTGTGTGCAAAACAAGTTTAAAATAATGACATATTCACAGTGCTTTCAGTTGCAGGATGGAACCTCGTAACACTATAAATACATGAGTCAGTACTCCCGGTGTGACAACCAGGATTAAGTTCTGTGACTCTCTGCACACACAGACGTCTGCAGTGATCACATTAACCAATTGAAGTTACATAATGTAAAATAATGCATTTACCACCGATTACTTTAACTTGTTTATCTTCCATTTAAGGTGGGTGTGTTATTTTGTGTGCAGTTACTTTTTAGCCATGTCTTTGACCCCACCTCCACATTCACTGTCCCTACCCCCATTGCACTCAGGATCAAAGTCTCCACACTTTTTCATGTACATTTGTATTATGTATTACAGCTTTTCCACCATGTCTCCTAGTTCCTGCTGGTGATCTCTGTATTTCAGTAACAAACATGTTTCAACCTTTAGTAAACAGTGAGGATTACTGCATGATTTTACATATACAGGCTGAATTAACACATTTCGAATTCCAAAATGCCAATAGATGTCATCTCTGTCCCTTACTACTGCTACCCCCCAACGTACATCCTCTACCCACAGGCACCTCAGCACACAGTCAAACTGAGGCCCTATTAGTTTATTTTCATTGCTGTATTGTTTTTCTCACAAATAACTTTCTATGGTGCATATGTAAGATTGCAACAAGTATCTATGAGCTTCTTTCCTCTACTGGATCTATTCACTGAGAGATAGTCTTGTTGTTAAATGTTTCATATTTGTTTGAACATCTGATGACATTAGCATAGTGGGTGTTGAATATTTTTTTTTTAAATAATTGGGATAGTGCCTATTTGTTAAGGTAATGCTGTGTATTATTCTTGTGTTCTGATTTGCTAAAGAAATTATACTTTTTCTCACACAACAATGAGTTTGCTGTATTATTAAGTTCCTATGCAAAAATTAGGTATAAGAACCCCTTGTTACAGGGGTAAGCCAGATTTTAGAAGATTTTCCCAATCTACTAGGGATGCTGCCCAAATTCTTTCTGATTTTGCTTTTCATTTGGGACTTATTATGGTTTTTGACTTTACATACTGTGTTTTACTTTGCATCTTAGAGCCTTTTTGGCATGAACGCGGTACTGTTTTTAATACATTTTTTATTAAAACCCTATAATTTTTCATTGATCTAGAAGTCAATTACTGAGTGGACCCCATTACTTATTGAGCTGTATTACTCTGCTAATTTGATGTTCTGGAATGTGCCTTAAGCGGGGACATATTGCCTCATGAAGTTCAGGTTTAACACCGTCTCCGATCTAGTAAACTCTGGGAGAACTGGATGAGGTATATTTTGGGGTGTGCACATTTTGGGGTACTGGTTTTTCCACAGTGCGAGGAGTTTGAATAAGTGGGGCCTCGTGGACAAATGTCCTATTCAAAACATCAGAAAAATGATCACCCTTTTGTTGGTTCACAGTGTATTTATCTTCAACTGATCCCCAGCTCTGATTGCTTCCAGATTCTAGGGAGTATGTTATGGCTATCATTCCAGAGAAGGAGTATTCCAGTTCCACTGAATGCCATTTGGTTAGGTCTCTGCTGAAGGGGATTCAAGAGGGTAAAGAACAACCTATAGGGTGGCATCTATAGTGTGGAATTATTCCAAGACAACATCTTGGTGTTTGGAGGGACTGTCGCAGGAAACAATGAGAGATTACAGCTGGTTCTGAGGACACTGAAAGAACTTGGACTTGCCCAAAGGCGAAAGAACAGGTTCAAGTGATTGTACATTGAGTATCTTAGTCATGCATTGTGCAAGGAAGTGGAAGACCCAAACATGATTTGGTGTTTGTTATAACCAGTGGTTCATAACCAGAAAAAAGTGGCAATTTCTGTCTTTTCTGTGCACAGTGGATTTCTATGCCAAGTCTTTGTGCCAAAAGGACAACATACTAATAATGTTGTTATAAAGTTTGGCACTTTTGTTTGAGATAACGTGTAGAGGAAGGAGTCTGGAAAGGGGTTGGAAAGGGTTTGGACCGTATAAGGAGGGTATTAGCAACACTTTCACTTTGATTAACTTCTACGATGATCAAGCATCATAACTACAGATGCAATTAGGTATGGGGTTGACACAGACCTGAGGCAGTTTAGGGGAGCACAGAAAGCCACAATCACATGCACTGATAGACTGTTGAAGTGGGCTGAGCTGATACACTCAGTCATCAAAAATTAACATTTGGAAGTCAGTTGTGAGGTGAAGTAGTTTAGGATGCTTGTGCAAAGCACTTCTTCAAGATTAAGACTATCCACAAACCACTGAAGGAACTGTTTACCAACAAGGCAAGATCTCATCAAGGACATATAGATTTATGACACTTTTCAAAGGTCACATCTTTGAGAAATAGTTTGTGCTCAGAATAAACAATTTTGCAGCAGATTGTTTATTTATGTTGATGTGTAGAGGGTGAAAAGACTCAGGAAGACAGGGAATATTGACAACAGATGTGCTATGTATCAGGTGAACTATTTTCAAAGAAGGCATGGAAGACACCAGTGAAGGAAGAAGACAAACCCTTCTGATGTGTGTGTGTGTGTGGAAAAAGGGTTGCCCGGAATGTAAGGGGCTGAATACCATGACTTCTACATAGTACCACGTTTCACAGAAGTTAGTACAAGGCCGAACTTGGGTCAACACTTAATGCAGGCTCTGTGGATGCTTCTTTAATTTTTATCAGGTGGCAAAAAATACACACTTCAGAGAAAGCAAAAACATTGCATTTGGCATCATCTAGTGGCGTGACCAAGTAACCTGCCTCATTGTTAATTAAGATGACAGGGTTGGCTGTAATTAAAACACTATACATAAATGTTGCTGAACGAGAGTGGATCCATGGACAGAGTGGGACATGGGGCACAATGCCCCATCTGCCCCTCCCTTGTGCCACCTAGCAAACATGTGCACAGACCACTTCAGGGCACGCATCAGAAAAGTCCTCTGAGTAAGTCCACTGATGTTGTATGTGGGAGCATGCCAGTGACAAAACGTACTTGCCACCCTAAAGCAATACTTAAAACTATACCTTTTTAACGTGAGTTCCTAAGATTATTCCTTAACTGACAAAACCATACACTGTATTATTTTATCCTCTACAGAGGCATAATTGTGTTTGCCATCCCACAATGCTCTTTCATTTCTTCTCATCTCTACACTAATGTCAAACAAAAAACAAATAGATTAAATGTATATATGAATAATATTGCCAATTGAAATGTATCCAAGTTACCTAAAAAGTGCTGTTAAATAATAGTGTGTTATCGCAAAACTTAAACACATTACTAATTAAACACTAGGATCCACATGCCAGTCAATTATATGCACAAGTCAAAATCACGCACAGATATCAACTAAACAGCTGTTATTGGTTAAAGGCAATAAAGTTACACTGGAATGTTGAGAGCTCCATTGAAGACAATGAAGTGGGTCAGGATCAATCATGGCTGTTAAACACCTTCTGCACCAAAATTGCCATGTTTGTCTTTCTGTATCTCCCTTTTAAATTTATGCCCTCTTTGAATTAAAACATTATACCTTTCTGTCACCGGCTATATGGGAAGTCAAGGGCACTCTCCTGCAGTTGGGTCCATAATTGGGTTTAGGGCTTTTAACAACTGTTATTGGCTATAATTCTAGATTAGAACACCCACCTCCCAACCACTTAATTGGGCTTGCCTTTATGTCCCAGGCCAAATATTTCACACAGTCCAGTTATGTCAATCCACTTGCTTAAGGTCTTCACTTAGACCATTCTCTCTCATCCCTCTTCACGTTCACCACTCAATCCGGCACAACCACTTGCCTTCAAACTGCAGAAGAACACTCTTGCCATCAACACTATAACCACATCCTAAAACACAATGCCTCCAGGACCCTGGATCGACACTCTAACCTCACCTGGATTGACACGCTAACCACAGCATAAAACATTCTCAGTGACTCCGGGACCCCTGTGTTGGGAGTTCTTCACGTTTTCCTGTAGCAATGGTGCTCAGTTTTTCTCCTCTGCATGCTTCCCAGTGGGTGGTGCTGAGACAGCGAAGAAGTCAACCATACAATTACAAGAGGGTCACAGAGGATAGTGAGGCACACTGTATGTGTGTGTTTTTTAGCATGAACTTACATAGGGAGCAGTGGTGCACTGTAGATTATGTTGGGTGTTGGGCAAGGATACAGGATCTTGTACATAAAGTGTGGATTTACATCTTTAAATTACATTACATATATTTATTTTTAGGCACTGGAAATTTGAGTTATTTGCATAGATTCATGCAACTTTCCGTCACGTTCTTGAGCCAGAATACAGATTACCAAGTTCCAAAGCAGACAGCTAAGCCACTACAAGACTGCATCTACTCCACATTGGGACAGTGTAATGAAGACAAGCCACGCTAGTCCACCATTGGCCTGGGAGTAGGCAGCCACAGAAGGCAAGGTTAGCAGGCAAATAACAGTAGTTATTACTCGCAGATCAATTCTGAAAGGCTGTCCTCTTTCGGTCCAATGAACAGAAAAGTCACCAAATGTACTTCACTGGACTTCACAAGGGTGGTTTTACACCATTTCAAGGGAATTTAGAAGAACACCCAAAATCAAGAATCGTAGCATACAAACGCCTACTTGTTATACAGCGCAAAATACTGGTGTTCCACCCACTGCCAAGTGCTCCTAGAATCTGCAGCTAGGCAAACTGCGGAACAGTGAGATGACTTCCCTACAAGTCTTTTGTAAATGGTGCCTCAGGTGCACCCATGGCATGGAAATTAAATTTGCAAATGTGGGCTGCAATGTTTGTTTACACCACCCACATGTACAACAAAAATATGTTTCCACCAGGAGCACCATTGTGCTCTTTCTAGGCTGCAGTTTAAATACACTGCAGTGACATATGGCAGGGAAAATGCCTTTTTTATATATTCAATTAAGGCACCCAACATATTGGGGTTAGTGTGCCTTCAAAGTGAAATAAAAGCCAAAAACTATTTCACTCTTTAGGCCTGGTAGACTTTTCTCCAAAAGGCCTCAGTAGGATTAAAACGTTACTTTTCTACCTTTGCTTAGGAAGCGGCTAGAAAAATGCTTCTAAGTTATTTCCAGGTTAGTTTTTAACATCTGACTTAATGGTAAAATCTGATTTTTGATAACTTAAGCAGAAACGCAACTTTGCGAATGTACTTTGCGCTAACCGAGCCAGATCTGGCTTAAAACCAGTTCTGTCACATAGCACACTTCCAGAGCTGGAATACTCATCTTTGGCTGGGAAAGTTAACAGCTCTGGCTCAGAGGACAATGGCTTGCCTCTGGGTCCAGGAAATGACAATGTGTGTTATCTGCCGACCACTTAGCAGGGATTATCTATCTGAGAGTGGACACGAACAGTTGTCAGACAAAAGGGCAGCTTTAGCACTACCTCTTTTGAATTGGAGATGCCAAGGAGGACTTCTATTTGTCCCCAAGATTCTCCTAGATAATTGTGCTCCAACCAGTTTTGACCCTGCCAGCCTGTGGCGAAGAAGCGGAAGATAGGTCTGCTTTGTGGCAGCTGGGTTCTGTCATCTTGAAACATGGGAGTAATACAATAATGCAAAGAGAAAGTGCTGCAAAAGAAGGAGGGGACTGCAAGATATTTTATTACATTTTCCAGTCACTGGCTAGTGCCCAAGATACATCTGGCACCTCCACACCACCTCCTCAGAACATTCCTATACATGGGAAGAGTCCAGGTAAAGAAGGAGGCCCTGTTGGATGAAGAATATTGACTTCAGACTACTGACTCGTCCACTCAAAGAAGGACACAATTACCCCTGCTGCCAACCAGGGACTGCAACTGCTTTCCAAGGGTCAAGTTGTTGGCCTCCTGTTTACCTATTTCAGGGACTCAAAAAGCAGAAGGACTCCTGACTCCAAGGCAGCCCAGCTGACTAAAGAGACTAGACCAAGTAGGAGAACTGGCTGGAGAGAGATTTGGTGCCTAGAAGTTTGCCCTGAGGAGCTAGAGGCTGCAGGACTGACCAGGAGAAGCCTTCCTAGCCTTTGGAGTCTACGTCTGAAGGTAAAACCTTTAACTGGAACAACCCACTTGGTGGATATGACCTCCACTCCATCACGATCAGCCTGAAATTGTGCCTAGGTACCAGCCCACCGTGAACTGCTTTTTTCCATAGTCCCTTGCTTTTTTGAGACACTTTTTGCCTTAAAATGTGATACATCATTATCTCCTGATATATGTTTGCTCATTAAATGCTTCTCTAAATTGGTTTGGAAATGGAATTGCGTTGTGTTCTTTACTGTGAAGTTGTTGGCACTGCTTGATCTCAGCACGAACTTCTCTGGGGATTGCCAGCTGCTAGTGCGATAGCTATAGGGGTTGAGCAAAGATTCTCTCGGAATTATGTTTTTACCTAACCAGAGTGGGTTTACTGAATCGGTCGGGTAGCATCCCCCCCAAATCAATCACCCCATTTCTGACAGTCCAGTTATATGTCTAAATATCGATCACAAAAATATTCTCTGATATAAATATTTTGCCCTACATATAATTTACAAAAATAATTCTCCATTGAGTATAGAATTTCTAATATTAAACATAACGGGCAGTATTTCTGTAAAAATATTTAACACACAATCTTTTTGTCAGCCGATATTTAGGGGAATGATATTCTGGTGCACATCTTTAGATCAATTACACAAGTTGGTAAGAAAAGGCGGATAGAGTAGAACCTAGACGTCTAGGTTCCACAACAAATCTCCTCACCCCGCAAAGAATGGCAGCTTTCTTAACTCGAAAAAGACACTTAAACTTTGATACAGGCTATATGACAACTTGTTATTATATGTAAATGTCTCTTACTATTTGCATAAATAGTCAAAACTATAATGAAAAAAACTGAAGAATAAAAGCAGTTTTGTTCCAGAAATCTTGTTAATGATTTAACACCTCTACGATCATGCTCTTTCCCAAAACCTTACAACCACCCCATTCAAATCCATGGACCTAGCTGGAGTGTGTGTTGGGTCCAAATCTCTGACGTTTCAGCCCACTAATATAGTCTGCATTACAGAGAGCAGCAACAGTGACTCCCAGACACAGACAGAAACCACCACACAAGCAAAAAAACTGGCAACATCAGCAGTCACAGTCAAAGGTCTCACATCAACTAAAGTGAGACATCACTGATTCAAATATCCCTGGCTGTAAATTTGTGTGCTAGTACTTTTAGTTTTCAGATTATAAATGCATTACCACATGTAGATAAATACAAAGTAAATGCAAACACTGGGTGAGCTACGCACGCCTTGCACTGGAAAACACGAGATCTCTGTGACATTGATACTCCCACAGATCACCACACAGGCCCAATGATGTTTAAGTCGGTATTTCATGTACCCTGTAAAATCTGGGCAAATTCCTAGTGATAGCCGAGAGGAAGGCAGACAATTGGACGCTGTTGAACACAGCCACACCTTGTTCCAATTGAGGGAATAAAACCTTCTGTTCCCTAAACTAAGCAAGTAGAACCATAAGGCATCACTTGTTGCATATTTTAGCATCTTAGGGCCATATTCTAAGAGCGGCGATAATGTTATCGCCGTTCTTGAGAATATGGCCCCTAGTATTTTAACATGCTACTGCTGGCCAAGTCACGCATATCCATGATCTTATACAGCGCAGTTTTTGAAAACTCTGCGCCCCATTTATCGATGAAACGTAGGTGGAGATTAGCTCTCTGTGTGAATTCACTTTTAAGTTTTTGGCAAATCTCCAACATTTCCAGAGGTAAGTCTGGAAAGCTGTGCCAGGTGCAGGTTTCCCGGCCAACTACTGGGAATACAATGTGACAGTTCCTGTGGGCCTCAACATTGCGTAAAATTGTGCACAGCTTCTTGCGTTGTGGGGCTTGTAGTTTTGCTTTAAACAGTTTCATCCTGTGCCCAAAACCCCAGCATACAAAGTGCTGTTGCTAAAAACACAGAACTGGCCACTTGTCAGCTACGTTTTCAAAATTTTACAAAGTCAGCTATGTTTTACAATTATACAGTGGACTACTTCATTTAAAAAAAACATGCTTGTTTCAAACGTAAATTGAAAAGTAAACTCTGCTCGCCTATTTTGTGAGGGTTTATTCTTTTATTCGCACCATGAATTTAAACAAGCAGTGGAAATGAAAATCTTATTTTTCTTTCGATTAGCTTCACAACACAATAAAGAGACATGGATAGCAGCAGCATAACCTTCTCCAACACAAATAATAAGTTAAGGACATGTGGCAGTAGTAGAAGGAATATAACTTGATTCTCTCACACGTACAGCACAGGTTGTTCAAAACAGGTAGCTAACGCACTAAAGAGTGACAGAGGTGTGTTAAAGGACTGTTGTACAATTTCCCAAAACATACGAGAAGTACACATCATCTGGAAGAAACAGCCAAACCTCTTATGCAATTAACATACAATCATGAACTCATATAGGATGATGAACCCTCATCTATCCAGCGCGGTGTGCTTGATCAGTGGGATCCATATCTTGCACTGGGACACATTCAGGAGCACTACTGTTCACTGTTTGTACAGTCATCTTGCGTTGGGTTTTTAGGTCTCGCCTACGCAGCGCGCATGCGCTGCATAGGCAAAAAGACCTTTTGCCATCGATTCGGCTTTTCAGCCTAAAACGTGCACGCGTTCCATTGCCTTCAATGGCAACGCGTGCACGTTTGGCGATTCACTTGCGGGAGCGAGCGGCGCCATATGGTAGCAATTATCGCTCCTGGCGCCGCTCGCTCCCGCAAGTGAATCGTGCAGGCTCCCTCCTCTCCCCCCTCCCCCTGCTGCCGTGCGAGGCGCGCGCGCTTGTTTCAAAAGACGCAATGTTAAACTTTCATCCAATCAGGGCACATTCAAACAAAACTATAATACACACCTGCAACCCAAACTGCAATGTGAATTTTCAACTCTCACCCACTACAAAGGCCACAGTCTAGACCTTATCCTCTACAGAAACATCTCTACACAGCTGGAATATTCCACACTTGATGGACCCCCCACTCATCTTCTGCTCCCCCACCCTTCTGCCCCCCTTGCTTACAAAACCCTGCCCACCTCCTCATATTACCCTTTCCGACACTCTGCCACCTGCATAGCGATAGCTTTAATACTCTCACTCAAAGGCTTGTCTCTGTCTTTCTACCATGAACATTCTTTCACCACTACGACTCTCTGGACACCACGTGGTCCCTCGTGACGTCAAGCAACCCATCATTCGTCATTCCATCCCTCTCTCCCCTAGTAACCGTAACTCCACTTCCCCACTCTCGGTAACTGCCACCATGCCGAGGTCTTTCAGGAAGGAGTCCAAAGCAAAGCGTAGGGGCGGTGCTGAATATTTATTTGAGCGTTGAACTGAGGCCGCCAATACTTCGACTACTTGAATTTCTTTTGAGCGCTGAAGTTTCCATCTTGGCCGTATATCTGAAAGTAGCAGCCCTCTTAATCGAATCTTGACGTTAAACAGATGTGAAATATTTACCAATTTATCAAAACACTGCTGTCTTGCAGTATATTACAGCTATGCAAGGTCAGCAGTCGGTAGTTCATTGCCTTCCCCTCTTAAGTTCATTTTTTTTCTTGTTTCTTCCTGTTTTAATCCATTCCAGGAGGCTTTGGTATTTGTTGGGTCGCGTCCTGGTGCACGACGAGAGCTGGCCAGGGAGAGACACGTGGTTGTCTGTGGATGTGTAAATTGTGTAAGTTGTACTTTGTGAAACTTGTTGGTCTCTAATGTTGTGGTTGCTCAGGTACTACGGCAATAAGCAGGTCACTCATAAGACTGTCATATTTGTAGACTGCATGGCCACTCCGAAGTGACTCTTGGCGCTATTGACAGTTAACAGATGTTTATTGTTACCCAGCCCATTGATACTCACGTTATCATCCTCGAAAAGATGAAAGCCTGTGTGGACCCGCCAGGAATTGAACCTATAAACATGGACTCAAAGGTAACAAATATCCACTGAACCACCAGATGCTAAGGCTTGATGCGCAAATTGTTTAATAAATAAATTAATAACAAATTTTGCAACACATTGAGCGCTGAAACTTAGGCCCTATAATGCAGTTAAATGAGGTGAGTTGTGAAAACATGTAGGGCAATCTGACAGCGTAGTTATGCACAGCACCTGCCGCAGGCCCCGAAAATTGAATGTCAGGTGAAATTTCTAGAAAATGATTAATTGACTTAATATGAAAGTTAATTGAACCTGTCCAAATCCATGATCAGTATTGAAAGCCCCGCCTTCGAAGTTAATACTTTTGAGGTGTAATATCTCATCTTGGGTATATTTTCCTAACCAGGTAAGCCGGCAGTGGCTCAATGAGCAGGAAGGTTCACTGCTGAGTGATCTGAGTGATCTGAATGTCAGGAGTTCCGATTCTGGTAAGGGCGGCTCAGACTTCCATGCCCTCGAGGTTGGTAAAATGAGCGCCATAAACTGGGTAAAAATAATATCTATTACTTACAGCATGCAGAAATGGCAGTAGTACACTATGACTGTGTACAAACAACCTATTATTAGTGTATTTCATTGTAGTAATTACATATCTCTTTATACTTCTTAAGGAGTCCTGGGATCTCTTTTTGAGCTGGGTGTTGGTTTCAGTTTGTCCAAACTGGGCTGTTGTCCACTTATTTGGTTTTTCTTTTGTTGGCGCTGGTGTTTGGCTAGACCTAGGACCGACACTTTGGGTATTTTTGTTGTTGCTGGTGTTTGGCCAGACCTAGGACCGACACTTTGGGTATTTTTGTTGGTGCTGGTGTTTGGCCAGACCTAGGACCGACACTTTGGGTATTTTTGTTGGTGCTGGTGTTTGGCCAGACCTAGGACCGACACTTTCGGTATTTTTGTTGGCGCTGGTGTTTGGCCAGACCTAGGACCGACACTTTGGGTATTTTTTGTTGGCGCTGGTCTTTGGCCAGACCTAGGACCAACACATTGCTTGGGTATTTTTTGTTGGCGCTGGTGTTTGGCCAGACCTAGGACAGACACTTTGTTTTAGTAACAGTGTACTTTATGAAACCTATATTCATGCATGCCAATTCAGTAAGGGTGCAGAATGCAGTGTGTGTTGTAGGTGGCGGAGCCAGGCGTCAGACTTAGTCAATCCGGTCATTTATATTGACCTCGACCGAGGTCAACAAAGTACAAAAAAAGATTTATCATGATATACATTATCATAAATGTATAAGAGCCTTCAAGGACGTTAAAAATACAATAGTAAAGTGAGAAATAAAGATTGTTATACTATACATTAATATATATTTAAGAAGCTTTTTAAAAATGTAAATATACAGTAACCGATATGTTGATTGAGAAGAGACAATATTTATGTGTAGACATCACTTGATGATTTTACTGCACATTTCATAAACTGTGGATATAAAAACCTACATGGCTGCGTTTTTAATCTCGGGTAAATAATATGCGATGAAGGTTATACACACCTCCCTTGCAGCGATGACAAATCAGCCGGTCTCGGGTTTTGGCCACCAGACCCCTATTGAAGCTTGTAATAGTGATCTAACTGTTCTCAACAAAAATATAATTCTACCCTTGTGTTCAAGAGAAATTGATATAGGATTGCATCATATTGACCGAGGCTGAGTAAGCTAAGATCTTTTTTCACTTAAATTTCATGCAGTCAAGCAGTGTTCCCTATCTAATAGGTAAATAGCCCGTGGGATGGCTCTTTTCAAGGACAATTTTAATTGGCTGGTGAACTATCTGTTAGATCCTTTGAAGTCAATTCAAAACTCAGTAGTGCTTCATTGAAATGCCTAGAAAAAACCCAATGTTACGAATGATTTGAAGTTAAGTCTTGTTTTAAAACTAACTTCAGCGAGCCCTCCTTTGAGTGCATCTGTTGGTGCCCGCAGTGGATAACCGCAGCCAGGGCTAGGTGAGGATGCTTGATGAACCAAAATCAAGCTGCAGAACCTGCACTGGGACAGCGATCCCCACTGAGCAAAGTGAGTTCAGGATTGTTGTACCTAGCCCTCTGTCGGGTCACCCCCAATCTTTTTGCCTTCACCCCATCTGTTTTCTGAACCAGTTTTTGTTGGCTTTTAGGACTCTGAGCAGTTTACCACTGCTATACTGTGATAAAGTGTTTGTGCTCTCTCATTTAAGCATGGTAAAATTGGCTTATACCCAATTGCAGTATTTAATTTACTTGTAAGTCCTAGTAAAGTTGTACTACATGTACCCCGGGCCTGTAAATTAAATATTACTAATGGGCCTGCAGCATTTATTGTGCCACCCACTGAAGTAGCCTTTTTAAACCCCATCTCAGATCGGCCATTGCAGCCAGTGTGTGCAGTTTTAAACTGCCATTTCAGCCTGACAAAATAAACCTTTTGCCAGGCCTAAACCTCCCTTTGTAATATATATGTCACCCGTAGGGTAAGCCCTAAACAACCCATAGGGCAGGATGCGTTGTATTAAAAAAATTGGATATGCACTTGGAACTTTTACATGTCTCTCAAGTTTTTTTTTTTCCTATTGCAAGGCTTACCTTTCCAATAGGATTACATTGGGATACCTTATTACATTTAATAAGTGATAACTTTTGTTTGAGAGCAGGTAGGAATGTCATGTTTGGTGTCCGAGGAATTGTAATTTAAAACCCTCTTTAATGGTAAAGTCAGATTTAAGTCACAATTCTGAAAATGTCACTTTTAGAAAGTTGGCATTTTCTTGTCCTAACCATTTGGTGCCTGCAGCCTGTTTCCTCTGTCTCATGACTAGGTGTAGTTGGCAGTTGGCTTTTGTGTATTCCTCCTAGACAGCTACAGAATAGAGGGTCTGGGTAGGATGGGCCATCCTGACTTGATGAGAGGTGCAGAGCAGTTACCTTTCACACTTGCACTTTAAAGACAGCCGCAGCTTACACACAAAGGACTTCACACTAGCCAATTGTGCCTGCAGACAGCCTGGGACCAAGGCAGGGAGACAGAAAATTCCAGACATTTCTGTGGGGGAAGACTCCAGAAGTTTTTCCACTTCAAAGTGGACACAGGTATAACAAGCATTGGCATAGCCAATAGGTCTCGCCTTTGGGACCTTATAAGTGTTTAGCCATGCAACAGTTGATGTTGTTGCAACAAGGATATTGTGCTGGATAACTAAACACTTATAAGGTCCCAAAGGCGAAACCTATTGGCTATGCCAATGCTTGTTTAGTTTGGGTGTGGTTATGTCACTTATGTCAACATTTATATTCTCCTTTTGTTACACTGTTAGACTTACATTAAAATTGTATGTGGGTGAGCTAAAATGTTGTTTACTGGTTCCTCCCTATCACAGTATTACAAATAGGAGGGCAGAGCAATGGACCCCACTTCTCTTTTCAGTCAACATGTTTCAATGCTCGAATATTGCCCCTATGGGGTCAGGCGTCTTCCTCCAGGAATATAGGTATCTCACATCAAGTATCGTGAATTAGTCCATGCTTCTGTTCTCAGAAAGATGGGGAGGGCAATGGGTCCAATTTCCTTAGGCCTCACTGCTTGAAGAGGCCTCACAATGTGCTATTGGTGAGAATGTCAGAACCTGCAGCATGTTTCACATGGTGAGTCACTGTAATCGTAGCCTGCGCTATGAAACAGGCCATGCCCACGCTGCCAAACCACACTCACAGCTAACTGGGTGTGGGGAGTGGGAGTTCATATGCCTTGAGACTGTGAACCACATGTCCAACACCAAAGCATCTACTGCCTCGCTACCTGTAGTACTAGGGGAGGGGTACTGAGGCAGTGACTGCCAGGTCCCATTATTCTGAGCAGCCAGCCCGTCTGTGTTGAATCCTGTCTGGAAAATCAGCACAGAGGAGGCTGAGGAGAGCAGCTCTTAGCTCATCCTGGACCTCCTAACCTGATGCAAGTGTCACTGACTGCCATTTTAATTATAGCGGAGGTGTGCACTTTTACATAAAAAGTGTATTTTGGATTGTTGGACTTAGCCATTCTGCAGGATCATCCCCAAACCCTTTGCCTTCACCCTCCTGTTTTCTGAACCCGTTTATGTTGGCTTTTAGGACTGTGCACTTTACCATTGCTAACCAGTGCTAAAGTGCTTGTGCTCTTTCCCTTAAACATTGTGAAATTGGCTTACAACCAATTGGCACAAATTAATTTACTTGTAAGTTCCTAGTAAAGTGGTACTACATGTACCCGGGCCTGCAAATTAAATACTACAAGTGGGCCTGAGCACTGCCACGTCCTCGGACTCCCCCCGCCCTGAGGAAGGTGAGACCCACACCGGGTCGAACACCGAAACGCGCGTCGGCGTTGTCATTACTTTATAGACCATATCAAATTCACGATCCATACTTGTGGTCACTACCATAATTTAAATGCAATTGGATGGCCTTGGATATACTTGGTGCCACTTAATTGATAGAGGATTTATTCATCCATAGATTATTACCATTGTCATTACCACTTGTTAAAATTGGTCCATTTGTTCTTGTTTCTTGCTTTGTTGATATGAGTATGGTTGAACTCCTGACTTACAGGACTTGTTGGTATGCGAGAGTATGAATCTGTTGGTGTGAAACTGTTGGTGTGAATGTGTGAGTGAATGTGGCATGGGATGTGATATGTTTATTTATAATCAATCATTGTCAATGAATCATTAATAAATTTTGATATGTTTCTAAATTTTGCATTGTGACATGCCTTTGTCTGTTGGCCAGCTCCCTGGGTTTCTATATATCAGCGACTTGTAGCGCTTGTTATTTACTGTGGTAGAGAATTTTTGTCTTGAGTAGCGTGCTTTTTTCCCCTGATTTTTCTCTACCCTATTCGCTTCAGGGGCCCCCTCTGATTGAGTGGTCTGAGCACTGATTGTGCCAAACACCTAAGCAGCCTTTTAAACATGCCTGCAGCCTGCCATTACTGCCTGTGTGTGCAGTTTTAAACTGCCATTTCAACATGGCAATATAAACATTTTGCCAGGCCTAAACTTTCCTTTTCAATACATATAAGTCACCCCAAGGGTAGGCCCTAAACAAGCTAGAGGGCAGGGTGCAGTGTATGTAAAACATTGGACATGTACTTTTAACTTGTACATGTCCTGGTAGTGACAAACTCTTAGAATCGTTTTTCACTACTGCAAGACCTACCTCTCCAGTACGATAACATCCGGTTACCTTATTATATTTAATAAGTGATAACTTTCAATTGACAGCAGGTAGGAATGCTGAGTTTGGTGTCTTAAGAATTGTTATGAAAAACCCTCTGTAATGGTAAAGTCAGATTTTAAGTTACAATTCTGAAAATGCCACTTTTAAAAAGTTGGCATTTTCTTGTCCTAACCATTTGCTGCCTGCTGCCTGTGTCCTGGGTCACATGACTAGGTGCAGCTGGCAGTTGGTCTTTGTGTAACTCCCAGACAATGAGCGAAAGGAGGAATAAGTATTGGCAGGATGAGGCATCTCTGACTTGATAGGGCGAGGAGCTGTCACCTACCACACTTGCACATCACAAAAGCCCTGCCTCAGCACACTCACAATGGGTTTTACACTCGTTTTTTTGCCCCCAGACAAGCTGGGGCAAGGAGACAGCGAGGCATGAAATTCCAAACACCTCTGGCCTGGAAACCTTCAGAATCTTCTCCCACTTCAAAGCTCCCACCAAGTATCAGGATTGAACCCTCAGATCCAACTCTTCAGTACATTTCTGGACCTGTGGAAGACTCAGAAGGACTGTGGTGCTGCTCTGCTGCAAGAAGGACTGCTACTCTGCTGCCCTGCTACTTTGCTTCCCTACTGCCAGAGTGAGAAGGACTGGACCTGCATCTTGAACCCAGGACTACCAGAGTGACTCCAGTGGCTACTTGGCTGGTCTCCTGATCAGAGCCTCTGTAACAGAAAAGGCTCCAACCACCTTCAATCCGGCACCTGGACTCTGCCTGCTGTGAGTCTTGCCACCCAAGTGGTGCCACCCCAGTCCTGGACCCTTGGAAGTGGGCCTGAAGGTGCCAGCCCAGCTGTGGACTTGAGCAGAACCAACGCAGTGTGATGCATCTCCTCGCAGCGTATTATTTTTACCTCCGCTGTGTGACGCATCCCCAACGCAGGGCTCCACAGCACCTTGGAACCGCCGCTGCACAACACCTCCTCGACGCAGGATTTCACATCGCAGCCCCACAGCTTCTCGAAACTGCTAGTGTGCTATGCATCCTTGACACAGGATTCCGCATCGCACTACGCAGCTCCTCGGAAACGCAGCAGTGTGACGCACCCTCAACGCTGGATCCTGCAATGCTCCGCAACCAGGATTAAGGTATTTTGTTCAGCGGGCCTAACTAGGTCCCTGTATCCAGCCCCTGCACCAGCGCAGGTAGTTTGAACTTGTGATGTTGAGGCGGTCCAGAGTGACCAGATAACCGCAATTGGTGCTTTGTGCTTCTAAGCGCTATTTTCACTTAAATCCTTAAAATTGCATACATTCAGTTCTACTGATTTGATTTTTGTCGTTTTGGTCTCGAATATTTTATTACATTTTACTCTATTTTTCTAAATTGGTGTGGTTTTTTTAATGTTGTGTTTACACTTTATTACTGTTTGAAGTACTGCATATATGCTTTACACATTGGCTATACGTTAAGCCTGACTGCTTTGTGCCAAGCTACCAGAGGGTTTAGAATAGGTTAATTTGGAGGTTTGCTTGTGATTTTACCCTGACAAGAATTGTGGTTGCTTTTTGAGTAGGGTTTCATCCCCCTCAACAAGTAACTTAATGTTCTACATTCACTTTAGCACCTTAGATTATATCACTGCACTGAGTGGCCTTTATAAGAACTAGTGAACCACATCCTTTCCACCTTGACAGGTTTATTAATGGCTCAGCAGGCAAGTCAGTTGTCTTGTTTTTCCTATGGAAATCATTAGGGCCTATTAAACCAGCACAAGACAGATTGTTGAACAAGTGAATACTTTGAAGGTGCCCTCAGATGTGATGATCATGGAAAAGAAGGCACAGGAAGAAAATTAATTGCCTAGGGTCACATTGTTTGCTCAAGCTTGAAACCCAGGATGGGAACCGGGTTTCCTGATTAGACAATGTGCAGTTCCAGTCCTGGATAGGTATCACGTTCTTTCCCCTTCAGCCCTAATGGCATTTTATTAGTGAATAAATGAATGAATGAATGAAATGTTGTTAGGAGCACAGATACTTAAAAAAGAAATGTCCGGCACTGGAAGTGAGGGTAGGATGAACCAAAAGTCAAGTCAGTTGTCTAGTGCCACCTATATAAGGCCTTTATTGTTATTACTGATGAAGCAGCATTATGGTCTATTATAGCATATATGAGAGAGGTTTTTGTACAGTGCACATCCTGAGCTGAATTATTACAAGGTGCTCCCAAAAGTGAAGAGCAAGGAAATGGAGGCAGTCGGAAGAAAAATAATTGCCCGAAGCCACATAGTTTGGTCAAGCTGGATAGCTGTGACTGAAACAGGAGTCTCTGGGTCAGGGCTCCACAACCATTGTTTGCTGTGGGTCCCGCAAAAGCTTCGGGCCGGCCTGGGCATGTTGTGGAAATGCATCCAAAATATCCTTTGTATTTTTAGAAGATAGGGCAGCAGCATTGGGAACTTCCCTCTTCATAGAACAGGTGCACCTTAGGCAGAAATAGTGCAAGCTTCCCAACTTCAGAGGGTAGGTACATCTATGGCAGCATCAGCACAAAGTTACAAATTGGGCAGAAGCAGAGCAAGCTCTACTGCCTTATAGAACAGGGAAAGTATGGCAGTAACAAAGCAAGCTTCCTTCTCTCACAGAACATGAACAGTTAAGGCATGAGTGACATATAGGTTACAGACAGATTTCTGAAGTTGCTGCTTAAGTCACTGAGATGAGTATATAGGTGGATGAATTAGTGAATATGCGAGTAATGACACCATTCTTGTTCCGGTGCTATTACAAACCAGCATCCTGACATTCCAGCCGTGGTCCGTTGGAGGCCTACTTTTTGTGTTAATTCTTTGATCTTCCATGTATTGAGAGGTAGATTTTAAATCGTAGGTCAGTGTTATCTGGAGCAGCCCAGCCACAGCCTAAGTGACTATGCTCTAGACAGGCACACAGTTAGCACCCTCTTACAAAAGGTTTTGAATGCGTGCTCTGACCAGGCGCTGTGCAATCCCAGCCTCGGTGCTGGACCTGTTCAAAATGTTGAGGGCTGCCAGTATGCTGTTCCCAAACTTTCAAGGCAAACCACAGCTTGTCAGGCCCATTTTTCACCCCTTGAGTGGGTTTTAGTGCTGCAGATTTCTCTGTACTGATGGCATAGAAATCTGCTGTAGTAAATGTATCTACACCTGCCAGGGAACCTTCAAGTCTGCACATACATGAAAAGCCTTTGGTGGTGTGAAATGTGGGCATTTTTCTAGAAAATATTGTGCTGATGTTCGGGGATTCTCAATGCCCCAAGCAAAAATTGTTTAAGAATCCAGTTGCAGTTCTGTGCAATGTTAATTTCTCAGTGTTTTAAAATGACCAAGTTCCCCCCAAAAAAGAGTACTGTCAATCCCACTGCAAAGCTGCTTTTGTTTTTATTTTCTTGCAGTTTTATATTGCACTATCTAGGCCCGAGGGCATTAGAGCACTTCACAAGAGAAACAGATTAAATACATATTTTTAGGTAGAGAGAGGTTAAGTGATTTGCCCAAAATCACAGGATGTTGAGCCAAAGCTGAAACCAGATCCCAAGAAGCTTGACAGCTCTAGCAGGTAGGCCACATCTTCTCAAGTTTTGCTCATCGATAATGACCTACATTGACTTGAAATGCACCAATGTGCCGATACATGAAGTAACATAACTTGGGGAACAACTCTTTAACATCCCTATGAAAATGGTTTTAATTGGAAAACTTCAGCCAAGCAACTTCAAAGTCGACAAAAGCCGGCGTGAAATTGGCATGTGGCTTGTGAGGTCAGAGCAGGGCTTCTCGCGGTCCGGGCCTGCGCGTCCGAGGCTGGCTCGCCCGGATGGGGCGCCTCCAGCACGGCCCTCCTGATGAATGGGTTCTGTGCCATTCATGCGCTGCACGTTTTCCTGTCCCAGCACAAAGGAGGCAGTTGTACAAAATGTCTGCCGCGAACAGCGGGCCTCGTGAATAGAAGCAAAGTGCTGAATCACTGGGACGTACTCCCCACGTGCAGACCAGGGGTCAGCCGGCTGTTTGCTTTAGGCGAAGAGAGCCCCGCTGCTGCGAGGCAGAAAGGGCGCTCCTTTTAAATGCCCATCGGGTGGCCACATTCCTCCTTTTCTGCTCAAATAGAGCTCTTCTACGCCTGTCCACCACGTGACGTCTGTAAGCAAAATATTAAAACTCTCCCTGAATTCTATTCCAAGGACTATTTTCTTGTGCAGTCCCTATGAGACAGTGGCAGGGAATTTTCAAGGACTCACACCTAGGGCAGTCTAGGCGACACACGCAGGCCACGTACACACACACCACCACCCAACGCACCCCTGGCCTCCATCCCCTACCCCCATGGGTCGTCACGGTGTGCACTTATTGGCACAGTAAAAAGTTACACACAATGCAAGCGAAAACAGCCACAGCGTGTTTAGAAGAAGCGTGTTAGCCCTTATTGCCTCAGAGAAAGCAAGCAGTCAGTGTTTGTACGGGCTGTCCTTTTTGCAGGCTGCGCTCCAACTGCGTGCGACCAGATTTAATAGTTTGCAGTTCGAAACCACACGAAAGGAAAAGACCCACCCCCTCAGCACCTTGGTTCAATAAAGCTCTCTACGATGAAAGGAAAAACCTTAGAATCCTGGAGAAACATTGGAGAAAATCTCCTTCCACCTCCAATCTCTCTCTTCTACGTTCAGCAAGATCCAAATATCACAACCACATCTTCCTTGAAAAAGCATCACATTTCAGATCCCTCCTTGACTCAGCCAAAAACAGACCCCAAAAACTTTTTGACCAAACCCAAACTGTTCTCCCCTAACCATTAAGCCTGAGGATTCCACAAAGAAAGCAGCAGATTTCGCTATATTCTTTGATGAAAAGGTCAAAGCACTGGTGGATCAGGTCGCCCACCCCACCCCCATTGAGGAGCGGAAATCCTTAGTTACCTGGCAGAACTTTGACGTCATCTCGGAAGATGACCTCCTCAAATGCATCCTCGAAACTAAACCCTCCAACCATTCTCCTGACCCCATCCCTAGCGACATAGCCATCGATTTCTACACCTATACTCTCTCTTACTGGACCAGGCTAGTCAATCTCTTCCTCAGTCAAGGCTCCCTCCCGGTTGCCCTCAAATCAGGACAGGTCACCCCTCTTCTAAAAAAAAACCTCCGCCGATGTGAACGACCTCAACAACTTCCGCCCTATCACCAACCTCCCTTTTCTTTCGAAAATCACCGAAAAATGTGTTGCGAAACAACTTTCCTTACATATTATGGACAATAACCTCCTCGACGTCTTCCAGTCTGGCTTCATCCAAAATTGCAGCACTGAAACAGCCCTGCTGCAAGTGATTGATGATGTGCTGCATATACTGGACTCTGGGGAATCGTGTCTTCTGATTCTTCTAGACCTCTCTGCAGCCTTTGACACTGTTAATCATAGCACCCTCCTCAACACTCTTCAACAGAGAATGGGATTGGATGGCACAGTGCTCAAATGGTTTGCCTCTTTCCTCTCAGACAGATCCCAAATGATCAAGATAGCGAACAGTCTTTCATCTCCATTGGCTGTAGGTCAAGGCGTCCCTCAAGGTTCTATCCTGGCACCCACTTTGTTTAATCTCTACCTGGAACCATTAGGGAACCTTCTAAGCAAATCTGGGATCCATTACCATCTTTATGCGGACGACACTCAAATCTACCTTAAGGTGTCTTCCGCACACGATCTCTCACTACTCAACTCTACTCTCAACTCTATTCACAACTGGATGTTAGCTCATCAACTCATTCTTAATCCCGCCAAAACTGAATTCCTCCTCCTCTCTACCTCTCTCTCACCTCCTCCTGTTCAATCTTGGATGGATCAGCTGAACCTACTCAACAACAAACCCATCATTGTCGACAGCGCTAAATCCCTAGGTGTCATTCTTGACAAAAGACTCAACCTAATCTCCCACATCAACTCTATTGCTAAGAACGCACGTTACCAGTTGCGCCTTCTATGGGGGATCCGTCGGTTCTTCCCGGAGAAAGACTTAAAAACCTTGGTACAATCTCTGGTTCTCTCAAGACTGGATTATTGCAATTCTCTTCTGACGGGCCTACCCAAATCCCACCTCTCCCCTCTCAAATCCATCCTCCATTCAGCAGCTCGCTTCATTTCAGGGTCTAAACGAAGTGACCACGTCACGCCTATCCTGTCCTCTCTTCGATGGCTTCCGATCGAGGCAAGATCTATTTACAAAACTGCCTGCATCACACACAAAGCCTTACACACGTCCTCCCCTCGTTACCTGGCGAATAAATTGAAATTGTCCGGTGGCTCTCGCCCTTCTCGCGATGCGGAAAAGCTTCTGCTTGAGCCCCCCGTCTTCAAAAGGGAAAGATCGATGGCTCAATCCTTCTCAGGCAATGCGGTGAGAATCTGGAACTCTCTTCCCCCATTGCTCCGGGCCACCTCCTCTACCCGGATCTTCAAAGCTGACCTCAAATCTCTTCTCTTCCAAAGACACTTTCAGAACTAATACTTTCAGTCTCAGGCCCCTCTAGGAAGTTCGCTCTTCATTGTAAATTTGTACTTTTTCCTGTACATTCCTCACCCTTGCGTGCTGTGTTGGATTTTTTGTTTGTGTACCCTTCATTTTAAGTCTCCTGTTTAATTCACGCCCTCTCTACTCCCTCAAGGAAGTTCTTCCACTATAGGAAATTCTGTACTCCATGCCTATTGAAGTGCCTTCCCAGTGTGTTCTGAGTGACTGCCTCTTATTGCAGTATTATTCCTCTATTTGTATTTTGTATCTTATGTATCATGCACACCTGTCACTTTTTCCTCTTGTAACGTATACCTCTTTTTGTATCTTGCTTGTTTTTGTTATTTGCACAATTGTCACTTTTTCCTCATCTAATGTATCGCTTGCTTTTGTATTATGCTCACTTATAACCTTCTCCTCATGTAATGTTACTGTTCCTATTGTGAAGTGCTCTGACACCTTCGGGTAAAGTCCGCGCTATATAAAAACGCATAAATAAATAAAATAAATAAATAAATAATTGTGACGCTTTCAATGCTGTGACAGCGTGACGTTTTCAAAGTGCCTGCTCCTCCCGCCCCCTCCCTCGTGCTTGTTTCTACACTGCGCGTTTTTTAAAGTTCTTTCAGTTTTCATTGCAGATTACAACTGTCCAAAATCAACTACTCAATATCTTTCCATTTATAAAGGGGCGGGTGCTGCCAACCAGGCAAGGCTGTTGTTACACGTCAAAGATGACTTTAATCACGCCCTTTGCATACCATCGTAAAAATATCTTAATTGGGTTTCCTATAACAAGCCTGAAGTAACATAAGCAACAACACTGAGGCACGTTTCCCATGCTCTTGTCAGGCCTAGCAAAAGCCCTGGGTTCCACTGTCAACGTTTTTTCCCCCCATATTGATTTGTGGCATAAACAAGCTCTGTGCTACAGATACACGTAGTTCAGCACTTGGAATATGTTTTCTTACACTTGATTTATTAAGGCACCGGGTCCCTAAAATACACGCTCCTAATCTTAGCTCACGCTGGAATGCATATTCGATTTCACCAGCACCATATTTGTTTTCGGGAGCAGAGCGACACCCAGTGGCAGGAAGCTGAAGTTCTCTCAAGTCAGGCTGTTATAAATCCCAGCTGTTCCACTACACACTATTTATTCTTTGCAGCTTGAGACCGCCAAATATGAGACGAGTCTCGTCATGACATGCATACAAGAAGTACGGGTTTGATTACTCTTCACTGCCTTAAGGCATACAAACCGTCTGTTTTTACATCATGCATTACCTCCTCGTAAGTCTTCCTCGCCACCAGAGTTACGTAGTGAGCTTTAGCTCCACACCAGAACCCTCCAAAGCAAATTAGCATCCCATGCCTCCCATCCCTCCCCAACATGGCCGACCTCCGTCACCCATGACCCAGTATAAGGGGAGGGTCGACCCACCCCACTTCCTGTTTCTTTTGTTCTGCGCTGCAGTCTCTTCCAGTGTGCGTTGCAGGTAAGTGAGGGCAAGGTCTCTAGCAGGTCCCACAGCCCTGGGGGTGAGGCCCTGCCCTAGCGGGTTCATTGTCTGGGTCCCCACCCCTTCCCCCCTCACCTTGTGGCTTGGTGGCAGTGGTGTCTCTCCTGGCTCTGTTTGCATTTGCTGCCCTGCTCTTGCGGGCGCTGGCGGATGGGGCTCTGCTGTGGTTCTGCCCTGCTCTAGCAGGCGCTGGCGGATGGGGCTCTGCTGTGGTTCTGCCGGGCACTAGCGGGCGCTGTTGGAGGGAGCTCTGCTCTTTGGTTCTGCCCTGCTCTAGCGGGCGCTTCCAGCTTGGTTTTATGCAGCTCCGCTGCACTCGCAGGCTCTCCTGGATTTCACCACCGTGCTCCCAGGCTTGGCTCTGTTCCGGCGGTGGTCGCAAGCAGGCGGCATTGTTTTGCCGGCCGGCGGCTGCTGTGCTTGCCTCTTCCCGGTCTGTTGTCAACTGCATTTCTGTCTCCACGCCGTCTCTCGGTCGGGGTCGTGAGGCGAGGGACGCTCTCCTCTGCTTCTCCCATTGTGGCGGTTGGTCGTGGGCGGTTCTTCCCGCCTCCGGTCTTCCTTCAGTTTTCCGGAGGGTTAAACCTTTGGGGGCAGCGCCTCCCACGGCTCCTGGGCCCGTTGTCCTTTAGCCCTTTTTTTGCGGTCCTGTTGTTCTGCTTGTTGCTCCCTGGCTGTTTTGGGGTGCTTGTTTGGGCGGTTTGGCATGCCTATTGGTGAATTTTTTTTGTGGGCGGTTGGCCATTATTCCCTTCCTGGTTCGTGACCGCTTGTGGTTGCGGGGGGTGCTTGCATGTTTTACGGCTGTGGTCGGCATCCCGCTCCGTTCTCTCTCCCTTCTGTCTTTTTTCTGGTATGTGTCTCCGTGGCCTGGTGGTTTCGGTGCAGACTCTTACGCCGGTGGTTCTGTGTTCCTCTCCTGCTGTTTCACCGCTTGTGGGTTCTCAGTCGCTGCTGTTGGCCATGTTCCTTTCTTTGCATTTGTATTTTCTACCGTGCAGCGGGTCTGGTGGCTCCGTGGTCTACCGTGTTCACTGCGGCTGCCTGTGTTGGCCTCATTGTCCTTTCCTCCTTCTGGGGTTGAGAGACTGTGCCTTTGTGTTGGATGACTCTCACAGGCTTCTGTTTTTCAGCGCGTGGATACCTCGAGATGTACATGCGTTTCGCAATCAAATTGATGTACATCCTGGTGCTGTGCATTTTCTGTTGTGTGTTTTGCGGGACCGTGGCTTCGATTTTGTTTGATGTATTTGTCCCTGCGGGCTTGGTCCCTTTTTCCTGGCTTTGTGCCTACACGCATTCCACCATGACAGCTCGTGTTCTCGTGTGCTCTCAGATGCTAAGCGGAGTCTGGCCTGGTTAGTCCCTGGTTGGGTGACCGCCTGAGCTTTCCGGGGCTGTAGGCTGATGCGTGTCTGATGGGGGCGGGCTGCTGTTGGCACAGGTCCGTCCTTCCCTCGGCCGCTTCAGTGGTCTCCGTGTGGGTTTTTGCTTCTGCTTCTGCTCCTGGAGGGCTTGCCCTTTCAAGGCTGCGGCCGTGGCACCTCTTTCTCCACCTACTCCCGGGCTTGGCAGGCGGCTTCTGCACCCCCTTTGAGTCGTGCTTCTCCTCGGATTCCAGCTGTTGGGGCTCTGTTGAGGGCCGTCTGCTGCCTCTCCTCACGTCCTGGGTGGCCTCTGTCTTAAGTCCATGGGTCCTGCCTGCGGCCCTGATGTCGTCCATGGAGCTATGGCTCAATGGTGAGTCTTGTGCCTCTGGTGGCACTGGCTCGCGCAGGTCATGGGTTCGAATACTGCCACTGCTTTCCAAGTATCCCGTGGTGGTAATTGTTCATACAGTGCTTGCCTGTTTTCTGTTATTGGGCTCGACGTGTCACTGTGGCCTAGCGTTTGGGATCACGTACTTTTGCTCCATGGTTTTTGTGTTCCATTCTAGTGTTTCACTGGCTGTGTGTTCTCAGTCCGTTTGAGGGCATTCCTGCTCGTGTCTGAAGGGCAATTGCTCGTTGGTTAGTCTCCTGCCTTTTGGTGGCAGCGGATTTGTCAGGCCGGGGGTTCGGCACATGCCTATGTTACGGTTGTGCTGTTGGCAGTAATTCTTGTTCTCTACAGCGGGGCCTGTTCGTCCGGTTCCGGTTTCTTGGTGGGGTCTTGGTGTTTTCCCCGTTCTGTTTCTGGTTATTCCGGTTTTTGGTTGCCTACCTCCTTGGGCCTGTTCCCCTTCGTCTCCTTGTCACTGCCAATGTCATGTGAGGGGGTGTGCTCTTCCGCTTCCAGGCGCTCCTCCTTGGTTTGTCCTCTGCCCCTCTGGCTTTCGTGTTGGGGTTGTCTACCTTGGTCGGGTTCCTCCTCTGGGAATGTTCGGGTGTTTTTGTCACTTGGTGTCTGGCGATGCTCTGCATCGTCTGTCTCTTGGGGGCTCTTCCTGACCGGTGGGTCTAGATGCTACTGGGCCGTCGTAGGTACCAGTTCGTCCTCGTGTGGTCCCTTCTGGGTCCTGTGGTTGGGGGTGCTGGTATTGCTTTCTGCGGCTGCCTTTTGCTCCCCTAGGCTCGTCTTCCTTGGTTCCCGTGGGTGTGCCTTCTCTTTTCCCGGTGGTATCCTTGTCCCACGGTTTCTGTTATGCCGATGGTTGTGTCTCCACGGGTTCGGTACAGTCTGGGTTGGTGGTGTCCAATCTCTTCCCTTTCTTCTGGGTCACTGGTCGGGCACACGGCTTCCGTCCTGCACTGTCTGTGGGTGCGGCCTGCGGCCTTCCTTTCTGGTGTCCCCTTCCTGGTGGTTGCGGCCTTTGCCGGCCTGTGGGGCGTACTTGAGTTCCCGGTCTGTGCGGGTCGGTTGGAACCCCTGCTGGCGGGTTTCTCGTCCGGCTTCTGTTGGCCGTTCCTTTGGATTGTCTGGGATTTGCCCCGGCCCTGCGGGGGCTTCTTGTTTTTAGTCCGGGTGATTTTCACCTGTCTCGTTCGCCAGGGGTGTTGCTGGGTTCGATCCCTTTGGCTTTTTGGCACGGTTGATCTGTCCTTAGCTGGGGTGACGGGGTTGTCACTTGTGGCAGTTTCCCTCCGGGGGGAGTGCTGCATGGAGTTTCTCTGGTGCGGGGTTTTTCCTCCCATGGCTTCCGTCTCCCTGTGAGCGGCTGTGTCCCTTTTGTTCCGGGCACGGTTTGGGTACCAAGCGGTGGCTCTGTTTGCTTCCTCGGTTCACTGCTCGTTTGCCTCTCTTCTGTCTGCTCCGCCCGTGTTCGGGGGCATGGAGGTTGGTGGTGCTGTCTTACCGTTGGCCGGGCTCCCGGCTTTATGCCTTTCCTCCGTTTCCTTTGCTTAGGCGGGTTCTGGGCTTGTTTGGCCTGGACAGGGCGTTTATTCTGTTGGTGGTATTCGCATGGGTTCGTCTACCTTGGTTTCCACTGCTGCGGGTATAGGTTGTCCGGGGGTACTGGGCTTTCCCGGTTCTTCCTTCCCCGTTGCAGGGCCCCCCACTTCCTGTGGGGTTTATGCGTCCTCTTCTTCTTCGGCCCTGGCTCTTGTGTGATTGTGAAAAAATGAAAAACCATAAAGAATCCACCCTGAACACAACAAAGGATAATATCCTTCAAAAATATATTTACCACTGTTCATGAAATGTGCATTCCCTACCAATGTATAGGGAAACACAATATGTTGTTAAAATAACCCTCACCCACCAAAAGGTCCCTTGGTGGCATGCTTCATCATTGGGTTCTTCCCGCCCCGCTGCGGGATGGGGTGTGCTACGACCAACGAAGACGCGGGAGCACTTAGGAGTGAATATACTATGTGTAATGTGAGAGTGGAAGGGTCAGAGTGAGAATAGTGAAGTTAAAAATACATGGCTATGTGGAAAACTAATATTTAATACTCCTTCTAGCTGGTATTGCTAAATAAGGGGAATGGAGATTGTATGCTGTGATGGGCTACCACCTCTCTAGTCTACATGTTTCGAAGCCATTGTTGATTAAATTAATACTATTATTACCGTTCATCGGTGCCACGGAGAGGTAATGTCCAGAGCGAGCGAGCAGCTTTGACGTATGTGTGACTACAAGCGCTCCTCCTCTCCCGTGATAATAGCTCATGGGGCTATAGTGTGGTAATAATAGTATTAATTTAATCAACAATACCTATCAGGGTACAGTATTGAATGCATGTTATTTGTGTGCATTATTCCTGCTTGATTGATATAGCAGTACACATTATTGTTTTATTCTAAGAGTGGTGTAGGGATCATTCCTTTGGTCCTGATGAGAAGCCAAGGGGATGGCTTTGAAACATGTAGACTAGAGAGGCGGTAGCCCATCACAGCATACAACCTCCACTCCCCTTTTTTAACAATACCAGCTAGAAGGAGTATTAAATATTAGTTTTCCACATAGCCAGGTATTTTTTAACTACACTGTTCTCACTCTGACCCTTCCACTCTCACATTACACATAGTATATTCACTCCTAAGTGCTCCCGCGTCTTAGTTGGTCGTAGCACGCCCCGTCCTGCAGCGGGGCGGGAAGAACCCAATGACGAAGCATGCCACCAAGGGACCTTTTGTTGGGTGAGGGTTATTTTAACAACACATTGTGTTTCCCTATACATTGGTAGGGAACACACATTTCATGAACAGTGGTAAATATATTTTGGAAGGATATTATCATTTGTTGTGTTCATGGTGGATTCTTTTTGGTTTTTCATGACGTATAGAGGAGGACGAGTCCACCTTCTGTTTTCACCTCTTCACTCCCTCTCTTGTTTATTAGTACTCTTGTGTGATTGTGCCTGCTGGCTCGGGGTTGCTCCCTGGAGGTGGTGTCGTTGCATCGGGGCTCATTTCGCCTGGCTCTTCTGTCTTATCTGGCCATTGGTGTGTTTCTGTGGCCCGGTGGTGGGTGTTCGCTTTCCTTTCTGGTGGCTTTGCCTTGGGCCTGGTCCCTTCTGCTCTTCGGCTCGGTGGGCGGCCTTGCTGGTGTTCTGCTTTCCTCTGTTGGCCGGTTTGGTTCCTTTGGTGGCCGGATTGCTTCGAAGTTGTTTCCTGCGGCTTTCTAGGGCTGATTTGCCTTGTGCCATCCTGGGTTCTTCCGTTGGTTTTGCGATCCCTTCCGGGGGGGGTCTGTTTGTGCCGCTGGGGTCCGTGGCCTGCCTGTTTCTCACCTGGTTGGTGGTATTTTGGTGTCCTTTGTGTCTGCAAGTCGAATTGGGGTGCTGGGTTCCTTTCTGCGCTCTCCCCCGTTCTTGCAGGTTCCTGCCAGTCCGTTTTGTGTTGCATCTGGTTCCAATGTTTCTGCCCTCGATCCCCTTGGGTGTCCGCCGGGCCCGGATGGCTTTGTTTCCTTCTTTCCCTCCGGTTGTTGGATATGGGGTGGATTCTGCTCTCTCGCTGTTGGTGATCCATCGTGCGGTGTTGCTGTGTGTGGGTCGGACTGCGTCTTTTTGCTGCTGTGGCGGCTTGTTTGTCGCTATGGTGGTGTTGCCCTTTATTGCTTCGGTTCCGGGATCTGGGGCTGTTTCTTCCCTCTCGCTTTTTGGAGGTCCGTCGGGTTGTCTTGGTGTTTCTGGCCCGGACTGCTTCTTTCTGTTGTTGTGCCTGTTTGTTGTTGCTTTTTGGCAGCGTGCTGTCTGGTCGCAAGCCTTCTCTGTCCGCCTTCAGTCGTTGGTTCGGGTGAGTTTTCTGGCTGGCCTTCGGGTCTCGTGGGTCTGCGTTGTCGGCCCGCCCAGTGTCTCTCTGTGTCTTGGGCTCCTTTCACAGGGGTTTCTGTAGGGGTCTGGTCCTCCCCGCACATGTTCAGGGTTTGCCTGTCTATGGAGTGGTTTCGTCCATTGCACTGTATTGTTTGGATTTGGCCTGGTTCTTTGGCATCTCCTTCTTGTCAGTGGTTTCTTGTGAGTTTCCATGAAGCCGCTTGGCTTGGGTATGTGCTCACTACTTAACTCTGGTGGCGAGGAAGACTTACGAGGAGGTAATGCCCCGGTTACTTACCGGTAATCTTCATTACTCCGAGTATAGTCTTCCTCGCCACATGAGTTCCCATCCCTCCCTCCCTGTTTGGCTGTCGGCTTCATGTGGTTCTTGGGCCTTGGTAGTTCTACAGGAAGTGGGGTGGGTCGACCCTCCCCTTATACTGGGTCAAGGGTGACAGGGGTCGGCCATGTTGGGGAGGGATGTGAGGCATGGGATGCTAATTTGCTTTGGAGGGTTCTGGTGTGGAGCTAAAGCTCACTACGTAACTCAAGTGGCGAGGAAGACTATACTCGGAGTAATGAAGATTACCAGGGTTTAGGGTAGGACTGGGGACTTCATCAAATCTAACAGCCCTGACACTGTTGGCAGAAAAAGCCAAAATAAGAAAAACGCAGCTATTTGCCTGCGTTGTAGATCTCAAATCTGCCTTTGATCGGGTGCCACGGGAAGACTTGCGGAATAAAATGGCTGCATGGGGTGTACCGAACAGTCTATTAAAGGCAATCAGAGAACTATATACAGGAACTTGGGCCTAGGTCAAAATCGGTGACGGCAAGAATGTAACGAACAAAGTTTACACAAACAAAGGATTAAAACAGGGGTGTGTGTTGGCCCCATGCCTCTTTAATATATATTTAGCAGACCTAGCACAAGCCATACGGAACATCAACACTCACCCGCCTATACTGGCTCAAGAGGAAATGGAATATCTACAGTACGCCGACGATATTGTCTTATTGAGTACACGCCAATAGGACTTCAGCGAAGTATGGACGCCTTAAAAACATAAATGGATAGAAATGGGCTAGAGCTAAATCTGAAGAAAACCAAGGTGGTTCGGTTGGTAGACTCAAAAATCAAGAAGTACACCTGGTTCTTGAAAGGGACCAGAGTTGAGGAAGTTAAGACATACAAATACTTAGGATTCATTGTGGAGCATCAAATGAAAGGCAAACAACACATAGAAATAATACAGGCTAAAGCGCAATCTTTAAACTACGGCTTCAGAACGTTAAGAATGAAACTGAACTGTCCTTCATTTGACCATCTTTTAACAGTGATGAGTGCTCAGTTAATGCCAGCAGTGACTTATGGCATGGAAACATTGAAAGGACGCGCAGAAGGCATCTTAAATAACATCCAAACAAGAGCATATAAATTGGTGTTCAGCATCACGAAAACTGCATCTCCAGCACAGGTGTGTTTGGAGTTTGGGCTGCTGAATCAAAAATACCAATGTAAAGTAGCCTTTATAAAACTATGCTGGAGACTACGTGCATCAGAAAGAGGGTCAATTAACCATATGTGCTGGAAGGAAATAGAGGCGCAATTACAACAAAATAAAAAAGATTCTTGGGGGCTATATCTAAAACAGGCTATTGAGGATCTTGGAATAGAAGACGCCTGGAGTGCAAGTATTGGGAAACAGGCTTTTTATAAAGTGATAAAAGCTACTAACAAGCATCTTTCATATTTAACAGACAAGACAAGCCTTGAACTCAGACGTCATGCCTGGACAGTGATTAATTCTTATAAAAAACTACGGCACCAGGATTACCTTACAGCACATTTTTCACTGAAAATATAACTCCAGTTTATGCAGTACCGTTTTGGAAAATGGGAAACAAAAAATCTAATGCCATCATGGAAGAATCAGACATTGAACAAAGAATGTCGTTTATGCAAATATAAGGAAGAAACTCTTGCACACATATTCTGCGTTTGCCCTAGTCACCTGACAGAAAGAAAGATAATGCTGAAAAAAATCTTCAGAGAACTAGAAATTCGAACTTGCAGGCAAGCAGTAACCCATTGGCTGGGTGGCTACTCTATACCGCTTATATGCCAGGGAGTAAAATTTATAAAAGTAATCATGAAAGCATTAGAGCAATTAATTTAGGGCACTAACACTTTGATAAAGAATGTTAACTGGGAAGTATATTGAATGTGCACCTTAACAAAGGGTTTACGTAATGTACAAGGGAAGAACAATAATTTTGCTGAGCTGAAGAACTGAAGGTCAAATCTAGAGAAATCAGTGTTAAAAGAGCGACTAATACAAAAGAACAAGGATAATGCATTTTAAACTCCGGGATAACGAGAAAGATGACACTTGAATTAAAAAGTACCTCAGCACAACAGCACTTTAAACGGATCACTGACAAAATATCAAAGGTCAAAAAATCGACCTACAAAAATATCGCAACAAAAATATCGATGTCAATAATATCGAAATCCTATCTTCAACATGGTAAGTACAAAATATCGAAAAAACAATATCGATTGTCAAAAATATCGTTATCAAAAATATCGTTTTTTTTGTTGTTAAAAATAATATGTAAAATAAACTAAATAATACTTATAATTAAAATAAACATAGTTAAAAATATTTTATAATTTTTAAAATTAATAGGTAACATATATAATTAAATAAAACATTAATTAAACATATACATATAATATATAATATATATACTTACTTTATAATAAGATTCAATAATTATTTTAATAAATTATAAATTATTAAAAAATATTATAAATTACAAATACATCTATACACATAAAACAATAACATAAATAAAAATTAAATAATTATAATAACAAATTAAAAAAATTAAATTTACTTTTAATATTTTGAAAATTAATTATATACTATATTAACTAAAATAATACAAAAAATATTAAATAGCGTAGGGAATAAAACTACTATTACAACCCCCAAAAAAACAACAGTAAGAAAAATGTTGGATAGCGTAGGGGTAAAAATTACTATTCCCACTCCAGAGAGTGCAACAGTAGAGAAAGTGTTGGATAGCGTAGGGTAAAAATTACTATTCCAACTCCAGAGAGTGCAACAGTAGGGAAAGTGTTGGATAGCGTAGGGGTAGAAATTACTATTCCCACTCCAGGGAGTGCAACAGTAGGGAAAGCGTTGGATAGCGTGACGGTAAAAATTACTATTCCCACTCCAGTGAGTGCAACAGTAGGGAAAGTGTTGGATAGCGTAGGGGTAAAAATTACTATTCCCACTCCAGAGAGTGCAACAGTAGGGAAAGTGTTGGATAGCGTAGGGGTAAAAATTACTATTCCCACTCCAGAGAGTGCAACAGTAGGGAAAGTGTTGGATAGCGTAGGGGTAAAATTACTATTCCCACTCCAGGGAGTGCAACAGTAGGGAAAGTGTTGGATAGCGTAGGGGTAAAAATTACTATTCCCACTCCAGAGAGTGCAACAGTAGGGAAAGTGTTGGATAGCGTAGGGGTAAAAATTACTATTCCAACTCCAGAGAGTGCAACAGTAGGGGAAGTGTTGGATAGCGTAGAAGTTACAAATAACATACTTATAAATAAATTAATTTTTCAAAATAAATGAATAAATATTAATTACTAAATAATAAATATTGAACAATAACATATTTTTAATAACAAAAAACATATAAATGATTAAAACGTAATTACCAATTAACTAATATTAAACAATTAAATGCTTTTTATACCAATAATAATAATAATAATTAAACATTAATTATCAATTAATAAATAATTCTTAATATATTAATTAAATGTATCAATAAATAATATTTAACAATATTTAATTACCAATTAATAATAAAACAATAAATTAATTTTTAGAACCAAAAAATTGTAATTTAAAAAATTACCTATTAATAATTAATATCCAATAAATTAATTATCAATACCCAAAAATAAATTTAATAATTACTTAATTAGATTTCAATTACTTCCAAAAGTATTCCCCTATAAACGCACAACACACTCCAATGATAAAATAATACACTTAACATAATGATCAATTAATCAATTAATAAAAATTAATAACTAATTAATAATAATTAATTACCAATTAATAATAATTGATTACCAATTATCAATTAATTAACAATAATATAATTATCAATACCAATTAATTAAAATAAATTATAAGTTAATTACATTTAAATTACATGATGATCAATTAATGAATTAATAAAAATTAATCACCAATTAATAAAAATTAATTACCAATTATTAATTAATTAACAATTATATAATTATAAATAACAATTAATTAAAATAAATTATAACTTAATTACAATTAAATTACTTCCCACCCTATTCCCTATAAACCCACAACCCGCTACAGAACTTAAACACAAAAAACAATTAAAATTAATTTATAATTCCTAAAAATTAATAATTAATTTAGTATAATTAAATTACTTCCCACCCTATTCCCCTATAAACCCACAACCCGCTACAGTACAAAAAAAAAAATTTTACTTAATTTTTTTTTATTAACATATAAAAATTGTATACATATATTTTTAAACAAGTAGAACACTTAACAAAAACACATATAACACATACATATTAAAAACATAACAAAATACATAACAATAATACAAATTTCGATATTAGTAACATCGATATTAAAAAATTCGATATTACTTACCTTAGGGTCGATATTCTGTCCATCGATATTCTGTCCCTTCGATATTCTGTCCCTCCGATATTTTAACTTCGATATTTTTGTATATTGATATATTATTTTCGATATTTTGTCTGCTCACCACTTTAAACATCAGCTCCTGCACATTGAATAACGGAACCACAGAAAGCCCTGAGAAAAACTGTCATGCACTGAGTAGCGAGTTTCTCTAGTTGAGGCCACACAAGAACTGAATTACTGTAATTTTTATCTATTCGTATTTAATTTGGAGTTATATGACCGTTTTTAAAAGATTTGTCAGAAATATAAGTTTATAATCAAATTTTATGAAATTTTATGAAATGTGATGAATGAATGATTGTGCAACGGTTTTTATTGACCAAAAACATAAATAAATAAAAAGATTCCCGGTAAGTAACCGGGGCATTTTCATCTGCGCTTAGCCCCACTAACGCTGTTTAATAAAAGTCCTTTATATTTTACAAATTAAACATTTCTAAAAAATTTTTTTTTAAAAAGCAACATCTATAAGAATGGCGAAAGCTGCTTGAAGGTCTATTCGCCACTATCTCACCATGTAATTTCCACAAAAGTAACTATATGGTTAGGTGTGGAACCTAGGAACTCCCTTGGAAGGTAATGGGGCGCCCTCTGGGAAGGCAGCGACCATAAACAAAAGTAGTACTTTTCAGGGCAATCACAAACTGTCTGCCCATTTTGAGAACTTTTACTTAGTGTCGAAAGTCAATTTGCAAAGGGCTTCCTCCACAATATGCTAGAACACCTTTTCAAAAAGTATGTTTTACTGTAAATCTGAGCATTAAGTCGCATAGCGTAAGACCCTTCAGCAAGTGCTAGGTTTGTTAACTTTGCAGCACTTTGCGGGAAAAGTTCACATTTTGCAAGTTCCTAGCCAAAACAGAGTGTTGTAAGTGTATGCACTGGGTGTGCAGAACCCCCAAACACTGCATCATTTCAAGCACAACAAATAGATCCTTGATCACATCACAGGTTCGTGGGAAACAGCAGTTACAACGCTGTTGTTACCACGCAGGTAGGTAACAACGCGGTCATTACAACGACCGCGTTGTTACCACGTGTGGCTTTACATCGCAAGTCGTTTCTACGACTTACGCTAAGTGGCGTGCAACACCAGGGAATGTGTTGGATTTTAAATCCAACACATTCCCTGCTGTTGCGCTAACTGGAGTAGGAATAGTAATTTATACTATTCCTAAGTCCAGCGCGCCATCTAGCGCAAGTCATAGAAACGACTTGCAATGTAAAGCCACGCGTGGTAACAACGCGGTCGTTGTAACGACCGCGTTGTTACCTACCGTGTGGTAACACCACGTGTTGTATCGTCATACATTCCAGGTTCGTACCTAGTTACGCATCCACGATATGGCATATAAAAGACGTGTTCAGTTTTAGTTTTTTCGCAATCGATTTCCGCTTTAGTGTTTCTCCCAAATAAATGAACAAACATTAATGCTTTTAATAAGTACACCACAAAATTAAGGAATGTATAGCCTGAAGGCAGATCTGCTATAACATTGAAAAGGTGGGTAGGATGTCTCCAGGACTCGTACAGTTTTTCTTTTATCCACTCCGGGTAATACTTCAATTTTGTAGGTTCACAGTGATACAGTCCATGTGTCTTTCAGTGCAGGTAGACAGGATACTGTGTGGCTAATTTTACAGGCAGCATCTGTTCTTCAGTACGAACATTTCGATTTTACACTTTTCTGGAACAATCCAGGAAGAAACTCAAACTCTGCTCCAGCAATAATTTCCTGGCCCTGGACGGTAGTTTCCTCCATAGCCTTCCTCGGCCAACCGACCACTCAGACAAGCCTTAGAAGCCCCTCCCCGCCCCCCCAATATAATTCGTTCTTATTACTTCGCAGCCGTTGATCTACGCAAGTGTCCTCGCGCATGCTCTGTAGCCAGGCATGGCCAGCGCTTACATTTTGGTTCTGCGTGAAGGCCCTCACTGCCCTGCTGAGCTGGCTCATAATATGCAAATCACGCCAATGAAATCATAAATACCTACACCCTTCTTTCAGGGATCGAAGTCCAATTCCCAGCAATGCAACCAAACCTGCTAAAGGCATACGTTTTCATATCTTGCACACCTAAAGACCCCCATAGGTAGCTTTGCTGAGAAACCACCACTAGTTGGGGGCGAGGCGCCTACATGGTTTGAACAAGGCTCTTGAAGTTTTTATCATTTTTCAAAACTGAGCACCTTCATTCTTAATTTAGGATTATGCCTGTCAGGCAACTTGCTAATTTCCACTGGAACCCCTCAGGCAAGTCATACTTACTACACGCAGTACATATTGGCCGATAAGTAGGAATCTTTGTGGGTTTCAAAGCAGGGACACCACATTTCATTTTTTAAGTAGACCCTATTGATAATTCCACGAGAGTTAAGTTTAGATAAAAGAATGGCCTTAGATCTCGTCTGACACTACTCTAAATATTTCTGTGCTCCACCACAGACACACGCTCCATGTGTCCACTGCTGTTAATGCGAGACCCCTTTTGCTGCGCACGTCTTCAAAAGCTTAATAAAAAGTAAACAGCACAATATTGAAGAAAAACACGTATAGTAAATGTATATGTATTATGATTATACATGTACATAGTATTAATTATTTTATTTTTGTCATTGATATGGTGCAACCAAAATAAAATCCAATTTAGTGCTGTACGGTACAGATAGATGAATTCAGGCTAACATTACCTTGATGCTCCCTCGGTTGCTTCTAAACCCTAAACCTTTTCCCCTTACCAAACTGGATACCGCACCACCTAGTGGCGGGACAACCAACTGCTTACACATCTGCTGAATGAAAGCATTTCACTGGCAGTATACCACACAAAAAGACATACAGGCCCCTCCCTTCAGCGATGAATTCAGCACATGCCCTATTAACAAAGGAGCAAACAACTGTTTTTGTTGGCCTGTGGCTGTTGCTCCAAGGTACCAAGCTATCCAATTTATTAATCCACCATATTTCTTTGTTATTCAGTATTCAGTTCCAAGTCACCCTTGTGTTATTTGGGGTATAACAATTCCATACTTTTAAGTCTCCATCCTCTCTTGAATGGTGTTTCATTTATTCTCTGATTGTACTACCAGGTTGATGACTATCTGAACTATGTTCATTACATCTAATTCTAGCAGCACATGGTGTTTGTCCTCTGTGGCGAAGGCATTTTATTGTGTACAGTACATAAATACTTTCACAAGTGGAATAACGTGGCAATGTGAGCAGCTGACATATTTTATGACCTTACAATAACTGTTACAATTCAGGCATGGATGTGTCAACATCTACATCACATTTCTTAAGTTCACTTTCAAAATAAAATGTCTTCAAAACTACTGGCAACTTGAAAAAAAATGAAAAGGTTGCCACAAGTTTTATGAACGTATTGTGCAATATTTTAAGACAACTCTAAATAACATTTTTAAGGAGTCGTTCAATAAAATATGGTTAATTAGATAAGTGCGACCCTGAGCAACCCAATGTCCAGAATAGCAATACATGAGTACAGTAGAGTTTCTTTGTTCTTCGTTTTTAATTTTCCTTCTTCTTCACACTTCATTAGATATTCTCATTACATTCTGTAGTCACTCTGGTAACACCAGTAGCCAATACGTGTTTCGTCATCAGGTACATGAACCTTTGACTTCATCAGGGCTGTTCTCAAGTATAATTGACTCTAAAATCGTATGGTTGTGAAATATAAATCAATCTCATGCTTCTCCGTAGATCAGTATTAAAATCGTAATGTTCCTCCTCTGATGTGTAGTTATATTCCTTATTGCCAGGGTATCAATAGCCTGTGTCTCGAACTCACATCAGAAAGGAGAGTACCCCAATGGTGCATGTGTACGGCATTACCCGAGTGACTACAGAATGTATTGAGAACATCCAATGAAGTGTGAAGAAGAAGGAAATAAAAAAACGAAGAAAGAAAGAAACTCTACTGTACTCATGTATTTTTATTCTGGACATTGGGTTGCTCAGGGGTCGCACTAATCTAATTGAATTGAGGATTTTCCTCATCCAAGTTGAGAGTGTTGTTGCCCACTCTTTTCCCCTCGGAGCACCATTTATTTTGAGACTGATTTGGGAATACTTTAGGTTTGCGCATACAATAACCTTGCCACAGTGAGTCATTATTAAAATATGTTTGATGCATTACGATTTTTTAAAAGAGTCAAGAATGCAGAGTCCATGTATTTGTAAAGTAAAATTGGTCAGTTACTGACAAGGCTCTAGGAAAAAGATGGTGATTTTGGCAAGCAAGTGAAATGGATCAGAGTGCAATAAGGTAACCGCTCAAGATTACACAATGTGCTGAAGTGTAAAAAGTCAGACCGTGACCCCTCTCCTAGAGCTCAAGAATACTTCTGATGTATTTACAGTAACATTTTGGAAAAACATTTAAACATGTTCCCTTTGCCAGAGCAATTAATAGAAATTAAGGTAAGAGAGAAAACCATGACATCATTTGAATGCTGGCATATCCAGAGCTCTGCTGTAATGAGCACTCAGGAATACTGTAAGTGCAGATATACCTGGAGCCCTACCACAATCTACCATCACCAAAATGTTGGCCTACACAGAGCCAAAATATAAAGTCCTTTCATATTCAGAATCTGGTAAAATCAGAAGGATGGCATTATCAGACGTTTGTTGCAGTCCAGACCCTGGCACAAAATGATCTCTGCTTAAGCAGAGCCAGGTATTGTCAGTAGAACGTCACCTTCACTCAGAATGGGACAATTAGACTTTTTTACAGCACAAGTAGATTTTTTTTTAAAGATTTCCACACAGTATTTGGAATACCATTCTTAGAGCATTGTCTTCAGTGTTGGTTAGAATACTAAATATTAGTAGCAATGATATAGTTGGGAAACTACAGAGAGTTGTGAAAAGATAGCCAAAAGACTGCCCCAATTAACCTTTAATCAAAATAATCATAATAGCAGAGATTAAGGTGGCTATTCACAAAGGAAAACGTACATGTGAGTACACCTACATATGTAAGTTTACTCTTACACTTTGTAGTAAATTAACTACTACTGGCTAGTCACCATTCGCAAGTGTAAATTCACTACAAAGTGCAGACGTATGCATCATCTAATTTACAAGTGTAAAGTTACTACTAGTAACTTTTCAAACATAGGTGCATATGTCCACCATTGGGCGGAGATCGTCTATGCTAAAGTATATTGTAAAACTTCAAAAATGTATTAAACTTAAAGAAATTACTGAAAATATTGTTATGTTAAATATTAATGTAAATTAAGTTAATATATTTATTTGAAATGTAGAACAAAATAAAAAAGCTATAGCACAATTAAGTTAATTTAAAATTAAATATGTAATTAACTTAAATATGTAGAATTAAACTTATTTTTAAAGATTTAAAAACACCTAAATGTGTTTATATTTATTTATTATATGGTGAAAATTATTAAATCTTATGTATAGAATGAATGTAAGTTTTTTTAAATGGTACATTTATTTTCATATTAAAAAGATTATCAAATTATTTCTAAGTAAAATACATATTCTTTAGTTATACATATTTTGATTGTAAAATACTTTTTAAAATAAATACATATCTATATATGCACATACATATATATAGAGACACATATATATACACACTATACACACACACGCATATAAGAAATAAAAATAAGTAATGCAGTTTAACATTACTTCCTATCGTGTGTTATTTTAAGTCCCTGCCTCCATTATTTTCTACTGAAGAGTGTTGCAGTACCAGTGGTTGGCCATGTGTGGTGCTGGATGCTGGACTTCAGGTCTGAGCTGGTGATACATTTACTAGAATTTTGGGCTTTTTTTTACTGTTGCAATTTTAGAGGAGAAGTTTGTGAACAGCAAAGAGTTTACTCTTTTGTGGGTGTGTGCATGTTTCCCCTAACTCCCACTCCAGCTCTCTTTTACCCCCCCCCTTAGTCCTACCTAACCCCCTCCCATTTAGTAGTAAGTATTTCCCACTCACAGCCACCACTCCATGTCACTCCCACATTTATTACTTAAATGTAGGTGTAGGTGTGTGGCGATCTCCGCAGTTGAGGGGAGATCACTACACATAAAAGATATTAGAGGTGGAAGCAGAGACCTCCACGTGTAAGTTTGCAAATAGCATTTTGTAGTAAATAAGTAGTTCTATTATAGTACTAGTAAAATACTGCTAAATGAAGCTCGGGAATAGGCCCCTGATGATTCATGACAATAAAGCCAATAAGGTAGTTCTTACTGATTTAAGAAAATACATATTGAAAAAAGAAGGTTCTGATTAACAAAGACAGAAAGTAATGCTTGTGAAAACGTCTCAGTCATTACAGGCTCTCCCCTCTGTTCCCAAACAGCAATCTCTATTTAGGATTTTCAACATTGGAACAGTCATGATTGTGTCCCAGG
Source organism: Calotriton arnoldi (assembly GCA_963921515.1). Taxonomy (NCBI): domain Eukaryota; kingdom Metazoa; phylum Chordata; class Amphibia; order Caudata; family Salamandridae; genus Calotriton; species Calotriton arnoldi. The sequence continues at coordinate 2,638,416 of CAWUFW010001370.1, forward strand.
GAAAACAGGCATCGTATTCTTGACTAAAGGGATGAGGGCGCTACAGTCCAATATTCAGTTTCTAATATCCCACAGTAAAATATCTCGGAATAAATGATAGAGGAAAGTCTTTACTGCATGGGATTCTTAATACCATCTATAGACCACTGACAGAATTAATAAGTGAGTTCACAACGACCACCCAAGTACTCTCGATGAATGCGATGATCTTATCCGCCCTCCAACACACTGTCGGGCGGGTGAGATGAAGCTTGATAGCAACGTTGGTGTCTGTGGCTCCATCTTAAATTTTTATAAAATAAGACACACTTATAAACAGATCCATATCTGTTTCTCATGAATAAGCCCGGGTAATATTGTTTTGTTGTCAAAGTATTCCAGAGGACTGAGCTTCTTTTGCTACAAGGCTGTGTAGTAAATCCAGCTGCCTGCCCCATGAATCAGAATGTTGGATTTGAGCAGCCAATTAAATTCTCTAGAACACAGGCAAAAATTATTTTTATCAGAATCCTGTAGACTTTTACTTAGAACTCACCCCTCATTTAACTTCTGGCAATGCACTAAGGAGATACATCTGGAAGATGGGAGAAGTAAAGAGACGGGAAGGTGTGACAATGATGACACACTTATGTTTTAACAGTTTTATATGAGCCGTGGAGCAGTTTAATGAAGCTGCCTACATTGCCTTCATCAGCGCCCTCTCGTGTGGCAGATGTCCATAAGTTGGGTACACTCTGCTTTCATCAGTGCTGTGTTATTCTGCAATGGGAGTCACCCTGTGCTGCACAGGCTGAATCCTGGCAGTGCAACGCTACGCTGTACAACGGTTTTAGGGAAATGTAAGAAAATGGAACATTCAGTTTCTATTTGGTTTTGACTTTTAGATTTTAATGACTAAATCTCACAGAAGTCAAAGTCGATCATGGACGGTAAATTTGATCTCAATCCACATCCACGCTCTTTCTTGTCAACAAGATTTTCATAAGAAGCAAAGCATACATAATTTCATGTGTAAATCAAAGAAGCATGCTGTGTATTATATAGTAGCACCTTTCAGAAAATGCGCTAAGGTCCAAGAATATAACACCTCCTGCATTTCATAAAATGCGATAATCATCTTAAGAAAAGTAATGATTTTATTATAAAAAATAGAAATGAAAACATTACTTACCTGCAACTCTCAGTTTGTAGTTTGTTTCTGTTGTAGGTTCACAGGTGGTGCATGCTCACGTCATCTAGTGTTGGGTCCAGAAAGGTACAAGTTGTATTTTTTCTCAGAGTCTTCTTTTTCGGTTTCAGGCATGACTTGAATGACTCATCCCTTCATCACCCTGAAGCCCACAATGCAAAATTACACACACACTCCACCATGGATTCTTTTTCTCCAACATGGCACGTGACAAAGATGTGTAAGCAGCAGTGACGTATATTCTCACTTTCTACTGCTCATGCAGGTGGGAATGTCACCTGTGAATCTACAACAGAAGCACACTTCAAACTCCAACTGAGGGTTGCACATATGTCATTTTATCCTGTTTGTAGCATGTGCTTTACTGCACATTCATAAGGGTAGTCTGAGCATGTCGTTGGGTGTGGTCAAAATGGGCAATTTCAGGTACCAAATAGCCAAACAAAATGACTAAGGATTGAGGTGCAATACAATCCATTTCTGTTGGCTGCAAAGATTGTGTCATGCAGGGACAATTTTGCATGCCTACAACTAAATTTGAATCAACAAGAAAAGACATGATTACCATGCCAATGTGAGCCACTAAACTCATTGTCATTGGCGCTTGACACATTTTTCTTTTTTTTGTTTTTTTAAATTCTTTTTATTGAAAACCAAAAACACAAGCTTTGCATATCATATGACAAAATAACATAGTGAAGTTGCAGTATTTGCGCAGTAGGCCTCGGTAGTTTTCAAACAGTTCCTCTACAATGTCCAAACTCACACATTCGGCACTTTTACAGCCAATCAGATCAGTGTATACATCACACCCTTTTCTACCCCTCAGTCCAAGATCTCTCCCACAGTCTCCAGCCAGCCCTGTCCCCTGTATGCCTTCCATGCCCCCCACATCTTCTCCCATTTCTTGGGGCAGCCTCTCACTATATACACCACATGTTCCCACCTCTGGCACTAGTCCATGTCAGCCTCCCAGTCAGTGTCTACCGGCGTGGCAGTGGTAGCCCATGCTCTTGCTATATTTTGCTTAGCCACACCGGCCGCCAACCTCAGCCATATTTCCTTATACCAGGGCCAATGCTGCTCCCCTTTTATCCCCAGGAGTAACCATTTAGCTTCAAGGGGACCTCCATCTCCACCACCCTTGCCATTATTGTTTTCACCTGTGCCCAGTAGCCCCGCACCAGCTGTCCGTCCCAGAGGATATGAAAAAAGGACCCCTCGCTCCCACAGTCCCTCCTGCACAGTGGTGATTCCACCCTACCTATTTTATATAGAAGCGTCTATGCTTAATAGAACCTGTGGAGTGCCTTAAACCGGACCTGTCTGAACCGCACCCTAATAGCTATATCCCGGGGGGCCTGGAGGGCCTCTGCCCAGTCAGACACATTTTCTATGTAGATACCGTAGAAGGGTCAGTAGGTGGAAACTGCACACAAATTTCCCTCATGAATCCAGCTGCAGAGCATTCCTATTCAACTGAAGTTGTGGGTCCCCGGAGGTGAAGCATGATCATTTTCCATTCGCCTTAGGCACTAACAGATCTATGTTTGGCGTGCCCATTGTTGGAGGTAAGTGTGAAAGATATTGGTCTTTCTCTACCTGTCATGTCTCTCTTAGGTATCCCTGCTTGATCTGCCTGCCAAATGGTTCTTGAGGCATAGAACACGTACGGACAAAAGAAAAAGGGTCCTCCGTTGAACACAATGGCCTTTCTCCTGAACTGGAGAGAGTGCACCCTTCCCTGCCTCACCAAGTAGTACACGGCTGCCATGTTGTCTCTTTGAATCAGAATCACCTTTCCTTCGAGCTGGATCTGGAAATCTTCGAATACTAAGACTACTGTTTTGAAACCTAATGCATTGACAAGTAGGTGTGCTTTTTCCTGGTCCATGTGCTCCAAACCAAGAGTTTGTTTGTGAAAGCACCCGGGCCACGTATGACACATCCCCAGTAATGGTCCCTTGCAGTAGAGGGTCTGCAAAGTCTTTGCCCTTCTGAGATTCTGTGAGTTCTAACACTTTAATTTGTTTTCTACCTGCCATAAGCTTTATCAACATTAGATTGTCCCAGGCCCCTGTTTTCTGTGACCATTATGGTGATAGATACTCATTTTGAGGACTCATGCAGAGTCTAGCACTCAACACCAGTGCAATGAGTAGGACATTGGGCAGTCACATTATTGTCCTTCTGACATAGTATAATGAGACAAGCACAGACTTGTCTCACGCATTACTATTGCCTATTCACACTGAAAAGCTTAACATACCTGACACTGAGAACTGCAGAGACCCCTCAGCAAACAAGTTGTAGACAATTTGTAAGGGGTAGGAAGTGTTACACCAGGGGCAGAACCTAAAATAAGTGTTACCATCAATGCAAGTGACAACCCCCCCCTACCCCCACCCCCCCGGCTACAGTGTAAAATCATTCGCATTTGACCTGAGTCAACAGGCATTGGTAGTCAGCTAAAATTGTTGCGTAGGATGTCTCCAACACAGTGAGAAATCTTGGTGCACTGCACTGTGTGCTGCATTTTTGGCAGGCAGTAGTTGAAATAGTTTTTGTCTCCTGCTAGTGCACAGAATTCCACCTCAGACCATGTGGCAGAACAAAGTAATCGAACGTGGAGTCTGCGCCCCAGAGCCAGGTACTGTCAGAGCTCCGATATAATGAGAACATTACCAAAGTAAGTTGGCATAACATGAAATGGCATAAATCGACTGTGTTCCAGAGCAAGTTGACTTCTGTTGTATCTTGTCCCAACACATTATGAGCCTCAAGGTGACGTCGAAGTCAATTAAGTCATGCCTGGATCTACAAGAAATACTATTTAGACAAGCAACATGTACTTTTCAGGTCTGAACACAAGATTGCATGTGAATGTACAGCAGGTGAATTTATAGTAGAACACATGCTGCAAATCATCACTTAGGAATTCATAATGTCTTAGGGCCTGATTATGAGTTTGGACCACCAAACCCACGGTGGTGCAGCAGTGGCTGTCCGGCCATTGCCGCACTGGTGGTCCTACTGCCTTATTACAACTTAGGCGGTCGGACAGCCATTAGACCGCCACAACTGCGAGGGAACTGCGCTCCCTGGCAGTGGCGGGGTGGCCAGGGGCTCACATTATGCTGGTGGTCCCGCTGCGGCACTGCCATGCATATTACGAGTTTCCTGACCGCCAGCGGTTTCATGGAGGTCAGGAACAAAGGGTGCCCTACAGGGCACGCTCTTGGCCCTGCGCATGGGGGTGCAGGCAGGGGGGCACAAGCTGTGCCCCCTGTGTGCATGCACCCCAGTTCCTGCATGGCATGGACTGCAGAGTCCATGCCATGCAGGAACTGGCTTTGGCACGCCCATTGCAGTGCCCATTTTCAGAGCCACCTCCGTGGGACTGCAAGAGAAACACCCGCCAGACACGAAAAAACTCTTAATCTGGCGGCGGTGCTCACATGGCTTTGGCGGTGTAGGAGCGGGGCCGCAGCGTGGTGGCCCCGCCCCCACACTGTTAAAGTCGTAATCGGGACCTAAGTGTCTATCTGAACCACTGCCCACCACAGAATGAGTCAATGAACCGCCCTGAAATAGATGGTGACAGGACCACAGTGAGGCATCAGCGGCCTCAGCTTGGTGGCCGATGATCCAATATGCTGATGCCCATTTCTACCAGGTAAATTTGCACAGTCTGTCAGCAGACCACCAAAGGAATGCCATCAGGAGTCCCAATGACCAATTCATGCTGGTTTATGAAATCTCTCTGATCCCCCATCCTCAGTGTCTATATCTATGGTGCAGTGCAGGTAGAGAAAGTAAATCGAAGAGAATCTACAGAAAAGTGATGCAATCTCTGCCACACCATCAGCTGAATATGGTGGGTGTCATGATGCTGGAACAATTTTCTGACTTTGGCTGCTGGCCAGGGGCATCAACTATAGGGATACTACAAATATTGGTGTTACTGAAACAGTTTGTGGAGCAAATGAGCAAAAAACTTTAAGTGGGACATGAGTGTTTGTGGGAGGGAAACAGGCGGAAGAGATGATAGTCTAAGACATTTTTGTTGCGAAAATATGGTGCAATGGTGCACTATGATTCACTCCTCTTAAATATATGAATACATTGTGTCAGTTTTTACTCAAAAAGGAAATATTTACAAGAGGCCATTAAAAAAATCAGAAAGATTTTACCTATGCATGCACACAAGGGTAAAATAAATAAATATTGGTTTGTTTTCTCACTATACCTCGAAAAATGTCTGCCACCACATTCCACAAGTAAAAGGCCAAAATTAAAATGAGTCTCATTTTCAACATTTGTAAACTTAAAAAAGAAACTTTTTTCCCATTATCTTACTCACCTGCCGAAGGGTGCGATGGTGCTGCAGCACCTGCATGCAACCCTAGTTCCAGTGCCCTGGTGCAGGAACATAGATTAGGATGTAGGGCGGACCGCCCCCGAAAGGCAGTCGATGGCGGTCTGCCCGACAGACCTGCCATCGGTCCGACTGCCGCATTTTGATGCATGCGGTCGGACCGCAGAGGTCGGGGGAAAGACCGTCGCCTCCGACCGGATCCAAGATCCCGTAGGGGTGGCGGTCAGAATACTATCCCTATATTGGAGGCAGTGCCTGAACATGCACCTCCGTAGGGATTAGGATGTCCCTTTCAGACTGCCATGAAAAGTCAGACGGAAACAGACTTTGGGGGCACCAAGCAGGGCCCCCTCCCCCCGTGGACTACTGTTAAGTGGCCTGGGGAGCACATGTAGTGCCCCTCACACATTCATGCACCGTGTGCCAGGTACCACATGGAGCCTGGCACATGGTGCATGGATGTGCACAAAGTACTCTTTTCTACTGCGGCTTGTGCTGCAGCCCTTTTCCTGGGCCGCAGCACATGCCGCAGTAGTAAAAAGCCATTTCCGACAGCCGTGTTGGCTTTCTCATCATAGTTGGGCGGGTGGGAACGTTGACTCATTGTCGGACAGTCTGCTGCCCGAAACAATGGCGATCGGCGGTCTGACCAACCGCCATCGTAATAAGGCCCATACTTGGAGAATGCTAGTACTACCTCTCACCTACATTAAAATAATGCCTTTTTTCGTATATTTCCTATTGCTTTGTTCATTTTGGGTGGTAATTTCCATCTGCTTCTCTCATTACATGGCATTTCCTACCATTTTTGCACCGCACTTAGCATGTCCCAGGACATTACCATCTGCCCTCCCCTCATCATCCACTAGGTGGCAAGTCTTGACTCTGAACAGAGAGAAGCAGCCTAAGGTCCTCCCTAAAAAGGCTACGGTAAAGCAATACAAGCCAGACACTTTCAATGGTGGGTGTACGGAAAAATTACTCTGTCTTGCCAGGCACATTTCATCAATATTGTAATCACATTTATGCAAATCCCTAGAGAAGGTTCCAAATACTGTAAACTGTACTTTCTGGTACAAAGATTCCTATGGTAAGTGGAAGTGCTTTCTGCACCCGGCAGAGTTAATCCCTGTTGGTACTTACTGCAAAGTCTGCTACATTCGTTGACGTCAATTCAAAAACCTCCTCATCAGCATCATCACTGCTCATTCTTGTCACCACAGGCTCTGATCTCTGAAACACAACAAGCATCCCAAAACCATATCAATCAAGAACAGTGCCTACTGAGAAGGGCATCACTGGTCAACATCTTATGAGGATGTGTGGCATGGCTCACTGCGGTTTCATTGTATTCATGAAGTACTTTATCAAAAGCACAGTACAGAAAGAGCACATTAGGGCTGCTGAAAGTGCCAGGAAAAGCAGCAGAGGGAAGAGCACTTTTAAATGGGAAAGAAAGAGACTGGGGGAAGGGCAAACTGCAAAAGGGGGTGAATTCCAATATTTAGGAGTGTTGTAAGAAAAGGCCTGACAAAGGGACAGAGGGACAGCAAGGAGAAACTGAGAAGTAGAACAGAACTAAATGTAGACTCTAACATCACAGGACAGACTATAAGTCTGTTCTTTGATAGAGAGAATGGTTAATGAATGTTGAACTTTCTTAGGTTCAAAAGCTGGCTCTGTTAAAGTGAAGAAACAAGAGCAGAGAAGGCCAGAAAAGATTCAGGATAATTCTGAGATTAACAGCTGAAGAAATCTGAGTACACGAAGCAGGTTGAGAAAAATGTAGCAGAGTATATTGAACAATCCAGTGATAAGGTGCAAAAATATGGTGATTTCTGTAGGTTACAATGGACTTGCTTAGGGAACAGTCACAAGCGTTCACCAGACAAATAATTGGAGATTCAAGACCAAATTAAGGTGAAATAAGTGCAAGTGGTGTTGAGTAAACTGAAAATATGAATGGAAAAATAAGTGAAACTTGGGACCACTAAAGAGCAGCAGAAGCAATGAATAATGAGCCCATGTTAAGAAAAAGGACAAGAGGGGGAGAAAGATAGGAAGCGAACCAGGTAAGAAGAGAAACACAATACCCAGCTCTGATACTAGAATACTCTTGTCCACAATATCATCTGACATGCATTTCTAAACATCGTCTATAAATATTGCTCAAATGGAGTTAATATTAACAAATCTAAACACAAATGGGACGATATTGTTTCAAACAGCATTCAGAACACAATATTTATATACACATACAATTCTGACATGCAACAGATATCCTGTGCTTAATACAACTTAATTGTCATCGACAGTAAACACAGCAATATCCCTGAGAATGATGAGAGATGAAGGTTTTGATTGTGAGGTTGAGGTTAAAGACTGCGAGAAGAGCTGTTTTTGTAGACTGAGCAGACAGCAGTCCGGATTGATGGGATGAGATCAGCGAATAGACATTAGAATAGATGGACTGGTCAATCAACAAGAAGTTCAAAAACCATAGATAAGAGAGAAGGCAGCGTTCATCTCAGTAATGATTGTGCTTAATTTGAGCCGGAGCTTTCCGGTGCTGAGCACCAGCACTTAATTGGTTTCCGGTGCTCGGCACCGGCATCTTATTGTCAACACCACACTTAGGGCAGTCTGCCACAAGGTGGAGCTGCTCATGTACTTTAGAGATGAGCAGTATAACAGTTGTTTAGGAAAACAATATACATTAAAAAATTACTAATACCTGCCTCCCCAGCCATTCCTTTAGCTTTGGGGACCTGGAATAATCTGAACTGTCGCATTTACATGCAAGAGAGATGGTTAGTAGTTGTTTTGGTAGCAATGACAGGGGCGATGGGTGGTGCAAGCTGCAGTGGCCTCCTGGTCAGAGCCCTGGCACTTAATATTTTAAAAATTAAGCGCCACTAATGAAGCAAACGTAACATGTGCAAGAGAACTTGGAAACACAGTAGTGGTTAGAGAACAGTTAAATAGATTGACTGATAGTATGGAGGTGGGCATCTGTGGGTACCACAGTAGCACTCAAATGTCAAAGAAACGGAAATATCTGGGACTCTGTAAAGGAGAAAGAGAATAAATCAAGATGGGGGAGCAAAACAGATGTAGTAGAGGAAGACAAGAGAGAGAAAATGAAAAATCAGGGTAACCGCAATTATAGTAGTTGAATTCCCACAGGGAATCAAAGAATACTAATTCAAAAGATTCAAGCCATGGGGATGAGAAAGCAAACAGCACGGAGGACGACAGGCAGAGAAAGTCATTAAAGATTGTTAATGACATTCTTTAGCATGTAAAATTTGAGAGGGGTAAATAGAGCGGTAAGTAAACCGAGGGCAGGCAGAAATATGTCATGATAATTGGGAAGCAATCTACTAGGGGGTAACTGAGCATAGCTAAGGAGGCGGAGGAAGGTGGTGTGAAGTGGCTGACACCTGAAAAGTGGGATTGGATTGCTGGGAAAGGATGATGAAGAATTCGGAGGATTTGGGGAAATACGAGCAGTTCAGTTGATAAAGTTGACTTAAGAATAACATCAAAGTCACCAGATATGTGGATGTGTGCAGGGAAAGTACACAGATGTGGTTGGAGTCAAGAACAGAAAGACAGTATGAATTATAATGTGAAGAAAAATGTGCAAAGTACAGTCACCATGAAGAAGAAAAGGGACAATAAGAGGAGGAATGGAACAGAGAACAACATGAAGATCACCTCAGAATGAATGAAGAGGAGCAGCAAGTTAGACAATAAGAACAAGAGAGGGTAGAGTTTGAAACAGGAGACATAATGATAGCCAGCAAGGAGCCAGGCAAGGGAAGGAAAAAGAACTGGTGCTAATACAAGAAGGGTGCACAGTTATCCAAGTGCCTTTCCCAGTTCCATTTGAAGGGGTTGAATGAGCAACGTCAACTAAGAGTGAAAAAAAATATATATATGCTGGAGAATTTGTATTGAATACCACAATTCAAGAATCTGAAATACAGAGGAAGTGGAGGTTGTGACTGTATGAATCCGCAGACATTAGCATGTCTCTTCTTTACTCACACATTCTGGTGTGAAAAACTAAAGAGAAACTCTAGCATGGATTGATGGAAAATGTAATCTACTCTCCCACCTTGCTTAATAAGAACAGGAAAGAAAAAGTGAATGAAGCTTACCATTGGTGCTGATATTGCATCAGCTTTCACTCTCCAGGCCAGTCTCCCCATTGGCTTATCTGTTCTGACCATTCACTCGTCACCACACATAATGTGCATGTATTCCATATTAAAGTAAATACTAAAAGGCGTTTCATGTCAGCCATGTTGCATGTAAGCATGTGGAGAAATAAAAAAAGTGATGTCTGAAATAATATTACAAAGACCACATTCCACTCCATTGAGAATTGGTCCATTCCCAGGTGGAACAGTCCAGTCTGAAATGCCAAATCATGTCCCGTCTGGATGGGAAAGCAAGGAACCCCAGATCTGGTTCATTCTCTTTGAGCCTCACACCCATTGGTCACACCCGCAGCACTTAGGGCATCTCATGTGGAAAAGCTAAATAATGATGTGTGAAAAGAACCAGGGTGTAGGAATGACAGTAAAGTTCAAAAACCTTTGAAATTTCACCAGGAGACCTGAGGTATTAGTCTCCAGAAATAGCATCTTTTTGGGTGCCAGCCCCCACATCCCATAGCCACGGGTGATGCGCTGTAGTGGAAAGACAAATGTTTTTGTCTTGCCATTTCCTTTTTCACTCTACTTTTACTCTTTTGCCTGTGACTCTGAATAGCCACCCCCCCCCCTCATCTAGCAAAACTGTTCGCTCGCAAACAGCTACCTCTCCCACCATTGCACCAGACCACCTAGAATGGAAGCCCTAGCTTTTATCTTCTCTAAGGCTTGACTCAACCAACCCCTTGTTTCAACCTCCTCCTTTCATTCTAATAACCAGCTGTGCCTAAATCCAGACATTAAACTCTAGCTTCTGACTTCCCTATCCACACAACACTTTACTTGTCAACCATGTGAGATGATCAAGTCTTAGATCCTCACTTCTTCTCTAAGACTCACTAAAGAGACTCCTACCCCAGCAAGGCCCTTCAGTTTCTTGCAGATTAACGCTATAAGACCTACATCCTCCAGGGCCTCCCTCCCTCCAAGGCAAGTAGCTAAAGCCTGCTACACAGCTCTAGCTTACAATTTCTCCCTCGGTCTTAACCCTCACGCTCTTCCTTTAACTTATGCCATCCCTACTGGGTAGCCAGGCCCCTAAGACTATCCAGTCCACGATATTTGGTGACTTCCATCCTAAGACTCGCCTACACTCGCCCGTCCATCCTCCCAAGGTCTGCTGGATTTCTACGGTTAACAAATCAGCCACTGCTTGATGACCTTTTCCTCAACTCTCCTCCTGACCTTCCTTGGCTATGCTCCAACTCCCCTCAGCTTCTAGGTGTCGATTTGCTTCTCTCCTCTGTCTCCACTCAGCCTACCCAGTCAACCAGTCAATTCCAGCTAAAATCGTTCGCATGAAAAGATTATAAGAAAGCGCACAACACACCTCCTCATTATCTTGACACCTCCATGTTCATTTATGTACCACCTCTTACACTCTGAACCCAGGAGAGGGGTAGCATATTATAAAAACCTATAAGAACTTTTTACATTGAAACATCTTCCCTGTCCAAAATGCTGCTAACAGTATTTGGAGCTTGTGAGGGTCAGATGTAGCACTAAGATATCCCACCTATGACTGAATACAATCGTTATACTCAATGCTGATCTTTTCACTTTTTGAACTTTGTATCCAGTTTGATATACTCATCTTACAGCTTTGGGGTTTCCCACGTCTGTGCATTAGGTTATCTTCTACTGCACAATGCAATTTCAGATGAATAATTACTTAGAATCTAAATGCAATACCAGAAACGGGTAAACTCCCTTGGGATTATAATGCATTTGTTTCCCAGAATGCTCAGTTACTCTCTGTCAATGGTACAATGAATTATAGATCCTCTCTGTCATCATGAATTATTGGCATCTTATTGCTAATTCCGGTAGAGTCACCATTAGAACATGCAAGGACATAACATGTCACCTGGTGAGCTGGGCATTTGCCATTCAACACAAATCAACTGGAAGAGTGTTCCAGAGTTAAAGGCCGAGGTAGAAGAGTGACCTTCCACCTGTTAATGATTTCCAAATGTGGGTGCCACCGTGAGGAAGTCTGGAGTACACTTAAAACGTACACAGTAAATAGTAGGCCAGCCTGGTTTGAAGAAAAGGGGGACAACCGTCCTGAGATGTATCGCAGTACCAAGAAAAAGCAAACCAATAAACGGAGAGCCATGGCCTGCACTATCAGCAGTCAATGCGAGAGATACAGAGATAGGCTCAGATAGGGCTCATTTCCTTAGCCAAATGCAACAATAACATGATGATGAGTCTCTCGTTGTTAGCACAGGTAAGAAAACATCTAGTGAGACTCCAGATGTAGCTCAAGCCTCGATCTACGGCTCTAAAGTAACATTCCTCTCCCATCAATGGCGAAGCAGCTATAGCACACTGGCTGACTCCAGCCAGCAACAGGGACACACTCTAGCATAACGGATTGGAGTCAACAAGGACAACCATGGTCTTTGGAGGGTGCAGCTTCAATTTGATGGCATGCATTCAGTTGTAAAATGCGTGCCCCTCAGAGATATATGACCCATTCCCACCATGTGTGATGTGATAAATGGTTGAAACATTTCCACTCTGAGACAATGACTTTAACTGCAATGGCAAGAAGAAGGTCTAACAGCGCCATATCATTGGCTTCTAGGGGCAGCGGAGTCAGTGAGGCCCAGGGACCCAGTGTTACCATAGAGAAGGATAAATGTATGGGTATATTAAATATTGCTGATAAATGGTTTTGTATCAGTAGCCAGTATGAGTCTAGCAACTGGCATTCAAAAAACATGTGTTGGTGTGAGCCCAGTTCCTGGTTACAATTACAGAATTTATCGTTTTCTTGTAGTTTCAGTTTGTACAATTGAGCTGGGGTCCAATCTAGGAGATTAATCATAAAGAATTTAGATCAAATAAGAGATGGGGCAAATTTATTGCTCAAGAAGAATTTGCCAATCTTATTCCGGTTATCGGTCGTAATGTGTTAAGAAAACCCTACATCAAAATGCTTGGCCCATATGGTGCCAGTGGCGGCCGCCACAAAAAAAAAGTGGTGGGTGGGTGGAGGGGAGCACGGGCGGGGGGAGTTTAATAATAATTTTTTAAAAGGAAGACTTACCTGAAGCTGCCGCCCGCCTTCCGCGTTGCTCCTCTGTGTTTTTCTTCCTGGTCCTAGCAGACACTGGGACAGCATCACAGATTCCCTGTACAATCCCTGTGCTGCTCTCATGCTATGAGAGCAAACCGGGGATTGGCCTGAGCTTCTCAGGCACAGGTAGTCTGTGCTGTTTTTCCAACCTGGCTGTTCAATACAGCTGTGTTGGAGAAACCTAAGTGCTCATGTGTGTTTGGCCAGCCTAAGACGGCCTGCAAACACATGTGCATACTTAGAAATGCACTAACCAGTCCTCCTAGACCCTCCCATGGCCCCAGCCCCATCCCTCCCTACACACACTGGCTCGGCCAGCAGCTGAAAAATAAAACGATGATAGAATATCGTTTTATTTTTCAGCTGCTGGCTCTGAGCCAGAGGGGCGATGCTCCTCCACCATTGTGGAGGAGCTGCCCTCGTTTGGTGGAAATAATTTAGTTTTGTAAAGGTTGTGGGCCAGAGAGGAACTTGTACATCTTGGAGGCAACATGTCCGGAGAGTTTCAATAGGGCAAGGTGAGTGACTAGAGTCAATTTTTTTGAAGGGTTGATTTTGGAGAGTCTAACTTTGATTTTTACAAAGTTGGAGGAGGTTGTACATTCTAGCTAGAGCTAAAAAAGGGGAGCGGGTCATTGTTGTTATCATAAAGGTCGCTGATCAGCCTGACGCTTTTGGAAGCCAACAAAGGTGCAATGGTAGGAGCAATTTCAGCATTTACTTTTGGATTAAGCCATTGTGACGCCCATCTTGAGTTATGGATCAAATCCGGTAAGCATTTGTCTAGCATCTGTAACGCATTTGCAGTATCCATAAGAATGCGGTGGGAATGTGGCAGGGAAAACGTTGACACTGTAATAAAAGAGGATGTGCTAAAAGGGGAACATAACTCATGTTCAATATACAACCATGGTGGGGTATTTTGTGAGTCTGGGAGTAACCAGATAGCAGCTTGGGCAGCTAAGAAAGCTGACTGGTACACTATCCAGTTCGGAAGAATACAGCGCCCCCGTAGACGCTCTTCCTGAGGAATTTGTTTGAGATCCTCGCTCTCTTATCGCTCCAAAGAAATTTGGAAGTGATTTTATCTAATTCCTGGAAAAAGGATGGGGATAGTTTTAGAGGAAGCTTGGATGGCAGGAAGTTCTCTATCGGAGTGATTATTAATTTGAGTGTTTGGATCCTACCTCACTAGGAAATAAATTTGGCAACAAAGTGCTCAGGAGATCTCTAACCTTGGCGATTGTGTGCGATTCATTAAAAAGTAATGTGTCAGTGAGACTTTTTACAGAACTAAATCCCCAGATATTTAAGACGTGTGGACTGCCACTTAAGCCCTGAGTCACCTAAGTGGGAAGGAAGACATAGTGGATTTAAAGGAAACACCTCTGTTTTGTCCTTATTTAATGTATACTCAGAGACCTCTGAAAATGTATGGATAATATTGATGATACATGGGATTGCCGCTTCGACATCCTCTGAGAAGATAAGGATGTCATCCACATATGCTGCTGTTAAATATGTATTGATCCCAAATTGGAGACCTATGATTCCAGGTTCAGCGTTAAGTAATTTAAGTAAAGAATCAATAGTAAGTAGAAAGAGCAAGGGTGAGAGAGGACATCCTTGTCGTGTAGCTTGGTGTAAGTCAAAATAAGAGGAGCTGGTAGCATTAATCCTAATGTTTGCTTTGGGATTCGCGTAGAGCGCCAGAACCATATTAATGAAAGAGTTGCACAAATTATGAGAGTCAAGGACCGCATGTGGAAAAGGCCAAGACACTTTGTCAAATGCCTTTTCAGCGTCAAGAGTGATAGCTGCAGTCAGCAGTGAGGCAAGGCAAGCTTTTTCTAAAATATGACAGAATGTGCAAATGTTGTCCCTCGCAAGGCGCCCTTTGACGAAACCCGTTTGAGAGATATGGATAAGTTTGGGTATGCAACTTTCTAGCCTATTGGTTAGTATTTTTCCCAAAAATTTAGCTTCCATATTAGGAGTGAAATGGGCTGAAATTGTTTGGGTCAAAATGTTCCTTGCCCTCTTTGGGGATGACCGACTATGGTGGCCTCAGCTGCCGTGCCAGAAACCTTGCCATGCAGAACAAAGTGATCAAGTGTGTTTTTGAAGTGCTTGATGATCGACGAGGTAAAAGGTTTATAAAAAGCAATGGGAAGCCATCTGGGCTGGGCACCTTCCCTGAACGGATGGCCTTTATTGGCTTAATAATCTCCTCTATTTCTATTGGTTTGTTCAAGTGTTTCCTTTCTTCCTCAGAGACTGACGTGGCCCCTCTCCTCTACTACTATTTATCAAATTAAAAAAGGGCGGGCCCTGGGGAATGGGATTCCCGGGGCTGAAATCGGCCCGGCAAGGGGGGCGTGTGGCCTCCTCACATAAATACAAATTTATTTTTTAAAAGGCTGGACCCTGGGGGATGGGGTCAACGGGGCCGAAAACGGTGAGGGAGGGGGGCCACACGGCCCACCTCCACCATTCAAAAAGCCCTGGCCTTGCTGGGTGGCGCCCCCAGGGACCAAATTGGCCCAGGGAAGGGGCCTTCCCATGATAAAACTTTTTTTTGTTTTAAAGGCTGGCCCAGAAGAAGTCACCGGAGGCCCCGCCCCCTTTCTCCACCACTCTGCAAACGTGCCTTTTGGTTGCACAACTGCTTAAGGGATGAAGTCCCCTTGGTTGCTGAGGGTCCTTGAGGGCCAACACCCCCTCCTGTTACCTTGAGTAAGTCCCACACAGGGGGACTGCTGAGACATCATCGGAGGCCACGCCCCCTTTCTCCACAACTCTGCAAACGCGCCTCCTGGCGCACAACTGGTTGGGGGATCAAGTCCCCTTGGATGCTGAGGGTCCTTGGGGGCCAGGAACCCCTCCTGTTATCTCCAGTAATTCCCACACAGCAGGATTGCTGAGAGGTCATCAGTGTATACCATCATAGACCATCAGCAAGGACTCATGGCAAGCGCACACTATCTTGAGACCAGACCCTTAAGATTTCGGGAACACAGCAAAATGATTTTGGAGATGATAGAGTATTGTCTCAAAAACAATATTTTCATGTTTAACGGTACTCTTTACCGCCAAACCACTGGGACCGCGATGGGATCTTGCTTTGCTCCCAGCTTCGCTAATCTGTTCATGGGAAGCTGGGAGGAGGACATTTTTTAGGACCCTGAACTTCAGGATGACCTCACCCATATTTCGATGTGGCTACGCTACATCGATGACTTGTTTATCATCTGGGTGGGTCATCGGCACGAGGCGCAGTTATTTATTGACAAACTCAATGCAAATGACCGGAACATCAAACTTAGCGGTAACATTAGCGACAAAGCAACAGAATACTTAGATGTCAAGCTAGAAATTAAGCACAATCGAGTTCACACATCTCTTTTCAGGAAATTGACAGCTGGGAATAGTGTGCTTCATGCCCTCAGCAGCCACCCTGAGGCTCTCAAATGGAGCATCCCCTATGGGGAGCTGCTGAGGGCAAAAAGAAACTGTAATACCAATGAGGGATACCAACTCGAGAGCGATCTGATGGTTGAACGCTTTATGGAGAGGGGATACCCTAATTGGGTACTAAAGAAAGCCAAAGAGAGGGCTGACGCTATGGACAGATCGCTGACGATTGCTGATACATCAGATTCTGACACTAAGGGTGAAGGTGGTAACACTAGAATGATTATGACCTTCAGTTCTGATTCGAGGGGGGTCACACGCATTCTGACACAAAACTGGAACATACTCAAAACTGATAACATCATCGGTAACACTCTGCCGAACGACCTAACATAACCTACAGGAGAGGCAAAAGTATGAGGGACCAACTAGTACACAGTGATATTACCATCTATCCTGACAGAAATCTTCATGGTCTGCAGGGTTTCTTTCCTTGCGGACACTGTAAGGACTGTAGAAACTGTAAATTCTGCAATCATGTAGAATACAATGGGGTGAGGAAGGAAATAACACAATTCCTCAAATGCAGCTCCACTTTTGTCGTCTATGCTATTGAATGCACTTGCAATCTATGGTATATTGGGTCTACCACTCTGATGGCCAAGAAACGTATTTTAGAGCATTACAGAGCAATCATACACTGTGATCAGAAATACCCTGTAGCCTGCCACTTTCAGGATAGACATTTATCCAACGCAAACAGTCTCTGCTTTCTCATCCTAGAACAGGTGAGCAAAGGGCCCCGTGGGGGGAACAGGGTCCTTAAACTTAGACAGATGGAGTCCAAACAGATCATTCACTTTCAAACGAAGACTCTTGGAGGTCTCAACCAGGACGAAGAACTAGCCATACACCTGAAGGAATAATGTTTCGTCATATTACATGTCAGGTCCTCCACACCTCATGAGAATAGTGTGTACTCCCTTTTGATTAACAAATATCGAAGGGGTCACGGGGCATGCTCCTTAGTACTGCTCTTAGTAGCCTGACTTCTGTATCTTTTCCTCTCAGATTTACTCCTTGAACAATTGAACTGTTATTTGATTTTGTCTAACTACATTTTGTTAGGGATGTGAAATTTGATTATGTCGAGGTGGAAACTGGTATCCACACTCTTTTTAATTCAGTGTTTGTTCTTGTTTTCACACAGGAGGAAGGAAGGGGCCCACTCACCTGTAATCACCTGCACGGGCCGCCTACCCTTTCTACCCTCACATTTGTCATCGGGGCACTTCAGCACTTAAGAGAGACTGTATTTGGCATAAGTGCAGTGGAAGAATAGGGGACAGGGCCCTGTCTCCATCGCTAAGCACAGTAGGAACTTTGTTATGTACGGACTGTTTGACATGTTTTGCACTTTTTTTTGTAACCAGTCTTTGGGCACTTGCCCGTTATTTGGTTAAGCTCTTGTCTTTGTTTAGGACACTTGTCCATTTCTGTCAACGTGCCTACGCAGACATGTATTCCCAAGGCAGCACTGTAACATGGCACAAGTGGTCATACACGGTATGATAACAGTCTTTTCACGGCACTTGCCAGGAGACGATTTCAGGTCCATTGACATTACAGGAGGACACCGTCCACCAGGACTAGCACTGTTGGGCAATACTGCATGATTTTAGCCAAGGCACTCCTAGTCTTCTTATCTTTTGTCTGCAACGGGGGCATTAATTTGGCTTCGTTTGCACGTTGACATACACATGGCCAGCATGTGCCTTGTACAGGCACTTATGCTCAGGGTACATGCCGGCAGACCGGACACTGCTCTCCCACGAGTGATGAGTGTCGCATATGCAATGCATACCAATATGTGATTGTATTTGGTTTTTGTTCAATAGGTTTATTTCATTAAGTTTTGTACATTTACTTTGACTGATGTGCCACTACAACATGTCCGCCATGTATTGCTCATTGGTCCTTTCTTACTTTCTGCACTGATGTGCCACTACAACATGTCCGCGATGTATTGCTCATTGGTCCTTTCTTACTTTCTGCACTATGATCTATTAGAGTCTCTCTGATTTGGTGTATGTTTCACGTGATCAAGGTTCTACGGAATCGAAACGCGTTGTGAAATAAACGGTGGTTTGGCAATCTGACGGAGTTGTGTGTTACTCAGAGCGCGCTGACTTTTGTTAGACTTGGGAATTGGATTACCGGTGTGCTCCGCCGGTGTGTGCGCCACTCTCCAGGGGTCCCAGCAGTCCGGAAGGAGCGCTTCTGGTTGAATATATATATATATATATATATATATATATATATATATATATATATATATATATATATAATCAATCCTCAGCCCAACTTTGCCACAACAGGGCACGCAAGGTACGGACCACAAGACGCTCCAATAGTTCAATTCAAAAGAGTGCTTTATTGCAAATCACGGCACATCGTGTTGTTCAGGCCAGTGCCTGTCATAATATATATATAGTGGAAAAAAAACATAGGTTAAAGTAACGCTATAGTTAGGTGAAATTTCCAGTACCAACGTAACGTTTTAAATCTAGAAAAATACTGAAATTCACCAGTTATAGTTATCTCAAGTAATTATTACTCGTGCCCTAAAGTAACTATAATTCGTGCCCCCGCAACGCACAGTTTTATCATCAATACTTCCACTGCAAATGTTGTAGTGTTATTATCAAAGATGGCATAGAAGATGTCAAGAGTGATGTATTATGTGGGGTAATTAGCAGTGCATGGCGAGGGTGTGAGTCATAGTTACTTTAGAGCATGGCCAGCATGCGCAATGGGGGGTTGGCCAAACAGCCAAACGACTATCTGAGGCACTCTTGATAAAAAATAAAAACAAGCGAAGACGCCCTCATGACTGAAATCAAGATTACACTTTACAAAAAGAAACTTGAGGAAGTCAACAAAGAGATTGGTGAACATAAAGACTATTTGATGCAGAGTAAGATCAACAAATTGCAAAAGGACCTGAAGAAATTTTCTCATGAAAAAGTCTACCCATATATCAAAGATGATTATAAGGGTCAAAAGAACTCCGACTCAGGATCATCTTATCGGGGGGACTCTGGTACCTCAGATTCGGAACAAGACGAGTGGTCAAGTGATGGTTCCAACACAAGCTGGAGAGGGAAACCAAGAAAACCCCGGAGAGGTGGCTTCAACCAGGGTTACTTACCCCAACATATGTACCCCTGGCCAGGCCCATTTGGCCCAGTCCCATTTCAAGGACCCCCCCAGTACCAAACAGCACCCTTTTTCCAACCCAATTTCAACCAACCCCGTTTTTTAGGACAGGGCGGGAGAAGAGGAAAACGGGGGAGAAGGGACAACAGGAGAGTCCAATGGGAAGACGACAGAACATCTGTGAACACCCGGAGCTAGACCAGAGGCCAACAACCCAGCACAAGTGCAACAAGGGACTAGTTGTCAACCTCACTAACATAACCCTGAATACGGAAGAACTTGCAATCCTGAATAAAGGACTGGGATTTGTCCCTACCGCATTTTTTGACAAATTCCAACTCCGGTGCGAACTTAGCGATTTTTTCCGAAAGATTTGCATTAAAACGTTCTTCATGGATAAAGATAAACCCGAGGACGACAACAGCTGTACCACATTACGTCTAAAGTCTACATTTTTCCCACCATCTTCACTGATGCCTCCAGAGGTCATTGCATTTGAAGAGGGGGTTTCAAAAGAAGTTGATCAACTCCAACCAAAGAGAGGCATTTTCAACAATTTGAGTAACAAGGAACGAGTGGCCCTGAAGACCTTAAGCACAAGGACAGATATTGTCATCAAACCGGCCGACAAAGGCGGCGCCATGGTTATCCAGAGCACCAGCGCCTACAGAACAGCGTGCATGAATCTCTTGGCTGACGAAAAATACTATAAAAAAATCAACAGAGACCCAACTTCACGCATCAAGAAAACTATAAGGACACTGACCACAGATGCGCTTGACAGAAACTGGATTACCAAAAAAGAACACGACTTCCTCAATCCAGATGATCCCAGGGTGCCCCTGTTTTATACAATACCAAAGCTACACAAAGGCAGAATTCCACCCCCTGGTAGACCAATTGTTTCAGGCATTGGGTCCCCCCTCGAGCCCCTGTCCAAATACACCGACTGGTTCTTACGTCCCCTTGTCACGAGTATAAAATCATATGTACAAGATACAAAGCACCTACTTAATCTCTTAGCAGAGATTGAATACAACCCAGTAGAGAATACCATGGTCTGTCTGGATGTGGAGGCGCTGTATACCAGCATTCCACAAGAAGAAAGCATCTGCGTGATTGAGGATCTCTTGAAGCAGGAAGACTGGCAATGGGAGGCACCAGTCAGTGGGTAGTTTCCCTCATGCGCCTAGCCTTAACTGAGAACTATACATGGGCCAGTTTGAAGAACAACATATCTGGCCCAGTAACCCTTATTCAGAGAACATCAGTAAGTGGTATAGATACATTGATGACATTCTGGTCATCTGGAAGGGGGACAAATCCAACTTGAATAATTTTTTAAGTTGGATTAACCAGCGCAACCCACACCTCCGTTTCACCATGACCACGAATAGTGAGGAGGTCTCTTTCTTAGACATAAAACTCAAGGCTAGGGAAGGTACACTGGTTAGCTCACTATACACTAAGCCAACAGACAGAAACAGCCTGTTACGTTTCGACAGCGTACATCCGCGTTCCCTTAAAGAGAACTTGCATGTGGGCCAGTTCCTTAGGATTCGCAGAAATTGTGCTGACCTTAGAGACTATAAAGAAGAAGCAGAAATACTAACCACCAAACTACAACAGAAAGCCTATCCCCAAAAAATGATTGAGAAGGCTAAGAAAAGGTTGCGTAACACTCCTAGGGAAGCACTTGTGGAAAATCACCAGAGAACACAAATGGATAAGTTGATATGCGTTACCACATACAACTCTTCCTCTAACGACATTAAAAAAATCATAAATAAGAAATGGCCAATTTTAACATCGAACAGGCTCACGTTTGAGAGACCAATGTTCTCGTTTAGGAGAAACAAAAGCTTGAGGGACACATTGATACATACCAACACACAAAAACCCAAGATCACTAACCAATCTACACTTTGGAATAACCCTTCAGTTACGGGTCATTACCCCTGCGGGTCATGTGTAGTATGTCCCCTCACTAAACACACCAAACAAATCGACCTTGGCATGACATACCCCTGGGAACAACGGACGCATACTAATTGCAACACCGATAACGTTGTGTATCTTATCAAATGTCCATGTGATCTGATGTACGTGGGCATGACCAGCAGAAAGGTAAAAGTGCGTATAAGTGAGCATAGGAGCACGATAAGGCGGGCAGTTATGGCAACCAAACTCACGGCCCACTACCTGGAGAAAGGACACAACGACACTGACATCAGGTGGACTGTGATTGAGAAAGTGAAGGGCACAGGTAACCTCACCAACAGGCTTCTAGAACGTGAACAACGGTGGGTTTACCGTTTGAAGACCCACGAAACTGGACTGAATGATTCCATACCTTGGAACCAATTAAATAAAAGATGATTACAGAAGGGATTCTGACAGTACTTAATCCCACCCCTGATTACATATCCCTGCATCCACTTGTAATATTCTTATTATTTACGGCAGATAACTTCGCCCTTTGTGCTACTGTCTACACTTGTGACATTTTCCATATTTTAGTCACCTTATGACCACAAGCGTCACCTGCCCTTATCACATACAATTTACATTTGTGTCCATGCACGCCTAACGTGCCGCATGATTAATACCTTATGACTACTCGCCACATTATGCTAGCTTGCTTTCACACCACGGAAGGTGTCTAGTACTCATGCTACACACATTAATTTGAGCCTGGACTACCGCATGCAAGTCCTCAGGTATTGTCTGCTTTTGACAATAAAGTTAGCCATGTTTTGAATGGTGTATGTCTCACCACGAAGACGAGACATTTGTCCGTTTCTGAAACCCCATGGGGTATTAGAAGTAGCATCTCCATTTACGGGGTTTGTTCTCACTAATTTCGCCACCTGTAATGAATCTTTTACTTTTACTCGCCCATACTTTTCACGGCTCTAGTTTTAATGATGGAACTACATTTCCCAATAGGCCAGCGTGACGCACCAAGCCGGCGCCACGCGACCGCACTCTGGATCCGGAACACACCCAGGGGGCGTGCCGACAGCGGGTTTCTCCCACGCGGTTTTCAGTCCATTTAAACCGGTGTCCCCGGCTATTCCAAGCACAAGCACGGGGACCCAGACCGATTAGGTGACTCAGCGGGGCAGGACCCTTGATGCAGTAAGTAAAAGGAATATTTCTCACACCGCTACAGGTATGTGTTGCATCAGCTGCTTATTCCGCAGTTTTTTCGATCGACAATAATTTTGCCATGTTTTATGTTTCCTTTCTTCTCTTCCTGTTGGGCATTATTATTTTTACCACTTTGGCATCCTTTCTACCACTTCCTACGCAGTGTGTGACTAAAGGGCTACCCTATGATTTCCTGAGGTCCCCAGTGATGCAATTTCTCTCCCAAAGAGGGGTAAGGGAGAATACTATGTATGGATGTTATGAATGAATGGTTAACCACGGCGACGTATAGCAGCTTGTTGCTGTTTGATGTGAGTGACACAGGCATATTTCACTGAGACTGAGCACGCACTAGTATGTGGATAGCGACAGAATGCGAGTCATGTCGCCACCACACTATACTTACCACCTAGTCGGATGTGGTAATGTTATACTATATTATTTTCACATACCAAATAGGTGTGTTGACTGATGTGTACCGCACTCTCTCCTGGTTCGATGACACAGGTGCATTGGCAAGCACATCACACTTGGGAAGCAAAATGTTGTTTACATAATGATAGACTATGATCTGTTTATTGTATCTTCTCCCTTTTGTATTTTCAGATGGAGATATGAATGTGAATCAGATAATTATCTGTTTGCTTATTTCTAAGGAGCAACTATCTGCCCTTACATAAAAGCAGGATAGGGCCCTCCCTTCCTTTGCTTCATCCAGGGAGGACTTGTTTCTCTGCCCTGAAGAAAGTCCAGGACCCTTGTGGCCTACACAGGACTGAAACATGTTGGCATTAGGGTCATAGGACCATAATACTCCCACTGACCCTGTTTTATTCTTTTTTAACATCCCTGACAGATCCACGAATAAAGGGACACTGGGATCTGTCGGTGGGTTTTTAATCTTTAAATCCCCCTGGCCATATCTCGCGAAGAGCTCCCTGGAACACGGTTGAGCCCACCCTGACCTCTAGGCATCAGGGTGACCCGATGATGAAGCATGACACCACTAGGGTGTGTGAGGGTAATTAAAACAAAAAGGAAACCTTTCCTTCCCCACTCCCAAGTGGGTACTGACTTCACATATTAGCTTCCCTATCTTACCTTACTAAGACTTATCTTAGTTGAGTTGTGGACTTCGTTCACGGTCTCGAGGAGTATTTTTTGTGGCTTAGTGTTCATACACGGGAGGACATACTCTTACGAGAGAATCCCTCTCAGCCCCTACGGCACAGGGGAGGTTTTGTTTCCCTGTTCGCGATAGTTTTTGTCGGGTTGGCCACAAGGCCTGGCCTGCGGCCAAGCGTTGGGGCCAACCCCCTTAAAGGCAGTCAAACCCACACTGCGCAGGACCTTCGGTTGTGCACATCGGGCCCTGCAGTCAACCCCCCACATGCAGCCATCCAATGCTGTACACAGGCTTTTTGCCATGCCTGTGGGGGGTTGACCACAAGGCCAGGCCTGCTGCTAGGCCCTGTGGTCAACCCCACCAAGGGCAGCCAACCTCACACTGCACATGGCCTTTGGCCGTGCGCAGGCGGGAGTTGGCCGCAGGGCTTGTCCCAGGGGACCCCATCCCTCAGAACCATTTTTCCTGAGCTTCATTAGGACCTGGGAACCCCATCTCCCAGGGCCTTATTTATTTTAAAGGGGAGGAGAGGCACGTGGCCCCCCTACCCAGCCTTATTAGGCCCTTGGAGCCCCATCCCCGGGGGCTACTACTTAACATAAAGGGGAGAGGGGCAGTGCACCCCCCCTTCCTGAGCCGTTATCAGCCCCAGGGACCTCGTCCCATGGGGCCCACATTACTTAAAGGTGGGTGCACACCCAGGGCCCCTATCATACAATTGGGGGCCGTGGCAGAGCCCCAAGGGCCCTTCTGCACCAGCCAGCTTCCGGCATGCAGCGGGAGCCAGCATTGCTCCCACTCGCAGGGAGCAGCTACTTACGCTGCTCCCTCCAGGCAGGAGTAATATTTTGATCTGTTTACCTGTCGACATCAGTAAGGGCAGGCAAAGAGATCAAAAGTCTGCTCCCAGCCGGTGGGAGCATTTTCAGACTTTCGCCGGCTGGGAGCTGACTCTGTGTTTACTCCTGCTTGGCTGGAGTTTTGAAAATGCTCCCGCCAGGCGGAGCAAACACATGTTTCCCTGTCCATTCCAGTGTAGGCAGGGAAACGGCTGTCTACCGGGACACAGCATGTGAGCCCCACCCTTTTAATTAGTTTTAATTAGTTTAGTGGCCTGGGGTCCCTGGGTACTTTAGAGGCTCTAGGAAGGGGGCCACGCAGCTCCCCTGCCCTTAAAAAACGCAGTGGGGTCTGGGAGATGCAGTCCCTGGGGCAAAATATGGCCTGGAGAGGGGGGGCCAGGCCTCTCCTAAAAAATACTTTGGGCCCCAGGGGGTGGGGTCCCCAGGGCCAAAATCAGCCTGGGGAGGACGGCCATACACGTCCCCTCCCCCATAGAATTAAAAACGTCATCCCCACTCTGGTGAGGTTAAAAAAAAAAGCATTGGAGACAGCGCTTCTTCTTTTTTTGCCACGGATTTGAATTTGCGCCAAAATTAACTATCACCCTGCCCCCTTGTGTCTTTTTCTTTTTTTTGCCTTTTTTAGGACTTGGGACTGAGTCCTGAGTCCTAAGATGGCAGCCACAACTTCCTGGTTGAGGTGGTGGCAGCTAATTAGATCTCACTTTGAGATCTGTCAGCTCCTCTGATCCTCCACTGCATGAAATATACCATTTGTTTTACCTTAATTTCTCCAAAACTACTCAACGGATTTAACCCAGAAACACAAAAAGTAATCTTTCTGGACCAATAACTAGCTTTCTGTCATATTGTGTGTAAACCCGTTCAGTATTTTTGGCTGTAGCAGTGTCTAAAGTTCCTAAGGAAAAATTAATTGGGAAAACGTGTTTTGCGAACTTCCCCTTTTTTTCGACCCCGCTTGACAGATCACCCAAAAACTTTTGATGCGCAAACGAGTCAAAAGCAGCACTTTTTTGGAAAGTTTTATGGAGATTCGTCAAATGGGGCCAAATTTATTAGCAACACAAAAAAAGCATTTCTTATGGGGACATGATGCTAACTGTAACTACTTGGTGGCACCCGCCACTGGGTAATATATGTACACACACACACACACATTTTGCAGGAAGATGCAAAGGCTTAAATTTGTTCAATTGCACCAGCATAGAGATCACCCAAAGTGTCACTGCACGCTCCTTTCTCCTTATGCCTGTCACGTATTGAATATTAGAACATTGGAATGTGGAGCACTCCATTGAATACAATGGAGTGCTCCGAGCTTCTACGGGCCGGTAAAGGCCTGCAGAGCAACATTCCAATGTTGTTTGAACAAAGGCCTCTCGGAGCCCTAGGGGATTTCAATCCCTTCGGGCTCCGAGAGGCCTTTGTTTAATTTGTTAGAGCATTCTGCCCTCTAGTGGCAGAATATTCTAATAGCCTTATAGCCCTTCGTAGCTGGGCTATACCGGCTATTAAAGTCCCGCTCCTTTGTTAAAGGCCCTCACCTTCGGCTCGGGCCTTTAACGCTACGGCGGGCTTTAAGGCTATAGTAATGTATTATGTGCTCAGGCTCTGTGAGAAACGTGAGTAATATATGCATACTCAACTCTTACCTTATTATTTCTTTTATTGACTCTGAAAATTCCAAGAAGACTTCTTTTTTCTTTGTCAATGGAGTCACTCCTTACTGAAATATTTCGATTTGCCTCTGAAAGAAATACAGTTGAGTTATTAGTTTAAATGTTCATGAAATAAACACAATTCTTTTGATAAATATAATTTAAATAATGCGTGACAGTATTATAGGCACACTTCTGCATCAGGTGGAGAAGGAAGTCTCAGTGCTTTCCTCCAACCATTAAAAACCATGGCTGCCAACCGATACAATCCTTTGATCAAACAGGCATTGGCAATGCCACTTGGTATGGCTTGGGTCATGACTAAATCACTACAAAACGCTGATGCAGTGAACAAATAAAACAATTGTTTTCTGTTTGTGAAACGCATCTATACGACAAATAATTTAGTGTGTGATGATACAGAATACTTTTGAGATGAAAAATAGTCCCTCGTGGATTGGAGTAGAAGTAGCCGATAGGAAAAGGAATGATACACCAAACAGGCAAAACATGAGGTGAGAGAGAACTACTCCTCTGGGCAGAGTCAAAGCCCACTCTAAGTATATTTTAAAGAATTAGTAACAATAGGTGTACTCTTCAGACGGCTGCGCTGTCAAGCCAGTTTTAAAAAATTAAATTTGTATTAGACAAGTTTGGGAGATGTGTAGTTGGAGATTCTCAAAAAAAGCTTAGAAGACCTCAACCTTATCTTCTTAGATCTGAACGGGGAACTATTTTGAGATGATGGAAAATATCGATTAAGTCTGTCTTGGACAGATTTTTAGCATTGCTAACCTTTAAAGCAAGTATGTCGGTTTAAGAATAATAGCTATAGGCAACAGAGCGTTTCACATGGGTGGGTTGTTACATGTGTTGAAAGGGGGACTGACAAGTGGATATAGAGGGGTGTAGGAGAGGCTACAATGTGCAAGATGAGAAAGAAAAAATCATAATTGCCAAAGGAAGAATGAAGAGGATTACACAATGGTGCTCGGTGGTAAGGTGGCACATTTTAACATTTCTATGCGACCCGCAAAAATGCAGAGTCACAAAAGCTTGCTTAAGACAAATTAATTCTGGTGAGTGTATACTGTACCACGACCATTATAGTGATAATTTTATTTGCATGATTAATTAACCCCATTACAGTAAAAAATAAAAGAATAAAACATTATCAGACCATTACCATCTACCGTGCCTCAACTACAAAAAGATAAAGTATAGTTAGTCAAGTGAAGGTGCAGGGGTAATTTTAAAACACTGATACATATATATATAATGGCCGACACGAAATGAAATAAAGAAACTGCACTTATCTCGTGGTCCATGTCTGCTTTCACCGATGAAGAACTGGTGGGGTAAAGGCAGTTTGGCTCGGATATATATATTTATTTTTTTAAATGTTGCGGACAGTCAATTTACCATAAAATAAGCGCATGATGTTAAGCAGATTCAGAGTAGGTTATATAGTACTAAATCCATACATTTTATCTTAGTTTGCACTGTGGAAGCATGCTGTAACTGCACATACACAACCCCTATAACCAAAACGGTTAAAATGGCTTCATTACCCCAGGGTGAGATATGTACCACAAGTGGTAAATACCTTCTGTACTAAGTTTTAAACGGAAAAATGAGGCGTAACATATTATCTTGCACTGTTGCACCCTTAACTCCCTTTCAGGACATCAGCCCCTCTCTCCATCTGCTGGGTGCAAGAGTCCACTTGTACAGCCTTCTTACACCAGCTCTGGGGTTACCTGTCTGGCCAATATGTTCAACCCCATGCAGCACAGAGTGCTCTTTCTCTTTCCCCAATCCTGGGAAATTCCCTCAATCTCAGTTCTTGGTCCTTCCTGCGGTCACATCTGGCCACCTATTCTGCACCATTGTCAGAACTGTGTATTTACTCAGTGACTATTATGATGGGGCTTGACCACTGTTTGAGTCCAATATATCTTTGCCTTTTTCCTCCGTTTCACTCTGAAAAGAGTATGCACCACAAATACTTTGCACCGGGTGTTAAAAACTTGTTTTGGCTAATTTTAGGTATTACATCCAGACAGCTTTTTCTGCCTGTTGTTGAAAGCCCTATTGTGCACATACTAATACTTAGAGTGGGCTTTGAGCCAGCCCATTGCTTACCATTGGTTGGCTTTTATGTCTATCTGATTTGCTTGCTTCTTGTTCAATCGCTTTCCTTCCTCTTCTTGTGCTAGTCCCGCCATTGAGTCATAGCTTTATTAGCATGCTTTTGATTGGATGACTTGTAACCCTCCACTGCTCACATCAAGGAACTACATTTTCTTTTTAATATAGCACTTGATGTTTTCTTGCCGTCGCGCGTAAGTGCTGCTTTCCTCAGTGCTCTTCTTCCCCCACAATCTCCGTATTGCTCTTGCACCAGATAGTACATTGCTTAGTCACCCTGCTCACTTTTTTTTTGTTTTTGTTTTTTTGGGGGTTTTTTTAGATGTCAGCAGCAGGCAGAATAGAGAGCTCATTACAGCAGGTTTTGTGTGTTCCGCTCGAGATGAACAATATAGTAAAAACACTGAAATGTACAGACAGAAATCAAAATAATTGTAGAATAAGGAAAATCAAAGCTGAGCACGTTTCAGATAGGACAAGTTTTCTGGAGAAGTGAGCGTGTCAAGTTGGAAACTGCAGCCTTGTCCTCTCAATCTTTACAATTAACATTTACTGACAGATAGGACTGAATATGAAACATCTCGAGTTGGACCCGTATTTCGTTTGACTGGATGTACTGCATTATTCTCATTTTGATTAACTTTGCAAATGTGTTTGAAAATTGAAAGATATTCCCTTTTATTCTTCACAGAGACACAGTTATGCTATGTTATGTTATTTAATCCTATAGAGTGCTCAAATGCCCATAGGCATCTTGGCGCTAGCTGAAAAGCAAAAAAGACCCGCAAGGAATCGCTAATTAGTGGGAAACAACCATGTTTTCAGTGATTTCCTCCTAAAGAGCAGGAGACTGGGCATCACTTTAAAAAAAAGTGGAAGATCATTCCAGGCTTTAGTTGCATTAAGCACAAAACCTCTTCCACCTCAGGTACTGCGCTTGACGATTGGCATTATGGCCTTTCTGGCAGATGCTGATCGTAAAGATCTGACTGGAACATACCAGATAAAACTTAAGAAATCAGGACCTCGATCATGCAACGCTTTGTAAGCAATGCAAAGTGATTTAAAGAGTATCCTCTGCCTTACACGCAACCAGTGAAGCTTCCTGATAGCTTTAGAACCAGATTGGTACTTTGGAATTTTCAGGAGCAGCATGGCAGCTGCATTTTGTATAGTCTGGAGTTTGCTGAGCACGTGCTGATGGGCCTTCAAATTAAGCCCATTGCTGTTGTCAATCCTAGCTAGTACCAGAGAGATGACTACCGTTTTCTGTAAGTAGACCGGAATGAACGGTAGGATCATCTTGATCAATCCCAGGTTATGGTAGGCAACGGAGGTAACTGCACTCACCTGGTCATGATATGAGAGTTTATCATTAATTATAACTCCAAGATTCTTGGCAGCTCTCACCGGTGTGGGGAGTGGACCCAACTCAGATGGCCACCAGGCAGTAGACCAGAAGGAGGGCTGAGGACCAAAAATCAGGACTTCCATCTCTCCAGAATTACATTTCAGGCAGTTCCTGGACAACCAGGAACTGACTGCTTGCATACATTTAAAGAAATCTGCCCCAGTCCCACTCTGCTCCGAGTCAACAGCAGCTACAATCTGAGTATCGTCTGCATAAGATGTTAGTGAGAAGCCAAACAATATTCTCAGCTCTGCCAAAGGAGTAACATAAATGTTGAACAATGTTGGGCTAAGCAAGGACCCTTGTGGAACCCCGCAAGGCAGGCAGTAAGCGTCTGAGATAAACTCGCCCACTCGGACAGACTGTTCCCGACTGCTAAGAAAAGAATTCTGCAGCTTCCATGCACTGCTCCCAATCCTATCTAGCCGTTCCATCAGCAGCCCATGATTCACAGAATAAAAGGCTCCTGATAGGTCATGCAGGATAAGTGCAGCTCTACCGCCCTGATCGAGAGAAGACCTAATCTCCTCTGTGGCTTTACTGTGACCAGCACAGAAGCCAAACTAAGTATCATCCAAGAGATTATTAGCCTGAACATGAGACACAAGTTGTTTGTTCATGACTTTCTTGATTTATTTGGCCAGCAGGGGCAAGCATGAGATAGGACGATAACTATTAGGATCTAGTGGATCTAGGGAGGGGTTTTGATAGGAGGCAAAACTGAAGCCTTTTTCCAGACAGAAGGAAAAAACCAGAACTGCACATAAGCTGAAAGATGTCAGTCGGACTAGAAGCAATAGCCTCACCCGTCATCGTAGCAATCCTCGGTGGACAGGGATCACACGGAGAGCCTAATTTAGATGACTTAATCAGGTTGATGACCTCAGCTCTTGAAGAAGGAGAGAACTGGCTGAGAATGCTATCCATAACAGCGTCGGTGGAAGATTGCAAGTTCAAATGGGAAGTGGACAGCAATGTAGAAAAAGTATTGTACACATCTTTGACTTTATGGCGAAAAGCATCTGCCACCGTGTTACAAAACAATTGACTGAAATTATTAGAAACATTAGTTGTATCAGTTTTTTCACAATGGCAAAAAGTTCTTTAGAGGAATTAGCAGCTGCTTTAATTTTGTTTGTAAAATAAGCAGTCTTTTCCTTACGGATCAAGGATTTAGTGTCAGCTAAACACTTTTTATAGTTGACTTTCTCGGCTTCCGAGTAGCTAGATCTCCATTTTTTCTCCTGTCTTCAACAGCGTTGTTTTGAAGCTCTGAGCTTATCAGAGAACCATGGCGCTGAAATATAGTGTCTTTTAATGCTGGCCCTTTTAGCAGGTGCCAATGTGCCAGAGCAGCAGCAGCATCCAGCCAGTGTGTATACTTCTGAACCGCGGATTCAAGGTCGACTGAGTAACTAGGAAGGGAGTTTAATAATATTTGGTCAAACTGATCCGCTTGAAATTTGTGCCACGCATGAGAGGCGGTCCAAATCGGGCGGGCTGCAGTCCCAAGATCTTCTTGACTGTGTTTCACATCGAAGAAAATAGCACTATGGTCAGTTCAGAGGTGTGGGAGAGTCTTTATGTTTACTAGCGATGAATTATTCGGAAAAAATGCCATCTAAGGTGTGGCCAGCCTGGTGCGTGGGGCCTACTACCAGCTGGGGCAGTTCATGTGACGGCCAAGGATGTAGACAAGTTTCCATGCTTCATGTTTGTTTTTGTTTTGTTTTAAATTTTGTCCTTCTTGCATAGGAGATGTTTTGTCCACAGCTGAATCGTCAACATCGCTTCTTCAGAAATTTACAGTCATTTAAAAAGAGTGCTATTTGCACTTCTGCAAGCTACTGACACAGCTCAGTAAGCTGCGTGTCTGCTGCAGGAATTTGTGTGTAGCCAGCGGACCAGATATTTGAACCCAGACGAGGCTGGCTCTGCCTCTCATCCTTCAGAAGGCAAGAAAATGAGTTCATTGAGCGTGGTAATAACGACAAGGATGCAGAGGCAAATTTTTGGGGAGTGTGTGCAAAAAAGCATTCTCAACTTGTGTTGTTAAGCTTACCCACTACTGCTGACTGCTTCAACGACAGAGTTTTGCACAGAAGCAAACGATGAGCTCGAGAGCTTGTGATAATTCCTAATGTGTCTCTAAATGAAGTATATGAGTCCCGCTGCCCCACCTCCCAGTGTTCTCACACTGCCTCCTTTAAGATGCTATTACAGTACAACACCTCTTAAAGCTACGTGAGGCCAGGCCTCATTAATTAGAGGTGGTATCAAAAACTTAACAGTGACCTTACACCTCCGAGTGGTGTCTACACCTGGTGTGTTGGTAGAGTGTGGGCAGGTAGTGGTAGACTGTCATGAGCTGCCTGCCTGTCACGATGTGACGTGTGCTGTCACTAGATGACTGTGAATTAAGACTTGCAATACTGCCACTACCTCTATTTCTAGCAAACCCCTGTACCCAACTCCAAGTATTTCTCTCCCACCAATTCATCCATCAATCCACCCACCAACAAACATCTGCATGTCCGCCTGTCCATCCAACCACCCATGCATCAGCAGTCCTTTTATATCTATCTACAGCAGTGGTCTTCAAACCTTTTAATGCTGAGCCCCACCTGTGAAAAAAATGATCATCGGGCCCCCCTCAACATTTGTCACAATTATTCTATTAAATTGGCAATGTTTAAATATGTCTAGACTTTTTTAAACACTGCAGTTAAGTTCTGTTACTGTTTTAAAAATGCAATGCAATCAAATAAATGATTGCCAAACATACTATTCTGGTCAGGCCTTATTTCTTTCGAAACATGTGACAGGAACTCAGGGGGTTGTCCACCCACAGCAGGATATTTAAACCCAGGACGCGACCAGTGCGTGATCTACAACACTAGCAGATCAGACGCACGGACGCCGAAGGACTGGAATAGACTATAGGTGAGAGTGTTCCGCACTGCCCTGACCTTTACACCATTTGTGAAATAGGGAATTTTGGTAGCAGCCCCTAGTGACCCTAAATATTTATCTTATATTGTTTATCCAGGATCTAAATGCTTTCAGGAGATTGTTGGTCCCGCGGTTTGAGATCCTGGAATATCCACTCATAAGGAGGGACAGTGTCAACAGACTGACTTGGAATCCTTGGGCACAATTGAATAGGTACGGTTATAGTGTGATTCATGCTCAGTTTTCTTCTTAGTAGTCAAACGACAATGATTGCAATATGATGTTTCTTGGGGTAATCGCCAAGTAACATATTGCGGTGAGCTTACAGCCGCGCACACTTTGTAAACTCTGTGTTCAATACAAACTGTAATCCTACCAATTAGGTAACAGTCCTGACACATAAGGTCGGGTGGACTTAATATATTTCCCTA
Source organism: Calotriton arnoldi (assembly GCA_963921515.1). Taxonomy (NCBI): domain Eukaryota; kingdom Metazoa; phylum Chordata; class Amphibia; order Caudata; family Salamandridae; genus Calotriton; species Calotriton arnoldi. The sequence goes on from CAWUFW010001370.1 coordinate 2,671,672, forward strand.
TTGTTTTTATATTTCTTAAAAATACAGAACATTCACTACTGGATTTTTCAATTGGAATGATGGTATCCCAACAGTAAACGGTGGACCCTTTTCACTACAAGGACTTTTTACGCCCTTAGGATACTCGCCACAGTTGCTTGGGTGAGTTGCAATCTCGATATATAAAATAGAATACTGGTAGTGAGCTGGTATATTTGTATGAATGAATGGGCTTAAGGCATAATTGGGTCGGTTGAATTGAACAGTGTGGGGGACACAACGGCTATGTGAGGCGTCAATAACAGGCAAACATGTATAAGAGCGATCACATTTTGGTGATTTGGTGTCTGCACCATTTATATTTGTTAGTGCCACAACACATTGCTTTGTCGATGTGACAATACACGGTATCTTTATGTATCTTTACTGTGGGAGTTCCTAACATTGAGAGAAATTAAGAAACTGATAACTTTAGTACTATGTGTATAGCTAGTAATTACTGTTTATTTGTACATAGGTAATTGTTTGAAGATTCTAAAAGGAGAGGCACATTATATTTGTCTTGATAAAGGTGGCCATTACTCAGCGAACACCACCGAAACGCGTCAACGCTTGGGATAAACTAAATCCAGTGTACCGGCCAGTCATTGTGATAAAAACACTTGAACTGCATACATGTCTGGCATTTGAGTTTTTTTAACCCGGATTAGTCTACGAACCACTAATAAGTGTACTGTCGTATTTGCTGTCTGTCTCTCTCTCTTCTTCTTTTGTTTTATCTTTCTTTTAGACTATACATTTTTAATTGTTTTTAATACGTGGATGTACTATTTGCTGGATTTATATATGTGATATAATATTTGTTTTTGATACTTGATGAATTTTTGCATCTCCCTCTTGATTAATTGATATGCTGTCTATGTAATACATGAAATTGTATAATGATAGATGTTTTTTATAATATGAAGATTTATGAATTCTGTATAATGAATATTTTTTAATGGCTCCAACATTACTTCAATAAATTATAGGTGGCATTCCATTATTAGTCAGTGGTTGTCTTGTGACATTGCAAATATAGGTATATGGTTTTTTTGTTTGATTGATATGAATGGTTTGCGGTATATTTGAGATGATTGGTTGAACAATTATTTTATTTGGTTACTGAAGGGAATTGGATGCTTCTAAGATGGCCGCCGTACAGGAGCTCCTCCAGTGAGCTCCGGGTTGGGGATTACCGAATCGGTTATTATCCCTGTTCAACCCTGCCATCCATCGCCCTGGCGCCCACCGCTACTCTCTCCCAGCAGTTTTAACGCTGCTGTGTATCGTTTCTGGCTCTGCTCACCTCCTTGCGACCAGTGGCCATCGGACTCCGTGGTTGGCCGCCTGTGGATCCCGCCGAGTGCATCGCCTCATCTGCAACGTTGCCGGTCGGCTTCTGGCTCTCTGGTTGTGCGACCTGGTGAGAGGCTCCGACCGTCGGATCCCCCCTGCGGCGTTGGCTGGAGGCGCTGTTTCGACTGCTGGCCTCGGAGGAGCGGGGGAGCCTAGGACCGGGTGAGTGCTCCTGCAGCCCCCGGCCTTCACGCTGCCTGGTCGGTCACCTGTGGTTCCTGCTAATCGATGTCCCCGACCGTTTCCTGCATCCTAGAGGTGGTGCGAGAGAAATCCTGGGCCCTGGCTGGTGTGGTTGATACCGGTGGCCCCAGGTGATGCCCTGCAACGGGACACCAATTAAAAGTATTACGAGGAGGCGGCCTGCCTGACCCTAAAATGGCGGTAGCTGCCCCTCGTATAGAATAACACGGAGCTCGAGTGAGCTCGGAGGAGCTGCGGGCGGATGATCCTGGGCCCCGGCCACTGCCGCAAGCACGCTTATTGGAAAGAGGTTCGGCCTAGGAGGGCTCCAGATACGATCAACAAGGAGGCAAGGGAGGGCAGTAATAATAACTCGGGCTGCCTGCGCCGCCGGTGGCACTTTTCTGTGGCAGACCCAGTGCCAGCACTCTCCGTCGGCAGCAGGATGCGCCCAGAGGACGCGTCCAGGATCTGAGGATTTTCAGGGAGGTGTGCGCGCTGGCTGCCCGAAGGAGACGAGGCAGGAGGCTCCGCTTGTGGATGGACGTGGCCCGTGGAGTCAAACGAGACCGGGGATGAGTACACTGGTCCTGCGAGGCAGCCCGAGTCGCCTCCGGGGTCAGAGACTGTGCTGATCGCATGCGGAGGGGACCCCGCTGCCACCACCGGACGGGGAGGCTTCCGGGACCGCAGGAGGGGTGCGGGCAACAATGGATAACTTCTTCAGCGTGGGGACGCGGGTCTGGTTGCGAGAAAATGGCCAGCACTTCCCGAGTTATGTTCAGTCTTGTGCCGGTGGCGTCGTCGTTTTCAAGACGGAGTATGGCCAGAGCTTGGCTTGCAGCGACATTTAAACAATCTCCTTTGGATGTGCACGAGTCTGATCTGCCTGGACTGACCTGTTCACTGATACCTGAGATGGTGGCTCCACTGTGGAGATGCTCTCGGTAGGAAGCCTGACGTGTGATCCCTATCAAGTGTCTTGCCTTCCAAGAGTCCTAAGTAAATGTTACTAGTTCACAATCCAACAGGGTCGCAGCTGAGGCTGATGGGTGCCTGACCCTAACATGGCCGCCAGTTGTGACTTTTTTCCCCCAGCTGAAATCTTCCTTACATAATCCTATCAGGACTGTGCCTGACCTCAAGATGGCGTCTGGAATTCATTCGGACCATGGTTTCTCCCCCCCCCCCCCAAATCTGACAATCTCTGAGTACTCCTGATCTCCATCCTGACAGCGGAGTCCGAGCACTATGTCCGACGCCCGGTGGAGCTGCTCTGTTCAGCTATTGAGGAGATCGGCCTTGGTTCATCCCCGGACCGTCACCTACCCAGCCGGACTTTGGGCACAGTTTTTCTCCCCGTCTCCCTGTCTCGCCCACCCCCCCCCATCGTATTTCTGTAACTCTGCTTTTTCCTTGTCTCCTATCTAGCTATCTGTTCCCATTTAGCACTCTTTCTTTCTTTCTTACTTCCTTTGCTCCTATCCCCTCTCACCTGAATCTTTCCCCTTGCCCGCTACAACGCCTAGCCCCCTGTCCTTTTGTGCCCTTTGACTAAGCACTCCTTCTCCCCTTGTTGGGGAAAGATCCAATATTTATACTCTGGAGTCTCAGCGAACCCGCTGAGAGAGTCCACAGCGCCTAGGGAGCCACTCACAGTTGAGGTATGGTATGGCACCCCTTGCCATTGATGTTTTCAAGGCAGCCTTATTTGACTTAGATGAGCATTTCTCTCCAACAGTTTGTGTTGGTGTTATGCGACATGCGTTTTTCCAACGAAAGCAAGAAAAGCATGAATCCGTTGAGGATTATGTATCTGCCCTAAAGAAACTATCAATAACTTGTAGATTTGGAACCCTACATGACGAATTTATTAGGGATCAAATAGTTATGTATGCGAAAAATAAGGCCATTCAAGATAGATTATGGGTAGAGGGAGAATCCAGTTTGAAAGATATTATAGCCATTGTTAAAAAAGCTGAATTGTCGGACAGATGTGCTAAAGTTACGTTAGCGTCAGGGAAAAAAGAGTGCACTGAGAGTGTTAACAAAATTTCGGAAGGCAAAGGTAAGCCTTCTCAAGGTTCTAACCCCAAGTATGGAAAAAAAAATGTAAAGATAAAGGATCTTTTTAACAAAAACAAACAGCCTAATTATGCTTGCTATCGTTGTGGCGGCACGAATCACTCACCCTGGCATGAACGTTGTTCCGCCAGGTCTGCAAAATGTTTAGAGTGCGGTTTAATTGGACATTTTGCACGTGCGTGCAAACGCAAGAATTACAAGATGGGGTATAAAAAGAATGTAGCTTGTGTAAGAGAGAGCGAAGATGAGGAATCTTCCTCTGAGAATAGTAATGATGAAGACAATAATACTAGATATGATTCTAAGAAACCAGTTGTTTTAAAAATTTCAGGAGAGGAAGGTAATAAACCTTTGTGCTGGGTTTCTTTTGGTGGTGTAACGCTGCAAGTGGCAGCGGACTCAGGCTCCCCGTATACTATTATAGCAGAAAGTGTTTGGTCACAACATTTTATTTCAGTTATAGGGAGTCATTTAGAAAATTCTGATATCAGTCCTGAGAGTTACACCGGTGAAAAAATTGATATGGTAGGTTTTAGACAGCTGGTTTTCAGATTCAAAAATAGGCATGCTCTTTGTAAGTTGTACGTTGCCAAGGAGGGACCGTCAGTGCTTGGATGGAAAGATCAACGCAAACTAAACATAATTTTAGACCCCAACAGTCCTGAACAAGTGTTAGTAGCATGTGAAGCAGAAGACACCAAGAAATGGGTATTAAAAGAATTTCCCAATGTATTTAATGGTAAGATTGGTAATCTCAAAGGTTTCTCGCACTCTATTAGGTTAAAGCACAATGCTATCCCCAAGATTCACAAAGCACGGAATATACCACTTATTGCGAGAGATGAGGTGAAATCCGAATTAGATAAACTACTTAATGCTCACATAATTGAACACGTGGAATCCTCTGAATGGATTTCTCCATTAGTTGTCGCTAGGCGGGCCAACGGCAAGGTCCGTTTGTGTGTTGATCTAAGAGGTTTAAACAACAATATCATTGTCGACTAGTTCCCTTTGCCTCGTATTGATGAAATGTTGTCCTTAACAAGAGATGCTAAGTGGTTCACCACTTTAGACCTATCCTCTGCATATCATCAAATTTCACTTGACCCTGATTGTAAACAGCTAACTGCTTTCTGTACGCCTTTTGGTTGTTTCCAGTTCCGCCGCATGCCATTTGGATTGGCATCGGCGGCAGCTGTCTTTCAAAGGCTCATGACACAGTTGTTTGGGGACATCCAAGATGTGATATTCTTTCAAGATGATATCCTAATTATGGGTAAAACTAAACAACATCATGATGATGTCTTAAGGAAAGTTTTACATATACTTGATAAGAAAGGTCTTACTGGAGAAATATGTAAGTGCAAGTTTGCTGAAACTCATGTAACCTACTTGGGTCATGAAATTGGTCGTGAAGGTATTAAACCAAAAGAAAAATTGATTGAAGCTATCCTTAAAGCACCCTCGCCACAAAACAAAGATGAACTTCGTTCATTTTTAGGGTTAGCTGAGTTTTACTCAAAATTTGTAGAACATTTTTCAGAAAAGACACATGATATGCGTCTTCTCTTAAAAAATAAGAGCAAATTTGAGTGGTCTAATCTATGTCAACATTCTTTTCTTGAAATCAAATCAGCTATTGCCAAATCTCCTACTTTAAAAGGATTCAATCCTTCCGCAAAAACCTTTATCACCACTGACGCCAGTGGAAAAGGATTAGGTGCAGTTCTTACCCAAAATAATGAGTGTGGTGGTGAAAATGTCATTGCGTTTGCCTCACGATCATTATCTCCCACCGAAGAGAAGTATTCGGTTATAGAAAGGGAGACTCTGGCTTGCGTGTGGGCCTTAGAGCACTTTAGAAAATTTGTATGGGGAAGAGAATTTGTAGTAAGAACAGACCACAAACCTTTGACAAAAGTTCTTACTACAGAAGGTTTGTCAAGAGCTTCTGCGAGAATAGCTAGACTATCCATGCGACTACAAGACTTTATTTATGAAGTACAATATGTACCTGGGAAGATGAACTATACTGCCGATTTCTTAAGTAGAATGTCTTTACCATTAAGAGAAATTGATACCAATTGTTGGAATGACGTATGTGTTGCTGGAATTTTTGTCAGTGAAGACTGTAGAGGTTTGCAAGAAAAAGAGTGGATTGATGCTCAATTGAAAGATGAAGTTTTAACAAATGTGAAGAATAGAATTGAACAAGGGTGGGAGGAGTGTGTTAAAAAGGATCTTCTTGGTGAATTAAAAGCATTTTGGGAAGTTCGGAATGAATTGGGGGTTGAGGGAATGTTTCTTGTAAGAGGAGAAAAAGTTATTCCTCCTTCTGAGTTAAGAAACAAGATTATCTCACTTTGCCATGAGGGACATCCTGGCATTGCCCGAACCAAACGTAATGTTAAATCTTTATACTGGTGGCCCAAGATCGATGTTGAAACCGAGCGTTTTGTTAGATCCTGTTTAGACTGTGAATCTGCTGACAAATCACAAAAAACATTAAATCCACCTTTGAGTTCTCTTACTTGCCCCAATTTGCCATGGGAGGATGTCGCTTTAGACTTAATGGGTCGTGTAATGGAGTGATGGTTCTTCGAAACACATCATTGTTCTGATGGACTTATTCTCAAAATGGCTTGAAATAAAAGTAGTAACGAAAATAGATACACACTCTGTAATCACATTTTTAGAGGATATATTTCTCAGAGAAGGGTTTCCTAAGTCTTTACTCACCGACAACGGTGTTCAATTTAAATCTTCTGAAATGAAGAATTTTTTAAGCTTTGCTGGGATTGAGCACAGATTCACTGCACTTTACCATCCTAGGGGAAATGCAGTTGTGGAAAGAATAAATAGAGTCATTAAAGGTACACTTCAATTGGCCTTGCATAGTAAAAAGAACCTGGATGTTGAGTTAATGAAAATGGTATGGAGTTACAGGGTTACTATTCATGATTCTACTGGTTTTAGTCCTTTTGGTATCATGCGAGCCAGAGTTCCCTTTTCTAAAGTGAATCCTGGTTGGATGAACAAAAGTAAAAAATTGAATGGGATCCCACTGACATAAAAAATTGTATTTTGGACTCTCAGCAAAAGAACAAAGCGTTTTTCAACAAAAAACATGGTGTTAAAAGTGCTTCCATTCGAGAAGGTCAATGGGTACGAGTTAAATCTAGCAGGAAAATCGTTAAAGGTAAAAACAGATTTAGTGAGCCCAAAGAAGTTGTTAAGGTCAATAGAAACACGGTTCAGTTAGCTGATGGCTCTATATATCACATGAGTAAACTTTCAATTGTTAAAAACCCTGATGTCTGTAGAACCAATACTGAAGAAGCTACTATTATGAATGGTTCAAACAAATATTGGTGGTTGACAACCGATTCTTCTTTAGAGCAAGCTTTAATTCCTGATCAGTGTATTAGCCCCGTTCAGAATCCAGAACAGTACCTAGAAAATGTTATTGTTGCCAATGATGGTATTCCTAATCAACCTGACATTCGACCTTTTTCTTCTCATGAAGAAAGAATTAGTAGTTTTGGGAGAACCATTGTTAAACCCAAGAAATTAGATGATTTTGTTTGCTCCGTATAATATTGTACACTTATATTTTTTTTTATAAATGTTTTTAGAGGGGGATATGGGTATTGTTTCATTAAGGGGAGGGATGTGTAGTAATGGGTAAGTTCATGCTAGTGTTGCGGAATGTAGAGTGTTGTGTACGTTCTGTACTATACTGTTCTATTTAAGAATGTGTACTAGCCAGATGCGGTGTAGCAGTGTTGGCGCTAACACCTTACTCTGTAGCTGGACGAGGTTATCAATAAATAACCATTAATCTACTATTGATGCTGTGATGTGATCACTTCACACTCCCTCTCCCCTTTTTGGGGAAGGATCCAGTATGTAGGCCTTGGAGTCTCAGAGACCCCTCTGAGAGAGTCAACTGCGTATAGGGAGCCTCTCGCAACAGAGATGGGGAAATTATACCACTTCCCCTGGGATCACAGCTTACTGGACTTTGGACGCAGCTCTGACTCGTCTACCGGTTTGTGTGTCCCCGTCACCCTCCCCCCTCCTCTTTCCATGCTGTGTCTCTCACCCTCCCTCCTCTTTCCCTCCTCCATTCTCTGTCTACTTCCCCTGCTCTTCCCCCTCCCCTGAATCTCTCCCCTTGCCTGCTTTTTCCCTTACGTATATGTCCTTTTTGTTTGTCTCGACCTTACTTGTCACTATGTTGCCAGGCTCTAATAACTGTGTAACCTTTGTAACGAGGTAACCTGCAATTATGGTCTGATACTCATGTAAAGCGCTCTGATACCTCCGGGTCTAGCCAGCGCTATATAAAACCTTTAAATAAATAATAAATAAATAAATGTATCTTCTTCTTTGACTAAGTAACGCCCTGTCCCTTTGGTACGTGGGGCTTCTCTCTCTTTATTGGGCATTCCACTGTATGTCATAAACCTCCATTAATAGTATCATCTTATGTTAAAAAACTAATTTATTGCATCATTGTTGATGTGTAAAGAGGCTGGGACACCTTAGTACTCGCTGCGCTAGAGCTCCCGAACCGGCTTCTTGCGGTGAGCCTTCGTCCCGATCAGCCGAAAGAAGCCGGTTCGGGAGCTCTAGCGCGGCATGTACTAAGGTGTCCTAGCCTCTTTACACATCAACAATGATGCAATATATTTGTTTTTTAACATAAGAGGATACTATTAATGGAAGTTTATGACATACAGTGGAATGCCACAGCGATAATCTATATACCTTGAAGATCATTTCTCAAGCCCTGATGAAGTTCACATGTTGTGAACGAAAGGTGTTGGCTGTTCAGGTCCATTCATAAGAAAAATAAAGATTGCCTTTGACGACATACCACAAGATTGGACTTACATTTGTGAACACTAGTTGTGCGGTACACTCCACGTATTTTTGTTGAACATATAAAAACATACACAAGCACACAGACACATACAAAAAGGCACACATAAATACACACAAACACACTCACATATCATTAAACAAATACTTATTTAAACATAGACATTAATAGGGGCCAGAAGACCACTCTAACTAAGCCCTTTCCCATATGCACTGACTTTTTATTTTCGCCAGCATATGTCACTGTGAGACTGCACTGGTTGCAGTTGTCAGGTTGGTCTTAAACGCTGTATAAGAAAAACACCAATTTTTTACAATGTAAAAAAAAATCTCAGATGTCGGGCTGAAGGACTCGTCCATTTATCTTCCCGTCACTCAGCACTGTTTCTTAGGTCTCGCCTACAGAGCACGTAAGGTGTCTATTGCTGAAAGACCTATTGTGTACAATACCAAAGCATCCAATGGGCTTTGGGTCAGCCCATCACTTACCATTGGTTGGCTTTCTTGTCACTGTTATTTACATGCTTTTTATGCAAAGGTTTTCCTTCCTATTCTTGCGCTCGACCCAGACGTGGGTCCTGTGCTCACTGCGCCACTGGATTCAAGCTAGCCTGGCTGATGAGGAGTGATGCCCCGATACCGGTCCCAGGATGCTTGTTTCCGGTCCAGGGAGGACCTGGTTTGGCAGTTTGGGCTGGACTGTTCCCATGAGGAACAGGGTCAAGGCTGATTTGCATATCGCTGGGTCCAAACTGGGGTGGCATGGTGAGCGAAAGAACGAAGGATTAAACCCAGATCTTTGTGACTGGGGGTGAATGTTTGCATTGTTCAGTATTCCGTCCATCATTTGTTCCTTTTTCATTTGTCGCCCTAAGTAGGAAGGGTATGCCCAAATGTGGGTCCCATGCTCACTGCGCCACTGGATTCAAACTAGCCTGGCTGATGAGGGGCGATGCCCCGAAACTGGTCCCAGGATGATTGTTTCCGGTCCAGGGAGGACCTGGCTTGGCAGATCAGGCTTGACTGTTCCCATGAGGATCAGGGTGAAGACTGATTTGCATATGGCTGGGTCCAAACTGGGGTGGCATGGTGAGCAAAAGAACGATGGATTAAATCCAGATCTTTGTCACTGGGGGTGAATGTATGCATTGTTCAGCATTCCGCCCATCATTTGTTCCTTTTGCATTTGTCGCCCTAAGTGGGAAGGGTATGCCCAGACGTGGGTCCCGTGCTCACTGCGCCACTGCATTCAAACTAGCCTGGCTGATAGAGGGTGAAGCCCCGAAACCGGTCCTAGGATGATTGTTTCCGGTCCAGGGAGGACCTGGCTTGGGCGTTCGGGCTGGACTGTTCCCATGAGGAACAGGGTCAAGACTGATTTTCATATGGCTGGGTCCAAACTGGGGTGGCGTGGTGAGCAAAAGAACAATGGATTAAACCAAGATCTTTGTGACTGGGGTTGAATGTTTGCATTGTTCAGCATTCCGTCCATCATTTGTTCCTTTTGCATTCGTCCCTCGGCAGCAGCATATCTATTTTACTGGGTTTTTGATTTGATGAGTTGTGTCCTTTTTCTGCTTACAATCAGGGAACAATTTTTCTCTTTTTCTTTCAGCACTCCATGGGAATACATGTATTTTCTTTCTCTTTCCCCATATGCTGCTTCCCCCTCACATCCTTGTGCCCCATGATGATCCACCCTTGCTCGTCCATTGCTTCCCCACTTTTCCCCCTCACACAGTTTGTTTTAAAAGTTTTTCACCCCTCCTTGCTCCTCCCTGCTCGGCATTGTGTTGCTTCCCATTGCTCTGTACATTGAGTTGTTTACCTCGTTCCTCAGTTGCTCCCCTCCCCATCTTATTTTTCCAATTATTTTCCCCTTTCTTAGAGGGCCCGGCAGCTGGAATTTGCCACAGCAACTTCTTTTTTTATAATGCACTTTCGTACACTTATTTTTATATACCTTTGCAATATGGGCATCTGCCATTTTAGGAAAAAAATGGACACCACAGAGTCACACATGGGTATGCATGGTGACACATGTGGGCGCCTACGTCATCATGATGAAGCTGGCCATTTTGCCTTTTTATGCTTGTTTTTGCTAATTCTGTTCGGCATCGGCAACAATCAGTGGTGAAGCCAAAAGGGTGGCCCCAGCCCTTCAAAGGCATTACTTATTGTTTAGCTGATGCTTGTTGGTGTTGTGCCTTGCTGCTCACAGGAACACTAGAGAAAGAATGATAGGCACTTTCACTAAAACATTAAACCCGAAGGAACTGGTCACTGACAAGGCATTTTCTGGTAGAACATTTCAATGACACAATACTAACCAACATCTTCTGGGGTGGACTAATCAAGAGTAGCATAGTCAATGGCACAGAAACTGTAATTTGGTATTTTTCAGGGACATATTATGGTGGATCACGAAATCTGCATCACTGTCACTGTGATGAATGTTCTTACTGGCACAGTAACTACGACCAAGACTTAATTATGACATTTCATTCTCACACAATCAATGGTAAACAGAGGTGGGCGAGCCACTGAAAGCTCGGCCAAAACGAGCTGAGCATTCACAGAAGGCGATGTGGCCTAGTGACTACAGCTGTCGACCATGCAAAATGGGAAATCAGGTTCCAATCCCGGCCTCAGCTGTCAAATGTCCCTCTGCTGGAAAAAAGGTGTAACTAGTATGTGTCTGTTGTCAAGCACTCTTATGTCTTTGGGCAAAGTTCGCACTATGTAAAACTGCCAAAAATAAGATGTTCATTCTGCCTGTCACCCAAAGCTCTAATCTCATCCTCCAAGTATTAAAGACGAATCATTAACCTTTGATGTCAGAAAGAGATACCCATTTAGTGGCTGAATTGCACAATGTGAAACTGGAAAAAGCATAATCAATCCTGGCTTCCCTGCTTGACCAAATTGTTTGATCCTAGGCAGATACTTTATTTCACTGATCCTCCTTTTTGTTAATCACATATGAGAACGCCTTCAAATATCTGAGTTCATGATGTGGCTGTACATAAACCTCTTTTGTATTTAATTGTCCTTAATGTTGCTCCAGCTATAAGAAGAATCTAGGCCAGATATAGGGCACACATGACAACTGATTTGCCTCTTAGTTCACTAATAGCATTGTCATTAAGGCAAGGGCAGGAACGTGTCTCAGTGCATATTTAAAAGCTCTCCTTTTAATAAATATTTCTCAAAGCAGATACATTATAAATATGTTTTTATTTTTTTTATTTGGGGTAGAATTTATCACATATTTAGATGATGTTTTTGCATGATTTACATGCCAAATAGTTTCAACGCTAGGGTTGTGGACTGGCTGTTGGAGACAGAGCTGATGCAAAAAGAACAATTGATGGACAGAATGCAGAACAATGTCATACATTCACCCCAGTACAGAGATCTGGGCCTAAATCCATCAGTTTTTTGCTCCCCATGCCATTCCAGTTTGAGCCCAGCCATATGCAAATCAGTCTTGACCCTGCACCCAATGGGAACAGTCCAGCCCGAACTGCCAGGCCAGGTCCTCCCTGGACTGGAAACAAGCATCCTAGGACCAGTTTCGGGGTTTCACCCCTCATCAGCCAGGATAGCTTGACTCCAGTGGCATGGACAGCACGGGACCCACGTCTGGGCATACCTGTCCCACTCAGGGTGACAAATGCAAAAAGATCAATTGATGGACAGAATGCAGAACAATGTCTTCATTCACCCCAATACAGAGATCTGGGCCTAAATCCGTCGTTTTTTTGCTCCCCATGCCATTCCAGTTTGAGCCCAGCCATGTGCAATTCAGTCTTGACCCTGCGCCCAATAGGAACAGTCCAGCCCGAACTGCCAGGCCAGGTCCTCCCTGGATTGGAAACAGGCATCCTAGGACAGACAGAGCTGACCCTTGGCTCTTCACTGGTCGGCCTCTCTCTGTTATTTTATTGGTTCGCCACCTCTATTGGTAAATCAATTATGGAAGATTATGAAGCACAGAAGAATCTATATTGGCGCCGTGGATCACTCATTCTCTCATGCAGAATCAATTCAGCATTTTATGTCGCACAGTAACTCTGGTATCCTATTCTGTCATAAAACACCATCTGAGATGTAGTCATCTCAGCACATAACTCCAATGACCACACATTCCAGCATATGCATTGGCACAGTTAATGTAAATTGCATTTCTTCATCCAATACTCAGCAGCCTGTGTTAAAGCTTCACACATTTTGACGACATTAAAAAATAACCGAATAACCCAAAATCAAGAAATAAGAAACCAGGAAGGAAATATTGTTCCACGTGGTGAAGGATAAGTGCCTATAACCGCGGACAAACACGTCGTTTGCACCAAATGCTTGCGCTTGTTCAATGTCGGGCTTGTAATGTTGATTCCGAGTGGTGGGTTACACCACTCGGGTCCCAGAGGGGAGGGGTGTTTGTACCCGACCCCTGGGTGTTAGAAGTATTTGGCGTGACCGACGTGGACACGCGGCGCGCACACAGATAGCCAATAAATAGCCCGGAAGAGCCGGGGCGTGGCTAAGTTGGTTGCTAGTCACCAAAGTAACCCCAGTGTCCGTGTCGTTACTTGCCCCAACACTGGGCCTGGTATCAAGCAGTGCTAGGACACTACATTGGCGACGAGCGGGCTGCTTGCCCATCGCGTGCCCCGCCGCACTTCTGTCTGCCGCTGCGATCTCCAGCAACGCGTGTGTGCGCTCCGACGCACCACCTGCGACGATCCTCTGCCGCTCAGCGAAACTGCCTATCTCCCGCCGGAGCCTTCAAACATCCCGCGAGTAAGGCCGGCCTCACCCTCTGCATCCCTGGGTGCCCGCTGCCACCTCCGCTGTTCTCAGCTTCTCAGCGCGAGCTCCGAGAGCACGTGACTCCGCCCCCTGCATTCCGCGATCTCCGCGGGGGCGTCGCTAGTCCTGTTTCAGCCCCTCTCCCCAGGCTTGTGGACATACCGGCTCGCTGTAATCAGGGTGGAGGCCCCCCAGTGGTGACAGTGCCACACTGCAGGACACACTCTCATATCTTGGCTACAACAGTGGGGTTTGAGGTGGGTTTTTTTCTCTCCCGCACCTGCCCCCTCACAGGTCTCACACCGTCGACCACCACCCTAAGGTCTTCGCCTCGCCTACGCGGCTGCCCTGTGGCCCCGCTGGACACCCTGCGAGTGCGCCCGTGCCACACAACAGTCGGCACAAGGACCCTGCCCCGCACCAGCATAGTGGACCATGGCCTCGTTCCCCTCTCTGGAGCCATTTGCCATCACCGGCCCCCCCCGTCACAGGCAGCGCGTTGGAAAGCGTGGGTGGAGCGGCTGGAAACGTACTTCGATGCCGCCGAGATCGCGGCCCCACGCCGACGCTCCATGTTGTTGCACCTGGGTGGTGCGGAGATACACAAGATCTCAAAGACAGTGAGGGAAGGTGGCCCCCCGAGGAACTACGCCACAATGCGCGACGCCATCACAGCGCATTTCGAGCCGTACGCAAACCCGGATTACGAAAGATTCCTGCTGCGCCAGGCGAAGCAGCAGCCAGAGGAGTCGGTTGACGTTTTTATGACCGCCTACGGGAACTAGCGAGCACCTGTACTCTCCCGGACGAGGCTGATGAGATACGTGCCCAGTTCATCCAAGGGTGCGCGTCGGTGAAACTTCGAGAACGGGTACTGCAAGAACACAACATGTCCATGAGAGACATACTTACGCTTGGTCGGTCCAAGGAACTGTCCAGAGCACGGGCAGCCCATATGGACCCCAACATCACGACGCAAGTCAAGACGGAGCCCGTCAACGCGATTCGCATGGACCCACCGAGAGACAAACAGAGAGCGTCAGGGACGATCAAGAGACCCACCAAGAACGTGTCAGCGACTCGCCTATGTGGATGGTGTGGTGGTCAACACCCACGTGACGGAGGGTGTCCCGCCAACGGGAAGGTCTGCAGCTCCTGTGGCAAAGTAAACCATTTTGCAGCGGTATGCCGATCGTCTTAGCGCAAACGGCCTACAAGCGGGCGAAAGCAAGTGCGGGCCATTGAGCCGATCGAAGAAGAAGACTCCCCCACCAGTGATATGGATGAGGACGATGCGGCCACAGTCCATATAGTCAGGATGCTTAACGCCCTGGCGCATACCCAAGCAGCTGCCCCAGTATGTAAGGTTAGGATATACGACCATCCAATAGCGGCACTTATTGACACAGGAGCCACGATCAACATCATGGCCGCGGACGTTTATCGAAAACTCCCGGCTAAACCCACACTTCAGCGTACGAAAGTACAGGTCTACGCATTTGGGAATCGTGCCCCATTAACGATGAGTGGGGTGTTCCAGACAGACCTCAAACATAAAGACACTTGCCAGCGGGCAAAGGTGTACGTCTCCCAGGAGGGGTCGGGATTCCTTATCGGCTGCCGGACGGCCCAAGATTTGAATCTGATTCAGTTCGCGTTCGAAGTTCACGAAAATGATCTTGACCATCTGTTGCAAGAGTTCGCCTCCCTCTTCACCGGCATAGGATGCCTCCAAGAACCAGCGATCCGACTTCATGTGGACAAGTCCGTGACCCCAGTGGCTCTGAGGCATCGAAGGATTGCCTTCCACCTCCGACCCAAGGTGGAAGCGGAACTCCGCATACTGGAACACGCTGGAATCATCGAAAGAGTTAGTGGCCCGACGCCGTGGGTGTCCCCCATCGTGGTGGCGCGGAAACCGAAGCAACCCGAAGCTGTACGCATATGTGTGGATATGAGGATCCCGAACCTAGCCATCAAGCGGGAGCGGCACCTAACCCCAACCATAGATGACATCATCGGAGAACTAGCCGGTTCGAGGTGGTTTTCAAAAATGGACCTCCGGTCAGGGTACCACCAGATCCCTCTACACCCGGAGTCTCGTCCAATCACTACATTCTCGACACATGTGGGCCTGTGGCGCTACACTCGACTAAACTTTGGCATTTCCAGTGCTGCCGAAGTCTTCCAGAACATCATAAAGACTGTGCTACATGGACTTCCAGGGGTGCTCAACGTGAGCGACGACATTCTGGTGCACGCGCCCACGCTCGAAGAACACCTCATGAGGCTCCAGGCGGTGTTTGCCAGGCTAAAAGAGAAAGGGCTCACTCTTCATCGTGCAAAGTGTGATTTCCTCCGCAAGGACATCAGTTTCTTTGGATACCGATTTTCTGAGAACGGTGTGGGCCCCGACCCAGAGAAAGTCGACGACATCCAAGCCGCCGCTGCGCCATCCTCAGTGTCAGGTGTCCGTAGTTTCCTTGGAATGGTGACGTATTGCGGACGGTTCATTAAGAACCTCTCCGACCTGACAGGCCCGCTGCGAAAATTGACCAAAGCAGCAAGTCCTTGGCAGTGGGGCCCCGAGCAAGAAGAAGCGTTCAAGCGCACGAAGGCTGCCCTCTCAGCGGACACCAATCTGGTGTATTTTGACCCTTGCAAGCCCTCCCAGTTGGTTGTGGATGCCAGCCCTACGGGCCTCGGTGCCGTCCTCGCACAGCGCCAAGACTGCGGAGAGTGGGCACCAGTAGCCTATGCAAGCCGGACACTCACCCCCACGGAACAGAGATACTCTCACATTGAAAAGGAAGCGATTGCGATCCTGTGGGGCTGTAGACATTTCCACATCTACCTCTATGGGCACCCGTTTGCCGTTGTGACAGATCACAAGCCTCTTATTCCTCTCTTCCAAGGATCGTCGTCCAGACCTCCCCCCCGTATAGAGAAATGGATCCTACAATTGCAAGAGTTCCAGTTCAAGGTGGAGTATCAACCAGGCACCAAGAACCCTGCAGATTTTCTGTCAAGGCACGCTCGGCCTGTGACCCTCCAGGAGACTGCGGAGGCGGCGGCCACGGAAGATTATGTGCGAATGATTGTGGAACGGTCGAGACCCCTGCCGATCTCTCTCGAAGATGTCGTCAAAGCCACCGCTGAGGATGACTGTCTACAGCTAGCCATCCGAGCGGTTACCTCCGGAGATTGGAAAGAGCTGCAGACCCCGGCTCCGTATCGCACTGACATGGCCAGATCCGTGTTGAAGATGTTGTATCGTGTCCGCCTGGAATTATCGTTGACACCCGACGGCTGTCTACTAAGAGGCCCTCGCCTCGTTTTACCCGAAAGCCTGCACAAGACAGCAGCGGCACTAGCGCATGGTGCCCACCAAGGCATGGTCAAGTCGAAAAGCAGGCTTCGGAGCAAAGTGTGGTTTCCCGGACTGGATCATCTAATTGAGGACATCGTGAAGAGCTGTCCGGTGTGCCTCGCCACGAGCCTCCCGGCTCCACCAGCACCGGTGATCACAGAACGTGGCCCGACCGTACCATGGGAGCGAGTAAGTGCAGACTTTGGCAGCCTGCCGGGAGGGCGACATATGCTGGTGGTCGTAGATGATTTCTCCAGATATCCAGAAGTCGAGTTTGTTGACACCACATCGGCTGTAGAAGTGATATCCAAGCTGGAGAAAATGATGGCCACCCATGGCCTTTTCGGAGAAATCCGCACAGACAATGGACCCCCGTTTACCAGTAACGAACTGGCAGACTATTTTACGTCCTACAGAATCAAACATCGAAGAGTGACGCCAAGGTGGCCGCAGGCAAATGGAGAAGTAGAGCGGCTAATGCGAACCCTAAACAAGACTGTTCAGATTGCTCTAGCGGAACATCGACCTGTAGAACAGGCACTGTATCAATTCCTAAGAGAGTACCGGTTAACCCCGCACTGCACCACAGGTGTTGCTCCAGGACGAATGTGTTTTCATCGAGCGGTCAGTGACACGATCCCTCACCACCCACAGTGGGCTGATGCTCCATGCCCGCCAAACCAGTCTGAGACCCGGCGACAGCACAACAATGAAGACGCCTCTCGGCGACGGCGTGCCCACAAAGGTTCGTTGGCAATAGGTGACCGGGTGTTGGTCCGCGACCGGCATCCAGGTGGAAAATTCCGCCTGCCATTTGAATTGGAAGTTTGGACTGTGACCAAGATCTGTGGCACTCGAGTTACTGCCAGAAGGGGCCAGGAGTGGGTGACAAGAAATGTGTCTCATTTCAAGAAAACTCATAGTCACCTCATAGAACGAAGTTCGGATGGAGACGTCGCTGGAACGGATGCCCCACTCAGGAGTTTTGATTTGTCGGACGACGCAGACGACTTTCCGGAAACATCGTCAGAAAGGCTGAGCGGAACTCCGGTATTAACACAGCCATCGGAAGAAATCCTGCCCCATGCAGAGCCAGAGAAGAGGAGAGAGAGTCCGCCGACTGCGACAAAAGAACAGGAGCTGGTCTCGCTGTCTACACCCGCCAGGGACAGTCGGAGGCGGTATAATCTGAGGGTCCATCCGAGGCCTTCCCAGAAGTACCGAGACTTTGTGACCTGGTAACGGATAGATGTGGCTGGGCCGTGCTCAGTAGCCGAGAAGCTGCTGCGTGAAATCAAGTAAGACTGTTCCATGTGATATCGCCATTTGATATATGAACATTGCGAGAGTTCTTGTTGTTTGGGTTTTTGTTAAGGTGTTTATTTTTGGATTTAGTATAAGAGGAATGTAATGTTGATTCCGAGTGGTGGGTTACACCACTCGGGTCCCAGAGGGGAGGGTGTTTGTACCCGACCCCTGGGTGTTAGAAGTATTTGGCGTGACCGACGTGGACACGCGGCGCGCACACAGATAGCCAATAAATAGCCCGGAAGAGCCGGGCGTGGCTAAGTTGGTTGCTAGTCACCAAAGTAACCCCAGTGTCCGTGTCGTTACTTGCCCCAACACTGGGCCTGGTATCAAGCAGTGCTAGGACACTACAGGGCTTTCAGCCCCCTTCATACATGCTTATGTTCATAATTAATGAATATGATCGTATTTAGTGAAATATTTTTAGGGTACCTGTCCCAGGACATCAATCCTCTTGTGACAAATTTCTGAAAAATATTAACATCACATTTCCCTTTTCCCAGTAAAAAGTTTTGTTTTCGCAATTTTTTTCTTGCTAGAAAACATTTCCAGTGCTTTATACACGCCCTCTGCCTGTTAGGTGCATCTTCAGCATTGCAACTACGATAGTGGTATGAGCCAAAACGTAGGGTGGCCAGATCGTGCAACCCAAAAACCGGGACATTTTGCAAAAATAGAGGAAGGACTACAATTTTACCGAAATCTGAGTCTACCGTGAGATCATTTCCAATAATATCAACCGTTTCCTGGCAGTGGCCAGCAGGTGGCGCCATCTGCCTGCGTGTCCCTCTCGGCTCCGAAAGCGCGATCTCTAATACAGGCTGTGCTGACAGTACGCCTGGTTAGAACCATGGGAGCGCACGCGGCTGCGCTAGCATGTTGACAAATTCAAGCTGAAGTTCGACCCGATTGTCACTCTGTGGTGAGGTCCACAGTGTGGGCTAAGTAGGGTCCCATAAAGTCGGTGCTTTAGGCGAGATGAAAAAGCTGTTTAAAAAAAAAAAAGAAGTGACAAGAAATCCTATTAAAGAGCCGTGGCCTATGTCCTGAAAGACGTGGCTTTGAACATGAAGCCTGAAAACCTGTGTTTCACAAAACATGCCACCTGGACAGTATGTGAGTCAGTCCAATTGGTTTTGCCTCCCCTTAATATCAGAGCCAAAAAAATAAATACCACCAATAATTTTGTTGTGAATAAATAGAAGGGAAACTGCGAGACTGTGAATTAAACATTTGTTATGGTCTATGGAAGGAGTAGTGGTCTTCGAAGTGTCTAAGTCACTTCTGTTCTCCCCTTCACACCACTTTCCTCTGCAATCTCTCACTCTGTTATATACTTGCACCCTTTATCTGCCCACATCTTTCTGAAATTCACACACCATCTCTTTCCTCTTCAGCACGGTCTTCTCACTCTCTACTTTTGCACGTCCTTCTGTTCAGCCCTCCCACTTCACCCCTCGCCCACAAACACCACACACCGCACACATGTAAGCACTGAATTCTCTTTTTCTTTTCTTACTGACAATATTTCAGCTGCTGAGCACCTCCTTCACACCCTTTTCCATAGAATCACACTTACAGTTGGCACATATGTGACCATTACTCTTTGCAGAGAGGCCAAGAAGTGGATGAGCATGTAGTCTGAACACTTATATGACCCAGTGACAGGCACTATGAAAAGCTCCCACTGCCTTCATCCTCAGCTCCCCAGCGCACAATCAAGCCATGTCATAAACACCCACCAACAACCTGAATCCACCCGGATACCTGGAGGTGACTCAGTTCAATGTCTGCACAGTAGAACAGCCATCTATTGCATGGAAAAACTACAGAAACACAACATGTGGAAAAAACAAATACTCCTAGGGAATGAAAATGAAATAAAACATGAAATGTAAACACAAATTGCATCGCTGATATGGATTACTTTAAGGATTTTTACAGTCAATTTTGAGAATTAGAACATTGTTTTTGCAAGTAAAGTTAATGCCATGAAGGGCCTGGTAGAGAATTCTTTTAAAGACAGTTTTTAATGACTACCTGTCTAGACCCGCCAGGACCCACCCCAGTTAAAGCCCTACATAAAGTCACTCACCTTAATTGTCCTTGTGGATGTTTGAACTCCTATTAAAACAATGGAATGTTGAGTGCTCCATTGAAAACAATGCAGTGCTCCGGGCTTCTAATGCCGGTAGAAGCCCGGAGCATCAACATTCAATGTTTAACAAATGCCTCACGGAGGCCGATGGGATTTCAACCCCCTCGGGCTCCATGAGGCCTTTGTTTTACAAATTAGACCATTCTGCCCTCTAGGGGTGGAATGTTCTAATAGCCTTAGAGCCCTCCGTAGTGGGCTCTACTGGCCATTAAAGGCCCGCTCCCTTGTTAAAGGCCATCGCCTTCGGCTCGAGCCTTTAACGCTGGAGCAGGCCTTTAATGGCCAGCCCGATACGGCTGGCACTAAGGCTATATTAGGGAACCCAAGAACAAACTACTATTGCAATGCTGCACATCACACTGAGGGGATGAGGAAGGGAAATAAAAGTTGTCACGTGAAATAAGCGAAATACACAACTTTATTACTGCAATATTCTGCCTTCCTGGGAGATTTATGTTTTCAGAGTTTAAAATAAATCCACTTGGTGAGCAATGGATTGTCATTCCTGTCGAGGAGTAAATGTCTAATAGTCAAGCCCCTTTTGACTACTCCAGTGCCAATGTCAGGCTCCCTACTAAAATTCGGAACAATTTCCCGTGTGCCCAGACCTACACTGCTCATTTTATCTCCATCTTAAAAATGTATGCGTCTATCACCCAAGCATACAAAACTGTACACCAGTAGCCAAGCAAAACATTTATTCACTTCAGTATTACATGATTACTTTAGGATGACCAGATTTTTAATAATTTTGCATCCAACAAGAGGCACAGGATAACTCCCTCAGGGACCACTCAACCCTCTTTGAAAACTGGGACACATGCGTAATTTACTGAAATGTCCTGGGGCAGATGGTGAAAAAACGTGACTAACGCCTGGTCACCCTAGAGACTAACCAACTAAGCATTCCTACACCAGGCATCTGCCTACCTCTTCATCAGGGCTAGACTAGCCGTAGCGGGCATCGGGCGTTTTCCCAGGAGGCTGGAAGGGTGGGGGCCAGTTTTGCAGCAGTGGGGGCCATTTTTTTGTTACAATGTCGGCAACCAGCACCAAAAGCAAAAGTGCTTCTCACTTGCAGCTCCCCCCCCCCCCCAGGGGCTGGTAATACAAAATTGCCAGGGCTGCTTTGGGTTCCCAGTCCGGCCCTGCTCTTCATAAACACCCTAGTCTAACAGCCAACCAACACTGGCGTAACGAAACTTGAGGGGGCCTCCCTGCAAGGCACGTGGAGGGGCCCGCTCCGGACTCAATCAGGAGCTCTGCAGCCAGAGTGCTGTACTGAGGGGGCCCCCTGGAGCTTGGGGCCCCCCTGCACCACGGGGTCTGCGGGGGCCTGTGTTACGCCCCTGCCAACCAAGCACCTACAGTCAGCCACCCAGACCACGCTGACCATACACCTGCTGAAGCACAGTCATTCTGAAGTTAGATCCATCAAACATCACTGCTCCTTCTTATGGAACTCTCAGTACATCTTTTCCTCAATCTGACCATTTGAGGTTCACAAGAGCATTGAAGATCCCCGTTTTTCAACCGCACACACAGTTCACATATTAGTAAACACATATTTTTATTCACCCCCACCTACGCTTCACCCTTTCGGATTTTCCTCAATGTCCTTAAAATGGCCATCAAACAGCATAATTACTCTAGAAAAGCACACAACTGAAACAAAATAAAAAACCAAAGTGAGCACGACGATGGGGGTACAATGACAAAAGCATGACTCCTAGTTCATAAAGAGCTGTATTACAGCTGTATAGCCCGCTGCCAAGGGCTATGCCAGTTGTTAAAGGCCCTGAACCCGAGTTATAGCCCAAAGCATAAGGACTATAGGGCTTTTAGAACATTCCACCCACTAAGGATAGAATGTTATAAATTAAAAAGGGAGAAACACAAAGGCAAACATTGGGATGTTGATGCTACAGGCTTATACCAGCCATTATAACCCCAGAGCTAATCCACTGTCTTCAATGGAGCTCTCAACATTCCAATGTTCTAATTTTATTTAAATGCCTTTCATAAGAATATGATCCACCAATATTGCGAGAGAACTTGTGGGAGAAGAGGGATGTGTGGAAAGGGAGGATGGCTCAGTGCTTCCTACTGATGTAGTGAGAGCTGCAGCTCCCGAGTTCGACTTCCAGCTAGAGGTCGAAGTGGATGGAAACTACAGGGATCGGCGTTACCATTTTAGACCACTGCTTCCAGCAGAACCTAATAATTCCATCATTCTAAAGTGCACAAATTGCATAAATCTAAAATGGGTATTAACAGCTCGTTAATTACTGAGTTTTAAACACAAAAGTATGGTAGAAAACACTATTTTGAATTAATTATTATCTCATGGAACTAAACGACACCCTACAATTCTGGTACAAAAGCTACACGGAAAAACCTCAAAAAATCCTCCCATTTTTTAGAATCAGGGAAAGTAACAGAAAACCAACGCAATATTTGTGACAAACGACAGACAAGTTCTGTTGTTCAGAAGGAAATCTTTAACTTTGCTTGGATTTCTAATTTGCCGTGCTTTAGCACATTATGCTGCAAAAAGAAAACTGCAACAAGCGACGGATGCCGGGTGGGCTCAGAGTGGAAGCATAACTCAAAAACATTCCGCTAGGAGACCCACTATTTTTTATACCAAAATAAACCAAATTTATTGATGAGACGACTTTCATCTAAGAGAAGGTGGTGTATGTCCACAGCGTGCTTCAGGAAGGCTCTGATACTGGTCAGGCCGAGTTTTATGTCAGGACTTGGTTGTGTACTCGGATGCAGTTTTGTATTAGCAATAGCGTTCGGAAGGGATATTATGAATGAGGAAAGGCTCTATTTAGGGGGGCAGTTGGGGATAGTGGTACTGTGTTCCTGTTCGTGAGTAGTTACTCAGGGTGACAAGTTGAGCCAGGGGCTTTTCGCTGCACATGGGTTTTGGGGGTGGGTAGGACAGGAGGTCAGATGTGATCCAAGAAGATGGTGTGGCCAGGATATAAAAGGTGGAGTGGCAGGTAAGTTGCTTGGTTGATGCAGTGTGTTGTGGTAGTGGTGGTGAAAGTGGTTTCTTGGAATTTACCAGCCAAACGCGGGGTGTGGGTGGGGGGGACATACAACGTAGATATCATGCAAAGTAAACTGTGGAATAAAGCACTTGGGGGAAAATGACTTTCCCCCAATGTACTGCATGTTAGGCTCACTATGACCACTAAGGAAGTCAGCTTTAGTGATCTTTTGAATTTATGAATCAATCAGGGAATTGTAAGCGCGCTACTCACCCGTGAGGGTCTCAAGGCGCTCACCACCTGGGTGATCGCCTGAGGTACAGACGATATGGGGGAATTTTGTTGAGGATATTGAAGGTATAAGGGAGACTGGGCCAGAGGGGGAAGTTATAGTTCTCATATGTGGGGATTTTAACACTTGCCCATCGAACGATATCCTCAATGAAGGGGTGCTGCCTGAGGATTACTGGATAGGTGTCCGTAAACCAGTGATGGGCACGACAAAAGCAGCCAAGAAAGGGGAGTCTTTTTCATCATGCTTTTATACTATCGGGAGTGTTTTTTGAATGGGCGCACTCCGTCTGACAGCCCAGCTAAGGTGACTTAAACTAATGGCAGGCAGGCATCACTAGTTGATTACATCCTAGTAAACTTAAAATGCTGGGGAAGTAGAGTGTTTCTGGTAGTTGTGAAGAGGATGGAAAGTGGTCCTGATCCCATTCTAGCCAGTATAAAGACCACTGATAGAACACAACCACAAGCTAGTATGAAAAGCCGGTCGGTGTATGAACCTGAGACTCTCGGCTCAACAATAGGAGAGACATTAGATAGAATAAGAGCGGTATCTCAATGAATTTCCTGTATTTACAGTAATTATGATAAGATACGGAACTACCAGTCTTAATGCCCCAGGTGACACCAAGCCTGATCTACTGCTTATGTATGATGTAATGATCCATGAACTGAAACTCTTGTGGTTTCTGCCAGTATTCACAATTAAGAGGGGCTTAAACATGCATGATTGCCCACTGTTGGTATGGTAACGATGCTATAACATAAAGTGCAAATGTTCGCAGGCTTTAATCCAGCGTTATCGTAACATAGCCAGCGAACGGCTTTTCCAAGCCCTTAGGTGGGAGTGTAAGCATCTTTTACGAATAAAGAAACAAGCAGCACAGAAGGCCATGTGGGCAGAGCAGAAATAAGTGGCATGTACGAAGAATACTAAGAGGTTCTGGAAAGTTCTTACTCGTGTAGAGCGAGACATGGTAAACACACAGGAGTGCCACATAGGCCCAAGGGAGTGGGTTAATCATTTTTGAGACCTATATAAGGACGGTCACCTTAGCACAAGTAATTCACTCCGGTTGAATGACAAACAGGGCATAAACTATCCCTTGATGGGCAGCTTAACACCAGATTGTAGTAATCACTCCAGGCTGGTTGAGATGTTTTAGGAGTATTTATTGTAGATCAATAGTACAGCAGTAATACAGCCCCACCAGGAGCAGCCAGCATGGTGCTCAGCCCTTATCCAACTGTGGTTTTCATACACCAACATTCCATGTTACATCATCCTTACGGGGTTCCACTGGTGGAGCGATGGATGACATAAACTACAATATAGCTAGGATATAACATATCCTCTTTTCTTCCAAACAGAAAAGAGAAAAGTAAAATCAGACGTAGAAACTAGATGAACATAATAGAGGGGAGAGTACAGGAAGAAGCAGAGCAGAGATGGAGAGGAAGAAAACAACCAAGAAACTTGAAGAAACAGATTAAACATAACCTGTTTCCCATCCTCCTTTCTATAAATGAGAAAAGAAAAGAAAAAAATAGAAGGAGAAACCATCAATGACTACCCTCTGCACACCTACTGGCCAGGTAAGTATGCGAGAAGGCAACCCACATCAGGAGGAAACAAGACAACAGAGAAGAAGAGGAATAAACTCCTACTTCTCCATAAAATTTAGAAGAATTAATCAAAATAGAGAACACCACTGGGCTATAGTGACGACAATAAAACAAAGCGTAAAATTTAGAGTAAAACAAACGCCCAGTGAAACATAAACCTTGCACTATGGTAATGGGACTGGAACCCAAACCGTACACCCAATGAGGGTAACAATTCGAAAGTGCAAAGAGATCTCGTGTGGAGACTAAAATCTTGTGCACTGTAAAACAGGAACGATAAACATTGTGCACTGTAACAAATGGGCGGGGAACCCAAAAACACACCCTGTGTAGGACAAGATGTAAACTTGTAACGTATTGTGCACCATAGTGACGGGACTAAAACCCTTGCGAGACACCTCATGTTGAGGTACAGACATTGTGCACTGTGTGACAGGACTAAAACTCTTGCGAAAAAGAGATAGTAAACACTGCTCACATGAAACGAAAAAGCAACCTAACTGGTTCTGTAGCTTGACTTGTCACACTACTAAAAAGTCACTGAGCAGTTTTAGAAAACGTAGAGTTAACAACAACACACCCAGTGTAGGGCAAACCCTAGTGTAAGGGAAACACTGTAAAAATAAGTATAACAACTTAGCAAGTTACAGTCAATGACATAAATTCCCAAAATTCTCGGCAATCAACATGAGTCCGGAACAATCATGTAACTATGCTGTAAGAAAACATACCCCTTACAAAAATGTAAACGATAGATCTGCTAGTAACAAAACCCCATGTAAGGCTTTCAACAACATTGTAAGCATGTACGAAAAATAGAATGATGAAAGCAGTTGACATAAGTAGAAAATGTAACTGAGCCAAACGAGCGCTTTTGCTGGAGATCACTTATCCAAATGCTGCAGAGCATTCATACAAACTCAAAGAAGATTTCTTGTCTTACCATGAGACACTATTTCAGACAAAAAAAAAACATGTAGCAGGCAAACCATCTTGTTGACACGACGTTTCTGATAGTTCCTTTAAGAGTTCTACTTTCAATTAACTTTATCAAAAACATCCGGGATCAAAGGTAGACGTGGTTGGCAGGAACATAACTAACGAAATTAGAGAAAACCATCGTTTCAAGCCAAGTGCAAGATGGCGGCAGGCTGTGTCACGCCATCCCGGGTGGCTCACGGCAGCAGCGTGCTTCTAAACGCCAGGAGGCATCGTCGTTACAGAGGAAACTGTGTGTGACGTAGGACACAGCGTGGCAGAGGCAGCTCGAGAAGAGAGGCTTGTGGAAGGTAAGCTCGTGCACATATTTTCTCGAGCCTCGTTTGTTTTAAAAGTGAATATGCCAGTTGGGCCACAGTGGAGACAAAGGGTCTCAACCAAACCAAACAATTAAAGACCAAAAATGTCTCACCTGTCTTCACCCACAGGAAGTCGTTAAGTAGGCAAGCTTAATTATAGTCTCCATAGTGCATGGAAAGTTCACCTTCAAACAAGTCCACAGTTTGCCTGGCACAACGATTTGCCCCATACATGTTCTATCACCTGTCATCACTCTTCCAGCAACTGCCAACCCAGGCGGTGAACAGGAAAATACCTTGCACAGCGTCAATGTAGTAAAGCTCGGTTGTAACGTAGGCTGTAAACCGGCACAAACTCTGCGCAGCACCAATTGAATTGAAAGCAGTGGCTTACTGTAAATGATAAGTGTCTTCGCGCTGCCATGAAGTATCGGCCACGTGCCTGGATTTCAAAAAGACACAAGAAAGTTGAAAGATCAGTTGCTCAGACAACCCTAATATTAAAAGACAAAAAATTGTCTCAATCTTTTCAAATTTCTGCCGATGTTAAAACATACAAAAAAAAGTAGAAAGGACGCTCCGTATCTCCTCTCTGCTGCCGATCTTAAAACGTACATAAGAGGTAGAAAGGACTCTCCGTGTCTCCTCACGAGCGATGCTTCATCTCTGTTTACCTCCGACCCGGCTGAAATGTACAAGGATGACGATCCCAGTGTGGGGAGGCAGCAGTGAGGGGAAGATTGAATGTAGGACGACAGCTTCTTTTTCTGGATAAACAGTTGAAGATCGTAGGTTGGTTAGAAACCTTCACAGGGCACAAGAGAAGCTGTATCCTTGTTGTTGAGACGCTGTAGGAACAACATCAGCAGGCAGAGACTTGAAAAGAGTTCTTGAAACGCTGTAGGGACAGCAAGAACAGACCTTTTGAGATGCTGTAGGAACAGCAGGCAGAGACTTGAATTGCGTAGAGACTGGAACTGGCACTTTAGCGTAGAGGGTGACCGATGGGAGGTCACTGGTGGGGCTGATGTGTAGCCAGTAGGTAAGTAAGTGCAGCTGTAGACAGAAGAGTTGCTTTAGCTTGAGAGTAGGTCCTCAGATACTCCAGACTTGAAATTGAAGGCCTTAGAGGTAGCACACGCAGATTCTTTGCTTCAACTCGTCGCCATAAAATTGTAGTAATCACTCCAGGCTGGTTGAGATGTTTTAGGAGTATTTATTGTAGATCAATAGTACAGCAGTAATACAGCCCCACCAGGAGCAGCCAGCATGGTGCTCAGCCCTTATCCAACTGTGGTTTTCATACACCAACATTCCATGTTACATCATCCTTACAGGGTTCCACTGATGGAGCGATGGATGACATAAACTACAATATAGCTAGGATATAACACAGATGTAGAAAGAGCATTGGCTAGTATGAAAAAATGCAAAGCACCTGGCCTGGATCTGGTCGCACCGACCTTTTTCAGGAAGATCTGCAGCTGTAGGTCAGAGTACTTACAAAGGATTTTAAATGCATCCATAGCCACTAATATCCTTCACCCCTGACGAACAGCGATCCTTGCACCGATATACAAGAAAGGGGATTGCAGCCACCCCAATAACTACCAACCAATCTCCCTTTAGATAGAGTTGGCAAAATTCTCAGCAAAGTTGTATTAAACAGACTTCAAGGTTGGGTGGACAAAAAAAATATTTTAACTGAGGTGCATGCTGGCTTCAGACCAAGGGGAGAAACAATCAATCCATCTATTCAGCTGTGTATGATATGCTATATACAATGTAATAAAAAGTAATCATTGAATCTGACGTTCATCGACCTGAAGTCAGCATCTGACCTCATTAATCGATCAAGGCAATGGCAATCCCTGGCCATGCAGGAGGTAGACGCCTCTGTTGTGCGAGAAATAATTGCATTTCATACCAGCAACACGGCCACGGTTAGTTATGGACCTGCAGGCAAATGCAGTGAAACATTCTCCATAGAAAAAGATGCACAGCAAGGATGTGTGTTGGCCCCTCTACTTTCCAGCCTTTTTAAAATTATGGTGTTGATCATTTATTGAGGAACCCTATTGATGGTCCCACTATAGCTGGCCAGGGGTCCCTAACCTTTATGCAGATGAGGCGGTACTGCTGGCCACAACAGAGAATGCATTGCATAGATCGGTGAGTAGTTATGCAGACTATTGCAATGGAGAAATGTTATGCTGAGTTAGTACTGTAGTCAGTTTTAACAGAATTATGTAGATACAATTTTCAATTGTGCCTACAGATGCAGTTC
Source organism: Calotriton arnoldi (assembly GCA_963921515.1). Classification (NCBI taxonomy): domain Eukaryota; kingdom Metazoa; phylum Chordata; class Amphibia; order Caudata; family Salamandridae; genus Calotriton; species Calotriton arnoldi. The sequence continues at coordinate 2,700,362 of CAWUFW010001370.1, forward strand.
CCTGATGCCCCTTACTCTTTTGAGTTATAATTGAGGCCAGTTTTAATAGAGCTAATTAGATGTGATGCCAACTATGCCCACAGACGCAGCTCGTTGATGTTTTTTTTACTCTTTTGAGCAGAAATAATATTTGCCAATTTTATATAGAATTAAGTTTTAATTGATGAATTATATGTTTTATGGATTGTTGTCGGAGATGTACTTTAAGCTTAATCATCTATAACAAATTTATTTATTATGTGTTATATTGTAAGGCTTATTGCTGAAACAATGATACTGATTATATTATTCTTTCCTTACACTTTATGGGGGTAAATGTGTGAAAAATGATACATTTTAAGGCACAATTATAAAATCTGAATATAATTTAAAAACAAATTTACGAGCGGAGGGTGCTGGCTGCTCTCATTGGCACCTGATCCATACTTAAGGCAATTTCCTAATCTGATTTAAGTTCTAAATATCTATTATTAGATATTGTAAAATAGTGGAATAAATTGCTGACTATAACGTGTGTCAATACCAATGCCCTCTCTCCCCTGTCTATTACAAAATCCAGATGCCAGTATTCTGATGTTGACCTGACCTCCAAATAAGGTCCTTGAATGCATGCAAGTATGCACAGCTCTGGGATATGCCTAATACACACATTACTAAAGTAAACAAATAAATCAACAAAAAAGTGATTGATGGAATGTTTGGATTTATGTCTTTTCTGTCTGTATACTTCAATATACACATCAGGCCTTTAATATATATGTGCACTGTGCAGCTCTCTGATATACATACACTAAGAAGGCCTCTCATATCTGTATGTATATTATAGGAAAAGGCCTGCCAACCCTCTAGGAGGTGTGATTGTTAGGGGAGTGGCAAAAGCAACAAGGCCCTGGTTCTGGGAGGATCTGCCAGGAGAATGAAGCCTATGCACAGCTTGTGAGCACCCGGAGTGGTGGGCGGAGCCGCTCCAGATTTGCAGTTTCAAGCGGGAATTGCGATTGCCGACTGACCTCGCCACTTTACAAGAAGAGCGACTATGGCCAGACTCACTGCCATACCCAAGAACTGTACATGTGGCACACTTCAACACGGTGATGAAAAACGGTGCCAAATGCAGACTTTGCCGTTGTGATGAAAAACTGTGCTCATGGCAGATTATGCGGCCATGACAAAGAACTGTGTGTGTGGCGGTCGCCGTTGACACATTCTAGAACAGTACCCCACGGTTGCCATTGTATTGCTGTGACTCCTGGACATGGCGGCCCACATGCTACACATCGCTGTGAGACCCAGAAGTAGGTCCATAACCTGCATTTGGCCCCACCGATGTCTAGAACCAGTGTTCACCAAACGACTTCAGATAGCGGCTCCTGCAGGCAATCCCTGCCTTGGCCTACCCAGACTGAGGGCTGCCCCTGCAAGCAGCATGTCGTCTCCCAGGAGTGTGAGCAAGCGGACTTGTGTGTTGCCACTTCCTCTGCAGGGTACAGAACAGGGAGACCTGCACTGTTGTGTGACTGCACCAAGTGGCTTGTACAGAACTGAGCACAATCATTACTGAGCTGGGGAAATCTGCACCAGAGCTTTGATTCGTGCTGCACCAGAGCTTTGATTCGTGCTGCCCACGTACTCTAACCCTAGGGGGACCTGCTTAGACTCAAAAGAGGAGGAACACCCAAGCAAAAGGAAGGGAGAGCAATATCCCAAAGGGCATTAGCCCAAGAGCCAATGCATTTTATTGCACCTGCTAATATTTCCTGTGTGATATTCAATTTAAGAGTGTGTATTTTTCTAAGTAAAGCACTGGGTGGGACATTCAGTCATTGTGCTGCTGAGTGGTTGTTGAGTTCTGAGCTTGTGCACCGCCACACTACCTCTCTGAGAACCCTTGTGACAACTCGCCTCAGCTACCACTGACAGTCAAGTGCTGAAGAGGTTGTACTTGGTCCAGTTTGCTGTGCCATAGTAGGATGAACCCCGGAACATCAGAGGCAAACAAAACCAGCCCCCCACAGCTGAGGTCCAGTTGTTCCTGCTTGCTCTGTGGCCCCGAAAAACAGGCTAACACAGTCACACCTGAAAACAGACACTTTACTCCTCTGAAAGAGCTATATTTACTCTTCAGACAGGACTCATTAAGTTTCACATTCCACAATAAAAACAGGAGCATGACAGTGATTATTAGGATGCTAGGTACACATACTAGGGGCTTTCCACTGCTATCATCAGTCAAGGTTGTAATACTAGCACACAATCACACAGAAAAAAACAATACACAAATCAATCAAGAGGAGTTTGTATAGCGCTGCGTGAGGGTATCCAGGCGCTTTCTGCCGGGCTCCATCCAAAAGCCAGGTCTTGAGCCCCTTCCTGAAGTTGGTGATAGAAAGGCTGGGATAATTATACCACATCAACTTCACTGTTGCATTGGAAGAAGAGATAATAAGGACAGCCTCAAAGATTAAGCCATCTCACCTACCAGTTGAACCATATCCAGCTATGTCCATGATGCAATATCCATAAGACATACTGATATAAAGACCTGTCATATCCACAATAGTCGGTCCCACCATAGACCACCGAAAGGAACCTCTTATCAGCATCCATGCACCTGATCCCTCAACGCCGATTCAATTGATTAAACTACAGCAGACAGTCTCTGGGAGTAATAAGCCCTAAACCTTGGATCCTCACCTTAAAGCTGAATCAAACTACCTTTCAAACAATCAATCAATCAGTATTTGTATAGCACGCTCATCGCCCCCGAGGATATCCAGGCGCTGCGTGGAGTGGGGTTTATTCGAACAGCCAGATCTTGAGGCCACTCCTGAATTCGGCGACGGAGGTAGAGGTTCGGAGGTGGATGGGGGGGTCATTGCAGGCCTTGGCGGCGAGTTGGGATGAGGTGCTTCCCCGGCTCGGGTGCGATGGATGCGGTGGACGGTGGCGAGGGCCAGGAAGGCAAACTGCAGGTGTCTGTTGGGGTGGTGGAAGGTCAGGCGGTTGTTTGTAGGCGTGCGTAACCAGTTATGAAGACTACGGAGGTGGGGGTGATGTGGGATCGTCTGTGCAGGTCCAGGATGACTCTTGCTGCAGCGTTCTGGATAGTTTGGAGGAGCTGGAGGAGGAGGAGGAGGGTGTTGGTTACTGCGTAGAGAGCATTCCGTAGACAAGTCGACTGGTGATGAGTGCTTGTGTGATGGTTTTTCTGGTGTCGGTTGGGATCCATCTGAAGACCTTACGGAGCATTCTGAGGGTGTTGAAGTAGGTGGAGGTGACCGAGTTGACCTGTTGTTTCATGGACAGCTAGTGGTCGAGGATGATACAGAGGTTGCGGGCGTGGATGGAGGGGGTGGGAGCTGGTCTGAGAGCAGAGGGCCACCAGGAGTTGTCCAAAGTTATTCCAAGATTACAACCAGCACTTTATAAAACACTTATATAGAAAAATAAATCAATAACTTGGGTGATGGTCTGCATGGCACTGAAAAAACCATGAAAAAAATTCATATCAAGTTTTGTAATTATCCTGCAGAGCTGTAAGTGGGACGACGTAAAACTGAAATGACATTTTTTTTCCGGAGCAAATCTACACAGTAATGAGAGCAAATGTTTTCACTAAGATAATAAAATCACATCACAATGCTGTGTTAGTAGAAATCGAAGCTGTGGGGTGAGCAGATTCTGGATTGTAAATAGTTGGCTTGAAGTACAAAGAAAGAGTGCTACACCCTGATTAGACAATTGTGTGGGAGTGTTTAGAGGTGCAGTGACATACCACATAATTTAAATGTAATTGGAATGTTTTGTAGTGATGTGTCATGCACCTAACCCTCTGAATGCATGAAGGCTCTGCTCTAAAGCAAGAGAACTTGTATTTTATTTAAGACAGCTTTTTTATTTTAATATCCTTTTTATTGTAATTTTTATAGTAATCCAACAGTAGCAAATACATATTTTAGCATGTAGCACCATTATAGTATGTAATTTACTCGATCAAATTTTCTTATCATCAGTGAGCATTATCCAACCAATTTTGACAAACTATATATACTGCTTTTTAAAAATGATTTAGTTTAAAATGTAATTTTGTTTAACTTTACCAGGCACAGCATACTTAGACGCAAACAGGTTGCATGCGTAAGCCCCTACAATAAGAAACTGTCTAACATTTCCACATAGTGGTATAAAGATCAGAAAAGAACAGACACCTATTATCAGAAACCCTTTCAGAGGGCTATAGGACAAGCAGCTGGGCCCAGTACCCCTTCAGCACTAGACTCTCAGTAATAGCATGGGTCGAGCAGTCCAAGGCTTCTTGGGCAAGGGGAGGTGGATACAGGGAGTGAACACAGGTTCACAATACATGTAGCAGTAGCAATAAATGATTGTTCAGCCAAATATCTGCTTTTATGAAAAAAGTTGTATTTTATTTAACACTACTTACAAAAAGGGAAATACGACAATCACAAACAACTTTCACAGCCCCTTGAGGTCAGGACTCTAGCGTTTATTTAGGCCGTTTCCTGCGTTCCACTCCCTCCTCGCTCTAGCGATCATGGTTATTCCCCATTCACTATAGGCAACATTCAGGTGACGCCTCAGTAGTTGTCTGAGTCTCAGGAGTCCCACTCCAACTCAATATTTAAATTCAAAAGGGTTACAGCGCCAAATCGCTATCCGGCAAACAAGTTCCCCTGAGGCCGACTGGCCTGAAATCAGTCTTACCTGCACTAGCAGGATCGGAGTCTCTGTGTGCCCCCTTAGCAGGTGCAAGAGCTGCAGTGCCTGTTGCCACTAAGGTCTCTGAATGCAGCCCAGGCAGGCTACGTTCGGTGGTCAAGTTCCTCACACTTGGTTGTTTGGCCGCAGTGCCCGGACGTTTTTTGTGGCTCCTCCAAACTGGGTAAGTCTTTGGTCCATCGTACTGCCAGTTCAGGGGAAGAGGGAAGTAGTGCCACAGCTCCAACACTGGTCCTCAGTCACGGTGCAGGTCTGTGGAGGTCCCCACATGGCCTCTTTCCTCCAGTAATGATCCTGACCAGGTCACACTTCTTGCTTGGTCCCGGTGGCCCCCTTCGGTATACGGGGTCGCCATCTCACCACTGCACACACGCTCTGACCCGATCGACACAGCAGATTTCCTTACGGCGGCACGTTCTGGCATATGAACAGGGTCAACGGCTCACCACTGCACAATGGCTACATACATGCACTGCACAGACCTGCATTAGCCTTGTATTGTACCATTCACAGCTACACATACATCCAGCACATGTACACCACACATGCACTGCGCAGCACTACACACCAAACCGAAGTTCCAACACCGAAGCGCTATCTGGCAAGCACATTTCTCCAGGGTCGACTGACCCAAAATCAGTCTTACCCGCACCTGCAGGATCGGAACGACTGGAGTCTCTAAGCCCCCCCCCCTCCCCACCAAGGGCGCAGAAGCCGCAACGGCTGTCTCCTGGCATACAGGGTCCCCGGCTTTCCACCACACAAGGGCAATGCCCCATTCCGTATGGCAATCTCTCTCTCTTCACAGCAGCCCTCCTGGCATATGGGGTCGCCGGCTCCTCACTGCACACAGGTGATGAACCGTTCCGCACAGCGATGATCACTGCTCACTTCGCGGCAGTCCTCCTCTGGCATACAAGGGTCACCAACTTTCCCTGAACATGAGCAATGACTTGATCAGTGCAGCAGCCGTGTCCTCACACCTCACTTAGGGAATCCACCTCACAGGACTTCCCACTGTCCCCACTGGACCTTGCTCCCTCAAACCCCCACCCCTTCCTCACAAGGCAAATTGGTCTTGGCAAGCAGGCAGGCGCTGGTGCTCTAGGCTCCAGGGCAGGTTGTCTTGGATTCCCAGGGTGATGTCCCCTCAGCCAGCTGGGAGACTAGCAGCCCTTGGCCTCTAGTCCTGTCACAGGCAGAAGTCTTGCAGAGCTTCTCCTCTTCGCCCGACTGGCTGCTTGTCAATTGATAGTTTTGGGGTCTCAAGCTCCCCTTCTTTTTGTCCATTTCCAGACACCAAATATGAATTAAAGTTTTTGAAGGTTCGGCGAGGAATCTGCTTCCTTTTGAAGTGCCCATTCCTCTGCCCTTTCTTCCTCCAGAAAGCAGTCTGTCACAGCAGGAGCAACCCCACAACACAGGCCATGGGAGTGACTGGGAGTTCATACCTGGATGTCAACTATAGTGATATATATATATCAAAAGGTTAATCTAGTGATTCATCCCTACTCTTTATGACTCTTTTATCAGCAACATATCCTTCCTGAGATGTGCCCAGACCTCTATCTGAATCAAAGAGCTCCCTTTGAAGTGTACTGGGGGAGCCTGGCTCCCCCTCTCTCCAGTATGTCCCACCCAGCTTAAAGGAATGCAGCAATACACAAATCTGTTGGGGGAGATCCCACTACCTCTTCAGGTTTCTCTATTCAGACCTGGGCCTCCCAAAATGGAACTCAGACAGCCATGCACTGTATCATTCACAGGTACACATACACCTAGTACATGTATACAGCATACACATACTGCACTACATTCTTCATGTTTTGTACCACTCACAGGCACACATACAGCCAGCACATGCATATACCATGCACGAACTACACAGTACTGCATTATCCCTGTATTGTATCATTCACAGACACACATACATCCAGCACATGTACACCACACATGCACTGTGCAGCACTACACACCATACCGACGAAGGCCAAGGGTGAGTTAAGCACACAACAGCTGAACTTTAAATAAGTGAGCCTGTAGGCATCACTCCAGTGACACAGGTAAAAAGGCCCAGTCACTCCTACTAATCACTACACGGAATGCTGCCACTACCGCGCTTGTTCTACTTTACTCCTGGTAAAGGCAGTAGCCTTTCACCACTATGAGGGTAGCGCTTTGGGTGTGGCTCCTGGTCCAACAAACCCGCAATCCGCGAGGCAGGTCTATGTCATGGCACACATGTATGATCCGTGTTTACCTATGACAACAAAAATCAGCATTAGAGATCCAGACAACAGTACAGTTGGGGCACTTAGGGCATGGGTGCAGGTGCTGCACCCTGACTACACAATTGAATGGGAGTGTGAAAGGGTGTGCAGTGACATACCAGAAAATTAAAATGTAATTGAAATGTTTTCGGGTGATGTGTCATGCACCCAGCCCTCTGAATGGCATGGAGGCTCTCCTCTAAAGCAAGAGAACTCTTATTGTATTTGAAATAAAAAAATATTTTAGCATCCTTTTTATTGTCATTTTATAGTAATATACCAGTAGCAAATACATATTTACTCGATCAAATCTTCTTAGAATCAATGAGCATCATTTAACCAATTTTGACAAACTGTATATACTGCTTTTTTTTGTAATTATTTAGTTTAAAATGTCATTTTGTCTACCTTGACGCAAACAAGTTACATGTGTAAGCCCCTACATTAAGAAACTCTCTAGCATTTCCATATAGTGGCATAAAGGACAGAGAACAATAAAACCTATAAACCATATTAAGCATAAAAGTGAGGCAGCAGCCAATAGCAAGTGCCATTGGTTTGACATTGGCACTTCCTAATGCCCTTAAAATCTTCTAGTTGTAGCCATATAGCTTTGGCTTCGGCCCATTTATGAACTGGGGGTGCCACTTTGGTTTCCCACTTTATGCCAAGCATTCACTTCATCAGCAGCAGCGCCACGTCTAGAAACCTGGAGGTAGCCTTACCGGCAGTCTGGAGGTAGCCTTACCGGCAGTCTGGAGGTAGCCTTACCGGCTGCCTGCTGGAGCAGGATTCAGGATTTTGTATGGTCTTGGAACCTGTTATTACAGTCAACGCTGTGTAACTTCTCTCCAGTAGTTGGATATTACCTGGGCATTCCCAAAACAAATGCCCAAGCCAGCCCCCTACTGCGAGCCGCCAGTTTTTATGATAGGATTTTGGCGGCTTAATTGTTTGGAAGACACTACTATTTTGATTTTCCTTTGTGTGACGTTTACTTTTTAATATGACATTGACAGCTAATCTAAAATTAATTATACATTAGCATGAATCTATTAATCATTATATTTATTGAATGAGGAATCAGGTGTTGGTGAAACAAACAAAAGAAAAAGTTTTTGGAAATGTATGTTAAATTATCGCGTATACTGATAATAAATTTATCATTTGCAATTTTCAAAAAACTGCCTGCTACTTGGAGTTGCCTTCTCTCATGGCAGTTTATCAACTTGTATAACCTCAAGAGAGAACCCAGTCTCAGCAGAGCCACACACTGCCAACCACTGCGTCAACCACTGAAGTTGGGGCGCTAGATAATAGTTCATGTCTGGGGCTTATAGCCCCCCCCCCTTCGTCTGTCTCCCCCGCCCCCAGCCCCCCATCCGTTAGGGCCTACAATTTAGCCAGTCAAGCTTACTTCCTGCCGTGGCTCCATCTTTTATATCAAATACAGTTGAACCCAGCTCAAAGGAGCACTCGAGCACTTTGCAAAGAGCATCTTATTGCAGCAGCGGCATTGCCAAAAGGAGGTGGTGTAGCTAGAAATGGATTTCATTTATGCAGTCCAACTGGAAACAGATTGTGAAATGGTTCTGAAGAGGTGGAAACATGCAACTGAGGCAGTGCTACAAAATGAAATTTTGTAATTTTGCTCACATTTACAATTTGAGGCACAGCATGATTACCACCGAATCACACAGATTTTGTCCAAGTGCAATCCGGGATCCAAACCCAGGTCTCCACAGTGGAAAGTAAGCCACCATATCCAATTTCTTCCATACACCTACCAGTAATAGTCAGTGTCTTCCTCATACCTCATGTCTTCTTTGGAAGGCAACCTTGTTACATACTGTCATATTTGAGTCACACTGTCCCTCATTGTATGGAGCATCTCTCAACATCATTCTTTTGGCTTTCAATCACATCTACACATTGTTTTTTTTTAGTTTTCTTTATGTCCTTTGTCACTGGCTGCATTAGAACCCGTATTAAATGAGTACCACCCACTTCTGTGGGTGCGTAGAACCATGAGTGGCATGATGACTGTCTAAATGTGATCAGTGGTGTGCTCTCTGTGCTGTGCATATAATTGCCCATCACCATGCACACAACAGGATGCTACGCCACAATATACCACACAATCACATCCATTTCAGCCTGTTAAACAGAATTCGTATAATACTTCTAACAAAGCCCTGATATACAATATAGTTGGCTATCATGATAGCCAGGAGCACTTGTTACCAAGGTAGGCTGCACGTACATTTTTATCTGCTGGGAAAAGCACATGTCTAACGACATCAAAGAAGCAGCCAAAACCCTCAGGAAAGGAAACCATACACCCATGACTCAACAAATAAGGTACAGTCACCTAATCCAATAATGAACCAGAACGCAATACTGATAACACGCCATCATAAGTCGAGTCAGAGTACGAACTATGATAGAAACCTAAGAACAATGTTGAACAGGTACCTAGACTTGACAACCACCAGCAGAAATGTGCGCTCTAGAAAACAGCACTAACATAACTTCATCCTTCTGTCCTGTTGAGGAGTACCGAGTGTGCGCTTTGTTGCCTGACTGCTGACGTCAGACGTACCACGCACGCACGCTGTGCCGGAGCAGAGCCTGGGAGAACCAGGTAGCGGAGGAGCTAAGCCGAAAAGCCGAAAATCAAGAGCCAAAGGTTCCGCCACTCGATGATTACGGAACATCGAGTGGCGGGGCCAAGTCGGCAGAGTTAGCTGGGGGCATGTGTTTGCGCTGTGTTTGTGTGGCGGTGCACAAACGTGTCCCCCTCGCCCCCGCTACTCATCCGCACGACAAGAAAAAAAAAAACTTTGCTAGACCAGCAGCCGTAGCTGGCTGTTGTGTAAGAGCAGGCCCGGGAGTCCGCGGAGATGGCTCGGTTAGACCGAGTGCGGTTTGCGGTCCCTGGTGAGCCCCCCCTTGCCTTCTTAGCACCACCGGTTCCGCCTGTGTCCCACCAGAGCAGAGCGTGGAAATTGGTGGTCGACGTTTTTCTGCATTTTACAGCGCCGCAGCCCAGTTGAGCAGGGCACATCGAGGCACCTAAAGTCACCCGGTGAGTGCGTGTGAGGAGCTGCTTAGGGGTGCGTGGTGTGGAGGGGGGCACTCCGCCAGAGAACACCGCTAGTGAACACCACAGAGGCACCTCTCATTGTAGAGACCTCCCCACGCTCCCCGTGCTCCCCACGCCCCCCACCCACCCCACAATCACCTCCTAGCCCCCTTGTAGTGGGGGAAGGGTTGGGAAGCTGCTGAGGGTAGACAGCACTTAACCAGCACCCAACCAGTCACGCAATAAGCACGCAAAAAGCGAGGCAGCCCTGAGCTACAGCCCAGCCCACAGCCCACAGCGTGCAAGGACCAACAGCGAGCTTAGGGGGCAAACAGTCCACAGCGTGCAAGGACCAACAGCCCAACAGCAAGCTTAGGGGGCAAACAGGCCAACAGGTCAACAGACCCACAGAGGCAGCAAAAGAAGCGAAGGAACAGAAGGAAGTGAAGGAAGCAAAGGGAACGTAAAGGAAGTGTAAAAGGAGAGTGAGAGTGAAGGAAGTAGGAGCCCTCATGGCTGTTTCGATATGAGATCGGGGAGAACCAGAACTGAGGTCAAGCCGAAGAGAAAAGCTCGCCAGAACAGCGGGAAGATCAGTGAAGGAGTCCTTGTTCCACTCATAGAAGCGAAAAAAATTGGAAATAAACCCGGAATCTCCAGAAATAGTGTCACCAACAGTGTTACCAACGCCAATAAAAAAACCAGCAGGCAGGAACTCAAAAATTACTGACTTCCTAATTTCACCAGTTTTTCGAGCCCAGGATCCATCAACAGGTCTTCAGGATCCAAAAATAAGAATGTCATCCTCAGTCGGATCCATACCCAACATGGTGCACGCACAGATTGGCATCCCATTGGAGGATAGCTGTAGCACCCCAAAGATCTTAAAAACAACTGGTAACAGAGTAATCGTGACAGCTCAAATAAATGTAAGTGAAGCATCACAAATATCACAAACAAACGCAACCAAAGTGGAGCTAGTGCGCTAAAGGTAAAAACAAAGTGACGATCCGTAAGTCTTGGGTCGTCTTTTCGCACCCTCGGGCCCAAATCTGGTGTAGGCCAAGCATTTGTTTCTTCTAGGGCTAGTATGGCCAGAACGGACATCAAAACAAAAGATGAAAACATCTTGGGGGGTCAGTCAGTGGCCGCGCCCAAAATTGTCTCGGAATTTCAGGATTGTTTAATAAGTTCTTTCGGGCCAATACAGGAAGCCCAAAAGGTGGAAACTTCTCTTTTTACCTTAAATGAAAAATCACTAACAGGGCTCCTCCACGACTATAACACCATACTCTCTCCAATAAAGACTCTACCGGGGACCGGACTCATCTTTCATTCAAAAATTGACCAATCAATAAAATCTCAACCAGGATCTAGTCCAATTATCCAATCAAGCATATGTCCAGAAGAAGAATTTGTGGACAATATCACGAGCAAACCAGGAGAGGATACTCGTTCAAGCCAGCGAATGGATGCCAATCAGACCGACCATTTTTCACTCCTACAGGCTCCACTATGGTCTCCGTTCATTAATATTATGGAAACTATTTCCTCAGCATTATTTCAACACTCAGAAAAACTAGAGTTGCAAGTCGACCTTTTGCAAGTCCTGGCGTTACATGTCTCTGGCATAGAAAGAAAAATTCAAGAACTAAACTCCATAATTGAGCGGGTGCAGAAAGACCCTCACACAACGTACCATGAATGCCAATATTCCAGCACTATGAATCAACTGCAGTCCATCCCGGCAATCCTAACAGACATCCTGGTAGAAGTAAAAAAGACAACGGATATCGTCAAAACTGCTGTTAGTGCTTCCACGAAAAAAGCTCTAAATCAACAGAACCTTACTATTCCTCCGGGCAATTCAGAAAGTACGGAGGAAACGGAGGGCACCCTAAGAGTTTTTAACTTAGACATGCAGATAGAACCATCAAATAATACGTCAATGCAAATCAACCATCAAAGCACACATAAACGTGACGACCCGTTGCTTGATGTAGTAGCTTTAAAACAACAGCAACAAAAACCTTGTAATCCACTAACAAAGCGGGAACGTAAGAGACTGAGAAAGTCAAGGCAAAACAAGCAAAAAAGAAGCCAAGCTACAGCACATACTTCCCAAAATCAGGCCCAAGAGTCATCTTTCGCAAGTGGCCACCATGCGAATCTGCATGAAATAGTTCCTGGATTTGGGCTCGAGGGAAATAAGACAAATACGTGCCATTACGAAAAGCCAACGGAACCTAGACATCAACCCGATTATCGTGGAATGAATATTCCCTCAATAGATTCAACAATACTGCAGATAAGCAGTCATAAAGACTCTCGGCAATCATCTCCCTCTTCTAAAGATCAAAATGAAGATGGTCCATTATCGCACATTTCCCGGGCAGAACAACGAAGTATATCTCAATACTTCCCCAAACTATCACAGGTTCAAAATAGAAAAACCTTGGCTGAACAGCAGCAATCTCCGAAAACCACGCATCGGTTGGCAATTCAGACCGATCATCTTTCATTATCAGGAGATCAAGTAAAATTTCAGAACATAAAAGCAGATCTGACTAAACCAGTCATGACAAAAACAACTTGCTCTCAAAACCCAACCGAAGAGAAAAAGTTCACAGAAGAAGCCAAATTTAGCGGAACCTCAAACTTACAAGGCAATGACGGAATTTTTTTTCCAGAAGGTTTAGTAACGTTAGAACTGATCCCACACTATAACTCAAGAGGACACCATGATATTCTTAACCCTAGTGCAATATTAAAGCTCGCAAATTCCATTGAAATATTAAAACATTTAAATACAAACCACATTGAAAGTATTCAATTCAAAATACTCCCAAGTGTAAAAGGGAAAGAAATGACGGTTGTAACTTGGAGCGATCCAAAAATCGCAATGGAATTTTGGCACCATAGAGATTGTTTTACCAAATGGGGAATTGAAATAAGAACAACGGAAATAGAACGATATCCCGGTCTTCTATGTCCAATAGCAGAGTTAAGATCGGCAACGGACAGTGGATTACTTCGGGGGGCAGTAGGTTCCACCGCAAGTGCCCAGGAGGGCTGGTCTAATTTACGTATTATCCATCAAGTAGTACCAGAAGCAGCCACTCAAGTACGAAAAGTTCTTCTTTCGACCACTCGAGGTATGGAGATTAAGAAAAATGAGGCATGAAAAAGTAATTTAAAAGTGTGCTCTTGGAACATCAACGGCTTTGGCAGAAAAACAGAGGAGGCGGATCTCCTAATCTTCTTTAAAAAATTCGACATTCTACTATTTCAGGAAACCTGGTCTACTGCACCTACGCCGATTAACTGTTATAAAGAATTCCATCAACACGCCATTAAAGGCAAAGCATCAGGCAGAGGATCTGGTGGTTTATCAATTTACCTTAGTACAAGCATACCATGGTTTTACGAATTGATTGGGTTAGGACAAACTTGGATTCAATGCATAAAAATATTATTACCATAAGATTTTATCAACGGCCTGCCACGCAACTATGAGGAAAAGTTACTTTAATATGCAACGTTTACATTCATCCAGCATCAAAGGCAAAACAGGAGAAAATCGTGACCCTTAAAGCGCTGCTCAAATCATTGCAATCTACCTTTCCACAAGCGGGAATTGTATTGTCAGGTGATTTCAACATGTTCTTACTTCAAGTAGACCAAACAAAAAATAAACAACAAAATAAATTCAAAGGGAAAATAATCCCCCCTGTATTTACAAATTACCATAAAAAAGATCGCCATGGCCAACTATGTGCTTCAATATTAGCTGAAATAGGGATGATAACTCTAAACGGACGCCTTCCGCAAGATCAACCAGCAGCACCAACTACAATAGCCAAGCAGGCACGCTATGTTCTAGACTACACAATAGTGGACATTGAGCTACTACAAATGATCTCTAGTTATCAAATAATCCACAGACTAGAGAGCGATCACAGCCTGCAGTCAATTGACTTTTGTATCCAAATCTCAAGAGCAGCTGCAAGCAATGATTTGTCGGAAGTCCCTAGTCTGTACAACCTAAAAAGACTTGCGTGGAATGGCAAAAATGCCAGCGAACTAATGAATTACCTAAAAAACCTACCAGCAACTAGAGAAGAATGAAATTTGAAACAGCCCTGGGCAAATTGGGAAAATATGATCATGATGCTCATTTCCAAATTTCCATCACAGAACAAGCACAGTGGAAGCAAACCAAGGACAACAACAACAGAGTTCCTTAGCTCATTAGCTGGTAAAAAAATGGCATTAAATCGGAAAATAAGAAAACTACGTGGCATTGCCCTGAGAATGAGCGAAGGCGAAAAGCAGCAAATACATCAATTGAGGCAAACATACAAAAAAGAGGTGTGGATAGCAAAGAAAACACAACAAACCGAAATTTGGCTAAAACTACTGGAAACAAGTAAATCAAATAACAACAAGAAATTTTGGGCGGAAATAAACAATATAGCAAACGGATCCTTCCGCCAACATAACACAAACATTCTAGAGGCAGACTAGATAGTCCACTTAGCGCAAAACAAAATGGATAACACTAAACATCAAGTGATGAATACAGACCACATCGCTCTGCATCAACAAAAAAACGCGCTTGAAGGAAATTGGATTCGAATCAATCAGGTCCAAACGGTCATAAAAAAACTTAGATCTAGTGGAGCCCCAGGCCCAAACGGCTTGCCAAACGGGCTTTTTAAACAAGACAAATCGTTTTGGGCTGAATTTCTCACTCCACTGTTCAACCATGCTTTTCAATCAAACAGCATACCAGCATAATGGAGAGGCAGCGTCCTACATTCTATATTTAAAGCTGGCACTAGATCGGATCCGGCGAATTACAGGTTAATTGCTTTAATCGATGTAGAGGCTAAAATATATGCGTCAAATCTCCTGATAGCTTTAGAAGAATGGGTACTTCTGGCAAGATTCTCCCAGTTACACAGACAGGCTTTAGACCAGGCACAAGTACGATGTGTAACCTTCTGGCCTTGAACCTTCTTGTCGAAAAAGCAAAGCGAAAATCAACCAAATTGTACACCTGCTTTGTCGACCTAAAAGCAGCTTTCGACATGGTACCGAGAGAACTTTTGTGGCAAAAGATGGCAAATTGGGGCATTCCACCACAGTTACTGCGGGCCATCGTCAACTTGTATACATCCACCTGGGTCCAGATAAAACTAGGGAACGGGGAAAAAACCACAGCAAGGATTCCAACGCACATCGGTTTAAAGCAGGGATGTGTGCTGGCTCCTAGTCTTTTTAACATCTTCACCGCAGACCTAGACAAGAGGCTATCAGAAGTCCAAAGTGACCCTCCAAAGATAGCACACTGCAAAGTAAGAAGTATGCAGTATGCAGACGATATTATTCTATGCAGCCAGACTCCAGTGGGCTTACAGCGCCTGATCACAAAGCTGCTGGAATACATTAAGGAGCTCGGTTTGTCTCTCAACTACAATAAAACAAAGGTCATCTGTTTTTCAGCAAACACCGGGCCAAACAGAAAAAAATATAAGTGGTATGCAGCAGGAAACATCATAGAGCAGAGTGCCTCCTATAAATATCTGGGAGTAGTGGTTGATTCAAGGTTCACACTTAAAGATCATCTAACAAATAGAAAAGCTCAAGCAAATAAATTACGTTTTGCTTTAAAAATGTTAAAATCAAAATTAAAGTGTCCATCAAATTCCCATCTACTAAAAGTTATTGCTGCTAAGTTTCTCCCAACCCTCACCTATGGCTCCGAATTATTCAAAGGTCAAGATGCAAACTTCCTGAATCTTCAACAATCAGGCCTATTCAAACAAATCTTTCGGATCCCTCAGTTCACATCTCAAGCAGTGGCGGCTGGTCCATAGGGGCGCCAGGGCAGTGCCCCACTAGACAATCAACAGGAAAAACTGCTCACTAATCGGGCAGCAAGAAATGTAAGCAGGCAATTGACAGCTTTGACAATTCGTCTGTTTACATTTCCGGCCTGTGCTGGCAGCTGCTTCACAGCCTCAAGTGCGCATGACAGTCAACAACAAACGCACATCGCACGCAGACAGAGCAGCAGGCTCTCGCCTGCGTGCGGAGCCTGCTGCGCATCTGCGAGAAGAGCGCTTTTTCTTTCAGCTCCCCACTCCATTGACATTACATTAGGTATGCTGCGCATGCCTAGTGTAGTGCAGGAGTGTGAAGATAGGATCCTGCTCGGGCGGTGACGTACAGTCGCCCTATGCCCTGTAAAATGCCAGGATACAGCCGAGTAGCCGCCCCCAGTCTTCTGATTTGCCACTTAAGCAAAAGAGCGGGGAGAAGTTAGGTCCACGTCTGTGGGAGGAGACGTGATGCGACGCGGGACCGACGGAGGAGATGCCTGGTAAAGTGGTAAGTTTGTTTTTATTTTATATTAAACGCCCCCCCGCGCGTACCCCCGAGTCATGCCGGCCGGGACTGTGTCATGCTGGGCGTCGAGTTTGATGAGGATCTGGGCGCTATCGACGGGCGCAAGTGCAAGGTGAGTGCGACCAAAGCGCCTCTGGCTACTCAACCTTTTCTAGCAGCTAGGATATCAGTTGGGTGTTTGTGTTTTAGGGGCTGGGGCCAATTGAACATCGGAAGAACCTAAAGTGAGGGCTCGGAGAGACCCCACTCACTTCTAGGCGCTAGAATGCAAACTAACCACTACTGACCACTGTTTATGAATGCCAGGGTTCGGAATAAGCCACGTCTCGGCGCTAATGAGATTGACTTGGAACAGCGTTCACTCTAGCACTGATAAAGCAAGGTGCCAGGACCCACAAAACAGGCAAAGAACACCCCCTCCCCACCCCCATCCCTACAGTTGGGTAGAACGGGGACGCCTTTAAATGGGTCCACAGCGGCGCTGACACCACTGGAAATCGCTACACCTGCTGTAGGATGCGCACCTTCTCGGCACCGTTGGCCTTCACTGAGGTTTGTAGAGCACAGCCTTAGGGTAGTGACCAGTGTACAGAAATGCTGGCATGAGTGTGCGTCCTAAATTAGTGCACTGTGCAAAAAAAATCATTCAGAGTGAGACAATTTATAAACCCAACAGCGGGCAGTGTGAACACCTTCTAGGCGCTTCCAGCCTGAGGTAGAAGTTTCAGTTTTTAGTAAATAGCGCATATTACTAAGAAGACCACTTAATGCTGTAAATCTGTGCTTTCTAGCACTACGAAAACACGCACAATAGGAATAACCTGTGCGCTGCTCGGATAATTTACTGTTTCTCACTACGGAAACGAGGTACCAAATAAAGAAATCAGTCCTCTTGCTTTAGCATTTCTCACCTCCCCTCCTTTGCGCAGATACACCATTCCCTAAGGTAAGTTTCAAAGTCGAAGGACATATCGATATCGTTGCACTGGTGCTGGCCTCTCCTCTCTCTCGTGCTTATACAGTCCCTCTCTCTCGTGCTTATACTGTCCCTCTCTCTCGTGCTTATACTGTCCCACTCTCTCGTGCTTATAACCTCTCCTCTCTCTCATGCTTACACTCTCTCCTCTCTCTCGTGCTTACACTCTCTCCTCTGTCATGCTTATACTCTCTCCTCTCTCTCGTGCTTACACTCTCTCCTCTCTTTTGTGCTTACTCTCCTCTCTTTTGTGCTTACGCTCTCTCCTCTCTCTCGTACTTAAACTCTCTCCTCTCTTTTGTGCTTACACTGTATCCTCTCTCTCGTGGTTACACTCTTTACTCCTTACACTCTCTCCTCTCTGTCGTGCTTACACTCTCTCCTCTCTCCCGTGCTTACTCTCTCCTCTCTCTCGTGATTCAACCCTCTCCTCTCTCTCATGCTTACACTCTCTCCTCTCTCTCGTGCTTCCACCCTCTCCTCTCTCTTGTGCTTCCACGCTCACCTCTCTCGTGCTTTCACGCTCACCTCGTGCTTTCACGCTCACCTCTCTCGTGCTTTCTCGCTCACCTCTCTCGTGCTTTCACTCGCCCTCTCTCTCGTGCTTTTACTCTCTCTCTCTCTCTCGTGCTTTTACTCTCTCTCGTGCTTACACTCTCCCTCTCTCTCGTGCTTTTGAACATAGCACCACACACTAGCGCTTTGCCATCCTAGGCACATCCCCATGTACACTGCATCTCACAAGAGAGTGACAGTCCGCTATCACCACGAGCGTCGGATCAACATCCTGTGATTTCATTCCGGCCAAATGTATTAATCTCTCCATGCCTACGAACAGGAATGTGACCTTGGTCTGTAATGTCATCTGGTGCTGATGTAAAGCACTTCAATGCCATTGGGCAGAGTTTGCGCTATAATAAAACTGCAACAAAAAAAAAAATCATCCCAATGTCTGCTGTCTCTTTGAACACCTTCCGACTTCTGTCACGCAATCTTTTAGTTGCTCAATGAATGAGTCCGCAAGAGAATGGGGGTGCACGCCATGCCACTGCTTCTACCATTATTTTAATCACTACTGGGATGTTACTGGCACCAAACTTTTCACAATTGCCCATCCTCACTTTGCATTGTGTGCTGACCCTGCATGTGCACCTTGCCGTTTCACAAGCCATTGTGGATGGCCCGTGAAGGGCGGACATGTGGTTACCTTAGGAGAGGACAAAAGCAATAATAGAGTGCCATAATCTTCTTTATAGAAGGAGTTGAAGAAAGAGCGCAACCTTTAGCAAGATGAGCTTCTCAGATTTTCAGACACTTCTATTAATCGTGCAAAAGAAGGACGTGATGTTAGTATGCTGGCGTTTTGGAATGAAGACGGGGAATGCGGTTTGGAGGAGGGAGGGGCCAGTTAACCTGCAGAACAGACGGAGTTGAATCGTGCGAGGCTCCTGAAAGTGAACTGGGGTTATTCACTGGCGCATGCAGGTCCTGCTCTGGGAGGCGAGGTGGAATGAAGAGAATCTCAAGCAGCTGAAAGTGTCCAACCCCTGCCTCGGCGGTATAATCATAAATCCCAGTGACAGAGTGAGAAAATTCCTCTCATTAGGACACGCTGATAGAGCAGGTTGAGTTGGCGACACTGTTGCTGCACACACGGGTGACATTGTGCAAAGGGCGGCACACCTTTTCTTGAGAATTGTAAGAACAAAAGGGCATATTGCTGTGTACTTGGCCCGACAGAGATGACATGCTCAGGTGTACTGCGAGCGTCACATCCGCCCTCACCTCCTGCTTCGGGAAGTTGTGATCTTGGGCAATACACTTTGAGGAGACGTGGCTGCCTCGTGGCTCGAGTATGTGGCTGGAGCCTGTGGCGCACACCTCCTGCTTTCAAACCAGAACCGGCGGCAGCCGTACAAACCTTCTCCTAGACTCAGCGCGGCATAGGAAGTTTGTCATGGGCCCCAGTTCAAGCAGGGGATTCTCTGTTCAAGTCTGTGTCACGAGGGGCAAATAACATTGTCATAGGAGGCCATCAGGGTAGCTCAGTGGGCTGCTTGCAAGTTGGAGCTAAGTGGCTGCGACTGACACAGTCGGGTCCAGCCTGCTCTTTCCCAGCACTGTACAGCACTGCACAGTCAATGAATGTATTTATTGTATAGTTAAAACCATTACAAGTGTATCAGTGTTCAAAGGTTAATATGGGCAAATGATAACATCAGCATACGCAAAGATTGTCCTCTGTAGCTCATAAAAATTGGCAATTTCTTAAATGATAAATAATTCAATCTTATTGCTTTATTAACCTTCCTGCTTACTCAAATTTGCTTGAAAATGCACCATTTGCCCACTCTTTTTTTCAAAATGTTCACGGGTATCCCCCTTAGGTTGTTCGGGCTCGCTCACTACGCTCGCTTGCTGCAGTGCAATACGACAATAATTTTACGCCTCACCACTTTCAAATGTCACCAGCCGCCACTGATCTCAAGCACAAGTTTGCTTGAAATTCGGATTATTAAACCAACATCCGGTTAGGCAAGCAGCAATAATAAAAATGTGTTGGAAATTAAAAGCAGCACAAGAGGAATCTTTGCTTGGGCATTGCTGGACAGAAATGAAGAACCAAGCAAAAGGAAAAAAAGACTGGCATACAGTACTTGAACAAGCTTTAACAATGCTCAACATGCATGATGCTTGGAATACCAACTACAGTTTTACTGCATTCAAAAAAATAGCAAACAACGCTACAAAACAAAAAGCTTGGACAATGGACAAAGCCGCCCTAGCAAAGAAAAAACATGGCTGGATGGTTTTATCCTCATATGAGATTCAATCAACGCAACCGTATCTTGTCCAACATATAACTCCATCAATCCAGCAATTATTACTTTGGATCCGGTTGGGAGCTTTTAGTTCAAAAGATCAGGTCCCAACATGGAAACAAACATGGCCAACCATGCTTTGCAGACTTTGTGGCCAGGCTGAAGAGACTCTCATTCATCTCCTGTGTATTTGCCCAGCCGTGAATAATTTGAGGCGGTATTATTTACTTCATGTATTTCGCACTCTCAAAGTTAGATCATGTCGGCCGGCTGTAATGTCACTGCTGAATAGCTATTTGTTACAGACCTCATGTAGGGCCGACAGATTTTTGCAAAAAGTTAGCACATTATTACTAAAATCAAATACATAGCGTTCACATTAGTGCTTTTTAAGTACACAAGACCAACACATCGAATCTGCACACTTAACACATTTGGTACTCTGGTGGTGCCTATAGAAGGTTACAGAAGGCTCAGCAGAGACCCACAGTGTTCACTTGATTTTAACTATGAAACATATTACACCACCTGTTTCAAGGATTGAAGACAATACCACAGACACAGTGATTGTACATTATTTAGGCATCAAACCATGTTATATACCATGCTGCTAAGCCCATTGTAGATACCATCATTGTTATAGTGATATGTATACTTGTATCCTTGCACATGATTTCAGTTATGAAAGTGAGGATCATTAACATCAATCAATCAACTTGGTTATAGTTCACATTGCATTTTTGCACATGGTTCCGGGCACATGTTCCGTAACATCTAGGTTACATTTGCATTTTGCACGAGTTTTCAGCTAATAGTTCAGATTGCAGTTTTTGTACATGGTTTTGGACAGGAAATCGTGGATCCGCAACATCCAGTTTACATTTGCATTTTCACGCGATTTCAGCAACGCAATTGAGGATGTATGCATATTCGCATATTGCAGAGTAATGAAATCTGATGCCCATCAAAAAACTAGTGTTACTTTGTATAGTTCACATTGGATTTTGCTCTTGATCTTAGCCATAAAGCTGAGGATCAACAGTACCTAGTAGACATTTGTATTTTGCATATGATTTTAGTTACAAGATCAAGGATGGCTTAGATTGAGGATCAACTAATGTATAGCCGACTTACACATAATTGGTAGTTGATTAATGCTGAACTTGTAAATATGAAAGCTTACTTTTGTTCTTTGTTTTTCTTTTTCTTTTACATCTTCGCTAATTTGATGTTTTTAATACAAAATTGTAATGGTTTTAATTAACTATATGCAATAAAATATTTACAGACGTCACCCTTCTGTCTACTTCATCTATCGCTCTGTTTCCTTCTTGAAGATTAAAGAACACCACCAGAAGAGCCTGCACATTCTAACAAGAACTGAACTTACTTCCTGTTGCCTTAGGATCTTGGGACTACAGAACACCCCAGTTGAAGTCCCATGAAATATATCTATTAAAATATAGGAGCCCAGTTCTAGCATAGTAGAACTGTTCCATTATAAACACAATTCTCTCTGGTCTCCAGTAAACATTCTTCTTGATTCCTCAGTTTTAAAGACTTTCATACATCAACCCTTAACTGATGAAGTATCTAAACCTCCTTGAATACATTATTTTTCTTATTAGAGCTTCCATTCAAATAGTAATATGTTGCTTTTTTGTTTCCCTGATATGTACTCTATGATTTTTGTAATTCCACCACTGTTTAAAATTATGTTAATTTCATTGCATGAAAAGTGCTTTTATTTTTCCCTTTCTATTTTCTTTCTCCCTTTCCCCTTATCCTGTTTTCCACATATAATTGCAAATATGTTCCTGTTCTATCTAATTATTATTAAAATGTTTTCAGTACATTGTTATTATATTATATTGTGAACCTGCTGTTTTATTTCCCTTTTCCTACTTAATAAACGTTGCTTTTAAAACTTACAAAAATAACTATCCCATTATATGTAAAAGTAGCTTTGAGAAGTGTGGCTACTTTAACATGAGCACCATTTAACCACCCTGCCACAAAGCACTGGCACAGTTCAGTGAAAGGTATTGCAGCCCTGTAAGCAGTGGGTAATGGGGCCAGGATCAGACTAGGACAGAAATTTGGCCCAGGCACTAAAATCAACAACAAAAACGGCTAACAGAGCATATAAAAGGCCTACAAACAGCCAAAAAACACGGTCCAAGCAAGCACTGGTCAATCGGACCAGTCCCTCAGGCACTGCCTGATTGCCCTATAGCCAGTCAGACTCTGAATGTGGCTAGTAATGTAGTTTTGAAAAGACTTGATATAGAAGCAACAACTGGTGTGCAAATTTATTTTACAAATGGGTGAAACAGGAGCCAGAGCAGACGGTTTTTACAGATTACCTATATAAGAATACGTAGAAAAAGACGCAGGCTGAGGACAAACGTTTTAACTAATCCCCGAAACTATGAAGTCAGGCAGGGAGGCTTGAGTGTAGCTACTTACCCAGTATGCATCTGTTCTTGGCATGTAGAGCTGTAGAGTCACATGCTGTGCATAGCCCGCCATCTAGTGTTGGGTCCGGATGTTTGCACTTTGTTTTTGTTCGAAGAAGTCTTTTCCAGTCATGAGGTAGGTGACTCCTCCTTTTGGTTATAGTGCGCATGGGCATCGACTCCATTGTTAGATTGTTTGCCGCAGAGGGTGTTAATGGAGGTAGTAAGAGTAGTAAGAGATGTCCATGTATGTATGTATCTAAGTAAGATGTAACTGCAACAGGTATAGGTACCCAGGGAGGCGGGTGGGCGCATGTGACTCTACAGCTCTACATGCCAAGAACAGATGCATACTGGGTAAGTAGCATTTTCCGTTCGAGGCATGTGAGCTGTAGATCACATGCTGTGCATAGACTAAAAAGCAGTTATCTCCCAAAGCGGTGGCTAACCTGTAGCTGTTGCAGTGGTCTGAAATAGTGTACGTAAAACTGCTTGGCCCACACTAGCTTGCTGTCTTGCTAACACATCTACACAATAGTGTTTTGTGAATGTGTGAGGTGTAGACCATGTTGCAGCTTTGCAGATATCATCTATGGGTATGTTTCCTAGAAATGCCATAGAAGCCCCTAGTTTGCGGGTGGAGTGTGCTCTAGGGGGAATTGTTAAAGTTCTTTTTGCTTTTGCATAGCATATCTGAATGCATTTTACTATCCACCTTGCAATACCTGACTTTGATATTGGATTGCCTTTATGTGGTGGAGCAAAAGCGACAAATAGTTGTTTTGTTTTGCGAAAAGGTTTTGTCCTTTCTATATAGTAAAGAATTGCTCTTTTCACATCTAAAGTGTGTAAAGCACGTTCTGCCACAGAATCTGGTTGAGGGAAGAACACAGGCAACTCAACAGATTTGTTGATGTGAAAGGCAGAAATGACCTTTGGTAAAAAATTTGGATTGGTCCGAAGAACCACTTTGTTTTGATGCATTTGTAAGAATGGTTCTTCTATGGTTAGTGCCTGGATCTCACCCACTCTCCTTAGAGATGTGATAGCTATGAGGAAAGCTACCTTCCAAGTAAGAAATTGTATTTCACATTTCTGCAATGGCTCAAAGGTGGACCCATTAGCCTTGTGAGGACGATGTTGAGATTCCACACTGGAGCAGGTGGAAGCCTTAGAGAAATGATTCTTTTAAGTCCTTCCATGAATGCTTTGATGACAGGCACTCTAAAAAGAGACAGATGTTGTCTGTTTTGTAGGTATGCAGCTATTGCAGCAAGATGTAAGCGTATGGAAGAATACGCCAAATTGGAACGCTGTGGATGTAATAAATAGCAGATGATATTTTGAACTGAGGCATCCAGTGGTTCGATGTGATTGTTATTGCAGTATGTCACTGAGGCATCCAGTGGTTCTATGTGATTGTTATTGCAGTATATCACAAATCGCTTCCACTTTGCTGCATAGCATGCTCTTGTGGTAGGACGTCTAGCCTCTTTGATAATGTTCATGCAGTATTGCGGAACATTGAGGTAACCAAACTCTAGGATTTCAGGGGCCAAATCGCAAGGTTGAGATGGCTGGGATCTGGGTGTCTTATCTCTCCATGGCTCTGAGTGAGCAGATTGGGAGTGAGATGTAGTTTTTGGTGAGGAACTATGGAGAGCTCCAACAGGGTTGTGAACCAGGGTTTGTCGGACCCATGTGGGAGCAACTAGGATTAATGTCAGGGGCGCTTGTTTGAGCTTCCGAACCACCAATGGAATGAGTGGGATAGGCGGAAAAGCGTATGCAAATATCCCTGACCAATTCATCCATAGTGCATTACCCTTGGACAATGGGTGTGAATGTCTGGATGCGAAGTTTGGGCATTTTGCGTTTAGGTTTATGGCGAATAGATCTATGTCTGGAAATCCCCACATTTGGAAGAATGGGAGGAGAACATGAGGGTGGAGTTCCCATTCGTTGATCTGTTGTCTTTGACGACTGAGCAGATCTGTAATCTGATTGTTTACTCCTGGAAAGTGTTCTGCAAGGAGAAACATTTTGTGATGTATGGCCCATCTCCAGATGGTCTGTGCTAGCTGTGACAGCTTGAGAGAGTGTGCCCCCCCTGTTTTTGTATGTAGTACATTGCTGTCATGTTGTCTGTATGTATCAGGACAGTTTTGCCTACTAGTTGAACTTGAAACGCTCTGAGCGCTAGAAAAATCGCTAGCAGCTCTAGATGATTTATGTGAAGCTGCTTTTGCTGCAAGCTCCACATGCCCTGAATTGTATGCATCTGGAGATGAGCTCCCCAACCTGTGAGCGATGCGTCTGCTATTAGCACTATCTGTGGAACCGGGTCGATGAAGGGCCGCCCTTTTGAAAGGTTTTGTGTATTCCACCACTGCAGAGAGCGATGGGTGCGGCCGTCCACCAACACTAGATTTGATAACAGACCCTGAGCCTGGTTCCACTGACGTGCTAAGCACTCCTGAAGGGGACGCATGTGAAGTCTTGCGTAAGGGACTATTAGTATGCAAGACGCCATCATCCCCAGTAACTGCATGAACACTTGAGCTGGTAATGAGTGTTGAGGTTGGAACTGGCAGAGTAGAGTCTGCATGTTGCGGATTCTGGCCGGATTGGGATAGGCCAAAGCCTTTTGTGTGTCTATTGTGGCTCCCAGATACGCCTGTGTGTTGGATGGCTGTAGATGAGATTTGGACAGGTTCACTTTGAACCCAAGATCATGGAACAACTGCACTGTTTTGAGAGTGTGATGGAGACAGCTTTCTTTCGAGTTGGCTTTTATGAGCCAATCGTCCAGATATGGGAAAACGTGAATGTGTTGTCTTCGAAGATGAGCTGCGACTACTGCTAAACACTTGGTGAAAACTCTGGGTGCGGTAGTTACTCCGAATGGGAGCACCTTGAACTGGTAATGTTGTCCTGCTACTACGAACCTTAGGTATTTGCGATGAGCAGGATGTATTGGGATATGGAAATAGGCATCCTTTAAGTCCAGAGTGGACAGAAAGTCGCCTTGTTGAAGGAGCGGGAGTACTTGTTGGAGAGTGACCATGTGAAAGTGGTCTGATTGAATGTATAGATTTAATTCTCTGAGGTCTAGTATAGGCCTGAGAGAACCGTCCTTCTTGGGAATTAAGAAGTATAGGGAGTATACTTCGGTCCCTTGATGTTTTAATGGGACTGGCTCCATTGCTCCTTTTTCTAACAGAGATTGAACTTGACATTGCATGTGATCTTGGAAGAATGTTTGGGGGAGTGTCTAAGTTCCAGGCAATAACCATATTGGATCATTTGAGGAAACCCATTTGTCTGAGGTGATGGTGTTCCAGACAGGGAGAAATTGAGAGAGACGTCCCCCGACAGGAGTGGAATGATCGGAGGGTAGCGGAAGGAAGTCACTGTTTGTTATTAGCGGGGGAAGTGCATGTGGAGTTGCCTCTGCCTTTTCCCTTACCATTGTTTCCTCTGAAACCTCCTCTAAAATATCCTCTTGATGAGGGCGATTGGTTGTTGCCCTTGTAAGAGGAGGAGGGATTCTCTGTAGTAACAGTTTTGGAACCACCCCTGTAAAAGGAGCGACAAAAGGAACCTCTATTAGCAGGTAATTGTAAAGCCCCCATGGACTTTGCGACCTCAGTGTCCTTTTTCATTTTCTCCAGCGAGGTGTCAACTGCTGGACCAAAGAGGTGTTCTTTGTCAAAAGGTTGATTAAGAATGGAGGCCTGTACCTCAGGTTTGAAACCTGATATTCTTAACCATGCATGTCTGCATAGCAACACGCTTGTGTTTACTGTGCGTGCTGCTGTGTCTGCTGCATCTAATGCACATTTTATGGAGATATTGGTAATGAGTTTTCCTTCTTGTATAAGATCATTTGCCTTAGATTTATGATCATCAGGCAGATACTGAATACGTTTTTCTAACTCATCATAATGAGCTCTATCGTACCTGGCTAGCAAAGCCTGAGCATTGGCAATGCGCCAGTGATTAGCTGCCTGAGAAGCTACTCTTTTATCAGAGGCATCAATTAACTTGGACTCTTTATCAGGAGGAGGGGCCTCACCTGTTTGTGAATTTGCTCTTTTACGAGCATTAGAGACCACCAAAGAGTCTAAGGGCAGCTGACCCTTGATGTAAGCAGGGTCAGTAGATGCTGGTTTATATTTTTTCTCAACCCTGGGCGTGATGATTCTTGCCCTGACAGGGTCTTTGAAAACCTCATCTGCATGCTTAAGCATTCCCTTAAGCATTGGTAATGTGTGTGTTGTTTTTTGAGTGGAGCTTAAGGTCTCAAATAAGAAGTCTTCCTCTAAAGTCTGTTTATGTAGTTCCACCCCATGATAGTGAGCAGCCCTATTAAGAAGCTCAATATAACCTATATTGTCATCAGGAGGTGATGACATGGATGGATGCAAGTCAGGGTCAGTGTCTGTGTGTGGATCAGTATTATAATCCTCCCATGGGTCAACATCTTGTGGCCTGTTGTCATCCCCATCATCCTGAGGGTCAGGTGATAGTGGTGGTGGTGAATTAGTGGGGGTAATGAGTAGTTGAGGATTAGTAGGTGAAGGGGGTGGAACATAAGGTGGTGATGGGTTTGTACCCACATTCCTTTTCTTCAGGGGTATATGATGCTCATCCTGATGTGCCAACTTCCTTTTTTCAGGCAATTTGGCATGGATATGTCCAGTGTCTGGATTGATAACCAGTTCTTTTTGTTTCGGATCCGGAGGTGAAACATCGGACCGAAACTCTTTCGTTGGAGTCTTTTTCTCTTTACTTGTAGTTTTCGGCATCGAAAGTTTCGGCTACGAACTCTTCGGCACCGAAGATTTAGGCTTTGACAAAAATGGAGGATGGACATGCTTGGTTTTCGGCGCCGAGGATTTCTGTTTGGTGCCTGTAGCGGTCCGACTCGATCCCGAGCTGGAAGGCTTTTCTTTGTGTTTTGGCGTTGGGCCCACGGGCAGGGTGCTCGAAACTTTTTCTCGGTGCCGACCTTGGCCAGCAGGCAGAGGAAGGACCGGAGCCTTTTTCGGTTTTGGTTGTTGGGGCAAGGGGGTTTCTGTACTCACGGTACGTTGACCCGGTGTAACTTGCTCCTCTTCTTCCATGTCGGAGTCGGCTTCGGACACGGAGACATGTTGTTCTTCCTCGGCTCCTTGAGCGTGTTCTTGGTCGGAATCTTCTCCGAAGATGTCCGGTACGGAGCCGCCTTGGTGTTGCATTTCGTGACGTCAAGCCCGACGGTCAAGGAGTGTCTTCTTCGATCGAAACGATCGGCACGCGTCGCAGTCTTTCTCGTCGTGTTCCGGGGACAAACAGAGATTGCACACTTCATGCAGGTCGGTGCGCGGAAACTTGGCGCAACACCCGGGATAGAGTTTGAATGGAGTCCGTTCCATCGACAGCTAGCGAGCACGGGTAGGCCCAACGGCTCTCCACGAGTTTTCCGATCGAAGATTCTTGGTTTGAAACGATACGCGTGAATAGGAAACGCGATCGAGAAACAATACCGTCGAGGGTAGTGGATTGCTCGTCGAAGGGAACCCGAGAAACGGTGCGTAACCGGAGCACAGCAATTCACATCCGAACCCGATGGCGGAAAAAATAATCTAACAATGGAGTCGATGCCCATGCGCACTATCACCGAAAGAAGGAGTAACCTACCTCGTGACTGGAAAAGACTTCTTCGAACAAAAACAAAGTGCAAACATCCGGACCCAACACTAGATGGCGGGCTATGCACAGCATGTGATCTACAGCTCACATGCCTCGAACATTTTGTTTAGCTGAGTAGGGATTACTTGAGGGTGAATATCTGAGAAGGTTTTCAGCGAGGTAATCAAGGGATAGTCTGTCTGTTCATGGCTTTGAAAATTAGAATGAATAGTATATACTAGGTCCTGCTAATGAACTGTTGCTGTAGCCCGCTTGCTGAAAACTAGTACAGAGATTAAAGTTTTGACATCTATAGAAAGGAATATTACAGTCGATTTTGAAGATTTTCAGCAGTACATAGCAGGAGTCTCTGCAGTTGTAATGAAAGACTCCAGGCACAAGATGTAGCCACAAAGAACAGTGAGTTTTCTCATTGCCCTACCAGTGCAGATGTGTACCGCAGCACTGGACTCCTTTGCATTATGTCCTTTGTGACAGCCGTGCAGCACTTTGTGTGGGTTTCTGCATTCCCTCTTCCCATTACCTGAAACCTCTGTGTGGCATTTCTGCATATCCGTCTTCTGCAACAACGGCTGTATAGGTGGCTCGAATATGACTGAGGCTCAGTATTTTGTCCCTCAATATTGTTGTAATGATATTCTGTCCTGTCTATATTTGGGATTTGATATTCGCAGCCTACACCCTCGAAGGTGGTTAACTAGTGCTTTACCCTGCACCAGTACACATTTCTGCCATTTGCGTGTTGCTGAGATACATTTTTTCTGTCTCTTGTATTCTCAGAATAGCACTTTTAGAAGGGGTTTGTTGTCTCCTTTGTAACCATCTTACGAAGGGGTGTCGCTCGTCTGTAAAACCTAGAAATATATCGTTTTACACTGGTACATTTGTAGGTGTTGCCACTGGTCTCGATGCACATGAGTCCCTAAAAGGGGTTCAATCAAAGAAGGAAGATAGTAGTGAAAGTTTGGCCTGGCAAGCCAGCATGAGCCAGCATGAGATGAACTTGTCCTTGGTAAAGGTTGTTGAGCAACCTCTGTAAGAGGCATAGCATCAGAGGGAAACACCCATTCCAAGGCATGACCATTTTCCTAGGCTGCTGATTTATCCCATTGGTGTAGTTTAAATGTTTGCTGAGGATACAATTCTGGAATCCAAGCAAATAGCCCACAAGTCATCCAAGATAAGCAGTCTATCGTTCTGTATGGAACGAGAGAGTAAAACAACTCAGACAAATCATCTATAAAGGACCACAATGGTCCAGGTAACTTGGCTTGTAACGTCTATGTTAGCAAGTGCAGGTTTAGGAGATGTCTAAGGAAGAAGCTGATCAGATTTAGCAGGTAGGCAGCTTTTGGTCAGCAGATCACTCCACCACTAGCACTTCTGTTGATGTGAGGAATGTTAATGTGGTCAGGAACCATAACATTAGTGTCCGCCACTGAACGTCCCTCAAACCAAGTTTCTGCCAAAGTCAGGACATAAATGTTTGCATTTTCCCAGGAAATCATAAATGTCATAAAGCCTGTGTGACAGCAGACCTGACAGTAACAAGGGTATATTCAACAGTTGTTTTCAGGCGCACCTTCTCCTGTTAAGTTCACAGTCTTTTCAATTAGACATTTACTTAATCTACCAAATATTCTATGTGAGGAACCTCAAAACCACATCGAAAAATAATTGGCTTTAGATGCATTTCTTGTTGAAGTGCCTATATTTGAATAAATGCAAATGTATACCTCCAAACAAAATAGGATGTATATATGGGCAAGGTGGTGAGAGATGAAATGGCAGAATGGTGGGTACACATTATGCTAGTAAAGGGTGAGGAGCGACAATGGAGTCTAAAGGATTCCGATCTTTAAGGGAGGGAACATTTTCATCATTTCCTTTAGGGCTCATGGGAAACTAGCTGCATCTCTGGAAACAGAATACTGTTTTTAAATTTGTTTTACTAAGCACAGGAAAAAAAATGCAAGGGGTGGAATTTGGTTAAAGATGAGTTTGGTCACAGATGTATGAAACAAAAGGGATAGTATTTGCACTACCCAAATATCCTATGAAATACCAACATTAAATGTAAGAGAAATAATCAAGGTATAGAAATAAACAGGGCATTTTTCATGTAGGGTGATGGTGCAATTGACATGGACACCTGTGAGATGGAGATTGATTGATAGGGTTTTGAAAAGAGACAAACACCCAAAAAGGGTGACCTGATGATATGCGGGTATCAAGAGCCAGAAGGTCAGAATAACAGAGCAAAACCTAGAGAGGCATAAGAAAAATATGTTTATTTTTGTTTGGAATTCAAAAAAACAGTTTTCCTTCTGAAGAGAGGAAGGGAGATCATTTCAAAGCTTATGTCCCAGGTAGGAGAAGGAATGACCTTTAACTTCTAACCTACAAATGTTGAGAACTAAGAAAATATTCTCTGAATAAAGTTGCGGATGCCGCAGAGGTGTATAGACCTTAAGTTTATGTTGAAGAGTGACAGGACTATTTCCATAGAAGGCCCAATGATAAGAACAGAGGGTCTTAAAAGTAATGCGTGTTTCCATAGTTAATGGAGTTTAGTCAGTAGAGGGGATGCCGGCATGCGACAAGGAGATTGACAAAGCAGGTGGGCTGCAGCATTATGAACTACCTGAAGATGTCTAATATGGTAGTGAAGGAGTCCCAAACAGTCACGGTCGGTGCAGGTAAACGGGTGGGGTGGTGGGGCAGGGCGGGGAGTCGACAGACGACGGAATAGGATTTATTTATTTAATTAATTTTCCCTATTCCGGTGTCTGTCGACTCCCCCCCCCCTCCCGCCCCGCTCCACTGCGTTTACCTGCATGGGACGCGACTGGTCCCAAATAAAGAGAGTTCCCACAGTCCAGCCGCTATAAGATGCAGGCTTTTACAACAGTATTCTGGCAGTCAAATAAAGAAATCAAAGAATCTTAAGAAGAAGACGAATGTCGTAGAAGCAGTTAAAAGCAACCTTTTGAATTTAAAATGAAAAGGACCAAGACAAATCAAAGCAGACACCAAGTTTCTTAACAGCATTATGAGGGGAAGTTACAACACGTAGATTCGAAGGCTACTAGGCAGAGGACCACAGACCTCATACCCACTTTGAAACTGGGGAACCAGGTTTGAGTCTCGGCATTGGCTCAACATCCTGTGATTCTGGACAAATTGCATAATCTCCCTGTGCCTCTAAAAAATAATAATAATAACAAATAATGTGACCATGTGTAATGTAACTGGTGCTCATTTAAATCGCTCCAATACCTTCTGGTTGAGTTCACGCTATATAAAACTGCAAAATAAAATTTAAAAAGCCATTAAGTCCAGCTATGACATTTTATGAGTGTAGTGTCGGTGATACACACACATTCAACTTTTTATTCAATGTGAGGACCACAATGAAAAAAATCCTACACTAATGTTATACACAACAGGAGGGGTAAGTTTGTAGGCAATGTTTTTGGGTGTACATTATTGCTGAATGTCGCTGCAATGCACACGCTTTTATGTCTTAAAGCACATGCTCTCTCAGTTATGGACATGCACTGCAAATTATTGGGTCTTGATCAAATCTCTGATTCCAGTGACTATTTTTACTCTTCATGTGCGCACTTGAGTTGTATCTAATGTATTCTGCGATGTACAATTGCTGGTACAGTGTTTTTTCTTTTCTTGTTCACCTCCCGCACATTTATGAAAAAATAGGAGTGACAGTGCGAAGTGTGCACAAACTTTCACAAATCTTTCAGCACCACCACCTTACCTATGTCTCCAGTAAAGTGGCCCTCTAAAGCCTGTGAAAAACTGGCTTTAAACATAGCAGATCCCTGCCAAATTAGACTGATGGACTATCATTTAAAATGGCCAGAAGGGAAATTTGTCGAACATCCCAACAGTAACACAGTTTTGAACTTCTTGATGCACTTGTTTTTAATAATCACCATGGTACCCTATTAATAAATAGCAGTGCTTAATTTGTAAAACAATAAGTGCCAGGGCCCTAGTAAGGAGGCTACCGCAGCTCGCACTACCCATTGCCCCTGCCATGCTATCAAAGACTGTGCCAACACAACTTCTAACCATCACAATCCTACAAGTGTGACATTTCAGACTATTCCAGAACCCCAAAGCTGTAAGAATGGCTTGGGCAGCAGGTATTTGTTATTTTTAATGTATTTTGAATTAATACACAACAGTTGTTGTGCTCATCTCTAAATCAGGCAAACAGTGCCACCATGTGGCAGTCTGCCATAAGTCCTGGTGTTGACAATTAAGTGAGGGTGCAGAGCACCGGTAAACACTGGCACAAATTAAGCACTGATAAATAGTAATTCTTTTTGGGTATACCTCGAGGCATTCTTAATATTCTTTTCCCAACTGGAACCCTGCTTTATCCAGAAAGATACTTTATATAAGAACTCCCATTTATGGTTGAGTCCGCCCTGGTGGTACTACCCCACCAGAGTGTGGATAGGCGCCGATAATAAAGCCACTATCTAGTGGGTGAGGCGTCTACTCCAAAATCTTTGGCATTCCCAGTAGGACTTCTATGTGGGTCCCCTCTGCTTTCCTTTCACCTGGTTGCCCGTTTGTGTATGGATATTATTTTGGGAGAATGCTACTAGGCCCGTCCTCTCTCGCTCTCTCTGTGTGAAGAAACTAATTCATGGCACACAACCTCAACTAAAGCCACACCTAAAAACACTACCATATTGCTTTAACTGCATGATGGGAAGGGAGTGGTTGTGTAAACTAGAGCAAGAACCAGCTACTCATCTAGTTGGCAGTTATCTCCACTATGACGTATATTCATTGTAAAAGAAATGTACATCTTTTCTGGGAATACTAGAATAGAAGGAGGAAATCACCATTAGGGCACTATCATGGAGTAAGCACTGTTTTATGTCTTAAACTGGTAATATGTGTTACCCGACAGTGATTGTAAAAGAACCTTCATTTCAGTTATGAGGGAAACATGAATATCTTGTCAATTTTAACGTATAGCGCATGTTCAATTAAAACAATTGGCAATGAACATCGAAAAGTTAATTTAACAACAAACTAAGGGCCTGATTTAGAGTGTCGAGAAGAGGGAACTCTGTCCCTATTGCGAAAGAGTACTCTCTTCGCTGAAGCGAAGTTCAGCACTCTCATTCAGAGCTGGGCGAACTTCAGTATATAAACAGCAAAGACTTCTCCGTCTATGCCGCCTACATACACCATGGCCATGTGTTGGCCAGCCCTACTTAGAGTGGGTGAACACAAGACCGGTTTTCATTGCTCGTCACCACCAGTTAAAACCTGGCGGATACGGGCATTGAAAACTGCAAAATGACCTCCCCATGCCATGGGAGAAATTTTCCAGGGCGAGGGTTTTTTCTTTTTCTTTCAAAAAGTAAATCCCACTTTGGGATTTTCTTTTTGAAAATAAAAAAAATATTGAAAGTTTGATGTACGGCTCCATCATGCTGACGGAGCAGTCCATCAAACTTTCAAAACATTTACAGGATGGCAGTTCTTGTACATTTCAAGAGATGTCTGCTGGGCCGAAGGACAACTCTAACATTAGCGGGGGGAGTATCCTTACCATGGCAGGATTAAAGTACTTAATCCATCAACCAAAGTCTAAATAGGGGCCTAATCTATATTTGTATTTGACATTCATCAACACAATGTATATTGAATATTGGTAAATAAACCATAGGTAAACTAACTGACATCATAATGCAATGCTTCCAATGTCACTCTGCTTTGCTTAGACATACGAAATTCATTAAACCCCACATCATTTCCCTTATTGTCAAGGTATGTTCATTTTGTGTGTTTTGTTTTAGCCTTCTGTGCGTATCCTGTTCAATTTATAAGCAGGTAATATTTGCCTTCTAGTCTTTTACGTTTGAGCTTTTTTGTGGTACTGACAACAACTGACTTTACTCTGCTGCTCCATCCTGCCTTCTTACTGTCCCTATCCACTAGCAGTTCTGGAAAACATTAAAGTACTAGCATTTTAATTAATAATTGACTTAATATTAATTTACGCTCATTCCTGAACAGCGCCAAAAGACCACTTATGGTAACCAAGCGCTTTACAACATTTAACATAAACGTGCTCTTTTTTTTTTTTACTAAACTTGGAAGGATTAAAAACGAAGTCAATTCTAGATTAAAAACTGTATCGGATGCACCAGGAACATGAACCCGCTGAGCTCCATTGCTTGCAGAATTTATAGAGACAGTTAGTGAAGGGCCTATTCGAAAGATATAAACATATGGCCACGCAACTCCTCTGGAATGAAGGTGTTGACCAGAAACAACAACGTCTACGAAAATGAGAGGATGTCTACACCTGTCTCGGCTGGTAAATAACAAAGCCGAAAGTTACAGGATTAGAAATATTTTCTGCGCGCCGGTTTGTATTTCAGTTGTCATCTGGCATTAGCGCATGTTCTCAGAGGAAAACAATGCACGTAACTGCCAAGTCCTGCATGCCAATGAGTTGAATACAAACTGCACCTTGATCGTCACCTAGCAACGCGCGGCATCGCAGTTCAGGTACAGAGACAGAAACTGGGGCCTCCGCGTGCGCAGGAAAGATGTGTCCGGATGACTCCATGAGCGAGAACTCAAACTGGCGTCGGGAGGGTGAAAAAGTAGCAAAAGTTGGATGCGAGGACGAGAAAGGAAGGGAAATAAGGTGGATGTACAGTAAAAGAGAGGCAATAAAAAGCATCTATCATTTGTTCCTCAGGGTGAAAATATCTACGAAGAATTCATCATGGTGGTATTCAAAAACAGAGAGGCCAAGATCGATCTGGCCAAATCTGTAAATCACAGGGCAGGGAGATTTTTGCACACCAGCACACTCTTCCCGTGTATAGCCTGGTGCAAAGAAAGATGATCCACTCAAGAAATAGGTCAGGGTGATGTTTCTTCAGTTCCACGGAGAGCGAACGCCGCTTCCCACATTAAACTAAAGGATGCACGAACAGAGCATAAAAGCAATCCTCCTAATATAGCACAAGACACTAAACTGGATAAACAGACAAAGAGCACTACACCTGGCTCACATTGGCATTATAAGGACCTAGAAATCAACAAAGAAAATCAAGCAACAAAAAATACATTAAGGCCGCATTTGGGAGGCAGTGTTAACAAGCATTACAAAGCCAGTATGTTTGGCTTTCAGAATCTGAAGGCCTTTACCTTGCACAAGGCTCTTTCACTCCTCCAATATTGTACAGTGCTTTGTCCTTCTGTCCTCTTTCTTGAGCAATATTCCTACTGTCCAGCACTCAACCACTGCCACTTCAATACCAAACTCTCTGAACACCAGAACAGCAAACCTATTCCCCTATTCTCGCGATTCTCTGGTAGGTCTCTCATTCCCACTAGAAGTAAGGACTTAAGTTTAAAAAACACCACATGTGGATCCCACCTACTGTTGACCCCTCTCCTAAGTTTGGCATCTGCCTAGTCACTTGATAAGCTACCAGTATAGGGGACCCTTCGTGGTCCACTTGACTAGGCTAATACTATGTTTTAATAAGAGGGGTATGATGGCAGATTGGACAACCAAAGACTGCTTGTAAAACAAACATTGGAGCACTGAGTAACAGATCTGTTTTTTGTGCAAATCAATGGTACTCATTTTATTGGCCTCAAAGAGGACCCAGCTGGACTTGAACCTGTGACCATGTGGTCAAACAAAGACACGCGGCATGGATCCACACTTTACATGATTACTGGGGAAGCGGAAGTGACGTGCAGTAACAGTGACAGAGCGGCGGAAAGCAGTTGCGGGAGCCGCGAGCGGAGCGAGCGGAGGAGTACCGCGGCCGGAGGAGAGCTGCGGGAGCCGTGAGCGGAGGTGAGCAGCTGGGGGAGCCGCAGTGTGAAGAGCAGCCTCGTGAGCATTTCTCTCCCCTTCGGCGCGCGGCTGCGGCGGGAGCCGCGAGTGAGCATTTCTCTCCCCTTCGGTGCGGGGCGGCGGTGGGAGCCGCGAGCACCACCACTCCTGCAGAGAGCGGTCTCCCGATTTAGTGCTGACCTATACCTCCTTGAGGTGCGGCAGGAGCCGCGAGTACCGCATTAGCCCCGAAAAATTAACGACGCAGTCTCTCTGGATCAATAAACCGTCTCGGTGTGCGGCAGGAGCCGTGAGCACCGCAAACACTGTAGAAGTGTTCTTTTGCTGTTTTTTTGGGATTTACCTGTTGGTAGTGCGTGGTAGATCCCGCGGGCACTACTTCAAAACACGACAGCCTGCAGCAGCTGAGCCTGTTTTATTGCCTTTCCTGTTGGTGCGCGGCAGGAGCCAGGAGCACAAGGCACCACAAAGATTTTCTCACTGCATGAGCAGTTCATTCTCCCTCGACAAAGGCCCGCAGACACTAAGGGGGAATCCAGGGGATATGGGGTTTGTGGTGGCCTTGTGGCTGCCCCGTGGCTGTCACCTGCCTGCTATCAGGTTGCCATCTGGTTGCCAGTTGGAGACCTTGCAAATTTCACTGCTGGTTGACTGGCGCACCGGGACAGGGTGCCACCTAAGACAACAAAAAGGGAAAGAAGAATACAACGGAATACAGAAAAAAGGCAAAAAAAAAAAAAAGGGGGCAAAAAAAGGCAAAAAAAAAGGGCGAAAAAAGGGCGTAAAGGGCGAATCATGAGGTCGGGAAGAGTCAGAGCGCCCTTCCCTCCACTAAAAAGGAAAAGAAAAACACAAGGCACGACGGCTAATAACAACAAAGCAAAAGTCGAAGGGAAGCGCAAACATTAATCTCGCCAGTTTTTCGCCAGTTTTTCGCGAGGGCAAACAACGCACCTAGTAAGACTGACTATCTAAAAGACCCTGCAGGAACAATGCTCACTAATCAAGAAAAAGAAAATCAGCTGCCAGCACCACTCACACCAATTTCATCAATAAAGAAAAGAACAACAGGGGACATACGAGTCACGCAAGAGTCAAATGATCAAAAAACACCAACACCAACAGGTTCAACCGAGGTTCTGTCAAAACAAGAACCAACATCACAAAAAGACAACGTATGGGGGTCCATAACAGATTTGAAAGTTATTACATCTGGAGAAAAATCCCCGCAATCTCCGCGATCAATTGAATTTCTACAATACCTACAAGAAGAGTCCGACTGCTCATCGTTGCAAACAATGCAAGATCAATTTACAAGCGCAAAGGCTCAACAACCAATTGAGGTACAAATAAAAATCAATAATCAAACACCCAAGCAAGCACATCAAGTGGAAGCCGCCCAAGACATCCAGGCTCAAGACAAAAACTCACAAATATTAACTCCATCACTGCAAAAACAATTGCCCAAAGGGATTAATCTGTGTCAAACCCCCGACATAAACGACATTAACGATTCAGCATCAAAAACCAACATAGTGTCAGCAATTGACTCAGGAACCATATGGGACATCTTTTTCAAAACATCACAACTCACCTTGGAGGCATTGAAGTACCAATCAAACAAAATGGACGTACAAGTAGACCTGCTTAACATCGTAGCAAACGCAATTACTGGGATTGACCAAAAACTGGCCAACCTGAACTCTCTAATTACGCGAGCACAGGCTTACGCATCCACACTAAACACTGAATGTGCCTGTTGCCCAACAATCGATAAATTAGCAACACTCCCGGAAGTCCTGACCACTCTCATCGAGGACCTGAAGTTCAGAGTAACCGACGTTAAACACATTAATACACTTGTAAGGCCCCAGCACAATGCCATGAACAAAGAACTAAACAAGGTCAGCGCAAACTTAGACTCAGCGCATGATAAATTACGGACAGTCACCACAGAAAAACCAAATATTAAGGACAAGCAGGAAAACTCAATCCAACCTACACAGACGAACCTGACAGTCACCACAGAAAAACCAAATAATGAGGACAAGCAGGAAAACTCAATCCAACTTACACAGGCGAACCTGACAAGGCGCATGAAGAAAAAACTAAGAAAACAAAAGAAGTGCGAAAAGATCTCACAAATCAGAAGGAGTTGGGGTCAACCAACATATGCCTCAAACGAACCAGCGACAATACTGGACCTAAAATTGGACCTGCAAACGAATAAAAAACCATACCCGATTTTTACCAAACCGCCAAAAACAAACAACCAACTAAGAGATGGCCCTGCCACGGCGAATATCACAATCGAACTAGCTACCCAAGAAACACAGGAGAAACCTGAACAAGTGGGTTAACTGACAAAATATCGAAGGTCAAAAAATCGACCTACAAAAATATCGGAGCAAGAATATCGATGTCAACAATATCGATATCCTATCTACAACATGGTAAGTACAAAAATATCGAAAAAAATATCGATGTCAAAAATATCGTTATTAAAAATATCGGTTTTTTTGTTGTTAAAAAAAATATGTAAAATAAACTAAATAATACTTATAAATAAAATAAACATAGTTAAAAATAATTTATAATGTTTAAAATTAATAAGTAATATATATAATTTAATAAAACATTAATTAAACATATACATATAACATATAATATATATACTTACTTAATGAGTTTTAATAATAATTTTAATAAATTATAAATTATTAAAAATATTATAAATTACAAATACATCTATACACATGAAACAATAACATAAATAAAAATTAAATAATTATGTATAACAAATTCAAAAATTAAATTTACTTTTAATATTTTTAAAATTAATGATATACTACATTAACTAAAATAATACAAAAAATATTAAATAGCGGAAGGAATAAAACTACTATTGCAACTCCCAAAAAAACAACAGTAAGAAAAATGTTGGATAGCGTAGAGTTTAAAATTACTATTCCCACTCCAGTGAGTGCAACAGTAGGGAAAGCGTTGGATAGCGTAGGGGTTAAAATGACTATTCCCACTCCAGTGAGTGCAACCGTAGGGAAAGCGTTGGATAGCGTAAGGGTAAAAATTACTATTCCCACTCCAGTGAGTGCAACAGTAGGGAAAGTGTTGGATAGCGTAGGGGTAAAAATTACTATTCCCACTCCAGGGAGTGCAACAGTAGGGAAAGCGTTGGATAGCGGGAGGGTAAAAATGAATATTCCCACTCCAGTGAGTGCAACAGTAGGGAAAGCGTTGGATAGCGTAAGGGTAAAAATGACTATTCCCACTCCAGTGAGTGCAACAATAGGGAAAGTGTTGGATAGCGTAGAAGTTAAAAATAACATACTTATAAATAAAATAATTTTTGAAAATAATTAATGAATTATTAAATAACTCTAAACTATTTACCACTACCAATAAATAATTATTAAAAACATAAAGGCCCATTACGATACCCGGCGTAAAAAAATCCGCCACGCATGAAAGCGGCAAAAATCCGCCCGCACACACCGTCTGAACACCGACCACGCCATTACGATGACACAAACCGAAAACCGCCATCGGCGGAAAAATCACACAAGATACCGCCCGCCCGAGTCGGAGTCGGAGTCAAACCGCCCGCCACGGACGGAAACACGCACGACAACACAAAACCGCCCGCCCTCACGGCCGACACACCGCACGTGAAATTACGATCGCACCGCCATGAGCGCGGGTAAACCACAAATATACCGCCCGCCAGCGCAAACAACGCCGATGAGAATTGACACGGCAGAAGCCATGGCGCCCACGTCCCTGCACAGAAACCATCCGCTGACAAAAACAATTGCACACAACATGGCCAACAAGTCCACACAGCAAGGCACGCACAAATACACAAGCACAGTACACATCCCGAAAACACCCCCCCCCCTGGACAAACAAAAACTACAAAGGCCAGAACACCAGACACAACACACCTGAAAACAACAGACCATGAGGACACACCCACATAGGTAAGTACAAAAGCAGCACTCCCACAGACCACAACCCCTTGCAACATTGCAAACTAGAGAGGAGAGGAGAGGACACAGTGACACAGCAAGGACAGCAGCACACCACAGAAACGCACACATCACAACCACCACCACCACCACCACCAAACACCGGCACCACAAACCCCTGCACATTACACAACACACACCGCACCAGCACCACAAACACCATGGCACCACAAAGAATGCCCAAGTTCACGCCCATTGAGCTGACGGTCATGGTCGACGAGATTATCAAGGTGCACCCACAAATCTATGGGAACCTGGTCCAGCACACACCACTAGCCACCAGAAAGAGAATGTGGAACCGGATCGTAGACCAGGTCAATGCAGTCGGGACCCTGCCCAGGAACAGAGTTGAAATCAACAAACGGTGGAATGACGTCAAGAGCCTGGTCAAGAAGAAGGAGAGCAAGAACAGAGAGCTGGCTGCCGTCACTGGCGGAGGGAATCCCGCGCTCTTCAAGACCTTCAAAGCGTGGGAGGAGAAGGTGCGAGTCATTATACATCCGGAGATCCTCGCCGGATTAGCAGGGGAGTGGAGGCTGGTAAGTACATACTAATGTATACCAGCACACCGCTATGTACTCACATGCACTACCACCATGCCACAGCTCCCAGGGACAAACACCCCCATGTCCAGCACACAATACACAACACATCACACACACATGCAACAGACACCACCACACACAGCCCAAACCTAACAACTGTAAGATACGTGGGGGCATGTGTACACTCAGCCAGCCACGTAACCACCAACAGGTCCCCAAGTATGGCAGAAGCGCCACAACGAGCACCCACCACACCCATGTGTCCGCCATAGCTGCACTAACCGACAAGTAACAGGTAAGTGGCAGGAACACAAAGTGCAGTGGGTGGGAGGGTGGACAGCTCAAGTACAACACACACCAGGCCCCTAGTCCCACAGCACAGCAAGGAGGAGCATCCCCCACACCCCACAGCCACGTGTCAGCCACCGCAGTGCACACCGACAGCCGAAAGGTAGACATCACGGTCCACAACAATCGGTGTCAGTGGGTGTCCAGCCATCACCACGACCCACAACACCGCCCCCACCCCCACAGACCTGCAACATGGAGCACCCCCGCTTAGAACCATGTGGCATCCAGTACAGTGCACGCCCGAACAACCTGCAGGTGGGAAACTGGACAGGGCTGGATTACTGGAGGCATGAGGACCGTAACATGACCAACACATGGGACATGTCACGTAGCAGACGAACACGCAGCACCGCCCACTGTCACGAACAAGTGAACAATGTGCACACGGACATGAACCACAGACTCACACCCCACATGACCCATCACAGACACAGCAACACCCAAGGAGCCACGTCTGCATGCACAAGCCACACTGAATATAGTACCACACGGCAGCCACTGTGCAACCCATCACACACAACCGAAACACCATTGAAGTCCTGTCCATGTAGCCCCTACTGCCTGTCAACCACACACCCCACAACTACGCCTATGTAAGACAAACAACACTAGACGCAACAGAGCGGAACAACATAAATGCACACGAACACCACTGAACCCATCAAACACACAGACACACCATGCACATACAACATACCATCCATCCCATCCGTCAGCCCCAGTCTCATGAAAGGCATGTCATCCGCACAGCTGCCACACATACAGCAGTCACGCTAAGAGACATGCCCATGACCAACCATGTGCCAGAAGTCAATGAAGCGCACGCCACACTTTGAGCAACAAAAACACAACATGGGCCACACCCCCCCCGAGCACTGCAGTGATGCACATGGCACAGGGCAGCACGCACACCAAGGAGATGGGACAACTGCAATACGTCGGGTGGCACACAACCATCACTCACTCATAACGACGCGTCCAATGCCATGTCCAGTAATCACAACAGACAGCAAATATGCAGGGCATGTCAGGCATGCACACACCTCAGACCATGCACTGTCATGCTGCCACAACACATGTCACGTTCGGCACCCATGGCTCACAGCATGTACCCCAAAAGCATATTCCATCCCATATGCGATTCTGGGGCATGCCCCCCATGTTGCCATATGCGTACCTAAGCGTCCCATTTGACCCCCAAAAGCATATTCCATCCCAAATGCGTTTCTGGGGCATGCCCCCATGTTGCCATATGCGTTCCTAAGCGTCCCATTTGACCCCCAAAAGCATATTCCATCCCAAATGCGTTTCCGGGGCATGCCCCCATGTTGCCATATGCGTTCCTAAGCGTCCCATTTGAACACCAAAAGCAAAGTACAAACCAGACCCAGGATGGGCCAGGAGCCCGCATACACCAGAGTCACAATAAGTAGGGGCACAGCAACACACCCATCGGCATGGCCAATCCGTCCCATGCCACATGTGCACAGCACACAGGCCCATTGACAAGCACACACAACTACAAATGGTACAGCCACACACACGCCTCCGGGAACCCATGTACGAGATTGCACGAACTGTTAATGTCAGACGACAAATACATACTTCGCCAGGTGCAACACAATAACAAATCTCATTCTCTCCACAGGTGACGAACTGCTGGATGCTGGGGATGGAGACAGCAGCCAGCACAGCCAGCCTACAAGCCCCCAACGAGGACACACGGATGTGGAGGATCTGTCCTCCTCTTCGGACACGGACCACCAAGCAGGCCCATCTGGTGTGGCAGGGCCCAGCCGCTCCCCAGGACCCCTCCTACCCACCAACCCATCATCCAGGGCTGCTGAACATTCCCAGCCCCCTGCTGCCACAGTCGTTGCGGCCACACCCACGGTCATTGCGGCCACACCCACGGTCATTGCGGCCACTACCACTGCCGCAACCGCCACGTCTTCGCTGGCCACAGCCCCAGCGCAGGTGGTGGCCCGGCCGACTGGATCCACCCTGGGAGCCAGGACAAGGACCGTGGTGAGCAATGTGGCTAGTGGGCAGGCCGGTGGCAGCAGGACTGGTAGGAGGAGCAGGGTCAGGGAAACGCCAGTCTCCCCTGGGAGCCATGCCCTGCCTCAAATGGCCAGAGTCCTTGGGGCCTATGAAGAGGCCCAAGGACAATGGGCCAGGTCTGCTACAGACACGCGTGAGGTGCTGGGGGTGCTGAGGTCCATGGACGCCCGTATGGGCCAACTCGTGGACCTCATGGGCCAGCTGGTGGTGGCGGTGAGGTCACATCCAGGGACAGCAGCTCCCCTCCGCCACCACCTGCCGGGGCGCAGGGTGGAGCAGCAGTGTCCAGTTCCCCTGCGTCCACAGCCAGTGAGCACACCTCAACCACCAGCAGGTCGCAAGCAGGCACCCCCTCGCAAACGTGGAAGGGGCCGTCCGAAGTGGAAACAGATCTCCCGGGAGGACTTCGCACGCTCCAAACGCAAGTGAGGCAGCCAGCCAGCCTTCCTTGACCACCCACTGCATTGACTTGGACTACGATCCCACTCCACACAGCCATCTGGATGGCATGTGTGTGTTGGACTATGGACATAGAACCAGTGGGTACACCCTGAGCATCTCGCAGCCATGACCGACAGCTCATTGTCACTGCACGCACCACTTTTGTCATCACCTTACACACAATCACATGTCACTGTT
Organism: Calotriton arnoldi; assembly: GCA_963921515.1. Classification (NCBI taxonomy): domain Eukaryota; kingdom Metazoa; phylum Chordata; class Amphibia; order Caudata; family Salamandridae; genus Calotriton; species Calotriton arnoldi. The sequence goes on from CAWUFW010001370.1 coordinate 2,744,352, forward strand.
TGAAATAAATGCACCTCTTCCACAAACTGCTGTCTGTGCCCTGTGTTTTAATTGTACGGAATACAACGGCCACCTTGAGCGGAACGGCACCTGATGCGTGGCATGGCAATGGAACCGGAGGGCCTGTAGGGACCTAGGGGTGGGAGACAGAACAGGAGCACATTCAATGAGTGTGTCACACACCCATCACACAGTACATGTCAACAACTACAAGCAATGTACACACATCGCACAGAGCAATAGGGCACAATGCCACAGCCACCATCAGTGGCATACTAACCTGGGCATGGAGCGTTGACACACAGCACGCAGTGAACAAAAGGCCACCCTGACACAGCACACACACACCTGCACAAATACAGACACATCAGCCGTCGTACATGGACACTCACCGTCAAGTGAAGTAGCGGGCGATGAGCTGCTGGCGCACATTCACAGCTTCATCCTCTCCGCTGTCCTCCTCACTCGAGCTGTCCTGGTCTGCGGGCTGGGGCCCTGGTTGATCTCCGTCATCCACGATGAGGGGATCTGCTTCCGAATGGCCAGATTGTGCAGCATGGAGCACGCCACCACTATCTGGCACACCTTCTGTGGGGAGTACGCCAGCGCACCCTCGGTGCGGTCCAGGCACCTGAACCTGGACTTGAGGAGGCCAAAGGTACGCTCGACCACACGTCTGGTCCTCCCATGTGCCTCATTGTAGCGATCGTCTGCTGGGGTGCGAGGATTCCTCAATGGACTGAGCAGCCATGCCCCATTCGGGTACGCAGAGTCACCTGGGTGTGAGGGACACAGAGAACCGTTGCTATTCCAACTGGACAGGGGACAGCATCGCACAGCCAGCACGCTACACCACTCCACATACTCACCGACAATACAGCCACGATCCTGTTGCAGATTGGACATCAGTCGTGGCAAGATGCTGTTGCGCATTATGTGTGCGTCATGGGCCGAGCCTGGGAACTTTGCACACACGTGGGTTATCACCATGTCCGCAAGGCACACCACTTGCACATTCAGGGAGTGCGTGTGCTTCCTGTTGCGGTACAGGTGCTCAGTGGCCTGTGGTGGAACAAGGCCAACATGTGTGCAATCAATGGCACCAACGACGTGTGGGATCCTGCCAAGGGCATAGAATGCACCCTTCACTGCCGCCAATTCACGAGCCCTGGGGAATCTGATGTACCTGTTTCGGTACAGCATCATGGCTGCCAGTACATCCCTCAGCACCTTGCTGAACATGGGCTGGGACATCCCTCCTCCACTGCCCACTGTGTGCTGGAATGACCCAGTGGCGAAGAAATGCATGGCGGCCATCACCTTAGCCGTGGGGGTGAATGCTGTCGGATACACCCTGCGGGGACGGAGATGGGGTTCCAACATGGCACACAGTCGATGCAGGGTTGGCCTGTCCAGCCGAAACTTCCTTATGACCTCAGTATCCTCCATGTCCGCCAGCAATTGGTATGGGCGGTCAATGTTCGGTCTCCGCCTAGGGAAGATGGCAGTGGACACATGTCAAAGCAACACAACACATAGCAATTTCGCATTCACATCACTGACATGACTGAGCAAGCACATGAGTCACAGCCCAGCTGTCAAGCAGGGACGGCACGGCAACATGAATGTCTGCTGAGCATGGCACTGCTTCCGAGGCTGGATGAGTATGGCACACGACGACGACGATGTGGGCACAGGCTGAGCGGCCAAAACAAGTGGGACCTGTGGCACGAGGGGATATGAGACAGTAGTAGGTGTCAGCACTGCACCCTATGTACAGCACTGTACGGATCACACCTCCCGAAACATTGACAGGTGTCCACATTGACAGCCCCATGCCAAGACGGCTGTGTGCTTGCAGTCACACGTCACAGGTGAGAGGTTACATTGCACGTGCCAGGTGGCAGACGTACATAGTGGGAGCTGGCATGTGTGTGCATGTGTCTCCTGTTCAGGATCCACCAGATGGGCGCTGACTCTGTACTGACCATTGGACACAGCATGTTCCGTGGAAGGCTTGTGTGTGTGGGATGGTGGCACTGGATGTGCCTTCGTTGGGTGGGGGGCCATGCACAGGGCGGGTACGTCGATGATTGCGCATTGTTGGTCACGGTGGGTGCACCCACTAAGATGTGTTGCCCTGTGTTCAATTCCTATGTCCGCATGTTGATGGACTGTAGATGTGGGCAGACTACACATTGGACGATGTGCTGTCTATGTGCATGTGCCTTCACAACAGGCACAGCTGCCCCTGCACATGTGACTCCTGCTGGACTCGCTGCTGGGTCTGTGGAGCTGATGCACCTTCTGTGCGTGGGGCGGACAGCTCACCTCACTTCCCTCATTGCGCATGTCATGACTTTGCCGCAGGTGACATGGATCATGGAGGGCCCACATGTACGCGTGGGTAGGCTACACATGTTTGTACACTGGTCGCCACCCCCAGTCAGTGTTTCGAATGGGAAGGTTGTCGTGCTGGTGGTATATTCGATGTGGCGGATGGGCGGGCCTAGGTGCGGGCTTACATTCCGGACATGGGGGTAGTTGGATTGGCGACTAGTTGCAGTACACACGGGACACGTCTCTTCCTTTCCACATCTGGGTCATCCCTTGTACTCACTGACAGTGATACAGTCATCTTCGCCCCAGCCCTCATGTCCTCCCCTCGCTCCCCCAATATGCATGTGCACCTGCGAGGCTAGCGCTTGCACAGGCAGCCCCAAGCTCGCACCAGAGAGGGCAAGGAGTGTATGTGTGGGTCCAGTTGCACGAGTGGGCTGTCTCAGGGTATGATGTGTGGCGGGACGCCGTCCACCTGCGTGGTGCCCCAAATGGAGACCCGGCCTGCATGGACTATGCATCACAGTCTTCGCCTTCCGGATCCGCCACCTGCGACACCCAGTGGCTGTGGCTGCCCTTGCGGCCAGGCCGCGTCCGTCTGTGACTGATGGCCCACACATTCACTCTTTGGCCTCTCTGGGGAGGGCTCGGGGGTGGTGGCGCACGCGCTTGCACTTAGTCGCAATGGCATGTGGCGTGGTTGGTATAATGGGCAATGGATGGGATGGTGCGAGCCACCTCCCGTGACGTCAGTGCTGCTCGTGCTGTGGTGCGTCCCCCTACACTTCCATTTGACTTGTGCCATGCTACACGTTGAGGTTCTATTGCCTGCGTGATATGACCAGGAGGAGCGCGAGGAGACCTCTCACACACCATGCTCCACTGCCATCCCGTGCCCTGTATCGCCTGTGCGGATTGACTATGTTGGGGTTACACCTGGTCGACTGGGGCTGTGTGTGCCTTGTCAAGGGGCATGGCGGGCGCACAACAGGATCCAGCTTGTCCACGGAGGGTGGGCTGACGTGTGCGCCTGGTTCCGCATTGTTCGTGTGCCCGGCTGCTGTGCACACACGTGTTCACTTCCCCCGACAGGTGTCCTCTCACAATGCCCAGGGAAGCGGTGGTGTACTGTTCATGACCCCTCCCAACACGGCGTGCTCCAACTTGGCATGTGCGCATCTACCCGTCGCACCCACCCACCTGAGCACTGCGTCCATACGACTTCACACGACACATGTGTGTCTTCCACAGTTGTGCTACTCATTTGCGTTGACATCCAATACCAGTGGACTACATGGTCATGTCACGACTGCCGTGTACTTCACATACTCTCATCCTCTCTCATTCGTACTTGTGAAATGAGTCAGCGGAGACAGTTTTGGTTTCAAACATTATATTGAGTCTTCTGTCCTCTGTGATGCAGTATAGTGGACACTACTGGCAGCGGAATACATGTTGAGGATATACTGAGCATGATTACAAATGGGATAGGGTGTGGGGTTACATGTGATTGGCTGTTGCATGTGGGATGTGGGCTTCAGAGTTACATCTGCTTGGCCAAGGCTGTGCTAATGTACATTTACGTATAGCTGCGGAGCTGCGGACTTTGACACAGACGGTATACAAGTAGCCTACCAGACCGCTTGGCATCATGGGCACAGTCCATCTCAGTTCCATGTGACAGGTTTGCTGCGGTTGTTCCTCATGCACGCGTGCATGTGAGATGACATCAGGGCATGTGCTTGCGTGCATGCAGCGGCGTGCCACTTGTTGTTGCAATGTGGTGGTTACTGGACATGTCACAGTCACTGGGGTCGTGTTGTTGTTGTATGCACTTGTCGTCCATGCAAAAGGTCCTGGTATGGGATTCCCGGGGCGGGGGTGGGAGGGGTGCAGCACCCACAGACTCCAGGCGACCTATTCATGTCCACTGAGCGGTGTGTGTGTCCATGGGCGCTGGATCCATGTCGTGTCCTGGTTGTTCGTGCAGTTCCGTCCATGTGGGTGCGATACACAGACCCCATGCCACTGCCTCCCACGATGCATGCGGTGTTCCTGGATGTGATGGGGAACAGTGTGCATGTCCCGGTCATATCCGATGTCATGGCGATGTCGTTGATGGTGTGGTAATTGTTGCCGGTCGTTTGGTATGGCTGTTGTGGTGGTGACTGGCCAGTCCGTGCGGAAGCTAAGCATGGGTGCGGGGTTGGACATCATAGGTCAATTGGGGAACCTGCGTTGGGGTCCGACGAATTTACAGGTTGTCAGGTATGCGATGCCGTCCAGCAGGGCTTCCATGTCATTGGTGGTGTACATGTTTGCCAGCCAATGTAGCGGATGGTGGCTGTCAAGGTGTTGTTCGTAAGTTGTCCCTTGGAGGACCATGATGGGGCATGCTGGGTGACATTCGATGTAGCTGTGCTCGATGATCCGTCGTGTGGAGGCACAGTGGTCCCATTTCAGTGCGGGTGCGATGTTGGCCACATACGCCATGCCCCCATAGGCAGAGCAGGCCCTGTCGTGTGCGTCCAGAGGGAGGAGTAGTGGTAGCAGGTCCGCCTTTAGACATGCCGGGTTGGAGAGACACATCTCCACGGGATGCTGGTAGGGACACCTCCGACAGTAGAAGACGGGTATGACGCAGCTGAACAATGTGATGCGGTAAGTCAGTCGGTAACTTACGTTCAGCAGGGACAGGAGTTCGCATCCCAATATATGTATCAGGTTGGTTTTGTACAGCTTGACCTGTCCGGCGTAGTTGGGTAGGTGTGTTGCGAGTGCCATTTTGCAGCGGTGCGTTGTGGTGGCGTGCTCCGGCTGTGTGTGCAGTCTGCAATGTGCACGCTCCGAGGTTGCTGTGAGCTCTGTGTAGTCGTAGGGAGACAGGACTTGTGTTCTGTTGGCTTGTGCGGAGGACACGGGCCCTCATCCCACATGCTTCTCAGACAGTTCAAGGTCAGTGATGTGTGACTCCTTCCAATTAACTTGCATGGGGCCGACACGGGGGAGTGTTTTCTTTTTTCTTTCCCGTCCGTTGTGTTCTTCTGTGTTATGCGCTATCTGCCCTGTGGTCGGTCTCCTCTGCATGCCTGTGTTGGTCTTTTATTGGACAATGGCTGTATTCACCGGCTTCTTTCGTAGGGCTGTGGTTTCGGAGTTGGAATGGAAGGTCATTCAGTGCTGTCTGCTCTCCCTTGTGTGGGCGGCAGGCTGCCTTTCCGCTCTGCGTTGGGCCTTGTGTGTGAATGTTATTCTTGGGCCACCTGTTGTCGGTCCCCGGGCTCTTTGGTGTTCCGTTTTGTATGTCTTGTTCATATGTGCAGGGTGGTATGGGTGTTTCAGTGTGGTACTGGCGTTCCTCTTCCCGAAGGGGCCCTGCTTCTCCTAGTTGGTGTTGCCGCCGCTGTGTGCTTCGCCATGTTTGTTGCACTGGGGTGTGTCCTGCTGTTGCGTGACTTCACTGACATGTGTGCGTCGGTTGTGTGACGTTGGGTGTTGTCCGTGAATTGGGCGTTGGGGACATGTCTGTGGCAGGCCTGTCACGTGTCATGTGCGTTCGGGGTGGGGCTGGTGTGTGTGCTGCTTGGTTGTGTCCCTGTGTCTGTGTGCGACGCATGCATGGCGCTGCGGTTGGCCTCTGCGTTGTGCGCATGTGTGGCAGCGTCATCGCCGCTTTGGGGCCGTGACGGGGTGGTTGGTTCCTAGTCCCAGGTGGTGTGTACACATGTGTTACGAGATGTTACAATTTGGCCTGTGTGTCATATGTGGATGCTATGGTAGATGTGTCGTGTACACGCGGGGGTGGGGGTTGTCCGCTTTTCCGCCCTTGCACTGTGTGCGCTGTTTGCGTGCACTTGTTGTATGTGTGCCTACCTGCGTCTTCGCGGTACGTTGCGTCCTTGGTGGTGCATCAGATAGAGCATAGGGAGGGCCTGCAGTGCTGGATTCATGCTCGGGGTGCCGCTTCTTCGGTGTCCGTGCTCGGCGTTCGTGTTACCGCTTCGGTTTGACGTACGGTGTCTCTTAGCCGTGGGTTCAGTTTGTGTGCGGCATCGTAATTTGTACGCCGGGCGGTACGTGTTTCATCGGACGGTGTGTGTCAATTGTGCTGCGCCGCTACGTGTACGGGCGCACTTTGATGGCGGACGGTGTCGCTGGCTTGCCGGCGGTGTTTGGCTGACTTTTCGCATCGTAATCGGGCGGGCGTGTGGACTGCTGCGTGCCGGCGGTAACTGGTGGGTTTTGCATCCGCCAGCACGGCGGTAGTGCTTCCGCCCGACATCGTAATGGGCCCCATAATTACCAATGGAAAATTTATTAACAATAAATTAATAATAAATACCAATAAATAATTAATAAATATTAATTACCAAATAAATATTGAACAATAAAATATTTTTAATAACAAAAACATATTAATTATTAAAACTTAATTACCAATTAACTAATATTGAACAATTAAATATTTTTTATACCAATAATAATAATTATTAAACATTAATTATCAATTAATAATTACTTATTGATATATTAATTAAATTTATCAATAAATAATATTTCGTAATATTTAATTACCAATTAATGATAAAACAACAATAAATTAATTTTTAGAACAAAAACATTCTAATTAAAAAAAATTACCAATTAATAATTAATGTCCAATAAATTAGCAATACCCAAAAATAAATTTAATAATTACTTAATTAGATTTCAATTACTTCCAACACTATTCCCCTATAAACGCACAACACACTCCAATAATAAAATAATACACTTAACATAATAATCAATTAATCAATTAATAAAAATTAATAACCAATTAATAAAAATTAATTACCAATTAATTAATTAACAATAATATAATTATCAATACCAATTAATTAAAATAAATTATAACTTAATTACAATTAAATCACTTCCCACCCTATTCCCCTATAAACCCACAACCCGCTACAGAACTTAAACGCAAAAAATAATTAAAATTAATTTATAATTCCTAAAAATTAATCATTAATTTAGTATCATTAAATTACTTCCCACCCTATTCCCCTATAAACCCACAACCCGCTACGGTACTAAAAAAAAAAAAAAACTTAAAAAAAACATTAACATATAAAAATTGTATACATATATTTTTAGACAAGTAGAACACTTAACAAAAACACATATAACACATACATATTAAACACATAACAAAATACATAACAATAATACAAATATCAATATTAGTAACATCGATATATTTGATTTCGATATTACTAACTTCGATATTACTTACATCGATATAAAAAAAATCGATATTACTTACCTTAGAGTCGATATTCTGTCCATCGATATTCTTAACATCGATATTCTGTCCCTTCGATATTGTCACTTCGATATTAGTGTATATCAATATTTAATTTTCGATATTTTGACTGCCCACCAACAAGTGGAGGTAGCAAAAAGGGACACATCGGATACAATAGCATTCTGCTTGGAAAAAAACACAAATGAGCACTCCAAAGATAATACGGGGGAAGGAAAGAAGCATTCTCAGCATTCTCAGTCTGGCACACCCAACTTTTTAGAGGAGAGATCGGGCCAAGCAACCAAAAACCGGTATAACGTGACTGGGACTAAATTCCATCCTGCCGACACAGGAGTGGCAAATCTAAGCATCTTCCAACCGTCTTATAAATCAAAGGGCAGACATGACATCTTAAATAGGGGCAACCTACTAAGGCTCCTTCAACATATACCATCACTGTCCAACACAACAAGTGCAGAAATGGAGAGTGTTCATTTCGAATTGAGGGAAGAAGATCCCACCCAGGAAAACACGGTAGTGACCTGGACAAACCATCACATTCCAGAAGCAGTACTCCGGGAAAAAGAAACTTTTAAAAATTGGGGAATAGCAATCTCGATACCTGAACAAGAGAAATATCCGCTAGTTCTACTTGAACCGTTAAAACACCGACAACGGCACAAAGAAAGACAAGGAACTCAGCCACAGCATACTGAGAGGAACCACGAAGACACAACCAGACCAGAACTACAAAAATCTAAGCATATCAGTAAGGACACAGGAGGGAACGACCACAAACAGAACAATGAAAGTAGAGGAACCCCAGAAAATCCGTTGGAGGGAGCAATATAATGCGACTAACAGTGACACACAGTGTCACACTCGCCGTACCTGACGCAAAAGAGCACATTGCTAATCCCTTGAGGGCCCTCCGAGTGCAGTATGACACAACATTGACCACAGGGGGACATACAGGTTCACCAGACTCACTACAAAAGACTCTACATAGGTTTAAACTTGTCTCCTGGAATGTGGCAGGTCTACAAAAAGCGCTCAAACAAGCCACAGTCATAAACAAACTGCTAGAGAACGATATCATATGCCTACAAGAAACCTGGGCTACAGAGCCGGTTCATCTGGTAGGATATGCTGGCTTTCACAAACTAGCCACTAAACACAACCACTACGGAAGACCGTCAGGCGGGATCTCGACTTACGTCAAACATGCAAAACAGCTAACTGTAAGGATTGTTAACACAGACTCAAATTTGCTGCAGGCATTTTTAGTCGAGGGAAAAAGGCATAGAGAAGAAAGTGTCTCGTTGCTTTTAATAAATGTATACTTAAACGCAACTGGTCAACCGAAACTAGAGGCCACAGAATCCATGGTCACAACAATACAGGAAATTCTATGTATGCACTTACCACCGGCAAAAATGCTTGTGGGAGACTTTAATCTGCACCATCTAGGAACAAACCTGAGTGAAAGGAGGCACTTAACTAGTGCAGAAAGAACGTTTAACAATTTCCTACAAAATTACGACCTACACTCAGTCGAAAAGCTACAACATGGTCTAGACCCAAAGAATCAAGGGTCAACCACATTTAAAAACTGCTCTACAATCGATTATATTTTTCTGTGTAACCATTTAGCTCGCAAATTTGAAAACTTTGAAATTAAAGCAGATGACACCAGCGATCATGCAATCCTCCAGGTTGTACTGAACATTGCTATCAAGCAACAGGGAAGTATTACTATGATAGCCCAATCGACAGGCATTGAGGAACACGCCCTGGTGAGAAGAATAAAATGGAACAAGCACCAGGCGACGGCCTTTAAGGCCTGGAAAGAAAAACAAGAATACATAGGCAACAATCCAGGCATTGAGCCTAACTTGGAAAATTGGTTAGAGTGGACCATTGCCCTGAAAACAGCTTTGAATACAAGCAAGGAAACAGAGCCCAAACCAAAAGAGAAAACGAATATACAAACAGTGCATAATAACCCAAAACTTAGAGATATCACTCGCAACCTTAACAAGGCAAAAAGAGCACATAAGATTGCAGCCTCGAAAAAAACACTGGTCAAGTGTAACAAACTGCACAAAGAGCGGAAACAACTGCTATGGACGCTCAAGCAAAACAAACTGGATGAAGAATGGATCAAGATCCATGAGTTAACAAAACCTTATAAACATCGACAACTCTGGCAATATATAGCCCAGTTGGATAACGACAAAATAGATCGGGGTAATTCAGTACATGCCGACGCATGGTTGAGACATGTTTCAGCAATTTATGTAGAAAAGGAAGTTGGCACATTATCAGGCTGGACTGTGGACGCCCAAGTAGAGAGCATAAACAACGGAGTGGTATCTACTTCTGGAGTTGTGAGTAACGACAAAGACGTAGCAGCTGTAGAAAAAGTAGTCAAAAAGATTAGGAAAGACGGGGCACCAGGACCTAATGGCCTCCCGGGTGCAATGTTTAGGGAAGATCCAACATACTGGGGGAGAATACTATCCAATTTATTCACCGAATGCCGTCTACAGTCCATGGCGCCAGACTCGTGGCGCGGGTCGATTTTACAACCTATCTATAAAAAGGGCGATAACACAGAGCCAAAAAACTATAGATTAATCGCCCTTCTGGACATCGAAGGGAAAGCCTACGCAAATACCCTGCTGACAGACCTAAACAGATGGGTTGAAGAACATGATATCCTTCCTCCCTATCAAACAGGGTTCCGCAAAGGCTGCTCGACAATCGATAATATCATGGCCATATCATATTTAAGCCAGCAAGCCAATGTCAAAAATAAAAAAACAGTCTTTGCCTGCTTTATAGACTACTCTGCAGCCTTCGACGGGGTCCCACGCGGCAAGCTCTGGTCCAAATTGCGCGATTGGCAAATTCCATCAGGCCTCCTAAATGCCATCATCTCCCTATACAGCAATACTTGGATTAAAGTCAAATTAGCAAATAACACCGTCACGAAAAAGTGTCTTACAAATCGAGGCTTAAAACAGGGATGCGTACTCGCCCCAACCCTTTTCAATTTATATACAGCAGACTTGGGCAAGACGCTCCATAACGCCAACCTCGCAGTCCCAAAAATTGGAGCCAAGAGAATCCAAATCTTACAATATGCGGACGACCTAGTGGTGATGGACCACACAAAAATTGGATTACAAAGGGGTCTAGACGCCTTAAACGCCTATAATCAGATTAACGAATTAATAATAAACTTAGAAAAGACCAAAGTACTGATTTTCGGGAGCTGTACAAAAAAAACACTGCTCAAATGGCACGTGGGCAAAGAGACAATTACTGTTTCAAAGTCGTACAATTATCTTGGGTGCTGGCTGTGTGTCTCGGGCAAAGCAACATTGCACTTACGCAAAATGAAATCGAAAGCAGAGTCCACAATCTACGCTTTGTGCAAACTACACGAGAAAATGCAAAGCCCAACGACCATCCCAATTAGAAAGGTGTTACAATCTAAAATAAGGGCAATCGCAGGTTACGCACAGCAGGCATTCCCAGGCAAAATGAACACAATGATGGAAAAAGCGCAATGCCAGGCGTACAAACGCATATTTAAACTACCTAAATACACTAGCAACAGCTGGATTCGCCTGGAGTTTGGCCTGGTACAACAGAGTAAAGAATGCTTTGGAGTGCACGCAAAATACTATTATCAAGTACTCAAAGCCCCGGAAGGGAGTCTGAAAAGCATGCTAAAACCCATCTATGGAGGACCTGCGAAAGCATGGCAGGTCTACATGCAGGAGGCAGTAGAAATCCTAGGCCTGGCAACACAGAACTGGGGTCAAGAGGACATAAATTATCCGGTGATCAGAAAGGTAATCAACAAACAATGCTACCTACTATCAAGAAAAATTGACCTAGTTCACTTCGAGAGTGGTAGAGGTCCATCTGGGATGATCGCTACATACATGGAGCACAAATCCCAGCCTTACTTACACCAAGCACTGGGGAGAAAGGCCCTAAAAAACATTCAGTGGGCCAGACTAGTCCCACTCCCAACAAAAGAATTGAATCCGGGGTGGAAAGCTCTTGAACATAAAATCTGCTGCAGAATCTGTAAATGCAAAACAGAATCATTAATACACCTGATGTGTTGCTGTCCGGGCCTGCTACAATCTCGCCGGAAACTACTAAAGCCAATATGGCTAAGCAAAGGTGTTCGGACAGTAAAAGAAGCTGTCGTGGCTCTATTTGCTTGCACCCTACCGACTGACTTGGCCAGACTTGGAAGATATATGGAGGAAGTGCGTTCCAGACTTGTAAAAGAATAAAACCCCTCCCACCCCAAGAAAATAGACTTATTGTGGGCAGACGAAAGTACACTTCAGGGCACAATGTTTTATACATAATTAATTTTTTTAGCTTTTATATTTTAAGCGTACTTTTCACGGAATGAAATTGGTTATAGCTGTAAATGAAATCCTTTTAATGTTCTGATTTATACCATTTTTTTTTTCTTTTTCTTTTTAAATCATGTTGTCACATTGCAAATGGTTTTAAGTAACTGTGCAATAAATAAATATTCAATTCTATAGGACACGAGGCATGGGTGCCTCTGTCCTCTGTGCCACTGGTCCTTAACATTAACTGAGCCATGATCTTAAAACCTTTATTTTACACTCTGTACCACCTGTGCCCAATTCGGGAAGTCGTGAAACAGTCCATATGTTAATGGTGGAAGAATATATTTTCTCAAATCATTTAACAAACAGTCATCGTGTTTTCAAAGTCAATAAATCATGATTCATATTGCAGTGAATGCTGACATAAAGGACAATGTGGCACGAATGATTATCAACAAAACTTTGACAAGGTTCACTCTGGCGAGTTACGGTTCACAGCATCATTTAGGGCTCTGGCTCCGCCTTCTCTGTGGCTAGACATCTGATAAGCAGACACATAACAGACTTAAAGACAAACATTTTCACAGGGGTGAACGTTTATGCATCACTGTTTTTTTACTCCATTTCACAAGTTTTGAAAATCTTAATCGGAATGGGTGGCAAAAGCCAGGTAAAAATTCATAAGTTGGCACTTGGATTGGCACAGACACTGTAAATGATGTGTGTCACTATCTCCCAATGTAATGGTACGCAACATGCTGCCCTCAAAATGATGAAACACTGAACGGGCTTTGCTGGGATCTGGGTTTACGTAGCCACCTGGCCAGTAAGGTGAACACTGTTAATGTATGTGGTATATTTAATCTCTGAACAGACAGGAGGATGTAGATATACTTTGTATACATTGTGCTGTGGTGGCCAACCCAGCTGATATCCAACACAAATACAGGCATGAATATGAAATACCTTTAAAATCAATAGCCACGCTCAAGGAGAGATGAGACCAGGATATGTCTGGTTCTGTCCTGAGTAGCATGGAGGGCAAACAAAAATAATGGACTCAATTGCAGCCCAAACAAGTACAGTGGCTGAGATTTATTCAGGAATCTCACCCACCCTTTTTGCCTTTTTCTAGGTGAGACGCCCTCAGTGTAATGGGTGTGCCCAGTTGCGCGCCCAGTGCTCAGTTTGCCATGGGGCTCAAGCTGCACCTCTTTAACAAAGCCCAATAAGGCCATAATGGGTCTAGGGCTGCTTGTATTCCTCCCTAGAGAGGACCTGGCCAGGGAGTTCTGCTGCACTGTTCCTATTGGTGAAGAAGGACACCTTATTTGCATATGGAAGGTTCCTTTCTAGTGGAACAGGGTATGAAACAAGCATTTGCAATGCAATAGGTCTCGCATTTGGGAGAGTGAGAGCTATTGGTGTTGTAAATGACAATGTCTTTTACTTATGTGTTTTGGTTTGGAGTGGAGTGGATGTATATGGTGTGGAGTCAAATTGTGTGGGTTGCATTGGAATTGTTAGTTGTGGAATTGTGTGGTGGGTAATGTATTTGTATAGTTGAATTATGTGGTGTGGTGGATAGGGGTGAGAGCTGCACAGAATAGATAGAAAGGAAGATAGAGAGGCATAGGTAATTTGTGCAGGAAGTGGCCAATGAGCTTGAGACAGACAGAGGAGCAGAAAGAGTGTGTGAGAAAGAGAAAGAAGTGAAGAGCAGGTCGCAGACACATAAAGAACAAAATCAATTTCAGGTAAAAAACAAACCAATATGCTGATTTACCAGCTTAGCGAGGTTTTGCAACACTGCGTGCCTTCAGATGTGTTATATGAGTTTTAATTAAGATTACACCCTCTACAATCCTTCTCAAATTAAAGTTCACGGAAAACAATAGATTCAATATCCTCCAGTAGATTGCACCTGTCCCATGCTTTGAACTAAGAACATAAATGAATCGCCGTTTACATGGTGTGGGACACTGTCTCCCCGATGTTGTTAGCTTTTGACACACACGTTGTTTTCTGCAGAGAGCACCCTCCACCATCAACAAGCAATAATGATGAAAAACAGCGCGTAGCAGTCGGCACAGCAGCACAGCCCTCACGTTTCAGATGGGGCCACTGCACTATGCGAAAATCAGCCCCCTTGTGAGGTCGGTCAGTCTGGCACGCAGGTCTCACATCTGGGTACTTACATGCCTTACAGCTGCTAGCCAACTTCTAAAAAGAAAATAGTCCAAGCATCGTGATTTCTGTCGGTTGCCCTGTGTTTGTCTAGTGTTTTATGAAATACAAAGCCTCAATTTTTGACAATTTATGAATATTTTAATTTTTTTATTATCCACAGTATCAAAACATCAATAAATACATACAGATCTAATAACAAGACATAAAAGCAATTCATTTCATTCAATTATACCAAAAATCGTTACATTAAATTACATTCCCTTTCCCCTACAGCAGTTCATATGATCAGTCATTGCCCCCATACATAAATACCTAATTTGCGTTTCCTTGACCCTTTGACAGAGTACAGGCTATGCTCCAAATTATAAATGTTATAAAATCTGGCTCGCCACATTTCGAAAGACGGCACTTCAGGCTGAAGCCAAGAAGACGCTAAGCACAGCCGTGCTACCGCCGTGGCAATAAAGAGTAAATACCGGAATCTATACATAGGTCTCCCTTGCTCGAGGTCCTCACCGATCCCCAGCAACATCATAGAAGCTGAAATTTTAACAGCGACCCCCAAGATCTCCGTCATAAACTTCTCAATGTGTTCTATGTAAGGCACCAGTTTAGTACAGACATAAAAAATGTGGAGACTGTCAGCGTTGTCCATACCACATCGGAAGCATTTGCCATCATTCCCCCTCCCCCATTTCATCATCTTGGCAGGAGTATGATAGAGATTAAATATGGTTTTATAGAACTGGGCTTTAAGATTCGCCGACAGGCAGATTTCACCGGAAATAGCGATCACCTTCTCCATAGAGACATTTGGATCTCCCACTTTTAGTGCCCGCTTACAGTTATGTTTATCCAGATCATCCTTCCTTGAAGCTAAAAGGATTTTTATAAAGGACCCCTATCCTTTCCTGGCCCCTAATAGCTTCCACTATTCTAAGAGGTACCATTGCTATGGGCTGTTTACTCAAAAAATCACGTATTTGTAAAAATTAAAAAAACTGGTTCTTATGGAGAAGAAATTTATCTGCTAGATCTGTAAAGGTTGCATAGAGCCCCCAGTCTCGTAAAGTCCCCAATTTGGGTAATACCATTACGTCTCCAGCTAGTTGCCACTTGGTCATGAAATATTGATGGTAATATACCTACAGCCGTGGTAGGAGTATAAAAAGTTAATCCTTGAATTTGTAAGTTTTTTCGTACCATATTCCAGACCTTAAAAGCTGCCCCCAAAATTTTAAAACGCGTTCTTTTATAATAGCTCCTATCCAGCTTCTTGAATAGGCAGTTCTTAACCTCTTCACCTAACACCATCTGATAGATTGAGGGAGCCTCAGCAACATTACTCACATCTTCTCCAGTCAACATTATCCGCATATTTGATAAAAGACACGCATAATAGTAGAGTGTGAAGTCGGGAACCGACCACCCAACCCTCTCTCTGGGAAGAGTCATAAAGTGCATAGCCCTCCGAGGTTTCCCCGGAGCCCATAGGAATTTAGCGCAAAGTGCCTGCAGATGTTGTAGCTGGCCGCGAGATACCTCCAAGGGTACTGATCTAAAAAAATACATCACCTTAGGGAGTATATTCATTTTAAGGATGTTGGCTCTACCCACCAGGGACAGATGTAGGCACTCCCATCTTTCTAATGATTGCTTTACCTTGGTAGTGATATCCCCCCAGTTGATGTCAACCAGATCTTCTAGTTTTTCTCGGATCTTTATTCCCAGATATGTGACCTCCTCGACCACTCTTGGATCGTTAACCATAATTTGCTTCGTACACAGGATCTGTGTTTTGGATATATTCATCTTATAGCCCGAAACTGCGCCGAACTCATGTGCCAAGCGTTCTATTTCAGGTATAGCCGTGACAGGATCCGATGTTGTGATGGCAATATCGTCAGCATATGCAAAAACGCGGAAATTATCTTCCAGAATGCGAAAGGGTTTAATTTGGGTGCTGCTCTCTAACATTATCAAAAAAGGATTGATGTATAAGGCAAATAGCAGGGGAGAGCACGGGCATCCCTGCCGAGTTCCTCTTGAGATTTTTATAGGGTCTGATACAAGACCCATTGAACAGATCCTAGCCGTAGGTGATCGATATAATACTCTTATAGCCTGGATGAACCCCTGACCAAAACCCATCTGCTGCATAACCCCCCAGAGGAAGTCCCAGGCTACATGATCGAACGCCTTCTCGGCATCAAGTAGAATCAGCCCTAAGTCCCTAGATTCAACCTGAGCAATATCGAAGATTGTCACGATTCTGCTAATGTGATTCACGGTCCCCCTGCCAGGGATAAATCCATGCTGTTTTGAGGAGACCAAAGGAGAAATGACTTTTGCCAGCCTATTCGCCAGGATTTTGGCGTAGATCTTCCCATCGCAGTTGACAAGAGAGATTGGACGATATGACCCTGGCTGGTCCGATGGCTTATCCTTTTTCCTAAATATAACAATATTGGCCTCGTCCGAAGATTGTGGTGCCCTTCCCATTTGAGCTGCTTGGAAAACGGCCAACATATCTATTTTAGTGTCCTGAAAAAAGGCCCTATAAACCTCTGAAGGGAGCCTGTCAGGACCCGCTGCCTTACCAATCGCCATGCTGTTAATGGC
The DNA here is from genome assembly GCA_963921515.1 of Calotriton arnoldi. Classification (NCBI taxonomy): domain Eukaryota; kingdom Metazoa; phylum Chordata; class Amphibia; order Caudata; family Salamandridae; genus Calotriton; species Calotriton arnoldi. The sequence goes on from CAWUFW010001370.1 coordinate 2,761,188, forward strand.
TAGCTCTAAGTCCTCCATGGTGATTGGACTTTCCAGAATCTCTACTTCCTCCTGACCAAGCTGTTCCATTAGCTGTTGTGTCCCGGGGTCCCCAATATATAGCCCTGACTCTTTTCCCAAATATAAATCTTCATAAAATGTATAAAAAATCCTAAGAATTTCTTGGGGGTCATGAACCGTATCTCCTGACACATTCTTCACGCCGGCTATTCTATGAGCAGCTTCATTAGAGCGTAACCTGTTGGCCAGGCAGCGTCCTACCGCCTCTCCATACTCATAGCATTCCTTTTTGTATAGCAAATATTTAGCTGCGATTTCCTTGCTCCAACATAGGTTGATGTTAGCCTTAGATCTAGCAACAGTAGTTTGTAATTCAGCAATGTTATTCTTGACCTTAATCCCTTGTGCCAGACTTTCTTCCGCAATCTTAAGTTTGGCATACAATTCCTGCATTACGAGTCTGGCTTTCTTTTGCTGATACAATCCATAGCTCAGGACCTCCCTCTAAAACAAGCCTTAAAAGTATCCCACAGAACCCCAACTGACGTTGAATGCCGATTATCTTGAAAGAAGCCCTTAGTCCAGCACTTAATGTGATCTATAAAAGTGTCATCAAGAAGGAGTTTCCTATTGAAAGTAAAAGTTTGTGGATTTATACAAGAGCCTAATGCTGGGATGTCCAGAACTATTGGTGCGTGATCTGATGTGATTCTTGGGAAAACTCGGATTTTGGCTTCTGTGAATAATAGAGGTGATACAAAAAAATAATCAAGGCGCACCAGCTTTCGATGGGGGTGGGAATAAAACGTAAAGCCAGGATCGTGCATACAGAGATAATCCCATACATCGACCAAGCCGTGATCCATCAATAAGTGAGATAACGCCTTAAAAACCCTTGGTTTCCTTCCCTTGTAATTTTGTTTACCCGATTGAAGTTCCTTATTAATCAGGTTAATATTAAAATCCCCACATAGCACCAGGGGGGTTGGCCAAAGTGCAAGCTCCAGATTTAGCTGTTCCAAAACCAAGGCTTCATCAAGATTGGAGCCATAAACAATACAAAGCGTGAATTTTTTCTCCCCGATCATACATTCCACAATAAGCCATCGTCCCAGCTTGTCAGCTAATACCCGTCCCGAAGTTTGTATAGCAGGTTTGGCTAACACCGCCACCCCCCGAGTCAAGATGGCGTCCGCTGCTCCGGACGTGTGAGCCGGCTGCTCCCAGGTGCTCAAACCCCCACACTATGGCTACGTTAACCTAATTACATAAGAGAGGAAAGACGAAGGAAATATCTTACCGGCGCAGTATGTTGATCGTCGCGGCCGCAGCAATCTCGGCCAGGCTGCGCGGTCTGCACCGCTGCGGTTGGTGGAGGTACGCCTGGAGCTGGCGCTGGTCTTCTCTGCCGGCGTCTGCACACTACGGTGGCCGCAGAGGGCTCGAGAGGGTCGCGCTAGCAATGCCTCCCAAGGCAATGAGAGGGAGGACTCGCCCTCATGTGGACAATGCCGGTACTGCTGGTACTGGATCAAAGGACAAAGCGAACACCGAGAGCGGTTCTAAAACGCCGGATTCTGTGGTGAAAGGAGGAAAAGGAGGAAAACCAACGGAGAAAGCGGGTAAGCACACCATACCGCTATTATTTTCCGCTGGCAAGGCTAAAGACAAAGGGAAAGATGTCCAATCTCCCCAGGGCATGTCTCCTGCTGCAGAAGCAGGGTGCAGGAACATTACAGGCCCTATCCCAGAACAAGAGGGGAGAGAGAAAGACCGTAATTTCAGTGACACTGGCAATTTAAACACAGATCCAATATCTATGCATGGAGCTGCCCAAGTTACTGAAATGGGTGAGGGCGCAAATGGAGAGGGGAGTGCTCCAATCAATACATGTGGGCCCCCTACCTTGGACCCTTTGGATGGTGGTCCCAACGTCAAATCTGTGGGTGCCAACGATCCTGGTGTAGCCTTAAAAGGGGTTACAAAAGATGATAATATGAGTCTCAAAGCCTCATTGCAGGACATAGAATCTGGGGACTATTTTTTTTCATGATCGGACCAGTCCAACTCGTCAAGTGACGACCTTGAGTCTATACTGATGGCCTCAGCTATGATTGGGGCGCAGGGGGATGCAGGTAGTGATCGTAGCAGTATACACTTAGAGGATTCTGGCGATATATCAGATGGTAGCCTGCGAACAGTTCGTAAAAGACAGGATTTGAAAGGTGGTGCCAAACAAATGCACAGTGGCAATGGAAGTAATGCTTTACAATGGGACTATTCCTGCTCAACTGATCTAAGTACTGAGAACGGCCGTAGCCCGGGGATAGGTACTGAATTGCCAACTAATGTAACTGAGGACATATCACTAGCTTTGATTTATCAAACCATGGTCACCCATAGAGAGGAGGCACGAGTAGAGAATCAGAGAGGCCAGGGGTCATGTCGTAAATTGCAGAACTCTGTGCGGCGCATAGCAAAGACATGTTCAGAGTTCACAACAAGATTTAATGAAGCAGAAGCAAGAATCTCATGTCTTGAAGACGAATTGGTCGCACAGAAGGCCCTGACTGACTCTCTACGGTCTCTAAAAGATGATACGCAGTGAAAACTAGCCGATATAGAAAATCGCTCTCGTAGGAACAATCTTAGAGTTCTGAAAATTCCAGAGGGGGTTGAAGGACAGGACCCTCGTAAATTCATCATTGACTTGTTTACGGAAGCCTTTCCTGAGCTCGGTAAATGGGATTAGGAGAGAGAAGTAGAGAGAGCACATCGCTTCCCATTCAACCTCCGTGCAAGATCGGGTCAAAATGTAGACAGACCCAGAGCGATTTTGATATCTCTAAATAGTTTTCTGGCTCGGGAAGATGTGTATTCTCTGGCACGGCCTGATAAAAAAAGGGCAGTGAAAGGGCTTGAGTTCTTTGTTAGGCCTGACTTCTGTCATCTAACCGTGGAAAGACGCTGGCATTTACGCCAGCTTATCGCTCCATTTCAGGCCAAAGGGGCGCAAGTCTTTTTATTAAACCCAGCTAAACTTAAAGTTATTGTCAAAGATCAAACCCGATTTTTTTCATCTGAGATACTTGCGAAAGAGTTTTTACAATCTATATAAAAGATGGTTAATACGGGTGCCTGCAGGTAGAACTAATACCAGAGTCAGTATCAAGATATAGATTCGTAATTATGCCTTCTTTGTGTTCTTCTTTTGGCTTGTTTTTCCTTTTTCTCTTTTCTCTCTCTCTTCTGTACTTTCTCACCCTATGTGAGATTGGGTAATTTAAAAAGGATAAATGGCATTGGCAACACATATATGGTTTAAGAATGTTTTGAATTCTAACGTATTCGTTATATTGGGTGAGGGGTGCGTTGTGGGGGTGATCACCTCGGTGGCAGGAGCTTGTCATCACAGGGACCATTGGTCCCAAAGCCTTGTGGAAGGGTAGGGGTAGGGCTTGTCGGGTGTGGGTTAGGGGGGGATCAGGGAGGGTGGTTGGTTGAGGTGGGGCAAAAAAAAGAAAATAATCCACAGTATTGGTAAAATTTTCAGTTTAATAGATCTAATGTTCTTTTGTAGAGAATTGAGTATCGGTTTGTCCCCTTATTTTTCTAATGGCTAGATCTGGACTGCGAATATGCTCCGTAAATGTATGTGGCTTAAATAGCTATAATAAGAGACAAAGGGTAGCTGCTGAACTTCGGGTGATTCAACCAGATCTGATTTGTTTACAAGAAACTCATGTACCTTGGGGAAAGCGGAAAATCTTATCAGAAATGGGTTTCGTGCTTTTAGCGGCCTCTCAACAATCTTCAGTTTATGAATATTTTCATAGTTTCAGGGAGTTACGACATTTTTGATGTCAAGGGTTTTATTTCTGTGGCTAATTGCGAGATCTGATTAATATTCTCGGGCTCTGGAAGTGATAGGTGCTATAATCGTCTCCCTGGTAGAGTCAGACCGCTGCACAGAGTAAGTCTCTTTGCCTGAAAGGGCTATTGCGCTCCTAATGAACAATAAATTACGTTTGATCATGAAGTGTCAGGCCAATCACTTCTCTGTTCCGCCCCTCGGAGGCCAGCTCTCTGCTCACTCGGTGGGTGCTGCTGAGGGTGTCACTCCCTTACTTAAAAGTCCACCTACCCGTTTGAAGTGCCAAAACTAACATGAAACAAACAAAACCCCTTAAAAGTCCTGCTTTTACAGGGAAAACAAACTACGTTCTAACTAACCCATGTGCCTTCAATATGCTAGGTTTCCCAGTTAAAAAACAAAACACAAGAGAGTGCACTAATGCTGGGAGACACTTCCCCTGTCTGCGAAACGTTCTGTATTGTGTATTTATTTATTTATTTATTTATTTATTTTTGCACTTTAATATAGCGCAAACTCGACCCAAAGGTATTAGAGTGCTTTACAAAAACACATGCTATATTACACATTCATTTTACGGCATGGGAGATAACGTGATTTGCCCAGAACTACAGGATGTTTGAGCAGACACCGAGACTCGAACCTGGATCCCCAGCTCCAAAGTCGGCCACCCTAGCCGTGAAGCCACACCCCCTTGTGCTACAGACTCGCAATGTACTTTCTACTGACTAAAGGCAGCACAGGAAGGAGTTAATCCCTAAGGGGTAGTGTGTGCATTTTGCTCTAAACCAGCCTCCCACAGCCCCACTTCCTAAATCCACTCCGCAGCCCGGTTTCAGACACCAGAACGACGATTACACAGATTTTAGAAGGGGTGTTTCAAGATAACCCCCAGGAGAGCAGGGACGGTTTAAAACCTGACACTAAGAGACAGCGTGGGGATAACACTGAGTTCACTCCCGCTGCCGCACAAGGAGACTTCGTGTGAAAAAGAAAGCTCTCACTTCCATGCTCCCAGGGCCTCCTCTCCTGATTGGCAATGGCCAGAGCAACCAGGCTACCGGCGCCAAAGTCCTTGTAGACACGTTGGGCGGGGTTGAGGGATGCTCAGCTTCCCTTTGCAGTCCCAGCCCCTCTGTCTCGTTTCTTCGTTCTCGTGTGTGGTGATTCCAGTTTCGCCTGCATGTCTGAGCTCCTCTTATGCTGGTGGCTGCAGACCTTGCACCTGAGGTTTTCCTGCTGGTGTGTGAATGAGGCCTCACTCCACAGCTCCTATGCAGCTGCTGGCTGTAACCACCCACGCACTTTTCCACCCGAAGTTACTACCAGCGCACTCAGCGATAGTCCTTTTTATCGCACCGGAAAAATGGAAGACAAACACTACCCTGTCAGAATTTCAGCTTGTGACCTAAAGATTCCATGTGGTTTTCTGCATCAAGCTTTGCTGACAAGTTCATGTCCTCAGAGACCGGAGTCTTCGTTTTGCGGCCGTTGGGGGAGGGGGTACTGGTGGATGGGGGAGGGGTGACGAGGAACTACGTTTATTCTGCATGCAAAACCCTTTGAGGTTTTGGATATACAACGCACTATTCCAGGCGCACGCTAAAAGATTAGAGGCAGGACAAAAGCCACTGCAGCATGCACCAGTGGTGACGTATTTTTCCTTTTTAACTTTGAATATTATCTGTACCTGCGGTCCACTCTGGATGCCATCTGCAAAGGTAAATAACCTGTGAGAGAAGACAAGTTCATCACGCACTAGAGCTACAGCCTTTATTTCTTACTGTGGGGGGCGGAACAGCTTACGAAAGCAGGTATTGGCTGCAACTTTTATGTGTTTTGACAAAGGCTGCGTGAGCTGCAGCCCCGCCCTTTGCTTGGAGGATGCACGAACTAAAACAATGCCCCTTCCCATGCCGGTGCACAGTGTATCCTCGTGTTGTATACGGCCTTTTACACTGCAATCCCATGCGCTCAAACGGTATTTCGCAGATCTGTGCATTGTTGGCCGGTTTTCGGATCTCGTGGCGCTAAATGCACGTCTCCCACACCAAGACCTTTAGATAAATTTATGTGGCCAACAAAACAGCAGTGAGCTCACTAATTTATAAAAGTGTTAACCATGTTTAATGATTCCACTAAGCAACATGAAGCGTGTGCTTGGCCGAACACACCCACAGAAGTGCCCTTTGTAAACATGCAGCCTGCGAACAATAAAAAAAGACTTCAACAAGCCCAATCCCCTTTAAAGGGAAGCCCAAATCCAAACTAACATCCTACCAAAAAATAGCCCACTTGACGGTAACATCGAAAATTGCAAAAAGGCTAGAAAAATACAACCAAGGGAGCGGGAGGCACAGCTGTAAGTAGCACTAACACAACTGTGGCATCAAGAGCAAGTGGGAGGGAGAAATGCTATAGTTACATCTAAGCAGCTATGGCGCCAAAGCTGAACACAGGCACACAGTAACTGAGCAGGAAACCAAGAAAAAAAATAGTCCCCCAGAGAACAGATAAAGAGCCAGGGCGGAATGAGACAGTACTAAGGCCCTGCTCTGTGAGAGGAGCAGAAGAGAGAAAGGAGGGACAAAGCGGCATGACTGACCACTAGCAAGCAGGGATTTTTGAAGGACACTGACATAGACAAATGAAAAGCAATGTCAAGAAAGGGATGGACTTGATGCACACAGACTGATTACAGCAGGTCTCAAAGAGACAGCTGCGCTGTCTAGCTCGACCTAAAAAGGATGTATTGGAATGTAGTCCCATGTAATTACCAATGGCTGTGATCAGTTCAAGCATTCCACCAATCACATTATGTTTTTCTAAGCTAGACGCTCAAGTCAGCAGCTCCCTTTGCTTCAGTTGTCTGATAGAATATCGAAGCAAAAAATATTGTGTGAACAGAATCTTGTGTCAAAAATTTTGAGGACCAAAATATCGAGAAAGTAAGTTCAAATAGGTTAAGTACAGATTTTCTATTCCTAACCCCACATCTACATATTTGAAGATATATATATATATATATATATATCGTCAAGTTACATATATGAGGAGCTAAATATAGTAAAACTTTGCTTACCCATAGAAACTTACCTTCACGATATTTTTGTCCTTGATATTGATGACACAATATTTTGTTCACACGATATTTTTAAGTCGATATTTTGTCCAAACACCCTTTGCTTCTTATCATTACCAAGGCTAAAACAGCTAAGCTGCATTTAAAAAAAAGAAGTAATGGAGCAAAGAAACATACGAATTCGGAAAGAAATGACACACACATTTAGATCAATACAATTAAAAAGCTGTCTCTTGAATACTCTCTTGCAACAGAAGAGGCTGTTATCAGATTATAAAAACTAGAGGGCACTGTGCACTTTTTCATGCAGCACAGGGTCAGATATGTTTCATATTTTTTTACCAGGGCAATTTAGTTCACAATTGCTGTACTCCAGTGAGATCCACATTTTTAAGTAAATGGCCAAAGGTATCAATCCTAAACCCTTTGGGAAGCAAACGCTCAACTTGAGTGCCTCAGCACTGACGCTATTCCATGTGAACCAAAGTCTTATGCAGTGACAGGGCCCCTTGCAAGGGGAAAATGGGAGTTAGACAGACTGATTATAAATGCTTTGCGGGCTTCAACCTAATGAGATACATACAATGTGCATATGTAATTACTGTGATAATAAGTGCTGTCATCAAGAGTTCAATAAATAGTGGCTGCAGGGGGCACACAGTCAATAGTCATTTTGATAAATAAACTCCTCCCGCTGTGCCTCCAACTTGTGAACTAGACGCCTCCTTCATCTGAGACAGGTCTCCTCCCCCCAGACAAGGAATTTAACCCTGTTTCTACCAAAACCTCCCCTAACTCACCATCATCTCACTCTCCCTAGAGTACAGCCATTCCTTTACCCTTTCCTCAGCATGTCTTATGTGCAAATCTGCATAAATCTTCTGCCTGCACACTTGTCTTTCGCAGCATAATCTTCAGCCTTTAGTCTCATTTCTCTCTACAACCTGCTATGAACATATATTTATTTAAATACCCTCAATAAAACTATAAAATATATCTATGCCATGACGGTGAAAATAAACGTGACCCAATGGCACGCTATTTCGACCAATTGCACAAATACTGATTCGCACATTTATTACTAGAGTGCAAAGGTAAAATTTTAGTTTATTACCACAGTACAACAAATGTGACATGAGGAAATAAATAATATTTACACATGTGTGGGTGTATATATATATATATTTATATATATATATATATATATATATATATATATATATATACGAACAAGTTACTTACCTTCGGTAACGATATATCTGTAAGAGACATAGATTAGTTATAAATTCCTTACCTTAGAATTACCCCCAGGCGTCAGACTGGATCCGGAGAATTTTTTCGTCAGCAGTACCCCTGCGCGTCGAAAGGTGGCATCGGTTGACTCCGCGTTCGTCGTTGGCGTCGTGGTCGCCGGAATGACGTCGCGGTAGCTACTTAGACGCCGCCCTCACGCGCTGACGTCAGTTCTTTTACACGACATTTCACGCCAGAAGCGCAGAGCCATGCAAGACACTGACCACTGCTGCACAAAACTAGGGCCCTGAAAGGGATTCCCTGACCCTAGAAGTCAGTTCGCAGAACGGGGAGGATGGGTGGGGCGGTGAGGTATCTATAACTAATCTATGTCTCTTACAGATATATCGTTACCGAAGGTAAGTAACTTGTTCATCTGAAAGAGACAATTAGTTATAGATTCCTTACCTTAGAATAGATACCCCAGCATTACCAACCCCGGAAGTGGGTCTGCGAACTAAGTTCACACCAGGAAGTCCTGGAGAACAGAACGGCCAAAGAAGCCGTCTCTCCGGACTTGGCTGTCCAGGCAGTAGTGTTTTGTGAACGTGTGCAGAGATGCCCACGTAGCTGCCTGACAGATGTCATGGAGGGGGACTCCCCATCCCAAAGCAGTAGCTGCCATCGCCCTGGTGGAATGGGCGCGCAGTCCCACTGGAGGCTCCTTCTTTGTCAAAGAGTAGCAAGTTTTTATGCACAAAATGACCCACCGTTTGTGCACGGCCCGACCTTATTTGGCGCCCACGTAGCCAACAAAGAGCTGGTCATCCACCCGGAATTGCTTGGTGCGATCCAAATAAAAGGAAAGTGCACGTTTTGGATCCAGACTGTGGAGCCTCTCTTCCTCCTTAGAAGGATGCGGAGGCGGAAAGAAGGTGGGCAAAGTGATGGTTTGACCAATGTGAAAAGAAGTAACCACCCTGGGAAGAAAGGAAGGTCTGGTTCTGAGGACGACCTTGTCCGGATGAACAGCCAGAAAAAGGAGGTTTTGAAGAAAGAGCTTGGAGCTCACTCACCCTGCGAGCAAAGGTGATGGCAACCAGAAAAGCAATCTTTAGAGTAAGAAGTCTGAGAAGACAGTTATGAAGCGGCTCAAAGGGAGCGCACATCAAGTAAGTAAGAACCAAGTTCAAGTCCCACTGAGGCATTACAAAGGGAACAGGAGGAAAAAGATGAGTAATGCCTTTAAAGAAGCGATTTACAACAGGGGACTTGAAAAGAGAAGGCTGATCAGGAAGCCTAAGAAAGGCTGAAATGGCTGATAGGTAGCCCTTAAGAGTGCCCAGAGCAGAGCCCTGCTGGGCCAAAGAAAGGAGGAACAAGAGAACCTCAGAAAGAGGGGCAGAAAGGGGATCCACAGCCTTTGCTGTGCACCATGCCACAAATTTGTTGCATCTGCAGGCGTATACCGTCTTGGTGGAGGGACGCCTGGCTGCCAAGATAACATCACATACTTCGGGAGGCAGGTCAAAAGACGTCAACTGCCGCCGCTCAATCTCCACGCAAGGAGGTGGAGACTAGACAGGTTCGGGTGGAGGACCGTCCCCTGCTGCTGCGACAGAAGATCCTCCCGAAGAGGCAGTCGGATCGATGGCCATGTGATACCAGACTCTTCGTGCCCAATCCGGAGCCACAAGGATGACTTGGGCCTGGTCGCACTTGATCTTCTTCAGCACTCTGGGCAGAAGTGGTATAGGCGGAAAGGCGTATAGAAGACCGCAACTCCACTCGCGTCGCCTAGCGAGTTCCGCCTTGGAAATTACAACGAGCAGAAGTGCTGACATTGCGCGTTCTCTTCGGTGGCGAATAGATCTAACCAAGGCTCTCCCCACTGCTGAAAGAGACCTTGAGCCACCTCCGAGTGAAGACGCCATTCGTGATCCATCATGCACCTGCGGCTGAGTTTGTACGCCCTGGCGTTCAGGGAACCTGCCAGGTGTTGAACCACCAGGGATATGCCCTGATGTTCCAGCCATGTCCAGAGACGGAGAGCCTCTTGACATAGGGTCCACGACCCCACCCCGCCCTGTTTGTTGCAGTACCACATCGCGGTGGTGTTGTCCGTGAACACCTGCACTACTCTTCCCCGGACAGAGGGAAGGAATGCTTTTAGTGCAAGACAGATCGCCCGAAGATCCAGAAGGTTGATGTGGAGCCCGGACTCCGCCGGAGACCAGAGGCCTCTGATCTCCGCCTCTCCCATGTGGCCGCCCCATCCCAGCAGTGATGCATCCGTCACCACTGTGAACTCTGGTTGGGGAAGGGAGAGGGATCTGCCGTTGACCCAATCCTGGTTCGTTAGCCACCACTGCAATTGACGTGCAGTGCCCTCCGAGATCTGGACGCGATCAGACAGATTCCCCTGATGCTGCGCCCACTGGAACTTCAGGTCTCACTGCAGAGCCCGCATATGCCACCTGGCATGATCTATCAGCAGGATGCAGGAGGCCATGAGGCCCAGCAGCTTCAGGGTCATCCTGACCGAAACCCAGGATAGAGGCTGAAAGATCGGAATCATAGCCCGAATATCCCGAACTCGCTGTTCGGGAGGATAAACCTGAAACTGCGTCGTGTCCAGAACCGCTCCGATGAAGAGAAGCTTCTGAGAGGGAGTCAGGTGCGACTTCGGCACGTTGATAGAGAACGCCAGCGAATGCAGGAGGTCCGCCATAGTCTGGAGGTGGTTGACGACAGCCTGGGGCGAGCCCGCCTTCAACAGCCATTCGTCGAGATAGGGGAAGACTGGAACCCCTGATCTGCGCAGATGAGCTGCGACCAACCCCATCACTTTCGTGAACACCTGAGGGGCACTGGTAAGGCCAAAGGGCAGCACAGTAAACTGAAAGTGCTCGTGGCCTACCGTGAACCGCAGGCAACGCCGGTGGTCCAGCGGGACGGGGATGTGAAGATAAGCATCCTGCAAGTCCAACGCTACCATCCAGTCTCCAGGGTCGTGGGCAGACAGGACCTGAGCTAGCGTCAACATTTTGAACTTCTCCTTCCGGAGGAAGCGGTTGACGTTCCTGAGATCCAAGATAGGACGCAGGCCTTTGTCCTTCTTGGGCACCAGAAAGTAGTGGGAATAGCAACCACAACCTACTTCTGGGGCAGGAACTCGCTCGATGGCCCCCTTGGCCAAGAGTGCCAAAACTTCCTGTTGGAGAAGGGCCAGATGATCCTCCGACATGCGATGGGGCTGAGGTGGCATGGATGGAGGGGTAGTCTCGAAGGGGAGGGAGTAGCCCCTTTGGACTATTTGCAAAACCCACCTGTCCGACGTGATGGTGCGCCAGTGGGGGAGGTGATGGCGAATCCTGCCACCCACTGGCGATTGGTGGCCCTGAAAGGTCGGACTAGGAGGGTTTGGAGGCTGCTGCAGAGGGGGCTGTGGTGGACTGGCCCGCTCGCTGGCCCCCAGAACCACGGCGGTGGTTCCCACGTCCCCGGCCGCGCAGTGGCTGAACAGCTTGCGCCGGCCTGTGGCTCTGGGCGGAACATGGCGGGGCACCCCTTCCGTAGCCACGAAAGGGGCGAAAGGCGGACTGCGCAGGGCGGGTGGTGGAGAGGCCCAAGGACTTGGCCGTAGTCCGAGAGTCCTTAAAGCGCTCTAGCGCGTTGTCCGCCTTGTCGCCGAACAGGCGACGGCCATCAAAGGGCATGTCCATAAGAGTGGATTGGACATCCCCGGAAAAACCAGTCGACCTCAGCCAGGCGTAGCGTCGAAGGGCTACCGACGTGGAAATCGTCCTGCCTAGCGAGTTGGCGGTATCCAGTCCACAGCGAATGGTAAACTTTGCTGTGTCTCTCCCTTCGGCAACTGCACGGGAGAGTACGGCCCGGGCCTCCTCCGGACACTGGGGCAGAACTTGCGCCACCGTATCCCACAGAGTGGGTGTAACGGCCCAACAGATATGCAGTGTTTACCGACCGCAGTCCCAAGCTGGAGGAAGAAAACATCTTCTTCCCAAGATGGTCCAGCTTTTTGGATTCCCTATCAGGTGGTGCGTTAGGGAATGCGCCTTTGGATGTAGAGGCTTGGACCACCAAGCTCTCAGGGGTGGGGTGTTGGGAGAGGAAAGTGGGGTCGCCCGGGGCCGGGTGGTGGCGACGGGCAATCATCCTATCCACAGGAGCCCTTGTGTTGGGCCTGGACCAGGTGCCCAAAAGGATGTCCGTGAGGGCTTCATTGAACGGCAGCAGGGGCTCCGAAGAGCTCACTGCCGGTTGAAGCACCTCTGTCAGGAGGTTAGTCCTGACTGCCACCGCCCTACGCAACACCACAGTGTAAGACGCTCCCTCCTCCATAGCCACGGTAGGAGGAGACAACATGCCAAGGTCTGGTGAGGTATCCAGACCACTGGCTTCCCCCAGTTCCTCTCTCCAGTCCGGTTCATAACCCAGCTGGTCGGTCAAAGAGTCTCCAGACCCCTCCCAGTCCTCCTCACCCTCCTCTGGCTGCCAATCTGGTCTAAAAGAGCCAGGGTAGAACAGGGGCACAAAAGTGCCCATCGGCACCGGATCCGGCGTCGGTCGACGCCGGTCCGGCTCCGTGTCTATATCAGGGTGGAGGCCGGGGTCGACGCCGGCTGGGGACACAACAGGCGTCAGCTGCGGACGTAGTGCCGGTGGAATTGGCGCCGGGGGAGGTGTAATCAGGTTGACCCGCGCCGATCCGGATCCAGGCCTGGATCCAAGGGGGCCCTGCAGTGCCGGGGCCGGAGCCGCCGGCGTCGAAGGCCCAGGGTCCCTAGCCGAGTCCGCGGGGCCGAAGGCGCGCCGGCGGAGTCGGGCTGCCCAAAGATGGCATGCATCGCTTCGTGAAAGGGCTGGGGTCGCTCCAGGTCCCGGGAAGGGAGGGAAACTTGGAGTCGACCCTTGAGGCTCCGCACGCAGAGCCATGGGAGGGGCACCACCCGCATCCCTCGTCGCGTTGGCCGACTGACGGGGAGAAGTCGAAGAGCGACGGTGCTTCTTCAACTTCTTCCTGTGCTTCGACTTACCTGAGGAGTGCGAAGACTTTGAAGAAGACTGGTGGTGGTGGCTCCGCGACCGGTCCCTCGACCTCCCACGCGACCGGGACCTCGAACGGCACGGAGCCAACTGCCGGGCCTCGAGAAGCTTTTGGGACCGCTCCCGCAAAGACTTCGGATTCATGGTCTGGCAGTCGGAGCACGACTTGGGGTCGTGGTGGCGCTCCAGGCAAAACAGGCACACGCGGTGCGGATCCGTTACCGACATCAGCCGGCTGCAGGAACCGCAAGCCTTGAAACCGGGCATCCCTGACGTGCACCAGGAGTCGAAGACTCAAAAACGACGTCGACAAAAGTCGGCAAAAAGTCAGTCAAAAAGTGACTGGAGGTACCGCTCTCTCCGGATCTGCGCTGGCTGGCACGGAAAAAGAAAGAACTGATGTCAGCGCGCAAGGGCGACGTCTAAGTAGCTACCGCGACGTCATTCTGGCGACCACGACGCCAACGACGAACGCGGAGTTGACCGACGCCACCTTTCAACGCGCAGGGGCACTGCTGACGAAAAAATTCTCCGGATCCAGTCTGACGCCTGGGGGTAATTCTAGGTAAGGAATCTATAACTAATTGTCTCTTTCAGATATATATGTATATATATCAAATGCTCCTCTTTCGATCAGTTCCTTCTGCCGGAAAAAAGACGGACACGGACCACCATTCAATCGTGCTAGTAATTTTATTTCAGACTGTCCGCCATAACGCGTTTTGGCCTGCCACGGCCTTGATCACATGACAGTACTGCATTGAGGGATCAACTTATTTAAAGTGACAAGTGTTACAACCATGCAAATGGACACAGAAAACAGACTGCTTGAGCATCTGAATATATAAATATAAATGAATATATAGATATATAAATAAATATATGCAGAGATAGATACATCAATGTGAAATTGCATAAGACATATAATGTGGTTTTAAAATCACTGTAAAATACCTATTAAAACCTATATTATCAAAATTAATATTCCAATCACAATGATAACTTGTCTTATGTGAAATCCACTTCTCATATAGAATACTAGCATATATACTAATGTGGCATGAGGAAATAAATAATATTTACAATAATTTACACATGTGTGGGTATATATATATATGTATGTATGTATATATATATATATATATTCTGCTCCAAAGGTTGTCCACCCGGTGAGTAGCACTCGATCAGCAACTTTATTTATGATAGGCAGGGACGAGGATCCGCTTGTAGAAGCTGCTCCGTAATGGAAATGCCTGACGCGTTTCGAAGCTCCATATGCTTCTCTTCAGAGGCTTGAACGGAGACAGTGTGTGCAAACGCTGAACCCACTTCGCCATTTTCATATTGCACACCCACCAATGGGAAGCTCGAATGAGACTGTGCATTGTGGGAAATGTGGTCCGGATAGCACACAAATCTTGTCCTGTATGGACCCTACAAGTGGACTCGTCCTCAATCCTGTTTGCGGCTGCTGGTCCACATAGCCAACATGATAGTTACCATGTCGGGTGGCCCCCATAACACTCCGGGGTGGTGCACACTCCGCGGCAGGACAGCCGCCTATTACATTCTGCTCCAAAGGTTGTCCACCCGGTGAGTAGCACTCGATCAGCAGCTTTATTTATGATAGGCAGGGACGAGGATCCTCTTGTAGAAGCTGCTCCGTAATGGAAATGCCTGACGTGTTTCGAAGCTCCATATGCTTCTCTTCAGAGGCTTGAACGGAGACAGTGTGTGCAAACGCTGAACCCACTTCGCCATTTTCATATTGCACACCCACCAATGGGAAGTCTCATAGGAGCGGCCCATTTGGGGGCGTGCAATATTTAAATGTGAACTGGGACCGTTACATGCACACATCCTTTCCGTTAAAGCCTCTGAGGAGAAGTTGAGGAACTTCGAAACGCGTCAGGCAGTCCTATACGGAACGGCTGTTTAAAGTATCCGCAGGCGGAATACCGTTCATACCTATCAAAGGCTGTTGTCTTGCTGCTGTTGTCTGAGTGCTGCTCATCTGGTGGACAACTTTGGAGCTGAATCTATACGCGGCCGTCCTGCCGCGGAGCGAGCACCACCCCGCGAATCAAGGGGGCCACGCGACTTGGTATTGACTGAATCGTATATGTGGGGCAGCAGCAGAGGATCTAGGACGGACCCGTCTGCGGGGTCCATTGAGGACTTTGAATTCAACAGAACATTATGTGTGCATCCATCTGTGGATTACTAAGTGCCGAGACTACAGCTCCCATCATGCACAGTCTCATAGGAGCGGCCCATTTGGGGGCGTGCAATATTTAAATGTGAACTGGGACCGGTACATGCACGCATCCTTTCCGTTAAAGCCTCTGAGCAGAAGTTGAGGAACTTTGAAACGCGTCAGGCAGCCCTATACGGAACAGCTGTTTAAAGTGTCCGCAGGCGGAATACCGTTCATACCTATCAAAGGCTGTTGTCTTGCTGCTGTTGTCTGAGTGCTGCTCATCTGGTGGACAACTTTGGAGCTGAATATATATATATATATATATATATATATATATATATATATATATATATATATGTGTGTGTTTGCTTATTTCTATTTCTGTATCATAAAGAACAAAGCCTCTTGCCTTTTTCACCTCAGTACAGAAGAAAATATTTGCATACAGGTCTAAAGTGCTACCCAACTGCCAATTCTGCAGGCAAAAATCAATACCAAGTCCCGCTCATGATCGGCCTGCAAAAACATGCCACAAATTGCATTCGTGCAACATGTGAGACCTTGGAATGGGGAATAACACATTATTAGCACATTATTCCCCATTCGATTATACGTAAACAGTGCATATGTACTGTTCGGTCCCCCAATTTGCACCAAATTTTACCAGGAACAAACTGCATGAGCAAACACCCACTGTTTGTGTATCTACTGTAATCTTGTTTTGGGTGCAAACAGGAGTTTGCATGTTTTTCTGCAATAAATACATGAGGGTCACAAGTAACAAACTTCAGAAATCGACACACCCATTCTCGTGTAAATGATTTGCATCTCTATTGATCAAGGTTCTAAAAATCACAGCACTGGCATAATTGTGAGCTATTCCATGGCACATTACCATACATTCAACCATGCCACTTTTCAGAGGCAGATGCTCTGCTTCAGTTCACTGAAGGAGCCAATTAATGGGGCCATATATTTAAACAGAGACCCATAGGGTATAGCAATCAATAAGATGTGCCACATTGTGCCTCACTAACAAACTATCAACTTTGCAATAAAAGCTCATCTTAAATTTGGCAGATAGCGTGCACCTTTAACGAGATCGTAAAATTAAAAACAGATCTGCCATTGAATATGGCACGTTTAATTCGTGTTTCGCCCGAGTCATGTGCATTTCAACATTTTTAGGTCTGGCCCGACACCGCAGCTGTCTGCAATACCTATTGTTGCCAATTATTTAATATATACGTAGCGTTACCTTTGGCTCTGCCTAGGTACTATTTCTCCTTTATGTCATGTATTGGCAGTTCGAAATATAATTCTGACTTCTATGGATCGCTTGCATTTCAATGAGTAAGAGACCATTTTACACCTGAAAAGTGCACTGAATAATCCCACATTAAATTTTTTATCTCATAGATGCACTGTACACAGAAGGCATTCTTTTTTTTCTCACCTCAACAGGTTTTTTTAAAAATACTTTAGTCAGGTCTCAAATTGTAAGCCAGGCCCATTGGCTTTGCCAGTAGTAGACTGCCTGCCTCAACCACTTGGAGACTTTTATAAGCTCTAGAACCTCAGGAGATTCTGAGGAGGCAGCGAGGCAGGTTGATGACATCGGCAATGCACATGACCTAAAGTCTCCTCCTTGAGACAGGCAAGTGTGGAAGGGGGAGGGGCCAGATAAATCAGGGCAGGTAAGTGCTCAAGCAAAAAGCAGAGTGACACAAGGGAAGACTGGACCGCAGCATATGAAAATCAGCTCAACATGAGTTCCGGAATGGTAACAAATGAAACAAAAACAAACAGGAGATCTTCAGCCTGTGATTAACCTATACAAATAACCACCTGTGCGCCAAAGAGGTGTGGACGCAACATTTGACGTGGAAGCTGTAGAGAGAAGCGAGAACACAGGAGGCTATATATATGGCCAGGACGGAAGTAAACAAATAAATGTTGGGGTCTCACAATCGGAATAACCTAAAGTGGGTGAAGCACGAAGACATAGCTCATAAGCACCCACTGGTGTTCAGACAGGATGTGGCACACCTGACGGTATGGAGGAATGCATGATGAAGAGAGCGACAAGAAGAATAACATTTGTGGAGAGTTCGTCTGATGGCACTAAATAGGCCCAAAAGTGAGAGTGATAGTAAAGGTTCTGTTAAGTTGATTAGAGAGGGGAGGAAGATGGGATAGATGGATCAGGAGAGAGCTGCAGCCCTTATCAAAGTGCTCGTAGGCTGGCAGGGAGGCTGGCTGGTCCAGTCTGCCGTAGTGTGAGGGAGTGGGTCAGGGAAAAAGAGGCTGGTGTGCCCGTTACTGGATCTCTAGGTCCAGAAACGTTGAAAGGGTGAGACTAAGACAAGTTGGGAAGCTGACACAAGGGAGGTGATGTTAGAGGCAAAAGATGGTGGGTTGCTTTATCTAGATGGTCGGGAGAGTTCCACGTGCTAGTATGCAATATTTTAATAGTAGGTACATAATAGTGTGTACGGCCCAATGAAGAAATTGTGAGCTTTATCCTGCCATAATTAGCCAAGCGCTTATCAAACTTAAAACGCTGTTGCCATTTGATTCCCAATGCTGTGTCTAGTGGTGGAAAGACGTCACTGGTGCATCAAATATGATGAATTTTCCAATAAGCTTTATTGGAGACACAACCAGGCGTCAGTCCTTAACAAGATGCCAGGAACAACTGCCCACCTTGGAATTCTCTCCGCCTTACAATCTATCATGGAACCTCCAAAGTAGATCACATGCAAATGCATCAATAGAACACATGTAAATGTACCTACATCATAACACTATGCCCAGGCAGAAGGGAAGGGGCTTCCCTCTATGTGGTAATGGCAAAGGACAGGTAGCTTGCACGCCCCTGCAAGAAAACGCTTATGTAGAGAAATTAGGTGGGTAAGGTAAACCTGTAACAGGTGATTTCTATTGGGAGGCAGGTGTAGCGTCATTAAATCTAAAAGTAGATTTTACGAAGTGTAAAAACACACTTTTATTGCCAATGCCACACAGTGCAGTTAAGCAGTTCTCTCAGCCAATGGCCATACATTTTCCTGAGTAAACATTCTACAAGCCAAACTCAGAGTTCTGTGTTCAGAGATGTTAAAAGTGAGGCACAGCATCGGTATGGCAATATCAAGCAAGGGTGGCGGTAAAAGGCCCAGGGATACAAGCAAAAAATCTAGTTCTCTGTAAAATGCTCAAATACCTTATGGGTCAGTGGCGCTATAGAAAAAGGACGCTAATAAAAAGATACGTCAATGTAGGCTGGGAGTGACACTAGATATGGATTCATTAAAAGCTAACAGAAAAAGGGAACTTATAGAGCTGGTGCAGGACTTGAGGGCCTTGAAATGTTGAAAAGCTGAGACTAAGAACATTTTGGAAATGGAATGAGAGGAATGGCATTGTTCAAAGGCAGAGGGAGTTAAAGTTGCTTTATGAATGAAGCAGTATGGGCGTGATGTTCTGTACAGCAAAATGGGCCAGACGACGAAAAGTGTGAGCTCTATCCTGCTTGAATTATAAACCGACTTTTTATCAAACTCAAAGTATGTCCAAGCGATTAAAGTCCATTCTCGAAACGAGAACGATTTAAGAACTGGTGGAATCAGAGGATGGAAACTTCTTAATAATTAAACTCCTGAACTGGCAACAAGAAAGCAAGAACCTGCGCCTACTGATAAATCTTTATGTACAACCAGATCCAAGAATCAGGACTTTGAGTGAATCTAAACCTTCAAGCATTTTATTAGGCAGCCTGCAAGACCAATTATCCCCAGATATTTTAGTCACAGTAGACTTTAATATGAATCTACCGACTGTATTTCCCAGAGACAACCCAATAACTAAACAGGACTATCTACAGTCTGTCCCCGCGCAGTCCACGAGGGATACAGGTAGGAGAGCTAAAGATGCCAAGGCAGGTACACTAGTGAAAGACCTAGAATCCCTAGGGCTAAGAGTACAGAATGGAAGATACCAGCAAGACACACCTCCGCAATGGTCTTACTATTCCGCAGATTCAACCTCCATACTAAAATACACAGTTGGCACTCTCCCCTTAATCACTTCATTTAAGATTGTCAAAACAATCAAAGGTGATCATGGGCAACAGAAAATAGAAATCAATGCGCAAAACCAACTCCATGACAAAGCACTCTCTTTACAGGGAGAGCTTGGTACAATCAATTACTGGAAGCTCCTCTGGTCAGAAAAGACCTTACAACATATTGGGGACACAGCCCTAATCTTAGCAAATTATTGCTTCAGTAAGGATCATCTTAACCCGGCCACCAAATGTTCACTTTTCATAGGCAAACTAATGGGTCACCAACATAACCCAAAAGCCCATCATCACCCTGACACAAAGGAAACACAGAAGCTCAAGGAAGGCTTAAAGTATCTGCTTTGGCCACGCAGTCAGATAGGGGTGTAATCGCACCCGGAGACACGCTAAGAAGCATCCTGCCAACCCTGAAATACACAAATACTTGAAAAGCTTAAATAAATGTATCGGAAAATGATATGGAAAGAACAATCAATCTCAAAACAAAACTTGTGGGTAAAAGCTCCGCATCTCGCCAAAAAGAAAAATTCAATGGACTTATGGAAAATGGTTAATAGTCTGAACCAAACACCTACCGCAGCCACCAGCTCCAATCTAACAGAGAACAGCTGGATCAAGTTCTTGAAGGACCATTTTAAACACTCTCCTGCAGGGACTCCTACTTATCCAGATATACAGGACCAGTCTACTAAAATTCCACCTAATAGTCTGGAAGCCACCCCGTACATCTTTCTGGAAGAACAAACATGTAAAGTCATTCAAAGGGGCAGGCAGAATGGGGCCCCGGGACCAAACGGCCTGCTGCAAGCACTGTTTGAAACAAATCCAACATACTGGGTGGCTACATTAACAACAGCACTCAACAGTGCTCTACAATAACAAATCACTCCAGATTCTTGGAAAGCTCTGAAATTGATCCAATTTTCAAGAATGGGTACCATCGCCAACCAGCAAACTATCACCTGATAACTCTTCTGAATACAGAGGCAAAACACTTTGCTAGCCTGCTACTTACAGACCTACGGTAGTGGGCCAATGACAATCACATTGTCCCCCCAAATCAAACTGGGTTCACCCACGAGGCTGGCACATCAACTAAGATTCTGGCATTATCTTTAATAATGGACAAGATCAAGCACAAAAAGCAACCGCTCTACTCATGTTATGTAGATTATAAGACTGCGTTTGATTGCGTTAACCGCAACCTTCTTTGGCAAAGTTTTCATCAAGCGGTATCCAAGTTCACCTTCTAAAAGCCAAACAGTTCCTGCATATGGACACCTGGGCAAAGGTGAGAATCGTAGACGGTTCCATCCTGTCCAGATGTTAAATGAAGGAGGTTCCACGAAGGTAAGGTTTATTGCATACATTTATTGAGCTAAAGACACCCACGACCGAGAGGTCCCGATGCGTGCGAAGGACTCCAGCAACTGACTCAACGTTCCCGGAGTCTTCGCACACATAGTTCCAGCCTCGATCGTGGAACAACTTTCAAGTGAATACAGATGAATACTTATACACAGAGCATCCACGCGCTACATTATAATACGGGGATGTTCTCATATTACACCAGGGAAATACAAACATCTAAGGGCCTAAAGCAAGGCTTCGTTTTGGCGCCATATCTGTTTAACCTTTTTTTAGCCAACTTATCTTCCACCCTGGACACAGTAAATTTGCATGCCCCCAAGTTAGGTCCTATGCACATCTCAAACTTGCTATAAGTGGATGACGTGATCCTGCTTAGCCAGACAAAAATTCCTCAACCAACGGGATGACAATAAATCTGAAGAAAACTAAAATCGTGGAAGTCAGCAGCAGGATCAATAAAAGCCATAAATGGTTCCTACATGGTGAACAATTGGAGTTGGCAAGAACCAATTGATATTTAGGGGTACTATCTGATGAAAGAGGCTCCTTTCAACAGCATAGGAAAGACCTGATGTGGAAAGGGAACACCTTGATCCTAGCTTTCCTTACCTTACAACGAGCTCTGGCCGGCCCATGCTTTTTACTCCTGATGAAAGTAATAGGAGCAAAACTCATCCCATGCATTTCTTATGGAAGTGATGGAGTGAGGTTTGTAAAAATACATCCTCATGAAATTAAGTAACCCCATAATAATGTATTGACTGCATGGACTAACCAACCCTGAATGCACACATTTACACGAGGGGCAAACGCATTTTACATAATATACTAAAACATGTTGGCATGAGTATGTATTAACTGTTTGCGCTTTGAAAAACCGTACTACTACATGTTTATGCTATGTTGTACATTGCACATTTTGCATGTTGTGCACAAATAACGAAAAGGGTTGCTTTAAATTAATAGCTTTTGCTAGGATTTAATTAATACAGGGTATTAGTATGGTGGGAGGTAACCATAATGGGTTTTATTTCATGAATTAATATTCTTTTGTGTTTATTTACTTTAGTACGAGATTGGGCCTGCATGAAAATGGCCTCTTGTTTGAACCAGCATGCAGTTGTCCTGGTCGGTATGGAGAGCGCATGCTCCAAGATGGGTTGCCTGCTTGCAGACTGCAGAGTGTACCAGCTGATGTAATCCGTGTGAAGGCCATGTTTGCCGTGTTTCCTATTGTTTATGTGCCAAGACGCGACAGCGACTGTGAGAACAGCCATCACTACGTGCAATTTGAATGTGAAACGGATATCAGAATGTACAATTGTTGCAAAAATTATGGATGTCAGTGGTATACGAATGTATTAGTCTTAAATCCTTCCTTTGTTAAAACCGGTATAGGATGCATTTGTGAGGAGAACAGGATGAGGCGACCCTAGTATGATTTATGACAACCAATCAGAGACTGAGTTTCTACTGATACTGCAACATTGTAAGATGGTGAGCGAGACAGTAGGGTATAATTGATATCCCAATTGGGGGTGTGGCAGATCAGAGGGAGAGAAGGATCGGAGAGATCAGACGAACCTGAGGCAGTGCGGTCCGGTATAGCAGAACAGTCCGGTGTGGTAGATCAGAGAGAAGAGCGCCAAGACAGAGAGAGCAGACCAGCACCAAGCCAGAGAACGCTTTAGGTACGAGAACGTTGCGGGAGTGTTTGGGAGGAGACAGCGTCCGAGGAGAACTAGATCAAGGTAGTTTGATTGGGAGATTAATTTTAGTTGTTAGTCCAGGACAAACTTGGCTATACCCATCCTATTAACTTTGTCCTCTGAGCCTATCTCTGGGGACCTCTTGCCACAACCTAGGCCAAGGAAGTGGTTTTCCTGATTCCTTGGTGGGTATCACCCTCCTTGATTGCTTTAATTTTGCAATATATTTCTGCGAGTATCTATGCTGTACCTTCTCTTCCCCATTCCTATGCACGCTTTGATGTCGATATAAATGATTCATTTTGATCACATTGCTTGATAATTTGTTCTCTTATATGTAATCTTGTGTGTGCACTGACAATTTAAATTAAGAGCATTTAATAAGATAAAATCATTAACTGAAGAAATGACTCTGTGGTTATTTAGTTAAATTTTAAACTGATTAGTTAATCATAGTCACCATCAACTCTTCAACTAATGGTCCATCGATCAAAGGAAGAAGAACGTTGAGATTACGAATAGTCAGAATTATATACAATGTTATTAATGTGAAGTGTAGTATTGTACTTAACAAAACTGACAAATTAAACCCCCAAATCCAGCGCCCGTCTTCAGGGATCATTTATGGGTAATGTGTGATGGGCCCGTTGTTTGGTAAAGCAAATTTATGTGTGATGAAATTTCCCTTGGTCCCTGGTTCATGAATTAGGTAGGGGTTGCACTGGATCAGTTTTTCTGGTAGCAGAATGATGGTTATTATTGATTAGTTTGGTGATTTATTGATTATTGATTAAATGTTCAACATTCTATGTAAAGTGAGTTGGTATCACGTTTCTATGTAGTCTTTGGAACACAGGTACAGAAGGGTATCTGGGAAGCCGGCAAATAAAAGTTAGCCTGAAATAAGGCAGAAGAAAAGTGTGAAAAGTGAAATCACACGGGAATAGGTGCATTGTCTGTTTAAATTAGTGGTAACACTTTTGTGTTATTTTAAGGACCATTTAGAGTGTATGTAGAGAGAGAGTGAGATAGCGAAGGGTCCACCTGTGAAACTTTGGCCTTATCCCCGGAAGAGTAGCGAGACTTCCTTTTCAACAAAAGGTCCTCTTGTGAAATGTTGGCTTTATCCCTAAAGAAGTAACAGGTCCTCTCCTAGCTTGGATGAAGGGAAGGATAGCGGAATTGTTATACTTGCCCGTATTGAAAGGAATGTTCTTGTGAGTGAAAAACTATCTCTTTAGTTAGTAAACAGACAGTGTGGTATTGTTTTATGTTGTGACTAATAAGTTATTGTAAAGAAAAAGGACTTAGAAAAGTGCCGATAATTTTTGTAAAGGGAGGGTCAGCAGCAGGAGGAGAGGCTGACATCACAAAAAGCCGCGCTGGCATTGGTCAGACTGTGAAGACAGAGTAAGCTCAGATTGGCTGGTTGGTGTGAGCCGCTGGT
This sequence comes from Calotriton arnoldi, assembly GCA_963921515.1. Taxonomy (NCBI): domain Eukaryota; kingdom Metazoa; phylum Chordata; class Amphibia; order Caudata; family Salamandridae; genus Calotriton; species Calotriton arnoldi. The sequence goes on from CAWUFW010001370.1 coordinate 2,785,258, forward strand.
ATTGGACAGGATAGCGGAGACGTAGAAAGCGCCGATTGGAAGAGTTAGAGTGTGCCGCGCTGACATTGGGCAGGTGTTTAGGGAAGCAAAGGAGTTAGATTGGTGAATTATAGTGGATTGCATTGACAAAGGATTTGGATCGAGTAAAGCCGTTGACAAGCAACAAAAATGTACTTTGAACAACCAAAACAGGAGAAATTGACTTTGTTTGGCAAAATTAAAAGACTCTTTAAAAAGGACAAACCTGTAATAACGAGAGAAGGAGTTCCTATCCCTCCACCAAAGACACCAGCGTCTTATACGATATTAAAATATGGTTATCACACGTGTTTGGCTAGAAAATTGGGAAGGATATACGAAGAATGATGGTGTGCTAGCTTTTCCAGAGCATGGTTCTTTTAATTTGGCAGTATTGCGTAATTTGAGAGAAAAGATGATGGCATTAGTCCCAAGACCTAGACCTACACAGTTTGAAGCATTAGTAGAATGGGAGGATGAAATGTATGAAAGGGAAAGACATAGAGGTGGTAGAGTTAATAGATTTATGTTTGGAAGATTTCATAATGAAAGACATGAAGACAGAATGAAGAGATGGAGAAATGGAGAGATAACTGAAGGATTGTATCCAGTTTTAATGGTAGGTGAGACTGCAGGAAGCAAATGTAAGGAGAAAAGGAGACATTTAGAGCAATTTGGTTATGGATATAACCCGAATGAATCTGATGATGAGCTGCTGAATGATATATTAGTTAAACGACCACCACCTTATCAGGAGAATTCAGCGATGGTGACACCAAATGCACTGTCAATGGAAACCCCAATGACACCTCAAACGACACCAGTTTGAACTGTGAGCGATATAGAGCAGGAAGAAGAAGCAGAATTGGCAATAAAAACCAAAGAATTAGTTGAAAAATTGAATCAGATGAATATGAAAATAGATGCAATAACTGTACCAGTAACTATAGGTCCAGCAATATCTGTATTCGAAAATAGACTTATCCATGAACCTTCCTTGACTGTCCCATTAAATTCTACTATAACATCAGCTAGTAGTAGAATTAACGCCGTAAGTGTCCAAAGTGAACAGCCCACTACAGTTACTAGGTCAACACCTCCGACTAATCTAACAATAATTGAAACACCTAGGGAGATAATGCAGTTACAGCCCAAAAGAATAGAGTTGGAAGAAATCCCCAGAAGTGAAGTTTCAATAGGTCCAACAACCGAAGAATTAGATGATTGGGTGAAAGGGTTACAAAGGAGAAAAACACAGCCACAGCCTATAGATGTATGTAAGTTGAGAGTAGATTTGGAAGAAATGATCATTGGGACCATAAGTCCAGACAGGCTAAAGACTTATCAAGATGATGAATTGATGTATCTGTGTAAGAGTATTACTTGGAAAGCGAAAAATCTACATGAAAGGTTAATGGAAGCTGCAGAGGAGTTGGGAATAGACATAGGAAGATCAAAAGTGTTGCAGAAGACATATAGAGTGGATTTTACTGAAAAGGATATAGAAAATATGAATACGTCTGTGTAGTAATTGACTGGAGTCGCTTGAAGATAAATTACTACTTTAATGGCTACATCAACAGCGGAGCAGGGGAACAGCTCCACCAACAGCTCCAAGCAGAATCCTTTCAGTCGTTCGCATATTAACATTCCAGAACACATTGCAGTACTATGCTTAAAGGCATAGTACAAACTAACAAGATACAACATATCCTCTTTTCTTCTTAAAAAAAAATAAAAAAAACACAACAAAAAAATCAATAATAACCTATACCTAGCAGGTTTGACTAATACATCTTGAACTTAATTATAACCTATACCTAGCAGGTTTGACTATACATCTTGAACTTTTCCTAGGCAAAGTTAGACTGGTGGGCAGAGGAACCACCTCCTCAGGAACACCAGTCACAGTATTGTTGACAGAAACAGGAACTAAGTTCTTATTGGTAACAGATTCTCTTCTAATCCGAACTTTCACAACCCTGTTAAGGTTCCACCAGAAACCATTTGCAAGTTTCACAGCATTTCCAACAATCTTGATGACTTCAACCGGCTCACTAAATTTACAATCCCTTTCCTAGAGTGAACAGCAGTTTTGATCTTAACGAAGTCACCCACTTCAAGTGGGGCAACCTTCACACCTTTTTTTAAATCATACCAACGTTTCTGTTTCAATTGAGTATTAGACATATTTTCAGAAGCTAGAAACATCAATTTAGCAACATCCGATTCAAACTTGACCCACTTCCTCATCCATGCAGGTCTAAAACTAGAGTTGGGCTTCCGTCCCCTCAGGAGTTCGAAAGGAGAAATCTTCGTAGAAGAGTGCGGCGTAGTCCTATAGAACCAAATCATGGCATCAAGCGATTTGGAAATATCATGACTACCCGCTCTAGACCATCTGATACACTCACCCACAACCCGGTTCATCCTTTCCACTAAACCATTGGTTTGTGGGTGGTAAAGTGAGCTCTTAAGATGTTTCACACCAGACTCAACCAGGAAAGATTCAAATTCAGAACTGACAAACTGTTTCCCATTGTCAAAAACCAAAAATTCTGGAAATCCCTCTCTAAGCCACACGCTTTTAAGAAACTCCATCACAGTTTTGGTGTTGGCTTCCCTAACCATCTTGATCTCAGGCCATCTTGAAGTATAATCCATAAGAACCAAAATAAATCGGCATCCACCTGGCAGAATTTCGAAAGGTCCCATGACATCAATTCCAAGTTTCAACCAAGGACCCTTAGGATACTCAATAGGCATTAATGGAGGCACCGACACCTTCAAACTCTTATCTGCGGCACAACAAACAACGCAATTGGCAACAACTAAATCAATGTCAGAATACATCCCAGGCCACCAATAGGTGTCCCGAATACGCCGTTTCGTGAGGGTAGAACCAAGATGACCTCATGAGCTCTTCCAATAATGGTTCTCCTGAACAAACAAGGAGGCACAAACTTGTCACCCCTAAGTAACAAACCATCCTCAATGGAAAGTTCACCCTCAACCTTCCAAAAAGGTTGGAGAGAAACAGGAAGAGCCTTTTCTCTAGGCCACCCTTTTCTGACAAAATCACAAACTTCCCTCAAAGCACTGTCCAACTCAATCGCTTGCAGCCAATCACTCTCTGAACCTAAATCCAAATCTGGCACATCCATGGCAGCAACAAGACAATCATCGCAGTCCTCATTAACAAACTCATCCAAACTCACATCCTCATGATCATTCAACAAAACAGGAAAACGCGATAAAAAATCTGCCCTACCATTCTTCCCACCTGATATATGCTTAATTTCGAAGTTATATTGAAGGAGCCTTGTTACCATTCGCATGATTCTAGGAGTACAACACTTACTCAAACCCCCGCCTAGAATGTTAACAAGAGGTTTATGGTCAGTCAAAAGCAAGAACCTCTTTCCCCAGATAAAAGGCCTGAACTTCTCAATGGCCCAGGCACAGGCTAGTAACTCCCTTTCAATGACTGAGTACTGAAGTTCAGGTGTCCTCAGTACCCTAGATGCAAAACTCACAGTGTTCTCGCACACCTTGTCAACTTGTGTCAAAGTAGCACCAACACCAACCTGGCTCGCATCAACAGTGACACAACAAGGCAAACTAGGGTCAAAAGGTTTTAAAGCAGGACTCATAACTAATGCAGACTTTACAACCTTGAGAGCATTAACACACTCATTGCACCACACAAACTTGACTCCTTTCTTGAGAAGATTGCTAATAGGTCGCACAACAGATGCAAAGTTGGCAATGAAACGTGAGTAATACTCACATAGCCCAAGTAGCGATTTGACACCCGCCTTATCCTGCGGTTCTGGTGCGTCAACAATTGCTTGAAGTAAACCTGGTCTAGGCTTGACTCCGTCTTGTGAGATAATGTGTCCTAAGTATTCCACCTCAGAACATTGAAATTGACACTTCCCTTCTTTTAATACTACTCCACGCTTCTTGAACAAAGTCAAGACTTTTTCCAACACACGATCATGGGCAACCACATCCTTCCCAAAAACAAGAACATCATCTTGAAACACAAGAACTCCCTCCACACCTCTAAGAATGTTGCTCATTATTCTTTGGAACACTGACGCCGCTGACGCCAGCCCAAAAGGCATGCGGCAGTAGCGGAATGTTCCCAAAGGCGATACAAATGCAGTGAGATGTTTTGACTCGGGATCGAGCTCCACCTGGTGGTATGCACATGCCAAATCTAACTTTGAAAAGATGCGCGCCCCTTTTGTAGAGGAAAATAAATCATTGATCTTGGGCAGGGGATGTGAATCAACCCAAATTTCTTTGTTAAGTGATCTTAAATCAACACAGACCCGAAGATCCCCTCCCCTCTTTCTGGCTACGACTAAAGGAGAAAGCCAGAGTGAAGAGTCCGTAGGTTCGATGATCCCCTTTTCACAAAGACCCTTCAGTTCCTTCTCCAAATCCTCTCATGCTGAACGGCACACCTCTTAGTTTATGTTTAATGGGAAGGGCACCTTCCTTAACAATAATCTTATGCCTGAACCCTTTAATTTTTCCCAACGTTTCTGAGAATACTTCTGGATATTTTTTTTTCCAGGAAAAACTAACATCATCGGACCCAACTACTAAGATTTGTTCTTTAGCACCTGGTTTGAGCATCATCCCAAACAGGCCCTGGTGAAACCACCCCAAGATGTTAAGACCCTTCACGGCAACATAAATTTTCCCTTTGATTCTACTGTCTTTAAATTACATTTCTTCTTCAAAAATCCTAACAGATCTATTTTCCTTCCCTCATATGAGACAGGTGAACGATCGGGTGGTGCAAGAACTTGTGAACCCTTCCATGTTTCATCAAACAATTTTTGCGTAATCATAGTGATTTTCGCCCCAGAATCAACTAGTAGCTTAACAGTGTGGTTACCAATACCAATGTCTGCAATGGGATCAACGCAATTGGAAGGATCCCCAACAATAACCCTTTTATCAGAAGATGAACTGTGTACATTAGAATTATCTTCGATAGAGACTACAGAGACAACCTCAAGGTCTGACTCAGAATCAGACTCAACAGAACAAATGACTGGTTTCTTAGGATTTTTTTTCTTTAAACAGACTTTTGCAAAATGGCCGATCCTTTTGCAATAATTGCAAATAACATTATTTGCAGGACAACGCGAACCTTTGGTGTGTTGAGGATTACCACATTTTATGCACATGCTGTTATTACCTCTGTAAGGAGAATTTACTTCGGATTTAGATCTACCAGACTGACTCACATATTGATTGACCTTGGAACGATTATTAAGTGAACCGCTAACATTTACAACATTCACACCATCAATGGGTTTATCATCCAACTCTTTGAGAGAAACAACAGACATTTCCACGCTCTTGGCAATCTTGATCGTCTCATCAAGAGATGGATCACTCAAACTCAAAAGTTTCTGTTGAATATTCTTGTCCTTACACTGACACACGAACTGGTCTCTAATGAGTTGATCTGTAAAATTCTCGAATTTACAGTCAGCAGCCAGTCTGCGTAACACTGAAATGTAATTGTCAACATCTTCTCCTTCCCCTTGCTTCCTTTTAAAAAATGTGTGCCTTAAGACCATAAGACTTGGTTGCTTGTCAAATCTTATTTTAAGTTTCAAAATAGTTTCATCATACTCATCCATCCCGTTAAGTTGTTCTTGGGACAAAGGTGGTAAATGTTTAAAAATTGTTCTTCCTTCAAATCCTAGGGAATGGAGAAGAAGACACTTCTTCCTCTCCGCACAAAAACGCAGTACCCCAATGGCACCCAAATAGGTTTGGAAAGCATCATGCCATATCTCCCACCTAACAGGAGGATCACCTGGAGAATCTAGAAAAGAAGGAGGAGGATTTACAGACTGCATAGTACACAACTCCACTAAGGTAGGTAGGCTTGAAAAAGCAATGATGTAATTAAAAGGTAAGTAAAATAAAATATACTACCAGTGTGCGTTACAATAAAAGCAAACACCTGTTTACAGCAAAAGTTATATGGCACATAACATAGAAAGCTGAAACAAAAATGATTTAAGGAGAGAAGTAAAGATGGAACTCCTCACACCTTGGTTTAAAACCTAAAAAGTGTATGTGTCACTGTGCAGTAGTTAATAAACTTTAAACAGAACCAGCACTATTTAGTATAAGTGGTGTGTGTATCACCTACGTATGGAGGATACACTGCGAAAGGTGTGTGTATCACCGATGTATGCAGAATACATAAACTTGTGTCCAAAGATGCTTTATTCCAAGAGGAGAGGTTGGGTTTCCTCAACAAAGTTGAACGCGGTCCAGCGTTAAAATAAGCAAACTTCCCAAACTTGCAAAATGGCCGAAACCAGACTTGACGCGATGTCTTCAACGTTGTAGTTGCCTCTCTTCGCAATCCGTCCCAAACACCTAAAATGGCCGCTGCTGCTGGTTTTTGCGTGACGTGATGACGCGTTGAGGATGATGCGGTGCAGGAATCACTGAGAAGGCAGCGCGCAAGGAAACAATGGCAGCAGGATGGGTCCGCGAGGAAGCAGGCAGTGACGTGAGGCGGTGAGTGGACAAGCGCGAGATGAGCAGCGCGAGGGAGGCAGTTAAGGCAGGGAAAATGGTTAAAAAAAAAAACTTCCCCCTCTCACTCGAGAGAAAAAAAAACTTCACAAGCATAAGGAACAGCTGAGCTCGGTCAGCGCGAGAAGGTGTAATAAAGTACCTTGTAAATGTTCCCTTCTTGATTCAGAAACGGCCTTAAAGTGGACACAGCTGCGTGGGTTCCTGATGTAGCCAGCTTAATCGTCGCCAGTAATTTGTAGTAATCGACTGGAGTCGCTTGAAGATAAATTACTACTTTAATGGCTACATCAACAGAGGAACAGCTCCACCAACAGCTCCAAGCAGAATCCTTTCAGTCGTTCGCATATTAACATTCCAGAACACATTGCAGTACTATGCTTAAAGGCATAGTACAAACTAACAAGATACAACAGTCTGGTAGACAATTGCAGATAAAAGAATTAATGGTTGTTTTGAGAAAATGGGAAGACGTGGAAAGATGGAAGGGTAGATGGATGAGGAAGAAAGAAGAATTGGCTGCTAAAGAAATACATTTACATCCAGTAAGAGAAGTAGAAAATGTATCTTTGGAATGTCCCATGAGAGAAGTTCCAGGAGGAGGTTATGTGCATGTTCCGTGGTCTAGACAGGATATATTGTCCTTTACCAATGAGTTTCCCAGGTTGAGAGAAAAGCCAGTGGAATGATACAAACAAGTTGAGAGGTTCGTGAAAGTCTCGAAAGTATTGTTAAAGGATTTAGATGGATTATTTGAAATTGTTGTCCCTGCAGATTTATGGACTGAATGTAAGATTACAGTTGATTGGCCAAAAGATGAATATCCTAGGGATTTCAAAACAGGAGCACCTTCTGATGAAGTGATGAAAAAGTACCATCAGGTGATTACTTTCTTGAAAAGTAAAATTTCTCCTAAGGAAACTGATTGGGTAAAAATCGATAGAACAACCCAAGAGCCGAAAGAGTCTGTGCATGCATATTATGAGAGGTTATTACAAGTTTTTAAGCAGTATAGTGATTTTGAGAATATTGGAGACAAAGATATGGGTCATTTTGTGTACAGGTTTGTGTATGGGTTAAGACCTGAGATTAGTCAGATGATACAGCAGCACATGTTGTGTTGGCAGGCCAAAACGATCGATGAGATTTTGAGGTATGCGAAATACTGCAGCGATGACATTGAGTCTCGCCATCGCAAATTAAAAGAAAAAATAATGAGGGCGCAAGTAAAAGTAGCTGAACAGCAAGAAACTCAGTTGAATTCTCAGTCTATAAACCAAATGGGAGGAGTTAGTCAGAATGCTCAAAGACCCAGTGGAGGTAGAGGTAGAGGACAAATGAGCAGGGAGGAAGCGAAAAAGAAATTTCCTTGTCATGGGTGCGGAAAGTATGGACCCTGGAAGAATGAGTGTAGATCAGTGCAGAGGACTAATGGAGGAAATCAAATTTTAACTCCACAGGTGCAGAGTGAGGTAGGTGTGCAACAGACACCGCAGCAGCAGGTAGTTACTACCCAATATCAGGTCCCGCAACCACCGTTGCCACATAATGTAAATGCTCAAAGGTACAGTGCGGATACAGGGTTCCATGGAGGAGACCAGGTTGGTAAAAATACTAACACAAATGTGATTCCCCAATTTTGGATGCAATGTGATGGAAGTGATGTTGAGTCGAATCAATGACGGTGCCTGAGGGGGGAGGAAGAGTGCGTGCTTGGCGCTACTCTAGAGGTAGATCAGTCAGGTCCATTTGTTGATGGAAAAGTGGAAGGTAATGATATCACCTTTCTTGTGGACACTGGTGCTACCCGTTCTACTGTGAGAGCAGCAGAAATTCCAAACCTACCCCTCTCGGGAGAAACTATCCAGGTAGTAGGAGTCTCAAATAAACAGATAAATACTCCAGTTACTAAACCAATTGAAGTGCATATTGGTCCCTTTAAAGACGCATCGGTTCGTAGTGTGTGACTTGAGTCCAGTGAATTTGTTAGGAAGAGATTTGCTGTGCAAGATGAATTGCACAATTTACTGCACACCGGATGGTATTGCATTTCAGACACTTGATGAGGATGTTGCTTTTAAAATGGTGCTAGCAAAGCAAGGAACAGAAGTGAATGAGTTATTTTCGCTTCTTACAGACAAAAGTGTGCCTGAAGAATTGATGAAGGTAGTGAATTCAGAGGTGTGGGATTTCACAGGACAGGAGATTGGGTTGATGAAGAAAGTGGATCCGATTAGAATTACAGTGAAAGATGGGGTTGACTATCCAAATACACCACAGTATAAAATGAAGCCAGAAGTAATAGCAGGAATAACTCCTGTAATTGATCAAATGATTGAACAAGGAATTTTAAAAGAAATACTGAATAGCCCTTGTAATTCACCTATTGGATTGAAAAAGCCAAACGGAACCTATAGAATAGTACAAGATTTGAGAAAAATAAACAAAATTGTTGTGCCTTGTTGCCCGGTTGTGCCAAACCCAGCAGTGATTCTCTACCAAATCCCACATGATGCGGAGTGGTATACCGTGATTGATTTGTGTCATGCATTCTTTTCGATTCCCCTGCATCCGGATAGCCAGTATTTATTTGCATTCCGGTTTGGAGATCGTGTTTTGGCATGGTGCGAGTTACTCAAGGCTATACTGAGACTCCTTCAATTTTTAACCAGATATTGAAAAAGTGTCTGGAAGATTTGAGAAGGTCTGAAGAGTCTGTTCTGGTTCAGTACATTGATGACCTACTGGTGGCATCAAAGACTCGAGAAGCCTGTGTTGCAGACACAGTTGCTTTACTGAACCATTTGGCAGAAGGTGGACATAAAGTGTCCCCTGCAAAATTACAATTCTGTCAGCGGGAAGTCCAATACTTAGGTCATAAGATTGAGAAGGGAGTTTGAAAAGTAACATCAGAGTGTATTCGAGTGATTAAGGACATGAAACCACCAACCACACAAAGAGAAGTGCGAATGTTTTTGGGAGTGGTTGGATATTGCAGACAATGGATCAGTGGATTTTCACTGATGGCAAAACCTCTACAGAGGTTGACGAGGAATGATGTGAAAGACCCAGTTAAATTGGATGAAGAAAGTATGGATGCTTTTGTTAAACTGAAAGACAGTCTGTGTCAGGCTCCGGCGTTGGGAATGCCTGATTATTCAAAAGATTTTGCATTGTATTGCAGTGAAAGAGATGGGTGTGCACTTGCAGTTTTAACTGAAAGGCATGGAATGTCGAGACGACCTGTGGCATATTTTTCAGCTACTTTGGATTCAGTGGCTGCTGCATTGCCTGGATGTTTGAAAGCAGTAGCTGCTACTTGTGTGAGTCTGGAACAGAGTGAAGGGATCATAATGGGTCATCCTGTGAGAGTGTATGTGCCACATTCAGTTGAGATACTTTTAACAAGAACACGGACTCAGCACCTTATTTATAGTCGGCTGACTAGGTATGAGAGAGTGATTCTGGGTGCAGAAAATGTGACAATAGTGAGATGTACAAATGTGAATCCTTCTACTCTATTGCCAGATGTTTGGGAGGAAGAAGTAAAGGATGAAGCTGAACATGATTGTTTGGATGTGACTGAATTTTGTACCAAGCCCCGTCCTGATATTAAAGATGTTCTCTTGAGGAATCCGATTGTGTGATGTTTGTTGATGGTTCTTGTTTGCGAACTGAAACAGGTGTGTTGAGTTCTGCCTATGCCGTCTGTACTGTAGCGGCAATCCTGGAAGCATCCTGTCTAAAAGGGGTAAAATCTGCACAAGTTGCTGAATTGATAGCTCTAATTCGAGCCTGCAAATTGGGAAAAATTCAGAAAGTGACCATAATTACTGATAGCCAATATGGCTTTGGCATTGTGCATGATTTTGGAGAACTATGGATGCAGAGGGGATTCCTGACCTCTTCGGGGTCCCCCATCAGGAATAGTCAATTTGTAAAGGAATTGCTGGAAGCATTACAATTGCCAAAACGAATTGCAGTGGTCAAATGTGCCGCACATAAGTCAGGAGATGATTATGTGACTCAAGGCAACAGATTTGCTGACCAAGTAGCACAATATTGTGCAAAGAATGAGACTTCCATAAATCGGGGAAAAACAAAAGAACATACGGTTTGTCAACTTATGTTTACTAACACCATTGAAACATGGGATGAAGTGAGACAATTGCAGGAAGAGGCAGGTGATGAAGAGAGACAGGAATGGGAAAAGGCAGGATGTAGGAGACGAGAAGATGATGATGTTTGGGTATACATTGATGGGAGACCAGTCATGCCAGATAGTTTACTTTCTCATATGGCAAGGATGTACCATGGCATGACACATATTGGTCGAGACGCCATGGTCAGATCATTCAAACAAACGTGGTTTAATACCAAGTTCAGGACTATGGCAGAGAGCCTTTGTCAGAGATGCTTGACGTGCCAACAGCAAAACCCAGGAAGAAAGACAATAGTTAGTTTCGGAACAATAGGGAGGGCAGGAGGTCCTTTTACCAGACTACAACTCGATTTTATCGAGTTGCCTCCATGTAACAAGCTCAAATATGTGTTAGTAATTGTGTGTTTGTTTTCTCGATGGGTAGAAGCTTATCCCACAAGGAGGAATGACAGCTTGACGGTGGCAAAACTTTTGTTGAGGGAATACATTCTTAGATATGGTTTTCCAGTCACTATGGAAACAGATAGAGGAACACACTTCACTAGTGAAACAATCAAACTGATTTGTGAGGCATTGACTATTCAACCAAAACTTCATTGTGCTTATCGTCCAGAGGCTTCTGGAATAGTAGAGCAGATAAATGGCACAATCAAGAATAGGTTAGGGAAAGTGTGTAGATCCACAGCACTGAAATGGCCTGACGCTTTACCCCTAGTTTTGATGAGTCTCAGAAGCATTCCTGACAAAAAGACAGAATTGAGTCCCCATGAGATCTTGATGGGAAGAGCAATGAGACAAGCATTTGTACCTGCCAACAAATTGATAAATATATCTGATGGTCTCATCCTTGACTATTGCAAAGGATTGGCTGATGTAGTACGTTCTGTGTTTCATCAGGTTGGAGCAGACGCGACCACAACACAGCAGACTCAAGCGCATGATCTGAGCCCTGGTGAGTGGGTTCAAGTGAAAAGGCATAGAAGAAAAACTTGCCTAGAGCCCCGCTGGGAAGGACCATATCAGGTCATATTGGTGGCAACTACAGCAGTAAAGTGTGCTGGCTTATCAAATTGGATCCATGCCAGTCACACTCAGCGAGTCCCAAATCCACTTGAACCACGAGTAGAGCGGCATCTGGAGATCTCAAGTCTGAGTTCTGAATCAGAGGCTGAAGTACAAGAAATTGGTGAAGCTAGAGCAATAGACTCTGAAACGGGTGAACATAACCCAAAGGACTCTGAAGAGCAGCTTGATGAAGAATTGCTTAGCACAAGTCAAGTAAAGTGGGTACCAGCTACTGGGACTGAAGAAACTGCTGTTGAACCAGAAGAAAGACAACTGCTCAATAAAGATGGAAAGGATAGAAAAGAAATAGGTGAAATAAATACAGAAGAAGAAAAGGAAAAAGAAGAAGAAAGCAAACTCAAAGTAGGTGCAAAGAAACGAAGGTACAAATTGAACAAAGAAGAAGTTTGACCAAAAAGGGCAAAGACAGACGACCATTGGCCAAGCGGAGTTAAAAGACTGAAATACAGGGTGATGAAAGGAAGACCCGAGAGTAGGCCAGAACAGATAAAGGAAGTTTCAGGTGAAATAGAACAAGGAGAGTCGGATGACGAATCAGTGCTGCGACCAAAGAGAGTGAGAAAACCAAACAAAAAGTTCAAGTCACCTGACTGGATTTACATAGTGTTGGAAGAAATTGAAGAAGAAGATTTAAACAAAGAAAGAAACAGCACTGACAACGAGCAAGAAGAAAAAAGTGACCTAAATCCACCTTAAGAGACTGTAAACAAACTAAGAGGTCATGTTAGCAACTGAAGAAATTTTCTGAAGATTCAGAAGACGTCCTGCAAAATTGGATTAAGTTAAAATAAAAGAAGGGGTAAAGAAGAAAGCTTTTGAAGTGTGGGATCACACTACATTATTATTTTTAATTTTTGTAGAATATATTTGAAATAGATTTAGAAAATCCATTTAGAACTTTATAAGGATTAATATTACTATGGCAGATACACAAGTAACAAGACCTAGATGTAGTTTTATGCGTAGGTGTTATAAAACTTGTTTATGTTTATTTTGTATACTGGTAGTATTCTGGATAATATTAACAATTATAATACCTTTACATCTGATTAAAGAAGATACACCTCGTCCTAACAATTTGACAGGTCCAAAGGTAGACACTGACATTAAGCAAATTCCTATTACTCACTTGAATCAAATAGATGCTAGTAGATTGCATCATGATAGATCAGTTACTAATTTTTCCCTGAATGTTTTCACTAAATTACTCTACTGAATATGTGGAAACAATGGATGTGAGTGACTGTTATGTGTGTATATAGTTACCTTTGTCTGTTTCAGAAGGTGTGACTTACCATCACCTTCCTTTGACTTATGGTGTGACCTGTAGTGTCTTATCAAGTTTGTTGTATAGAACAGGTAAACTAGATTATTATTATTCCAATGTAGATACAATCTTTTCTAAAGTCCCTGTAATACCTGAGTTGAATAAGATAGCACATGCAAATGTCATGGGAGATTTTTTCCTGACCACCAAGCCTTTAGATATAGAATACGCTCATAAAAATAATCTAACATGTAAATTGAAAAAGGAAGAGAAAATCTTTTTGGAGATGGTGGAAGAAAGAAGGGCTAAGTTTCAGAGAAAAGCTGTTGAAGAGAAATTAAAAACACGACCTTGGGTTTTTAGAGAAGGCAACTATGACAAAGGCGAGACTTATGCTGCAATGGCCCTGGATTGGTCGCAGAAGGGAAAATTATGCTTACGTAGGGAGAAGACTAACTACAACAATTATTTCATCGGTTCCAGTGAATGTGAAGATACCTATAAAATTATTGGGGGTTGAGGATTAAAGGGAGGAACTGACCCTGTTTTGCCAGGCATATATTATGTCTGTGGGAGGAAAGCCTATTATCGGCTGCCTGATCACTGGTATGGAACTTGTTATCTCGGGATTGTCTTTCCAAAAGCCTACCATGTAGACAAAAGTACAAATGGAATCGATGAAGTAAAGCAAGGACTAAAAAGTGTAAAATGAGAAAGTTTTTCAGAAATTGTAGGCGATATATTTGGAGCATTGATACCTGGAGTTGGGGTTACACTGAATGCATACAAAATTCGACAATTGTCCACAGTGGTTGATCGTTTATCAACGGATACTGCTGGAGGATTCTTGATGATTGACACTGAAATGATTGCCATGAGATCTATGGTTATGCAAAATCGACTTGCCCTTGATATATTATTGGCAAAAGAGGGTGGAGTCTGTGGAATGCTGAAAGTTCAACATTGTTGCACTTACATTCCAGATAAAAGTAAGAATTTTGAAGGATACTTTCAGAATATCACTGATTTGCATAAAAAGGTAACCCAACTAGAGGTTGACGGTGTCTGGGAGAGACTAAGTAAGAGTTTCTATACTATAAGCAATTGTTTTTCTTCTATAGGTAGTTCCTTAGTAGGAAAAATAATAGTACCAATAGTATCTGTAGCTGCTATGATACTCATGATACGAATGACCTATGTTTGTATGAAGAAAAGTCGCAAAGAAAGGAAAGAAAGGAAATTAAGTAAGGAACGTAAAGAAAGGAAAAGAGAGATAGATGAGATAGAGTTGGAAGGTTTTAAAGAAAAATTGTACGAAAAATGTAAAGAGCAAGGGCCAAAAGATAAAATAACAGCTATATAACTTGGAAAACCGTATGTTTAGGGATTTTATGATGGTAAAACCATCAAAGGGGGGATTGATGGAGTGAGGTTTGTAAAAATACATCCTCATGAAATTAAGTAACCCCATAATAATGTATTGACTGCATGGACTAACCAACCCTGAATGCACACATTTACATGAGGAGCAAACGCATTTTACATAATATACTAAAACATGTTGGCATGAGTATGTATTAACTGTTTGCGCTTTGAAAAACCGTACTACTACATGTTTATGCTATGTTGTACATTGCACATTTTGCATGTTGTGCACAAATAACGAAAAGGGTTGCTTTAAATTAATAGCTTTTGCTAGGATTTAATTAATACAGGGTATTAGTATGGTGGGAGGTAACCATAATGGGTTTTATTTCATGAATTAATATTCTTTTGTGTTTATTTACTTTAGTACGAGATTGGGCCTGCATGAAAATGGCCTCTTGTTTGAACCAGCACGCGGTTGTCCTGGTCGGTATGGAGAGCGCATGCTCCAGGATGGGTTGCCTGCTTGCAGACTGCAGAGTGGACCAGCTGATGTAATCCGTGTGAAGGCCATGTTGACCTGTGTCCTATTGTTTATGTGCCAAGACGCGACAGCGACTGTGGGAACAGCCATCACTACGTGCAATTTGAATGTGAAACGGATATCAGAATGTACAATTGTTGCAAAATGTATAATTATGGCTGTCAGTGGTATACGAATGTATTAGTCTTAAATCCTTCCTTTGTTAAAACCGGTATAGGATGGATTTGTGAGGAGAACAGGATGCGGCGACCCTAGTATGATTTATGACAACCAATCACAGACCGAGTTTCTACTGATACTGCAACATTGTAAGATGGTGAGCGAGACAGTAGGGTATAATTGATATCCCAATTGGGGGTGTGGCAGATCAGAGGGAGAGAAGGATCGGAGAGATCAGACGAACCTGAGGCTGTGCGGTCCGGTATAGCAGAACAGTCCGGTGTGGCAGATCAGAGAGAAGAGCGCCAAGACAGAGAGAGTAGACCAGCACCAAGCCAGAGAACGCTTTAGGTACGAGAACGTTGCGGGAGTGTTTGGGAGGAGACAGCGTCCGAGGAGAACTAGATCAAGGTAGTTTCATTGGGAGATTAATTTTAGTTGTTAGTCTAGGGCAAACTTGGCTATACCTATCCTATTAACTTTGTCCTCTGAGCCTATCTCTGGGGACCTCTTGCCACAACTTCGGCCAAGGAAGTGGTTTTCCTGATTCCTTGGTGGGTATCACCCTCCTTGATTGCTTTAATTTTGCAATATATTTCTGCGAGTATTTATGCTGTACCTTCTCTTCCCCATTCCTATGCACGCTTTGATGTCGATATAAATGATTCATTTTGATCACATTGCTTGATAATTTGTTCTCTTATATGTAATCTTGTGTGTGCACTGACAATTTAAATTAAGAGCATTTAATAAGATAAAATCATTAACTGAAGAAATGTCTCTGTGGTTATTTAGTTAAATATTAAGCTGTTTAGTTAATCATAGTCACCATCAACTCTTCAACTAATGGTCCATCGACCAAAGGAAGAAGACAGTTGAGATTACGAATAGTCAGAATTATATACAATGTTATTAATGTGAAGTGTAGTATTGTACTTAACAAAACTGACAAATTAAACCCCCCAAATCCAGCGCCCGTCTTCAGGGATCATTTATGGGTAATGTGTGATGGGCCCGTTGTTTGGTAAAGCAATTTATGTGTGATGAAATTTCCCTTGGTCCCTGGTTCATGAATTAGGGGTTGCGCTGGATCAGAAGCGAAGCCCTCCGCGGTAGAGATGGACCAGTCATAAACTAAATTTTAACTAAAGCATTTAGATCACTGTTTAATCTCCCCCAAACACTTCACCTGCACAGATAAGGCTAGAGTTTGGCTTACCAAGTCAATCAATCGCAAGGAATGTGGCCTATGTAAAAACATGGAACAGAATCAGGTCTGCGACGGAATGTCAAGTGTGTCAAGCACTTTGGCAGGAAATGCAAACAAATGAAACTGCACCTGCTCACTGTTACCTCGATTTGGCCATCAATGATTTAGGTATTCGAGTTATATGGGAAAACTCTCCATCTCCAATCACCTTCAAAAAGCTGGTTAATGGCATCGTGAAAAAAACTTCTGTGTTAACAGACAAAGAGATGTTATCGTCCAGATCACATGCCTGGACTATCCTAAATGGGTACAAGATACTTAAACCTCAATCTTACCTAGAGATCGGGTGGTCATGTCATCTAAAAATTGACTTTATGATCTACCATTTTGGCTTTTTTCCCGGGGAAATCGATGGAAAGTCATGGAAAAGGACAGTACAAAGGACCGCTCCAGACTGTGAAATTCTGGCGTAGAAAGCATTACACACATTACATGTCTTTGCCCAGTCTTATTCCAAGAAAGGAGGTTACTGCTGAAAACCCCTTTTAATTAACGCGGGATTCGGACTTGCAAGAAGGCAGTAATTGCAAGTCTAAAAGTTACAGACCCTATTTTGAACTGTCGATATACAAAATTCATAAGACTTGCCGGGAAAAAGTTGATCACCACCAATGCCTGGCAGTGTTAAACACAATCCCATCTCCCTTCTCTACAATCTGTGCACTCTCTTGTAACTGCACTTTGCAATTTACTATAATATGCACTTTGCTCGATGTGCCTCTGTGTGTGTTCCTTAAACTAAGTCGTAGGGTTGCACCTAAGATGATAACTCGTTTTTTATACTATGTCGTACACAACATTATTTTATCACATTATTATGAAATTGAATTTTAAGTAGTGTTGCATGAATTTAAAAGAAAATGCACTAATGAGCTTTTATGAACTTCTATTGTTAAGGTTTTAACTAATTGTACAATAAAAGCTGACTTGACTTGATTTAAGAACTATGTAATGCTTACTCCAGCCTTTTAAGTTTATGGAAAGGAAAAACGCTAACTTACTTTACTTGGATAAAAAAATAAAATACCACATTGGTAAGTTTGCACGTGATGGTAGAGGAGTTGTGTTAAGAGACAACTCCACTACGAAAATTTGAGGCGTGCAGCTACTGGCATGACGTGCATGCTACCGCTGAAGCAGGCATGCACCGCCCTCCTCCAGGAGCCCAGCTGCAGCGGCCATGTTAGTGCTGTTCTACTGTAAGCATCAATGTCTCCGGCCGGACTGGTTGGCAGGGTAACAAGCAGAATAATAGAACCCATCCCAAAACCTTTGTGACAACAGCAGATCGTAAAGCGTGGGCGCGACAGCTGCCAGCAACCATTCTCAAGCCACCATAGCACCTGGCTTGCAGAAGCGATGCGCCTTAGTAATAAAACCACTTAAACATATGGATACTTTGGTTCCCCTGGAGGAGATAACAGTCAAAAAAGCATGATCTCCGAAGGCACAGGGGGAAATGTATTGTCTAAGGTCTCAAGAAACTTTCTACCCAGCATCACATCGGCGGACACCATTTTCTGGATGTCTCTTGAAGCCAGAACTGTCTACCACCTCTTCATTCTTTCTAGCTAAACAGACACCATTCTACATAACCCTAAAAATACCCAGAGATAAAGCCTAAACCGTATCATTTTTATAGAGTACTTTTTCAGGCCAAGGATGTCTTCCTTGTAAACTATGCAACAAGCATTACACAGCCAAAAGGTATGGGTTTAATGCGCTAACACGTGCAGCATAAGCACCTTAGAGCGAGTCACTCTAAAGGCGGGGTCAGAGAGGGCTATAATTGTTAACTAGTCTATCATGCAGTTCAGAGGAAGCACTTTAGTGGAGGTGGAAGGACACTCCCGAATAGCCAGTAGCATTCAGTAAGAGATGAATGCTCCGCTGGGCTGAGCCAAGGCGTATTGACAAAGTCGCAAGTCAATGGCTGGAAGGGGCCCGTCGAAGAAAGCCAATGGTTGAAAGGGGCGGACAGAAGGCCCTCTCTATGTATACTGTGAGCAGCAGGTCTCATTGACAGCTGAACAGTCAAAATCAATTAATGGAGCTCTTCATACATAGATGCCATCATTCCCTGGGATTCCCGTATGAGGATGATAAAAAACGTAAGCAGTGGAATGGAAATCTTCCGCCACCATACACTATCCGAAAAAATCTGTTTAGCTCAAAATAGCATTTTATTTCATAGGCAGACAAGCCAAATGTTGCTTCCCTACTCCAATGTAGATTTTAGGTTCTCCTTAAAAGCATTTTGGTTCTTCTTATGGCTTATGTCGGCAATAAAGTTAAATGCTGTGCCTGTCTCCTGTTTGCTTCTCTTCAATATCACCAATGTTTTATGTATGTTTGTCGTGCATATTTTTACTTTATTTTTGTGTGGCCATAGCAGAGCATTTATTAAGGAAGCCCAGATGCAGCACACTCTGATCTGTCCTGCCTACACATGGCCCTTATTTATTTGGTGTTTTTATGACATGCTTTCAGTTACTTTGAAGCATTGGGCATTTCGGCGAAAGCTTAGAGTGAAAAAGTGGGGACCATGTCTGATATTTTACATTCACGACTAATGTTCACGGGTAAAGATAATGCAGCCCCTAGTGTATTGCATGTGGAATCCTTTGTCTATGGCAGTTGTTAGGTAGGAAAAGAATCAGGATGAACCACAAGTCCTACAGGAGTTGGGAGTCACACGACTATCACATGGCGAGTGCGCAGTGCAGGATTCCAGCATAACCGTGCCCTGGCCAGGCATGAACCTCTTTCACACTGACTGCTTAGAATTGGGTATGGGTTTGCACTAAGTAAGGAAAGCAGGGGCATAGTCAGTGCTTAATTTGAGCTGGTGGTTTCCGGTGCTCAGCACCAGCACTTAATTGTCAGCACCGGTGCTTGTGACAGTCTGCCACAAGGTGGCGCTGTCTGGCTTATTTAGAGATGAGCACAACAACAGTTAGATATTAATTAAATATACATTAAAAATGACTACCAAATGAGAGGATGTGGGCCCAATTTGCCTACAATAGGATGATGGCATCTTTGCTAGTGGGACCTGTATGGTGCAAACCTAGCCAAGAAGGCAGTGGAGCGCTGTACAGGGTCAAAGGCAAGCAAACAGTTAACAAGCGATAGGAGAGGCAGCTGGACAATAGATTATTACTGCATTGTGATTTAATGTTCTTGGTGCTGTTTGTTACATTTTATGCTTTCCATTGCGCCTTATTCAAAGTGAACCACAAAAATAAAGCAAAGACCATTTGTGACTTTAAAACTTGGCCATTCTGATTTGCAAACAAGGCGTGCACAAAAGCTAATCTGGCGTCTATGTGCAGCACGACACACACTTTTGCAAACAGTATTATTAAAACACCCAATATATTTCGATATCTGTCTTGAGTATACAACAGCCACATGTACTCCTTAGTCAACCAGGAGCGGTCAGGATTTCTAGTCATTGTTTCTTCCGCCCTTGCTGGGACCATTTCACCAGCATCTCTCCTTCCAGCCGACACTTTTTCACCCTCAACCCTACCAAAGCAAGTCTTCTAACTGCCTCCTCTGACACATACGTTTTGTTTCACCAGTGTATCCTGTAACACCCTTACACAATCGCTTTCTTCTGTGTCCCCACCCACCTCAGCTTAATCCTGTTGCACAATCGTCCTTTGTTTCCTCCTCCAACCATTGCTTTCCTGGTCACTGCAGAATACCTTTCTTTTCACACCAGCAGTAAGGTGTGCCCACCCATCCTACACTGAGCCAGGTTCTCTGTCCACAAATGTAGTTATCAATCTGTGCTGGACAGTTCATAAGAGAAACCAATTCATTAGGAGGTAATGAGTGGACGCTGGTCAGGGGAGAATCTTTTCTGCTAAGCAGCAGGGTTGAAGGCCACAACCTAACCTTAAGCCCGGAGGATTACATGTAGGTAATGCCATTATGTTTACAGAAAATGTGAGATAGGGTAGTGAGAGTTCCTCCTGGTGAGAAAAGCAGGCCCCATGGTTCTATATAAACTGTGGTTTGGTGAAGCGAAAGCCATAATCGTGGCTACCTATGCCTATGGCGCTTGCGAATGTGGGTCAAGAGGACGATGGTGCAGAAAGTATGGGGCTAAAGACAGGAAATGCCTACACCCCGTCTCCATGGAAAGCCATGATCTATCTACACCACATAGAGGAGAGATGCACACACAAACTGGTGTATTTGGACCTCAACATCACAACTGTAGACACAGTCATGCCATTTGTGGAAGCAGCTAAACAATTCAGATTGACTCCTGCCATGCAGACCTCCACGGTCTGCATGGCATTCACATACAAACATATGTGAATGACTTCGAAACACTCAATAAAACTTCTTGGTGTCAGTGCTTAACAAACAATATCTCTGATCCTGTCCATGGAAGTAGCATGACCCAGATACTCACCACTGTCCCGACAGAGCTTACATTTTCAATGACTCAGAGTCAAACCCTTCTCTCTCAGAGCATGAAGGACCGTTTCAAGACTTTTACCATGCTGGGCACGATCCATTCTAAAAACAAATATAATGTCTAGGAAAGTGACAGTCATTCCGCCCCCTCCAAGGTCTTTTTCATTATTAGTTGAAATGCAGATGCAGCATGACAAGTCCGAAAGGCAATTGCTTGTATTGCAACATGGCTTCTGGCGGCACAAATGCTGTGAAATGCTTAGACTGTTCTTCTAGAAGCAACTGATACTACACACCTGCAAGGTTGCAGATCCAAAAAATAGTTGCCCACCAGCCTAGAGATAATGTTGTGCATGCTCAGGAGTGGCAGTCTATTCAGATTGTGTTGTTCAAGATGCATGGGTGAGTGCTCAGGTGGAACTCTCTAGTCCTCTTTCAGGAGATCACAACTGGTGTAACCCAAGACGAAGACTGGTTCTATGATGTTCCTTGAACAGAGATTCTTCAGAATCTCCTTCAGCTTCCTACTTTATGTCATGGGAACATTCCTCCCCTGATGCCTATCGCTTCCTCTTTCAGCACTATTCAATGCTTGAAATTTCTATACCTTCACGGGTAACAAGCGCTATATAAATGCAAACCTTTTTCCCTCTTCTATCCCTCCACTATCCTTCTCAATCCAAATAACTCACTAACATATCTACCCAGTGCTTTAAATGGGAAATTAGAAGTGCCGGTACTCACTAATTAGACTGGGTAGGTATTTAGGGGCGTGTATAGGGGCGTGTCTGGGGCGTGTCTGTGAGCCAGGAATTTAATAATAGCCACATAAGTAAGCTTTAACGCAAATGCTCTGATTGTCATGTAAAGCGCTTAAATGCCCATGTGCCAAATTCGCGCAAAATCAAACTGCCTCCTTACATAAGAGACATGGCAAGCATCAGCTTCTATGTCATACGTGCAGAGCCTAATTTTTGGCAGTTTGATATTGCGCGAATTTGGGCCATGGGCATTTAAGCGATTTACATACAATCATAACATCTGCATTAAAGCTTACTTTTTTAAGACCCCTGGTTAAGGGAGTTGTCCAGAACCACAGGATGATGAGCGGACGTCGGGATTCGACCCTGGTTCTTCAGTTCCACTCTCGGCACCTCTGACCATATCCTCATTCTTGTTGCGATGCCAATGAGAACCAGAGCCGCAACTAGAGTCAAATTTCTGGGGGAGCTAATTCTTTCAGCAATAGGCAGCAAAGATGCAGGGGCTCTAAGAAGGGGGGAAAAAACTGAGAAGTGCCGGTACTCAGTACCGGTGAGTACCGGCCCATTTAAAGCACTGTATCTACCACTCAAATCACTTTCATATTTTCACTACATTAATTCACCACTAATCCTTTATGGGTTCCGGAGTAGTGTGCTACTCGCCGAAAAAGCGCTTTGACGCCTCGTCAGGCATAGTAAGCGCTATATAAATGCAATTACAATACAATACAATCTCTCATTCATGGAATGAACGCCAACTCAGTAGAGATCTGGTCATCACATAAATATTCGTAACAGTGTTTAGAAAGCATCTGTTTAAGAGCATTTACCGAACACTTTTATGTCAGTCTGCGACCAATGAAACAGTTCCATTGCTTCTTCCCTATTTAACATTTTCCATCCATAACACGATTTGTGGAAAGTACCAAATGTCACACAGCAATGGCCTCTGGATTGAGAGCCTGTCTAGCGTGCACGAAATAAAAAGTGTACATTGATGCCGGGCGCCCAGCTGGGAGAAACATGTGCTTCATAAAATATTTAAAGAAAAGAAATAAATAAATGAAGACGTAGATGCCAGAAAGAAAGCACCAGCACTAAAAAAAGCTTGTTGATCGGATACAAACAAGAGCACAAACTATGCAATTTCCTGCACACTAAGTAAAAATGTACAGAAGGTAAGGTCCTCCTTAAGTGTAATTCTGAACCATCACACACACCGAAAGTTAACCAACACGATGAAAACAACACAGATACCCCTCCACCTACCTCTTTGGCTGTCCCATGCATACAGCTCTTTTATCCCCAGCTCGTTCAGGGACTTGGCGGGGTCCAGGGCCTCCTTGGTGACATTGTCCCGCAGGAGGATGGTGTGGGGCTGGCTGGACTCGCACTTCTCGCAAATGGCCGGCAGCAGCTCCCGCACTGGCACCTGGGGGTTCACCCGCAGCACCGTCTTCTGCGTCCGGAGAAAATTCACCACCAGCCGGACTGACTTCTGTGAAGACAGAAGAAGAGGGGATATCAGTCACCCAGGCGCTGAGCTCCTACTGACACAGCCAGTGCAGTAAGTGCAACACCTTTACATGCAAACCTCGTGACTCACGAGAGCTGGGAGGGGCTCGCGACAGAGAGAGATTCCTTCGTCTCGACCCGAGGCTGGCCCTTCTTATTTCTAACAATGCGCTAAGGAGGCTTCCCTCACAGACAGGTGAATCACCGCTGCAGGTGAACAAACGGGCGAGCTATGTAGAGCTACAGCCAAACATACACTCCTTCTTCAGAGCATGGAATGCACTATACACGCCTATAGGTAAAACAATCCCTGTGTGCCACAAAGACAGGAACAGTCGATCCGGGCACTCCTTGTTTTGCAATGAATAGTATCAAATGTCACACTTTTCTCATAAGAGGTGGAACATTTTAGCATCCCTATGACAGCAGTAAACGTGTCCGTCCGCAAAAGTTGTTATTCTTAAAGGATGCAATATGCAACAGTAACGCACTGGCGCTACCTGCAGCAACACCTTGTGATCCTGGGCTACAGAAAATATATATAACAAGCCTTGGGGTGCAAGGCGCCTAACCAGACTGGTGCGCGGTGACTTTTGGCCCCTGCCACCAGATCGGACACACGCATGCAGTCCTTGCCTCCCTGGCTCCGGTCATCTATGCGGAAACCCCACCCTTCAATATAAAATTGTGTTTTTAGGGAGTATTCTGTTATATGTATTCAGTGGAACTGGCTTGCATGTCCCCACTTTACACTGCTATCCACTAAACACAATAGCCAACAGTACAAGCGCAAAATGCAGACACCAAAAAAAGGCCCTTCACAGGCATTTAGCTACTATCCCCTAACACTAAAGAAAGCGCAAAGCACAGCCAACCAAAACACACTTCAAATGAGCCATTGAATTGTCTTTTGCACCCAGGATGTCAGATGTTAACAATAACCCCGGTGATGTCATTAATGTCCAATGTATTTACTTACCTGTTATGTGGATCCCTGAAAGCTGTTCTGCTTGAAAGTTGACAAGATCACCTTTCACGGAAATCTGAGCCTTCTTAAAAAATTCCACCCTTATGTTTCATGTTCTCACTGAGTCAACAGTTCAACAAGGTCAACAAAGTCATTACTGGAGACAAGAACCACGAGGCAGTTTCAAGTGGAAGTTGTAAGACAAAAGGGAAAGAAGAGTGGGAAACTACATAAACCACAGCTCTTCCAACGCCATGAAGGTGAAGATACAGGTACTTAACTCATTCCTCCACCGAAGGCACGTAAAAGTGCAAGGCCCCACTGACAATGATTTATGAAGCATTGTCCTTTCTTCTGGTGAGGAAGTGTAGGCTGTGAAAGTGCATCAAAGCAACTCTGACTAACTGAAGTGTATTAAACTACCTTTGCCACCAAGTAATGGCTGGCCCCAAAGCCACTCTAAGAGTTATGGATTAAAGTGAATGGAAGTCAGCAGAAAGAATTCTAAGTAACTCTCTTTCCATTAGTGGTAGCCCCATATGACACTCTTTAAAGGATGTCACTAGCCAATAGTCTTAAAATAGGCATATTTTTGAACTATATAAAAGGCCATATTTTAAACATGTAGAGGATTATGAGCAAATATGAAAGGAAACAGATGTCTCAGATATTTCTTAATCTCCTTAAAAGACACTAGAGGTAAAAAAAAAAATGTCTATAAGCACGGACTGCAAACAGATAAATATAAATGTCGAAATCAGCTCGGGACAAGTTGTAGTAAATAATAATACATTTTTAAAGGAAACAAAATGCCCCCATTGCTCATCAAGTAAAGGGAGTTATTGCAATGATAGACATAAGCCAGGGATCTGCACTCTTGAACTCTAAGTTTATTTCGCGGTAAAAGGTATGTAAACTAAGCAGAGTGGTACCAATAATGTTCATTTATAACGCTGCATACGCTCAATGCCACATACTCCCACTAAACCAGGGCACGAGTCGGGGGTACACGCGGGTGGACGGCGTCCCCCCACTTTTTTCACAGGGTGGATGCCGTCCACCCTGCCAAGAAGTGTGGCCCCACTGTAAAATATGCTGAATTCGTCCCGGTGTAATTTACAAACACCGGGGCACATCCTGCAGCGCCTGCACGTTGTTATCTGCTTTCTATCTGCAACAACGTCTAGGCGGGGACGGGGCTCTCTTAGTTCTGACTCCTGCTGGGCCCATAACAAAGGCCGAATCTGAGGGGTTATCAGGCCTCCTTTTGTTGGAGTCTCCTGGCTGGCAGCAGTCAGGAGCCTCACACCTAGATGCAAATGCAGCAGAGGGGAAACAAAGGCTCACACCTTGTTAGCACTTCACACATACTTAAGAGAGGCATCTTTTAACTTTGTTCAGGCTCTGTTTAGGAAATATGCATACACTGTAAAAACTTCAGATGTGTTGATGTTTCCCAGCATTTGCACAAAATAAATAGCATTTATATAGCGCTTATACCCCTGAGGAGGCGTTGTAATAATTTAAATATCACTATTTCTTTTAAAGCACTATGGCTAGAGAAAACTTAACGCTGATAAAAGGTAACATTGTTTTATGTGTAGCGTACAAAAGTGTGAATCTTCTGCCTAAATCAGGAGGGTTTGCAAGTATGCTCGAAATGTGCTCAAATGTACTCATGATACACCTGCTAAACATATATGTGAGGGCTTAAGATCTGATATCACTTCTTGTGATGCCAGTTCCTGTGATGTCACGCGCTGTGATGTCACGCGCCGTGATGTCACGCGCCGCGATGCCACGCGCCGCGATGCCACTTGCATACTGATTAACTAGGTTAGTCCCCCCACTTCTTTTTTTAGCACTTGTGCCCTGCACTAAACCATCTTTCCCAACGTTTTACTGGTGAAAAGGTGACTCTGTCCAGCTGCGACTGGGGAAGTTAGTGACCGTAGTTCCAAATAAAAATCCCCTTTGGGCAGCTAAATCACCAGGCAAACCTACACATTCTCAACAATCTCTCACCAGAACAAAACACACCCACCTTCAAAGGCCAAGTGTTTACAACATTAAAATATTTTTATTTTTATCTAAAAAGACCTTTTAGGTTGATCAAATACAATGAATTATTCACTCAATCAAATATACAAAATTCATCAACATTTTAAAAAATACATTATTTTTTCGAAAGATACAGACAAATACATACAAATACATTATGAAGTGGGAAGAACCTGCAAGAAAGATGATTTCTTGTCAAAATTGAAGGCACAAACACTAGATCAAGATCGTTTGTTATACATAAAAACATTTGTATATGAAGAACTCAATCCATGAGAATAACAAAACGTCCCCACAATCTACAGTGCGCCTTCTTTCTCTTGCGTCGACGCGTTTCGGTGGGTATCTCTGTTTAAAACACCACCTTCCTCAGGACAAGAATTAGTATCTCCCACAAGGAGTTTACAATCTGTTATAGTAATATTAGATACAACCAAATGGATCGCAGGCAGCCAAACCTTAAAAACCCATATCAGGGATATCTCTGGACGCCGTAGGCCTAACCCCGTTTACACCGCTATTTTGCAGAAGAGATTTATACAAGCTGCTCATAGAAGAGACAAAAATTTAAAGATGCAGTGCTGACAGTCTATCGTCTAAGAGGGTAGACGCAGAGTATAAACGCAAAGAGGCGATTTATTGGCCCTTTTTCTTCTTTTCCCTACAATCCTAGAAGTATCAGGATTGGAAAGTAGAATTGTTAGACCTGGCATCCTTGGCGTGGGTCTCCCTTCCATTTTTATGATGCCTCCTATGTTACCGATCCGTTTTGCTGGCGTTAGATGCTTTGGGCACTGTGCCACTGCTATTCAGTGCCACAGTGCGAGTGCTCCCTATGATAAATTGTGTTATGTATTAGTGACTCCATGATTGGATGATTGGTTTACTTGTCAGTCCCTAGTACAGTGCACCGAGTGTGCCCAGGGCGTGTAAATCCAATGCCGCTGGTGGGCTTGCAGCACTGGTTGTGCCACCCACAGGAGCGGCTTGTAAAATGTGTCTCAGGCCTGCCATCGCAGAGCCTGTGTGCAGCCTAGGGCTGCCATGTCGACTTGGTGAGTGCACCCACTTACCAGTCCCTAAACCTTCCCTTTACTGCATGTTGGTCACCCCTAAAGTAGGCCCTAGGGCAGGGTGCATTGTAAGTACAAGGTAGGACATGCCCTGGTGTGTGTGGCATGTCCTAATAGTGAATTACAGCCCTTTTCGTTTTTCACTATTGCAAGGCTACCTGCTCCCCATAGGCCAGAATGGGCAGACTGACTATTACACCTTATAGTCAGAACTGACCCAGGGAACATGGTAGAAAAACGAATTTAGTATGCCTAAACTCAGAATGATAAAATACATCTTTTAGTGAAGTTGGTTTTAACATTCTGTGTTGGAAAATACCACTTTTAGAAAGTGGGTATTTTCTTGCCTAAACTTCCAAGCCTGCCTCTGCTAGGTTGTGTATTCCTTGTCTGGAGATTGAGTGACAGGGGCTGGGGGTGGCTACAGGAGACAGGGTGAGTCAGCACAGGGCTGAATAGAAAGATCTGCATCCAGAGTGGAGGGAGGAGTTGCACCTGGGTCTGAATAGGGCTGTGCCTGCCTTCCACAATGCTGGCTCCACCTCCTGCCGGGCGTCTGATGGCTCTGCCCCTCACTCACAAAGGAAAGAAGGAGTCAGAAAAACAAAGTGCTCCAGGACTGACCAGAACTGGTTTTGGGCTAGGCAGAGGCCTCTCTGCCTTCAGAGAACAAAGGAAAACTGTGTATAAAAAGGGGACCCAGACCCCTAGGAAATTAGATCACTTTGGGAAACAAGAAGAAACCTTTGCTGAGGAGCGGAACCAAGAAGGAACTGAGGAGAAGACTATCCCTAAGCTAGAGGGATCTGCCTGCAGTGGTTGCCTGACTGCCAAAGGAAGGAGAAAGGACTTTGTGTGCACTTTTATTCAACTTGTAAAGTATCTCCAAGGGCTTGAGAAAAGAGCTTGCCTCCTGCTGAAGTCTCAGGGACAACAGACTTCAACCACCAGCTCCCCAAGAATCCTTTGGAAGTGCCTGCTGCTGCTTTGGGCCTTCTGAAGGGACTGCGTGTCGCAAGGAGCTGGAAGCGCGACTCAAGAGGAAGAAGCGTGTCGCCGTCGCTGCTGCTGCCGCCGTCGCAGCCGCTGCCGTCGCAACTCCGCAGGAGGGTGTCGCCGCTGTAGCTGTCGCATTGCACCGCATCAAGAGAAGCGCCTCGCATCCACGGAGAAGCGTGCCGCCGTCGGAGCTGCTGCCGTCGCATCACGAAACAAGGGTGTCGCCGCTGCAGTTGTCGCATCGAGCGGAAGCGTCTCGCAACGTCGGAGAAGAGGGTCGCCGCCAAAGCCGCTGTCGTCGCATCGCTGAACAAGGGTGTCGCCGCTGTAGCTGACGCATCGAGTCGAGACTTCCGCAACCTCGGAGAAGCGTGCCGCCTCAAGAAGAACTTGACGTCTTTATTTCTTTGCACCAGAACTTTGTCGCATTTCCATCGCTGCAACATTGCTTGTTGTGGAAGCGTCCCGCATCGTAAGGTACATTGACTTAAAGTGTCGCATCTTAAGAACTGAACTGAACTAAGCTAAACCTACCATTTTAAGTACAGTATTGTGGATTTTTGTCGTTTATGGTCTTGTGTTAAAACTATATAAAGAATACTTATTTTTGATATAAAACCCTGTGTGGTGTCCATCTGTAGTGTGTCACTAGATTACTGAATGTGTTCACAAATGCTTTACACACTGCCTCTGAGATAAGCCTGTCTGCTCGTGCCAAGCTACCAAAGGGGTGAGCAGGGGTTATTTTAGGAGTGTACCCCTTTACCCTGACTAGAGGCGAGGGTCCCTATTTGTCACAAGTACCTACCTGTGCCAACTAGAGACCCCCAATTATAACATTGGTGGTCAGCGGTG
This sequence comes from Calotriton arnoldi, assembly GCA_963921515.1. NCBI lineage: Eukaryota > Metazoa > Chordata > Amphibia > Caudata > Salamandridae > Calotriton > Calotriton arnoldi. Next base: position 2,814,388 of record CAWUFW010001370.1, read on the forward strand.
GGGATTCTGGACTTGCATTTGTGACTCATGTACAGTGATTGGTGAACACTACTAGTGAGTGCAGACCAAAACGCGACCACATACTGTTGGTAGATTTGTTTTTCTAGGACGTTCCATTTTTGCCAAGTTTAACCATCATGGAAGACACAGCATCCATAGCATCTGTTGATTTTGAGTGGGAGGAGGAGAAACTGGAATGCTACAAAGTGAAGCAGCTGAAGCACTTCTGCAAAAAGTTTAATGTTGTAATTACCGGGCTCACCAAGAGGGATGAGTTCTACAAGGCGCTGAGGGCCTGGGTAGAAGCAAGGAAAACCCCGGAGATTGAGGAAGGGGAGAATAATGCAGATGTTCAGCTGGAAGGGCCATTGGGTCCAGGGGAAAGGAAAGCACCTTCCCTAATAGGTAGCAGTGTTTCTGCCAAAGGCCTGTCCCCAGGAGAGCTGGAGGACAGGGAGAGAAATAGGATGCATGAGTTGGAGCTGGCCAAAATGAGTGGGCAATTGGAAATTAGGAAACTGGCCCTAGAAGAAAAGAAAATGCAGCTTGAGCATGATAGAAGTTTGAGGGAGTTGGATTTGAAAGCTAGGAGCTTAGAAATTACTCCCTCTGGTGGCAGCACACCGTCAATGCCTGTGGAATCTAGAGTATATATTCCTAAAGATGTGGTCAAAGAGTTTGTTAAAAATGATGACATTGGGCAGTGGTTCAAGGCCTATGAGGTAGCCATGTCTTCCCACCGGGTCCCTGAGAAGGATTGGGGAGCGGGGTTGTGGGGACGGTTCCTTAGTGAGGGGCGGGACACACTGCTAGATTTGCCTTCTGATGTCCATAATTCATATCGCCACATGAAGGATGCTTTAATGTCTAGGTATGGTTTAACTCCTGAATTGTATAGGCAGAGGTTCAGGGGTTGCACGAAGATAGAGAACAGTACCTGGGTTGAATATGTCACTTTTTTCTGCAGAGCATTGGATGGTTGGGTGAAGGGTAGCAAAGTTGATGATTTTCAGGGGCTCCTTGATTTGATTGCATGGGAGCACTTGTCAAGTAACTGTTTTCCAGAGCTACGCCAGCACCTGATAGATAGCAAGCTGACTATCCCTAGGAAGCTTGCTGAGGAGGCGGACCGCTGGGTCAGTACCAGGGTCCACAAGGGTCACGTGGGAGACTCAGCCAAGGGTGGGCAGGGTCCCCAGCAGAAGAGTGGGGGGGACAAGGGTAAACAGAGGGAGTTCCAAAGAAGGCCCCAAAGTAGTCCCCAAGGGAACCAAGGGAAAGGTTCCCAGCCTCCCCCCCAGAAACCCGCAGGGGCCCCGACAGGTCCCCCTGTTCAAAGGGGACCCCTGAGATGCTACAAATGTGGGGACCTGGGTCATATAGCGAGTGATCCCAGGTGCCGCCAGTTTGGAAAGACCGCACCCCTGGTGCAGCCCCCGGCAGATGGCTAGTGTAGCCCTGGGGGAGGAGATGGATGCCCCAGAGGGGTGGGGTCCCGCACAGATGTCCCTTGTCTCATTAGGAGACTGTGAGATGGTCCCCAAGACCCAGCTGCCTGATAACACTAAGAAATACAGGCAGTGGGTGACCATCAATGGCCATAGGGTGGAGGCTCTTAGAGATACAGGAGCCAGTGTGACAGCTGTCAAGTGTCACCTGGTGTCTCAAGAGCAGGTTGTCCCCCATGCATTCTATCCAGTTGTTGCCGCTGACAACACAGAGAGTCACTGCAAAGTGGCTCAGGTTCCCTTTGAGTGGGGGGGTCTCTGGTACTCTTCAGGTAGCTGTGAGGCCCGCCATGCCTGTTGACTGTTTGTTAGGGAACGACTTGGAGAGCTCACCTTGGGCGAAGGTGGAGCGAAGTGCTCATTTAGAGATGTTGGGTTTGCCTGACTGGGCGTGTGTGACCACCCGGTCCATGGCAGCAAGTAAAGGTGCTCAAGAGGACCTGGAGCCTGAGAGGGAGGCCCAGGTACCTGCCGTCACGAGAAGAGGCAGGGGGCGCGGGAAACCGGCCCCCGAAGTTCCCACGGTCCAGGAGGAGGCAGACCTTGAGGGGGATGCCCTGGAGCCTACAGGGGAACAGGTAGCTGAACTGGGGGACCTGCCTGAGCTGACCCATTGGCAGCAAGAAGGAGGACCCTCCAGGGAAGAATTCTGCAAGGAGCAGAAAGAATGCCCTTCTCTGGTGGGTCTGCGGCAACAGGCTGCGGACCAGGCAACAGGTGATCAGTCTGGGTCACATTGGGTCTATTGGGAGAATGATCTCCTGTATACTGAGCCTAAGGTTGCTGAGCCTGGGTCAGCCCGTGTGCTGGTGGTACCCCAGTGCTTCAGAGCCTTCCTACTGGGGCTGGCTCATGATGTTCCATTGGCAGGACATTTGGGGCAGGACAAGACCTTTGAGAGGCTTGTCACCCACTTTTATTGGCCCCAAATGCGCAGGAGTTCAGACACTCACTGCAGGACATGTCAGACTTGCCAGGCAAGTGGAAAGAGTGGGAGGAAGCGCAAGGCTCCTCTCCAGCCATTCCCTGTAGTCAGCACCCCCTTTGAACGGGTGGGTATTGACATTGTGGGGCCACTGGACCCCAAGACAGCCATGGGCAACAGGTTCATCCTGGTCTTGGTGGACCATGCCACCCGGTACCCGGAAGCCATACCTCTGAGGACAGTGACGGCCCCCGTGGTGGGACGAGCACTGATGGGAATTTTCTCCCGAGTGGGATTCCCTAGCGAGGTAGTGTCTGACCGGGGGACCAACTTCATTTCCAAGTATATGAAGTCCCTGTGGCAGGAGTGTGGGGTAACCTACAAGTTTACCACTCCTTACCACCCCCAAGGAAATGGATTGGTTGAAAGGTTCAACCGAACCCTCAAAGGCATGATTATGGGTCTTGAGGAACCTATGAGGCGTAAGTGGGACGTCCTCTTACCATGCCTGCTCTTTGCTTACCGTGAGGTGCCACAGAAATCTCTAGGGTTCAGTCCCTTTGAGCTTCTCTATGGACACCCAGTAAGAGGACCTCTAAGTTTGGTCAAAGAAGGCTGGGAGCAATCTCCCAGGAAACCTCCCCAGGATGTATACAGTTACATGCTGGCCTTTAGGAACCAAACTAGGCGTTTCAGGCAACTCGCTGAGGCGAATCTGGAAGCCAGCCAGGAGGAGATGAAGCGGTGGTACGACCAGAATGCCACTCTGGTAGAGCTTCAGCCTGGTCAAAAAGTGTGGGTCATGGCCCCAGTGGAGCCCTGCGCGCTCCAGGATAAGTGGACCGGACCCTTTGAGGTTGTAGAGCGCAAAGTCCGGTTACCTACTTGGTGGACTTGCGGTCTCCCAGGAACCCCTTGAGGGTCCTGCATGTCAACCGCCTAAAGCCCCACTTGGAGAGGTCCCAAGTGGGCATGCTCTTAGCGACAGATGCTGGGATGGAGGAGGAGACCGAGCCTCTTCCTGACCTCCTGTCAGCAACAGAGCAAGATGGGTCAGTGGATGGTGTCAACCTCTCTTCCACCCTGACCCCTGAGCAACAGAATGACTGCCGCCAGTTGCTGGGACAGTTTTCTGATCTGTTCTCCCTGGTTCCCGGTGTCACAGATTGGTGCATCCATGATGTGGACACTGGGGACAGTACACCTGTGAAGCACAAATCTTACAGGGTGACTGACAGGGTGAGAGCTTGCATCAAGGAGGAGGTCTCCAAAATGCTTGCGTTAGGGGTGATTGAGTCCTCTAACAGTCCTTGGGCCAGCCCAGTGGTCTTGGTCCCAAAGGCTGCCGCACCGGGTGCCACACCAGAACTCCGGTTCTGTGTGGACTACCGAGGACTCAATTCAGTCACCAGGACTGACGCGCACCCCATCCCCAGAGCTGATGAGCTCATAGATCGGCTAGGGGCTGCACGGTACCTCAGCACGTTTGACTTAACGTCTGGGTACTGGCAGATCGCCTTGACTGATGGGGCAAGAGAGAGGTCAGCATTCTCCACACCAGATGGGCACTACCAGTTCCGGGTGATGCCCTTTGGGATGAAGAATGCCCCTGCCACCTTCCAGAGGTTGGTCAACCAGGTGTTGGCTGGACTGGACTTGTTCAGTGCCGCCTACCTGGATGACATCGCAGTGTTCAGCGCCAGTTGGGAAGAACATCTGCGCCACCTCTGGGAAGTGTTGATGGCGCTGCGGAGGGCAGGCCTCACGATCAAGGCGAGTAAGTGCCAGATCGGGCAGGGTTCCGTGGTGTACTTGGGACACCAAGTGGGGAGCGGCCAGGTGGCGCCCCTACAACCCAAAATTGAAACCATCCTGAATTGGGAACCCCCAAAACCCAGACAGAGGTGAGGGCCTTCTTAGGACTCACGGGTTACTACAGGAGGTTTGTCAAGGGGTATGGCAGCATTGTTGCGCCCCTGACAGAGCTGACTTCCAAGAAGCAGCCCAGGAAAGTGATTTGGACTCACACCTGTCAGAAGGCTTTTGAGGCCCTGAAAACTGCCATGTGCACGGCGCCCGTGCTCCTGGCACCCAACTTCTCCAAAGAGTTCGTAGTACAAACAGACGCTTCAGAGCATGGTGTGGGGGCTGTTCTGTCACAGATGAATGAGGAGGGCCTAGATCAACCCGTAGCCTTCATCAGTAGGAGGTTACTACCACGGGAACAGAGGTGGAGTGCTATTGAGCGAGAGGCATTTGCTGTGGTCTGGGCACTGAAGAAGCTGAGACCATACCTGTTTGGGACTCACTTCCGGGTTCAGACAGACCACAGGCCCCTCAGATGGTTGATGCAGATGAGGGGTGAGAATCCAAAGCTGTTGAGGTGGTCCATTTCCCTACAGGGGATGGATTTCACGGTGGAACACCGCCCTGGTACAGAACACGCCAATGCTGATGGTCTGTCCAGATTTTTCCGCCTTAGTGAAGAGAGCTCCCCTGAGGTAGGGTAGTTCTCCCCACATTTCAGCTGGAGGGGACACGTGTTAGACCTGGCATCCTTGGCGTGGGTCTCCCTTCCATTTTTTATGATGCCTCCTATGTTACCGATCCGTTTTGCTGGCGTTAGATGCTTTGGGCACTGTGCCACTGCTATTCAGTGCCACAGTGCGAGTGCTCCCTATGATAAATTGTGTTATGTATTAGTGACTCCATGATTGGATGATTGGTTTACTTGTCAGTCCCTAGTACAGTGCACCGAGTGTGCCCAGGGCGTGTAAATCCAATGCCGCTGGTGGGCTTGCAGCACTGGTTGTGCCACCCACAGGAGCGGCTTGTAAAATGTGTCTCAGGCCTGCCATCGCAGAGCCTGTGTGCAGCCTAGGGCTGCCATGTCGACTTGGTGAGTGCACCCACTTACCAGTCCCTAAACCTTCCCTTTACTGCATGTTGGTCACCCCTAAAGTAGGCCCTAGGGCAGGGTGCATTGTAAGTACAAGGTAGGACATGCCCTGGTGTGTGTGGCATGTCCTAATAGTGAATTACAGCCCTTTTCGTTTTTCACTATTGCAAGGCTACCTGCTCCCCATAGGCCAGAATGGGCAGACTGACTATTACACCTTATAGTCAGAACTGACCCAGGGAACATGGTAGAAAAACGAATTTAGTATGCCTAAACTCAGAATGATAAAATACATCTTTTAGTGAAGTTGGTTTTAACATTCTGTGTTGGAAAATACCACTTTTAGAAAGTGGGTATTTTCTTGCCTAAACTTCCAAGCCTGCCTCTGCTAGGTTGTGTATTCCTTGTCTGGAGATTGAGTGACAGGGGCTGGGGGTGGCTACAGGAGACAGGGTGAGTCAGCACAGGGCTGAATAGAAAGATCTGCATCCAGAGTGGAGGGAGGAGTTGCACCTGGGTCTGAATAGGGCTGTGCCTGCCTTCCACAATGCTGGCTCCACCTCCTGCCGGGCGTCTGATGGCTCTGCCCCTCACTCACAAAGGAAAGAAGGAGTCAGAAAAACAAAGTGCTCCAGGACTGACCAGAACTGGTTTTGGGCTAGGCAGAGGCCTCTCTGCCTTCAGAGAACAAAGGAAAACTGTGTATAAAAAGGGGACCCAGACCCCTAGGAAATTAGATCACTTTGGGAAACAAGAAGAAACCTTTGCTGAGGAGCGGAACCAAGAAGGAACTGAGGAGAAGACTATCCCTAAGCTAGAGGGATCTGCCTGCAGTGGTTGCCTGACTGCCAAAGGAAGGAGAAAGGACTTTGTGTGCACTTTTATTCAACTTGTAAAGTATCTCCAAGGGCTTGAGAAAAGAGCTTGCCTCCTGCTGAAGTCTCAGGGACAACAGACTTCAACCACCAGCTCCCCAAGAATCCTTTGGAAGTGCCTGCTGCTGCTTTGGGCCTTCTGAAGGGACTGCGTGTCGCAAGGAGCTGGAAGCGCGACTCAAGAGGAAGAAGCGTGTCGCCGTCGCTGCTGCTGCCGCCGTCGCAGCCGCTGCCGTCGCAACTCCGCAGGAGGGTGTCGCCGCTGTAGCTGTCGCATTGCACCGCATCAAGAGAAGCGCCTCGCATCCACGGAGAAGCGTGCCGCCGTCGGAGCTGCTGCCGTCGCATCACGAAACAAGGGTGTCGCCGCTGCAGTTGTCGCATCGAGCGGAAGCGTCTCGCAACGTCGGAGAAGAGGGTCGCCGCCAAAGCCGCTGTCGTCGCATCGCTGAACAAGGGTGTCGCCGCTGTAGCTGACGCATCGAGTCGAGGCTTCTCGCAACCTCGGAGAAGCGTGCCGCCTCAAGAAGAACTTGACGTCTTTATTTCTTTGCACCAGAACTTTGTCGCATTTCCATCGCTGCAACATTGCTTGTTGTGGAAGCGTCCCGCATCGTAAGGTACATTGACTTAAAGTGTCGCATCTTAAGAACTGAACTGAACTAAGCTAAACCTACCATTTTAAGTACAGTATTGTGGATTTTTGTCGTTTATGGTCTTGTGTTAAAACTATATAAAGAATACTTATTTTTGATATAAAACCCTGTGTGGTGTCCATCTGTAGTGTGTCACTAGATTACTGTATGTGTTCACAAATGCTTTACACACTGCCTCTGAGATAAGCCTGTCTGCTCGTGCCAAGCTACCAAGGGGGTGAGCAGGGGTTATTTTAGGAGTGTACCCCTTTACCCTGACTAGAGGCGAGGGTCCCTATTTGTCACAAGTACCTACCTGTGCCAACTAGAGACCCCCAATTCTAACAAGAATGATCCTGGGATTCTATAGGGATGCCTAATAGAGAGATTAATATATCCTCTGATATGGGTTTTTAAGGTTTGGCTGCCTGCGATCCATTTGGTTGTATCTAATATTACTATAACAGATTGTAAACTCCTTGTGGGAGATACTAATTCTTGTCCTGAGGAAGGTGGTGTTTTAAACAGAGATACCCACCGAAACGCGTCGACGCAAGAGAAAGAAGGCGCACTGTAGATTGCGGGGACGTTTTGTTATTCTCATGGATTGAGTTCTTCATATACAAATGTTTTTATGTATAACAAACAATCTTGATCTAGTGTTTGTGCCTTCAATTTTGACAAGAAATCATCTTTCTTGCAGGTTCTTCCCACTTCATAATGTATTTGTATGTATTTGTCTGTATCTTTCGAAAAAGAATGTATTTTTTTTAAATGTTGATGAATTTTGTATATTTGATTGAGTGAATAATTCATTGTATTTGATCAACCTAAAAGGTCTTTTTAGATAAAAATAAAAATATTTTAATGTTGTAAACACTTGGCCTTTGAAGGTGGGTGTGTTTTGTTCTGGTGAGAGATTGTTGAGAATGTGTAGGTTTGCCTGGTGATTTAGCTGCCCAAAGGGGATTTTTATTTGGAACTACGGTTTAATTGGTGCCCTACTCCTTTGGTGTTTAAGGGGCCCCTCTCTTTCTATTTTTTGTGAAGTTAGTGACCGTGCAGAACCCTGGTTAATAACTAGCAGGGATGAACTATCATTATAAGACACCTAATTTGGTCATCTTTCCGTTATGTAGTTTCCAAGGATAAACACTTCTTTGCAGAAGGTGGCACTAAAAAACACAAAATAAACGTGCATTGCAGAACTCATAGCAGAACAAGTACCAGAACTCAACGGGAATAAAGGATGTGGACAAAATAAGACATTCTGAACTATAGCTTAACCAACTCAAGAATCTGTTCTTTGGTATATCTGAAAAATGTGTGACAAGGAGACCATGTTGCAGAACATCAGATCTCTGAATAGCCACATATCTCACAAACTTTGGGTGAAGGAGAGAAAGGAATTAAAAAATATGAACACATACTGTAGCCAATCATTTTAACATGGTGGACCGTTTGTTATCAGATTTGAAAAATGTCCCCGTGGAACATGTCTAAAAGGAAGAACTACTGGACCATTTAAAATCATTGCATCCAGATGGACTAAACATCATTGATAATACCACCTCATTGTTGCATATCTCAAGATATTTCAGGACTGCATTGATTCCACATTCCAAATGAAATCTTCACTCATGATTCCATGTGAAAATCCAGCAGTGTCATTCGTACAGCCACTGAGCAAACAATCTTGTACTACCAGAGGAAGGCAGAAATTGAAACGTAGTGGAAATATATTTTTGTTCTTTGTTGAGTTCATGTGTTTGAGTGACTTCTTTCTTGGATATTTTATTTCTTTGTGGCTCATTGTATCCTTTGGGAACTAGATTTTTGTTTTGGCTGGCTACTGTTTTTGTAATCCTTCATCTTCAAGTACACTGTTTCTGGAATTACAAACCTGTATCCTTGTTGGATCCGACCCTCAAGCCAGAAGCAGCCACCAAGTATTCAAGATATGCACTGTTCATCCAGGAGAAAATCAGTAATTACCACATTTACAAATTTATAGAAACCTTAACATCATCCCTCCTGATGTTATTATCCTTCATCTTCAGATAGATAGATAGATAGATACATAGACAGACAGACAGACAGACAGACAGACAGATAGATAGATAGATAGATAGATAGATAGATAAACAAAATTGTGTCACCGGTACAGCAGTACTTCTGCGGGACCATGCACGGTACTACAGTCCTCTCGCAGTACCGCCACTCGAGCGTCACCATCATGGTACCCCATATAAGCTTCATTGGGTGAAGCTTGTACGGTCCCACAGCACCACTGAAGTGAACCTTGGGCGGTGGTACTGCTGGAGTACAGTGGTACCATGAAAAAATTAAAAATAGATAAATAAATGAAATGTGCAGTGGGCGTCTGCAGGGGCACTGGCCTCTTGTGGGTGTTGGCCAGATGCAGCGGGGGTTGGGTGCAGTGCCTGAGGCCAACAATGAGCCTACAGCTGTGCACAGCGGGAGGTTGGCCGCTCATGGGGGCTGGGCGCAGTGAGGGTGATGCTGGAGTGCCAGTACTGCAGAAGTACCATGGTATCAGGAAAAAAACCCAAATAAAATAAAATGAGGGTTGGGGTTCTGCAGAGGGTTGGGCGCAGGGTTAGGGGCTGGGCGCAGTGAGGGTGAGCTGGAGTGCCAGTACTGCAGAAGTACCATGGTATCAGGAAAAAAAACCAAATAAAATAAAATGAGGGTTGGGGTTCTGCAGAGGGTTGGGCGCAGGGTTAGGCCAGAGGCAAGGCCCTGCAGACAACCGTCTGCTGCACATGGTCAAAGGCCATGTGAAGCAGAGGATTGGCTGCATGGGGTGGTAGGGTCGTCATGCATGGGGGAATTTGGCCACCCAGGCAGGTTTCGCTCGGGCCAGGCCCGGCAACGAACTCCCTCCTGTGCATGGCCGAAGACTGTGCGCAGCCGGGGGGGAGTTTGGCTGCCACAGCGGGGCTAAGGCACAGGGCCTGGACAGAGGCCAGACCCGGCTTCCAATCCTCACTGCACTCAATGGAAAGACCTGTATAGCAAGATAGCTGACTGAATATGGTAAAAAAAACCTGAAATTCACTAAAAAAAAAGAAGGTTAAAGTGACTTATTAGTTAGGCATGGTAATAAGATATGATGGCATGGTGGGGGAAAAAAACAACAGACTGGAATGCTGCCCATGCAGTTACCAGTGGCTGAGATTAATTCAATCATTTCACCCATCCCTTTTTTTGTATTCTTCAAAGCTTAGTACAAACCGGACGGAGCACCACTGGCACAGTACCTACTCTCCTGAGGCAAGGAAATGTTACACCCAAGTCCTAGCAACAGACAAACGAGTGATACGATCAACAAAGTGCAGAAATTACTCATGCATGGATTGACCAAACTGTCAACTCGACCACAGAATTATTCAGTCATGAAACAGCTGACAGCTTCTCTGGATAAACAGGGGGTTTCCCTTCCTTGTAACACCTTTGTGATTCTCTTTCAAACTTCTTTTTTGAAAAATAGCTAATACAAAGGATACGATAAAGAAAGAAACCGCACTACTATTCAACACCTCGTTCGAGATGTATTCCTCCACTGAGAGCTCACTGAAGAGAGTTTCCAGCAATAATTTCTCTTTCAGTGAGATTTCAACCTCGGAAGTCCAGGGGCTGTATTATGAAAGTGCTTCGGGGACACAACGGGCGTTTGTGCCTGCTTTGCCGCCCCAGGGCACTTTGGTATTACAGAAGGGGCCGCAGACACTTGTGCGGCCCCTTCTGTAATACCGAAAGCGATGGCGCACATAAAGCGACTGCGCTATCTTCAGGGGGTGCTCCCTCATTTGCATGGGGGCATGCCCCATGCAAATGAGGGGATCTCTTTGCCACTGCGCCTGCACCGAATTACAGACGCGGGCGCAGAGGCATAGAATCTCTCAGGAGGCACATTGACAGTGCGCCACCTCAAATGTGGAGCACTGTCAGTGCACCCCCTGATTGCAGCCCTCTGGTGGGGGGAAAGGGGGTCCTATGGACCACCCAGACATCCCCTTGCAGGCGGGTGCAGTCACTGATTGCACACGCCTGCAAGGAGATCTCTAATCCCCTTTAAAATTGCAGGCGGGTGCCGCCTGCACTGTGAAAAATGGAGCGACTTTAAAGCAATCAAAACACAATACCTCTCGGGTCTACAATGAAATGAAGTAAAAATGTGTCTCTCAGTAAAGCCCCTCTGAGGAGCAATCCCTTTTAGGACGAATGCCCTCACCCACCATAGGTGGCATGCTTCATCATATGGGCTTCTCCTCCCAGTGGGAAAACCTAGTCCCACTGAGGGCTACAACTCCCTCACTGTGAGGTAGGAGCTCTGGGATGTTTTCTTAAATAGCATTAGATGTCTAAGGATACTAAAATCCCAAATGTGAAAGCTAGGCGTTGTGAGGGTGCAGCGCTGAATGTACTTAAAAAAGTTGAATGTGAATCTAAAACTACCTAATAAGGGCAAAAAAACTTTTTATTGACTTGTCCAAACTGGCAGGATTAAAAAGCAGTGCAAAGCAGTATGAATTAAACTGCTAAGATGATAAGGTCGGTCGACATGTTTCAGCCTATCTGGTCTTTCAGAGTATCCAGGCTTTCATCAGGACCATTAAAACTAAACAATGCTGCTGCATAAGTGAAAAATATACAAAAACCAGAATAAATATGTTGATACTAAACCAGTAATCCGATCTTTAACTCGATACTACTGGAACTTATCTGTAACTGTGAGACACAAAAGAAAAAAGTACAACAAATCAAACAACATTGCAATACTTTTTTCTTATTGTCAACATTTAGTTGACAAAAATTCATAGAGTACTTTTGTAGTACCCATTCTACCCCTACTCACCCAAATCGGTAGATAAGTTGACCCACCTCTACCTGGTAACAACTCAGGGAAGGGGGCCCCGCTCTGCAAGAAATAAAGTCATGCGTCACTTATTCTACATATATATTGTGAACACATGTCTTTAGAAAAAAGAAAAAGAAAAAGGTGTTGATAGCGAACCTCTTGTGAAGGAAATGTAACAGGGAAACTCTCCTATTTGACTCGCATTTTACACAATAATAGAACTCTGCCAAATCTACCTTGCCATGCTCGTTGATAGTCTGAACTGATAGTGTTCTTATGCCACTATAATTTAGCAAAGTACCACTAGGGTCATCCAACCTGCCTAATTACATACTACTAAGAAGGCTGAGAAAACTGACCAGGTCTATTGTCTATGAGCACGCTACATTTGGATACAGACGTGTTACACACAATAGTCCAAACGAGCGTGCCTTTCTATTGCCAGCCGTTTAACACTCCTAGGTACTTATGCTCGCAAAGGTATATTGCTCCTGAAAGAGTAATCAATTGAAACACAACCAGGTGTACTACCCCAATAAAATATATCTGAGGATACCACGCTGGTGGATTAAAATATAGACTGTGGTAAATAATGCATAGGAATAGAAGCTCATAGCGCTCAGCATACCTCCTAACCGTGCCTGGAATATTTCTTACTGCTGCTTAATGCCCAGCACAAAGATCATATCACAAATATGGCCACAGTGTAATGCGGGAAACACACTGTCACGTTGAATGTCTGAAACATCGGCCATAATAATTAATACATAGAAATGGAGGCACATAGCGCTAATCGCGAGTGTAACCATAATAAAATGCCCCAAATACATCTGTAATAATCTCACACATGATCATTGTACCCAACACTATTTGTATATGACAACTTAGACCAAAATGAAATAGGTCTCAATGGACGATTTTAAATGATGTAGTAAAATAGATCTGAATGCGCGATTTAAAAAAAAAATAATAATAATTGTTATGAGCTCTCCTATTTGCAAACTTTCTATATTGGTCTACTTAAAGCATAACTACCCTTAGCATAACGCCCAACTTACCTCTCCGTCGGTACCCCGTTGTGGTACATGAGCTGCAACCGGAGGCACCGACGGGAGGATTCAAAAGCCCTTAAATACAGGTAATCTCGCCCAGTCATGTTAGTGAAAGACCTCAAGGTACCTTCAGTATATGCCTGATCTCGTAAACACACATGCGCAAAAGATAGTATTTCCGGTCCTGCAAATAAGCAGGCCAATTTCCGGTTTCCTCCTCCAGTTTTATTGCGCGTGCGCAATGGGTAGTATCCATCAGGTAACGCATGCGCACTAAGTTGTATTTAGACCGCCAGTGGGCAAAAAGTGCTATATGTATGATTGAGAATGTTACTGGCACTGCGCATGCACTATCATATCAATACTTGCTAAAGATGTGTCAATCAACGCCTACTCCATGGTCTACAGAGCACTAGTGTGTTATAATACTCCATATACAGATGACAGTATTCCTGGCACTATGTATACATGATTGTATATGTAATTACCAAGGGTATGTAACAGTGTGTCAGTATTATTACATGGCTACTATTCACTTATGTCTCCATAATATATAAGTGACATCTCTGCAGTTTACACAGTCATATAGTTTGCAAAGCCTCCCTTCAGAGTAATTCTGTTAGCACATGTGCTGTCTGTCATTCCCATTAACAATGGTATTAGTATTTTCTGTCCTATTGGACCTAAATTTACTAGATGTTCTCATTTGGGAAGATTACAGCTAAATGACAGATACTGTGTACTACGAAACTCAGCTGATTTTACAGGGATAGCCACGGAATCTCTTCATTCAATCCTGAAATATCTGTTTTCATTCTGTAAACCCAACGTTGTTCTTTTCGGAACAGAAATTTAGATATATCAGTGATATGAGGTGGAATATAAGGTTGTTCAAGGACTGTCCAACGCAGATCATTTGCTTGATGGTTCTTATCCAAAAAATGATTGGTCATCTTTGTCGATCTCTTCCTGCAACGAATCGTGCTTTTATGTTCCAGAATTCTTGTTTTTATTTTGCGCGTGGTCATCCCCACGTAACGCATACCACACGGACACGTTATCAGGTAGACCAACTTGTCCCTGTTACAATTGGTATGTTTGGACAAAATCCAGGGTTTATCTGTACCTATGTCCACCTCTGTCATATGTGATGTTTGTGGACAAGCTGCGCAGGATCCACACGGAAAATGCCCTTTAACTGGAGGTAACCCCCACAAAGTTTCTTGATCCGATGGTTTGAATTTAGTCAAAGGCCTCGTGTGTACCACTTGATCCTTGATGTTTGTACTTCTTTTAAAGGCAAATAAGGGAGGAGGTATAGGTTCCCTTCCAATGTTCAAGATTTTCCAATGTTTAAGTATACTTCTTTTGATGTGATTCGAATAGCTGCAAAACGTATTCACACAGGTCAGCCTGGGTTCCGCATCTTTGAGTGGAGACACTTCAATCAATGACTCTCTATTGTTATTGGCAGCTCTTTTTTCTGATCTGCGAATCATTTTCTTTGGATATTTCTTCTCCTTTAGGTGGGCGCTCAGAGAACCAGCATGTTCTTTATATTTCTCTATGGTCGAGCAATTCCTCCTTATCCTAAGAAATTGCCCAAAGGGTAAATTCTCACGAAGAGCCTTCGGATGATAGCTGTCAAATGATATGAGTGAGTTGCGAGCCATTGGTTTTTTGTAAAGTTCTCTACTGAGTCCCTCCCCTTCAGGGTAAATCCGAATATCCAGAAAAGGCAAACTGATATTCGAAAATTCAAATATGAATTTCAAAAAATCGTTCCTAGTGTTCAACCACTGATGAAAAGATGTAATGGTGTCCAGGGTGCCCCTCCAGACCACGAACACATCGTCAATATAGCGTTTCCAAACCCTTATATGTTTGTCAAAGGGGTTACTATCTTGTAAGACGATAGTTTGTTCAAAGTGGTGTACATAAAGATTCGCCAGGCTAGGGGCAAAAATACTGCCCATAGAAGTCCCGGACGTTTTCAAATAAAAGTCCTCCTCAAACTTGAAAAAGTTTTCTTTCATTGCTAAGCGGGCACATGTCATAATGAAATGTACCGGAGTTATGCTGTCCACAGATCCTGTGTTCAATATTGACTCAATAGTAGCCAATGTTTCATCCTGGGGTATCGGCGTGTACAAGGACTTGACATCAAACGAGACCAAATAGTCTTGCTCTGGATCAAAGGTGGTCTGGTCTAAGAGTCGTAAAAGATCCTTTGTGTCCTGTATATAAGTCGGCATTTTCAGTACAAATGGTTGCAGAAAAAAATCAACAAAGGTCGATAAAGGCTCAAGTAGAGATCCTATCCCCGAAATGATAGGTCTCCCTGGTGGTGGCAGTATTGCTTTATGCACTTTAGGTAGTACATAAAAGTACGGTGTGACTGGATGGGATACAACTAGAAAGGCAGCTTCATGTTCAGTGATCCAATCTTCCTCTTTTGCTTCATCCACTATTGTTTTGATTTCAGTGGATAGTCTTTTGGTAGGGTCCATCTTGAGTAATCGATAGGCATCTCTATTTCCAAGCTGACGCAAGCATTCAGCTCTATATATCGAGGTATCTAAGATGACTATCGCACCCCCCTTGTCCGCAGGCTTTATAACCACCCTGTCATCTGTAGACAGCTGTTGAAGTGCTAATCGTTCTTGTTTAGGTAAATTCTGGTACTGTTTAGTCTCCTTACCAAACAAGTTATTTACATCATGCAATACTGCCTTCTCAAATGTGGCAACTTGCACTGGGATCAAATGGGCAGGTGGATTAAAAGTAGACTTGGGTCTTAGACCCGTATTTTTCTTGTCTGCTTCTTGCTCGTCCATTGGTTTATCTTCAAAAAATGAACGCAAGCGTATTTTCCGAAAAAAGATGGCCAATTCTTGTCTAACCTGGAAGCTATCTCCTCCGTACGTCGGGACAAAGCCCAAGCCCTTCTCAAGGACTGAAGACTCGGCCTCCGTCAGTACTCGTGAGCTCAGGTTCATAATCAGATCGTGTCGTGGCTGCTCCCCGGTTGTACAGGCGGCTTGGTCATGCTGCGTGTGGTCCTTGATGTTACTGATGGGTCCCAATGTACAGAGGCTTGCTGGTTTCTTCTGCGGCCCCTTGACCGCCCTGGGCCAAATCCTAAAAAAGGCTGCGCAGGTATCATATTATTGTATGATGGAAAAGGATACATAGGTGGCTGGAATGGAGGTTGTGAGTATCCATATGGACCGGGAGGCCACCACTGTGGTGGTCCTTGATCATACTGGCCTCCTCTTCTCTGGCCCCTACCTCGTCTATTGGAGCCTCTCCAGCCCCTATCTTAATGTGTCGAGGAATCTGAGTCGTTTGATTCGTCCTCACTTGCTGATGTCGAGTAGTTGGACCCATACCGCCTCCCTCTTTGATTGGTCTGGGGAGGTACGTAGGTATCGCTTATGTAAGGATACACTTTATCCAGTGCAAACTTTGCAAGGTCCTTCTTAAATTTCATTATTTTTGTTGCCAATACTGAGTCTTTAAACTCCTTGTTGTTCTTATTTGTTTCATCTGCCTGTTTTTTATATACAGAAGTCACTAGCACTGATTTGATCTGAGTTTCAAGCGCTTGTATCTCTATTAAGATGGTATCAGCTATCCGTTTAGCAGTGCTTATAATCAGTATGAGCCAGTCCCTCGTACACCGCCAGGCGATGAGGGACCAGTCTTTTAGGAATGGTTTATCTTCTAGAAATAAACGAGGTGCGTTGGTGACAATCAAACCAGTAGGTGCACAGTTAGCTCTCAAATACTCGGTCATTATTGCACCATGTATGTATGTGCGTGAATGGGAGCGCTTGAGTATCAATAGTTTAGCCCAGTCATCATTGGGAGTAGAGCTAGTGCTGGGGATACTTTCTAATATGCTTGGTGTTAAAAGTATGACTCGAGCGATAGCTTCATCGAACGCTAGTCCTAATAGTTCAGCCATTGTTTCTAAATCAGGGCCAACTGTTATACCATATCAACACGAGGGGCAGCAACACCCAACAGTTATTAAATAGAGCGGAGAGTCCACTCAAGAACAGGACTCACACTACAGCAATAGAAAAAGAAGAAGGAAGGACCCGCGGCCATGGCCGTACAATAATCGGAGCACAAAAAAGATAAGGAGAGGGTCCTAGGGAAAAGTTTAAAGACCTGCGAGAAAGGTGATTCCCCATATACAACAATCAAAACACAATACCTCTCGGGTCTACAATGAAATGAAGTAAAAATGTGTCTCTCAGTAAAGCCCCTCTGGGGAGCAATCCCTTTTAGGACGAATGCCCTCACCCACCATAGGTGGCATGCTTCATCATATGGGCTTCTCCTCCCAGTGATTGTTGTATATGGGGAATCACCTTTCTCGCAGGTCTTTAAACTTTTCCCTAGGACCCTCTCCTTATCTTTTTTGTGCTGCGACTTTAAAGCAGCCACTCCGTTTTTCACAGGAATGCACTGTCCCCAGGCCAGCGCAAGTTTGCGGCTGCCCCGGGGGCAGCGCGTTTATGGTAATAAGGCGCATTTTCATTGTTTGCGCCGGGCGTACCTTTTAAAAGGTGCGCCCGGCGCAAACGATGAAAATGCGCCCTTAGTGTAATACGCACCCAGGAGGCCATAACCTATGCCAAGTATTCCAGATTGAAGCAGGACTAATGCCCAGCCTATGTTATGAAACAACTGGCTCTTATCTTGGTAATAGAAATAACAGTACTGTTCAACCTGTGGCTTAGACAGGGTAAGGCTCCTGATAAATGAAAGGTGGCCTTGATAAGACCTTTTGTGAAGAAACCTCAATTTTCTACTACAGACCCTGCTAGGTTTAGAGCTAGAGCCAGCACCGTGTTGGTGATGTTATATGACTTAGATGACTTAGGCACAAAGTGCACAGGGTAGACCTGTACACTTCTATTTTATTTGGCCTATCTGCAAAGTTTGACACCCTTGACCACACCATCCTCCTCTCTAGAATATTGATATTGGGCTGTGACAAATTAGAGGTACGGGATTATGAGTCATTTATCATCTCACAACCGCAAACCATTTTTCCCCTTTTAATTCTGATCCGAAGTCAGCATTTTGTTATGTCCCACAGGGATCTATACCACCAACACTACTTTTTAATATCTAACTGGATCATTTAGGGTAATTCTTAAATGAGTTGGATGTACTATTCTTCTAGTAAACTGACATCAGACAGCTTCATTTAAAATGTAACAATCAAAACCCCCAATTCAGCCTCCACCCTACACTTCAACACCCTCTTGGTAGTTCATCACTGGATGCCAATCAATTTTGTTAAAGTTGAATCCCGCAACCATGAAGCTGTTGGTTACCAGGAATGATGTTCAGAGACTGCAACCTTTCATCTGCCTGGACATTATAGGACCTTGCTCAAAGCCCTCTAAAGCAGTTTGCAATCAAGGTATTTATCTGGAAGCTAATCCATCCCAGGAGCATCAAGGACTGATGTAGGCTTTGTCAGTTTTACCTCTGTCTGTTAGGGTTGCGGAGGATCTTACATCCGCCTCCCTGACAGACAGTGGATGGCCAATTTCAGAGACCAACACTAGCCCAGCGCTGACCTTTGTACCGTCAGAGAACCTGCTGTAATGGTGGTTCCTCTGAAGGTATCATAAGGGTGGTGGATGGTTCCAGTCGATTTTGAGGCAGTCCACTAAACTTTTTGTTTTTCAAAACCAAACCAAACTTACAAAGTAGGAGTTTATTTTCGAGAAACAAAAACTTAATGACCCTTCCACACCCAGGAAGTTGTTTCCCTGGGTGTGGAGGTCATTATTTTAATTTTGTACCAGTCAGCTTGAGAGCTAAAACCCAGGAGTCCCTATGCCCTAAACAGGCCAAAACATGGACCACAACCTTTGGAGACAGGCCATTCTCAGTGGCAGATGCCAGAGAATGGAATTAGCTCCCCAGTGACCTCCATTTAGCAAAATCATTACTCCACTTTTGCAACCTTTCAAAAACCTATCTTCTTTAGACTATGATCTACATTATCTTACATTGTTTCTTTGAGCGATATGAAGCTTTTGCGTACATTCACTTTATAAATAATAAATACAAACACAGATACAAATATGCTCACCAGGTGGATGCAGTGGTAGGTGATGTAGTTGATGCAATATTTTTGTAGGTTGATATTAATTACCTCGATATACTGTCATACAAGTAGTAGGACTCAATCATTCAGGCAAGTATACAAATGAGGGCATTGAAGAAGACTGGCAAGAGTGTAGACCCTGAGAGGACAGTGATTGCCAAGAACTGAACTATTTTGACTTGATGAGTTGCAGTTAGCAAGAAAGAAGAAAAAACATTTGAGTGCATTGGTGAGGATACACATTGCTCCAGAAATGAATAAGAGAAGGACCTTGTGACCCATACATATCCATAAGCCTAGACCAAGAGGTCTAGGCTTATGGATGTGTATGTCAAGCCTTGTTTTTTTGCAGTTAGCGCTTTCTTTCTTATGCTTGTAAAAATGTTTAGAGGGCTGACTGTGCAGATTCAAGACTCATAATTGCCTCAGAAACCACTGCACTGCAGATTGTGGGAGAGTTGAAAAGTGTGTCAGGACTTCTCCTGGTCGTAACATAACCTAAAGGGAACACTTCAAGAGGTCACAGGTCAGCTATTTAATTTCCGTAGAAGCCACATATTAATGAGTTCCTTCATGAGATACTGAAAATCCTCAAGCTTCCTGAGTTCATAGAGGGTAGTATGCCTGGGCTCTTCAAAAGACACACTTCAAAATATACCACATTAGGTCCATGTTCATTAACACTAATACCAAATAATAAAATGGTTGCCATTACAAAGTTATATTTGAGCCATTCCAAACACAAAATCATGCAAAAGTTACCACACACTCATAAAGGCTTAAAACCTGTGGTCTAAAGCATAAGCCACTTCTACCAATCGCCTGGTTAAGGATTAGGGAATGGCCAGCTTAATATCAGATTACTTGGTACTTTACAACACTTATATGGATCTCACAATGGGACTGCAAAACAATTTATAAGCCTGTGGGTCCCCTTGTAATAGATATAGTATCAAGAGTCAAGGTGCTCATCTCTAGTCCCAAGGCATAAAGAAGACCCATGTTTGCAGGTTCAAGACCAAATTATGAAGCAGGGGTGTGGTCCCCAGGGCTTCTCAATTATGGAGTTCATAAGAGACGAAGCACTCTACAGGAAACCTCTTAACATTGATCATGTGGTGCTATAAGCAAGATCAGGGACCTTTTATCTCACTGGGTCGAAAAGCTTCTCATCAGTGGTACACAAGTGGCAAGGGTTAGTTTGAAGTTTCCTGGCTGGCAGGGCTTTGTGCACTTGCATCTTCTAATGCTGATAAAGGCAGATTGAAGACAATATCTTTGCAACGGAAAGGCTCAAAAGGATGAGATCAAATGCCAAGGCATTAGCAAGGCTAGCCCAAGGCATTGTTACTAGCCTTAAAGTAGTGCGGGAGATTGATTTTTCCTGGCTGCCAGGGCTCCTCATGGTCTCATCTTCTAAATACGACACAGGTGAATTGAGGGTCGTATCTTTGCAGTGAGAAGTGTCAGTAAGATCGGACCAAGTTCCTCAGAATAAGCAAGTGCAGCCCGAGACTTTGTGGCCAGACTTAAAGTGGTGGAGGATAGTTAGGTTTTTCCTGGATGGCAGGGCTCATGGACCCTTCATCATCTGGTGCTGACAAAGGCAGATTGTGGGTCATATCCTTGCAATCTGTAAAGTGAGTAAAATGGGACCAAGTTCTCACAAATCAGCAAGGGTAGGCCGAGGCATTGTGTCAAACCTTAAAGTGGTAGGGTTAGTTTTATTTTTACTAAGTGGCAGGGCTCAACATACGTCCATCATCTAATGCTGATAAAGGCAGATTGAGGGCTATATTTTTGCTATGGGAAGGGTCAGCTGGAAGGGACTAAGTGTCCAGGAATCAGCAAGGTTTCATTTTCCCCAAAATGTGCCTACAGTGCCCAAAGAGAGAGTTCTTGGATGAGCCAGGCAAACAAAGGCTCCGCTCTCCCAGGCAGATTGGAGCTGCAGTATCGCGTAGATTCAATCAACACACTTTGCTGGCTGGAGCCAGCATTCATAGAAATTAAATTAGGAGCTGTCTAGGCCACCTAATTACACCTATTGGCTACTTTGTTTCATAACAAAGGCCTCATGCTAGACGTGAGAGCAGAGATAATGGAGAATGAGATGGCGAGTGGGAATTAGCCTGACAGAGGAGATCTGAAGAAAGGTTAATCTGAGGAGGCATATATAAAGAGTGTTTTTCGCAAGGCTCACATGTCAGAGAAGAGCTGGGGTAAGATTTAATAAAATGGCAACTCCCTAATCTGTCCCATGCTGCTGGTCTAGCCAAAACAATATAAGCAAAGTAAGTCTTCTTTCATCACAATGTCTCTTTTTTACCCTGAAATGTCATTCACTACTAATAATAAAGGTAGAAGTTGTCTAAGGGGAAATCCTAGAAAGTCAGGAGGATGCCTCCTTATGTAAACTGGAAAAAGCAAGGGGTTCTAGGATCTAAGAAAGCATTAGGATCACCTGGAGGGATGAGGACAGAAGAGTAACATGGGACAGGCCAATCTGCTCTTGCACTGTCAAGGCAGCAAGCGCCTTGTCTCTCACCCACGCTGGTGCAGGGTGCCAGTCTGTCTAGGGTCTGAACCACAAGCTGACTAGGGCATGCTCACATGGTGCTTGTTCGCCTTTGAAAGGCTTTGGGAGCGTGAGAAGGGTTTGGGGTGTGAGTCACTGATCAAAATAATGGCTTCCTTAGGCGTAGCAGGAGTTGGTGAATCAGGACCTTTTAAAGACCGTGTAATTCCGGCTCAGGTAGCCACGCTGATTGCTCTTCCACTTTCTACCTCATTCATGGGATGTATTTGTTTACCAGCATCATTGATAAAAGAAAGTGCATGGCTGCTATTCATGTCACCAATTCCAAATCTTGCCCTTTTCACATCCTTTTACTCAATCAACACCATCACATAATACTTCCCATATAGGCTGAAAACAATAACAACACCCTTCCAACCATGCACCCTACATTGTGTAGCTTGCTATCCGTATGGGTAAGCACTTCAGTGCACCACATAGGGGTAGTAAGCGCTAAACAACTGTATGACAGAATATCGAGGACAAAAATATGATGAGGCCAAAATGTTGTGGCAAATATATCGACCACCAAAATATAGAAAAGGTAAGTTAATGTAGATTGCTTTTAAATCCACGTGTATGTGCCTTGAAGATGTATAGATATTGTGAAGGTAGGTATATTTGAAGTTAAGTATAGTTTATGCTTATCTATATAAACGTACCCTCGCAATGTTTTGGTTCTCAATATTTTTGCCACAATATTTTGGCCCCCACAATGTTACCCATTTGTGTGAGTATAAATACATATACTACAATGCAATGCCAAGGCAGCAAGTAGTCTGCCATTGTGAGCAATTGTCTTATGGTACACCTCTTGACCGGACTGCCAGTCCATGGCTGGGGTCCGGCTTTTCTTTCAGATGGCAAGTAGACTCAAACTTCTGTTTGGTGAGCCTGCTCCTCTTTTCTTCAGCAGTAGGCTTAGCTGCAATTCCAGAAACTCTTTGTAGAGGGCAGCAAGCAATTCCTGCTATTCTCATCAGTCGATAGACAGTTAAAGAATAATATACTTACCTTTAGCAATGCTCATTCAGATGGATACTGTTAGAAATGGGATCTCTAGTTGGCAAGGGCTTGCACCTTTGTCCAAGTAGGGACCCTTCTTCCTAGTCAGGGTAAGGGTTGTTACACTCGTGAAGTAACCCCTGCTCACCCTCGTGGTAGCTTGGCACGAGCAGTCGGGCTTAATTCAGAGGCAGTGTGTAAAGCATTTGCACATAACCAACAGTAATACAGTGTAAGCACTACAAACGGACACCACACCAGTTTAGAAAAATAAGCAATATTTTATATACTCAAGACAAGACCAATTACGACGAAAATCCACAATACTGTACTTTAAAAATGAATACTTGATACGGTAACTTCTTCTTTGCAGGAATAGCACAAAAGCAAAGTTCGTACGAGTCGGTAGCTCCGTCCGAGCCTACCGTGATGCTGAAAACCACAGAGTCTAACAGTTCCAGCCGACCGCGTCGTACGGGCCAGCAGAGTCATGAACAGACTCGGTTACAGTACCTTTCTCGTTGTGGCTGGTACGGAGTGTACGAGCCGGTCGGCGTTCGTCGCGGTTGCGGTGCAAGACGGAGCGATGCAAGGTGCGGTGTCCCTCGATGCGGTGCAGGCAGCGGCTCGATGAGCGTCGTGCAGACGGAGTCGGTGAGTCCAAGGCGTGCGATGCAGGGTGAGACGATGCTCGATGCGGTGCTGACAGGTTGCGATGCAGGCGACCAAGCCGGAGTGCGGGAGCTGGCGTCGGACAGCGGTGCGAGTCGGAGCGGTGCGTCGCAGAGCGTGCGGCGGTGCCCCAAATGCGGTGCGGTCTCGACTCTTGAGCCAGTTGCAGCGACCGCGTCGGTCGGGTCCGGTTGGTTCAGTGAAGCGATGCGAACTGCGGTGCCCACAGGTCACGGTGCAAGCAGCGGCTCGATGTTGGCGGCGTCGGACGTCGCCCACGGTGAGACCAGGGTTGCGATGCGAAGCGGGGCGATGCGGTCTGCGGTGCAAACAGGTCACCGGCCAGGGATGGATTCGGTTGACGGAGTCGGTTGCAGTTCCCTTCCTCTGTGGCGACTGAAACAGCGTTCCAGAAGCGGTACCCAGAGGCTTGTGAAGTCTTTGTAGTCCCTGAGACTTCTTAACAGGAGGCCAGCTCGGTTTCAGGCCCTTGGAGATACTCAGCACAAGTTTGTAGAAAGTTCAGTCCAGTCCTTTCACTGCCCAAGACAGAAGCAGCAACTGCAGGCCAACCCAACAAAGCAACAACACAGCAAAGGGGCAGTACTCCTCCTGGCAGCTCTTCCAGCTCTTCGTCTTGGCAGGTTCCTTGATTCCAGCGAGATCTAAATTCATGGGGTCAGGGCCCCAATATTTATATCCCAAATTCCTTTGTTCTCTGAAGGCAGAGAGGCCTTTGCCTAGTCCAAACCAGTTCTGGAGCACTTTGTTGACAAGTCTCCGTCCCTTCTTTCAGTGAGTAGGCCAGGGACATCAGACGCACCACAGGAGGTGGAGCCAGCATTGTGGAGGGAAGGCACTGTCCTATTCAGGGCCCAGGTGCGACCCCTCCCACCCATCTACATGTAGATCTTGCTATTCAGCCCTGTGCTGACTCACCCTGTCTCCTGGCATCCCCCAGCCCCTGTCACTCACATTCCAGACAAGGAATACACAACCTCGCAGAGGCAGGCTTGGATGGTTAGACAAGAAAATACCCACTTTCTAAAAGTGGTATTTTCAAACACAGAATGTTAAAACCAACTTCACTAAAAGCTGCATTTTATCATTCTGAGTCCAGGCATACTAAACTCGAATTTCTACCATGTTCCCGGGGTCAGTTAGGATTATAAGCTGTGATAATCAAAACTGCCCGTTCTGGCCTAGGGGAACAGGTAGCCTTGCAATAGTGAAAAACGAACTAGGCTGTAATTCACTATCAGGACATGCCGCACACACCCGGGCATGTCCTACCTTTCGCATACAACGCACCCTGCCCACAGGGGTACCTTGGGCCTACCTTAGGGGTGACTAACATGTAGCAAAGGGAAGGTTTAGGGACTTGCAAGTGTGTGCACTTGCCAAGTCGACATGGCAGCCCCATGCTGCGCACAGGCTCTGCGTTGGCAGGCCCGAGTTACATTTTACGGGCTGTTTGCGTGGGTGGCACAATCCAGTGCTGCAGCCCACCAACAGCATTTGGTCTATAGGCCCTGGCACTCGCAGTGCACTTTACAAGGGACTGATAGATAAACCAAATAGGCCAATCATGGAAATACCAATCCATAACACATTTTATACAGGAGCACTTGCACTTTCCCACTGGACCGCAGTGAGGAAAGTGCGCAGAATCATTACACCAGCAAAAACAGAGTCAAAACCGGGAGGTCAGAAAGCAAAAAGTCAGGGGAAACACGCCAAAAGATGCCAAGTCTAACAGATACTCTATCTAACCACAAGCTTCTCACCTTGGAGTAGTCCTCAAGTATCAGACTGGATGTGGAAACATTTCTCCAGCAATGCTCCTGCATGCTGTTAGGAGGTGCTGTGCAGCTCCGCGTTGGCTCCGTACCACCCCGGAGTGACTAAGTGGAGCCACATATAAGCACCATCCCTGTGCACTAATGTCAGTTTCTTGTTTTTTTCCTTTCCAGGCTATAAGGCACAGCGCATGAACAATTGTTGGTACCAGTGTGCTGATTCTTAACGTGGGTCTTTTTAAGAGTTTAAAAAAGACTATGCCACAGAATGGAGGGACAGCGAAGAATCTGTGTCAATAGAGTCCAGGGAGCACGCCATAGCTCGACTTTCTTTAAAATGCTGCAAGGCAGAAACAGCTTTTTCATTGAAAAGGGTGAGCCATCAAAGGACATATCCATGATAGAGGCTTGTACATCTCAAAAAAATCTTGTGGAATGCATTCATGCATGTCAGCTGAGGCAAACACCGGTGTTAACCACCCTTTCCAGGCCATCAGCTGTATCTAGGCAAGCACGAATCACATATTTGGCCCCATCTTGTTCATCATGGACTGTTTGAGCCAAAAAAGCCTTAAAATCTTGCAGGACCATCCGCAAGATCTAGCTAACCATGTCCCAGATGGCATGTGTGTAGCGACCCAATAAACATACAGCATTTAGCAATTCCAATGCCAGAATGGAAGAGGAGAACATACATTTGCCAAATACCTCAATCCTCTTGGACTCCCTATCCGGAGGAGTCATGGGGAATGAACTGGGGTTCACCATACTGGTTGAAATCTCAGCCACAAGGCTTTTTGGAGTAGGATGCTAAGTAAGAAAATTCGAGCTGCCAGGAGCGGTCTGTGTCACCTGGCCATCTGCCTATTCACCAGTGGGCAGGAAAAAGGCTTTGAACAAGTGTCCATCAAAGTATCGGTGAGGGCTTTCCTAAAGTGGAGCAAGGCTTCCGATGTGGCTAGCCCAGGCTGTAACATTTCTGGAAGAATGTTTGTTTTGATCTTGGCTGAAGGCAGCTGCAAATCCAACACCTCAGCTGCCGGTTACACATCATATCAGCACTAGAACCTATTACAGCGCCGGTGGTCTTGGTACTGGCATCAACATGGAAGAGCCTGACACAACACAGATCTTGGAGCCAGTGTGGAAGTCTGCACCGGAGTTTGCACAGGGCCCAAAGTGGGCCCAAAGGGGTCAGACAGCATTGAGGATGGATACACCGGTGGCAACCTGAATGGGGGCCCCTGTGGTTCCTTGGGACCCAAAGGCACACAAGAGGGAATCGGATGTGTGCCAAAAATCAGCAGCAAGACCTACTTGACAGCTTCAATCTGTTGATGCATTGCCGGTGGCCTGGGAAATTTGGGACACACTGGGATCAGCTGAGTAATAGACTGACCAGAGACCTACAGGGACACCGACTCACATCACAACAATCTCCCGCCTTCTCTTTGGATACGGAGAGGCAGGATGGAGTCCAGTGCTGCTTCGTTTTTTGTGTTTCAGATTGGATTACCAGACTACTTCGACTACAAAGCTGACCTCTCGCAGGAACGACCTCACAAGTGGGATTGAGTCCTTGCCTGTGACTTGGAGTGGGAGCGAGACATAAGCGAGGACTGTGACATCTTTTTATGTTCAGCAATGTACAGCTTCATTTCTTGGTCCTACATATTTCTTCTTTTGCTGTGAGTAATCTTGATTTACATCAAAGCTAGTCCCATTACAAAAGCTGACAATGGCCCATGGAAATTGGGCAAAAAAGGTGGAGACACAAGTATCCATTCAGTGCCCATTTTCTTCAGAACGTCTAAAGGCTTGGAACCTCTTTGTAAAGTTAGGAGGCGAAGCCAGGCTCTAATTTGCAAACCATCAGATCATGCAATCTACATTTCATTATGTAAACGTGGGATAAGACCACAGTGCAAATTAGAATTAGCCTGCTCCTATTCACACAGGCCTCTATGCCAGCTGCACTAAAAATCTAGGAATAGGGTTTCAGAAAGTATACAGTGTGGCATTGTCATTCATTGCCCTATAGGATTTCTTTGCGCAGGACGTGATCTGTGGTGCACATATTGCTTCTCATATCTTGTATCTCTGAGTTTCTCCTGTGTTTTGCTACCACCAAATAGCCCCAAACAAGCTCCATAAATGTCACTCTATGTGTTACTTTACATCATGTGTGTTACTTTACATCATGTTATATTATGTTATATACACCATACTTACACCTGTCTAGATTTCATGGTCCTAAAGGGTAAGGATGCAACTGGGTCTCTGTTGTCTCAATTGTAGGCTATGGTAAACAGACACAATTGTTTATGGAATTTCATCAGTTCAGACACACACTGCAGGTGAATGGAAAGATGTTCTTCAAGGAAAGAGGCAGTCACAAAAAGCTTCTGGCCCAAAATGTCCTCCTCAAGAAACGAGGAACCCTAAAACCGCAGTGAGTGAATGACTGGCGGGATCTAGAATAAAGATACCATTGTAGTCTTTCGCAGATAAAATTGGAGGTACCGTCATGAACAGCTTTGTGCACCGTGGCTAAAACTGTGAATATTATTCTTGCTTGGACTGGAGGCTGGGGCAGCTGCTGAAGGAGAGGACTTCTGTATCTAAATCTGGAGCTTCCTATTGTCAGCATAGCTGCATGATTTTGCACCAGCTGAAGGGAACCTGCAACCTTGTGTACAGGCCTTCTCATACTTGTGCAGGGAGCCGATGATGGGGGGAAACTGTGAGGTGTTTACTGTCCTTGGTCAGGAAGAACATGATTTTCTGTAAGCAGCATAGATGTGAAACTACGCGAGGACAGCACCCCCAAGATCTGTGGGGTAAGACTAAGATCATGGTCAAACTTTAAGTTTAAGGGCCTGATTTAGAGTTTGGTGGACAGAATAGTCCATCACAAGCACTGTGGATATTGTGTTTGCTGCATTATTCAAATCAATTCAATGAGTCTTATATAACGCACAGCTATGGGAAGGCCTCCCAGCGCTAGAACTGTCTTGATACCAACAGCTCACCAATAAAAACTACCTACCGAAAAGGCAGGTATTCAAGGCCTTACGGAAATTCGTTGGGTAGCTGGCACAGTTTATCACAAGTGTCATAGGTAATACTATGCTTGTAATACAGCGGAAGGGATATCCTCCACATTTGTGATGGAGCATCCTATCTGCCAAGCTCTAAAGCAAGCCCCAAGTTTCTAAACACCTTAACTGGTATTGGGCAAGGATCCAGGTCTGTGGGCTAGTAAGCATCTGCCCAGATGTCAGTCTTACCACCCACCATCAGCACCTCTGTTTTGTCAAAGGTTAACTTCCACTCCCAGACCTGTATAAGTAGTTGGGCGTCATTGGCACAACATGTAAATGTGAGGGCCTTGGAAGTGGATCATTTATAACAGTCAATGAACGAGACCCACCTCTGGTGAGGTATACCTCTTGGAAATCAGTGCAAGTGTGACTCAGAGGGTTTCAAAAAGTAGAAAGGTTCTGGAATACAGTATAAAATAGTAAATGTTCCTAGAAAGCGACTATTGCCTCCAGGACCATGGGGGCATATTAAGGATTGGTCAATAGCTAGCCCGGTCTCGGGGATTAATGTCTGGCTCTTGCAGTGATTGGGACCATGGGGTGTTGAGGGCAGGACTGCGTTTTGGGGACCTTAATTTCTGAAGTGTTGCCCAGCCTAGCGGTGAGGGTGTGCAGGACTGACTGAATGAATGTAAGAAAAGATTTTCTAAAGCACGCGATTACCCTACGGTGTCTTACCGCTATAGGCAGAACATCAGAAACCAGTCCGATACTGAAACGCAATAAATTGTAACTGCGAAATTAATCAACAGCTTCGGTAAATAGCCAAGTTTTTAGCTGCTTCCTGAATTGCATCAGAGAAGGTTGACAACGCAGCTTAAAAGGTAGTGAGTTCCAGTATTTTCCTGCCACTGACAAGTCGACTTTGCCAATTTTGCCAATACAGACACCACTGACGAGGAATAAGGCTTTCAGGTGGTCAGTGGTCACAGCGGGTCTGAGCTGCAGAGCAGCAGAGAGGCTGGACCCTGCTATGTTAGTGCTCAGTGATGCAATCTGCACCCTGCTTTTCTGTCATACATTCACGAAGCCTGAAAAACAATGTTCTCTTCTCTTCTGCTTCGTTAAATTAGGATGTACCTCTCCCTCTCGTGTAAACAACTAGCAGGATGTGTTTTCATGAACATGTGGTTACCTGTTCAAATGCCTGCATTCCTTAGCTGGCTGCTGTGTTTTTTAAAAGGGGCTATTTTAAGACATTTTTTTCACAGTAAAAATAAAAGTTAACTTTACTGGCTGAAGATAATTATATATGTTTTACAAAAACATAAAGTTTCAGATGTTAATGACAACGCTGGATGACCAAGCCCCACCTCAGAATTTCAGCACTAGCGAACAAACTGCGAGACAAACACCATTGCCTCTATTTATAAAGGCAGTATTGTGATTGAAGGCTATTTTTTATATATTGCACACTCGACCCGAGGGTATTAGAGCGCCCTACATGAGCACCAGTTACATTAAACAAGGACACATCCATTTTTGGCAGACACAGGGAGATAAAGGGCCAGATGTACGACCATTCACTTTAACGAGTCGCAAATTGTGTCGAATTGCGACTCGCAAAAGTGAATGTACAACAGTATCTCATACACTGTTTGTGATTCCCAATGGGGTCGCAAATTGCATGCCTCATCAATATTCATGAGGCAAGCTCAATTTGCGACCCATTGGGAATGGCCAGCACTCCCAGGGATGGTAGCTCCTTCAAGCTCCTCACCCACGCACACAAAGCACTCCACAACTCCGGACCAGCCTACCTCAACAGACGACTCAGCTTCTACACCCCCACCCGCCAGCTCCGCTCCACCAGCCTCGCCCTCGCCACAGTACCCCGCATCCGGAAAACGACCGCCGGCGGCAGATCCTTCTCCCACCTCGCCGCCAAGACCTGGAACACCCTCCCCACCAACCTTCGGCAGACCCAAGACCTACTGGCCTTCAGAAGACTCCTCAAGACCTGGCTCTTCGATCAGTAGCAGCACCATCCCCTTCTTCCCCCAGCACCTTGAGACCCTCGCGGGTATGTAGTGCGCTTTATAAGTGACATGATTGATTGATTGATTGGCCTGCTGGGGTCAGCAGACCACCATGTCTGTTACTGCTTTTTAAAAAAAAGCAGTTTTTTTTTTAAAATGCAGCCCGTTTTCCTTAAAGGAAAACGGGATGCATTTAAAAAAGAAAAATGAAACTTTTCAGTTTCATTTTTTAAGGGCAGGCACTGGTCCCTGGGACCACTGCCTGCTCTTAAAAAATATTTTCGCAAACACTCAGAAAGGGAAAGGGGTCCCCTGGGGACCCCTTCCCATTTGCGAGTGGTTTACCACCTACTTCAAGTAGGTGGTAAACTGCGAGTGTTTTACAGCCAAAAATGCAGTCGCAAAACAATCATACATTGCTGATAGATGCGCTATTAGAAAGGAACGCCCTTGGCACGCCCCTTCCTAATAGCGAGTCGCAAACCATATTTTGCGAGTCGGTAATAGGTTACCGACTCACAAAATATCGTTTGTGCATGGGGCAGACCAATTTTTGTGGTCACAAACGGGCCGAATTCCCGTTTGCGACCGCAAAAAACGGTCGTACATCTGCCCCGAAGTGATGTGTCCAGAATCACAGGATGCTGAGGCGATGCCGAGACTCGTACTTCCTTCCCCACTGCCAACTTCGGCAGCTCTGTTCGTTACGCCACATTCTCCCTTTCATTAGGCTTTCAATGTTTTTAAAAAATTCTAGACTTTAAACAGTGCTACCAGTGAGCCAGGGCCCGCCACGGCTCACCCATAGTAAAGCAAAACAGCAACTGTACCAGGCCACCATTGGGCCCTCTTTCCCAGTCCTTAACCAACTGAAGAAATTAAACTTGAGCCTAAATGCCTGCAACATGCCTAAGCTGCAACACAAAGTCACCGTAAGTTCCCTCTCTGATGTGGACAAAGTGATATCGTGGGTACCTTTGTTCACTACAGTGGTGAGTCAGGCCTCAAGTATTATTTCATTCTAACTGAATACCCAAGTTATCACTGCTTACTTTTAAATGTATCCTACCAAGTACCTTAATGCTTATGTCTCAGGATAATAGTGATGTGATTGTATTTCACGTGCATGAGGCCGATCACCTAATTACAAAGGCCTCACTTCTTGTTAAGGTTTGGAAGATGTGGTTGTTGGACCACATCCCATTAGAGCCCACCGCACAAGCCTTTTTGTCCTGCTTTAAGCACTGCCCTTGCATATTATTTATTAGAGGTATTTGATAAAGTGCAGTGTGGGATCCAATTGAGACCATATGACATATTCAAGAAGCATGAGATGATGTAATGGATGGCATGTAACTGTACAGATGTACAGACTGAGAAACAGGGAGAAGAAAGTGAAGTGCCCAAAACTCAGACAAGTTGTTGGCCAAATGATGTCTAGGTGAGTTACGCAGAAGCTCTCAGTGATTGATACAGAACTGTCTGCCAATCGGTTTTCTGGAATTCTGCTCTGGAGCTTTACAAGCATTTCTGGACACTACAGCGAGGTGTGTCGGTTTCAGTAAAGCTATCCCAGGCATTAAGTAGGCTTTTGTCAAGAAGAAATTCCAAAAAGATGGTTCTGCTAGTTATTCCTAAATGTCTCTGATATGATATATTTACAATCCTTAGCTAATTGCAGTTAATACTTGACGTGTCATTTCTTCACTATTTTACACAATGATCTAATTTTGACCTTATGTCTCCACACTCTGAGGTAAGCAACTAGGGGCCAGATGTACAAAGATTAGAAAGAGCCATTTCCTAATTGCAATTTTCTGCGAATCACAATTAGGAAATTGCTATTCCTGATGTAGGAAACTCATCTGAGTTTCATTAGCAATTCCTAAAGGGTCGCAAATAAACCTACCTCATGTATATTAATGAGGTCGGTCGCAATTTGCGACACACTAGGATTCGCTGCCATCATCAGAGATGGTGGCCTGCCGGGGTCAGCACACCACCATGTCTGTGATTGCTTTTAAATAAAGCAATCTTTTTTTATTAAACGCAGCCCGTTTTTCTTAAAGGAAAAGGGGATGCATTTAAAAAGAATAAAATGAAACGTTTAAGTTTCACTTTTTTAAGAGCAGGCAGTGGTCCCCACTGTCTGCTGATACAGTCCTGTTACCACCACTTTTAAAATGGTGGTAAAGTATTACAGTTTTGCCCCCTGAATTTTGTCACAAAACAGTAACACTTACCATACCGATTAGGTATTTGGAAGGGATGCCCAAACCACGCCCCTTCCAAATACCGAAACACAAAAAAAAGTTACCGAATCGCATTTTGTACATCAGAAAAAGCATTTTTCCAGTCACAAACAGCCCAATTCTGCGAAGCGGGCCAGTTGTGTCCAGAAAAGTGCTTTGTACATCTGGCCCTTGGAGCCTTATTTAGAGTTTGACAGATGGGATACTCCATCACAAACGTGATGTGTATCCTGCCCGCCATATTACATGCACCATTGGATACAATGCACTCACATCTGCCAAATTCTAAATAAGGCCCTTAGCGGCTAAGCGAAATATTTTCCTTTGTAGACCACATTTCCTCCCTTTAAATGATTTATTTAGTTAGGCCACACCCATTAGGAAAGTGTCAGAAAGTCCACTTTGGTACTATGTTAATGACTGCAAAGTGCATGCTGGTTCTTTTTACTTTATAGAACACAGATGTGAAGTAAGTGTATATTTGCAAGGGATTCCAATTGGGCTCCGACCCCTCCGGGGAAATCGTTTTACGTCGCCACTAGGCCCTCAGTGCCCTAGGGACTGAGGAAATGTTCAACTTTTCAGTGACAGTGTTAGTGACATATGTGAAGCCAGAGGCCTGGCACGAGCATTTCAAATTGTTTTAATAATGCTAAGGACCATATTATATAAACAGTCCAGGTGGTATTATTTTTAATTGAGTTGCTATTGTAAGGTGGGCAATTTTGTTCTTTCTGATTTTCATTGCTGTTTGGGGGGTGAGACAAAGTCACTGTTTGAAATTTGACTAGATTGTATGTAGTTATTTTAATGTGCAGCAAGACAAAGAGAGCAAAGTCATTATTTAATAAGCGTTACAAAATAAATTTGCAGTCTGTAAATCTTTCCTAAAATGGACGATACAGGTTATTTCGTAAATGTTTTGTATAGTTTCAATAATTTTTATGAAATCTTCTGACGAAAATAACTACAACTTCTTCAAATGTTTTAGGGCAAATGTGAGAAAAATTAGAAATGGTTCATTCATTTATTCAAAGTTTGAGCTTGAAATTCCCCAAGCAGAACATAAATGGCACAGTCTTTATAGTCAAGACAAGCACTGGTGCTATAATTTCCCCCTAAGGGTCTATAAAAAGGCAAAGTCGGAATTTCTATGCTCTCAAATGCCTTCTCCAGAAATGATTCAAGGTGATGAAAAACTTCACCCATCCTGGCTGTTCATCCGTAAACAGAGCAGGCTCACATCCTCTTTGAAACAACCTGGACACTTTTACCCAGCCAAATTTCAAGTTATTTCTGAAGAGATCAAAGCTGAAAGCCAACTTCTCTAGCACAGCAACTCTAACAAAGCAATGACTACATTAGTAACACTCACCTCTTGCAACTGGCGTCGGTTTGCTCCCACTTCTCCAGAAGTTAAGGGAGTGTTGTCAGGTATAAACTTGGACTCACCAGATGATTTGTGCCTTGATGCTATCCTAAAAATGCTTCCGCAGGTAAGTGAGCATAGAATAGTGGGCTGAATTAATCAATCCTTTGCTTCTGGTTTGTTTCCAGCAGACTGGAAGGCCATTGAGGTGATGCCCTGCTGAAGCCACTCTGAGGATTTATATACCCTATCTATCACCCTCAGCAAAACTGCAGAGAAAATAGTGACAGTCTAAGTGTCCACTTATTTAGAAGAGGATGACCTACATGACTTGAGATCCTGACTTCCTGCCAGGGAGTGGCACTGCCACAGCCCTGGCAATTGCAGTGGACAAGGTCACATCCCTTTAGGAAGGGAATGAGGCTGATGGGCCAGTCTAGTCTTATCAGAGCTCTTTGTTGCCTTTGATATCAATACAACCTAAGGTAGGCATATCCAAAGCCCTGAAGGCATGGTTTTCCTCATTCCTAGTAGGCTACTTGAACACTTTGAGCCTACCTCCATATAGGTCATGTCATGTGGGGTCAATGTTTACACAAGACAACTGACCAAACTTAGCATAGCTTCAGGATGCAGAGCTATTGCATTCGCAGGCGACACCCTGCTAATTATCCACCTTGACCAGCAGGAGACTTCCCACAGTCTTACACTCTGCCAGGGCATGCTAAAGATAGCTGAATGGATGGTCGCCAAAGTTTTGAAACTCAATCTCAGTAAGACTGAAATAAATATGTTTGCTAATTAAAGTCTGAGAGGTGACAACTTCTTCTGGCCTGATCTCCTCTCATTTTTTTTTGGGTGTTTTATATAGCGCGAACTAGGCCCGAAGATATCGGGTATCAGAGCGCTTTACATAGCACCAGTTTCGTTAATCAAGGATACATTCATTTTTGTTAGGCATGGGGAGATTAAGTGATTTGCCCAGAATCAGAGGATGTTGAGCGTCATTGCTGAGACTCGAACCCGATTCCCCAGCTTCAACGTCGACCGTTCTAGCCGTAAGGCTACATCCTCTCCCCTAATGTTAAGTCCTTAGGAATTTACCTGGATGTGGATCTGTCTTTTAGTATGCAGATCAATTTGTTACCTCGTCTGCTTTTGCTTACTCACATCCTTCGGGAATTTCTTCCTTTTTGTCCCGCAGAGCCTGCACCAACAAATTCTAACATTGTGTTTGCTCTCATGACTGGACAATTGGAATATCCTGTACCTAAACCTCCAGATAATGCCCTGAAGAAATTATGGAGCATTCAAAATGCAGGTGCAGTCAGGAATATTTACCTCTTGGGGATATATGACCTTGTTTCAATAGTTGGCAGGCAACTCTGCTGGTTTTCTGTGGCAGAAAGAATCACATTTGAAGCACTGTGCATTATGCACAGAGAAATTTTATAGCACAGAACACTCCTGACTGCATGATAATTTTTCGGTCCATCAGTCTTCTCTCAATATGCATTCTGATTTTAATCTACTAATGTCTTTTCTTGAACCAGAAGCACGAGATCACATTCCTTTGCCCATGAGGGCCACCAAAATGATCTGCAGTTCAGAAAATCTTTTAAAACCTTCCTCTTTCTCTGCTTTATTGGGCAAGTACTTCCATCTTCTTTTCACCCTGCCTGCCCCCTTCTACTACTAAGTTACTTTAGGTTGGATATTGCATCGTATAAATGAATACATAAATTCATTTAATATACACTTTAGTGAATTGCATATTACTATAACAATGCAACTCATGCATTATTTGATCCAGGGCACAATGACAATAGATTACTACAGTAACAAAATAAATGAAGAACCATTCATTGAAGAGGCCTATCACCTGGAGTGGTTGGTGAAGCTGGCAGAGGAGAGACTTAAGTAACTAGAAACTACAAAAATCATGTATTGCATTCCATTTTTTATTTCTTTAGTTGCAATCTATCATAGATCAAGTACTACCAGCTAAATGCATTTCCAGCCATAGGTATTCAGAGCAGCTTAGGCTACAAAAACAAAAATGCCGTCGTATGGAAAGAAAGTGGAGATCCTCATATGAATTGAAGGATAAAGCCAACTATAAATCAGCCTTGCTTGAGTATAAAAAACTTATTTTTAAGGAGAAAACTAGCTATTTCACCACATCTATACTATCAGCAAAAAACTCCTCAAAGGAACTTTTCTCGACAGTAAAACGATTAGCCAACTGCTCGGAGGTGGCAGATTCACCTAAAACCCAGGCATTTTGTAACAATGTGGCTACGTTCTTCCAAGAGAAAGTTAAGGCGGTCTATAATGGATTTGCTAGGCCTATGGATCAAGGAATGGTTCCCTCATTAGAGGCTTCAGCCAGGTCCGGGACGGCTGGTATCACCCCCGGAGCCCCCGCTCAATATAGGGACCTCCCTGAATTATCTGCTTTCCCAATACTGACAACGAAAGCAAGAATAAACCTGCTGCGATCCACTAAATCAGGCTCCCCAATGGACCTATGCCCCCCAAAAATCTTCCATCTTCTACCAGAGATTTTCGCGTCCCATCTGACTCCTATTTTTAATCAAATGTTTTTGTCAGGTATATTCCCCACTAGCTGGAAGCTGGCATATGTGCTCCCCCTTCTGAAGAAGCCAAATTTAGATGAGACAGACCCTAACAATTACCGCCCAATCTCTAGACTGCCGTTGCCGGCGAAGTTGGTGGAGAAAGCCATGAATGACACTCTATCTGAATATATTTAAAGACATGGTTTCCTTGATGATACCCAGTTCGGATTTCGAAAACACCATAGCACCGAACTGGCTTTGATCACATCATCTGAATTGATTAGGCAGACAGTTGACGCGGGGGCAATGCAGCACTTGTGCTGCTTGATCTCTCCGCCGCATTTGACATGGTGAACCTTCAGAATCTTTTGGAAGTTCTGAGGAGGATCGGTGTTAAAGGGAAGGCACTCATTTTACTTGAATCTTTCCTGTCGGGCAGGGAACAATTTGTGGCCCTAGATGATTATAAATCACCCAATTTTACATTGCCATGCGGGGTGCCACAGGGATCATCTTTGAGCCTGACCCTTTTTAATATTTATGTTGCACCACTGGCGAGGTTGATCAGGTCCCTGGGTTTCTCGGCTATATCTTATGCCGATGACACGCAGATCATTGTCTCAGTGTCAGGCTCACCCACTGACACTATGGCACAGTTTCATACCTGCCTTCGTCAGGTTGGGGACTGGATGGCCGCTAATTGTTTAAAACTTAACTCTAATAAGACGGAGGTCTTACTTTTCGGTGCCCACACAAATTTTTGGTCCCCTGATCTTTGGCCCCAGGAGCTTGGTCCTTTACCAACACCAGTGACCAAGGTAAAGAACTTGGGAGTCATCTTCGACTCTAAACTCTTATTTGAATGTCATGTCAATCAGGTCACCTCCCTCTCCTTCCACACGTTAAAGCTTCTGAGAAAGATCCTCCCATTCATTCCTGCCGAGCTACGCAAATTAGTGGTCTCAGCTCTTGTTCTGTCAAGAGCTGATTATTGTAATGGGCTCTTTACCAATCTCCGGAAAAAATGCCTGTCTAAACTACAGGTAGTGCAGAACGCTGCGGCTCGGCTCTTGTTGAAAATCCCAAGACACAAATCTGTTTCAAGGATGCTTAAAGATCTTTATTGGCTGCCAGTAAAGAGACGAATTGAGTTCAAGGCTCTATGCATTGTCTTTAAGGCCATACAGGACACAGGACCCGGCTTTCTAAAACAGAATCTGATACCATATGTTCCAGTCCGTCGTCTCTGTTCATCCTTCGCCCATGATCTGATTGTCCCCAGGGTCAAGAAATGCTCCTGGGGGGGAAGAAGTTTCCTGCTTGGCGCGACCAAGTTATGGAATTCTCTTCCAAGAAGGC
Organism: Calotriton arnoldi; assembly: GCA_963921515.1. NCBI lineage: Eukaryota > Metazoa > Chordata > Amphibia > Caudata > Salamandridae > Calotriton > Calotriton arnoldi. The sequence goes on from CAWUFW010001370.1 coordinate 2,852,008, forward strand.
TGAAACAAGAAACGCATCTGTTGGCTTTTAGGAAAGAAATGAAGACATGGCTGTTCAGTCTTTAAGGCGCTTTCGAACCACCTAGCTTAAACCCTGTTTTTTGATGAGCAAGCGCCTTGACACCCTCGGGTTAATGTTTCGCGCTCTACAAATCTCCGTTTCATTTCATTTCATTTCATTTCATAATGCAGAAATGGAAATCTATGGAAAACATGTTATTTATGTTTTCTGGAAGATAGCTTTTTCGGTTGCTGCCATGAAATTAGTGTATATCCTCTTTATCATCAAAATGAATCTATATTATCTGTACTAGTATGTCGCTTTTTGAGGCCCTATGGATTCCGTTGCTTGCAAACAGATAATATCAAGTAATTTTCATGATACAGAGGATGTACACTAATTTCACGATAACGTCCTGAGGAAGTCTTTCAACATGAAACACATGTTGGCTAGTTTGGTGGAATATGAAATAAACAAGTATCAACTTTGACAAAGACTTGGACTTTTGCTTTCTGGTGCTCGAGGGTCTTTGTTGTTTAATTTGGATGTGTTTGATGGCCACCTCATCCCTACAGAAGCACCTGTTCACATTGAGAAGATTATACAGCATTGTGCACCATTATATGTGGGGATGTGCGCCTGCAGTTTATCCTCTTAGCCATCATATTAGTAATGTCACACTTTTTGGGTCGCTGCTTTACATTATTTTTAACAGGGCTCAAAAGATGGGGTTGTGGAGTGAGTGGAGGTAGCTTCAAATAAAGGGACTGTTCTGTAGTCCACAACATCACAACATAGTCTGTTCCTGCCACACGGTCTTCGATTGAACAAAACTGCAGCCCTTGTAATGGTGCATTACAAAGGACGAATGATGATGCATCTCACACTAACCCTGATAGACAATCAGCAGGCTTCCTACATTGTAGAGCCATAGGCTGGTTCTGACTTTGGCTTCTGCATCTGCTACCAAGGCCCTCTTCCATCTAACATGGTACACAAATTGCACAGTCTCACATTGGATTGTCTACAAGACTTGGGATTCACTGGTTTTATCTCCCTAATTTTCTGAAAAAGAAAAAATGCAACTTGAGATGAATTGCAGTGTAGGCAACAAAAGTGAGAATGTTTTGATAATTGTCCTACACACTTTCATCATCCTTTGGGCTTGTTTGGACAATTCGGTCTTCAGGTGATAAGCCAAATGCACAAGAAGAGGCATGTGTTGCAAAGAGAAATTTCAATTAAAACAGAAGTTTATTTGTAGCAGGACAGCAATGCGTCCTCTAGGCAGGACAGCTCCAGTTCAACTGCAGGGCAGCCAGGAATTCCAGGATCAACATTCTCCTGGAATCCAGAATGCACTACAAAACATAAACATGGCATGTGCAGGAAATGTATGCTAATATATGCCAATGCAAAATAATAATACAACAGCATACATTGCTCACAAGGTGCATAAGCAATAGAGGGCCAAAAAGCGATATTACTATGGGAAGCTGCAGGGAGTGCTCAGCATGTAATAAACACCTTTCTAAACTGGTGCTTTACAAAGTAATTCTTGAAACCAACTGAATACATATACGTTATATTGTAATTTTGATCTCTATGATGAAAAACAAGCATCGCTGCCCAACAAAGAAGTTGGATTGGAGCAAGAACATTATTAGGTCACATTATTAGCTACAGAGTTAGCCATACACCTGGACAACAAGTTAAGGCAAGATCTCAATTATAGGAACAATGTATCATAAAAAGACATCTGCGCACAATTAACAAATGGGCAACTTATTGTCTACTTTGTTAAAAACAACCCGTGCAAGAACAATCCCTTCGTTCACTCTAGGTCCATAGTGAAAATGTGTAAAGAACGATTTGTGGCTTACAAATCAAAAGAACAATTCGTAATACCATCATGACAACAGTATTACTGACTTATTTGTATTTCAGAGGGCCAATAGAAACGTTGATAGTTTGTTTTTGGTTATTTATTTATTTATTTATTTATTTATTAATTTACTTTAAGAACTGATAAGGACGCTCACCAGTTTGTAAGGCTGCTACTGTACAAAACAGAATGCAAAGACATAAATACATGAAAAAGAAAAACAAGACAAAACAAAGAGAGCAAAATGGGGAAAATGAAGAAAAAGGGAGCGAAGACATAGAAAAGTACACAAATTAACATATTTGAGCAAGAACACAGCAGTAGAAAATTGTAGTTTTGAAAGTGTGCTGTAAAAGCCAGAAAAAAGAAGAAATTGTGAAACGTCTGCATTCAACAAGAAGAGTTTTCCATAAGCGTGGGGTAGCTGCAGAGATTGACCGATGCCTCGTGTTTACAGTCAGAAGAGGCAGTTTTGAACAGGAGGGATCGTGTAGGATGTGATGAGAACAAATTCACTTTGACAGCAGCAAGACAGTCCCATAGATAGACCAACTCAAACATAGATCACAGACATACTTAGAGCAAGGTGTGGCCAGCAATCTGGTGGATGTGATGTCACATCTCTCAGGGGCTCCACGTAGGCACTGGGGTCTAGTGAAGGTCCAGGAATGATAAATTATCACAATATCCACCTAACATGAACTCCCATTCAGTGATTTTGAATGGAACTCTGCTACATGGTTAGTGGATAAGCTGAAAATACTGAAGACACCGCTCAACTGGACATACGTAGAACACCCCAATAGAGATGCTACATAACACGGAGCTATGATCAAACAACGGATTACTCTGCATGTTACGAAGAGGAGACAGGAGCAGACAGACCCAAGTTGGATAGACTTGTACAACCAGGTAGAAAAGATAGGTGCCAGTCCCACCAATGTCCCTGCATCAGGCCGGAATGGATAAAGGAGAATCCTGGACGACTGTATTAAATGCTGCTGAGAGTTCAAGAAGGCAAGGAAACAGGCACCTCTCTTCCAGAATCCTCATGCAACTGTCCACCATCTCGAGACCAGGGCCGGACGGCCACAGCAGGCATCGGGCGTTTCCCGGAAGGCGGGAAGGGTGAGGGCCGGTTTGGCAGTGGTGCTCCAATATCGGCCCGAGTAACAAAAGCAGCAGTGCTTCACACCGCTCCCCCTCGGGTGCTGGTCTGGTAAAATTGCCAGGGCTGCTTTGGATTCCCAGTCCGACCCTGCTCGAGACTACTGCCTTACTTTCATATAAGGAGGGCAAGCCAGAATGGTACGGGAGGAATGTATTGTGTTTTTGTAATGGTAGAGTTGCATTTCGTCCAAAGCACTTTCTTAGTAGAGGAACAGCAGTAAAAAGTTTGAAGTTGGGAAGTTTGTTGAACTCAAGAGAAGGTTCCCTGAGTGTCCTGCCTGGCTTTAAGAAAGCCTGTGAACTCACCCTAAGAAAACGGTTAACAATATGGAGCGGAACACGTGATATGGCTGAAGAAAGTTAGCTATCAAAGAGGATAATGTTGCATGGATGTCATTTTCATTTAGAACAGAAAAGTAGTTCCAAGAACTTCAAGCTCTACGGACGCATGGAAGGATGTTAATGGGTTGAGCTGTAATTTTCTTAGGATAGTGACATATGCTTCTTTTATATTCCTGATAAAAGAGAGGCTTATTTCAGAATCGTCTTGATCAGAAAATGAAGTGTTTTGGAAAAAGGCAAAGACAATATTTTCTAGTTTGTAATAGTGGTCTGGGTTAATTCATAGGTGTGCACCTTGTATGGTAATATCCAATGTTGACCACGCATCAGGTTAGAGAATGCACAGTTTTGCCCAGCTATTCTCTTGTTAAATATATACTTATTTTACCCTTGTAGCTCTCGGGAAACGAGGATATAGACTGTTCAAAACTTTTAACAAACTTCAGTGACGCGATATCATTGCAAATATTTGGAGACTATGGTTGGAAATACTAGAACAACTTGTTTACCTTTACACCCTCCCTGACGCTTATTTTATACTCACTGAGCAAAACAAAATGTAATGGATATGAATGCTTGAATCAATCTTAACCAATGGGAATTATTATAGGAAGCATTCAATTCGATGTTTTTTGCTAATCTGTTCCACTATAGTCCAGAATCAATTATAGGCAGTAGTAGTGGTATATTTCAATCAGACAAACATAAGGTTATGAGAAAAACTGTATGAATCGATCAAAACTACTAGTAGCTACTCAGGGCAACATTCCATTCCATCATTTGTCTTTTGTTAATCTGTGCAATTACAGGCAGGGACTAACCATATTTTGCACTGTTTATATAATACAGACTGCAGTGCCTGCATATAAACCTGGCATTAATTTCTTTATTGTAGTCAAGTTGTGATGTTTCCAGTCACATATAATATAGAAAATGAAGTTGCTGTTCAACTGTAATAACTTATTACAGGTGAGTTGTGACATCCTATTGCCTGCTTCCAGAGCCAGCTGCCAAGGTGAAAGGCAAGTCAGAGAGCATCATTTCAGCTGCAGTTTAAACAATAAAAAAGAGAAATGGTTTTTGGCTTCTATGATCTGTTTTTTTAATGAACAGAGATAAGGAGGCATTTGTGACAATATGTTTTTTTGTGCATGCTACAGTAGTTCATTACGACAAAGAATCTCTATGCATGTTACTACTCATTGTGAGCTACAATAATTTTCAATCTGACTTACATTAAACTGGTTGTAATATGCTGTTGCAAAAAATTACTAACAGCTTTTTTGTGTTTAATTTCACACTACAGACTATGCTTCTATTCTTTATGTCTGGGACCTTGCTATCACTTTGAATCAAGAGCAAGACAATAAGGACTTAAGCTTCTTTTCAGAAAGGTGATGGTGCAACCACATATAATGAGGAATATAACACCCTCTGTCATATGTTAGATAAAATGATATTTTAAGTCACCTAAGACATTCATGCCTTTATAAGGGAACTCCTCTGTGACTTGCCATATCCTTATAATATACCTCAAGGGGTACTTTATGCCATATATAAAGTCACCATTCTTTACAACTCTCAAGAAATGTAAATAAAAATAAATGATGGAAAACCAAGGTATATGCACTTAGCCAACAGTTATTTGGTACACAGGTTTCCATAACTGTGACGCTGCAATGCCCACATTTAATTAAAACCTACTTTTCTGAACAAGAACGATAAGCATATTATATTGAATTCATATTAAATTCACGCAATCTAAGTTTAGAGCTTTCATGCTCAATCAGTATTTCATACACAATAGTGTGACACAGGGCAACCCATAGAAAATGTTCGCTTACAAAAAGACAAACGAAGTGAGTACAAATCCTTGTTAAACATTGCTGCACACAGAAGAGATGATAGTATGTTTGATGTTTCTATAAAAATCCTTTACACCATATGTAAATGCCTAAAGGTTCCAAAAACAACTGCTTCACTGCTCTGCTGGATTTTCACCACGACATCATACATGTGCGTCGGCAGCTTTAGACAACCCTGATCCCCACAGTTCCCTGCCTTCTTCGGCATTGGTTGGAATGTAGCTGGCCAATGCCTTCCTCTGGTCTGACTCCTTCCAGGACTACACATATTTCAATGCAGAAGATCATCATAAGCCCAACCGAACTCACATGATGGATTCACAAGTGTCAGCCAGTATGCATGATGGTGTTCTACCACATTATTGAGTTTTCTATATCAAGCAACAAACATACAGAATCTAAAATACCATATATCATCAAGGCAAGTATAGGTAAAGATTTACTGTTCTTAACTGAACATCTACGTTCTTTGACAAGATTTATACCTATCAAGGTATACCTGTGCAATTTAATGGTAATCAATATTCTGGATTCAATATTTCTGTAAGTCGAAAATACAATACTTTGACCTATAACCGTATTTGAAAACAGTTCCCCAAATAGTCTTCTGAATAAACAAAGTGACCAGAGTGGACTTTATGGTGATCAATGCTTGTACCTCTGAAGGTGTATATCAATTAAGTATAACACCAAGAATGCACATGTAGGACTTATGCCAATCTGCTCGGGTCCTGGTGACATAAAAATATACGGCAAGGCAGTTTCTATATGGCCAGGTACAGCATGTAGGCCATTAAGATCTTCGATGGCTCTGGCACTCTGAACTTCTCTGATTTATCCAATTTACTAAATGGCGCAAGTCATAAAATCAATGCACTGCATTGTTTTCTCGGAGCAAGCTGCGATAGATCATGAGCCATAGTAATTATTGGGCCATGAAGGAAGTCACCCCACCCACATGAGGGGCACACGGGCTGTGAGGAGGGGGACAACATGAGGCAGGTGACGACCATGACCTGATGCCGAAGACTAGAATTAAGCAACTGGGGAGTAAGTGTCTCTAAATATAGCTTGCTTTCACAGAGTTCTGAACAAGTCAGAAAATCAATTTTTTCTCAATGTCTGTTGAAGAACCAACATTTTGACTTCTTATGCTCATTTAAAATACCCAAAAAACATATGTTTTTAAAAAGAAATCAATAAAAAGAAAGTCAAGCCCCATTATTGGACTTACATCCACATCTTCCAACAATAACCATGGGATCTGCAGACAAAATTCAATGATAGCAAAGTGGTTCGCAAAAGCTAGCAAACCCTTGCATAAGAGAAAACTTGAACAGACAACAAACCATTTTTTGTGACACTTTTTCATACCTCAGGTATCCTGGGTGGTGGTTTCTTCATTTTTCCTTCCGTAGCTCTCTCCTTCAGATGGACTGTATGCACATCTAATGTTCCAATCAAGGTATTTGGCTTGAACTTTATTGGTACTTGAGTTTCGCTTGCCGTAATTTCAAGAAAATGATGAGCTGGATTTAGATGGTACCGACTGCACAACTCCACCAGCAGATCCATCATCGCTTTACTGTAGAAGGAAGAAACATGACAGGACTTCAGTGATGCTTGATTGTTCTTGTACAAAGTGTTAGCGTCAGACGTTTGCATTCCAAGATACATCATTACATTGCCTTAACACTGAAAATCTGCTCAAGTTGATAAATGTCACAGCATGAGTCTGTATAGTGAATGATCATAATAGCATCAGTTTTACATTCAATCACACCTATATCCGACCATCCTCTGCTGTTTTATATCAAAATATATCTTGATGTGCCCAAAAGTATTAGACAATCGTGCTAGCACCAGTTGTTCCAATCTCCCTCCTAGACTCCACAGTAAAAATTGTGGGAAGAATGGTCCTGGATAGGTTAACTACGTGAATGCAGGATAATAATATAGTTTCAAGGGTGCAGTATGGTTTCAGGGCCTGGCTAGTTACTATGGAACAGTGTTTGAACCTACATCTTTTACTTAGTAAGCATAGAGTTGCTAAGCGCAGTTCCATGCACCTGGCCTTCATGGATCTCGCCTGCGCATTTGACAGCGTTGTTAGATCTAAGCTGTGGGTTATATTAAAACAGTTGTGGATGGAGAAAGGCATTGTTGCCTTCCTACAAGCCTTGCATTTTGATCTCACAACTACTGTCAGATAATGGAATGGGGCGGAATGTACAGAGCTGTTTGGACAGTCTAGGGGGGTACGGCTGGGCTGTAACCTTGCCCCTATGTTATTTTTTTTAATATTAATAGACCTGAAACTGGTTTGATTATGAATGGTAAGGATATGCCCAAAGTTAATTACAAAGCAGTGCCAGTTCTTCTGTATGCATACGATGCCACGTTGTTGGCTAGAACGTCTAATGGGCTCAAACATTTTTGTCATGCCTTTGTTCATTTTATGGGCGAAATCAATCTTGAGACCAACCGTACTAAAACCTTTGTTATGGCCTGTGGTCCAAGCCATATTAAGTCTAGCTGTTTAACCATCAATGGTAAACCAATCTCTAGAACCCATGAGTTTTCTTATCTGGCAGTCTTTTTTGATTCTCTGGGCACTTATGTGTCGTGTCTGACCAGGAGAATCTAGAGATTTGTAAATACTATATGATTTCTTTTTAACTTGGCTTCAACCATTGGAGGGAAAACTATCTCTCCCCTGTTATAAAAATGTATAAGAGGATGTGTTAACCAGTCCTAACCTACGATTCTGGTGTCTGGGGTTATAAAAGTGTGAGGTCTCTTCAGCTCAAGGAAAATAGAGTATTGTTAGGTTTGCCAGACTTTCAATTCATTAGGCGATGGGACTCTCCTTTGTTGATGATCATATTAACCAGGCCCCCTTACTCTTATGGTGCTCAATATGGTTAAATCCGCAGGCCACTTTTCACAGGGAGATTACAGAGAACTGTCTGTCTTGTGTCTCTGGACTGCAAATTCAATGGCTTCTCTATATTAAACAGTTTAGTGATACGTTAAGGAAATCATCGATCTTTTCAAATCCCAGGAGACTATGCCCTAAAGACAGACGGTGGGTTAGATCGAATTTCTGGGCCCTAAGACAACAGGAAAGGGAGGCTGTGGAGCTGCTCAAATCATCTAATGTTGAGCACACCTTTATATGAACTAATATGGGTCCGGAGCCACATTTGGATTGGGCGCTTTCTACTTGAGATCAGATTTTAGTAACCAGATTTAGATTGGGGCTAATTAGAAGCCACTTACGCTTTACACTGGGCCAGCATGAGTCTGTAGCTGTTTTTATTTGTCCATTTGTCCATGTGATGAGCACTCACTACAAACTTAGGCCCTGATTACAATATCGGCCGGTTCGACCGCCAACCGCTATCACGGCGGTCAGGAGACCGCCCGACAAGCAGTTGGAATTCCAACTGCCCAATTACGATAGGACCGTCGTGCTGGCGGTCGGGAGTGCTCTTTAACACTGCGGCTTGTGCTGCGGCCCAAAAAAAGGGCCGCAGCACAAGACACAGTGTTCAAGAACACTTTGTGCACATCCAAGCACTGTGTGCCCTGCACCATGCGGTGCAAGGCACACAGTGCATGAATGTGCATGGGGGCACTACATGTTCCCCCAGGGCCAATTTGCAGTGGCCCATGACGGACAGAAGCCATGTTTGGGGCCCCCAAAGTCCCTTTCTGACGGCCTTTTCATGGCAGTCTTCCCGCCATGAAAAGGCTGTCGGAAAGGGACATCGTAATCCCAACGGCGGTTCCTGCCTCTGCACCGCCTATTGTCGGGACTACGATTCTGACTGCCACCCTGTCAGGTTCTGAGATTCTAGCAGAGGTGGTGGTCTTCCCCCCAACTGCTGACGGTCTGACCGCATGCATCGAAATGCGGCGGTCGGACCGAAGGGCTGTTTGTCGGGCAGATCGCTGCTGACGGCCTGTCGATAGTGGTCCGCCGAACATCGTAGTCAGGCCCTTTGTTACATTTTAACTTTTTGGGTAAATGTTATCGTCCATTTGGTAAAACGTTTTTATTTCCTGTTTTAAGGAGTGTGGGGCTTGTGAGGTGCAGACCTCCTTTACTATTTCTTCAACAGCACTGCTCACCTTCAGTCTGTTCTAGTGTGTGCTTTTTTCTGAAGATTCTGCTATGACACAGGAAATCACTTTTGTTTTAAACCTTGTTGGGTTTTAAGATTCTGCACCTTACTTTATTAGTTAGTTTTATTATGACCTGCTGCAACACTTATTGATCTTTTAATATCATGCTTATGTATTGATTTATAACTGTCTGTGATTTTATGGTTATTTTTAAAAGATCGAATAAAGCTTACTACACTACTACTACCACTACTACTACTACTCCCTTTGCAACTCATGCTCTGCTTGCATTTTCTTTCCGTTTGCCCACTCTTTTTTGAGGTCTTCATGTTCTTCCAGGTTTCCCAATTTCCACTTTCTCACCATTTTTTTAATTTTCTCTCGCACCCAAATGTGACCCCTTTCAAATACTTACATTTAGTAGAGAAGAAGCTGCAAGACAAGTACCTCTTCTGACCATGCTTGTCAGAAGAATTTGTGGGTCCTGGGTCACTAGCTTCTTATGGAGCCCCTCTATGGCTTTATGGCAGCACAATCAACTCCTTCAGAATAGAACCAATGTATATTTAAAGGCTACTCCACCATATGGCCTCACCTAGTGGCGGCTGCTGTTGCCTGACATTGCAATTTATGTTCAAAACAATTGTCCATATTTTTCTTTCTTTTTTTTGCACGGGGCTTAATAACAACACATGTAAATGGGTGATGGCAACATATGTTATTTACATGGCTTAGAAAGGGTCAAAGTAGGATGTTTACTGCTATATATAAATGTTTTTAATCATTAATATTATTATTATTATTAAATCTATAATTGTGGTCTCTATATTTGCGTCACTACTGATTACCCTCTACTTAAACCCTCCCTGTTGGTAGGTTGAAATCACTTTAAGTAATAAAAATAATAATAATAATAATAATATATTAATGAGTCCATAATAATACAGGTCACTGGAATTTTGTGGCAATTGTGGACCAAATTACAGGCAGGAGTCACTAAATTATGCAACAAGAAATATCGAGTTTTGTGCCGTTAATGTGCCACATTTTGTCATTTTAATTCACATTAATACTATCTGGGCAAATGTTTGACCTTCTTAGTGCTAGTAAAAGGTTGCCAGTTAAGCTTTCCAAGTTGTGAAACTCGTCTTTAGTAGCATTTTATTTGAACTAGAAACAGTTTTTGTTGCTGAAATTTGCAAATTATGCAATAAATAATCGATTATGTAGCAAGAGCTATAAAACCATAATTATGTAGAAAATGCAGCTGTCTTAGAATCACATACTATCAATGGCCGAGCTATTAATTTGATGAATGGATGGATGTTCCACCATACTATAGATTTAAAAATATTGTGGGAGACAAATATTGAGTCAAAATTATTGTGATGAAAGATATTGTGGGATAGAATAGTGCAGGTAAGAATATCATATTTGTAAGTATTTTTTTAATATTGTTGGTAAAAATATTGTGTTTAATATCTCTGTAATGTATATTGTTGTTTTATGTTTTTTTAAATTATATGTTGATATTGTTTTTAAAATGTAGGTTACATTTTTCATTATAATTTTAGGTGAGAGATGTTGAGTTTATAGTGGAATGGGTGGGTGGAGTAATTCACATATTCTTTAAAACAATATTAATTGTAATATTTTTGTGACATATAAATGTAAATATTTTAGTAATATTTGAAAAAACAATTTACAATGTATTATCTCTTTTGTTTCATTTACCATGGCGAATGTGAAATTCTGGCTTAACAGTGAAAAACTAAGTGATACCAGAAAGACGAGTGGCATTGCACACAAATCCAAACAAAAGCAACACGCAAATAAGCGGTCGCATCCTTTTCCTGAGCTGATTTCTCTAACTCTAACTTGTCCTCAGACACAAACCACAAGCAGTGCAGGTAATGTAATTTAAAAGAGGTGATAAAAAACAGTATGGTATGGTAATGAATGTAGACGAAATCAGGACCCGCCCACATTATAACGGGTAATGAGGCACATGTCAGTGGTGGCAGACACATTCTGGTGGAACGGGCGAGGGGAAGGAAGGTGCAGAATTGTAGGCTGCCCTACACTGCAGATCACACATGCCAATGGACAAACCAAAATAATGGGCTTCAAGCCGCAAAATGTGTCCGGCGCATATGAAATGTCTGGTAAAGTTAGCTTTAAGGCATGCCTTCTTATCGAGGATTTCGGCAGCTCCCGACTTAGGTAACATTTTAGCTATTTAACAGAGTTCTCTGGAGGTCTACCAAAGGACCTTAAACAATTACGATATACCTGCTTTTGTGGCTGTTCTTTCACTGAAAATAAGGTTGTCTTGTATTGTATTGTAATTGCATTTATATAGCGCTTATTACCCCTGACGAAGCGTCGAAGCGTTTTTTCAGCGAGTAGCACGCTACTCCGGAATCCATAAAGGATTAGTGGTGAATTAGTATAGTGAAATATGAAAGTAATTTGAGTGGTGGATATGTTAGTAAGTTATTTGGATTCAGAAGGATAGTGGAGGGAGTGAAAGTTTGAAGCCTGGCTCCGCCCACTTTCTTCAGGCCATACCTGCTCCCTCTCTCGATGATGGCATTTTAGGTCATGCATAGCAGCACAGTTCTCTGCTAGAGCTCAAATAATTACACAGAATAATTTAAGGAGTATATAGAGAACAGTGCTTAAATTGTAAAAAAAAATAAGTACCACGGCCCTCGTCAGGAGATCACTGCAGCTTGCACCACCCATTGCTCCTGCCAGGGGTGTCAATGAAAACAACTAACCATCACCCTGTTACAAGTTTAACAATTCAGACTAATCTAGGCCCACAAAGCTATAAGAATGGCCTGGGTGGCAGATATAAATCATTTTAATATACATAGAATTAATAAACAACTATTGTTGTGCTCATCTCTAAATTAGATTTTTATTTATTTATTTATTTAATGAATTTTTATATAGCGCGAACTTTACCCGAAGGTGTCAGAGCGCTGTACAATAGAACCAGTTGCGTTACATGAGGAAAATAATACAGATTAAAACGTTACAAAAATAAACAGAAGGCAAGAAGGTAAGGTAAAACCATAGAAGGCAAAGACACAATATCAAACACAGCAAACTAGGATGAGGAATGTACAAGAAAATATTACAAATTTACAATGAAGGACGAACTTCCTTGAGGGGCCTGAAAATGAGTGTATTAGTTCTGAAAGTGTCTTTGGAAGAGAAGAGATTTGAGGTCAGCTTTGAAGATCCGGGTAGAGGAGGTGGCACGGAGCAATGGAGGAAGCGAGTTCCAGATTCTCACGGCATTCCCTGAGAAGGATTGAGCCATCGATCTTTCCTTTTTGAAGGAGGGCGGCTCAAGCAGAAACTTTTCCGCATTCCGAGAAGGTCTAGACCCTCCAGAGATTTTCAGTTTATCCGCCAGGTAACGAGGGGGGGAAGTGTGCAAGGCTTTGTGGGTGATGCAGGCAGTTTTGTAAATAGATCTTGCCTCGATGGGACGCCATCGAAGAGAAGACAGGATAGGGGTGATGTGGTCACTTCGTTTGGACCCCGAAATAAAGCGAGCTGCTGAGTGGAGGACGGATTTGAGAGGTGAGAGGTGGGATTTGGGGAGGCCAGTCAGAAGAGAGTTGCAATAATCCAGTCTAGAGAGAACCAGCGATTGGACCATGGTTTTTAGGTCTTGCTCCGGGAAGAACCGTCGAATCCCCCAGAGAAGGCGCAGCTGGTAGCACGCATTCTTAGCAATAGAGTTGATGTAGGAAATTAGGTTGAGTCTTTTGTCAAGTATGACACCCAGGGATTTAGCGCTGTCGACAATGATGGGCTTATTGTTGAGAAATATCAGCTGATCCATCCAAGATTGAACAGGAGGAGGGGAGAGAGAGGTAGATAGGAGGAGGAATTCAGTTTTGGAGGGATTTAGAATGAGTTGGTGAGCTAACATCCAGTTGTGAATAGAGTTGAGAAGTGAGAGGTCGTGTGCGGAGGACACCTTGAGGTAGATTTGAGTGTCATCCGCATAGAGATGGTAGTGGATCCCAGATTTACATAGGAGGTTCCCGAATGGTTCCAGGTAGAGATTAAATAAAGTGGGTGCCAGGATAGAACCTTGAGGGACGCCTTGACCTACCGCCAATGGAGACGAAAGATTGTTTGCTATCTTGATCATTTGGGATCTGTCCGTGAGGAATGATGTAAACCATTTAAGCACTGTGCCTTCCAAGCCCATTCTCTGTTGAAGAGTGTTAAGGAGGGTGTTATGATTAACAGTGTCAAACGCTGCAGAGAGGTCAAGAAGAATCAGAAGACACGATTCCCCAGAGTCGAGTATATGCAGCGCATCATCAATCACTTGCAGCAGGGCTGTTTCAGTGCTGCAATTTTGAATGAAGCCAGACTGGAAAACGTCAAGAAGATTATTGTCCGTGATATGTAGGGAAAGTTGTTTCGCAACACATTTTTCTGTGATTTTTGAAAGAAAAGGGAGGTTGGTGATGGGGTGGAAGTTGTTGAGGTCGTTTGCATCAGCGGAGGGTTTTTTTAGAAGAGGGGTAACCTGTTCTGTTTTGAGGGCAACAGGAAGGGAGCCTTGACTGAGGAAGAGATTAATCAGCCTGGTCCAGTAAGATAGAGTATGGGTGTAGAAATCAATGGCGATGTCACTAGGGATGGGGTCAGAAGAATGGTTGGAGGGATTGGTTTCGCGGATGCATTTGAGGAGGTCATCTTCCGATATGACGGCAAAGTTCTGCCAAGTGACTAAAGATTTTCGCTCCTCAAGGGGGGTGGGGTGAGTGACCTGATCCACCAGTGATTTTACCTTTTCATCAAAGAATATAGCGAATTCTGCTGCTTTCTTTGTAGAATCCTCAGGCTTGATGGTTGGGGGAAAGCAGTTAGGGTTTTTGATGAGGTCAAAGAGTTTTTTGGGTCTATTTTTGGCTGAGTCGAGGAGGGATCTGAAATGTGATGCTTTTTCACGGAAGATGTGATTGTGGTATTTGGATCTTGCTGAACGTAAAAGAGAGAGATTGGTGGTGGATGGAGATTGTCTCCAACGTTTCTCCAAGATTCTTAGGTTCTTCCTTTCATCATAGAGGGCTTTATTGAACCAAGGTGCTGAGGGGTTGGGCCTTTTCCTTTTGCTTTGGAGTGGCGCGACCTTATCGATTTCGACTGCAAGGACTGAGAGGCAATGGGAGGTGAGATCATTGACATCCACTTTAGGGTCTGGCCTAGGGAGAGAGCGCATAGCAGAATCACAAAGAGTGTCAAGATCAATGTTTTTAGTATTGCGGAACAAGGTAGAAGCCCTTTTAGGTTGGCCAAGAGTTATAACGTGCGATAGGTGAAAACAGAAGGGAATGACAACGCCACCATGTGGCAGACTATCATAAATGCTGGTGTTAACAATTAAGTGTCGGTGCCGAGCACCAGAAACCACCGGCTCAAATTAAGCACAGATAGAGAGGGGCTTTAGCTTTCTTTGTTGAGTTTCTTCTTTAATATCATTTGATTGGGTGGCAATGGTGCTAGTTTGGTTGTGAAGTAGCAATACATGGGCAGTAGTTTGGACAGTGAAGTGTTTGTGCACTGCAGTGGAGGTGCATTGTGATTTTGAATATATATTTACCACCCACACTCTTAAAAGAAACGATTCTTGTTCCTTCCATAGCAGTGCTGGGCATGTCATGTGGGCCATCAGCAGTAAGACTGCCAGAAGGCAGCATGACTTGTGTCAGAGCTTTTAAGGATGAGAGCCCTAGACTTACAAGAAAAAAACAGAGAACCCACATAGGAAAACCCACACAGAAAAATCCACACGGGACAAGATTCAAATACATACCATGGACGTTTTTATAAAATTTACAATCATTACATAAGGCAAAAAGGCAAATGGTTACTCGGTTCAAAATAGTCAAAATGTAAACAAATTTGAATCAGCATGGGAAATTGAAACTGAGCCCTATTTTGGCAAGCATCCAGAACCAAATGTGGTCTAGCTCAAGGCAAATAATAAATCGAAGAGCAAATAGTGAATGAGACTGCTCAGATTTAAAGGCAGAAGAGAATCATGAAAATATTCTAAATTCAAAGTCAAACAATTGCCTGACATGGAGTCTGTTTTTATTAATAAGGGAAAAGAATTGCCACAGATCTCAAATACAATAGTTTCTGCAGCATTTCAACAGCAGAGATCCAGGTCCTAATCATGATGTGAAGTGGCACCATGGGTTTTACTCTTAATGCTGATTTATTAAAAGTCAATCATCATTCGAAAGTGTTATTACATAAAACAAGCTCAATCTAAACACCCTCCCAATATTAATTTTTGGTATAATTTTTATTGGTATATTGGTATACAATACAGAATGATACAAGAAAAGAGTTACATATCCATAACACCCCAGACACCCCCCCACCCTCTTGCTCTGCTACAGCAGTTGCTTATGATCATTTATGGAGCATAAGCCGGGTGAAAGTAGGAGAAGTAGCAAGAGACATTCCACCGGGGCATCCAACCAAACTCGGGTATCACAGTCGCACACACACCCGAGGCATCTGCACAATGGTATCCAGATAAAAGAGTCTTGTATCCTCCTACCCTCTAATAGAAACAATGTTCATATCAACCACAACGGCCAACTTGCCTAAGAAGGCGTAGAATCAGGAGGCTCAAGTAGGTCCGCAAGCATGGTAGCCCAGGCCTGTAAGTTGTCAGCTAGTTTGATATCCCTCCAGTATTTACACATGCGGCTCTCTTCAGCCACTGACCACTGAGTCATGTCTTTCACCCATTCTCGCACCCCCGGAGGGGACGGAGACAGCCAATGAATAGCCACTCTGCGCTTGGCAAGGATCAACCCCAACACCAGAAACCTCCTGCTTAGGCCCTTCTTCTTATGCATCTGGATCAGGCCTATTAGGCATTGTCTCTGCTCATGAGGGACCACCCATCCCGTGGTCATGTTCAATCTGTCAACTAAGGTCCAGCAGAATGTGCCAAGTTCAGGGCATCCCCACAGCATGTGGAGAAAGTCAGCTTCCTCACCCAAACACCGGGGACAGGTAGACGTCCTCTCCGAGTAAATGGCATGCAACGTGACGGGAGTACGGTATACTTGATGGGAAACATTGTAATGAATTCATTTAAACCTTGCATTAGCAGTGGCTGTCTATACCCCTGCGTGCAAGCTCTCCCACTCCTTGTCTGTAATATGTTCCCCCAGTGCCTCTTGCCACCTGCACTGTACCAGCAGTTTGCACAGTGGGAGTCCTCTCGGAGTGCACTATAGATAAAGGAGATCAATTTACGGCTGGCAGCCATATCGAGTAAAGT
Source organism: Calotriton arnoldi (assembly GCA_963921515.1). NCBI lineage: Eukaryota > Metazoa > Chordata > Amphibia > Caudata > Salamandridae > Calotriton > Calotriton arnoldi. The sequence continues at coordinate 2,868,752 of CAWUFW010001370.1, forward strand.
GACTAATGTGTGAGACTCTTTGGGGACCTCCGGGAATGAGGGTCGTATCTCACAAGCTGTGGCCACCATCTTAGCAAACTGTATGAATTGCCCTTGGCCCAGATTAAAGGGTTCCACTGCGTCCTGTAGTGTAATGAATCTATCATTTGGGTATAGGTCTCGAAGAGTGTTACAACCCCCCACCCGCAATCGATCCACCGCTATCGTGTGAGCTATTTGAATGAAAGACCACAGAGACCATACAGGCATGTCGGGTGCGTAAGGGACCCACCTTAAAACCCGACGGATCGCCCCTTCCCAAACTTTACACACCTGTCTCATCATACCACACAGGGGACCGAGTTAGGAGCTCTTCCTCCCAACATCAGAAGTTTGGGTAAGGGCACTGCGCCACCAGTGCCGCAGAGCAAACACTTCTCCCAGTTTCTCCCCTCGTCCAACCAATGTACGGCACGTTGGAACTGCATGGCAAGATAGTATAACACTAAATAGGGGACTTCCAACCCACCCACCCGCTAGGGCCGCTTAAGAGTTGCCAGACTGACGCTCTTCCTACCAGCCGCCTAGAGCAAGTCAATAATGATTCTATACAGTTCGATGAAATATTTCCTTGGGATGTCAAACAATGAGCCTTGAAAAACGTAGAGATGCCGATATAGCAGTTGTATCCATTTGATAAATGTCTACCCAACTCCCACCTTTCGCAGCCCCTGCCACGAGAATTCCCACAATAGGGAATCGAATGCTTGCTCAGTGTCAAGCAGTGCCAGAGCGTATGAATCATCTCTTAATTCCAGCGCGTGCATGACCAGGGACAGCTTCCTCAAATTACAGAGAGTATTCTGCGGGGGATGAAACCACACTGGCCCTCATGGACCAGGGATGGCAGGTGGCCCAGCAACCTGTCCGCTAGGAGCTTGCTAAGTATTTTAACGTCAACATTTAGCATGGAGAGGGGGCGGTAAGAGGAGACCTCTTAACATCCTCATCAGGTTTGGGTATCATGACTATGAGCCCCTCTTTCACAGACACATAGCTGCCAAGGTTTCAGATTGCTATGTGTGACATTTTCATAATTTTAGTGTAATTATGAGTGACATTTCAACGACTATGAGTGACACTTTTTCACGAGCAAAATCAAGCAATGAAGACGAGGCAAACATATATACATATCAGAAATTACACCCATTTGAGCAACGAGAAAGTCTAAGAAGATTTTAAAACTGCTGCAAAGCACTAGAAATAGAAGGTACTTAACCGGAGACGGATTCCGTGTGAGTGCAGAACAGGCATCATAGCTGCCAAGTTTTCAGATTGCTTATGTGTGGCATGTCCATGGTATTAGTGGACTTGTGAATGACATTTAACTGCCAAATGTGTGACACTTAGAGTGACACTTTCTCATGAGTAAAACCCATGTAATGAGGTGCATGGAAAGAGATAAATATCAGAACTTATCCACAAGAAGTTCTAATAATATCTTGCAACTGGAGCAAAACCCCTGAAATTAAAGTTTACACTTGCTTTATAATGAACTATGTCTGCAAATGTTGTGGTAGGCTAGCTTATACTGTGTGTAATACAATTTTAAAACAATGTGAAAATTCATGTGCCTACAGTCGCAGGCTGGGTCCTCGTAGCACTATAATATAGAAGTAAAAAGCCACTACTGAGCCAAGAAGGACAAACTTCTGTTCCTCTCTGGTTACAGCTATTTTGCGCTGGAAATTGCCTGACAATTTATCGCAGTTACAACATAAATACATTTTGTCCTGTGTGTGAAGAAATAAACTGCCAGGCTCAGGCTGAAACGAATGGTGTGCACTAACTGGCATTGCGATCTAGTATTAATAAGCAAATGCTGTAGAGATCAACTTGACAGTACAGAGTCTGTAGACCCAGAATGCACATGAATGACTCACCTGACTGCTGCTGGTAAACAAGTGCTGGGGAGTGTATGCTCCACACTGAGCGCTTCACCGCTTGGTTTCGTCTTGGGCCTGAACTCTTAGGTTGGCTGGGCACGGGGGCCAAGGGGACACAAGTTGCAACAGCAGGCGGCAGTTAAAGAGTGTGCCTGAGCAGACGTCGCTGGAGCCTGCCAAGCAGCACCTGTCATCGCTTAGAAGTGCTTTATTCTGCCTGACTGGCCGGTAGTGGCACTGCATTTTTGCGTGCTGCCATCTGTGCCAGCCAGAGAGACCTCCACAGCACCGATCCCCATAAATAAAAGAGCTTACTGCAATATTGAAATAATTTCTTCGGGCAAGAAGAGACACAGCAAAGTTAAAGGGTTCTCTCTTGCGCCGTTCTGTGTCGTCCTCCGCAGCGGCAGTAAATCCTCCTACGGACCACCTCCTGTGAGACTGGTGTACTACACATCAGTCGACACAATCCGCATGGCGCCACTTTGAAGGGGGGGCACCCGTGACGGCACAACTCTGTACTGGTCTTTTACAGGCGTGAGATTGAAGTGTTTGGGGGCCTTCACAAGACGTCACGTGATCAGGTCAGATATTACACTCCACTGACTCTGTAACTTACCAACTGTTGCAGCGCGACTCACTACCTCCCTCGGCCATTGAATCGGTGCGGCCGGTGGTCATATTTACTACAGCTGCTGAGACACGCACTGCAGGGGCTGCCGGAGGAAAATATAACCTGCCGCCCGCCTCCTGAATGGCCTCTGCCTTGCAGCCTAGGAGGTCTGTTACCCTGCATGCAGTAATCACAGGGAAGCGCGCCTTGATAAAAACAACAACGACGATGAGCTGCAAAAGACATCTTGGATGTGCTGTTGAATATTGATTCACCAGGCTGCGCTGCGCTCCAGTTCACCATAAGTTCCTGACACAGTCAGACACATGCACGCTTTCCATACCACAGTGAGCTCGCTGTTGCAGCTCCTTGTTACAGCATGCCTGGGGGCAAGTGGTCGGGGGTCCCTAATTATGCACGACTAATGCATTTAGTGCGGTGATGCGGACACCAGCACTGAAATGCGTTAGCGTCACGCCTGATGCGTGATACTTGGCAGGGCTGCAGACAGGCAGCTACCGCCCACCCCCATCCCCCCTCACCCATGCCGAGTTGGCGATGCAGCGAGCGCAAGGTAAATAGTTTTATTTATTTATTTACTTACTTTACTCCTGGCCGTCGTATGTCCGACTCCACTACCCCCCACCCTGCCCCTGCCCTGCCCCGCAACACTCCCTCTGCGAGCCGCCACTGAGTTGGTGACGTAGTAGTGTTACAAACAAGACACTGTCTGCTTGTGTGGCTAGAAAGCACAGCACATGCCACCACCAAGATGGTTTTCATACTCCTTTGAGCACTGGAATAACCAGCACATAATTGTGTGCAATAATCATTTAGCAGCATGTAAGTGTAGTTCCGCCCTCCTGTGTGCGGGCAAGTGAATGGGACTGTTGTGCCTTCTGAAACTTGTCAAGCCGAGAGTCAGTGGCAGCTCGCTCAGAACAGGGGCGGTGAAGGGGTGAATTAAAAACAAATAAAAAAATAAACTTACCTTCTCTGCTGTGCCGCTGTAGCCTCTCTTCGGTCCTCTTTAGGTCTGCTACAGCACTGGAAGCACTCAGGCTTCCGGGCTCTCCCAGCCAATCACGACGTTGCAGGAGCAGCGTCGTGATTGGTCTGGCCGGCCAAGCAGTCATGTGCACTTAGAGGAGTGCAAACCCCTCCTCCCCTGCTCTGGCATCACAGAGCCCATCCCCGCCTCGACTCCTGCATAGAAAAATAAAATGATAATAACATCCTGGTATTATCATTTTTTTTTTCCTGCTGATATAGCAGTGGGGTGACGCTCCTCCGCCTTAGCGGAGGAGCCGCCACTGCCAAGAGTAATTCTTCGTGATTATGTGCATTGGAAACCTTGATGCCCCTCACTCGTTGATCAGATGTCGACTGTGATGAGAATATGGAGGGGGCAAAACCTGTGCCATCTTGCTTTCTAGGCCTGAGAAGGCCGTGGCTCCTTGCTCCGTCTGAAATGGTTTCTGAGCACAGAGGCCGATCTGCAAAGGGCAAGGCCTGGGCATCTTCTGACCCAGGCGAGGTCCATGCTGCCTCGATGCTTCAGGTGGTTCACTGCATGTGCTAGGCAGAGTGTGTGCCTTTGTGAGCGGAGGGTAAGTGGTGTGTGTGTCTGTTGTCTATGTGTCATGGCAGGGTGAAATCTATGTCTGAGCGCTGGGTGAGGTGTTTCTGTCTGAGTCCAGGGTCATAGGGGTGTCTGTCAGAGTGCATGGAGAGGAATGTGTCTTCCTGAGTGCAGGTTGTGAGTTGTGCTTATCTGAGAGCAGGATGAGGTGCGTACAGGTGTGAACACAGTGGGAGAGGTGTGCCGGTGCAACACAGAATGAGGGGTATCCCTCTGTGAGCTCACAGTGAAAGAGATGCATGTGTGAGAGAAGGCCAAAGTGTGCATTTTTTCAGCATAGAGTGAAAGTTGTGCCTGTGTGTGAGCAGAATGAGAGTTGTGCCTGTCTGAAAGTAGGGCGAGAGGTGTGCTTGTGTGAGCGCAGTGTGAGAGGTGTGTCTATGTAAGCGTACAGTGAGCAGTGTGCATATGTCAGTGAAGGGGAAGAGAGATGCCTGTATGAGTGCAGCGTGAGAGTTGTGCCAACAGGACTGGCTTTAATGTGCTTACACAGGCATGCACATAGGCCCTTTCCATGTGATAGTATATTAAAGGCAGTTCTATTGGCTTTGCTAATGCTTGCTTTTAATGCCCTTTTTACAGAAGTACTCTGTGGATGGCTATCAGACTATTTCATAAGCATTTCTCACGGGCTATTCATCTTCGGTCAGGAACAGACTGCATTACATAAACAGTGGTGCATTACATAAACAGTGGTGCTGCTGGGCAGGAACCAGGCTTCTGCACAGGCAGTGCTGTACTCTCTATTACAGTACCCAGTGGGTGACAAGCAGCATACTGGACTAGTGAACACTCCACCTGGAACCACCAGGGAAAATAGAGTTATCGATAGGACTCATTTGCATGGGACCTGCCCATGAAAATGAACCTCCACCTTCTTCTAGTGACAGTGCTGAAACAGTATTATGGACTTAGTGAAGACCAAACTTCATGTCACAAATAGCAAATGTAACAAATGGTATTATGCTAACTTGCCTTATTCACAGTGACAACAACTAAGATAACATTAAGACTGCTCTGTCCTGATGAAGGCCACAAGAAGCCTTTTTTTTAAATCCTATCGGAGGTCAAAACCACATGTTGACAAGTCAGGAGAAATAAGGCGTTTACAAGGCAAATACATAGTAGAAAGAACATCTGTATTCCTCTATTAAGTAGCTACTTCTGCTTTCCTCCTTTTCCTTTGGGGGGGACCTAGACTGATTGCGGGTGTCAACCATTAAGACTTGTGCGCTATTCTAACACGAGGGTCATCTCCTCCATCCATGAAAGAAATTGTAGTATATAAACCCAAGTAGTGAATCTAAATCTTTGAATTAAACATTACTTTTTCATGTAATGATTTTCAGACTGGCATTTGCGAATGTGTCCCTTTTTCAGTGAAGGGAGAAATATTTGAACCCGTAGTGAATGATGATGATGTGTTTGAACGTTATAATTAAATCATTTTACGCCGTGCCACACTCCTTAAAATGTTTGTTCAAGTTAGGAGACTCCGTGTGACTCACTTAAATGAGAAAGATAACATTTTTCTTGAATCGTTTTTTTCAGAAATTCCTAAAATATTTATGGCCGGCAAAGGAACTTTTTACATTTATAGCATCGGAGGTGGAATAATAGTATCTATATTTTAGAAAATATCCGGCAAACGGCGAGAGCTGCCTGTAGCCAAGCCTAAAATGGCAGCATGGAAATAACCAGCAGTGTTCTAAAGGGTGTGTAAAGATTTGCCTTTGATGGAAAACTTTGCTTCTCTGCCTGAAGGACTGGTTTGTCTCTTCTGTATATTTGTTTAGTTTCTCAGTTTATATTATATTCCCTCTAGTTCACAGTGAGCTCAAAAACTGCATCCCTTACTATTGACTTACAAATCACGTGTATCAATAAAACTGTACAGCTGTGCCAAGGTTACAGAAACTCAAGGAAAAAAGAAACCCTGAGGAAAGGTAAACCAAGATCAGCTATTTTTAGCAAAGACTTGTCATGTCGATCCCCTCCTCTCTTTTATTATTAAATGGTCTGGCATTTAAAACCAGTGGCTGAGGGCAAAGAGCTGGTATCCACTGGAGTTCAGGTGCTGAGTTTACAGCAGGCCATTTCTGCTACAAATACCTGGGAGCCTTAGACGGAAGAGCGGTTGTGCGGATACTAAAGAGAGCTGCTTTAAGAGTTCCCTAGATAACGTTTAAGACTCCTGATTCATGTTCACGGTTTAGTTTGGCCACGGTGAATACAGCTTATACCAGTGGCGGCTCCTCTGCTAGGGCGGAGGAGTGTCGCCCCACTGCTTTGCAGCAGTGAAAGAAAGTAAAAATAAAATGATAATAACTTGATGTTATTATCATTATTTTGTCCTGCTGCAGCAGCATGGGGGCGGGGCTGCTCTGCTCACAGAGTAGCGCAGGGGAGGAGTGGTGGGCACACTAAAGTGTGTGAGATGCTTTGGCCGGCCATCTCGGGCCGGCCAAACACTCATGTGCACTTAGCATGTTCTTCACCCAAGCTGCACTACAGCCTGGGTGGAGAACATGCCCAGGCCCCCAGTCCCTGTCTAAGCACTGAACTACGGCGCTCAGACCAATCACAAGATGCATTGCAGCATTGTGATTGGCTTAAGGGAGCCTGGCTGCTTCCTGTTCGGTGGACGCGGAGGAGAGGACGTGGGAGAGAGCGGCGAGGAGGCAGGTGTTTTTTTCTGTTTTTTACACCCCTTTGCCCCCAGCCGCACCACCCCAGATCCGAGCTGGCCGCCACTGGCTTATACACCTGCCAAGAGTCCACTTTTAGGCCATAATTTGGGTGACAACTTTCTCCTTGGCTGGGCCAAAAACAGTGCTGGAAATGGAAAACATTTACTTTGGAAGTTTATAAATTAAGGGTGGAAGGAGAAAGCAAATGGAGTCATCAGAGGCAGAGTCATCAGAGGTGGCACGTATGACAGAAAGACTATGCTTTTTTTTTTTACAAACTGTGCCTCAAAAAACATTTGGTAACAATGAAAAAAGGTCTTAGTGAAGCTGCTCTTGGTTACTTAAGTGGTCATAGAATACATTTCAAGCTAGCCTATGGGTAAAGGTACCTGCTACAGAGATTATATGGGCCCAGTAAGCTAATACTGGTGAAATAACTCTTAGTTAATGCATTGGCTTGAGAGATCGGCGTGTCCTCTAAAGTCACAGATGTTAATAATCTTAATAATCTTGAAAAAGATTAGAGGATTAATGTGTCTGCTGCAGAGCAAAGATTCAAATGTAGATCACAGATTTAAATTTGATAAGAGCTTAGTGGGTTAATGCGTTTGTAGATGAGATCATTGTGTCATCATCAGGTTGCAAGTTACAAACTTGATAAAACAGATGAGTTAGTTTTGCACCTGCTTCAAACAGCTCCATGTAACCTGTCAGGCATGTATTTGAAATCTTGCATATCTTTGCTCAATCTTTCATTATTCTAAAGTTAATAATATAGATTCCAATGGGAAGTAATAAAGATTTATTACGTAACGCCACATAATTCAGTTTGTATGTTAGGCTACAAAAATGAGTTTATGAGTGTACTTATACATACAGGCACACAGAAAGACATAACTGTTATTTCTAAAGGAATAGATCTGCATATCTTTCATAGACCCAGAGCCTGAGAAAATGTTTAAAATCTGTTTATCTCTAAACAACTTGTGAAGTTACATTCCACAGGGGTTTCTTTGTTTTTATTGATGGGCTGCAGAGTGCAGTATTTAATCTGTAAAAAAAATAAGTGCCAGGGCCCTCATCATGAGGTCACTTCTGCCTGCACTGCCCATTGCCACTTTCAGAGCTGCCAACTTCAGTAACAACACAATTACTAACCATCACACTCCTACAGTTGTGACAATGTTGACTATTCCAGGCCCCCAAAGCTTTTAGAACGGCTTAGGCAGCAGGTATTAATCATTTTTAACGCATATTTAATTAATAAACAACTGTTGTTGTGCTCGTTTTTAAATAAGATAAACAGTGCCACCATATGGCAGACTCTCATAAGTACCGGTGTTGACAATTAAGTGCCAATGCTGAGCACCGGAAACCACCAGCTCAAATTAAGCACTGGAAGTGACAACCAGGCTTACTGTTCCTACTGTGCTGTGTTTGATCTGCAACAGTTTTCATCCAGGACACCAAAAAAGAAATCAGATGATCCACAAGATGAGGCATATGACATTGGAAGAGACCTCTCTGATCTCCTGAGCGCACACCTAGGGGCCGATTCCGATTCGGGCCGTAAATCTCTCTGACCGAGCCGGACCCGGAGAGATTTCCGACCGAATCGGACCCGTGCAGCCCGACCGAACGAGTACGATGCGCACGTATGCCATCGGACTCGAGTCGGTCGGACTCCCATTGAAGTCAATGGGAGCCTGTCGTACAACGCGTACGCGGGCTCCCATTGACTCAATGGGTGCGAGGCGAACAAGGGCGCCCCCTTCAGCGTGTACGCGGCGAAGCGACTCGTGCCGTACACGCACCGGTAGGGGGGACCCATGGGTCCCCCCTGTGTGCGACTCGCGCGGCTACGCATACAGGGGGGTCCGACACGGACCCCCAAAGTACGGCTCTGACTGCTCTTTCGAGCCGGAGTGCGCGGCTCGGTCGGACTGTTCGCGGCGCGCATCGTACTTACCCGGCCGGGGAACGTCTCCATTGCGCGGTGCGAGTCGTGTCCGAGCGAGTCGGTCGGTGCGGTTCGACCCGGGAACGAGTCGGTCGGAGCGGTCGGGACGCCCGGACGAGTCGGTCGGCGATTTCGCATCGTACTCGCTCGCCCGGACACGCGTACGAATCGGTCGGGAAATAGGGCTCCGAATCGGATCCGGTTAAGCCGAATCCGATTCGGAGCACTACCGGCCGAGATCGGAATCGGCCCCCAAGTGTGTGAGAACCAGTGCATGTGAATTGGTGCGCCGCACCAGGCACAAAGGGGGATGCTTGCAGGAGCCAGCCTGGAACACAGTTCTGGTTTAAGAAAATCTGCCAGAAGCCGAAACCAGTCAGTTTCAGAACAGAAGACAGAACACTACTTTTGAAGGGAGTAACTAAGCCCGAGCATCTGCCCCTCAACACTTTACCATTTTGCCCAAATTAACATGGAAACATACCTATAATGAAAATTACTTGTTTTATATAGTTTTGACACTTTACTGTGCTACAAAAAAATTGGAGTTAGAAAAATGGAGGGAGTACTGTTTTTTAACAGGTCGGATGTGTGGATGGCATGAACCCTTACCTCAATCAGAAGGCAAATACTTTAGGTCTAGAAAAAATCTCATACGCCCTCCAGTGAAAATTGCGAAAGACATCTGATACCACTTTCTAAAATTGATAAGATTCAGCATTGTAATTCAAATATTTGTTTTCAGTTGCTGGCATTCTTTAAAATATACATTTGTTAGTTTTTTTTTAGTGTCTATGTCAGTCTTGTCTTGTTGTTTCTTCTCCCTAGGTGTTTTTTAGTAAACAAATTATTTTTCTTACATAAATAGCAGTTATAATATTGAGTTAAGTTACAGGAGCACTGCACGAAGTGCTTTTAAGCGCCCTACATTTCCTGCAGCACGGGGCCCAAGAGTTGGCAGTTTTCCCTGCCCGCACACCGCACTTTGAGAGAGCCCTGTGGCTGGGGTGGGACTACATCCCCCAGCATTCCCAGGGGCAAGGAGAAACCGCAGCACTACACAATGTGCTTTTAAGTGCCAGACAGTTCCCACAGCGCTGGACATGCCTGGGTGTGCGCCTGGGCCAAGACCAGGCCCATCATCGCCCAGAAGAGGCTGGGCTGGGCCGGGCCCTCTCCCCTTTTCGCCTTTTTACCAGTGACCCCCCTAAGGACAACTCCTTCTATTGACATCGGTAAGAGGAAAACAGTGGGCAGCTCTGCACCCACAGCTACGGTTACCACCACTGACTCTTTTTAGAGCGGGCAGTAGGGTTGATCTCAAAAGAAATTGCCCTATCAGAGAGGAGACTATCCATTGAAGGAGGTGGTTTGCCTGTTTATACTCAACACAATGAAGCTTCTGGATTTTCTGTCTCTGCCAATATTGGTTGTGCTTGTTCGACTGCACAGCTGTAGAAAATGGACAGCGTCCATGCAGACAGTAATGACACTTCTCTATCTAATGAACCCCCTGATAAAGAGAAAAAAGGTGGTGCTACCAAGAGAAAAGAGGCAGGGAGTTCCAAAGGTGCCAGCTCCAAGCGGTATGTTTTGGCTGATGGGACTGTCTTGTATCTTCTTGGTGAACTTTTCTCTAGATTTGAGTCTATTTTAAGAGCACAACTTGAGCCATTGTTAGATCGCTTAGGCTCAAACGAATCAAGCCAGGCCAAATTGGCTTAATGTAAGGAATCTCGTGAACCCGTTATTGAGCCTCGTGCAATTGCCTCTGCCACAATTGTCTCTGAAAATGTAACTATTGATGCCCCTATTGGTCTTCGGGCAACAGTAAATACTAGCCTTCACTTACCAGCCTCAGTTTATCAGCCTCTGCCCGCTCCCTCTAGTTCCCCTTGTCTTCCCCCTGTTCAATCAATCTTGTCAAACCTATCTGCTCGCTCCTCCACAATCGAATGGGTTGTTACCCCCCAGGCAGTGTCTCAGAGCGAGCGACATGCCCAGAGAAGGCTACTCTAAATCTGCCCCCTCACACAGCCCTTTTGTCCTAACTCTGGCCAACGTGGCTAGGTTCAAACTGGTGCAAAAGGAATCAAATGGCCACTTGATACTCAAGGTACTACATTGGTTAAGTAAACATATGGGTCTTAATCCCTCGCTATCTTCTTAAATACTTATGGTTCGAAGCGTTGACTGGTTTGGGCCATCTCTGAAAGTACTGTTTGGTGAATGTGTAGTTCTGAACTTTAGGGACCCAGAAATTGTATGCAGCCTCTTAGCCCATTCCAGCATTTGCCTTTCTGGTCACTCTCAAATACTCCCTCTTCCATTGGGATATTGTTATAAACCCCCTTCTGTTTTGTTGCCATACATTCCCAGCCCAGCTCTTGTCCCTAATTCAAGATCAAACATCGTAATCCCAGTCTGCCTCTTAACAGTAGATATGCAACCTTAGAAGGTATGGCTTACTGTGATTGACTCATAGTTGATCCTGGTAGTAGCCCAATGCATACATTAGATGGGTTGATCAAAATGCTTGATCCATGGCGACTATTTGTATGGGGGACTTTTCTATTATGGCTAGTAATGATGTCTTAGTTAATACATCCAAAAATAATTCCCTTTCAGCTGAGTGTGATCCGGCCCCAGTTGTACAGGTGTAAATTATGGATACAGCATCTATGGGTCACTTTAACGATTATAACTTTTTGTCATGGAATATTGCAGGGAATTATAGTAAGCTCGTACTGAAAGACTGGGTGGCCATGATCGAGCAGTTTGACTTTGTCCTTTTGCAAGAGACTTGGGCCCCATCCTCACTTGTTACTCCAGGTGGGCAGTCAAAATATCGAATTTTAAATATCGACCTACACTAATATCGAGTTTTTAATATCGTAGGGACAGAATATCGAAGTCAAGAATATCGTTGCCCAGAATATCGACTTTAAGGTAAGTAATATCGATTTTTTTAATATTGAAGTAAGTAATATCGAAGTCATTAATATCGTTAACAAAAATATAGTTGTTAATAATATCGATTTTTTTTTTTAGTGTTGTGTATTTTATATGTATGTTTAACATTTTTTTAAAGTTTTTTCATTATTTTTAAATATATGTATTAAGTGTTTAGAAAATAGTAAAAAAAATTAAAGGAAATTTTGCGTTTTAGTATCAGAGCGGGTTGTGGGTTTATAGGGGAATAGGGTGGGAAGTAATTTAATTATAATTAATTAATATGTTTTTATTTATTGTTATTAATTGTTAATTTATTGTTAATTAATTATTAATTGATAATTAATTTATATTAATTGGTTAATTTATAATTATATTAATTATAATTAATTTATTATACATTTTTATTGATTGTTATTGTTAATTAATTTATTGTAAATTAATTATTAATTGGTAATTAATTTAAATTCATTGATTAATTGGTAATTAAATTAATTATGTTATTTTTAATGTGTAGTGGGTTGTGGGTTTATAGGGGAATAGGGTGGGAAGTAATTTAATGTTATTTAAGTAAATATTTAATTTAATAGGTATTTATTAATAATTATTCGGTTAAATAATTATTAATATGTTATTTATTTTAAAAAATAATCAATTATAAGTATGTTAATTTAACCCCTACGCGATCCTACATTTTCCCTACTGTTGCACTCACTGGAGTGGGAATAGTAATTTTTACCCCCCGCTATCCAACACTTTCCCTACTGTTGCACTCACTGGAGTGGGAATAGTAATTTTTACCCCTACGCTATCCAACACTTTCCCTACTGTTGCACTCACTGGAGTGGGAATAGTAATTTTACCCCCCGCTATCCACACTTTCCCTACTGTTGCACTCACTGGAGTGGGAATAGTAATTTTTACCCCACGCTATCCAACACTTTCCCTACTGTTGTACTCACTGGAGTGGGAATAGTAATTTTTACCCCTACGCTATCCAACACTTTCCCTACTGTTGCACTCACTGGAGTGGGAATAGTAATTTTTACCCCTACGTTATCCAACACTTTCCCTACTGTTGCACTCACTGGAGTGGGAATTGTAATTTTTACCCCTTCGCTATCCAACACTTGCCCTACTGTTGCACTCTCTGGAGTGGGAATAGTAATTTTAACCCCTATGCTATCCAACACTTTCCTTACTGTTGCACTCACTGGAGTGGGAATAGTAATTTTTACCCCTACGCTATCCAACACTTTCCCTACTGTTGCACTCACTGGAGTGGGAATAGTAATTTTAACCCCTACGCTATCCAACACTTTCCCTACTGTTGCACTCACTGGAGTGGGAATCGTAATTTTTACCCCTACGCTATCCAACACTTTCCCTACTGTTGCACTCACTGGAGTGGGAATAGTAATTTGATTTCCTCCGCTATCTAATATTTTGTATTTTTTAGCTAATGTACTGTATAATTATTTTTAAAAAGATTTAAAATAATTTTAATTTTTTTAATTTGTTACATATATTTATTTAATTTTTATTTATATTATTGTTTTATTTGTATAGATGTATTTATAATTTATAAAAAATAAATTAAACAATTTATAAGTTATTAAAATAAATATTAAAACATATTAATAAGTAAGTTTGTATATATTATATATTATATGTATATGTTTAATGTATTTTCAAATTATATATATTACTTATAATTTTTAAGCATTTTCTTTTTTTTTTATAGATTTTTTTTTATTTTTAACATTAGTTATGCATACATTACCAAGCAGTGTTACTTGCCAATCAAATATAACATTCTTACATTATTGAGAGAATAAAAGCGACAATTACTTAATAGCTATTTCTCGATCGCCACTTCGTCTCAGTTCAAGATCCACCAATGGGGAGACACATATAGTTCCACGGTAAGCATTCCACTTGCCCCATTTCCTGTCCCATTTCTTCGGGCACCCACGTGTTGTAAATACCTCCTTTTCCGCAATCATGCATTTGTCGAGCTCTTTTGCCCATGTCTGGATAGACGGTGGGCCCATGCCCCCATCCCCTGGCTATTTCCCGCTTAACAAGGGTATAACCCAGCGTAGCCAGTTGCTGCTCTACCTCTGTAAGGTCTGTAGCCGTCCAGATGTTGAGTAGGCCCAGCCCTGGTGTGAGACTTATCACCTTCCCTAGTGCAGCCTGGATAAGGGTCGTGGCCCCCTCCCATATTCGCAATAGCTCAGGGCACTCCCAGATCGTATGATAGAAGGTGGCTGTTTGGTTGCATCCCCTAAGACAGAGTGCATCAGGCCTAGCTCCAATTTTCACCAAAGTCACTCCTGTTAGGTATGACCTATGTAGGATCCTAAGTTGTATCAATCGGAAGCGGAGGGTTATAGCCGCTTCTTTGGGGGACATTAGGGCTGCCTGCCAGTCCTCATCATCAAGTGGTCCTAGGTCTCCCTGCCACTGTTCCCTTAGTTTGTGGAGTGTATCAGGTAGGTTGTTACATAATTTTTTGTAGGTCAATGATATGGCTTTGGAGTGTAACTGCCCATCAAGCAAACGGTCCTCTAACGGTGACGATTCTGGGATATCCGTGAGATCCGGAAAAGCTGCGATGAGGGCGTGTCTAATTTGGAGGTATCTGAACAGTTCCCCTTGTGCCATCTGATATTGTCCCCGGAGCTCCTCGAATTTAAGTATCAACCCTTTTTTAATCAGATCTCCCACCACCGAAATCCCAATAGTATCCCATTTGTCAAAACCAGGCTGATAGCAGAGAGAACCCAGTCTCTGGGTGTACCACAGCGGTGTCGCTTTTGTGAGGACATTTGACCAACCCAGCCGTGAATTTACCTGGTGCCAATTTTTAAGCATTTTTAAATACGTTTCTTTTAATTATATGTATTATTTACTTTATTTTACAATATTTTTTTAACTTAAATTAAAACCGATATTTTTAACAACGATATTTTTGACATCGATATTTTTTTTCCGATATTTTTGACCTTACCTTAATGTAGATAGGATGTCGATATTCTTGTTTTCGATATTTTTGCTGCGATATTTTTGTAGGTCGATATTGTGACCTTCGATATTTAGTCAGTGATTCGTTACTCCATACCTGCTACCCTTTCTTCATTGGGTCCCTCTAAAGGGGGTCTTTCAATTTGGGTTAAATTAGGAGTCAAAGCTAAAATAGTCCCCCTGGATTGAAACTGTTCAGCAAATCAAGTGTTGGAATTGATGGGATCACATCACTTTAAGTTGCTTAGGGGCCCATTACGATGGCGGGCGGAAGCACAACCGCCGTGCTGGCGGATGCAAAAACCACCAGTTACCGCCGGCACGCAGCAGTCCACACGCCCGCCCAATTACGATGCGAAAAGTAGGCCAAACACCGCCGGCAAGCCAGCAACACCGTCCGCCATCAAAGTGCGCCCGTACACGTAGCGGCGCAGCACAACTGACACACACCGTCCGACGAAACACGTACCGCCCGGCGCATAAATTACGATGCCGCAAACAAACGGCTCCCACGGCCAAGAGATACCGTACGACAAACCGAAGCGGTAACACGGACGCCGAGCACGGACAACGAAGAAGCGGCTCCCCGAGCATGAATCCAGCACTGCAGGCCCTCCCCATGCTCCTGCTGATGCACCACCAAGGACGCAACGTACCGCGGAGACGCAGGTAGGCACACACACAACAAGTGCACGCAAACAGCGCACACAGTGCAAGGGCGGAAAAAGCGGACAACCCCCCACCAGCGCGTGTACACTACACATCCACCATTGCATCCACATATGACACACAGGCCAAATCGTAACATCGCGTAACACATGTGTACACACCACCTGGGACTAGGAACCAACCACCCCGTCACGGCCCCAAGCGGCGATGACGCCGCCACACATGCGCACAACGCAGAGGCCAACCGCAGCGCCATGCATGCGTCGCACACAGACACAGGGACACAACCAAGCAGCACACACATCAGCCCCACCCCGAACGCACATGACACGTGACAGGCCTGCCACAGACATGTCCCCAACGCCCAATTCACGGACAACACCCAACGCCACACAACCGACGCACACATGTCAGTGAAGACACGCAACTGCAGGACACACCCCAGTGTAACAAACATGGCGTAGCACACAGCGGCGGCAACACCAACTAGGAGAAGCAGGGCCCCTTCGGGAAGAGGAACGCCAGTACCACACTGAAACACCCATACCACCCTGCACATATGAACAAGACATATAAAACGGAACACCAAAGAGCCCGGGGACCGACAACAGGTGGCCCAAGAATAACATTCACACACAAGGCCCAACGCAGAGCGGAAAGGCAGCCTGCCGCCCACACAAGGGAGAGCAGACAGCACTGAATGACCTTCCATTCCAACTCCGAAACCACAGCCCTACGACAGAAGCCGGTGAATACAGCCATTGTCCAAGAATAGACCAACACAGGCATGCCGAGGAGACCGACCACAGGGCAGATAGCGCATATCACAGAAGCACACAACGGACGGGGAAGAAAGAAGAAAACACTCCCCCATGTCGGCCACATGCAAGTTAATTGGAAGGAGACACACATCACTGACCTTGAACTGTCTGAGAAGCATGTGGGAAGAGGGCCCGTGTCCTCCAAACAAGCCAACAGAACACAAGTCCTGTCTCCCTACGACTACACAGAGCTCACAGCAACCTCGGAGCGTGCACATTGCAGACTGCACACACAGCCGGAGCACGCCACCACAACGCACCGCTGCGAAATGGCAACCGCAACACACCTACCCAACTACGCCGAACAGCTCAAGCTGTACAAAAACAACCTGTTTCATACATTGGGATGCGATCTCCTGTCCCTGCTGAACGTAAGTTACCGACTGACTTACCGCATCACATTGTTCAGCTGCGTCATGCCCGTCTTCTACTGTCGGAGGTGTCCCTACCAGCATCCCGTGGAGATATGCCTCTCCAACCCGGCATGTCTGAAGGCGGACCTGCTACCACTACTCCTCCCTCTGGACGCACACGACAGGGCCTGCTCTGCCTATGGGGGCATGGCGTATGTGGCCAACATCGCACCCGCACTGAAATGGGACCACTGTGCCTCCACACGACGGATCATCGAGAACAGCTACATCGAATGTCACCCAGCATGCCCCATCATGGTCCTCCAAGGGACAACTTTCGAACAACACCTTGACAGCCACCATCCGCTACATTGGCTGGCAAACATGTACACCACCAATGACATGGAAGCCCTGCTGGGCGGCATCGCATACCTGACAACCTGTAAATACGTCGGACCACAACGCAGGTTCCCCGATTGACCTATGATGTCCAACCCCGCACCCATGCTTAGCTTCCGCACGGACTGGCCAGTCACCACCACAACAGCCATACCAAACGACCGGCAACTGTAACCACACCATCAACGACATCGCCATGACATCGGATATGACCGGGACATGCACACTGTTCCCCATCACATCCAGGAACACCGCATGCATCGTGGGAGGCAGTGGCATGGGCTCTGTGTATCGCACCCACATGGACGGAACTGCACGAACAACCAGGACACGACATGGATCCAGCGCCCATGGACACACACACCGCTCAGTGGACATGAATAGGTCGCCTGGAGTCTGTGGGTGCTGCACCCCTCCCACCCCCGCCCCGGGAATCCCATACCAGGACCTTTGCATGGACGACAAGTGCATACAACAACAACACGACCCCAGTGACTGTGACATGTCCAGTAACCACCACAGTGCAACAACAAGTGGCACGCCGCTGCATGCACGCAAGCACATGCCCTGATGTCATCTCACATGCACGCGTGCATGAGGAACAACCGCAGCAAACCTGTCACATGGAACTGAGATGGACTGTGCCCATGATGCCAAGCGGTCTGGTAGGCTACATGTATACCGTCTGTGTCAAAGTCCGCAGCTCCGCAGCTATACGTAAATGTACATTAGCACAGCCTTGGCCAAGCAGATGTCACTCTGAAGCCCACATCCCACATGCAACAGCCAATCACATGTAACCCCACACCCTATCCCATTTGCAATCATGCTCAGTATATCCTCAACATGTATTCCGCTGCCAGTAGTGTCCACTATACTGCATCACAGAGGACAGAAGACTCAATATAATGTTTGAAACCAAAACTGTCTCCGCTGACTCATTTCACAAGTACGAATGAGAAAGGATGAGAGTATGTGAAGTACACGGCAGTCGTGACATGACCATGTAGTCCACTGGTATTGGATGTCAACGCAAATGAGTAGCACAACTGTGGAAGACACACATGTGTCGTGTGAAGTCGTATGGACGCAGTGCTCAGGTGGGTGGGTGTGACGGGTAAATGCGCACATGCCAAGTTGGAGCACGCCGTGTTGGGAGGGGTCATGAACAGTACACCACCGCTTCCCTGGGCATTGTGAGAGGACACCTGTCGGGGGGGGAGTGAACACGTGTGTGCACAGCAGCCGGGCACACGTACAAAGCGGTACCAGGCGCACCTCAGCCCACCCTCTGTGGACAAGCTGGATCCTGTTGTGCGCCCGCCATGCCCCTTGACAAGGCACACACAGCCCCAGTCGACCAGGTGTAACCCCAACATAGTCAATCCGCACAGGCGATACAGGGCACGGGATGGCAGTGGAGCATGGTGTGTGAGAGGTCTCCTCGCGCTCCTCCTGGTCATATCACGCAGGCAATAGAACCTCAACGTCTAGCATGGCACAAGTCAAATGGAAGTGTAGGGGGACGCACCACAGCACGAGCAGCACTGACGTCACGGGAGGTGGCTCGCACCATCCCATCCATTGCCCATCATACCAACCACGCCACATGCCATTGCGACTAAGTGCAAGCGCGTGCGCCACCACCCCGAGCCCTCCCCAGAGAGGCCAAAGAGTGAATGTGTGGGCCATCAGCCACAGACGGACGCGGCCTGGCCGCAAGGGCAGCCACAGCCACTGGGTGTCGCAGGTGGCGGATCCGGAAGGCGAAGACTGTGATGCATAGTCCATGCAGGCCGGGTCTCCATTTGGGGCACCACGCAGGTGGACGGCGTCCCGCCACACATCATACCCTGAGACAGCCCACTCGTGCAACTGGACCCACACATACACTCCTTGCCCTCTCTGGTGCGAGCTTGGGGCTGCCTGTGCAGGCGCTAGCCTCGCAGGTGAGCATGCATATTGGGGGAGCGAGGGGAGGACATGAGGGCTGGGGCGAAGATGACTGTATCACTGTCAGTAAGTACAAGGGATGACCCAGATGTGGAAAGGAAGAGACGTGTCCCGTGTGTACTGCAACTAGTCGCCAATCCAACTACCCCCATGTCCGGAATGTAAGCCCGCACCTAGGCCCGCCCATCCGCCACATCGAACATACCACCAGCACGACAACCTTCCCATTCGAAACACTGACTGGGGGTGGCGACCAGTGTACAATCATGTGTAGCCTACCCACGCGTACATGTGGGCCCTCCATGATCCATGTCACCTGCGGCAAAGTCATGACATGCGCAATGAGGGAAGTGAGGAGAGCTGTCCGCCCCACGCGCAGAAGGTGCATCAGCTCCACAGACCCAGCAGCGAGTCCAGCAGGGGTCACATGTGCAGGGGCAGCTGTGCCTGGTGTGAAGGCACATGCATATAGACAGCACATCGACCAATGTGTAGTCTGCCCACATCTACAGTCCATCATCATGCGGACATAGGAATTGAACACAGGGCAACACATCTTCAGTTGGTGCACCCACCGTGACCAACAATGCGCAATCATCGACGTACCCGCCCTGTGCATGGCCCCCTACCCAACGGAGGCACATCCAGTGCCACCATCCCACACACACAAGCCTTCCACGGAACATGCTGTGTCCAATGGTCAGTACAGAGTCAGCACCCATCTGGTGGATCCTGAACAGGAGACACATGCACACACATGCCAGCTCCCACTATGTACGTCTGCCACCTGGCACGTGCAATGTAACCTCTCACCTGTGACGTGTGACTGCAAGCACACAGCCGTCTTGGTATGGGGCTGTCAATGCGGACACCTGTCAATGTTTCGGGAGGTGTGATCCGTACAGTGCTGTACATAGGGTGCAGTGCTGACACCTACTACTGTCTCATATCCCCTCGTGCCACAGGTCCCACTTGTTTTGGCCGCTCAGCCTGTGCCCACATCGTCGTCGTCGTGTGCCATACTCATCCAGCCGCGGAAGCAGTTCCATGCTCAGCAGACATTCATGTTGCCGTGGCGTTGCCGCTTGACGGATATGCAGTCAGTCCCCATCAGCACGCCCCGCAAGTCATTGGGGCCTAGATCCCCATGTGCATGCACATGGCAGTGGTTTGTATCACTAGCCATTGCCATTGTTGGGAGACCTGTGTAAGTGTATTGTGGCCGTGCCGTCCCAGCTTGACAGCTGGGCTGTGGCTCATGTGCTTGCTCAGTCATGTCAGTGATGTGTATGCGAAATTGCTATGTGTCGTGTTGCTTTGACATGTGTCCTCTGCCATTGTCCCTAGGCGGAGACCGAACATTGACCGCCCATACCAATTGCTGGCGGACATGGACGATACAGAGGTTATTAGGAAGTTTCGGCTGGACAGGCCAACCCTGCATCGACTGTGTGCCATGTTAGAACCCCATCTCCGTCCCCGCAGGGTGTATCCGACTGCTGTCACCCCCACGGCTAAGGTGATGGCCGCCATGCATTTCTTCGCCACTGGGTCATTCCAGCACACAGTGGGCATTGGAGGAGGGATGTCCCAGCCCATGTTCAGCAAGGTGCTGAGGGATGTACTGGCAGCCATGATGCTGTGCCGAAACAGGTACATCCGCTTCCCCAGGGCTCGTGAATTGGCGGCAGTGAAGGGTGCATTCTATGCCCTTGGCAGAATCCCACACGTCGTTGGAGCCATTGACTGCACACATGTCGGCCTTGTTCCACCACAGGCCACTGAGCACCTGTACCGCAACAGGAAGCACACGCACTCCCTGAATGTGCAAGTGGTGTGCCTTGCGGACATGGTGATCACCCACGTGTGTGCAAAGTTCCCAGGCTCGGCCCATGACGCACACATAATGCGCAACAGCATCTTGCCACGACTGATGTCCAATATGCAACAGGATCGTGCCTGTATTGTCGGTGAGTATGTGGAGTGGTGTAGCGTGCTGGTTGTGCGATGCTGTCCCCTGTCCAGTTGGAATTGCAACGGTTCTCTGTGTCCCTCACACCCAGGTGACTCTGCGTACCCGAATGGGGCATGGCTGCTCAGTCCATTGAGGAATCCTCGCACCCCAGCAGACGATCGCTACAATGAGGCACATGGGAGGACCAGACGTGTGGTCGAGCGTACCTTTGGCCTCCTCAAGTCCAGGTTCAGGTGCCTGGACCGCACCGGGGGTGCGCTGGCGTACTCCCCACAGAAGGTGTGCCGGATAGTGGTGGCGTGCTGCATGCTGCACAATCTGGCCATTCGGAAGCAGATCCCCCTCATCGTGGATGACGGAGATCAACCAGGGCCCCAGCCCGCAGACCAGGACAGCTCGAGTGAGGAGGACAGCGGAGAGGAGGAAGCTGGTAATGTGCGGCAGCAGCTCATCGCCCGCTACTTCACTTGACGGTGAGTGTCCATGTACGACGGCTGATGTGGCTGTATCTGTGCAGGTGTGTGTGTGCTGTGTCAGGGTGGCCGTTTGTTCACTGCGTGCTGTGTGTCAACGCTCCATGGCCAGGGTAGTATGCCACTGTTGGTGGCTGTGGCATTGTGCCCTATTGCTCTGTGCGATGTGTGTACATTGCTTGTAGTTGTTGACGTACTGTGTGATGGGTGTGTGACACACTCATTGAATGTGCTCCTGTTCTGTCTCCCACCCCTAGGTCCCTACAGGTCCTCCGGATTCAATTGCCATGCCACGCATCAGGTGCCTTTCCGCCCAAGGTGGCCGTTGTATTCCGTACAAATAAAACACAGGGCACAAACAGCAGTTAGTGTAAAAGGTGCATTTATTACAAACTGTGACATGTGATTGTGTGTAAGGTGATGACAAAAGTGGTGCGTGCAGTGACAATGAGCTGTGGGTCATGGCTGCGTGATGCTCAGGGTGTACCCACTGGTTCTATGTCCATAGTCCAACACACACATGCCATCCAGATGGCTGTGTGGAGTGGGATCGTAGTCCAAGTCAATGCAGTGGCTGGTCAAGGAAGGCTGGCGGAAGGCTGGCTGGCTGCCTCACTTGCGTTTGGAGCGTGCGAAGTCCTCCCGGGAGATCTGTTTCCACTTCGGACGGCCCCTTCCACGTTTGCGAGGGGGGTGCCTGCTTGCGACATGCTGGTGGTTGAGGTGTGCTCACTGGCTGTGGACGCAGGGGAACTGGACACTGCTGCTCCACCCTGCGCCCCGGCAGGTGGTGGCGGAGGGGGAGCTGCTGTCCCTGGCTGTGACCTCACCGCCACCACCAGCTGGCCCATGAGGTCCACGATTTGGCCCATACGGGCGTCCATGGACCTCAGCACCCCCAGCACCTCACGCGTGTCTGAAGCAGACCGGACCCATTGTCCTTGGGGCTCTTCATAGGCCCCAAGGACTCTGGCCATTTGAGGCACGGCATGGCTCCCAGGGGAGGCTGGCGTTTCCCTGACCCTGCTCCTCCTACCAGTCCTGCTGCCACCGGCCTGCCCACTAGCCACATTGCTCACCACGGTCCTCGCTGTGGCTCCCAGGGTGGATCCAGTCGGCCGGGCCACCACCTGCGCTGGGGCTGGTGCCGGCGAAGACGTGGTGGTGGTGGCGGCGGTGGTGGTCGGTGGGGCGATGGTGGCGGTTGCGGCAGTGGTAGTGGCCACAATGACCGTGGGTGTGGCCGCAACGACAGTGGCAGCAGGGGGCTGGGAATGTTCAGCAGCCCTGGATGATGGGTTGGTGGGTAGGAGGGGTCCTGGGGAGCGGCTGGGTCCTGCCACACCAGATGGGCCTGCTTGGTGGTCCGTGTCCGAAGAGGAGGACAGATCCTCCAGATCCGTGTGTCCTCGTTGGGGGCTTGTAGGCTGGCTGTGCTGGCTGCTGGCTCCATCCCCAGCATCCAGCAGTTCGTCACCTGTGGAGAGAATGAGATTTGTTATTGTGTTGCACCTGGCGAAGTATGTATTTGTCGTCTGACATTAACAGTTCGTGCAATCTCGTACATGGGTTTCCCGGAGGCGTGTGTGTGGCTGTAGCATCTGTAGTTGTGTGTGCTTGGCAATGGGACTGTGTGCTGTGCACATGTGGCATGGGACGGATTGGCCATGCCGATGGGTGTGTTGCTGTGCCCCTACTTATTGTGACTCTGGTGTATGCGGGCTCCTGGCCCATCCTGGGTCTGGTTTGTACTTTGCTTTTGGTGTTCAGATGGGACGCTTAGGAACGCATATGGCAACATGGGGGCCATGCCCCAGATTCGCATTTGGGAGGGAATATGCTTTTGGGGTTCAAATGGAACGCTTAGGAACGCATATGGCAACATGGGGGCCATGCCCCAGATTCGCATTTGGGAGGGAATATGCTTTTGGGGTTCAAATGGAACGCTTAGGAACGCATATGGCAACATGGGGGCCATGCCCCAGATTCGCATTTGGGAGGGAATATGCTTTTGGGGTTCAAATGGAACGCTTAGGAACGCATATGGCAACATGGGGGCCATGCCCCAGATTCGCATTTGGGAGGGAATATGCTTTTGGGGTTCAAATGGAACGCTTAGGAACGCATATGGCAACATGGGGGCCATGCCCCAGATTCGCATTTGGGAGGGAATATGCTTTTGGGGTTCAAATGGGACGCTTAGGAACGCATATGGCAACATGGGGGCCATGCCCCAGATTCGCATTTGGGAGGGAATATGCTTTTGGGGTTCAAATGGAACGCTTAGGAACGCATATGGCAACATGGGGGCCATGCCCCAGATTCGCATTTGGGAGGGAATATGCTTTTGGGGTTCAAATGGAACGCTTAGGAACGCATATGGCAACATGGGGGCCATGCCCCAGATTCGCATTTGGGAGGGAATATGCTTTTGGGGTTCAAATGGAACGCTTAGGAACGCATATGGCAACATGGGGGCCATGCCCCAGATTCGCATTTGGGAGGGAATATGCTTTTGGGGTTCAAATGGAACGCTTAGGAACGCATATGGCAACATGGGGGCCATGCCCCTGATTCGCATTTGGGAGGGGATATGCTTTTGGGGTACATGCTGTGAGCCATGGGTGCCGAACGTGACATGTGTTGTGGCAGCATGACAGTGCATGGTTTGAGGTGTGTGCATGCTTGACATGGCCTGCATATTTGCTGTCTGTTGTGATTACTGGACATGGCATTGGACGCATCGTTATGAGTGAGTGATGGTTGTGTGCCAGCCAACGTATTGCAGTTGTCCCATCTCCTTGGTGTGCGTGCTGCCCTGTGCCATGTGCATCACTGCAGTGCTCGGGGGGTGTGGCCCATGTTGTGTGTTGTTGCTCACAGTGTGTCGTGCGCTTCATTGACTTCTGGCACATGGTTGGTCATGGGCATGTATCTTAGCGTGACTGCTGTATGTGTGGCAGCTGTGCGGATGACATGCCTTTCATGAGATTGGGGCTGACGGATGGGATGGATGGTATGTTGTATGTGCATGGTGTGTCTGTGTGTTTGATGGGTTCAGTGGTGTTCGTGTGCATTTATGTTGTTCCGCTCTGTTGCGTCTAGTGTTGTTTGTCTTACATAGGCGTAGTTGTGGGGTGTGTGGTTGACAGGCAGTAGGGGCTACATGGACAGGACTTCAATGGTGTTTCGGTTGTGTGTGATGAGTTGCACAGTGGCTGCCGTGTGGTACTATATTCAGTGTGGCTTGTGCATGCAGACGTGGCTCCTTGGGTGTTGCTATGTCTGTGATGGGTCATGTAGGGTGTGAGTCTGTTGTTCATGTCCGTGTGCACATTGTTCACTTGTTCGTGACGGTGGGCGGTGCTGCGTGTTCGTCTGCTACGTGACATGTCCCATGTGTTGGTCGTGTTATGGTCCTCATGCCTCCAGTAATCCAGCCCTGTCCAGTTTCCCACCTGCAAGTTGTTCGTGCGTGCACTGTACTGGATGCCACATGGCTCTAAGCGGGGGTGCTCCATGTTGCAGGTCTGTGGGGGTGGGGGGTGTTGTGGGTCGTGGGGGTGGCTGGACACCCACTGACACCGATTGCTGTGGACCGTGATGTCTGCCTTTCGGCTGTCGTTGTGCACTGCGGTGGCTGACACGTGGCTGTGGGGTGTGGGGGATGCTCCTCCTTGCTGTGCTGTGGGACTAGGGGCCTGGTGTGTGTTGTACTTGGGCTGTCCACCGTCCCACCCACTGCACTTTGTGTTCCTGCCACTTACCTGTTACTTGTCGGTTAGTGCAGCTGTGGCGGACACATGGGTGTGGTGGGTGCTCGTTGTGGCGCTTCTGGCATATTTGGGGACCTGTTGGTGGTTACGTGGCTGGCTGTGTGTACACATGTCCCCACGTATGTTACAGTTGTTCGGTTTGGGCTGTGTGTGGTGGTGTCTGTTGCATGTGTGTGTGATGTGTTGTGTATTGTGTGCTGGACATGGGGGTGTTTGTCCCTGGGAGCTGTGGCATGGTGGTAGTGCATGTGAGTACATAGCGGTGTGCTGGTATACATTAGTTTGTACTTACCAGCCTCCACTCCCCCTGCTAATCCGGCGAGGATCTCCGGATGTATTATGACTCGCACCTTCTCCTCCCACGCTTTGAAGGTCTTGAAGAGCGCGGGATTCCCTCCGCCAGTGACGGCAGCCAGCTCTCTGTTTTTGCCCTCCTTCTTCTTGACCAGGCT
Source organism: Calotriton arnoldi (assembly GCA_963921515.1). Taxonomy (NCBI): domain Eukaryota; kingdom Metazoa; phylum Chordata; class Amphibia; order Caudata; family Salamandridae; genus Calotriton; species Calotriton arnoldi. Next base: position 2,894,435 of record CAWUFW010001370.1, read on the forward strand.
CTTTACGTCATTCCAACGTTTGTTTATTTCTCCTCTGTTCCTGGGCAGGGTCCCGACTGCATTGACCTGGTCTACGATCCGGTTCCACATTCTGTTTCTGGTGGCTAGTGGTGTGTGCTGGACCATGTTCCCATAGATTTGTGGGTACACCTTGATGATCTCGTCGACCATGACCGTCAGCTCAATGGGCGTGTACTTGGGCATCCTTTGTGGTGCCATGGTGTTTGTGGTGCTGGTGCGGTGTGTGTTGTGTAATGTGCAGGGGGTTTGTGGTGCAGGTGTTTGGTGGTGGTGGTGGTGGTGGTGGTGGTTGTGATGTGTGTGTTTCTGTGGTGTGCTGCTGTCCTTGCTGTGTCACTGTGTCCTCTCCTCTCCTCTCTGGTTTGCAATGTAGCAAGGGGTTGTGGTCTGTGGGAGTGCTGCTTTTGTACTCACCTATGTGGGTGTGTCCTCATGGTCTGTTGTTTTCAGGTGTGTTGTGTCTGGGGTTCTGGCCTTTGTATTTTTTGTTTGTCCGGGGGTGTTTTCGGGATGTGTACTGTGCTTGTGTATTTGTGCGTGCCTTGCTGTGTGGACTTGTTGGCCATGTTGTGTGCTATTGGTTTTGTGAGCGGATGGTTTCTGTGCAGGTACGTGGGCGCCATGGCTTCTGCCGTGTCGATTCTCATCGGCGTTGTTTGCGCTAGCGGGCGGTATATTTGTGGTTTTTCCGCGCTCATGGCGGTGCGATCGTAATTTCACGTGCGGTGTGTCGGCCGTGAGGGCGGGCGGTTTTGTGTTGTCGTGCGTGTTTCCGTCCGTGGCGGGCGGTTTGACTCCGACTCGGACGTTGGCGGGCGGTATTTTGTGTGATTTTTCCGCCGATGGCGGTTTTCGGTTTGTGTAATCGTAATGGCGTGGTCGGTGTTCAGACGGTGTGTGCGGGCGGATTTTTGCTGCTTCCATGCCTGGCGGATTTTTTTACGCCGGGTATCGTAATGGGCCCC